>OY754327.1:202615263-203866086 GCA_963573305.1 Pyrrhosoma nymphula | reverse complement strand
AATAAAAAAAATACGACGATTTGGCCGCGAATGCAAATTTCCGCCTGGTACATTTACAGATTCTAATGTGCTGGCGCACTAATTTTCGTGTAAAACAAATGATCTCATCTAATTCAGTCTAGGTGAGTCCAAAACTTACTTTGTACCGTATTTATTGGTAAAAATTCATTAAAAGGTTATTAAATCACAAGTGAAATTCAGATATCCATTTTTAATAAAAAAACTGTACTTTTCCACTCCGTACACGGCGAAATATGTGTTGGAATGATGTCTTCCTCGTTAGGCCTATTCGTAGGAGATGAGCCTAGGTCCTCTCATAAATAAGTCTAGTCTTCAGCTTATCCCCGCGGTCGGCATTTTGGAGGCAACCTCCGAATCAAATCTTTTGCTCTAAGTCCAGTGGTTGCAACGCTCTTTATACTATCGAATATGAGCTACGACTCATCCTATAATTAATATAAATAAAGAAATCTCAGGAATAAACACCACGCCACAAGGTGACTCATTCTATCAAATGCAATGTACTAAATCAACTTTTTTAAACGTATCAAATGATTTAATTGCAAATCAGTTAAATGTCTACGCAAGGAAGTCACGCACTGAAGCCGTG
This sequence comes from Pyrrhosoma nymphula, assembly GCA_963573305.1. Taxonomy (NCBI): domain Eukaryota; kingdom Metazoa; phylum Arthropoda; class Insecta; order Odonata; family Coenagrionidae; genus Pyrrhosoma; species Pyrrhosoma nymphula. Next base: position 203,865,476 of record OY754327.1, on the reverse strand, counting down.
AAGTGAAAACAGGGTGACTCATTATTTGTTCTTAAGGACTTGATATCAAAGGACTTTGTTCCAAGTCTCGTTTGCAGAACTGAATCCTCCTATTAAATCCTCACCCATAATAGCCTTGTCATTGCACCAAATCCTTTGCACCTTTCCACGCCCGACAAGTGTGTGGTGAAATTCGAGGTACGACTTAAAGGCCTTTTACATGCTTAGATCAGCACTGGATTCAGAACTGAAATATTGGCAGGAAACTTGGAACCAAATACGAGTCTTAAATCGAATTCGATGCCTCGGAACCTGTGTTTACACGATACTGATTTCAGTGCGAAGAGGCGTTTTGTCAGGGCATTCGCTTAACTACGCGTTGTAAATAAACTGCTCCATAATGTTTCGGCACATTCAAGAAAAATCATGGAATCGCGAAATGATTGTGCAGTTTTCAAAATTTCTGACTAAGTCCTTTGAGGGATAATTTTGGCCTCATTATTTTGGTAGGTTCCAGCGCCGCCACCGTTATTTTATCGAAACGATCGTCTCGCCTGCTTGACCGTGATTGGTCGTTGGATTCAAGAATCGGATGGAAAATAAGTATCGGAGTTATTTATCTTTTTATTACTGAAAATGGAGTTCGATTCCGTAATCGTATACGATCAAAACCTTTAAACGGTACGATTTTAAGCATGCTGAGTTCAGTTCCATTTTCAGTACTGAAATAATCATCGGACCGTAAAACGGCCTCAAGGCGTCATTGGCGGAATGAGGTGGGGTTTCGAGAGGCGACGTGAATGAATGTCCGGGCCGGGATTGCGGCCCAGGCTCGCTCATTCGAGCCGAACAATGGAACAGAAGGCCTTCTTCATTCAATCCCTCCCCTTGTACCTTTCGTCCAATTTGTCACGATCCCCGTCTCCTTCCCTCATCCACTCTCTTTCTTACCTCTTAATCATCATCGCTTCCATCACCACACACTCTTCCATACTTTTTCCTTTTCTGCTTGGCCCCCATACAACATCGAGCACACCATTTTCACATTTTATTTCCTTGTTATATATAACATTCATTCCGGACGTCTCTCGAGTCAAAAATACCTCACATCCCAGACGCCTTTTTTTTCTTCATCTCATTTACTTACTCTTACTAACTCCCAAGGCCATTTGTTCCCAATGTGGCATTAGGCCTCGTCAACACGTTGCAACCTTCACAGCAATCATCAGATTGTTCATGTCCTGTTTAACCTGGTATTTCAACCGTTTTCTTGGCATTCCTTGGGGTCTTTTTCCTCCTGGGTTTTGATGTCAGATTTGTTTTACCATGCAATTCTCTACAAGACATAGCAGTCTCATCTCAATATTGTACTTTTGGCTTATACCGCTATATCAGGAGATCGGTGCAAATCACTAACTTAACTATAATATTCCATTCTATGATTGTGGCGCACCTCTCTTTTTAGTACAAATATCTATCTAAGGTCCAGTTTTATGATGCCTGATTAACGCTATCCACAAGTTGACTTGGTATTTTCTTTAACTGGATGATAACTGAGAGTTCGGGTTTTTTATACTACATCAGATTGTAAGTTCAAGTCAGCGTTACGGATGTGATAACTCATTAACTTTGGTTTAAATGTCGAGAAAATATTTAATCAGAGATTATAATATTGGGCATTAGCACTTAATTTTCTAATGTCTGCAATCGTATTCAGGACTCGCCTAAAGGGCTGCGATATTCAATTATTCCTTTGCCCTCTTATTTCGCCGTTCTCGCGCTCCTAATTCCGTTGTCAACATTCGTGCGGCGTGGGACATTGCGGTGAGGGCTTTGGAGTTGGTGCTCATCGGAGAGAGGAAGGAGAAAGAATGAATGAGGCGAGATGATGAACCAGTGCCACCACGAACATATTGCAAAAGGAAACTTCAAGCGCGTCCATTCACGGTGAACAAAAGACGCTCGACCGTTTGACTCTCCCTTCTTTCACAGTTATCATCCGTCTCTTTTTTTCATCCATCATCCCTCACGTTCATTAGCAAACACTCATCTTTATTCAGCCTCCTGATTGGCCCTTTGTATCTTCCAACCCCCTGACCAACTAAACTCTTTCTCATTTCCTAAACACACGTCACATCATGCACACTTTCTTTCCTAAAACGCTTTTTTTTCCAGGAGTAAAAATTTCTCTAAAAGATTACAATCGGTTTTCAAGATATTACATTGGTTACTAAAATAATTGTAGAAGGTGTGTAGTAGATTCATGACAAAGCAAATGTAAATATATACAAAATAAGTAACAGCACCTGACATCTGTACAAAGAGAAGTTGAAAGTTGAGACATAAAGTGGTTCCGGAACATCGGTGTTCATTAGTAGAGTAATATGTCACAACTTGGTTTTCACCTTAACTTGGCCGTTTCAGTCAAACTCATACACAAAGTTTATGCGGGCTATTTGCTCCTTCTTTCCAGGAGTGTCAAGACGAGTGGCTGTACTAGACGCCGTGAATGTTATGCAACCCGCCTTTTTCATGCGTCTAAAGAAAAGCAGACATATCGGGCGCAGATAAACCTGTATCTAAAGAAGAGCTGCGTGAAGTGTCTCAAGTCTTTCTTTCATTTCTACAAAAACATAATCGCGACCACATAAGCTCGAGCTCATAGGAGATTGGTCCAGGGACCCTGAGGGCATCATTCAATTCCCATGTGACATGAATGGGTAGATACTACCTACCAATTGGGTATTTATGGAGCAAAATGAGAAGATGCAGATAAGTTTCTCTGCCTGTATGAGCAGTCCTCGTTTCCACTGGCACTTTTGATCACCGGAGCAGCTTACACTTTGACAATATGCAAAACTATCGTAAGTATAACACAATGAAATACCGCCTAATCAAGTATCACTTCATGGGTTGCGGTAAAAAAGCCACGCATCTCGTCCCGGTAATGATGGGGTGTGGTGGCAAAATATTTATTTCAGTTAACTCATCTGTTTCCATATAATTAATAAGGTTATGTGGACTAAGTGTATCTCAACCTGGGCTCAAACTAGTAAAACGAAAATCACAGTACTTAAAAAAAGAGAGTATTTTAAAAAATGCAATTACCTATGTGTGAGAGTGATTCCATTCTCATTGATCTTGTTTTGAAATCAAGGGTCAAGTAACTAGCTATCAATTGTTTTGTAGTTTCGCAGTAATTACGTGGGTCTTAAATCATTTTGCGGGTCAAGGCAGACCATGAGTCTTGGTTAATAATTAGTTTATTGGTCGCCATATAAGTATCTACGGGGGCAAATATTGACTAACAGGCACGGAGAGGAAATAAAAATGTTCATCAGCTAATTGCTCTGCGCTACTCTTCAATGGCTTTCAAGAAGTTAACAGCTCTAATCATACGGGGTGTCATTAAAGGAAAAGATGATTAACTTGATGAAGACCTTGTTACTGAACGATCCGAGTCCCCAATAAACTTCTTTCAGAGTCCCGATGACGGGGATGAGAATTTTTTATGCCTTCCAATTTGGTGCCAAAGCTAACTCTATGGCCTCGTAAAAAAACTAAAAAGATAGCAATGTACGAAGTGCTTTGAAGAAAGTCGTTCACTCTGGACGGGAAGAGGTCTTCACGCTGTACAAACTTGGCACGGAATGTGAAGCGTCGTGCTAAGAGCTCTCTATACACAAGGATTATTATTATAATAACATAAATTTCCTTCCAAAAATACATGTTAAGGGAAAGTAAACTAAGATAATTTGCAAAAGTGAAAAACATATCAGCATATGAGTGAATAACGGCTGTGAAATGACTGATCATAAGACTGAATCCATATCACTTAATTCTTATTTCCCACACACAATAATTTTCGAACAGATAGCTTAAAGGCTGGGATCAGGAATTATTAGATGGAACGACGGCGTTGTAAAATGATCGAAATGAAGACAATTATTTGCACACTAGTAAATAGAATAAACGTAAAAGAAAAGCCGAGAATTAAGCGAGTGGTGACTCTTTTTGGTTTTTTTTACTTTGTATTATTTGATATTATTATTACAAGTATTTGATCTTGCTCAGTATATTTGAAAACATTGCATAACTTAATTAAAAAATTAACGTGTAAAGAAAATATGCTTGTTCTATGACAGTTGAATACACTTACCGCAGGTGTACCACTAGGCTTGTAGGTAATAGCTTCTTGTGGTTCAGAATCCTTAGAAGACTCGGAGAGGTCCTGATTTTGGTAGCACAGATTCAGTGTCAACCTAAATGAAAAGAAAAAAGAAATGAAGAGTCAAAACTCTGTCAGAAATCATTTAGAGTCCGCGATTGTTAGTTGAGCACAGGAAGAGAAATAATTACTTGTGAATGATCATGAAGCTACTAGAAATAAAACAATTTTTAACCCGATCATTGAACAATTTGGAATTAATGTGGTAGCGTACAACTTAAGCATTTTACAGTGGTTGTCAACCTTTTTTGTTCAATCCCCCCTCTCAATTTAGCTCAGTATATCACTCCCCCTTCCCATTATAAATTATTAAATAATAGTTACACTCCAAAAATTAAAATAATATGCATATTCAAGAAGCGATTATGATCTGCGAGATTCAATAAACTTGGACTCCCTTGAAAACCAAAGATTAAATGAAAAGAAAATAAAATGTTGAAAACTTGTCATAACCTGTAGAACATCAAATTTTGCTGAATAGTGGTCCAGATTTCCCCATTAAACCTCCTTAAATTAACTAATGTGGGTCATTGAATCTACGTGGAAAGTTGGACTTTTGGACCCATTAGTTCAGCAGTGTATCTATCTTACTTTTAGGCACCTAATAGCTCAAAACATTTACTGCAAGTTTGTTATCCTTCCTATTAATCTAAAACTTGCATGTCCTGAGTTTTCCAAGAACCACCTCCAAGAAAATGGGGACGTTAGGGCGAAGGGCCCTTGATATTGAGTTGACGGGACAATAGGACGTCAGCAGTTGGAAAACTTCATCGTTGAACAACTGAGAGGCCAAAGCAGAAATGAAGATTGCCTAGCCAGCACACCAACGACGAAGCTAGTCTGATTTTAATTATTCAAGTGATCTAAGTCTAGTGTGTAGCCTCCGAATTTCTAGTGGCTCCAAACCTAGTCCTTCCGTCGGCTGCGTTACTCTCTCTATACCCGCTATGAACATTTTTCACTACGCCTGTGGCTTTCCTTCATATTTTGTTTATTCCTTTGTATTTTGTTTTTATTATATTCCTAATTAAAATAATTATATTTTAAATTATATAATTTAGTTTGCCCAATTAATATAATACACTCAGAATTCAAAAAAAGGTTTTTTTTTGCGTCAAAGAAAAGCTTCATGCTTAGCCATCACGCCTATGAAATCACACATTCCGGTTATGGAGTAAACGGAGTTATTTGTACTGAATATGATTTGATATCTGCTATCTTTGCACTTTGCAGAATGAAATTTTTCCTTTGTTTCACCTTTCACCTGTTATTTCTTGTCCGTCCGTTCAGACACCCTTTGTCACATTAGGGGCGGGCAAAAAGAAATTTTAGACGTACGATGGCCAGAAGTAACCGTCTACTTCAGCGATGACACTTGGCAGTGACTGAACAGATGAAATCAGCGTAAAATCGCAAAAAAGGGGTCTTCAGTACTCCTCCTCCATTTGAAGTAACAATATCGAGTGCCACCAAGTGGCCTCTCCTCTATAAACTGAAATTCTTCCTCCTCGAGGAGAGTGCCATCTGGGAAGTTCTTCCAAAAGTTCACAAATATTTATATCAATTTTTAACATTACGTTGCCACTCCATTTTTACTTACTAAATGGTAATACGCAGATGTAAAAGACCTTTAGGGGTACCTATATGTCAAAGCCTCAGCGGGATAATGATATAAAGAAGAAAAATTTCCAGCTTGGATTGCATAAAATTTCTTCCGAATAACAGAAAAGACAAATGAATGGATTTGAATGGAAGGGAAATGGGAATTCTTTTATTAGGGGACAGGAGGGAAGAAATTTGGTGTGAAGATGGAAACTGGACTAGAATGAAGGAATGTTCAATTTGCGCTGTTGCTATGGAGAGGGTGATAGTGGGAGGAGGAGCGATACAAGGAGGGGATGAGAGGAAGATCGCCCTGCGATAAGAGAGGAATCGATTAACTCTTAGGTGTAAAGTCGATCGAACGGAAGCCATGTTTCTCGTTCTCTCGCTGGAAGGTTTTATCTTGTTTCCTCCCAGCCTCCTTCTTCCATCGGATATTTCTTAAAAAAGGAGGGAGGGGTGACAGATGAGGGAGATGAACGAACCCCTTAAATACTCACGCAACCTAAGTCCCCCTTCTCCTGTTAGTGAGGACCACCTCCTGCTTGAGATGGCTACCTCTCCCGGATTCTCCGGAATCATTGGACAATAAATTATTTAAATCTGCCACCTACAGAATGGAGATGTTATTTTAAAGTTTTTTGTAAATAAAGATTTTTATTTTTAGATAAAAAAATAAAAATCTGTGAAATTTTCTCCTAAATATTATCGTTTGTCACGATGCATAATTTTTGTATGCATGTTAATTTTATCTAATATAGTCAAATCTTTGTAAATGTATCTCAAACTTTTTTAAATAAACTATTGATACAAAATGTGGCATGATTCAGTTTGATAACGGCAAAAGTGTTAGGGCTAGGTCTCACTTATCAGAGTTTGGTAAATCTTAAATTTGATCAGACTCTGGTAACTATGCAGCTAATTGATTGAGAATACAGATTAAGAGCCAGTTATAAACATGCTTTTAACTTCTTTAACTCTTTTAGAACGGGTATTATTAGCCAGAGCTTAAACATAATTGTTTAAAAAAATAACATTTATTCTATCAATTTTCAGTAATTCGTGAAAATCCGATCGATGTTGTGTTTGTGATGCCCTTGGCTGGCCACGAAATAATTTGGCAGGTAGGCGTCAGGGAAAAGGTTACTCATGCAGTCAGCAGTGGTTATCCAGAAGGTCGATATCGAGAAAAAGTACGGTTTATTGGAATTCGATATTCATCGTTTTTACCCAATGGGACATACTGGGCATGCATTGGGGTTCCTTCTGTGCTACGTCATGTTTCTAAATAAATGCAGAAAAAATGAAACGCGGAGTGAAAAGAACTGGAAAAACTTTAATATATGCACTGAGGGAAGTTTATCAAATATTTGACGATGATTCAAAACTGATGAGTGGAATTTATGGTTGAAAGAAATTTGGGACATAATTTTATATCTACTCTTAAACAACTGTTGAAATTGCATTAATTATTATGGAGCGGGATTAGTAAGTTTGATATGCTCCAGAATCCAGATAACCATAATGGCTTCCCGTAAGTCTTCATAAAATCATGAGAATCCTTTCCCTCACATTCACGACAAAAGTTTCACATCCCAGTGCTTGCAAAATATCTCAATAGACCAGAACCCAGTAACTGCAGCACATTGAACCACGTGTGCATATGTGATGTATAAAAAAATATATAATTCAGGCATAAATTATTTTACGTATTTATGAAGTAACAAGTTGAAAAGCCTATTGATACAGGATGAAATTTTAGCGAAAAAGTTTTTATTTTAATGAAAACCAACATATGTAACTATTGTAAAAATATATTATATATAAATGTCAGAGATTCATTTGTGTAAAACATTTTTGGCGAAGCAGGCGGAGCTATTACTAAGCAGTTTCCCTTGTTTAGGCCAGTCCATTACATGGACCTTAATAACTGGTGGCCTGCGTACACGGGAGAAATTGTCCGTGGCTATAAATGGGTAGTGGGAGATAAGATTCTGACCTCACCCGGTGTCTGTCCATGAGATTTTTTGATGGCCATGCCAAAAGATAAATTCACCAGGAATTGCCTTCTTCTCAAAAAAAGCAAGTCGGTGATTGTAAGGGCAAGATTCACTCGCGGAATGAAGAAGTACTGCGACCTTTTCCTATTCCCTATAAAAGTTGTGCAATGATGTGGTTTGGATAATGATAAAAAAATAAACTCTAGCAAGATATGACGGGATATGAAAATAGGAAAATCATTCTTTCGGATGGAGACTTCAGACAAACTTATACGTTAAGCAGGGTCCTGAAGGGAAAATAAATTTACTGTAAAGTTTAGGATAAGTCGTTTAACGTTGTCATCAGGCGCTGTAACAATGCTATTTTACTTTGAATGATGAAGATAATGAGCAGAAATCATAACAAAAAAACTAACAAAAAAATAAATTAAAAAATAATGTTATGATTAATATTTATTTAAAAAAATTATTTTAAAATTATTTTTGATAGCTCCTTAGAATTATATAAAATTTATTTATTTTTTAAATGATACGTTTACTTTGAGAACTGCATGCGTCATGTGTCAGTTAGCGGAGAACGTACATGAGAGCTCGCTTGCCATCTAGTAGAGCACATCTGAATCACTATGTCTAGCAACTGAACATACGTACGTACGCGTAGCCTTTTATGTAGAGGTTAACTTCACGAATGAACCCATTGATTGAATATTTAAATGAAATACTTCCCATTTCATTCACTCAACATATCATTCTTCAGTTTGTAGCAAATATAAAGACTAGAGATTTTATGTAATCTTTTCCTTGAATAGAATATGAATAGAACACACAACTTTTAGCGATTGCGATGAAATTCCTTAAGTAACTACTCTCGTCTCCAACACAAGAATGAAAGTGCAATAGATTACGTGTAACTACTTCAAATAAATGAATACTATCTAATAAGCGTCAATATATATACTCTAGAATACAGCTATGCGGAGAACAGTCCCTTCAGCACATTAAGTCACTCCAACCGGAAACACTCCAAAACAACCGGAAATCTCTGAACAAGTCTCTTACAACCAATAAACGAAATAAACTCCTACACAAAACAGAAATCAATGACATTTTAAAATAAAAAGCAAGAAAAATAATTTTTTAAATATAAATAATTTTTTGCGTCCATTATATGTTTCAAATGAAATGAGAGGATAAAGAAGACAATGGAGACTGACGAACCGTTGGTAGAGGGAGATACGATTGGAGCAAGAAACGGAAACAATGGGCGAGAATGTCGTCTAAACGGATTGGGTTGAGTTGGTAGAGGAGAAGAGGTGATTGGAAATATTTCCCCGGGGAAATAAAAAAAAAACTTGCGAGAAAGCCATACGAATGCTTTTTACTAGGCTTTCAAGATTAATTGAGTCAATATGGAGGGGGTAGTAGAAAAATTGGGATGTTTTAGATAATAAACTTAGCTCTTCTCGTGAAAAAAACATAAAACAATGGGAACACATTATCATAGCCAATTAAAGCTTTTTGAATGTCTGCTAAGAGGGTACACATTTCTATAAGCCAATTTTAGGACTTAAAAGAGATAGGTCTGCCTCGGATAAGAATAAAAGCAAAATATGACCAAAATGAGTCACTCAGTTTTATCCTATATTTTTATACTACCTCCGAATTTCTATTAAGTCCATTCTCGTTGAATATTTTAATCCGTTTTTCAACACTTAATGATAACTCACTTAATCATTCATTCACATTATTATAATTTAACTGCAAACCTGCGATCAAAATCCTCAAAAATCAGCTTGGTATACAGTAGAAAATATGATTCAGTAGAATAACGATTTTAATCGAAATTAATAAGAATTGTTTAAGTCGTTGCGTTAATAATGTTTGACGGTTGCAATACTGAGGGATTTCGCTAAATAAAACTAATTAAATTACTCTTATTAAATAGAATATTTGCGTTTATTTGGCATATACATAGCTATTACTTAGAGAGATTTATGACAGGTTCAGAGCCCTATTATCGAGGAGGAACAAGGGTAGAATAAATCAGTATACATAGAAGAGAGATTATTCAATGTAAATTTATGAAGGATTATAGTGAGCAGTCAATATAAGAGTGGAATTGAGGACAGAATCAAATCCATCTTCGGATTGAAAACCGTTGGCCATGATACGGCGTCATATAATAATGTCATTCTTTATTTTTTATTTGTTACAAAAAATGAAGCAAAAGTCAGTTTTATGGTTTAACTATACGGAACTGGACAACACTTTCGAGTGGAACCAGGGACGGCTCCAGACCAAAGGTGGGGGGGAACCGGGGGGTCCGGGGGGAGGGTTCACCAAGGACATCCCATACCCCCTCCATTATCACGTTAAATTCAAGTTACAAAAGAAAAAAATTAAGTAGCGCGATGACTCGCATAGTGTCGAAAGCACCGCACACAACAGTGACGTGGTCACTAGCACACTGGTCTTAAGAACCTCGCATAAACAGTAAGTCCCACCGGATGTCGTAGGGTGACTAAATTACCAACGTCTGTCGTAGAGGGAAGGGTCTTAGAAACAAAGTCATGGCTGGCCTTGACGTTAAGACTCATTTCAGCAGAGTTATAACAAAATATATTTCACGGCGGTCTTTTCCCCACAATGCGAGTTCTATCGGGTTTGAGGGAGAATCTGCGCTTCTAAATAGAATTTTCAAGCGAAAAAATGATGCCGGCTGGAACTTAATCTTGCCTCACAAATCGATTGTAATCCAAATTAAAAATAACTTTCCATTATCCAACAGACACTTCGATCTTCAAAATGAAGGAATTCAGTGATACGTAGACTGGCTTCAACATTGAACGTTTTTGAGGCACTTCTAAAGTTTCATTGAAAGACACATGAAATTGATTAATAATGAAATTAAAGATGAAATAATATTACTAAACTAAAACTGGGTTTTCTCTCTTCTGGTAAACGTATTTCGGAGCAAATTGACGAAACTGTAAACAAATGCAATCAGAGTAGATCAATAACATGAAAAGCAGCATTAACCCTCTTGCACTCATAAAGTGATACATGGACTACAGAGGAAATCACTCAGTGATTCAACTCGAAGGTTGGTTTGGATATTTGAGGGTAGAGCTAACCCCGGACTAAGCCATTACAAGGTAAGGTACATTCATTCACACACAGGGTATGGGGGGCCAGTTCCTTTCCCTGGGACATCTCGCACTCCGAGAATTTTTTTTGTTCGGGGGCCTCCAAAGGCTTCACCGGATTTGAACCCGGGACCCTTCGATCAGTAGCCAAGCGCTCTACCCACTAGGCCACAACGCTCCCACACAGAGGCAATATAACACTTTATTTAGATAACAACTCTGCGTTGCCCCAACAAGTTTAAATATGGCGGTTATAGACAGGAAGAAAAACTCCGATCCTCGCTATTCATTGTTAAAATATCTGTATTACATGATTGATATGGAGTCCTCATAACAAGTATATTGCATACTGCTGTTACTATGCGACAACATGCATGTTTTTTTATAGCCAGTTGGTGGATATTTTGAGAAATAAAATATTTAAGAGAAGACAACCATTTCCCCCCAAGGCTATAACCGATGGAGCGTTGAGGCCGATAACGACGAGTTTAAAATTTTGTTTTTGGCGATAAATAATAAATTAATTACCTCCAAATATGCTTTTTCGGATTCGTGAAGAATTGTTTGTACTTACTATAAAATACATGAGTAAAAATTGATGCATATTATGTTAGGTATCAGCAAAAGAGGATCTGCCTTAAGCAGGTTCCGCCGCGACTGTGTGAGTCATAACAAATACTAAATTCCAAATTTTTTATATTTTGTCCAAAAAATCCTGCTTTCACTGATAAAATGCGTTAACTATAGGAACCCAAAAGTAAGGAACAAAATATATGCAGATTATTCCACGACTGTATTTTAAATGAGCTCTTTTTTCCAGCTATAGGAGCCGACTGCAGCGCCATTTCCTACGAATTACCGCATTTTGACTTCATTTACGGCAGTAATTCCCAAATAACTAAAACAATAAGGTAGTAAGATGAATATATTACATTTTTATTCAATTTATATGTATTATTTCTTTCTTATAAATAGTTTTCCACAACAATGGCATTTGTATTTTATGGAAAAATACTATTTTTCCAAATGTTTCTCTCATTCCCCCATTGAAAACCATGTAATTTCAAGTTCAATTATAGAATAAAATAGCGCAGAAAGGTATTATTTTATTGCTCATATCAGATGGAGGAAACATTTTCCACAAATGGACAGAATATTAATAAAATGACATTTAAGTCATTTTAGGGTGGAGCCACCTTCCTCTCCAATCCGACTCTTTTTCTCTGTTTACGTCTTAAAGTCACGGAACGGGTGGCTGGCTCTCCATAAACGGAAACTGGCTATTTTCGGGTGAATGGCGCACGGTGGCCGCAAGGGTACGGATCGCCATTTGAAAGCACAGCGCCTTGCGGTGCATTTCATCGCCAACATTCCTTTAATAATACACGATGTAAGCTCTCGCGATCGCTGTCCAACGTGGAAAGAACCTTTCTACGGGATTAGGAGTCGCAGTTTTAGATTGAATAGCAATGAAGTCAACGACACGAAAAAGCGGTAGATGGTCGAAGTACACCCTTCACCTTAAAACGGTAATCGTCCAAGGCTTGGGGGAGCATAAGTGGAAAAAGATGAATATTCAAAATTGAGACAATATTCTGTAAAACCTTCCAAAGTAATTAAGATCATTTTGGATCTACCATACATATACGAAAATGAGAGTGACAATGCCGTTAATCTAACCAAAAAATCCCAAAATGTAGTTATCTAATGAAATATTTTTTCCAAGATTTTATTGAGTTCTGTTCCTTGTTCATATTCTAGTAAAAAAACACTGACCACCATTATAATCAGGCAACTGTGTAATTTTCCATAGTTTATTAAAATCTGCGACCATTTTCACTTTGAAAAAATATCTTTTGGCCAGAAACCGGTCGCAGATGTTCATAAAGTGTGGATAATTACAAAGTTGTATTATAACAAATGTCTTTTTATCGACGTCCCGCTTCTAACCATCAAATTAAAACAAAAGATAGAAATGTTAAAAGAGCTAAGCTTTTCTGTGTCTCACAAATTTAGAATAGCATTGAAGGTAAATTTTCAACATTTATGGAAAATGACGTTAATGTGAGAGCACAACTGTGTTTCAAACGTTTATTAACCGGTTTTATCTCCAAAAATTTAGCAATTATTACGAGATGTTGACTAAAGTTCCTATGTAAATGAGAATTCTAATAAGACTAATGCATTTATGCAATAGAAATCAATGATAATTGGCTATTGACGACAAAGAAATGTTGAAATTATAATGTTAACCTGCATAAAAAAAGGGTGAACATGACTTAAAGAAGTACACAAGAAACAATATTTAAGCTAAAGTCTTGATGAACGACTTTTAACTAAACAAGTAGTTATAAAACTGTGTGAAAAATATCAATACTTCTCCTTGAATCCACTTTCAGCATACTACATTGACCAAACCTCTTCCCATGGACACGGTGATAGAACTTGAGCGTTCAAACGACCCTAAAAATCCTACGGAAAAATATTTTGAACTTTCCCAACTTTTGTTTGAAATTGGATTTATGCGGCGTTTTAAGGCTTATATAGCACCAAGATCTTTAAATTAATCGATTGTGGCGACACTCGGTTGAAATTGAAGATAGAATTCATTATGACAAAAACACAGAACAAATTCCACTATTTATTTTAATGCTGTCAACCTGTTTCGACGTCTAAAGCGTCATTTAACAAGAAAAGCAGAAGGAAATGTTGCTACTGCTAGCCTTATATTTAATAAAGAAGGGGAGGGGGTGGTAGCATGGGGTGAGGTGGTCAGGAATTGACGGTTGGTTGAAAGGAGGACGGGTCGGGGGTAAGACTAAGTTACGTGGGGCAGGAAGGGGGGGGGGGGGGGGCGGGAGTATGGTAGGGTGGTGGTAAAATCCAAGGGAGGGTTGGGTTTGTAACGAAGTAATCACATTTATTAACGGTAGACAACAGGATTGGAACATTTGAAATCTATAGAGACATCTGAAATAGTCGATGGATTTCAAATGCTCCGATCTATCTATCAAGATCTTTGGTTACTTTAAGCCTACTGTAAAAATATATTGACATACCGATCGCTTTCGTGAATACATTCGATTCAAAGTCAACTATTGCCAAAGTATCATTAATATTCTAGATGATTCCTCATATTTTAGATGATTCTTAAGCAAAGAAGGGGCAAGACCAACTTTAACATCTGCCTACTTACTCTAGCGGAAACCAAGGAAGGCAATTTATTTACATGCGAGCATTTTAGAGGAGACTCTTTACTCGCCCGCCTGTAATATTTCTCGGACAGCGAAGGATTAATACCACCTCGTATCTTGTCTCTTCTGCCTTTTTCTACAACTCCTCACCTGCACACTACACTCTCTTCCACATCTCTCATCACCTCTAAACACCTCAGCCTTCCAAATCTCTCATCACCTCTAAACACCACCTCGTATCTTGCCCCTTCTGCCTTTTTCTACAACTCCTCACCTGCACACTACACTCTCTTCCACATCTCTCATCACCTCTAAACACCTCAGCCTTCCAAATCTCTCATCACCTCTAAACACCACCTCGTATCTTGCCCCTTCTGCCTTTTTCTACAACTCCTCACCTGCACACTACACTCTCTTCCACATCTCTCATCACCTCTAAACACCTCAGCCTTCCAAATCTCTCATCACCTCTAAACACCTCAACCGGGGCAGAATAAATTAAATACACTTGCGGTTAATGGGACAGTAGGCCAAAAATGCTTTTTTCCATGAAATATACGGCTCTCATCTACCTGACTCATCAGTAAACGGCAGTCATACCCAAAAGTGGTCTTTTAAAAAAACAAACATCAAGCACACTCCTCTTCCCTGAAGGGTCTGCTTGCGAGTCTGGTTATCTAAATATATGCACGCATTGTTACTGCGCCGGTTATCAATAATCTTTTCAACTGAATACGTCGGTGAAGTCTGGTGTATAATAATAATAATAATAATAATAATAAAACGTACGAAATCCGGACCACCAGCCTCCACGTGGCGTACCTGGCAACGGCTCTTGCCGGCTAATGGTGGACGTCTGCGTGTGGGGCTAACCACCCTACACGCAGTAAAACTGGTTCCCAATAGGAATACAGAGAAAGCCACCCACAACCGGCCCCTCTCGGATGGGGGCCCTAGTACAGTTGGGTGTGGCAATACAAATACCACCGTAACGGGAGCCCGGATGCAGTGGACGGAAGCCCTAAGGGGCGACCTCCTCGCATGCCATGCTGCCAGCGAGCCCGAACGCAGGGGTTATATGGCAAGGATGCACTCTTTGTGGTGTGAGATGCATCCAGAACACGACCACCTATCGCAGCAGAATCTGCGCGATTATGCCAACCACCTGCGAAAAAAGGAAACTCTCCACCAACCGCCAGTTCAGAGGAACACACCACCGGCCAGACCACTCTCCCCGACACAGGCAGCCTCTGCACCACCTGAGGCTAGAACGGCACTCATGCCGCTGTCTATGTCAAATGGAGAAGAAGCTGGTCAGGCCGTCGCTGAACTACGAACGCGGTTGTTAAGCACAATATCTTATGATGATGGACAACCTAGGCCGAGAGACATCCACCGGAAGATCTCTCTGCGGGGTAACCACCTGCCCCAGTTGAATGGTCTTATCGACGAAATCCTAACGGAAACGTCGGACCTTTGGACGGTAAATTGCGTGGTCTATGCTGCTGCCAAAATTATGGCTCACTCCCAAAAGAACACCTCTTGGGAGGACAAAGCAGCAAAGAGGCTTGAACAGTTGGAGGCCAAGATCACGCAGGCGAGACAACAGGCGTCGAGAATTCAGTGTGTGATGGAATACATCTTATCTGGGCGAACTTTCACTCCTAAAGTTCGGCGCATAGCGCGCAGTCTCAGGTACAACCATCACACGCTGAATAAAAGCGTGCTGCTTACCATTAAGCAGCACGCGGTCGATAGAGTTCGGGCACTCACCACGGCCCGGAAAAAACTCCTGAAGAAGAGTAGGGGCGTGAGAGAAAATGCCACCTTTCTCCTTCAGCCGTCCCGTCTCTTTCGACCACCTCCGCCTGTTGTTGAATCTCCGCCACCCGTCCAAGAGGTTGAACGTTTCTGGAAGGAAATATACGAAACGTCGAAGCCATTCAACGGAGACACTCCGGCCATAGGCCTCTTTAAAGAGGTTTGTGACCGCCACCTACAAGATGTGGATGGACCTCTTTCAGTCACCGAAAGTGACGTGAAGAAGGCCTTCTCTGGCAAGAAGAATTTCTCGGCTCCAGGAATGGATGCCGTGAATAACTTCTGGTGGAAGAAATTTACTTCCACCCACCAACACCTCGCCAGAATCTTCACGTCCTTTCTAAATGGTGGAAAACCAATTCCACCTTGGCTGACTGAGGGACGCACGGTTTTAATACCTAAGAAGGGAGACTTGTCCAATCCAAAGAACTACCGCCCTATAACCTGCCTCAACACTGTATATAAGGCGTTCACCTCGATCTTGAGCGACCTTATCCTACACCAAGTCCAGCCGGTTTGGGAGGAGGTGTACGAGCAGAGGGGCTCAAAGCGAGGAATCGCGGGATGCAAGGACAACCTGCTCATTGATAGGTGCATATGCCAGGATGCCATCCGGCATAAGCGAAACCTATCAATGGCCTGGGTGGACTACAAGAAGGCTTTTGACACCACTTCGCATGAGCTATTGATCGCCATGCTGAAGTTGATGAAAGTCCACCCTGAGGTTGTGTCCTGCATCCAACGCCTGTTACCACTGTGGAAAACGCGCTTCGTTCTGACCTCAGGCAAGCGGTCAGTTTCCACAGAGTTGGTAACATACCACCGTGGCGTTTTTCAAGGCGACAGCTTGAGCCCCCTACTGTTCTGTATTTCCCTCCTACCCCTGTCCCTTAGGCTGCGACGAGGTAAAGGATACATGTGTGGTGTTCCAGGTGACAGGAAGCATAAGGTCACCCATTTGTTTTATATGGATGACCTGAAGCTGTACGCTTCTAATGCGAAAGACCTTCGCACTGCCCTGGACACCGTACTGGAATACAGTGAGGCTATAGGAATGGAGTTCGGATTGGACAAGTGTGCATCCATCCACTTGGCGAGAGGAAGATTTTCGGAGATCAAGGAAGACGTGCAACTTGTTGACGGGAGCGTCATTCGTCACCTCGAGGACGATGACAGCTATGAATATCTCGGCGTCCCCCAGCGCCGAATGCAGGAGGTTACAGCAGTGAAGGAAAGGCTCACCGCCAAATACAGACAGACTCTCAGGAACATCTGGAGTTCTGAGCTGTCAGGCAAGAACAAGGTTCTTGCCACGAACATGTTCGCGGTTCCTACACTGCTGTATACCTTCGGATGCATGAAGTGGAACGTCAACGAGTTGCAGAACCTCGATAGGGGAACGAGGAAGATGATGACCATCTATAGAAGTCTTCATCCGAAATCTTCCGTCGCCAGATTGTATCTCCCTCGCAATGTAGGTGGTAGAGGACTATTGAGTCTGGAATGTCTCCACAACAGAGTTGTCCTGGGTACAGCTTGCCGAGTTTTGAAAAGCAGGGACCCCCTGCTCAATCTCGTGAGTGATCACGAGAGTGCGGGAGCAGGGGCGTTTCTCTTCCAGGCGGCAAAGAGGGCAGCGGACGAAACCGGTCTCGACTTCGACCCGTCATCCGACGGAAGCGACAATGACACGACCATCTTGTCATTGAAGGCAGACGTCCTCAAGCTCGAAATAAAAAAAGCCGAGCAGAAGGCCTTGCTCAAGGAGCATACCGATAAGCCCATGCATGGAGGTTTTTATCGAAACATCGAAAAGCATGGGCTATCGAAGGAGCTAACGTTTGCCTTCCTACGCTCCGCCGGTCTGAAGTCCGAGACCGAGGGTTTTGTCCTCGCGTGCCAGGATGGTGTCATAAACACACTCGTGTACCGCCGCATTATATTCAAGGCGGAGGTTGCGGACACGAAATGTAGGGCGTGCCGAGCCCAGCCGGAGACTTTGAGTCACCTTCTCTCCGGCTGTAGTTATTACGCTAAATCAGCATATTTAGCTCGGCACAACGCGGCCCTACGAGTGTTATACTTTCATTTTCGACATCATTATGGCATCGACGAAACACCTGTGCTGCCCTATGCCCCTGGAGATATTGAGTCCGTCGTGGAGAACGATAAATGTACGATCTGGTGGAATTACTCCTTTTCCACCACCAGGCAGTTGGAGGCGACCAAGCCTGATATCGTTCTCCTCGACCACCTCACACGCTCCATGTTCGTGATCGAGTTTTCGGCTCCGGCTGAAACTAACATGGATGCGAAGGAGGTGGAAAAACGGACGAAATATCAAGACCTGCTTTTCGAACTTCGACAGATGTACCCCGGACACTCTGTGAAACTGGTGGTCCTCATCATAGGTGTGCTCGGTGGAGTTAAGGGCTCGCTGCTAAATAACATCAAGTGTATTCCGTCCTGCGTGGCACAGGCGGAATTACTAGTTGCACGCATGCAGAAGGCCGTCATCCTGGGGTCACTCCGTTTACTGCGGACGCATGACCCTACCGCAGCGTAGCCACACATCTGATGGGCGTCGGACGTGGCTGCGATTACTGCCTAACCCCTCTCGAGTCTTCGGCCATTATGACGGCAATGAAACCTGATGCTTGCCGGGGACTCGGAGGGTCATGTTACAACTGTAACAATTAAAATAATAATAAAACGTCTTTATTGGGCGAGATTGGGACTAGAAAGTCCCATCTTTCATCTAACCCCTCGTCAAACATAAAATTATTGCAGTTAAATACATTGTCAAGTTGCTCTTGGAATTACATTCAACAAACAAAATTATAAGTTAGCAAAGTGTAAAAAGATGTGAGCAAACGTGGGAAAAACCTAAGGATATTGACTGTCGTCCTTATTGGAAAAAACACACTGCAGGAAAACGCCCGCACAAGAAGGGGGGCGTGAAAAACCTGCGAAAACCTACTGAGAAAGAGCAAATGTAAACATGGATGTATACAAATACAAGAAAATATCACCCAGTACCAGGAAAGAAAAAGAATATTAGATGAGGCAGGAGGAGATTAGTGTTGAATCTTTCCCACTGTTCCCATGGTGTTTTATGTGTCTCGTTGTTGTTCTCGGAGAAGTTTTTCGTATAGTGCCCTTTTGAAGGATGCGAGTGATGATGATTTACGTAGCGGTAAGTCAATGTTGTTCCACTCGCGACATGCGGTCACAATGAATGATTTATTGAATCTGACTGTCTGGTGGTGAGGAATAACGAGTTTATCATTTCCCCTCGTATTTGAGTCGTGTACTCTACTAAGTGTTTGAAACTCGTCTCTTAGGTACGCTGGAGTATTTGTTTATAAAATTTGATAGAGAAGACCAAGGATATGCAGCCGGCGTCGTGAACTAGGTTTTAACCAATTGAGATTGTTAATATAATTGGTAGTATGATCTGATATATGTAAATTAAATATGAACCTAATGCAGGCGTTGAAGGAGCGTTGAAGTTTAGTTGACAGGGCCTGAGATATGTCTTGAAAGGCAACATCGGCATAGTCAAAATGGGGAAATATTAAGGTTGAAACTAATTGCTTCTTTAAGGAGAGAGGAATAAAGTGTTTGAAACGAATTAGAGGAAATAATGACTTATTCACTGCTTTACATACCTTAGTTACATGAGATGACCAAGACAGACTTTCATCAATGACCAGTCCTAGATTAATAACTTCGTCGCAGTACTTTATAGGAGAATCAGAAATGCGTAGTTGCGGTAATTGATCCCTGTCGATTGACTTGAGTATTTTCGGATATCCAATTATAATAGCCTGCGACTTACTAGGGTTTATGCTTAGAAAATTGGATTTACTCCAATTGTTGATGTTTTCTAGGTCATTATTTAAATTACATATTCCATTGCATAGGCTTTTAACATTTGAATTTAGGTATACTTGGAGATCGTCAGCATAAAGATGATATTTGGAATGGTTAATCACTGAAGGGCAATCATTAATGTACAGGGAAAATAGCAGAGGTCCTAGTATAGAGCCTTGAGGCGCACCTCTTGCTGTTTTGATCCACCTTGAGCATAAATCATTTGTAATTACTCGCTGATACCGGCCTGATAAGTATGATGTTATCCAGTGGACTGCTGTAGGAGAAAAACCCATGCCTCTCATTTTTGCTGCAAGGATATCTTTGTCTAAGGAATCAAAAGCTTTCGAAAAGTCAAGCAACACGAGTACTGAAACTTCTTTTTGATCCATGGAGCGTCTCAAGTCATCGGTGATTTTAGCTAATGCGGTAGACGTGCTGTGACCGTGTCGGAAACCACACTGGCATTTATCAAGAATACTGTTGCACTTTAAGAAATGTCTTAACTGCTCATATACAAGTTTTTCGAGAACTTTGGACAGGATGGGAAGAAAGGATATTGGACGGAATTTCTTTTCCCCTTGGGAATTATTCTTTTTTGGAATAGGTCTGATTAACGCCATATATAGTGATAGTTGGATAGTTAATGTATCACCATATATAGTGATAGTTGGCCGGTGTATATGGCGGCGGGGTTAAGTCCTCGGCTGCTAATCCAAGGGTCGCTGGCTCGAGTCCCGCCTGAGTTGGTTTTCCCTGTCCAGGGCATGGGTGTTTCTATCAAATTCTAATGGTCCGGTCCTTGAGAAACCTGATGACAAGTCAATGGCTTATCGGGATCGCAGGGAATACGGACCACCGAAATCGTCCCGTAAAGCAAAAAAGAGCTATTCAAATCACAAAAAGCCTCAGACATGACCGGCGGTAAAACATTTTTTTTCCAAAATTGGAAAACAATACATAAAAAATAAAATTCAACTAAGAATTAATATAAATATCATCCTCTTAAGGGGAAATAAATTGGTAATCCCTAGTCAAAGGATAAGCAAACATTAGATATTTTATAGCGTTGGGATGCATCAAGGTCCCTTTTTAATTATCAGCAAGGACAGTCGTGATCGAACTCTAAAAACTGAGTATTCAGAGAGCACATTGCTATACTAATCATTGGGAAAACGCGTTCTGCCACTATCTCCTTAAAAGCCTAGGGGAACATGAGGGTGGCGCTTTCATTATGGGATAAGAGTCATTATTTAAATGGGTACACTGAAGCCTTGCGATGAGGAAGGAGATTGAGGAGAGGAGTTGGTTAGGGGGTTGGGTGCAGGGGAGAGGAGACTGGTGGAGATGCTGGACACGTTGGTTGAGGAGTGAGTCGCAGGATGAAGAACCAACTCTATCCACTTCTTAAAGTAGCTCAGGCAGGGAACTCGATTTTCCGCTTTCTAAACCCTTTAACTTCAACGAGCGCCGCCGGAGAGGCAAACTAATTCGGGAAATGGAAATGAGCACTCGAGAAATATTCTGGGGGGAACATTGAGCAGAGATTGAACGCGTTTTCGGAAGCTGGTCATGCAAAAGACAGAACGATGACCATGATCTTAGATTCACTCCCAACCGAGATACATTTAGAAAATTCCACGCATCAAGTGATGTCGATAAAAATGATATTATATTTTGAATATGCGGTCAGTTAAACGATACTTTTCCATGAAAAATGGAGTTTCTAATGGCTTTAATTATAAAGGATACGCGTAAGAAGTACTTGACGAAGCCAATAAGGTGGTATTCCAAATGGAAAACGGCCCTAGGAAAAAGACACCAACAACGTCATGTTTACGAATAAAACAACAACCAATACCATGGGTCGATAGCGCAAAATACTAGGGCGTAAAGATAGATAAACACCTTTATATGGATGAACACATCCAAAATATAAGCACCAAGGCATTTGGTATGACTCTCAACAATCCTAAAAAACAAAGCAACACCGCCGGAAATAAAGAGAAGAATACATGAAATATTTATTAGACCCACACTAATATATGCAATTCCTGTATGGGGAGGACTTATGACAAAGGCAGCCAGAGACAAATTGGAGAAAACTGAAAGGAAATACCTATGATCAATATTTATTTTTAATCAAAGGACGAAAAACAGTGTAATCTACAAAACAACCAAGATTAGACCAATACTAGATACTGCGGTCGAACTCCAAGAAGATTACGTCAAAAAATAGAACAATTGATATATTGATAATAAAAGAATTAATGCGAAATAAACTCGACCTAAATACGAAATATAAAACGTCACTAAACAAAATGAACGACATATTAACTTAAATTGCCTGGCGAGGCAAACAAAATCCACACAGCGCAAAAGTCGACGAAAGACGACGTCCCCTGAAACAAGCTGCATCGCAGCAACGACACGACTCGCCTGTAATTATAATGAAGGCTTTAAAGCATTCAAACAAAAAATCTATCAACTGAGCAGTTAACTGCGTCTGATTGATGCACTGAGGCTAAAAAAGTCTCATCTTCCTTCCAACGCTTCATGTAAATCACCACGCTCTTACGCAGTGAAGTGAAACTGTACTTCGTAACATCCATCAAACAGTTAGCTTTTTATTAATTTTCAAATCAATTTCTCTGTTCTCCAGTCAGCCTCAAAATTGTTGTCATCCTTTTTACTGTGGTTAGCGACATTTTGTTTTATCAACATAATTGTCGTTTTTAAGATTACCTAAAAAAGGGTTTTAGAAGTTTCAATTGTTATTTCAATTGTCTCAATTTCAGATAATTTTCTCCATGGAGCAGTGATGAGTGCCTCTTTCGGTAATACGTAAAAAAAAGAGTAGGATGTATGGTCTAGATTATGACAGCTCAGTTAAGGCGAGACAATATCTCACTGCGTCAGGTGGTTAGTACAGATAGTTTCCTCAATTTTAAGAGATTAATCACACGGGTGATATTATAATAATATGGATATAGGGCCAATTGATGTTCAAATTCAATTATAGAGAACACAAGTATGCATTAACTTATTTTCAAATATTCGAAACATTTGTCTATCACTTCATCCAAAAATATTCAAGCCATTCCTCTCTGTTGAATCCAAGAAATTACGCTTAACCTGGATCCGCCCAATGTGACATAAATGTCACACACTGTTCTCCTCCACACTAATCGCTCTTTCTTCGAAATGGGACGCTGCACTTCTACTTTTTTATGTTAGTGCGGATAGGGAACCCCACCGCTTCTACGTAGTTTCGTTAATTCCCAGTTAGAAGTAACAATTGTTCTTCTGAGGGCTCTGGAAATTCAGCTTCTTATATTGTATGAAATCATGGACGCTCCCTTTGTGTCAATGCTCATATTTTTTATTGGATGTTGCCACTACTGTTCTTATTATTGTTTTTTATAGAGTAAATGAACAGGGCATTTTATATAATTTAAATTGCTTTTACATTTCTTTCATATTTTTTAGTAATAACGCGCTGCATTTTGGTGTGACATAAATGTCACATAGGGCGGATATGTATGCAAATGCTTCACTATGCAGATGTTGTAACTGATCCGTTTTTGATAACCGTTTCTTGGCTAAAAATAATAATTACCAACCTATTGTAAGGGATTCCACGCAAATTCTTTCTAAAATGTGATTCAATCAATATTTAATGAGAAATATCGTCCTATTGTAAAATAACTCCACTGTGGGATAATCATATAGTACGTTATCAACATTCCAGAGATATCACATTTCTCAAAGCAGTCGAGCTTGAGAATACAGACATCGGTGATGTGATTTCTATCTATCTTGAACTGCTAGAAGCTTTTGTTTTTCTGATGAGTATTCTATTCTATGCTGATGTAGATTCCAATGGTCTCCTGCTGACAGACGTGCAGGTGTGGCACTTGTAGGGGAAAACAGATCGCCCTAGTCCCCTTCTGCACGGTTGAATCTGGTGACATTTGTAATGCGGATCATCCTATGGAGGAAAATTTCGTCGTGGAAAATCCACATCCTAGAAAATTGGACGAAACACAGAAAGTGGCTTCAACTTGAATAATAGATCTTGGTGAAGGCAATCACATTTTACCTGCGACAGATTTTTCTAAATGAGAATCTTTCGTTGAACATTTTGAACACCGGTTTTTTATATTAATGATGTTTTTGATTTCCTTGTTAGGAGTCGGAAAAATATGCTGCTTTTCTTGGCTGTGGATGTTCTAATATTACATAAGAGGAGATTAAATTTTATTAAAGAATTTAATTGAGTATTTATGTGTAAATATATATATATATTATATATTATTACATAATATATAATATATATATTATGTAAACAGGGAAAAATGTATGCATATATTAGGTAAAGGTGTCGTTGCCATATTTTTTTATGATGTCGTGGAACCCGCTGACAAGTCGTTTAGACTTAGCGGGGCCTAAAGTGTTTTGTAAATGGCAAATACTTTATTACCGTAATTATTTAATCGGGCTACAATTGGTTTCCTACTAAGTGATGCTATAAGGAAAATGACGGTGATGTGCAAACACAATGGTTTTTTGACGCAAGGAGAAGAAATAGTTTTTTTGAAATTTTATAACTTCATTTTGAAGAGAATACAAAGCCCAAAATGATAGTTGATTGGAAATTGCACCCGAAAATTGATGAATTCAGAGAAAAGTTGAGCAAAACAGAACCAAGCTGAGCATAGCCTAGCATTTAATAAGTGCACGATAGCTTATTTCGGTAGGCACTCCAAAGGGCAGTGTTTTCCGAGAATCCAAACTCCCTTGGTATACTTACCGAGTTTGGTGTTAGAGTGGCTATCTAGAGAATTTTGAGGTATACCAACATATAAACCCATATTTCAACCTGAAATACGAAATAGATTAGGAGATATGTGTTTCTCCCTTGATTTCAATGCTGGATAACTTTGCCTTTCCGGATATACCATTGTAACTTATTCAAAGGCGTATGTCCTCTCAGTCATCTCCACTCTCGTGGGTATGGTGCATTCAGTACACTTGGGGAGAATCGGATTCGGTATGATTGCCATTTGAAAGTAAGAAACTTGAAAAAGGAATCGGAGATAGGTTCGTATGAATATCTCAAAAAAATTCTGATAGGTTTATCCTTGCGAGATGTGCTGATATTGACACAATAACGCTGAGTGCCATGGTGACCATACACTAAAGAGAATTGACAGAACAAAATAAACAACATTTTTCAGGAGAGTAATAAAAATGAGGGAGGCACTTATCAGATGGACCGAAATTTTGGCGGCGCTGCCCCCTTTCTCTTCATCCCCGCTCCTTCAACTTTCCCCACTCCCTTCCTCTCCCCCTTGTCCGATCACGGCGTAAACAATATCGCTATCAGTCACATGCTGGAAGACCGGGACACTTTCGTCTCTCGTTTGGAAATTCTTCTAAGTTCTCCGCATCAAAATTTTCGAATCTTTTCATGGTTTTCACTATACCCCCAAACTCGGAAAATCCCCAAAAATCACCTTTGAGGTTAAACAAAAGTTTCCTCCATGAACGAACTAGTGTAACAGGTTTCACGGAAGACCAGGCCTCTGACACACCATGAATTGTATCCAATTTTACCATTTTCTTCCAAAATTTCAATAAATTATCATCTTCATTGGCTAGCGTCCTGAGAAGACATACTCGTTAATTCCTATTCATTGACGCGATGACGCCTTGATCCATTGGCTGAAGTATGGAAGTGACGTTCGGGGGTAAAAAAAAACTTCGCTTTGCTGCACTGTGTTTTGAGAGGCAATTGTTATGTCGCCGATGACTCTGACGAACTCTTATGGGTTTTGCATGATTTTTAGAAGTTATCTTGACCGTCACAGGGCGCTCGCTCGTATCTATGGTCTTTCTTTTGTCAGTTATCTTTTTCCTGTTGACAGCTTGTCAGCTTGAGGATTTCCGTCTCCCAGGCACGTTGGCCTTGGGAGTTGTTGAGGGTCCATGGTTATCCCTTAAGCCCGTTTCACACGACACTTGATCCAGCACAAGGTCTAGTTTCCTCGCTAGTATGCTAGCTTTCCTTATCGTGTGAACAGAACCAGTATACTGGCTAGCAAGCATGCTAGCTAGTATACTCGCTGAGCTACTGGATTTCGTACTTGATGCGGTACTAGTTTGCTACTAGACCCAGTAGGACCCAGTGGCCATCTACCAATCACGTTCGCGTTACAGACGCCGTGCGATCTTCTCTTTTTTGAATTAGTATGGAATCATATGGAATAACTGCTTAATAGCAAGCACAAGGTCGATGATCGTTTGAAACCTTCTAGTACGGTTTCTAGTATACTGGGTTTCGTCCTCAATATCATGTACCAGCTAGCATACTAGGTCTTGTGCTGGATCAAGTGTCGTGTGAAACGGGCTTTAGCTTCGCGATGGTGCTTCTGGAGTATCGTATTACCTACAGCTTCTAGATTTATTGCCTGTTCGTTCTTCTTTACCGTTATATTTTTCTCGATGCGTCCTTCTACTCGATGATTTCCTTCTACTGCGCTAGCCTTTTGAGTTTGATTTCTTGTGTTTCCTCTCGCTCATTTTTTGACACATCGCATACTGTTTGGACTTTGTCTTCGGAAATAAGTCCACTGTGCATTTACTGTTAATCTCCCTGGACTCTCCTAGATTTACCTTCTGGCATTGACCCCTGCTTTGTTTGGTCATTCATCTCTGGACATTTTACCGACCTCTGCGTTTGATTGGTAGCAGAGTGGCGTTCTTTGGATTACCTGAGCCAACCTCAACAGTGTTTTGTTCGTTTATAGTCCTGCGCGTCATCTTGGACTTTTCTCTCGGCATTTTGGGACTGATAATTTTTACATTTACCAGTGCTTTATTTTGACTGTATTGCGGCATCCTTGCAACTTAGGCTTTATTTTGCCCTTGGATTATCGTTGGCTTATTATCCACCGTCCCTTTTCAGACATTCACTGATTCTACGTCCAAATATACATAAAGAACATATGTATTTTCCAAGAAGAGCATTTCAACGGAAAGTTTTTAAGAAATTCTGAAAGAAAATGAGCGCAGGAATGAATTTGTAGACAATTTTTCCGAAGATTACTCTATATCCCTCCTTTCCCCAACCTCCCGATCACGTCGCCATAAAATCTCATCGATTTAAATAAATAATAAACAACATTCTGAGCGATGATTCTGTTTGAAAGAGGTCGAGAGGATAGGGAAAGCGTGCAAATTTTAGGCACTGGAGAGGAAGAGGAAGATGCTTCTAGAGCTCAATCTGATAAACCATCTACGTCGGGCGGGAGTCTCTGCTAAAGAAAAATAATTTCCAAGTTCACCTTCGGAATCTGAAGATAGCTCAAATGAAGACAATTTTCCGCCTTGTGTAGGCTTCCGCGGGTTGATGGATGTGAAGATACAGGTCTTCCAGGTTTTACTCCGCATTGGTCCATCTTCTTAGGACGAAATGTTTTGCCGGCGTTGCAGTCGAAATTCGGCGTTGAGTCGACCACTTCACGACTGCAACTTCACGACTGTCAAAGTCGAAAGTCGGCGTAGAGTCGACCGCTTCACGACTTCAACGCAGGCGAAACCGTAGTCCGAAGATGATGGACCAACGCGGAGTAAAACACAGAAGACCTGTATCTTCACGATTTACCGCCACATTCGAAGAAGAAATTCCCGGAATTCATGTGGCACCCTACGGATCTGAATCCGGGAATTCATGGATGCGATCCCCAAGATTCTAGATGCTAGGAGAGTGCTAGCGAAGATTGTGCGATACTTGATTTTTCCGATACTTGTTTCTTTCAGGGGATCTTATGTAGTTTATTGTGGACGAAACAATTAATTATTGTAAATATATATACCAGCGAGAAAGCTCCGGAGAGTGCGTACTCACGGCTCAAGAGTTGGAAAGATACTGACGATGAACAATGAGGGGAACATAACATGTTCATTGTTAGTAAGGAAAACAATTACGTTTTATATGGTGGATTTAAGTGGCAAGAAATGGCCTTACGTAAGTCTTGCTTGTATAAGATTGCTAAAATCCAAATGTGTTATTTCATTGAATTTTTTTTATGTATACCGCAGAAAATATCGACGAAGAATAAAAAATCACGCACGGATAATCCGCAACACGGATAATCGGGAGTTCACTGTAATTGAATTACAATCGTTTTTCAAACTCTAGGGTTTATCAAAATATTCGAAACTACGAATTTATTTGGTTATTTAGAGAGGATTGTAGATACTATGAGCAGGTATTTAACTCACCGGATATTTGATTGTAATTCACTGCAAGGACACAAAGATGCATCTCAGATGCCAAAGCACGAGAACGGCGGTTGGGGGGGTGGAGTGGGAGGAGAGGGGAAATGAAGCTGAGAAAGGGAACAATGCGAAGACGAAGGAAGCAGAGAGGACGAGGGGGGGAGGGCGAAGGAGTGAAGATAGAGACGGAAGGGGGTGAAAGAGCGGGGGGCGGGAAAGAATCCCACTTTTCATAATCATAAAACGAGGAGTCGTATTCGAACTGCCCGTATTTTACGATGGCAGTACGTTCGATCATTTTTATCCTTCTTACCGAGAGGAAAAATACTTAAAAGAGCGAAAAATACATATATCGAATTTTCTCCAAGGCTTAATTAGTTTCTTTGGAAATAAAATGAGTCGAATAGTTATTGAAAATATAGGAACGGCACCCATAGGTCACCTACAGTGCACCAAGAATTGGTATCACGCCTCCCTTGCCTGGACCTTAAGTTGAGCATGGCATCACGTTGGGTGCTGAGAATGGTGGCACAGAGGATAGTCGTCGAGTAGCACCGAATCAGACGCCTAAGCGGCCTTTTTAGAAGAGAGGAAAAAATCTCTACGAAGATGCACCACATTAACAAAACCTAGGTCGTGGAATAAAATATTTGAAAAATAGTGAAATAGCTTATTTTTTTTCCTCTCTTCTCAATATGGAAAGTCCAGCCAGAGACAGTCTCCTCTGTTAAGCGGTGTTCGTTCAACAGTATGACGTGGATTTAGTGCAAACGACAGCTCCCTTCCAAGAGCAGATGGAATTCCTTCGACGACTTCATTTCGATCCGCTTTTACCTCCAACGCTGTCTCCAGAAGCTTCCCACTCAAGGTGTTGAAGTTGGCGTAGATTGGAACACATCATCGCACACGAACGACGTTCAAATGGAACGAAGTGCGCAAGGGAAAAGTTCGCTAACCTTTTGGTAGGTTTTACTCCGTAGGTGCAGAATAGCCACGGCCACATGTTTTGTTAAAAAGGTAAGATTTTTCACTCATGAACAGAAAACTTTATATTTTCCGTATCCGCCCGTTCACCGTGTTCCACCACAAAAGCACAACAATCATGTACGAACGATTACCGAAGTTCTTCTCTTCATAAGCTCATTTCAGTGGATATCATCTTTGATATCGATCTGTTATTATAGAATGATGTACCTATGAGTGGGAAAAGTCTGACAGAACGGAAAGCAACTACGCTGTTTTGCTGCCAAATGAACAGCGCACTAGAGTAATGGAAAAACACCCTACTTTAAACTGGGCCATTATATTGTCAGATGACCTCTGGAGTGAATGAGTTGGTGGTCGCGAAGATGTATCCAAGAGACACTTTTATTGGCGTAAGAGGCCATTACACATACAAGAGTGTCCGTGCGTTATACCAGCCCAGGGCTAACATATCGTAGCTATAAGACGCCCCCGGACAGCCGTCTCTTCTCCTTCCCGGGCATGCTCGTGGCATCCTTTCCACCACGTCAAATCACCTCTCGTCTGTCAACTTATCCCTCCACTGTGACGTTACTTTAGCGCGAATTCCACTCCCACCGCTAGGAATATAGTCGACCCGTTTTTAAAATCGAAACTTCGAGTTTCAATCCAAATAATATCAATGGAGGTTAAGTCCCTCTTCCGCATCTATTACTGGCGCAAGGCCGCCACTCCATAGTTATCCGAAAATACAATAACTAACTAACTCAGGAGGCACCAAATGTTTTGAAGAAATAATTCCAGGTTCGTTGTTTGGTGTCTCATGAATATCCATAAACACTTCCTTCTTCCTCAATGAAATATCATAAGCAATTTAATCAATGTTCATCAACCCACTGTGGTACTCGAAAGTCAATCCACTACCCCAATGAAATTGGGATGATGGAGACCCCTTTTCATTTATCATTCCGTTAAGCAAGCACATCTCCCTTTCTATCTCCCCTGAGGCTTCCCAAATTTTCCAGCTATTAGACTCTAGACACCTTCGACGGAATTCCCACATAGTCATTTCCCTCCCCAACTCTTCTTTGTCTTCCAGTTGATGCCAAACCTTAAGATGACACCGCATGGGCCATGAAAAGTCTTCAACAAGAGAAAAAAGCTGTGTAATTCTATTTCCTAACGGAAGTGGAACAATTCCAGGACCTTAATTTATATGTATAGTTCCAGGGTAGTTCCTTGAGATATATCATTCAAGAGTAATCGTTCACAATGTATTAAAAATGAATGGATACTTGCGCAGTCTAATTGCTTAAACAGTGAGGAATAACAATCGAACTAACGCATATTGTTGAGAGAAAAAGAGGGATATTAAAGGGAATTAAATTATCGCAATGAAATGGGAGAACTCATATAGTGGAGTTATTACAAAATATATCCAAAAATTACAACACAGTCTATTGAAAAAATTATGATTTATAATGGGAGTCAACTCGTTATTCCTTATATTTTCCGTAATTTAAACATGGTATATCGTTAAGCTATTTCCTTCTATATATTTACGAAATACTCCTTTGTAGAGAATTATACAGGGGAATAAATTCTATAAAAAATTCGGTAATGCAGAAAAACCCTTACAGAGAAGGCAAATGTTCAAACAAAAATAAGAGTCTTGCAGCAGAGTGCGTCGTTAATAAGTGAACTAAACATTATTATTCCGGCACCCAAGGAACAAGTAGCAGCTGCATGCAACTTAAAAATCAAATATGAAGGCACGGATGAACAAAATAATCTCCGAAAATAATTAACACCGATCATCACTAAGTTTACCAATCGATCTCGGATCGATCTGATCGGCTCAGCTCGGTATGGTAAACGGAGCGGGCTGGCCAGATCGATCTGATCAGCGAGCCGAGTCAGCCCGCTTTACCGCTAACCGGTCTGAGATCTCAGATCGTTACGAAGAGGTCGGCGCTCATCGTCCTTCTCTTGGTTGCCGATGGTAAACAAAATGTAATCGATATAATTTACGGCGTAAATTGTTGTAAGAAGGGAAAGGAGAGAAGTGTGCGGCTGAAATACGCAAGAAATCTCAAAATAATTCAAACTACTGAATTCGATAGTTCAATATCGATATTTTCAGACCGCGTTGGTAAACCAGGCGATCTGAGTCAGCTTGCTGCTGAACTTTCAGATCGGTATGGCAATATCACCTTTGTAGCTATTTCGATTTAGATAGCTGTTATTAAAATTTGTAGACATGGAGAGTAGAAGAGAATTAAAATCCCATCTAAAGCAGAGGTGACGTGACAAATTTTTAAATAGCACTAACAATAAGTGAACGTTCGGGCATAAAAGTAAAACTAAATTTATATTAAATAAGATATTTTCTTAGAATATTCGTATTTTTATAACGGTAGAACTAATAAATTGGGTGATTCATTGTAAATAAGAAATAAAAAGGAGCAATCAAAATAAACGTCCAAATCCGATACATTAATTTGTTCATATGACACGTTTGAATTATTTTAAGTAATACAATTACAAAATATTTGCAAGAAGGCCCTCTCATTTGCTATATATATATATATATATATATATACAGTATGCCAAGAGGGTGGCCGATAAAAAATATACACACGGAAAAAAGAACACTTACACATAAAAATTTTCGATATTTCGGTGAAGTCTAGCTCCACCTTTCTCAAGGTTTAAGGTAGGAATGAAGAAAAGGAGAGAGATTGAGGTATGGGAGGGGAAAGAGGGGGAGACGAAGGTGTAAGAGGGGAAGGAGGGGAAAGAGGGAGAGAGGAAGGTGTAGGAGGGGAAGGAGGGGAAAGACGAAGAGCGGGGAGAGGGCGTGGAGGAAGCAGGGAGAGATGAGATGAGGGGGAGGGAGAAACTAGTGTGATTTATTGAGTCCGGGGGGCGAGAAAGCCTGGTGGATTAAAATACAAGAAGATTCAAGATCTTTGAGCTGAAGGGGAGAGGAAGAAGGGGGAAGGGAAGCAAGTAGACCGACTTTAAAAGTGTTATTGAAAGTGGAGTTGTGGGAGGAGACGTGAATGGCGACAGGGAGAGAAACAGAGAGGGAGGGGCAATCGTTACAAGACGAGCGGTGCCCATTCATTCTAATATTGAGAGGAGTGGTGGATAAGCCAATATAGAAAGAAGGGCAGTATTGGCAGAGGAGGATGTAGACAATGTTAGGCGTGGTGCAGGAGGGTGAGAGGACAGAAGGGAGGGGAAAAGCGAGGAACTTGTCCGGCAAGGGCTGGGTGATGAGGATGGGGCAAGTTTTACATCGCGGGCGGTTGCAAGGGGTGGGAAGGGATTTGGTGGGTTTGAGTGATTTGGACAGGGGTTTGGTAATATTGAAAATGGCGGATAGATTGGGGGGGCGTCTGAAGCTGAGAGAGGGACATTGGGGGAATATTTTAGAAGTGGTTAGGTTGTCCGACAGGATAGGGTAGAGGTTTTTAATAATACGCCTAATAGAGTCCACACCTGGGAAGTAGGTGGTACAGAGGGAGATATTGTGTTGGGAAATGCTATTAGTAGGAGGCAGTTTGGGGGAGTGTGGTTTTTTGAGGATTTTTTTATTGAGAAGTTGCTCTGGATAGCCTCTGCGAAGAAGAGATTGATGGAGGTTAGTAAGGAATTTATCAAGGGAGTCAGGGTTGTTGCAAATTCGGTGGCCACGAATAGAAAGGGAGTAGGGGAGGGAACGTTTAGTATGGGAGGGGTGGCAGCTGTTATAATGGAGGTATTGTTGTTGGTTGGTGGGCTTGATATGCACGGAAGTGCTAAATTTGCGGTCAGAGAGGGAGACGTTTACGTCCAGAAAGACGACGTTAGAGGCAGAGATGTTAGAAGTAAAGGAGAGGGGAGAGGAGGCGTTGAGGGAGGAAATAAAAGAGTTGAGAGAATGAATACCATGTGGCCATAAAAGGAAGATGTCGTCAATGTAACGAAGCCAGAGAAGAGGTTTTAGTGAGCATGAAGATAGAAAAGATTGTTCAAAAAGTCCAAGGAAAAGGTTGGCGTAGGAAGGACTGAAGCGACTACCCATAGCGCACCCTTTAATTTGAAGAAAGAATTTGTTATTGAAAGAGAAAGCGTTGTGGGTTAGGATGAAATTGGAAAGATCAAGAAGGAACTCAGAGCTGGGAATATGAGGAGCAGGGCGTTTAGTGATGAAATGGCGGATGGCAGAAAGTCCTTCAGAATGAGGAATGTTGGTATATAGGGAAGTGACATCAATAGTGGCCATTAAGATATCACAGTTAGAGGGGAGTGGAGTAGAATGGAGGCGTTCAAGAAAATGATAAGTGTCTTTGATAAAGGAGGGCAGGGAGTGGACAATGGGTTGTAGGTAGTAGTCAACAAATGCGGACATGCGTTCGGTGGGTGAGTTATAAGAGGAGACAATGGGGCGGCCAGGGTTGTCAGGTTTGTGGATTTTGGGTAGAATATAGAAGTTTGGGGTGCGTGGGTGTGACGGAGAAAGAAGGGTGATATCTTGTTTAGACAGGCCTTCATCAGGGCCTTTGATTTGAAGGAAGGAGATTATTTCATCCAAAAATTCAGGATTAGGGTCATGGGACAAAGGCTGATATGAGGAAGTGTCAGAAAGTTGTCGGTTGGCTTCATCGAGGTAGTCAGAAGAGTTGAGGATGACTACTGTGGAGCCTTTGTCAGAAGGAGTGATGGCAATATCTGGATTTAGAGTAAGTTTTCTGAGGGCCGAGATTTCAGAAGGAGATAGATTGGGTTTTGGTTTAAGGGAGTTGAAAAAAGATGGCTCAGAGAGTTTTGATAGGAGAAGGTTGGTGAAGATTTCAAGGGGGTGATTGGAAAGAAGTGGTTTTGGTTCATGTGAAGAAGGAGGTTTGAATTTGGAGAGAGCGGTGTGGGGGGGGGGAGGTGGGAGACGGAGGAGTGGGACGCGTTTCCCAGAAAAATTTCCATTTCAGTCGTCGGCAGAAAAGAAGGGCGTCAGAGAGGATTTTAACAGGGTTTATTTTAGGGGTAGGTGAAAAACTAAGGCCTTTGGAAAGAAGAGATAATTGTTCAGGGGAAAGAGAAGTAGAAGAGAGGTTAACAACCGCTTTTTCTACTACCGCTAGTCCAGCCGACGACTGAGCTGGGAGGGTGGGGGCAGCGGAAGGAGATTCGCTTCTAGGAAGGACGCGCTTTGGGAAATCCACTGACGTAGGAGGAGGCGGGGTAGCCAGGTTGAAGCACGTAGCAAGGTCAGGTTTGGACAAGTACAATGGAGGTGGGGGAGGGGGGGACGTCGCCATGTGCACGGGAAGAGAGAGGCCTCGGCAGAAAAAGGAAAGGATTAGTGAAGAGAGTTTACGCTGGGCTTTTAAGCGCTTGGAGGCAAGAACGCGAAGCGCAGAGTGGAGTGAACGTTGGATACTGGAGAGCGAATGTGGGCTGCACAGCTTGACAATTTTGATAAGGGAATGAATATCAGCATAGTACTGGTGTACAAGAGCTTGATAACGTAAGAGGACCGTATGACAGAAATTAAAGGAAAGCTGATAAGAGTACGTGTGGAAGAACGGACGTAAAGAAGGAGGGAGGCCGGTTAGGGGGAGTTTGATAGTAAGTCCGTTTGGAAAGATGCCAAGGGATAAGCAAGAGGAGAGAAACTCGGAGTGACACGTGTGACTTACTATCAAACTCCCCCTAACCGGCCTCCCTCCTTCTTTACGTCCGTTCTTCCACACGTACTCTTATCAGCTTTCCTTTAATTTCTGTCATACGGTCCTCTTACGTTATCAAGCTCTTGTACACCAGTACTATGCTGATATTCATTCCCTTATCAAAATTGTCAAGCTGTGCAGCCCACATTCGCTCTCCAGTATCCAACGTTCACTCCACTCTGCGCTTCGCGTTCTTGCCTCCAAGCGCTTAAAAGCCCAGCGTAAACTCTCTTCACTAATCCTTTCCTTTTTCTGCCGAGGCCTCTCTCTTCCCGTGCACATGGCGACATCCCCCCCTCCCCCACCTCCATTGTACTTGTCCAAACCTGACCTTGCTACGTGCTTCAACCTGGCTACCCCGCCTCCTCCTACGTCAGTGGATTTCCCAAAGCGCGTCCTTCCTAGAAGCGAATCTCCTTCCGCTGCCCCCACCCTCCCAGCTCAGTCGTCGGCTGGACTAGCGGTAGTAGAAAAAGCGGTTGTTAACCTCTCTTCTACTTCTCTTTCCCCTGAACAATTATCTCTTCTTTCCAAAGGCCTTAGTTTTTCACCTACCCCTAAAATAAACCCTGTTAAAATCCTCTCTGACGCCCTTCTTTTCTGCCGACGACTGAAATGGAAATTTTTCTGGGAAACGCGTCCCACTCCTCCGTCTCCCACCTCCCCCCCCCCACACCGCTCTCTCCAAATTCAAACCTCCTTCTTCACATGAACCAAAACCACTTCTTTCCAATCACCCCCTTGAAATCTTCACCAACCTTCTCCTATCAAAACTCTCTGAGCCATCTTTTTTCAACTCCCTTAAACCAAAACCCAATCTATCTCCTTCTGAAATCTCGGCCCTCAGAAAACTTACTCTAAATCCAGATATTGCCATCACTCCTTCTGACAAAGGCTCCACAGTAGTCATCCTCAACTCTTCTGACTACCTCGATGAAGCCAACCGACAACTTTCTGACACTTCCTCATATCAGCCTTTGTCCCATGACCCTAATCCTGAATTTTTGGATGAAATAATCTCCTTCCTTCAAATCAAAGGCCCTGATGAAGGCCTGTCTAAACAAGATATCACCCTTCTTTCTCCGTCACACCCACGCACCCCAAACTTCTATATTCTACCCAAAATCCACAAACCTGACAACCCTGGCCGCCCCATTGTCTCCTCTTATAACTCACCCACCGAACGCATGTCCGCATTTGTTGACTACTACCTACAACCCATTGTCCACTCCCTGCCCTCCTTTATCAAAGACACTTATCATTTTCTTGAACGCCTCCATTCTACTCCACTCCCCTCTAACTGTGATATCTTAATGGCCACTATTGATGTCACTTCCCTATATACCAACATTCCTCATTCTGAAGGACTTTCTGCCATCCGCCATTTCATCACTAAACGCCCTGCTCCTCATATTCCCAGCTCTGAGTTCCTTCTTGATCTTTCCAATTTCATCCTAACCCACAACGCTTTCTCTTTCAATAACAAATTCTTTCTTCAAATTAAAGGGTGCGCTATGGGTAGTCGCTTCAGTCCTTCCTACGCCAACCTTTTCCTTGGACTTTTTGAACAATCTTTTCTATCTTCATGCTCACTAAAACCTCTTCTCTGGCTTCGTTACATTGACGA
This sequence comes from Pyrrhosoma nymphula, assembly GCA_963573305.1. Lineage (NCBI taxonomy): Eukaryota > Metazoa > Arthropoda > Insecta > Odonata > Coenagrionidae > Pyrrhosoma > Pyrrhosoma nymphula. The sequence continues at coordinate 203,829,037 of OY754327.1, read as the reverse complement.
CATCTTCCTTTTATGGCCACATGGTATTCATTCTCTCAACTCTTTTATTTCCTCCCTCAACGCCTCCTCTCCCCTCTCCTTTACTTCTAACATCTCTGCCTCTAACGTCGTCTTTCTGGACGTAAACGTCTCCCTCTCTGACCGCAAATTTAGCACTTCCGTGCATATCAAGCCCACCAACCAACAACAATACCTCCATTATAACAGCTGCCACCCCTCCCATACTAAACGTTCCCTCCCCTACTCCCTTTCTATTCGTGGCCACCGAATTTGCAACAACCCTGACTCCCTTGATAAATTCCTTACTAACCTCCATCAATCTCTTCTTCGCAGAGGCTATCCAGAGCAACTTCTCAATAAAAAAATCCTCAAAAAACCACACTCCCCCAAACTGCCTCCTACTAATAGCATTTCCCAACACAATATCTCCCTCTGTACCACCTACTTCCCAGGTGTGGACTCTATTAGGCGTATTATTAAAAACCTCTACCCTATCCTGTCGGACAACCTAACCACTTCTAAAATATTCCCCCAATGTCCCTCTCTCAGCTTCAGACGCCCCCCCAATCTATCCGCCATTTTCAATATTACCAAACCCCTGTCCAAATCACTCAAACCCACCAAATCCCTTCCCACCCCTTGCAACCGCCCGCGATGTAAAACTTGCCCCATCCTCATCACCCAGCCCTTGCCGGACAAGTTCCTCGCTTTTCCCCTCCCTTCTGTCCTCTCACCCTCCTGCACCACGCCTAACATTGTCTACATCCTCCTCTGCCAATACTGCCCTTCTTTCTATATTGGCTTATCCACCACTCCTCTCAATATTAGAATGAATGGGCACCGCTCGTCTTGTAACGATTGCCCCTCCCTCTCTGTTTCTCTCCCTGTCGCCATTCACGTCTCCTCCCACAACTCCACTTTCAATAACACTTTTAAAGTCGGTCTACTTGCTTCCCTTCCCCCTTCTTCCTCTCCCCTTCAGCTCAAAGATCTTGAATCTTCTTGTATTTTAATCCACCAGGCTTTCTCGCCCCCCGGACTCAATAAATCACACTAGTTTCTCCCTCCCCCTCATCTCATCTCTCCCTGCTTCCTCCACGCCCTCTCCCCGCTCTTCGTCTTTCCCCTCCTTCCCCTCCTACACCTTCCTCTCTCCCTCTTTCCCCTCCTTCCCCTCTTACACCTTCGTCTCCCCCTCTTTCCCCTCCCATACCTCAATCTCTCTCCTTTTCTTCATTCCTACCTTAAACCTTGAGAAAGGTGGAGCTAGACTTCACCGAAATATCGAAAATTTTTATGTGTAAGTGTTCTTTTTTCCGTGTGTATATTTTTTATCGGCCACCCTCTTGGCATACTGTATATTTATCACCCGAGTGATTTTCCTGGAAGTTTTATATATATATATATATATATATATATATATATATATATATAATTCATGCCGTCATGTTACAAGCATTACGAATTAAAAGGCATGACTTCATACGTCCAAAAGTGGAATATACATCGGAAATGCATTCCTTTCAACGACAAAACCCAATTAACATTATGAACGAGGAAACGAAGGAAAGAGTAAGTCTTTGTTTAGAGCTGTCCTAGGTTTTGAATGACCAAACATCGAGAAGATTTCGCAGTAACATCATTAAAATCAATTTTCATAATTTGCTGAACAGTTGGAAAGGTTTGTGTACGTTTCAAAAGCGCGAAGAAAATTTGTTTGCTGAAATATTGTGTAATATGACGAAAACGTTTTCACAGTTGAAATTCCGGGAGATGAGAATTGGAGCGCATGAATGGTATGGACTTGAGGGATATGGAATAGCTCGGCTTCTGAATGAAATATGAGAGAGGGAGAGAGAAGCGACGGTTTTCCGAAAATTAAAAAGAGGCGAGACTCCGACAGATGAGCATATCATGTGAGCATAAATCTCTTGTCGCCACCATTTCTCACGTCCGGCCTCATCTGAGTTCCTCTCTTCGCTCCACGCCTATCGACGAAAAAACTCTCCTAAACACACTCTCAACTTCCCAGGCTACCACACCAAAACAAGTAGGTGTGCACTTGATGGTAACAAACAAATATTTTTCTTCTCTTGGTTGCGCTTGGAGCTCGGGGACAGTTTTCAAACTTTGCAACCGTCGCCACGCAATCAAACCCGTTTCTATGTAATGCAGTAATCCTCTCCCTCCTTCGAAACGGTCTCTTCATCTCTAATTTTTCACTTTCATATGCGTCATTCAAATCAGTCCGACAGTGACCAGGACGGAAACGGCGATGTAACGACTACAGGGTGATCCTTTCCATTTTCTTTAACTTCGTCACTAATCACGATATACAACTGTGGTTTCGATAGATCGAATTTATAACTGCCACGGGCCCATACTCTTAAAATGGTTTCGTACATGCACAAGGGGGAGTGGGTGGTGACCCTCTGCGAATAATATTTCAGGCAAAGACGAAAGTTTCCACGCAGACGGAACGAACATATTACGACCTTCGATGTGCTAGCGCGCTGATTTTGGCGCAACACAAAGGTCAGAGTATAGTCCAGCCTTTTTAAGGCAAAAAATGGCTTCATAGGTTATTTTTTGAGAAAAATCCAAAGTAAGTTATGAAGACTGTTTCTTTTTTTGGGATTCATTCCGCGATGTTTAAAATTGCAAAAAACAATATTTCGCTGATCCTCCTGCCAGCTTCATCAGGTTATCTGAACTGATTCCTTAGTCTCGCTCGTCTTTATATATATGAGTGAGGACTCACATTGTTGCCGGAATTTTAAATTTGAAAAATTCGTTTAAGATTTCTACTCAACGTGTAACCGTCTTCTCGGTTGACGTTCTCCGGTCTCTTCGCCATTTCTATAGCCTCCCTGATTAATCTTGGGTAATAGCGCACCTCCTTTGATATTAATTTTGTCTCCTCAAAGTTGAAATTATGAGTGGGGCCGCTGAGATGAAATTCCATGTAATCTTTAAAAAAAAGCGTTTATTTAGACATCGACCGGTACTGACCTGTCCGTGATACAGCGGTTGAGACGGCTTCGGAAATGTTGGAAGGGAGTCGACTCGGCGAAGGTCGGCCCCACAAACGTCGGCGCAAGCACCTCGACGGCCGATTTTTATATCATTACCCCCTCTTTAATGCAGACATATCCACGTGAAAATAACGGTCGTGTCCCGCAATCGCAAAGACGAGACGTCAAAAGCTGCTTCGTCTTTAGTGTGAACGACGCATTTCATGTTCAGCTATGGTGATTTTTAAATTAATTTATATTTTTGTGAACGAGGACAACTACCGCAAGCCCGTAGCTTTCACATCTAACGGTAGGTTTATTTGATTTTAATTATAAACGCTGCAAAACTTCGATTTTGACATCATATTTCAAACCGTTATCATTATTTAATTTCTAGTTATTCGAGGCAATCCTACTGAAGTAGCTTTTTCTTTGGATAAAAATCAAATGCTGAGTAATGGAAGGCAACAGAAATTCTCTAAATACTTTTAAATGTAGGAATTTTGACAATAATACTTCATTTTACTGCTCGTGAATGAGTTAAATCTTCGGGAAGAGTTGGAGTCATAGGTACATCACTGTAAAGTTTTTCTAATTTCTTTCCATAAATTTAACTTTACTCCGGATACAGCTGATTCATGAGTGGTAAAAGTTGCATTGAAAACGGGTAGCGATAGTCGAAACGAACTGGAGGATTACCTCACTCACAGAGCCTAACGATGCTTCATTTCGGGGATAGTGTGGTAACCGGGGCGATTCCATCGAAATCCGGCCGTAATCCACTCGTTGTACTCAAACATTTTTAGGTGCAAGTATATCGTCGAAAAATGGAAGCCGTGATTAAAAGCAACGAAGTGGAAGAGGAGAGAAAAGGAATAATAATTCGTGAAGAAATACTGTTCAAACACTATCCTCCTACTCTTCCATTGGCCTTATGACTAAAAGGCACGTGAACGGGAATATATTATGTTTATTTCGAGAGATTTTCAAAAGTAAGGGGAGTTATGCGGAGGTTACAGAATTAGTATTGTTTCCCCCACGGATACGAAAGATCGGTAGGTCAATGGGCACAACATCCAAATACCCGGCAGTTCAGGATTCAATTCCATGTTGAGAGTATCGGAATCCCCTTATAACTATGACATGTCATCTCAACCAAAAAATATGGCGTAAAATCGTTTCCTATACCATTATTTGTACATTTTGTCAATAAGATAATGTTGCTCGCATCATGAATCGACAGCTCATCACAAGTTATACAGACAGGTAAAAAAGCGAGAAATGGACCTATAAATCCTGTCACATACACTGACTTCAGCTGACTCACTTTTGAAAATGACTTTACGTGGTTATCCTTCATGAAGAACTACATTACAACCTATATGGGACTATTTACAGTTTATTACCAAGTATTGCAATTTTTATTTGTATCAATTTCTATATTGAGTCTTCCATCAGATTTAGAGCCTGCAGAAAATGAAAAAGGAACCTACATTTGGGATGCTCAAGCAAAGATGTCACCGATATAACTGACCATATAATGCGCGATATTACAGAAAAACAGTGACATCCGTTGAAGGCAGAAACCGTAACTGACAGCCATTATCTTTGCCTCGCTGTGTGAGCTGAGAAAAGTGTCCCTTGACGACAGACTGGTGATACAAAACAAGGTTCGTACATTTTTTTCTTCAGACACCGATATATGAATTTGGTCTTATCAACGGCCATCAAAATTACAAGGAAGTTTGATTACTTTTGCCGTATGTTCCATGTAAATTTTGTAATACTTCATTCACCATGCGCTCTACTCATGAAACGTCTGGCTCTAAATGAGTTCCTTTACAGGAAACCCTCGGAAACTATTCCTTCCGCGAACTGAAAATTTCTCCTTACTTCATCCCCTCCTCCAGGAAAGATTGCACGGTATCTTGTGATATCAGGTAAGGTTGTTTACTCACCTACTCATGTCCTACTGCACATTCTTCCTCGTTTGTTTTCCATTTTTCTTAAAATTTATTTTTTCTTTATCTTAATCCAGGGAAGATTGCACGGTATCTAGTGATATCAGAGAAGGTTGTTAACTCACCTACTCATTTCCTACTGCACATTCTTCGTTGTTTGTTTTCCATTTTTCTTAATCTTTTCAGAATATGCCGTTTCAGGCATTCGGGAAGCGATAACAAGCCAAAAACCCACTACGCTATCGGTGATTACTCAGAATACGTGATTCACACAGCCCATGGGGTCTAGCATTGGGATAAATGGGGGAATTGAAAACAGCTCAAACAAGGACTTTAACAAGGCTTGAATGCTAACAAGTTTCTGAAAAATATAGATGTAGCGAAAATGGGATGTCAAAATCGTCGGCAATATTATTACGGGTCTGATGTCGCCGGGGTATTATGTTGCGCGGAGTCCTTTGAGGCCAAAACACGGCATGCGTTTTCATTACGCCTCCTCGACGTCGGTTCATAATTCAGGCTGTATATCAACATACCACTCCCGCTTTGGCCTTACCCTTCTCACAGTTGCGGTACATTCTCTAAAAGGTTCCAGCCTGCAAACAGCAAGGGGAACGCTAGGACTCCTGGGAATGAATTCCTTTCGTCTCATCTTCCATCCGGGACTTTTGTGAGGGTATGCGTGAAATTATAGTGGGTCCAGTGAGACTGTCTTCAAGTGAAAGGAGTTGACGAGAGATGCCTCTCTTAATGAATACGCAAGCGCAAGAGGGCAGCAGCGCCCTTGGGGCACTCTCGGAGGGGGATGGAAACATTTAGATGTTGGACAAAGGGGGGTCGTCGCTTTCCTTGGGCTGATGCGAGGGTACCACAGTTCTTCTCTACTCCGCTCACCAACCACCCTCAACCCCCCCATCCTCATCCCTCGCCTCGTATCCGAGCCCCCAATTTCCTCGGCGAGAACGAAAGCATTCCCTGCCGCAAGGAAGAAATGTGAGACAGGTTAGATAAAATTCATTCTCCATTCCAACGAACTAAAACAAAAGGAAACGTGGGGTTCGAAAGGGTTCAGAAAGTTTCAGCTACGAAGGCCGCTATTGAAACAAGAATCATCGGGGAAAGAAACTGGGATAAGGCTAGCTAGCCTGGTAACATAATGTAAGGAAACGGTAAATGGAAGAAGAAAGTGAATGGTAAAGAAACAGTAAATTTGAGAGAAAAAATCTACACCACTGTCGGGATACGAATCCGGGTCCTCAGGATGAGAACCAATACTCCGGTCATAACATTTATCCAAACCTCTCAAAAGCGGAGTACATCGAACAAAACTACTTGCTTCAGTCAAACCTCCTCAAAAAAAACGTTCCAATAACATAATTGTACACAAACGACTGCACATTGCACACAAACGGCCAGTAATGTGGCCGCAGTGGCTGGAAGGTACAGCCCTCATCTACATGTATATACTATCCTCCGATCCACCGAATGGGTGTGTGGCAGGGGGATCAAGGACACGAGCCATGCAAAGATGTGAAGGAGAACGTTATATGGAACCTAACGAGAAGTCTAAACAAGAAATACTTATCAAGGAATCTCCACTTTATATTTAGCACTTTTTTATGCTGCATTTAAACAGAACCAAGTAATTGATTGAGCAGTAAAAAGAAAGAATGTATGTAAAACTGTTTTCAAAAACGACTGAATAAGTTTTTACATGAATTTAAATGCATTTTTACCTTGAGAAACTAAGTGGATCACTATCAAATTGTTTCTATGTAAGGCGGCGTAACGATAGCGGGACTATTCCAACTGCAGGAAGGAGAGGCCAAAATATATTATATCGAGTGAGTACGAGCAAAAGAGAAAGGGAGGAGTAAGAATGAGCACCCATTGTAGTTTTTTTTTTGGAGATATTCCGCATGAATGGTCCACTTGGGCAACAATGAGAGGGCGGACAAGGCTTCTCTTGACGAGTGTAGAGGAGGAGGCAATGGACACGGCCAACCATCCAGGGCGGAGAGGAGGGAGGGAGTGAAATGGAGTGGAAGGGACTGTGAATGGGCACTCATTCATTCATTCTGATATTCACGAGCCCAGGCACACACTCACGAGCTCCATAAAAAAATTATCAGAGGGAAAGGAAGCCATGTCCGGATAGAAGGGGTCTGACGTAGCTGTAGTAGTAGACGTCTGAAGCATGTAATGGTCTGAAAGGAAAATGTTTTGCGGTTGAAAAGAGTGCAGAGGGATATTGGGCGAAGAATGAAAGCATGATATGTGTATGGAGGGAGAGAAACTTTCACTTGGGGAGTGTGTTTGGGAATGGGAAGAGAAAGAGTGAGATAATACAGGCGACTTCCCCATAGGTAACGTAGTACATAATGTACCCTAATTTGTCTAAAAATGTATTCAGTGAAATCGGCCATTTTTCCTAAATACTTTTTTAAGTCATGTCAACTTCCAGGTGGAACACTTACGTAAAAATACTTGAGCAAAAAAATACGTAGTTGTGGAATCTGCCAACCGACTGTAACTATTATAGGTATTCACTAGTTTACGTGAGCAATAAAAAAAAATTTGCAAGTAAAAAAAATGGATCATGGAGGAAGCCAAAGCAGGATTTCCACTTCCTCTACTTTACATTATTTCAAGAATCCTTCCTGGCGTGCCTGTAACAACAATATGGGGACTGGATATCATAAAAAATCTTGTGAAAGTCACGTAGCAACGTTAGAGTAAAAAATTAGTTTCTGTTCCGCCCATTAGTAATTTATTTGAGAAACATATTTTGCTTAAAATTTCAATGCCATCACAAAATCTACTCCAACCGAATGAAAACGCAATGATAATTATATTAATAATGATAATTATAATAAATCAGAGCGGATAGTGACATTTTATGGTCATCCTCTCTGTGGTGTATTCCTTGCGCAAAACGTTAAGAGCATATCTCTTCAGTTTGATCAAACTAGTCAAACTTGAGTGGAATGGGCATTTAATTCTGTCGCGTAAAACTGACCAGCTCAGATGAAATTCGACTTTTCCAGATAACGCGACATGGGTATGATTAAACAAAAAGGGTGGAGGATCGAATACCTTCTTTGATATGGGAGATATGTTTCCAAGGATGTTGGGGAACCATACGGCAATACATTTTACAAGACTTATTGTGCAATGTGGTCCAATTAGTCGGATTGTACTGCTACCCTGGCTGCTTCAATTATCACATTTTTTCTAGATTGTCAAAATAATTATCTCTTCTAAAACGTTAGTATTCGGAGATAGAAGAAAAATAGCGCCAGAATACGATTTAATGGATCAAAACCTTGAAGTCAACTATTTCAGAATAATGGAAGCACCTTACCAGTACAAACAGAACAAAATGAAATTGGAAAGATAAGTGAATACGCCGAAGGAGAGGAAAATGGAAAGCAAACGGAAAGAAGGGACAAGAGAGGGCAAATGGGGATGATTGCCTTTCTATGGAGCAGAGGCTCACGGGAAATAGCGGTTACATCACTTGGGGAAGGCGAGCGGAAATCCGTTAAAGAGGACGCACTTGAATTGGTCCTTTAAGTGGGTTCGGATTTGGAGGAAAAGAAAATACAGCTTTTCAAAAGATTACACCAAGAGGGCGGCGTATCCAGATTAAAATATCACTCACGCTCAGATTCGCGTGAGGAGGAGGAGCTTGATGCCGCTCTGTGAGCCTGCCTCTGTAATCTCTCCCTGTTCGTTTATCGTGTTCGAAAGGCCCCGTGCATTTTAAGGTTTAATGCGCATTGGATAATGACTTTTTTCCATGAAAGCTCATGCCGAAAAAGAAAGACTGATGAAAATCTGTTTAAGATGGGGTTGGTGAGGGTTCTAGAGTACCAGGTTCCCATTTCGGGAGACTGGTTTTGATCCCTGGTTGGACCAGGGAATTTTCAGGGAAACCCTGATCGGATCCTACTCGGAAACCGTGTGCGGAGTACTTCAAGTTCAGTACTCCGTCTGTTGGATGGGACGTTGAACTGAGGCCCCCTCGACTCCTTTCGTTTAGATCAGGCTATTGCCGACGCTGGGTTTCTATCCAGCCTCCTTCCTCCACAAAATCCATCCCTACCCCTGCCAACCCACCTGTTACCAAATTACCTAAACTTTCTGTCACCTCCCTTCGAATAACTGACCCGTTACCAGATAGTTAGCACTAATATTTCAGACATTTCTTTCGTGCGAAATTCATAAATAGTAACTGCTGTTAGATATAACATTGGAAAGAAAGAAAGAGTTCTGAAGAAAATGAATTTCCAGATATGCTGTTGATAGCACAGAAGTTCGTTACGTATTAGGAACTTGCATGAAGTGGAATGCTGCTCTAATAATACAGCTAATAATCAACCGTTCAAACAAGCATTTGACGCAGCAAATCATACCCATTCACAATGACCTCACAAGTCTATTAGCTGATATATTATGGATGGATGGAACAGAAAGAGGAGTATATTGAAGGAGATGAACTGCTACTTAACCCAAGGCGGGGTTGGTAAACTGTCCATAATAATGACTAAGGATAGAAAATTGAGTGATCAATGGTTAATTGTTAGGTTAATTAATTATTAATTTAAAGTGGTCAATTGAGATCAATATTTTTCGGGTCTGGAATTTGTGTAAGACCATTTTACCTATACATTGTTAAATAATCATGCAAGTTCTGCATGCCATTGAAATATTTCCACAGTTAATACTAATCATTAAATTTATTTGTTAAAAAGGTCTATGCCCATTTTATTTCCTTATGTGACATGAACCCGGTCTTTCCCGATCGCATAGCACCTAACAACCCGGACGTGCCGGAACTGAAATAGGTAAGAGTGAGAAGGGACGTGATCATAAGACGTATTGGGAAGAAGAACGAAGAATTGAGCTGCCGCGGACTGGAAGATTTAGACCAAGTTGAATGCAACGCCACCCTGGGAGTGTTACACTATCCAATAAAAACATGACTAATGAAATGCATAAGGATTACTCATTTTGCCGAAGAGAATTTGAGATTAGGTACTCGGCCTATCGAAGCAGCAAAAGAAACTATTTTGTCTCTCCGGAATGAATTGTCATTTTCTTGGAGGAATGAGTGGAGTTCAGAAAACGGTGGTAGGAATTGACGGAAGATTCGCCGACCTCGTATCGGACGAGGGTTAAGGGTCTTGAGGTGCTCCCTCCGTGTTTATTTCGTGGAGACAAGAGGGAGGGGGGAAATGGATGTGGTGGGATGGGGGAGGAGTGGAGGGGGGGTGAGGGGGGAGGGAGGTAGGGGTGGATAACGGCCTCCTCCTCACCGTAATGGAAAGAAGAATCTCGTTTAACCCCCCTTCCTCGCCGTATCTTAATCCTCGTCCCGACCTCATCTCCAAACCCCTTGCCCTGTATCGCCTCCACGAAACGGTCCCCATCGCCTTCTGCTCTCTGCGGAGAGAGAGAGAGAGAGAAGGGTAGTACTACTCTGCACTCGTTTAATAAAGTGTTGATGTAGAACGAGGTCAAAGAATTTAATTCGAGCATCCACTCCGACAAAGAAAACGGAGTCAAAATGAGATAAGGAAATCACAGAGACTTGAATGAATATAACTGAAATAGAAGATGTAAATGACACAAATAAGGGAAAGCATATTAAAAACAATTATATTCAATCAAGGTTAAATGTTTAGAAGATTCCACTCCCGACACTTTGAGTGAAAAAAATACAAATATATATTTTTTTCTTTTCTAATGTAAAAAATAATATTGCTTTCACTAATAATATGCTGTAACTACTAGAAAAAATTAAATGAACGAAATATTCAGCCTGCCAATGGATTTACTTTTGAGTTCCCGAATTAGACAGGTTCTTTCCTCCAGCGATAAATAATAAGCGAGTTTGGCTTGGGAAGTCAATCTGAATACCTTTACGAAAATAACGATCATAATTTAAAAAAAAATATAGAGTTAATGGATGATATATAATTTCTGGAAATACATTTTCAGCACAGCACTTAAGATGTGGTATATCCAAAGGCGCGTGGAAAGAAAACAGTTCCGGTGCGTGCGAGGATCCCCCCCTCTACCTGCCAATCAACAAAGTAGCGCGCATAACAGGTGAAATGCTGTCGATGTATCTGTCCCTTTTTTATGAAAACTTCTTCGCACACTCTCCGGCAGTAGCTTTGCCCACAAGATCACTGACCGCAAGATGTTAACTTTAAAAGTAAGGGCGGTAACAAATTTACTACGCCTTCAATAAATGTTTGATCTGAGCGAGGTGGGAAGGCTGTAAGACCAGTAGGGTGGAGTGTGACCCTTACAACATTTTACTGCCGCTCTTCCAACGAAATCTATTTCACGCCTCCAGGAAATAAAAAAATCATTCATAACCGTTGGAAATGACTCCTGGACCCCAACAGATAAAACCTCATCCACATATCGATTCCCCATCTTGCTTAACCTTCCTTTCCCCACCGGCCCAGCCAACACTTTCATGGAATTTAATCGTAGTTTTGAAGGTGGGCAACTACTACTGTTCGGAGGCATGGGGGAAATAAAGGATGGCGTGGTAATTTATTTTCCAACAAGGTCTAATATTTATTGGTCAATTATTTCCATAAAAAACACCCTCTGCTCTTGGGAGACCTTTCTTTAGAAAGCAGCAACTATTTTACACGCATGTACTAAAAAACAAACACTATATGCTTGGAACAGAAATAGCAACAAACGGTCACAACGATTCTTCTCCTTCCAATCCACTATCTCTCTTAATACTTTACCTCTAAAACTCCTATCACCTTCTTAGTAACTTAAGACGCTCCTAAGAATCGTCCCGAAGGTCTCTGGAGCAAGAGAGAGAGAGATTAAATGATACCCACTGGGGAAAAGAAAAAAACGGGCCCGGCTCTTTACGTGGGGAGAATGAGACTAAGGAAGGCGATGGCAAAGAAGGAGACGGAGGGGGGAAGGGGGGTAAGAATGCTGAACTGGAGCAGAGAAGAGAGGCATTTAAAGTGAGGGCTGTTGAATTTAAGAGGAAGTGCTACGTGAGAACTGGAAGAGTAAGTGCAGGAAAGGGAAAGAAATTTCATTTCACTCTCCTTCAAGATTAAGCGGACGATCAACTTTTAAATGGATTTAAATGCATTTAAATGAGCTTTTAAATGGTGGGAGAGGTCAAGTGGTTCGTAGGCGATGGATGGAGTTTAAGAGAGAGGAAGGTGGGGGGGGGGGAGGGGGGGAAGGGGACACCTTGGGATTGTGGACGTGAGGAAGAGAGAGAGGGAGAGGGGGGGGGGGAGGACGCGACGTAAGAAAGGATAAGATCAAGATGAGAGAAACAGAAGAGAAGACGTAAGACGACGGCAGTGGTGGCTCAAGGTCCGAAATAACAGTTGTTGTATTATTGGTTAATTAAGCAGAGGGCTGGGATCATTTTGCAATTTCACTGCCTGCCACTTGTTGACTGTGGTAAGAATATTTGGAACGAATAATTGGAGAATCGCCAAGCTACGAATTCGAGATTTTTCGATTCGATAACGAAGCTATGGGTCCTATTTTTCCTTGGAAACAGGTCATTGTACATCAGTGAGGTTATTTATTTGACTTTTCAAATTTGATTCGGAATTTAGAAGATTTGGCGATTAACGGTTTTGATTTTTGTAAATATGGGTGGAAACGATTGAAAATTTATCGGTTGATATTTACAACATTGCATGTATTCCAATCAACTTTGGCGTAAATATTCATTTACAACCTAGAATATATCTGTACGAAAGTCACATAATAACCACCTTGGTGGAATAGATATTAAACATTTAAAAGTTAAGACCCAATTTCCCCAGCCGTCATCTTTAGGACTCTATATATTTTTGCGTAAGCAATTTTTTGTTCAATCGATCGTTGTCGGGTAGAAATTGCCCGTGCTAACGTTATTTTGAATGATATATTTTTAACCCGCTCTGAGATTTTCTCTCACTCCAAATTTAAACTAGAGCTCACTTTGTAATCATGAGTTAGGATAAGTTCCCTTTCCTTCTAGCTGACTTTTTATCTCTTCCTATTGACCGACCGTCTCAAAAAGTATAAATGAAGCGTCCGCAGCTATGTAATGATGTCTGATACCGTCGGCTACAAGGTCTGAGACTTTTCCTCATCTCGCGACCACTGACGTGTTTTTGTATCACTCAGTTGCGTTACACTCTCGCAACATGCGGGCAAAGTTGATTCATTTCGTGGAGAGCAGATACGTCAATGCGAATTTATGAGTCATGAGAAAGTATGTCCTCATAAATAAATATTTCTTCTTGAGAATGGTAATTTTCTCCATTAATACCCAATAGTATCATCGCCAATAAAATTATCAATGATTACGTAATTGTATCAGTAATTGTGTATATGTGTAAATCATTGTTTCAAATGAACATTAAGAGAAATAAATTATATCTAAATATAGTGTAATATATTGCCAATAAACGCTCTATGATAGATAATCAATGGTACATCTGAGTGTGAGAAAAAGTCTCACACGCAACCGCTCGCGTGATAAGTAGCTTAGCGACCACTCGCGGGTTAAGCCTTACTACTATTGTTTCCAACAATATATCCTCCTCCCTTTTTGTTTAGCTGGGAAGTTTGGAAGAAAAGCAAATATCTCCAACTCTGTGTATCCTAGAACAATCAAACAAAAACCAATCGATTCAGTAAATAATCAACTTAAATAAAGTTAGGGTGATGTATCCACCTAAAATTAAATCTAAGGGTCCAAATATTGCTTCAAAGGTTTCATCACTTAATTAAAAAAATCAATTTTTACAATTTTTTAAATATAGGAAGGCAAGATATTTGTTTGTAATTTTTTATTTGAAAGGTATAGAGCCATGCTTTAATTTTTCAGAATTTGAAGCTGTGACCCTAAGTGGTGTTTTAATTAAAATGTTTTAAAGTTCTTGATTTTTCAAAATTTTCAAAGTTTAATGTCCATTATCTTTGTTGGGCATGAATATAAAAATTTGAAATTTGGCCCATTTATAGTACATTATATGAGGAATAACCAGTAAATGTTGAGAGAATATTAAGAAAGAGCATTTTGGCGAGTCATGCACTGAAAACATGAAATCAGGATATCCATCACAACTGAGATTGGTGCGTTGCACCGAACTGTGCACCTGAATCTTGCAGAACGCCTGGAAATATCACTTTTCACCTTTTTTTCTTCTCTTGACCATGTTTGAAGAACTCTGATACCGTGCAGTGCGTGTTAAACTATCAACAGAATACGCCTTTTCCTAACCATTGTGTAACTTTTTTTGAGCTAATACCTACAATCTAGTAAAAATATTTGTCTTTTTTTCGTGTGTGTATAACCCTATAGCTGTGCAGTTAATATTGGAATTTTTTTAAAGATACGATCCCGAATAGCGACGTCAACAAACATGGCAGTTCGTTTATTGAGACTCGGATTTTTTTGTTAAGTTTTTCTAATTTTTTGACGAACAAAACGTTTCACGCATTTCAAATCACACTCAACAGAGTATTTACGCGGAATACTTCAATTTCTAGTTTTCGCTTACAGCAAAATATTAACTTGTTTTGCAGCTCTATTCAACCGAAAACAAGCATAACTTTTCATTTGAAAAGAAACTTCAGCAAAGGGCAAACATATTTTCATTTGTGGCCATTTGGGTAGGAGATAATTAGAGTTTCCGAAATAGTAAAATTCCTTCCTCATGCTCTGCTTGAGGCTGGTACAAAATACTCAAAATTCAAACACCACAACTAACTTCCCTTTTTGAGAACTAAGATAAAGAGTAGAACGAGAAGGAGGACACAGAACTGGGCGAATTAACACGAGAGGGCATTTTAATATCCGTCGCATCACTGAGTGATCCGGCAGAAATTTGGAAAAGAGTAAAAATTAAAACTAGGGAACGTGAGCTCTACGGCCTCTTAAAGTTATAAGGTATAAAACATCTCCAATGGCCGTAATAAATTGGAAACACCCTCGTCTTTTCTTGTTTTTGTGCCGTTTCTTGACAACGCTCTGTTGAGCTAGATTCTCCCAGAAGTTGGGCCCGTTGAGTGTGTGAGTGAGTGAGTTCTTGAGTGCTTGTGAGTGTGTTTGTGTTCATAACCCAGGCATTCTTAGTTGGGTCTCATTAACCCGGCAAAGAATCCCTCACTGGGTTGAGTGTGTGTGTGTGTAACCCAGGCATCCTTAGCAGGGTCTCATAAGCCCAGCGAAGTATCCCTATTCGGGTTGATTGCGTGTGTCTGTGGTTGTCCCTGGCGATGAAGTAACATTCCCGTAAACCACCACAGGGTTTTTTCTGGTCGAGAGGTTGTGGTTGGTCACTGGCGTGGATTTTTTCCCCCCAATTTTTTTTCCCGCAAACCAACACAGCAATTGTGGCGTATTTTTGACGAGTGGTGCCAATTTATTACGGCCATTGGAGATCTTTTATGCCTTATAAGAGTCAAAATAGCAAGAGATTAGTGTAACAGCTTACGTGAATTAAATGAAAGCCATGAAGTCCCACCGTAAAATGACATAAATATAATTTAATTTATATTCTGACACTTATAGAAAAATTTGTCCTCTCTCTCTCTCTGAGATGAAAAACAGAATGTTACCTCTCCACGCTATTTTTCTCGTACATTGTACTTGAGATTACATGGTGTTAAATGCGAGACTTGAAAAAAACACGTGGAAAATAGAATATTTCTATCTATTATAAATGTCATTTACGCGAAAATCTGTTTAGAAGATGCGAAAACTCCTGGAAAATTTATAAAAAATAAAACAGAAGCATCTTACCGGCTTTTTGATGTTATTAGCTAATTTTACCGAAAACACGATTTTTTTGAACCAATAAAACAAGAAGTTGGAAATGAGTATGTGTTTTGACCCATACAGTCGCGGTGGGACTTCCTTAAATAAAATCTTCAATACAAATTCGACAGAGTTCGAATGTCAGCAACACTGTCATTTAGGTTAGTCAATTCAAGCAATCGTACTTGTAATCAGTTGTACTTCAAACTCGATCAACGCCAGATTCCTGAATTATGAACGAAAAGCAATCACAAAGGCATCGATTAAGATCAATAGTCACACGCTTAAGTGATTTGTCAGAATTCTTTCCTCGATTTCTGACTTTCAGGAAATGTAAAAAAGGTGACGCTATCTGGCGCATGATAATAATAATACATCAAACATATAGTGGAACCATTGCATCGCAACTGTATCGCCTTATTAGATTTGACTTGGTGTGATTCATATTTTCAGGATGGTGGTCCCTTGAATTGTAATAACGCGATTACCATTCGAATGGGAATGGAAAGGGAATGTGGCATGCCGTTAATGGACTTTCTCACCCAAGAACGACCAGCGGATAAGAAGGTGGAAACAAACCAGAGATGCGAAGGCAAGATAACTCTCTTTGGGGCGAGAATAACGAAGATGGCCATCGGTAGGAACTTCCTCTGGCGTCACGGGGGACAGGAGAACAAGAGTGATAGGGGTAGTAAAAAGGGAACCGTCGTATATTTTATGGCCCTCGGAGAGTTCAGTTTAATTGGAACTCAATTTAGAAACAACCACCCAATTCTCATATTACGACTGCCGTTCACCAATTGAATTATCGCCTGCTGTGGCTTCAATGTGGAGCACTTAATAAGGAACAACACCCTATTCCCCCAGGGTGTATGAGTATTTAAGATCCAGGACAAAGCTATTACTGGAACCATCCATTGCAAAAAAATACATAAAATAAATAGGAGGTAAATGATAGGATATCTTTCTCACAATTTGAACCAGCCAAGTCATTTTCAAAATTAGTAATTTTGGTCACAATTCAAAGCAATATTTGCATTGCACTTTAGTGACAAGGCAATGACAATCAAAATGTTATCCCGACTACATGCCGAAAGTTAAAATGACTGCAAAAAAGCAAGAGTAGGAAAATTTAATCTCCTTCAATTTTTCGCTCAAGCGTCAGACGAGTAATCGGTAGTGGGCAAACGTATTTTCGAACTAGCTTTCAGTTACAGCCGTTCCCAGATCCACTAAGAATGTCTATGTATATGTTATTCAAACTGATTTGAAAGTATTTGACTAAAATATACCAAAGAGAAAATCATTTAAATTAACCTGTCCATCATTCTTAATTTTTCCGGCTGAAAGAGACACATACAAGGAGGGGTTCTTCAGTTTCAGCAAATGCAGAAAACTGGGTCAAAAAAACCTAACAAAAATTTGGGACAAAATTTTCATGATAAACGCTCCATTTTTCCATATTCAACAGGTGTAGCTTCTTAAAAAAATCTAACAGTCTACATCAGGGGTCTCCAAACTTTTCAGCCCGAGGGCCGCATTAACTATCAAACAGCAGTTCGGGGGCCGACGGGGGGGGGGACTCGAGGTCCAAATAAAAAAAATCAAAACATGGATATTGTTTATAATTTTTTATTTAATATTATTTTATTCAGTTAGTATTTAATAATACATTGAACAAGCAGCAAACCATTTAAAAACTTCGCTACTAGATGGCATTATATCATCCATTGGCTGTGCACGGAAGTAGAAAAAGTAAACAGCGAATTAGGTTTTGCATTGTAGTGATCGGTAGGAAAACATAACGCACTACTGCGCGCCTCTATTTTAATTCGGTAAAAACATAGGTAACGTCCACGTAAGCGGCGGCTAATCTTGGCAGGATACACGAAAATTTCAGTAATTTTTTCCGTAGACAAAAATTTCTCCACGGGCCGGATGAGTGAGCCTCGTGGGCCGCATCCGGCCCGCGGGCCGTAGTTTGGAGACCCCTGGTCTACATAAATAATAATGTAAATGTTCGTTTGTGCCTTAAATTTCCGAAAGTTCTTCACCGATTGCTTTGAAATTTTATCGCAACGTTGCATTCAAATACGAGCGTGTTTGATAGTAAAATGAAGAAGAATTTGATAGTGAAATGAATTTTTGGGGTTATTTTTACCCCATTATTGTTAGCATTATTGTACTTCCATATGAAAAGCATTGAATTCGGTGCAGGTCTTTCTTAATTTGCTATTTTTAAATGACTTGCACTCAAAATATTGGATAGATGTTTTGATCAGAGAACGCATAAAAGCATGAGGTGTTTAATTATTTTATTCAACTTTCTCATAAGCTTTGCTTTTGTCCAATAATTGCGTTTTGATCTCTAAATTCATCAATTTTTCTCCTTTTTCAACAATTGAAATTTCCTTGGCAACCAGGCGTAAGTATCCATTTAACAGCGATTTTATGAATGGTTATTCACGCCTGCAGCATTTAAAATGCAAGTTGAGTGACTAATTTTATATTTGAAGTCAAACGACTACAGTTCCCCGTTCGCCTTGCCTTCTCAATTACCATCAACAAGGCACAAGGTCAATCACTCCAAGTGTGTGGATTGAATCAGGAAAATCCATGTTTTTCAAGTGGCCAATTATATGTTGCATGCTCACGAGTGGGACAGCCGACAAATTTATTTGTCTTTGCATAGGGCGGTAAGACCAAAAATATTGTACATCCCAAAGCACTTGAATAAATGTTTGCTTTGAAATTGCTATTGAACATGTAATTGGGTATTTTCCAAAATTTTAAATTTAAGTTTACGTATCTTTATATGTTACTTAAACTCGAACAAGCTTGCGGAGTGAAAGTAGTTTTAAAATTGATTCAAAATTAATTGAGATATTTAAGATTAAAATAGTCGAAATTTCAAATTTTTTTACGCCGCTGCGAAACGAAATCTGATTGGCTTGACGTCATTTTCGCTGAGCGATGGACGGATGTGAGGGAGAAAGTGAGTAACTGTAGAAGATCTACCGTATATTTAAAGATTTTTCATTGAAAACAAAGACTATGGCGTGCAATGGTTTTATTAAAACCACATAAGATAATTTACCCAAAGTGGATATGTTTATGGTAGGCGTTTTAATGAAGAAGGACGAGCGATTTAATGCTGCGGAAATTCGTTGAGCTTAAGTCCAAAAAATGTAAGCCTAAAGTTTGCTTTTAAAATCGTCATTACTGTTTTATATCATTTTTGATACATATAATTATGTATTTGGTGTATGAACTTTATAAACTGTTTTTCCAATACACTCATAATCATTATGATACTTCTTTCTTTATCGAAGTCCATATCAGTCCATGCAACAGTAAACAAACAGTATCTTAGTAACATATCAACATAACACAGTACTCACCAAATGTTTGTGCTGCCAATACTCGACACACTTAAAACGTTAATTTTTTATTTGCTAATTAGTGATTGTTTGTAGAGGAGGTTTCTAGAAGTGGCTTATCTGCTGTAGAAATGCCTAAAAATAGATTCTCATCTCCTAAATGTCTATTCAAAGTTTAATTTAAGTGTTGTTATATTATAAAGCTTCTCGTGAGAGTTATGGTGATAATGCTATAGGATACGTCCAAGTAAAGAGAGATGGACCACTGTGCACAGTCATTGCAAGAATATGTCCAGAACACAAAGTGCGGAGTAAAGTATACATTTTTACGGGTGGACATTGAGGAATCCAAGGAAGAAATTTCAATCATTCAATGTCGTGATTGCGTGAATAAATTTCTTGTTCGGTGTTTCAACCGATGTGTTCGTACATTGTGGCACAAAACACCATCTATATCCCTTACTTAGATGCCATTTAAAGGCATATATAGAAACGCGAACACGTCAGAAACTAATTTCGCCGTATTTGTTACCACTGTAAGCATAAGGAAACGCCTGGGTCTAAATGTAAACAGCGA
Organism: Pyrrhosoma nymphula; assembly: GCA_963573305.1. Classification (NCBI taxonomy): domain Eukaryota; kingdom Metazoa; phylum Arthropoda; class Insecta; order Odonata; family Coenagrionidae; genus Pyrrhosoma; species Pyrrhosoma nymphula. The sequence continues at coordinate 203,809,271 of OY754327.1, read as the reverse complement.
AAATTACGTCACAGGCCATTCGGTTGTTTTCGGAGTGTGCTCGGGAGCTTTCGTAACCTTCTACTTTCTTTAGCTTTTAAAACCGAAATTCATACAATTTGTTAAGAAAATTTTTAGCCAATGCAATAAGTTCAAGTAACTGAATCAGAATATCGATAGTTTGAAATACGTGGAAAATACCCAATTCACTGAAACTCCCACGTTCAACCTCCCACGTCCCAAAGCATCCGGCATGGGAAAAGTTTTGCAGAAATGTAAATTTATTGTTTGGGATGAATGCACAATGGCCCACAAAAAATAGGTCGAAGCTTGATCGATCATTGCAAGATTTGCGTGGAAACACCAGAACGCATGGGAACGCATTGATAATGCTCGCAGGAGATTTCAGGCAAACATTAAAGCTATGTTCTAAATATCGTTCGGTACAGTGTGTGACACATTGCGAGAACGACTGAAATTTCGCAAAGTTAGTGCTCGGTGGATACCTCCAAAGAACCTCACAGACGTTCATATGACGTGCAGCGAATTATGACATGCCTGGACCACCTGGGCGCGGTACGCTGCAGACGGAAAAACTTTTGTGGACGGTATCGTTTCTGGTGAATTGTCGTGGGGGATTTACGTGAGATTGATTTGCTAGAAAATGTCAATTTAAACCTTTCTTCAACCATCCTTATGGATTTACAGTAACTCCCTTTGAAGGCATACCTGCCTCTATATGGTAATGAAATTTTTCTACCTCAGAAGTGGTACTAAACCTAAGGTAGAACCAAAATGTATACAGTCTACGATCTACAACAACGTACATTTTGCCGAAGCCCACAAATGCTCATTTACCTACAAAGAGTAAAAATTATTTCTTAGATTGTCGGATGATATAAGAGGTACAATTAGTTTAACATCATTTATGAACAGAGTAAAAGGATGTTTATTTGGTGTAGAAAATCCAAATGTTATTATTAATAGTGTGGTTAACACTCATCATCAACTGTATACACGACGGTCTGAGATTTAAAAAAAAATGTTATATTTTTATGCATATATTTATGTTACGTATCTGGTCTCAGTTCCTTTATTTTTTCAAATATTCGCAGTTCTCCAAATTTCCCAGCAAAGAAGAAATTCAAGGTGACAGCGAAATCTACGAAGAAAGTGCTCGTTTGTTCTCGGGATTGTATTGGTAGATTTTCTTGAACGAGGAGCAAATGTGAATGCTGCACCGTATGCAGAAACATTGATGAAGTTGCATCGTGCGTTTGGTAACAAACGACTTACTCGTAAGGCTGGAAATGTCAAACTCCTTCATGACAATGCACTCCCCCCCCCACTTGTGGCTGCTTTTGCTCGTACGCAACTCGAGAACTTATGAAGGTTTGAGCGAGATAGTTCGTTAGTCATAATGGAGACCATATTCAAATTTTATTTTTTGACTTCAGCGTCTGTAAGAAGAGTGAAATAAATATTGTAATATTAATGGCGCAAAGATATAGTTATATATGATCAAAATTCGCAGTAATTAAATAAATAAAGCCACATAAGTCTCTAACTTGACTCATTTTTTCCCGCCGTACGGCTGAAAACCATTAAAAACAGCAGGTTCTTTTGCGATTCTGTAGAAATTACTGTGGTGAGTAATAGATTATTTTTTATAAGTAGTTGAGAAAGCATGTAATCTACACATGGTTAGTTTTTTGACGAAATCTAGGTGCTAATAGTTCCTAATTTGATTAATATTCTCCCTCTGGAGCGCACAGCCGTAATGTATCCCATGTAAAACAGCTTGTATTTTCAGGCAAATTGCTCGAAAAGCAGCTCGGCAAGGGATTGATATTTCGATATAATTGGAAAGTTGAGAGGTCACTGGATCACCTACTGGACCTTAAGGTGGGAGATGATCCAGTATGTACCGTGCAGTCCGGTTCAGGCCAAGGAGGTTAAAATGAAATGGAGGAGGCATGACCGTGAACGCTCATGGGCGAGAGTGAAGCAAGAATAGGGGTGCTTGGGAAGGATTTTGTGCCGAGTAGGTGTTGCCAAACCAGTCACAAAACATCGCCTTGACTGTGGTTTTTAACTTAGACTTGACGAAAATCGAACGCGACCGCCGGACACGTAAGCCAGATGAAGTTCTAAACTGTGCCGACTGTAATGGCGGAATTGGCTTCAAGAATCAAGTGGTATGTCGCCTCCATTTCTTTTCTAACCTCCTTGGTTCAGGCACTGTCCGACTGTCATCTTTTTGGAGCAATGAAAAACGCCTTGGCCGGCAAACATTTCACTTCTGATGCCGAAGTCGAATCGGTTGTGAGAAGTTGGCTACTCCTCATTGGCAAATTGGCTCTTTTCACAGAAGACGGACTTCTATGCAGAGGGTATAATATGCAAACATGTTCCACACTGAGGGAAAAATGTGCTGAGATTCTTGGTGGTTATGTTGAGGAACAGCGTAAGAATGTACCTTTACTTTGCAAATGGTAAAAATATGTTATGTACAAAATTTTTTGCTGCATAAATTGTTGTGCGTTACTTATTGATCCACCTCGTATCCAATGACGGTTCTAATTGGATGACTTCATTTTTAAAGTTCAAGCCTAACCACTCACCGGAGAGAGAAAAAGAGATTGGGATGTTCCCGTCCATCAAGATACGGAAAGACCTAAGCCAACATGGAGCTGGAATCAAGACCCCTGAGCCATCCGGGAGAAGAATATAAGGCTCCGTTTTTATCCGTCGACCGATCTTCAAGGAGGAAGGGAAGAGATGAGATGTTTCTGTGGCTCCCATTAAACCCCGGCATTTTATTTGAAAAGTGAAATCTCGAAATCGCAAAAAGAGTGCCTAAGGATGGAATCCAGACCCTTAGGAATTTAAAATTTGATTCTAAAAAGAAAAGATATGCTTATATCTTTCAGGACTATTAAAGTATCAGAAGTATGTCTATGAGTAAATGGTTCCCATGTAATATGGTCACACCGTCAAAATGTACTTGTCTTCTTGAATTTAATTCTTTTGAGACAAATAAAATCACGCACATACGTTTCATATTGGTATTCTTTGGAGGTTGTGCTTCATTGTTTTTTAATCCTGAAGCTTGAAATAATTTCAGCTTTTTCTATTGCTCAACCGAGACATCCGCATAATTTAGAATGCATATAATTTTCTGAACGCACCTCAATTCGTGTCCCACATCAACTTTAACACTAATGCCATCACATTGAGTTTACGTACCTAATGATGTAAGGAATAACGAGTATTAAACAATCCTTGCTTGGCTTCCCATCCCCTCAAATCCAAAACATAAGACCCAATTTATACTCCTCTCATCCCTCACCTCTTATACTTCTACCCAACATCCTAACCTTATATAAACCCCCCTTAAAAATCGACCTCAGATGTCCCCGTCGAGTGTTCCCTGCCCAGTTCCTGTTTATCACATTCAACATCTCTCTGCTCATCTTCCTCTCCATACGGATCGGAATTCTCATCCTTCCAGACATTCACAGCCATGTCCTAGAATCCTTCATTCTACGATCATAGCCTCTCCTCTAAGGCCAAGTTTCGGAACCATACAAAACTACGCCACAGTCTAGTAACTACAGTACAAATGTGACTACAGTTCCATGTGTGTGCTTCTTTACACTTTACTCATGACTTGGCCGTGAGCCCTCCTCCCATAATTGCTTCCTTGCCACGGGCCAATCTTCACGGGACGTCTTCGCTATTCAATCCATTTAAATATGCATATAATGCTTCCCAGAGACGTGTTAATGATTTTAAACCTGCTTATTAGTAACAAGCCGATTTTCTTGCATTTCCCAGCTTTCCTTACTCTTCGGAATCTCATTACTCATACCTGATAATGGAAAATTATCATATCATTGCTCACACTCTGATCTTTTACCGTACTCAAGAATGGCTGTAGTCACTTAAGACATTTCTGGCTAACACACATGGAAATTTGCAAATCTAGATTATCTGCTGGCTATCTTTTAATCCTCCTTCTAATCTCTCCTTTTTCTTAAAACATTTCTTCGCTGGATACATCTATTAACGCTCACAACAGCGTTACTTTATTCTTCAGCATACTTACTCAATTCCACGCCCACACTGAATCTCCATTTACATCCATGTACTGAATATATTTTTAATATATTTTCCAGGAAAATCCGGTTATAAGCCATGTCAATATTTACGATGAAAACAAAAACACCTTCTTCATATTCTTAATGCCTATCTTTCAGCGTCGCCTTATCACTTATATCGGCTCAAGTTCCCTTTCCTTTCTAAAATGCAAATTTATTTTTCCCCAAGAAGGTAATCTTTCACCATATATGATTATTTTTGTTACTCATAGATTTTCTTGACCACTAGCGAAATCAAAGTTAATGCTACACTAACGCAGTAGGCATAATGTTACTATTTTACTTTTATAGACGGGGATTAAAACTATATTTCCAATATATTTTGGCCTTATACATGCAATATTACACACTGGAAACGATTACAATATTTTAATTGCCTATCTATGCATGTATTACTAATTCCCCAAAGTGTATATGTCATTTAAGCTTGTTTAAGGAACTTCTAGTTAATGGAGTAAGTTAAATAATTGGTAGAAATATGTCATCAACCAGAATTGAACGGAAAAGTAGTATAAGCCAAAAACAACTATTCAAAGGTTTTTTTTCACCACAAAGTCGTTAAGTTTTGCTTTATTTAGAGAAGCATTGCACTCATTGCAGAGGTTTCATTCATGATTTTTTCCAATTACTTACGCTCATGCTATAAGGTTAATATTTTCACGCATCGGACAACTACAAAATTAAGTTATTCATTTTTTAATGTTTTTTTTTTAAGTTTCATTTTTGCCTAAAACAGATACTTTGACTACAAAATCGTCAGTTATATCACCATTTAAACTACTAAAATTTAAATTTTACTTTGAAACCACAGAACAGGCGCTAAACGGGACCTCATTCCCGCGGCCTAAAATGGGTTAGGTAAAACAATTGACAAGAGAATGGCATTGTGATTTTATTTGGGGTATTTTTCACCCCAGCCTCTCGATGGGAAATATTTCACTGATACATTATGTACGCATTTTGAACGCCATTTTCATTCTGCGCAACGATTGAAAATTTTCTTCTTCTCGTTGGATTTCAACGAGCACACTACCCCAATGATGCCGTATTTAAACTAAAAACACTAGTTGAATCTAACAAATAGGACTGCTTCCTTGTGTGAACCACAAATTTTCTTTAATGGCCTTAAATTAAAAAAATTAAAATGGATCCAAGCAATCCAAGCGTTCAGAGGTTCATATAATTCATATTCACTCCACGCGATGAGGCAAATCCTTGCCTCTCAGCTACTTCACGGCCGAGCGCAACAAGCCAATTTAATCCACTTCAACGACGGTTTCCTCCTCCAACACATCACGGGCTAATTCCACATCGTCGCATGATTGAGCTTCTCAACAAAAGGTCAATTAAAGTGCATTGCGAGTGAATTCGGTCCGGCATATCTCTTCGGATAGATCACTTTCACACAGCAAGACATATACCAGGGCCAGACCATCTAAGACGGCTTGGATCGGGCTGAGGTGGCAGATTTCAAACCGAGATTCTGTGGAGATCATCTTCCGATCTGAAGCACAGAAACGGATAAAAGGCAGTAGTCACGGAAGATTGCCTTTAACCCTACTCAGTTTGGAGTCTCTGAACTGCAATCGCGTTATAAATAATCGCTAGTAGCTCCTCTCAATAGATTACAGTCACCTAGAATCAGTTGCTTCGTTCTTTATCTGATATTTAGAAAGCGGACCGACCAGAAGTCAATATTTAGGGTACCTTAAATATGCAGATAAGCGCATGCTAATGACCATGTTTAATAGACACTCGAATTGTAAAATCCATGAATATGAAAATGTAAGCATATTGCTAAAAGAAGTTACGCGTATTAGGTCAGTGAAAAGTCATGAAATTTTATGTTATGCTATCATAAAATTGATTAGCCGGAATTTCAATAATGGTTGACGAAGTGAATATTTTATTCGTATCATCATTTAGTCTAAAATATCACTTTATTTCCTTTTACGAACGAGCTCGATTAGAATACTCTTATGAGGTAAATTGGAGGAAAAAGGCATGCAGATCATCCGGGTTTGGGAGAAACGTACATTTTTCAAAAGATAAACGGATGCCATAATTTTTTTTTAAGAACTCATGCGTCGATAGGATAGGAAGTCAGGGAAAGGAAAACACTTCATCAAGAAATTGGTATGCATACACCCTGTGCGTTGTTCTCTGTTTGGGAAGGTGCAGTCATTGCTTGTAATAGCTCTGTGTTTTCCTTATTAACTCCACACTTCCTGTACTGAACTTGATTGGATGGATGAATTGGATGACTATTGGATTAACAAAAGATTCAACCATCTTGAAAATGTTCAACCAAGTATATGATAGGAGAAGGACATGGCCGACACATGAAAGGTCAAGAAATACATGAATGAAAGGCGCAGAGAGTGGGTTAAGTGGTTGTTCTATGTTACTGGAATAGGAATTCGCACCCCTTTAGAGCTTAGTACATTACGCTTTTGAATGTCCTAAAGCTGTGACGGACTTTCACGATTGGCAAAGGAGCATATTCCGGAATTCGAATTAAACTTAGCAAGTCCCATTCAAACTTCATGAAACCGATACCAGGTTTAATGATACAAGCCTTCAAAATCATTAGCTAATGAAATGCAAATTGTTCCATCACAGGCACTGCGTAAAAATAGGTACAACTGGAAATATTTCGTGTGAAGTCGGATGTTTCGGAGGCTTGTAATTTGTACATGTATTCCTCATTATAACTGACTTCCTTGTTTCCTTCCATCACGCGATTGTGTCCTCATTCACTTTTCCAGTGTGAAAATTATTACCTATTTTCTTTCATGATTTACTCATTGCTCTCCAATACTCATTATTTAATTGCAAATGCTTCTGGAGATACTTCATGACCACCGCATTTAATCAACATCATCACATACTTCGGCAGAAGCCTCTTTTCATACGCATATAATGGGCCATTGAGGACCACATGTAAGCCACTCTTTTCGATTCTCAAAGGAAAAACATTATGATATAAATTTTTAGAAAGAAAGAACTATTGACTGATAATTGCGTATTTTCATAACACAAATTCATTGGATTGGTTGTATTGACAATAAAAAAATCCTGTCACGCATACACATAAATACACAGCAAGTTTCGCGGGTGAAACGAAGTGTCGGACTAATGGAATGTTAATCCCTTAGTTTCATGCGCGATCACAAATTTTACCCAACTCAGCCGATAGATTAATTCATCGGCCTCTCCGATTCAATAAAACGATTTTATGTCGTGTATAGCGTAATCCTCTCAATCAATTGCAGTGGATTAGTTTTCAAATGCACGGACACACACACACACACACGCTATTCCGAGTAGGCGTGAGCTCCCAAGAGGGATGGAAAAAATGGACAAAACACACACGATAATCCTTTTTGAGCGCCGTTATATTACGATATTATTAATTTTTTTTCAACACATTATCCCATTCTCTTTCTTTAGATTTTTTATATTTTCATTATTTCACCCTATCTCTTCCAAATTCAATCCGGTGAGCTAGGTATTTTAATAGGTTGAGGGCCTTCACGTACCTTCGTTCTTGTCCAAAATTACGTAAAGTTTCAAGCAAAATATTTGATTCTCCTCACTCCCTATCAAAAATAACTCAGAAAACTCTTTTTTTTTTAGTTTGAGTTTATATTTGTATTATATATTTTGCCTCAAAATAATTAAATTTTAAAAATAAAAAACTACATCATATTAATATTCATCACACTTTGTACACCGAATCAAGGGTTAATTACCTACCTCTACAGACTGAAAATATCGAACTTTTAACGGTTTAAACTTCTTACGTTCAAAACTGTTTTGGGGGCTTGCGTTGGCGTTGTGGCTATAATAGTTATAGTACTGGCATTTCATTCGGATGACTTGGGATCTAATCCCTGCTGTGGAGAATATTTCTTAGTAGAATGCCGATCCCGACTTGGGCGTCTTGCGGAGGTCAATCACTCTAAGGAGGCCTACACGGACGGAAACACATACCACCTACCAAACTTTGTATACAATTTTTCCCGAGTCCATTTAAACTAATTGGTGACTTTTGTAAAACTTACGTCGTATATTGCAACGTTGGAGGGTGACTCATTACAATTATTACAATTTAGCTGCAGGATATGCATCATTTTATGCTATGGTTCACTATCATAGAGGTTAATTTTCAAGAATTCCATAGTTTTCCCAAAAATAAAAAAACAAATTCAGAAAAATTAGATGGTAACATGAAACGTATGGGGGAGATGATTGATTATGGAAGAAAATCAAAAGAGACCCTGAAAACAGAACGAACATTTTTGATAAAAAAATATGATAGGGTACAGTGAAAGAGTTATAAGATTATATAATTTATTAAAGTGACGAATCTTTTACAAAACCACATAAAAAATTACACACAACCACGACCTCGGGTTTCGACGGCTGAGCGTCATCATCACGTGTTAAAAAATGTAAAGCAATCCATTGTATATCTACTATCAGTCAGTTGGGATTGCTTTACATTTTTACACGACCACGACCTCGGGTTTCGACGGCTGAGCGTCATCTATGGTTTTGTATAATACCTATATGTATATGATGACGCTCAACCGTTGAGACCCGAGGTCGTGGTTGTGTAAAAATGTAAAGCAATCCCAACTGACTGATAGTAGATATACAATGGATTGCTTTACATTTTTGATCACCTGATGATGACGCTCAGCCGTCGAAACCCGAGGTCGTGGTTGTGTGTAATTTTTTATGTGGTTTTGTAAAAGATTCGTTACTTTAATAAATTGTTCTGATGGAATACCACAAAGTTTCCGATGACTAAGTTTTAAGAATATATAAGGTTAAGAAAACAATTTTAATGCAAAGTTAGGGCATCGTGGAACTGTTTGATGCAGCTCATCTTCAAGAAAACACATTTGAGTTTTTCAAATTTGGTGTAACTCTCTCCATCCCGGTTTCTGCAGTTAAATTTTTGTTTTCTTGGTAACTTAAACGATCTTGACATTCAAAGTTTAACTGACGAAACCTAGGACGGAGAAAATTACACAAATAAGGGATTTTACAATTTGTTATCTTTTTCGATCATACGTTTTACCACCACTCACACTCAAAAAATGACAGCAAATATGAAATAGCTCCTATAATTCCATGTTTTGTTTTACTTTTATTTGTTTTTTTAGCAAATAGATTTCAATAATCCACGCTGATCACCACTATATGAAATTACATTCATTTAATACCACAATTATCAAAATACTTTGACACTGCTTTTATAACTGAAAATTCATATAATACCTTAAAAACCGAAATTGATTTTCGTTAAATCCTATCATCGCCGTATTCATCCCAAGTGAAAAGCCTTTTTTAGGGCCTAATTTTGTTTCTGCCAGCAAATGTAACAGTAATCTCTCTGGGCATTTCAAACAGCCGATATGTTGCTAAGGTAAAAGGGAATAAATTTCGAATTCCAATTTTCCGTCACGATCACAGCGTAAAGAATAAGATGCAGCGTGCAATGCCGCACCTGTTTCCGGAATGTGAGCAGTCGAGAGCGGAGATACCCAGAGGAGAGGCGAGTTGGAGGCGGGACTGCAAGTGACGCGCGGTCACCCCGACGACGGGAAGATGAAACGCGGAATGCGCACGTGAATTCTGAGATTTGAGAGCCCACGGCGAAAAATTATTTCTTGCTACCACTCATACCTAGCAATATGACGCTGTAACAAAAAATATGTGGAAGACTTGTTTACAAAAGGTGGCAAGGTTAGAGTAAACCTGCAATAAATAAGGGAAAAGATCACAAACATTTGCTTTTGATAGATAACTACGTCAGAAATGATTTCACAGTGGCTATATTCAGTTGGGAATCGATTAATACCTGGATGGAAACAAATACCAGTTTATAAAAAAAAAAGAATTCGTTGAAGGCGCAGTGATGACGAAACAATTATGTAAATTTAAATCATTTTAGTTCGAAAGGAGGTCACCCGTTATGGAGACACACGAATGGGCAAAATTCCAGGGAAATAAATCATTTGCCGTGACAAGGATACGAACCAAAATCTCCTGAATTCTGGATTATGAAATTCTCACCAAAATATAGAGTCAAAGGCGTCCTACGCAGCAATGATTAGTCAAATGATGAGGCGCATACTCGAGGGACCTGATTTCGAATCTGGTTCAAGAAGAATTGTGTTTGTTGTGGTTTCACACATTCATGTAAATAAAACTTGATAGCATTAAGTTATTGATGCATACCGAATGAAGGATATAGTAGGATGTTTACAAAATTAAATAGCAGGTACCGGCATGTCAATAAGGACGACAACTTTGGACGATGTAATTCCAATACTAACTTAAAACCAGAGTCATCAGTTACTAACTGCAGACATAAGTTATTATTCAGAAAGTATCCATTTTTAGTTGACCATTTTCTTTTAACAGGAAGTTCAAGAAAGAATGATATAACTGACAAATGATATGAAAGCACTAGATTCACACCTTGCGCCTAAAGATTTATCAAGAATCACGAAGAAAATGAGGACCACCATTGAGTGCTAAAGATTTTTCAATATTATTAGTCATTCGATTGAAATACAGAAAAAAGGGAACAATACTAAAGCCATCCCGGGAGGAAAGAAGGTAGAAAACATAAGGGTAGGTCAAAGGGCAATGGAAGTATATATATATATATATATATATACAGTATGCCAAGAGGGTGGCCGATAAAAAATATACACACGGAAAAAAGAACACTTACACATAAAAATTTTCGATATTTCGGTGAAGTCTAGCTCCACCTTTCTCAAGGTTTAAGGTAGGAATTCCTACCTTAAACCTTGAGAAAGGTGGAGCTAGACTTCACCGAAATATCGAAAATTTTTATGTGTAAGTGTTCTTTTTTCCGTGTGTATATTTTTTATCGGCCACCCTCTTGGCATACTGTATATTTATCACCCGAGTGATTTTCCTGGAAGTTTTATATATATATATATATATATATATATATAAAGGATTAAGGCTAGCAAGTAAAAAGCAGCCAAAAGGCTAACGATATTTCTGGAAATTCTGAGACTGTAAAAATAGCAAAAGTTTACGTTAATTCAATCACGAAAATCATTTTACACCGCATTATGCTTCGGCCTCGTCTTGGGAATTACGCCCGTTTATTTTTTAATTCAACACATACCCGCATAGAAAGCTTCTTTCTTTCAAAATGTTTGCACGGAGTTACTAACACTTTCAATATTGGTAGCTCTTGAAAAAAACAACAATTATGGGCGAGAATTAGTTAAATTGAAAACATTTAAAAACATTTTATGTGACTTACCGAAACAAAAGGAGAAGAACGACGAAATCCACTCAGGATCATGAAAGATTTTTAAGAAGAGGACTGCTTAGCGAGGAGGACTTGGTCATTTTCATGGATTTCAATGAGATTCCGACAACGTTATAAAAACTTCTATGAACGCCGTCACGCCGGCTTCTTAAGATCCTCTCCACGAACGTCAATTTCCGACGTCAAAAAAACTCCGAACCACAAAGTCAAACTCGCCGAATTGCAATGCAATATGATGTATGTGCCTTCTTTTTTATTTCAACGTCTTTCAAACTGTTCTGTCCACTCAGGAGTCTCAGGTAGAGAAAGGAATTCACTCGAGGAAAAAGTAGCAAGGGATGGGCGATCACCACCAACAAAGTCTTCCAAGGATATTCCTTCTGCTCTTCCGAGGAGACGCCACGTTTCGTCAACAACAGGTCCGCCGCTGCCTTACCCGGTCCGACGAGGCAAGGGATGCCGAGAGGGACAGCTGCCGCTCCCGCCGCCTATAAGAAGAGTACTCCCCGATCAAGTGACTGCAGTCGAAGACACGCAAATTATTGCGCTTCACTCAATTCACACACTTCAATGTTTTTCAATGAGATTCCTCGTTTTATGCGGGGGGTGGTTTCTTCTCCACTTCACTGCTAATACTGTTATCGCACTATCTTCGTTTGTCTTCGACTGGTATTCAGAAGCCACCTCTTTTCGTTTTACACAAATTGATGCGAGCCACAAGTAATCTGTGTGCTGATATTAATGTTATTTACTCGTAATTATCTCTCGATACGTAAACTGTCCATTTCTTCTCCCTGCGTGGAAGGCAATCTCTAGCAGTCAGTCCGGAGAGAGATGGAAAGGAGATACAATGATCTGAAAAGTTGTATATTGGATAAATGTGAACCGAATACTCACAAAAACCATGCAACGTGAAAATGCAAGTCTATTAGGCGACTGGAGTACGCGAATATGGTTCAGCAATCGTCTTACGAGACGTAAATTTCGGTTTGACGACTACCGCGTGTAAGAGAAAAAAATACATCACCCTTCATGCGGTGAGAGAGAACATATACGACCTTCCAGGAAGCGGTATGTATGTTACGCACCTCCGTTAATTCACAGTGGACCGCTTCAATTCTGGATCGAGGGCAAGAAAATAAAATGATAAGACGGACTGGAGTAAATGCTGCAAGTAGGAGGCACTGAACGAAGCTGACTAAAGCGGAGAAACAGCTGTCGTGAGTTCTCGGGGAGTCATTCGAATGCACACAGAGAGAAAGAGCGGTGTCTGTCTAACCCTGCTCAAACGCTTGAATGCCCCTGGCTCGCGCGGTCTGGGAATTCAGGGGTCGGCCGGCGGGCGGGGAGAGCGACGCTTTCGACCGGAGAGGGCGAGGGTGCCGTCGCAAATGCCTTCCACCGGGGATCTGTTGTTTACCTTCGCACCGCGGCGGTTGCCGGACGAGTGAACCGCTTGCTGGGAAGTCTGCGGCGGGAGAGGGGAAGCGAGAAGGTGGAGGGGGAAGGAGGGGGAGAGGCAAGAGGATTGGGAGTGGGAGAGGGGAGGGAGGACAGACTAAGCGTGGGAGGGGAAGTTTTAAGGGGAGAGGGAGATACCGGAGGGTTGACGGGGATGGCGGGTATGCTGAGGAAACCGAAATTAGGCATGCAACTAACTAAATACCACTTCACGTCACATATAAACATGGATTAAAGCAGAGAGTAGATGAAGCATCGAGACATGAAAGTGGGGCCTGTTAAAAAAAAAAAGGTTCTCGCGCGCAATTTGTCCATAAGTTTTATGAATAAAGCAGTGCAATTTTTGGACATTGCTTCCATTTTACGTTTTAATAGATAAATCATTGCGATATCGCGGAAAATTCCTATAGTCCATTACCCATATTCACGGCGAAAGAACTGCAAAATCGATCCATTCAGCATGGCGTATTGCGCAATTTAAAGGGCTTCCATATTCCTCTAATGCCATCGTACCGCATTGCATCCACCTGTTCTGTTATTTAATCTTTGCTTCTGAAGCTCAAAGAAGCGCGTTTTCTACGGTTGGATTGCAGCGGAATCTAGAGAGTGAAGATTCTCACCAGATCTCTTTAAAAAGGCATTTTCAAGCGGATAAATTGGAGGTCGCCCAAAATTAAAATCGAACTACCCAGGCCCCTGCTGGAGTTGAGTGAATCACAATGCTACATAAAAGAAACTGAAAAATGAAACAAATGTAAAATGAAATTCTCTCCAAATTCCACACTTAATTCCATGTGTATAATCTAAGACATCGGAAATGAGCCTGATGCGTTATTCTCCAAATCTACAGTAATATCAAATTATCACTGAAGTACACTTCTTGCGAAAGAAACCACTCCAACGCTATATTATCTATAAAGTGGTGGTTGGATGCAGGACACAACCTTTGGGTGGACTTTCATCAACTTCAGCATGGCGATCAAAAGTTCATGCGAAGTGGTGTCAAAAGCCTTCTTGTAGTCCACCCAGGCCATTGATAGGTTTCGCTTATGCCGGATGGCATCCTGGCATATGCACCTATCAATGAGCAGGTTGTCCTTGCATCCCGCGATTCCCCGCTTTGAGCCCCTCTGCTCGTACACCTCCTCCCACACCGGCTGGACTTGGTGTAGGATAAGATCGCTCAAGATCGAGGTGAACGCCTTATATACAGTGCTGAGGTAGGTTATAGGGCGGTAGTTCTTTGGATTGGATAAGTCTCCCTTCTATGAAGGAGTCTGATGAAGATGAAGTCTGGGAATCACCTTGACTTTTATAGATCTAACGTGACGACAACACATATGAGCCATTCTTGTCGTTGCGTTCAAGAAACTAGGATTTGTCAAGTGAATGGTAGAAAGGGTCTCTGTTGCCAAAGTGAAAGAGAGGCTCTCCTCTGGTTATGACGCATCTCGATAACGCCGCGAGCATTTGGGACCCAGGGCAGAAAACAAATTGACTCGCGAAGTAATCAAAATACAAAGGAAAGCCGCACGCTTCCTAACAATTGAACAAAACATGTCTCACGGGTGATGGAAGAACTACGTTGGGAGCAGTTAAAGAGACTCAAGAGGCTACGCGCTAGGCTTAGTTTACTATGCTGCGGTTACGCACTAGGCCGAAAATGGCTCACATGTAATGTCCTCACGCTAGAACTAAGGTCAAGGTGATTCCCAGGCATTTCACTTCATCAGACTCCTTCATACTTACCCCTACCTCTTTAAAGGTATAGCGTTGGAGTGATTTCTTTAAGAGAGCGTATCGACTCAAACCATGTGGAAACTATGGACTTCCGTAATTCGAAAAAAAAACACTGGTTTAATTTCCACACTTTTGAGGTCCGTCGCTGGAATTAAAATTGTGTAAATTGTACCAGCGTTTATTTTAGAATTATGGATTTAGATTAATTGAGAAACTCTAATCAGGTGATTTTATGTACAACAAGGAGAATATTATTCTTTACTCCTCGCTGTACCTCTAGATCTGAAAGAAGCAGCAAAACAAAAGATATATACTGCCGAACTAAGAGGTATATAATTTTGGTAAGTTTCTTTTGGATTTCTGCGATATAACTATATTTTTTTAGCAACAGTTTAAAAAATGAACTGCGTAAATCTA
The DNA here is from genome assembly GCA_963573305.1 of Pyrrhosoma nymphula. Taxonomy (NCBI): domain Eukaryota; kingdom Metazoa; phylum Arthropoda; class Insecta; order Odonata; family Coenagrionidae; genus Pyrrhosoma; species Pyrrhosoma nymphula. Next base: position 203,794,175 of record OY754327.1, on the reverse strand, counting down.
CGAAAAAAGTTGACAGGTATATAAATTTCTTCTTTCTACGAACCATTAGTGACTATAACAAAAATAGCGTGCCAAAAATACAAGACACATCGTTAAAATACAATTAACCTCTATCTTCTCTTCCAATTCCCCATTTCTCTCCCCACTTTCCATGGCTCGTGTCCTAACATCCCCTGCCACATGCCTCTGCGGTGGCCACCGCAGCGTAGTATTTGGATGTAGACGATTGTAGCAAAAAGTTTAGTCTTATATTTTTAAAATTATTCTAGTTACTTTCATCATATATTTAATAACTACTTTTGGGTTCATATTTATTTAGATTTTGTCCATTGTTTATATTTTAATTTATAATCAGTTGGGGGCAATTATGTAACTTAGAAGCGTTATATTCCACCGGCTTTATCAAAAATATTTTCATTTGCATCCAACAGATTAAAAGTGTGTTAAATTCTCCAAAATATGGCCGGGATATATTTATTTTCCTCACATTGATACTTATTTGCGACAAAAAAAGAGATAATATATTGTTTGCTTTTAAGCTGAGGATAAAATAAAGCGTTTCTATGCTCTGGCCTTTGTTGAGCGAGTCAATAAAATAATACATGGACATTTTAGTAACGTCATCAATAAAAGTAAAATAATACATATTAGTAAATTTCGTAAGCCTTTGAGAGTTGAAGTTAATGTGTACTAATGACAAAGACAACAGAAAGCTTTAGCGAATTGGTTTTATTATTTAGTTTGGTTTTGACTTAGGACACTGTTGGAAAACTGCTCAAGTGACTATCGGAATTAAAATGTCGCAGCGTCCTATGCTACTATTTATCATTGGTTTTTAAAATGATTTTTTAATAATTTGTGGTCCATAAAATATGTCACGGAGTAAGCATATCTGCAATAAAGGAATGCATTTGATTAATCGTCTGGGGAATTCGGGAATGTAAGTGGCAATTGTGTCTTCAGGCTGGCAACGACCGAAATGAGAATTTACGCGTGAAATCCATCGGAGCTTAATTTATTTCAATCCTAGTGAATACATTACTTCTATCCCATTGTAATATGATTTCTGATTAGAGGAGCCTGAAAGTTATTTATGCAAACTCTGTGTACGTAAGAAATGTACGTATGAAATGATAGAAGCCTAACGATAGTGTTTCAATTTATTGTAGACTGATAGACTAGAATTTTATGTCTTGAAATTCCACTGTACCATCGTGGATAAAAAAAATCACTACAGGTAAACTTCTTTAAATCCAAAATTATCGTTGGCAAATAAAACCACGGTTGCGAAAACGTATTTAGAGGCAGAGCTGAGAATGATTTACGTGGAAGTGGTAGTTGGCCGAAGGCAGCAATGCGTTCGAAATTATCATCTCATTACGAACGAGATTAAAAAAATTGTTTGGATGAGATCAAATGAGAGTGTTACTTGCATATGATGGTTCAAACATTACTCTGTCCTTTGCCTGGAGGATTTTATTTTGTGTTGGAATTTGATCTTGTAGGTGATTGGAATCTTTTGATCGTGAATTTTCACATGACTACAAAACTTTTAACAAACAGTTAGTAGTACAAAGTAGTACAAATTAGTACAAAGTAGTACAAAGTAGTACAAAGTAGTACAAAGTAGTACAAAGTAGTACAAAGTAGTACAAAGTAGTACAATGTAGTACAAAGTAGTACAAAGTAGTACAAAGAATTACATAGAATACAAAAGTGTTATTTTATACTGCAGTCTAAATTTTATACCCACAGAGGAATAACAGCGTGAGTTAGTATCACAAAGTACCGTGAAGCGGCGCGCGATTTTGTTTAACAAGCATTGCACATTCATCAAAACGCATGAAGCAGGTGGAAATTTAAAAGTAATACGCCGCAAACGATAAGCAGTATTAATTTTCATCACTTTTGAATAATTTTATGATCACGTCACTGATGTCATAATTATCCTGCAATAGAATAAAAAGCTTTCATAAAAGCCCGTTGATGGGCATGAAAACTCGCGATAGGAGTTAATAGCAGGAGGGGTTTGCACCGCGCTCCGTGAATCAATTCCTCTTGATGCGTTGAGCAAACATTCCACGGCGAGAAGAGCTTATGAATACAATCAGTGATGCATTGAACAAGTTCATCAACGCGGGTTTGGAACAAGGACTCTCAGTTCAATAAAAAGTGATTAGGTACCTAAACGACGCCATTTATCGGCGAGAACGAGCCCTTTACAATTTCAATTCGGAGTTTGTACTTTCAGCTCTGGCGCTCCTGTTTTTTTTTGCAAATAACCACGCTGGAGATGTGATGGCGTCCAGAGCGGATCTACAATGGAATCCATGGGGACGGAAGTAAACGACTGAGAGAGAGATAGATCGATTAGCAAAAAAAAAAGAAAAACACCAGTGTTTTTTTTTAACATCCCATTTTGTCGCAGAGCAGTGGAACAACAACAACTGCAGTCACCATTTAAAAAAAAGCAAGTAGACCCGCGGAGGGATACAAGGACAGGAAATGGAGTGTGAATTGAGAGATACGCGAATGTTTATTCTCCGTGGAACAGCACTACGCAGGAAGCTACCACCGATATAAGAGTATGCATGCATTATATATCCCCATCCACACATCAACATCCCCGTGTATGTGTTATCCCGGGCAGTGATGTGCCTGGGCCCGACAGATTGCGGCCCGGGCAAGGTCGGCACTTCACTTACTTCTCCGCGAGAACCGAGGTCATCCGGGCAAAAGCGTCTGGGTCCACTACACTCACATCTCAAGAGACTGCCACGGCCCCGTATTATCCACAATCGTATTTATCCCAGTGATTTTAGCTGAAAACCCGACCTAACCTCGGGGAAAATAATGTATATAGCTGAACTTTGGCACTTAATTAATATTACCAACCTAGGAAAATAAAAATGCACTGCCCTGTTTCTTTGTGCTTGTAAAATAGTTTATACTAAAATATTTTTGTGGGTCAAGAGGACTGACCATCCCCTCACCTGAAATGGCGTGGAGGGATAACGTGGAAAGTCAGACGAAATAAGTGGGGTGTCGAATCTATTCTCGAAATATAGAACACTATTTAATCCAATAATTATGGAAGTAAATACTGACGTGAGTAAACATTGACAACGTTGGATTCGTACTTTGCGCAAAAAATTCATCGGTATTACCTTGTTTTGACTTTTCATCCAGCATGTATTATTTCCTTACGAGGGCGCTTAATGTAACAGAAAAAGAAATATCTACCGTTGAGCATAATGTTTAGAATGGATTTTTTTCAACACAAATTTTGAAAGAACTAAGTCGGCGGTGACGTCGTTGCTGGGGCGATTGTGATGGCCCTTGTAGCCGTCCCTCGGCATCACGACGATCTCCGCTGGGGTGCTGTATGTGGAGTACTGCCGAAGAACTTCGGAAGAGGACATCGAAATCCCACGGAAGATGGACTTCATTCACCACCAGACTCCATGCGGCGCTCCTTGGAACGAATGGAACATGATGGCCTTTGTCTTGGAGGCGTTAAGGGCGGCGGCCAACAGCCATCCAATCTATCCCACGTAAAACATCTTACATTTTTAGACAAATTGCTCGAAAAGTAGATCGGCAAGAAGTTAGTATTTTGATATCATTGGAAAGATGAACGTTTTTTCTTTAAAATGTGGCCAAATTCATAAAATTCTAGGTGAAGTCATTTTTCGCTCAAACTACCTTAACAAGACAGAGAGAAACAAGTTGGAAATTTTAGTAAGATATATAGAATTGTTGTTAATCATTTCAACTAAGTAGCATCTTTTAAATGTCTTACTTTCTAGATTTTTTTAAATCTTCTAACTTTTACGTCATCTATTGTATGTCATAATAACCACCGTCACGTATATATTTATTTATTAATATTTCTATATATTTGTCAGTAACTCCCACAAAACATAAAAATCAAGTTGATTTTTCGTATCGGCATAGAACTTTTTTCCTTTTTGAAAAATTCAATAAGACAAATGGAAATTGGGTGAGAGACCGTTAGAAAGCAAATTGAAAAGAGATTCTTATTTTTATTCCCATAGGTATGTTGTTTTCCAGTCGAAGTGCGAAAACTTTAATAAAATGTATCGATTTTTTAAGAAAATTGTAGTATTTTCGATAAATCGTTCCCATAACAACCATGCTGATTGTTGGAGTCGAGGTTCCGTATATTTCCATTTTCTCTTGTATCTAAACAAGGAATAAATAAATTATTACACGTATCTAAATCAGTTCCAAAACTAAAAAAGAGGTAAAGAAAATTTAGAAGATGACTTAAGTTTAAGTCTCTTATAGTTGTCTTTTGTGGGATTATGTTTTTACTGAATGTGAGGAATCAGTTTTCTTCTGCACCAGTATTGTCCTACATTACCAACAATGACACATTTATGGCTTCATTGTTTTCAAGAACTAAGTCCCAATTGGGAAGAAAATATTATTCTCCAAATTTGAATAGAAGAACGAGAGAAATTATAACTTCTTGTGAGTCTGTTATAATCATAGTTAATAAATTTACTGATATAATAATCTACTGCATTGAGTAGATTATTTTTAATTAGGTATGGATATGTGTATAGACGAAGATAAATGTTTCTTATGTATGCTCCATTGTATAATAGAGAAATGAAGTCAATGAAATGTTAAGTTTCAAATTATTTTATATGGAGCTAAATTCATCATCTGACGGAGATATGGTCCAGTTGCATATTGAAGGATGTATAACTAATAAATAAATTATTGTAATGAGTAATTGCGAATCACATTGCAAACTAAAGGTGTAGAAATATCCCTTATCATTCTCAGCATTCAATTACGCAAAAGAGATTAAAATTATATAAATGCTTGCCGAAGTTTCTTCAAGAGTGATATGACCTAAAAAACACCACCGCTGGAATCGAATGCATTGGAATGTTTGTAAGCATCATAATAGTTTTTAATGACTTTGCAATGATTAAATGTAACAATTATGCTTAATATCCAATGAAATGGATGAAAACTTTGAATGTCAAAGGAGATGGAAGAAGCCATTGATGAAAGTTTCCTTAAACTCGGGGAATTTCTTTTAAAACTTCAAGTGCCTTGGAAAATTTTATCGAATGGAAATAGAAACATTAAGCGCGCAGAGAGTAAATTCAATTCTTTTTTATTCCGCTTGCCGTTCTCCGTACATCATTGTCCTTCGCCCTCAAGCCATTCACACATTATTCTCCGTTAGCATTTGTTTTTTTTATTCCTCGCAATTCTCTCGTCATTGGAGGGGACTTCCACCCGTTCGAATGTGGGCTTCCCTCGGCTCACTCCCACTCACTGGCAGGTGACCCTTTCTTCCGAAGCGCCAATCCAAATCCCAATGACTGACTGCTGCTCATCATCTCTCTCCTCCTCAACACCTAGATCCGCACGATAAGTACGCCTTTAAATTATTTCAGCTCTCTACTTGATACAGCTTTCTTACTCCATCCTCGCTCCCACATTTCATCTTCTTGGCGTTAGTTTGAGAATCGAGAGGGAAGAAAACTGCATGATTTGTCTTCAGGAGGTTCAGCCGCGACTGTGTGAGTCAAAACAAATGCTAAATTCCACATTTTTTATGCGTTGTCCAAAAAATCCTGCTTTCACTGATGAAATGCGTTACTTATGAAAACCCAATAGTAAGGTACAAAATATGCAGATTATTCGACGAATGTATTTTAAATGAGCACTTTTTTACAGCCATAGGAGCCGACTGCAGCGCCATTTCCTACGAGTTACCTCATTTTGTCTTCAATTACGGCAGTAATTCCCTAATATATAAAAAGAAATAAGGTGTTAAGATGCCTATATTTTATTTTTACTAAATTTCTCTGGATTATTTCCTTCTTATAAACAGTTTTCCGCAAAAATGGCATTTATATTTTATGGAAAAATACTATTTTTCCCCGTGTTTCTCTCATTCCCCCATTGAACACCATGTAATTTCAAGTTCAATCATAGAATAAAATAGAATAGAAAGGTATTATTTTGTTGTTCATATCAGATAGAGGACAACGTTTTCTACAAGTAGACAGAATATGAATAAAATGACATTTAAGTCAATTTACGGTGGAACCACCTTAATGATACCAGAAGGATTAAAAATTTTCATTTGAGATTGAGTCCCGATTTTCAATCAATTTTCTGCCATTGAAAGGAATTATGTCTTTAGTATACTTGGATACAAATGTATAATTATCTTTTTAAAGTGAATCATTGTTTTACGAATACTAATTAAATATATAATTTGTGATGTATGTCTCTTTTATAAAATGTGTCAAATTAGTTTGAATAGTAAAAGACAACTGCTCATTTATTGTACGAATGCTCTTATTTTTTCACCTTATTTTCATTTACAATTGCACATTTGCCCATTCATTCTAATCCATCCGTAAGACATGATGATGCTCACGAATTAATGCCGTTTTTTCAGAAAAACATGCTTGGCAAGTATGAGAGGGTATATTACTGAGGAAACCATTGACATTATTTTTGTATACATTATGAGATTAACCAAGGATTTCAATTAGGATTAATAATTAAATCTAGGATTATGAAGGAATTAAATTTCCATCTATATCGAAACTATCTGCGCTCAGCATACGATTAGTTTATTTATTGAATAGCTCGTAGGTAGAAAAATGTAATCCACTTTTGACCCTTCTTTGGTATCCTCATCTTTACTTTCCTCGCATTCACCGCTCAAAAATGTTCACCTCATCCATTTACTTCTCATTCCCTGTCACTTCTCCGCCCCTGGCGCTGCCGTGTTCCTAACTCATCTTATAGCGCACGACTACGCATTCCCACCGTTACCATGGTGAATGGTCCTCGATAGCATAAAAGTCAAATAAACCTTGTTACGTCCCTCTACTCCCGCGGAATCTAAGTCGTTACCATTTCATCGTTCTAGGCTGAGACGATCGCTAAGGATGTGAGGATATGTTGCTTGACGAGCTACTCTCCAATGTCACGGTTGCATCCGTTATTGGCTTTGAGGACAGAACCTCCACATTCCTCACGAGGATTTCATGGCTGGGAAACAATAAGGATTAGAAATTCGCTTGAACACACTTTGGCGTATTCTATAGCGAATGAAATAAACCGATTTTCCGTTGCTGCCTCTCTTTCCTCCTATACGCGTTTACGTGAGAATCAGGCATCTTATATAGAAGGATCTTTATTCATTTTCATAGATAGGAAAACAACTTTGGAGCACTTGTTGGTAAAATAATCTTACAATCAGATAGCGCGAAAAATGGTTTTTACTTCTCACTGTGAGAAAGACTCCGCCTGAATTCTTTCCCGTCTCCAATTCTATAGTCCATGAAACTCTCAAATGGCCCATTTAATGCAAAAGCGTCCAATGAAAAAAAAAAGATTTTTGCAATAATTATCATTTACCATGATCAGTTAGACTTATTACTAACATGATTATTTTTGTTAGACCGATTTACAGGTGATTATATGACATTGTTACTGAATAAATGCAAGATGTTTTACAATATTGAGGCCGATAAACCGATTGAAAAGAAAACATTTCTCTGAGTCAAATAATTCGTGCTGAATAGAAAACGTCGAAATGTTGTAAAGAACCAAGCCGGATGAAGAACAATGAATGAAATCACCTCCACCGTTCCAAATTGTCGCCGGTGGTTGCACTCAAGAACACCTCCTTATCGGATTCACTGCTTTCCGCTTACCCAGATCGCTTTTTCCGCGCCATTCCAAGGACGGCCAAAAAAGCAATTGAGGAAGTTTGGAGAGCAAAGTAGCACAGTCTTAGCTTCTATTTCCTCTCTACTTCCTTCCTTCCAATTTCCCAAGCGTTTCTACTCTCTCTGTTTTCCTCCCTCCCTTTCCCTCCCTCCCTTCCCCCTCCTCCCGCTCCCTAATTGCTAGGGTAATGAGGGGAAGCCAGGCACGGAGTCCCCTTGAAAGGGAGGAAGGCTAGGGAAGGGGGAGAGGGAGGGAGGGGGGAGCAATCTTGTCGGAACTTCAATGATGACACGTCTCGTCTTCGAGAAGGGGATTTTAGGCGACGCACGTGGGAGGGGGAGTTGTCCGTCGTGAGAAGCTCCCACCCGTTCTCTCTCGTGATGAGAAAGAAATCCAGTATTATTATAAATTATTTGTAAATACTACGAGCCTCTAACCAATGAATAACCCACTTTCACTAAACCACACCTCCTCATCTGTCTCTTTAGAGCCATTATATTCCTTAACAAATTAACCGCAATCAAATAGTCACTCTAACTGTAATACGACGAAGTGAAACATTGAAATCCAAGATATAACACACCATGATAACCATTTGAGCCAAAATGCTAAAAACTTATCTATTTATTCTGTTCAAGTCAAACTTATCAAGCAAATACTAATGTTTTAGTGTACGTAAATGACTCCATAGTTGCCATCCTAGCTCGATCCCCGAATCTAAATTTCTCCGTTATGGCTTAGATTAAAAAAGTATACAGTTTTATTACTTTAAATTTACCAATCCTTTTTCTGCCTTTTAAATTTACGCCAACGAGAGAAGAAAACATCTACCTCCGATGACCTTTGCGTGTACATATTTTGCGATACGCGGGTGACAGTTATGGAAACTCTATCCTAGGCATCGTCACCTTTTCAGTCTGATAATTAATATAATTAATTATTTAACACAATCATAAGATGCTTAATCTGAGGTGAAACCGTGTTTTATAAAAGTATGTCAGAGAAAAATTACAAATTTATGGTATTGGAATAATCAATCAATTCACACGATAAAATAAAAAAAACAGAGTTTGGCATCACTTAAGGGTTTTCCATCATAGATTTTATTTAAGAACCCATGGTTTACAATTCCGAGCCGTGCTTATCTATTAAGGCAGCGCGCTATTCGAATTCTCGATAAATTGTGCTCCTGGACATGCACACACCTAGGATTGTATTTGGAAATCATTACTATACACGCGCTTTTACAAAGTATAATGCACATATTTAATTTTCAGTAAAATAGTAATGAATTCAAAAAAGATATTTCCTTGAGAAAGTTAAAATACAGAAAAAGTAATTATTCAATCTCTGGAAGAAACTCCTTGAACCATAGTTACGAAATTTAGTGTTGCAGGCGTATATATGAAGATGTTTGTTCAATGAACATGAACTTTAAGGCATTTATATATCACTTTGTTACATATCGAAATCCTTGCCAAATTGAGTATTTCAATTATTCTGATTTTTAAAGCAACCACGTGTTTTAGGGAGTTCTATTTTTAGACTCCGCATTGTTTAAGTCGAGTTGTAGTAACAATTACACTGCGGCAACCACAACGCGTGATTTACTCCACGTGGAGTAGCGGGAACGTATCAGTGTTGGGTAGCAACTAAATTCGACCAATAGCCACTAGCCACAAATTTTGTAGTTTAAACTCCGCACATTGCACACGAAGGAAAATGAGGGGAAATTGCTTTTAGAAGGGGGACTATTGAGGAGAGGAATAAAGGGTAAATGGCGGGGAGTTAATCGATACGTGGCTGGCTGGCAGTTTTAACAATCACCAAGTTGGAAGGTCGAATCCACGCCACTCGCAGCGGCAAAATTAGATACGTCGAAAAGATTAAGGAACCGCAAGAAGTATTCTTGGGTATTGGTTTCCAGTACGAGGAAAGTATTAGCTGTACTGTAAGGAGGAAGTAAGACGAAGTCAGCTGGACACCATCAGAGGCAGAACCAGAGAGGTGTTATCAGCCCTGCGGCCAAACACAAGAAGCGAGGTAGCTATGGTCGATCGGGGCGGGATCCTTGAGCCAGACAAAGGATAGACGGACAGTATGTGTGTCACGCCTATAGCCAACGGTGATTTCACTTGTATGTGTGCATGTAATCATAATTGATATGTGAAGGGTATTTATTTGTGCGAGTGAATGTACTTGAGAGTTAAGTGCGTCTCTGGCCTTGAAGGTCAAATAGAAATTCCCAAGGGGAATTAGTGTTGTGGCCCAAAGGGCGAAGGAAACAAATATAATACACATGACAAAAGGTAAATGGTTACACCTGATATTGTGATTTCATATGTTATTTGTATTTAATAAGTGACGTTATTTTTTATAAGGTAGTACGGGCAATTATTAATATCCAATGTAGAGAGAGGTTTAACCAAGTGATTCATTAGCTTTACAAAGTTAACAGAAGTCTAAAAGTGTTTTCTTTATTAGATAAAATGTAGTTTTGCATTTAGGCTGAGAAAAACGCAAGCTTAATAATTACAATTAAATAATAAAAATAAGCGTTATTTTACAACTTGAAGGAAATATTTTGAACGTTTAGAATTTTTCAGCCCTTAAAAAATCCTAATATTGCTTTCTAAGGCAATGGATGCTTATTTTTTTTATTTTAGCAAATCGGACCCTTATTGCTTGAGTAATTTGGCCTGATTATATGTTGTTCCGATAGATAAAGCAACTGTATCAAATACTGAAAAACTTAGCGTTCAGTGACATAACTTAAACTAACATCACACCCATTCGTAAGTTTTCAGCAAGATGAAAGAATTGGGTGATGCAAGTGCTGATTTAAAGTAGTTAGAGTGAGATATCTCCCTAGTCATAATGGAGACCATATTCGAATTTTATATTTTAATTTCAGGCAAATTGCTCGAAATGTAGTTCGGCAAAGGGGTTGATATTTTGATCTTCTTGGAAAGATGAAAGTTTTATCTTTAAAATGAAGTCAAGTACAAGATGAAGTAATATTTCGCTCAAAATACCTAGGTGGAGTGTTGACTTAATGGAGCTCTAAAAATACCTGAAATGACTAAAGATATGGAACCGACTGCTCTGTTGTTGAATTCATTCTTTTTGTGATCATGAAAAGCTTTGACTCTGGTATCGCCTCTGCCGCAAAATCCCTAGACAGATTTATTTTCGCCATCCTCACATCATTTCTGCCCCAACTCTCTCCTCCACTCCTCCAAATCCCTTTCACCGCCTCATCATCCCGTCTCTCTCTTTCAATAGCATTCAGTGCCCTCTGGCATAATCTCTCTCTAAAGAAGAAATCAAATCTTCTCCCTTCGTTTGATTGTGCGTGGTACCCCTAAAGAAAGTAAACACATCCGGGACGCACACACATCGACGCTTCTGTCTTTGAGATCCGTCCCTGAAACGTCTCAGCCATTCATTACGAAAGTGCCGCTGGCATGCATTTAAACGTTTCATCCTTCTCTTGATTCCATTTCTTTATTTATATTATCTGAATAAAGAATTAAGTATATATATATATATATATATATATATATATACTCAATCTTTCGAAAACATGACGCTCAAAGGCGCGAATAAATTCATACAATCATAGGAAATGGAAATGGATAGGAACACATAAAAGGACGAACACAGGGTTTGGTGGGGAAGATGAAAATGGTGATGATGATGAAGGTGGGGCTTTTTTTTCATCTTCCCCACCAAACCCTGTGTTCGTCCTTTTATGTGTTCCTATCCATTTCCATTTCCTATGAATGTATGTATATATATATATATATATATACATTTCCTATGAATGTATGTATATATATATATATATATATATATATATACATTTCCTATGAATGTATGTATATATATATATATATATATATATATATATATATATATATATATATATATATATATATATACACACATACCCTGGAACAGCATCAGTGCATCTGATATTTTTAAATCTCTGTGTGCATAAATGTTTTACTTCTGGAACAAAAAGATGTTATTGAAGGAAAAGATAGGGATAATGCAGATGCCCTATACGTATATTCGATCGTATTTAGAATGCCCTATAAGGGTAAATGAATTCACTATATCCGTTACCATATTAGTATTCAGAGTGTGCAGTGCTTACAGTACAACGTAAGTCAATAAGAAACTGATGTACTGAAAGGCAAAATCTGCGATCAATTGATAACCCTATTTTCATTGGTCGAAAAATTTGGGCGTCATATATACGCTCCTCATTCTTTTATGCGCACGATTACATCCAGTCTTGGTTCATTGAGCCGCTGAGGAATATTTTTGAAGTGGAACACTTCTTATGGTTTGGTGGTGTAATCTCGCGAAAGCCTTGCGTCAAGTCGACTCCCGGACGGATTTAGAGAAGACGAAGAGAGAGAGAGTGATTGATTGATGAGACGAAGAGGCTTGCGTACTCTTGTGCGAGCTATTCAACAGTGCGCATGCGTAGAGGTAAGTACCTGTACCTATTGCAAAGTGAGGAGAACAACACAGTCACTTATGGGGCTGTTGAGTCGCTGCGTGGATACGTATACACAAGCATTTCGAATTAATTCACAATACTGTCGCCAGAGGAATATAGTGTAATTTTATATGAATATTTGCAGTCCATGTGCATTTCATGTAATTATCATTAATGTATAAATATAATTTTCATATTCATATTTTCAGAAATATTAATTTAAATATGCATTTTTATTTATTCATAATGCTGTGTACTCTCCACTGCAAGTCATATCCACATACTCAGTGTTCTACTTCTGTCGGCCTTCCCGCGACGGCCACACCTGGCCTATTGCATGGCCTCCATCAGATTTATCCGCCAGGGTAACTGTTTGAGGAAGAAAATGTGCTTTCATGCCAATTTCTCGCCAATTGTTTTTTGGAAGTTAAGTGCCGAACTTTACAGCGAGCATCACAGGGTACTAGAAAAGCGCGGAAAACCTCCCGAATTAAGTACGAGGACCAAGCAATTTCCGCGGAAAGAAAATAAATGTGGTTTGGAAAGTTTGCTGAGAATCTCATATCTCTAATGTCATTTTCGACACATGTACGATGCAGCGCCAGCAGCGGCTGTTGCTTGCTGAACCTTCACGCCTCGGCACATTTCACGCCTGAAAATAGCGACAGGCAAAGGAGATCCCAGTGAACGATCCCTGTGGCCTGCCTCCGAGCTAATTCAAGGATACTCAGATTGAGTGTCCAGATCATCAGACTTCCGGTTCTTGCTTCAGCCATTAAGTCCCCTGTGTTATTACTCTGACCAACAGAAAGAAATGAAAAAGCAGAAAATCTCATGTTTTTTATTCAACTACTGCTTGATAAAAGGATAATCATTAACTGCAACGTCATGTTGCATTCATGAGCCTCAAATGTGTATACTTGGTTAATTACTGATAATTTCAGTTTTCACCCGCCATTGGTCAAGCTATGAGATGTTCTCTCACACGGAATTTAAACTTGTGCTCACTTTGCAATAATAAGTTAGAATATTTTAAATAATAAGTAATAAATGTTTCTTTTTGAGAATGATAATTTTTTTAATTAATACCCAATGGTATCATCGCCAGTAAAATTAGCAATGATTACGTAATTATATCAGCAATTGTGTATAATTGGAAATCATTGTTTTAAATGAACATTAAGAGAAATAAATTATATCTAAATATAGTATAATATATTGCCAATAAACACTCTATGATAGATAATCAATGGTACATCTGAGTGTGAGGAAAAGTCTCACACGTGACCGCTCGCGTGATAGGTTGCTTAGCGACCACTCCCGGGTTAAAAACAAAGTTTCTGCGTCATGAATATTGCTATAATTGCTTCATGCTTCTTGCTACTGCTTGAAATCTAAAATAAATTTAGAATATGTTCTCCAAAATGAATAGAGAACAATCTCGCTCCTAGTACCTTACTGCTCCTTCCAAGGTGGGCATTCCTTCATCCTCAAAGTAGAACCATTCGGCCTCAGCTCACTGCGATCGGTTGGGGGTGAGTAACGTGGTGAGCGGCAGAGGGATGGGTTGAATTTGTTTGAGATTGAGAAAGGAAGGGGCGTGAGGGGGTGGTCGAGGGGCTGTTATTTGCGGTGGGGCGGAGCGGAGGGAAGAACGCACTGTGAGGTTGGCGTGGTCGACCCGCGTGGGAGAAACTCAAGAAAGATTCAAAACTCTTATGCTCGCACTTTCGTGGAAACGAGACTCTTCTGGATTTTTGGGGGTGTTCTTTTATGCATGTTAATTCATGTGCCTTCGCAAACTTGCTCAAAGTGATTCGGGAAGGGATTTGATTCCACCGTGCCGCGAATCAAACCAAAGAGAGGATCCAACATGCAGAAGAGACGTCTTGGCTCGACGAAGCGGCAGTTCTTGAAAATTCACGAAAGCCTCGGAAATATGATTCTGCAGTTGACCGGTTTCTATGACGACGACAGAACAACCTAATTGCATAAATGTAACTTGGATGGTGAAATGTAGCACTCAAGTGTAACGAGGACAATCCACATTGGTCATTCACATAAAAGAACACAAATTGCGAAAATATTATAAAACACCTTCAAGTGGATGCATGTCGCGGGAAATTTGGAAACTTTGTTTACTCTCGCGTCGTGAGCAGACAACAACCTCGCGTGAGAACATAGTCACGGCATATATTCAAGAGCAAGACTGGAGATGTTTTATTTTCTCTGATATTTAAGGATAAGTCAATTATCATTAGGCATCGTAAGGAAGGAGCATTACGATGAGGAAAGATACATGCAGGGAGGAAAGTATCTTAATTTGTGTGCGGCACTTAACTTCTGGTGAGGCTTAAGTGGAAGAAAACCCATTACAATAGGAATTTTGAACAACGCAAGCGTGGAAGAAAGTACAAGAAGTTAGAAAGAGACTTGGAACGAGGAAAATAGTGTTGTCCAAAAAAGGCTGTAGACTACCTTGCTTTAAAGTAAATATAGATTGAGCATTATGGGAATTTGAAAGGTGATGATTTCAATATGTCAATTGCCGATTTGTCAACTTAAATTGTCAATTAATTAGTTTTAACCACATAAAATGGGTAAATATTCATGTTATGTATACTTCAACTGTGTTTTTCAACTCTACTACTTAACCAATAAATATGGAATAAGTTTCATTGTCTGGCAATAGCTTTCTCAATCGTCTGAAATTAGCATCTTCCTCGAAAACCTATAATTCTTGTTTGACCGCGTGAGAATAAGCCATAGTGACACGTTAGAGCCTATGAATTATGTTTGTTACTCATCCCAGTGAAAAAAAAACTTGCAACAAAAGGAAATTGATTCAACACTCAGTTATATTGAAATATATATCTTTGCCTAAGATTTGTATATTGACAAAGTATAAAGATATCAAGCGAGAGGAGGAATAATATGTTTAAATCATGAATATAATTTAAAGAGTAGTTATGAATTCTATCCAAAAAGTTTTTTTAGTGATTTTTCCTGTCATAGCACCTACACCTTCATCACCTTCGTAGTTTTCGTTAGAATTTCAAGGGACGGCTTAAACTTTCCTTAAAGCTAGTTGTGATAAGGAACGGAGAAATTATCATGCACCCAGGCATTTTGAGTGTTCGCATGCCTAACCGATCTCTCGTCCACTCCCACATCCTCTCCCAACCATTGCAAGTTACAATCGTGGATGCGAAAGCTAGGAATTTAAGTGTGGCGTGGACCGAGGAGTCCTTTTCGTTCTTCATCCTCTACTTGATCTTCGGAGAGAGCGATATAGAAAGAGAGAGAGAGAGGTCTGAAACCACGTCTGATAAAACCACGGCATTGGAAAGTTCACTAACCTGTGGATCATGGCATGAAAGGCAGATAACTTTTGAAAGAAAGAATGCCTAGAATTAAAATGAATCACTCGGTCGGTGTATGAATCTTTACGAAAGATTGAAAACTCTAGGTGGTTGTTGATTTTCGTAATATTTATGTCCAGAAAGTTGAGTGAGTTATTTTCTTCTACTTCACAAGTGAACTTCAGATTTTGATCCCGTACTGTATTTAAATGGGATAAATATATTTTGAGCTGCCTGTCAGAACCTTTTCACATACAAAACACATTGTCTACATATCGGTGCCAGCACAATACCTTTTTGGTTAGTCCATCAGATTAGGAGAAGAGATCTTTTTCAAATTTATCCATGTAAATATCTGCCAGGAGAGGGGACAAATGAGATCCCATGGTTAACCCATTGGGCTGTTCGAAATATTTGCAATTGAACAGAAAATAATTTTGTGAAATGCATGTCTCCAATAGATCATAAATTTCACAGATGATAGGCGCTGGCACAGATTTCTGAAACAGAATGCTTTCTGCAATGTGTAGCGCTTCCTTGGGGGGACACTGGTGAAAAGATTGCACACATCAAACAGCACTAAAACACACATCTTGGGAATGGTCACTTTCGGAAGATGGTGTATGAGTTCAATGGAATTACTAATACTGTATTTTGCAGAAAACTTTGTGTATTTTCTGAAAATACTGTTAAGTTTTTTTGCGATTAGGTGGCTAAAGGGTTGTCACGTTTGGAACCCCTGGTCTGATTGGGACAGCAGGTTTGTGTATTTTGCGGAGTCCAAAAAACCGGTGTGCTGAGGGGTTCATTTGTTTTAATGTATTCACTTCAAACCACTTAAACAACACTGAACTTGCTTTTAGTGATCTAGTGCACCGTAGTAGTCTGATATCTGAAACCACGTCTGAACAAACTTGAGAGACTTCTCTTTCACATGGTCGTCTTCGGATTAGGCAAGAGTCGCTTCATTCGACAGTCTGATTTGTTTGCTGAAACAAAGCTCTCGGCTACGGGCCCCGGGGCTCTCTGCCCTTGTGATCACTTCGTGTTTGGCGTCATCTTCCTGAAGAAACATGGCATGTTTAAAGTGGGTTGTACGAGAACATGTCTCCGTTAGAGGATAATGTTCAGCGGCCTTCGATGTACGATTGCACTCTCGTCAATCGCGCCGACGTCATTTTCACGACGGTCTCAAGACCATTTCTTCCGTTCAAAGGCAAAAATAATTATGCAGATCGATGGGTGATTAGAATTGTTCTTTTTATAATCAGATGGATTCCCTCGATTTTTTCTGGGCTTTTTGTCGAGAATGGGCTGACATCTGACAATAAATTCGAATTTTAATAGCAAAAATGTGAAATATTTGATTTAACTAGAGAGATATAGCTAGGACCAAATTTAATTCAGTCATGTTATTGTTCACGAAGGCATATTGTTGGAATGAATCACTCTGGAAACATAACAGTACCATTTCCGTTCCGGTATCACCTCTTCAGCTGATTTTGGAGGTGGATTCAAGTTAAAAACGAGTGAGCTTTTATAACTGTATCATATGCGACGTTGGACACCCGAAATTTCAAAGCAATAAGAGGAGATCCTTGTCACACCTCAACATTTGAGATTCCAATGTTTCAAACATCAAAATCTCATTCGCGGGATAGGAAATCGTTTTCCGCGGTAAGGATGAAGTGTACTATGCAGGAGTTTAAAGGAGGTGACTTCATTGAATCATGCTGGAAGCATTTTTACCAGCTACTTTTTGTTACCAGAATGAGTTTGAATATGGGTATATGAATACATATATTTGAGTACCGCAACCATCATTATCAAAGGTGAATTTAGTGAAATATAATGTTCATTGAAATATTAGTGCATGGCTTATTCTAGTCAATAGAGTCATGAACGCCTTGTCATCTCATTGTCTTACTTAGGAAAACTTTCCTCATGAGAAAACTCAATTGAAAATCTAAAAGGTGCAGGTTAAATTGTATACTACAGAGAAAAGTAGGGTATGATGAGAATTCTTGTCCCGAAGAAACATTTTCATATTGAAGCCCTAAAGTAGAAATCATTCCTATTGAGTTGGTACACAGTCAAGTACATCCGCGAGCTACTCTCCAAAATAGGCAAATGGTTATTAAATTATTAGAACTGAACACAAACGGCTAAAATTTAATACCTGGTACAATGTAACCATGGTGAGGGAAATAAATGATGTGACAACAGCCGAGGTGGTCCGCGAGGAGCATATTTCTTTGACGCTGTTAAATTACTCTCATTATTGAAATAAATTGTTCCATGGTTACTTCTAATAATTCCCATCATGAGTTCGACGAATCATATTAGCTTCCTGGTTTTTCCTGTCGCTCAATTGCACAATCTAAAATGTAAGTGCTATTTCTAATCAGTGATTGCCTTCGTACATTGCGGGATTGGTGGTGTAACTGGCTAGCACATCTGACATTGGCAATTGGGAGATCCGAATTTGAATCCCGGTCAAGTCAAATGATTTTTTCATGGCGCATTTCACCGTCTCCGATTTTTTTTTCTAAAATGCGGTTAAAATTTTACACTGCGCCTATTGGAGAGTTCAGCTATTGTAACGAGCTCTATAATAGCTACGGATACAGACTCAGCTTTTATTTCATGTCATTTATTCCGTATTGTACGTCGGAGTAGTTAACTCCGTGAATTTTAATTATATGCCAGGATTTCAAGGGTTTACGGAAGATTCCTGTTAATTTTACCAAGTAAAATATTTTCAGAGCTCAAGACAAGCCCATTGGTTTGCCACTCAGAGGCCTTTCGACATTTTATTTCCACCCAAAAGGCTTCCATATTTCGCCACCTTGTGCATAAAAAATAATGGAAGTTGAGGATAAAATTTTTATTCCATTTTTGTTCAAATTACAAAATGTGAGCAACAAAAATGAAAACGAAATGTGCAAGGACTAATATAACTGATGTGTCAAGAAATAGAAAAAAATGTGTTTTTCGGTCGTTTAACGCCGTACTGGATTATGGAAAAAATAATGAAATATCTAAAAGAAAACCTGCAGTCTTTAAGTTCAACACAGTTCGCAGAAATGTAAGAACAAAATTTAATTTCGAGTTTTTGAACATTTTTGCTAGTCACAACTTTTGGGATGTATCCATATAAATTTATTTTCTCAAGTGAATGATGAATTTTGGTCATCGAAGTCCAATTAATTTAATGCTACCGGTGACAAAACAAGATATTAACGCAAATTTCCTTTAAATAGACCCTACATGTCAAACGGGAGCGTGCATACACATTTATTTATTGGAATAACATCCCACGTGGAGTCAAAGGTTCGTTATAAGCGGTTTCTTCGCCAATCAATATCTTCTTAAGATCCTTAAGTAGCTCTTCTTTGGATCTCCCTCCCTCCGGTTCCCCTTACCCAAGTGCCACCTCACCCCTCCTCATTCCCAATCATTGGGATGTCTGGCGCGGGCAACCTCTGCAGTGGCTAATTAGTCTAGTGTATTTGGCTACAAGCGAAAATGATGGCCAATACTACTTAACTCGGGAGTGGTCGCTAAGCTACGTATCACGCGAGTGGTCGCGTGTGAGACTTTTTCTCACGCTCAGATGTACCATTGATTATCTATCGTAGAGCGTTTATTGGCAATATATTACACTATATTTAGATTTCATTTATTTCTCTAAATGTCCATTCGAAACAATGATTCCCAAAGATACACAATTACTGATACAATTACGTAATCATTGCTAAGTTTACTGGCGATGATACTATTGGGTATTAATGGAGAAAATTACCATTCTTAGGAAGAAATATTTATTTATGAGGACATACTTTCTCATGACTCATAAATTTGCATTAACGTATCTGCTCTCCACGAAATGAATCAACTTTACCCGCATGTTGCGAAAGTGTAACGCAACTGAGTGATACAAAAACACTTAACGTCAGTGGTCGCGCGATGAGGAAAAGCCTCACACCTTGTAGCCGACGGTATCAGATATATCATTACACACCTGCGGACGCTTCATTTATACTTTTTGAGACGGTCGGTCAATAGGAAGAGATAAAAAGTCAGCTAGAAGGAAAGGGAACTTATTCTAACTCATGATTATAGAGTGAGCACAAGTTTAAATTTGGAGTGATAGAGAAAATCTCATAGCGCGACCAATGGCGGGTTAAGAATCTCATCTTTTTTTTGCGATAGTAATTTTTTAGCTTGTCTATATTATCCGAGACTTGGTGCTATCCATTCGGCAGAGAAAGGAGAAGAGAATGATATTATAAGAAGAGAATGCAATATAGAAAAATACAAGAATAGACTCAAAGTAGAATGTAATGAGCATATTATTAGAATGAATGATGAAAGATGAAATGAATAGCTAGAATTTCCAGACACACAATCCAAGAGGTAAAAAAGGCGTGGGTTGACCAAGAAAAGATGGCAGGATAGCATAGATGATGATTGAAATGGACAAGGTACTGAAGGACAAAGGCTTGAGTCCAGGAAGAAAGGAGGAAGAAAAGAAGAGGATGCTTATGAAATAGATACCTGAATTAGAGATGCAATGTCCGTCAACATAGGTGAGTTTTGCCTCACACGCTATTGGTTGTTTCATATCAGTAAGTTACCCACGTACTATTCTTATGATAGTAGGTATGACATCCCTCGGCTCTTCCGTTCATCGGCTATTTCACTCGCAAGCGCATCTATTACTACATACTATTCTAAAACTTGCTTTGTTTATGCTAATGATATGAATCATATTCTTTATTTTACAATGTGATTGTAAATGAAACGCAGAGCTAAATTTTCTTTGACGGTTTAAGCAGAGAAGTTATCACTTGAATTTCTGCCTGACGGAGTGAAGTATTTTGTTACCACTGACATAGCGAGAATTTATTTATTCATATAAGTGAAACCCCTGCATTTTGATTCATTCTCTTAAAAGGGCTTAATTAAAACAAGTATTGCTTATAGCCATAAAAATATTGTCGCATAGTTTTTAACAAATTGTCTCTTAACAACTTCATCCCTTCGCCACATCCAAACGCGTGAAGCAAAAAGTATTGATATTTGAGCGATTGTGCGCGATATAGACCGGTCATCATCCTATCCAGTTGAGGTGGAAGCTGTATTGACACAAGTGAGAACACTCCGAACCATAAGGACTCTATACACGTAAAATAATACAAAAATATACAGTAAAATAAAAAAATATTAAGAAACTTAAATCACCAAAGTTTGGACAGTATACTGAACTATTTAGAAAGCCATTTTATGTAGCCAGTAACATCCACATAGTAGTCTACATTAGCTTCCTGCAGGAACGAGATTTATTTAATACAATAAAATATTATAAAATTCCCAATATTGGTAAAGATAGTTTGTGTGCACAGCGAGTGACAAGTGCGATGGAGATATGTCGAATTCAACAAGGGCGTCAATTGTTTCTTATTGAGACGGTGGCAACTCCTTCTTTTAAATTGTATCTTAATATGCAAGCCAGAAACGACTCCCATCTGGGATCAAGGCGACTTTCATGGGCCAACGATATTTTCAATAATTCTAAATGGGATCCTATCATATGCAGGCGAAGCGAGACATGCCTCGCGCAAGAATGGCGTGCGAATGATGGCGACTGGAGCAGGAATGGAAAGGCGATGAAGGGTAGGACGAAGGGGATGTCGTCGCAAGAAGCAGACAACACAACCACCACCTCAGGGTTTTTTCATCTGCGGGAGGAAGTGCATCTTATCCGTTGCAAGTGGGAAGTGATGCCATAAAGTGCTATGATGACACGCAAATACCAGCCACACATTGACATAGCAGAGTGCCTCTCAGTGGAGACTCTTTTTACTGAAGAGAAGTTGATGTATAGATGAGTGATGCAAAAGCTTTGCCTAGGAATGAAAACCTTTTGGATGGTATAGGTATATCATACTAATATATAAAAATTGAATGGTGTCTGTCTGTCTGTCTGTCTGTAGCTCAATCACGCAAACACTACTGAACCGATTGAGCTGAAATTTTGTATGTAGTTAGAAAATGTACCGGGATGAAACATAGGCTACATTAAAAATCTGTCAGGGCCCCCAAAGGCCCCTTCTGGGGGTCCCTTGTGGCCCATGCTAAGCATTGGGTTTGGTGCAGTGGTTTTATTTTTTGCTTTTAAAAATTACTTTCACTCAAGATAGAGGGCTAGAATTTATTTTATCGGATGGTTGAATAAATGAAGTTTCTAATTCTTTCAATCGATTTTCTTTTACGCTTCGTAATTCTCTGATAATTATGTTTATAGCTGAAAAATCAGACCTTTTTCTCTGAAATCAACAATAGCATATTTCCTTGACAACCAGAGATTTGAATTCCAAAGGATATTCACGCCTATGGCATTTAAGTTTTCCTGCCGGCCCATGATAGCACGTAGAAAGAAAATGTGTATAAGAAGAGCCCAGAGTCCCAAGGGCCCCATGATAGATTGCTTCGGGGGGTAATCGATAAATTCAATGCATATTTACAGGTATACTCTTCAATGTCTATTCTCAAAGTATCTCTCATAAGGGAACTGCATACGAGAGAACTCTTATGTATAAAACGAAGCACATAAAGGAATTAATCGTGGAAGAATACTTACGTGCAGCGAATAATAATGTTAATAATGCCTCTGTTGCTACAACAAATACGGCGTCGTTTATTATAGTTTAATACTCAGATGAATCACACGTAGTGGAACCGTCTGCCTCTCATTACGATTGCGAACTGTTTTTTAGACCAATTCCCACATAAACTTTACGAGTTAATTATATATACTTAATCGTGCTAAAACGCAGTTTACTTACATTGACTCAATCATCGAGTTGCCTATTCGATTCTCTCACTTGCCTCTGTATTTCCCCTCCTTGGGCTTAAAAATATATCCATAAACATGCCTAATAGAATAAAGGGTAACCTTTTGAAAAAATCTTCTAAAGCATGAGGAATGTCTTCTTGGCGAGAAAATGAGTCCTTGCATGAAAAACGACAGAGGTTAGCCTTGGATGCTCAAAGACATGCCTACCAGCAATCTCATGATAATCTCCCCGTGGTGTTTCTCGGATTACGCTAAGAACCGCACAAATTTCATCCTAATCAAACCTACTGACGGATAACCAGCTAAAAATCTGGTTCAAATATTGAGCCATCTGTTTCGAAACTTCAATCTGTTTTAAGATGGCGAAAATTATAATTGCGTCACTACATGCTTCTTACCCAATAGAATAACGGATATTCTGCGCAATGGACGTCATCGGTGCATGAAAATTGGCAAGTGAACTAAGACTGATCACCATAGATTTTTAATTTTGTAACCAATGATTATGATTTAGAAAACAATGAATATAGCCACCCTTTATGCCAAAGGCAAAGTCCAGGTATTGAAGGATTCATAGGACAAATAAACATCGCTGCTATTGAAAATGCTCCTTTTGACGTTGTCAACCGCTGGATTATACTCTCCTCTCCTATCCTGATTAAGATACTTAACTCACATATCAACGGTGAATGGCGGAACTCAATGAAGTCATTGAATGCAAATATATTTATGTACACAAGGGAAGTGCTCAAGCTGTTATTCAACCAGAAGACGGCTCAAGAGAACTTGAGGGACGAGGTCACCATCTTTCAACCTAGGTGTTATTTATTAAGTAGTAATCAGTCTTCGTGGCCCATTATTGGGTTTCCCGTGCATTAAAGAGGACAAACAATAACTCAACTCTCCGTGCACGAAATGGAAAATGAACGAGTTACAACGATCACAACAAAAAAGATAGGATACGAACACCTCAAATGATCACGCTGACAGTATTCTTCAGGTTTTGTGGTTTTCTTAGAAAATAAGTTCAATGTTTTTTCACATCCGTTGAAGTTCAACGGGTACCTTCAGCTAGTATTTCTATAACTATTGGTCAGAATGTTTCCTCGGTTACATCTTGATTCAATGAAAAAATATTTGTCCTATTGCTCTCCATCGAAAGCGAAAGAATTGTGATCTTTCACCATCAAATGGAAACGGCCGCAGTCGCAGAACAGACAGGGGAGAGAAATTTTGGAAACTCATAAAAAGATGATAAAAACGAGTGCGAATTATGTGTAGGTCGTGAAAAAATAGTTTTAGAATTCCCCAACATATACCTTAACTCTGTGGTTAAAATTTACTCGTAGATAAATGCAAAGTATTAAAAAAAAGAGAAAAAATGACGTAGCTCTTGCAGAAACCTTGTCACTTCATGCTCTTTTATTTATTAACGTACATATGTTTTACTTGGGAATATGTTAGAGCATAAAAATCGCCGATTACGGTTTTTTTCAATCATAACTAATCTCACTACACTTCGCAAGAGAAATGAACAACGAAATTTTAACGCCAGTTTGTTGGTAAAAGGTGTAACATGGAAGCCCCAATCTTGTTGACAAATCAAAACTATAGTCGCAAGATGCAGACATAAAACTATTAGCTAAAAGTATATAATTTTATCGAACGGAAGTTTAATGGTTCTTGATTAAGTGATAAAAATAATCACAATGTAAACGCAAAGATGTAAAACATCGTACCCTCTCTCCACCCTACTCAATCACTTCTGCTCCAAATTCCTACACATGTATTCACACACGACCATAGCCACCCACGAAGGCAAGCAGCGTCTTCCCTTCCCTAAATTACCCTTCTGTCTTCCGCTTTTTTCATCCGCCTCCGAAATGTCCTTTCTTCCATTCCCTTTGGGGTCCCATAACTCATACCGTTCACACTCTTAAATCTTCCAGTCTCTCCTCTTCTCTCCTCCCACCACCCAATCAATGCCACACCATTCCCAATTCCTCACCAAATTCACGCGTTCCTTGTATCTCATCATGGTTCAAACAATTCAATAATAAACAAAACATTCTTCCTTGCATTTTTTTCAGAGCGATCACGCGGCGAGACGTGAGGTATCCTCAGTCACCTCCAAAACCCTCTTCCATCCCCTCCTCCGAATCTACCTTCTTACAGCGTTCACTAACCTCAATAAACTCGTAATTGACACCATTCACCTCGGCCAGTATCTTTGGCTTCCCAAAGAAGTTACACGAATTTAATCGTGAAGTTGTAGATGTGAATATGAAGTGGTGCCTTGTACATTAAACCTTCCAGTCTTTAAGTCTGCCGACGTTGTAGATACCTATCGATAACACTAATACAATTCTAATGTGAAAAATAAATAATCGCACTTTGATCTACTCACAGAAAAATACAAATTTTAGTAAAAAAAGAGCATACTAACATATCATATTAATATTGGAAAATTTTGATACTAATAGTGGAACTTGCAATTTTCCACATAAATCCGAAGGATATAGCGAATTCCTGAATTAGGAGTGAGGATTATTCATTCACTCTTAACGGGTGCTTTCCAATAACGACGCAAGTCGACGTGAGTCGACTCCGAGCGACTTTTCTGCTTTCCATTTGTTCCGTGTCGCTGGGAGTCGCTGACGCGTATTGACTCAAAACGACTCGCTGTAAGAGGAAAGTCAATTGCCATTGTCATAATTCAAAATAGAGTGGATTCCGGTCATTTGGAACACATTGGGCCAGAACAATTCGCTGCAGCAATGGCTGCGCCATTCATAATGAATATCACGTAAATACATATGTATGTGTACTAATTTTAATTAAGAAAGGCCTAGTTTGGTTTCCCTGCACGTAGCCATTTATTCACACATATATCAATAAAAAAATACACTGGCAACAGTAATAAAAATGCAAGCATTTTCCATAATCGATCATTCTTTTGGTCCAATTGAAAATATTTTCCCTCATCCTTGGAAAACCCACTAAACGCAGCACAATTAAATATTCGTTTAATACAATCATAGTTTATGGCAATTAACGTTATATTACATAAAATTGCATTACTCGTAAGCGTTAAATTAATTAATTAACTTAAAAATCTTTAAATTAATTATCGACGGGGGCATCTCTTCGATTGTACCTGCAGCATTATTTTTACTCAGTGCGTTGTAAACCAAATGAAATTAAAAACCAAACCTCTTTTATAGAATTTATAGTTTATAAATAAAACATAATTTAAAACATCGGTGAATGAAATGCATTTTGATGGAGTTTAATTAAGGAAAACTTAATTCGCATTGGGAGAATGTATTTCTCCTTTATCGTGTTGAGAGTTATGTTGTTATATTTTACGGAAAAAGTTGTAAGCGAACTGTATTAAAATGGTTAACAGGAGTCTAGGACTACAGAAGAATGAATAAATATTATTTCTATAACAATGCGTCACATCTTGGAGGCCATTGCATAAAATTAATGCGCCAACCTTTAATTATTAATAATGAGTCTCTTGGTGAATTTTCTGTCAACAGTTGAGACTTCTTTCAAAAGAAAACAATCTCATTAACTTGTTCATATACTTTATCGTCCTATTTCAAGCAATTGCGACTGCGCATCGACTCCTGCGCATGGATATCTGCTTTCCAATTAGCCGAAGTGGAAGTCAACGCAAGTTGCCTCCAAGCGACGCATGAGTCGCTGGGAGTTGCCTAATTGGAAAGCCGAAGAATAAATTCAGGTTGGCACCCAACCAGAAGTTATCCTTCGCCTATTTATCCGCTCAGTACTTTCTGATACTGCTATCAAATGAATACTACAATTATGTTACAATTGAAACCGTCTCGCACCTAGAGGGCATTTAAGTTGGAATGGATAGACGAGGAAGACATGAACAGAGAAAATATATTCAATAAATAGAGAAACTCATTACAAGGATTAAAATATTGGCCTGCAATAAATCTATAAAAAGCCTATAAGAGCGGAGCAATGACCTAGCGTTCCGCAAGATAATTTATATGTAGAAGGTGAAATTCAAATTCAGCTCCAGAGAGCACAAGTGAATTAAATATATGTGTTGGAGTAAGGGAAGTTGAGGAAAAATGCTGAATAAGCAAATGCGCTAGAAGATTTACCGAGAGGCGATGGAATGATGAATGGTGAGAGAGACGTGAGGATACTGTATTGGTGAATTACAAATTTGGCTGGAATATTATGTAAATGTGCAATATTTGTACAAATAAAGAGAATGATGCCGAAAATCTGCTTTAAAGGTTGTCGTAGAAAACCCTGCAAAATGCCCTTAAAATTATGTAGAGAAGAAAAAGAAAATGATCAAAACAATAATACTAGAAGTTCTTTTCAGTATTGCAGGAAAAATCCTTATATTTAGAAGAAAAAGGACACATTTTCACTAATCTTAGTATGAGTTGAGACTTAGCAAGCGCGTGTAGTTTGTTTTTCATCGATGAAGTAAAACCTGCATGCCTGAAATAGCAAGTAAGAAATGGAATTTCCAACAGGAATAGCACGTAAAAATGCTTAGAAGCATTTATTCAATCACCAACTCGTGAAAGCGGCGTTCAGAATAATATCAGCGCAGACCAATGAATCAAAACAATGGGAGAAATATCACCCCTTCAAGATTTCCATCTCAAAACAACCGGAAAGCGGTAACAAAAATATTCGACAAGATTTACGATGGGACAGATTCCAATGGCAACAAACAAATCAAAGTGGAAAATATGAGCATTCAAATTAACATCAAACGATAGCCGTAAACAGTATAAGGAATCATTAAATCCCGCATAAAGTTCAAAATTGATAGTATGATTACTTTGTTGTTCGTCAATGATTTTCAATGTCAAAGCAATAATAGTTTTTCACCGAGAGAACAAAAATCAAGCCATAAAATATTTCTGTTTGTGCCAGATTCGGAGCTGCCTGGAGCGCTAAATTAAATAAAAAGTATCTACAAATAATGTAAAGTAAACTTTTTTTTGTGTTAGGCTGGTGGCAATGAATATATATATATATGTACTAACATTCTTGCAACGAGAGTCTAGTTTGATTCACTAAATGAAAGTGAATCACTTTCATTCTGCGTGAAGGAGATGAATGAAAATGATAAAAGACCATCTAAAAGATCATAAAATAAACGTTAGCTTCTTAAAGACGACTAGTGACTCAGAATTTAAATTATTCGCTTTAATTTTTGTTATGAGAGTTGCTTATAACATTGGGATGGAGTTAGATCGGTCAAAGGAGAATGACTTTTACAGCAAAAAACAATTCTAGTGTCATTCATCGAAAAAAAGTACTGATAGTTTCTTCTGAAAGGTAATAATATATCCGATCTACCAGGGACAGTAAGTAAATCAATCCTCAAATAGTTTACCAAATTCTCAACTATGCCAGTTACCAAATACTATTCTCTGGAGAATTTACTCCAAAATCCCACTAGAAACTTTCCTTTACTCCATGATGCAGCATAAACAAAATTCCTCGGTCTAACATGAAAATTAGATTAGATATAAGAGAGCTCTACATATTATCATTTTAATTTATTGCTTTAAGTTCGCCCAAAAAATTACATCACTCTCTCAGTGATTCAACACCGAAGGTTGGTTTGGATAGTTGAGCTCAACCCGGACTAAGCCACAGGCGTGTGAATTTCACACATTCAGGGTAGGGGGACCAGTTCCTTTCCCTGGGCCACCTCGCACTCCGAAGATTTTTTGTTCGGGGGCATCTAAAGGCTTCATCCGGATATGAATCCGGGACCCTTCGATCAGTAGCCAAGCGCTCTACCCACTAGGCCACCACGCTCCACTTAAAGGAAAAATTACATAGCAAACAACAGTTTACATGAAATGATATCAATCATGAAATGAAAATAGAGAAGCGTTAAAACATCCAAGGCAGGTTTGTATAACTGTACAAAAGTGGCTTATCCTTGGAGACAAATCAAGTTCATCACGATATTTGTCGACGGTTTGGTATAAACGGTAAAACAGTGAATTTGAACAGTAGATTGTTTTTCCATTTATTAATGAAAATGCCCTTTTTTGGTTTTATATTTACGTTTGTAACTTTAAAATTCTTTCACCTCCATCATTGTATCCAAGAAATAAGATTAATCAAACGAGCACTACGGATACATTCAGAATGAAACTGAAGCTTGAAAATTCGTTAAAGGTAATTTCACTTTGAGCATACTTTGGGCTTTGTGAGCATCCTTTCTGTTTAATTTCTGATATGACGGAGTACAGAGGAACTTCCGGCAGACCCACATTAAAATTGTAATGGAATGATGAAAATGCATATATGCTATTGATTAAACCCCTGAAATGTTCTTTGCACGAGGAGAGAGAGAATCCTTTCATGGCACTCTGGATTGATGAGAGGTGGGCGCAACAAGCAGAAAAGTCAGAGCGAATGAATGGATTGCATAACGAAATTGGCTTAGGTTTGTGGATTATAAAGTAATTCGACTGCTCAAATATTTGACCTTTGGATTTTTTTCTATTTTTTGATTTCCCTGTTGTCTAATGTTCCATCAATTTTGCTTCCCCTGTCATATAATTGCATTAATCAATCTTTCTAAGATTTTAAATGCATCGGTAACTGTAACGTCAGGTCACACCGCAGCAAAAGTTGCGCAATGAATGCAGCTGATTACATACGTGTTTACTGCTACCTATGCATGTAAGCAAGATAAGATACTTACGTAACTATACAGTTAATTTGAGTTACACAAACCGAAATTAATATTCAAACTAGATATATATGACAGTTCAAATTTTCTTACTTATAATTCGATCAAATTTAAGTGAGATTCAAACAGAATCAAGGGTCCAAGTACTGGCGAGATGACACCAGGAGGTATTACAATTATAATGACAATTGGAAGAATTCTTGGAAATGAAAGTAAATGACGATATCTCCCAAGAGTATTCGTTGAACACTTCCGCTGCGATAAAATGACTTAACAATATCACTTATAAACATCTAGTACACTCTTTGCACATGGTTTTATGACTTCATTTGGGAGGGTTTTCAGGAGCTGGTTGAAAGGCATTCATACCCCCAGGCGAAGACTTATGGAATAGAAAACGGTGTTTTGATCGCCCGCGAGTGAAATTCACAACTAAAAACTTGGAAATAGGTGAAGGAGATTGCGATTCATGGCCTTGGACACTTCCAAAAATCATTCTGATCTTGGAAAAGCGGAATAATTTGGGTTTGTCCGTTTAAATCAGCTGCCATACGTGCTAATCTAACTATTGAATGCATGGTTGAATGTGGGCATCAAACGCAAAACTCTTTATGTGACATGATAATGAGAAACATACATGGCGATTCTGTCAATATTCTATCCCCAAAAGGACAAAGAAATTCTAAAGAGGAGCCGTGGTGAATGACCCAACTTAGTGATCAGATAGCAGTTGATTGGGTGCCATAACATGAATTACTCCTATGTGGGTCAAAAGAAAATTAGCCATCGACCATTTAAAACGAAGAAAACTTGTTTATGCTAAGTAAAATCTATGGTCAACATTACCAAACTAACTGCCAGATTGTCACCATAAACTGGGCCTGAGACTGTCAACATTAGATGGGCCTGGAATAAAGAGAGTATGTTTACAATAATAATAAAAGAAGACCACACAAATAATTAGCGGTATTTATATGAAAGAACATTTAATAGACAAAATATAAACTTAGTGCACAACTAAAATCAATTATTCACCATGGCGATAAGCGCATATTGTCCGAATGATCACGTAATAAATGCCGCTATGTCAGCCTCGAGCAATGGCCCATTGTTCGCCAGATCTGATATAGTTCACAATTCACATTACAACTTAAATCGATATAGAATTTCACCGAGGGTATTAAAACGAAATAACTCAATTATTTAGCCCTCTGCATTTTCGGGTTCTCCAACGGCTTTCGTTGACTTTGGCTGACAACGGTTTCGATAGCCATCCTGCGCTATCGTCTTCAGGTCGAAGGTGTCGAAAATGCAAAGAGCGCTAATGGTCGCTAGAGCCCTAACTCCACGAAAACCTACGCAAGAATTTAAACTCAATCAATTAGAGCAACTGAAATATCAGGAGGATTTTTTTTCTAATGTTTCAGTATTTTGACAGGGTGAAAAAAAAAAATATTTAGATGGAGTTACACGAATGAGTCAAACGCATTCAGATGGAATTTATTTGCAAGAGAGGAAAAGTCTGCAGCGCTGAGAGAAAAAATGAAGGGCGGTCGGCGAACAGGAAGAAAAATGGAAGGACTGAAATGGTGGCGGTTCCTGTTCACCTCACCCTCACCTTCCCTTGAATTCTTCGCCCGACGCACTCAGTTTCTTTTTCTATTCGAACGTGAATTCACACCAGACTGACCTTCGCAATTCTTTCAGCAAGGAGTTCTATGAATATGCAAAGCTGGGACGCGCTACAAAAATTATTGTTTCAGTGAACTCTCAGATGGAGCTGCTTGGGTCGATGCTGGATCTAGAGTGCTCGCCTGGAAACGAACGACTATTTGAAGAGAAAGAAGAAATTGAGGTGTGAAACATTGCAATTTTAGCAATAGTTGTCGGCTTTCAATCTTAAATATAACAATTAATTATTGAAATGTGGTTGCAGGTATGGTTTTTTCCTGATAAAAGACACACTCAAAACCAAAAAGATTTATTTCACAGAACTAGCATGTTGAAATCAACAGATTTACACCCCTAATAACCAACTAATAAACCGCTGTAACTATGTTAACAATGGATGATAAATAAATAATATGAAGAACAACAAATAATAATAAATCTATTAATAGCATATAATAATTTGAGTAACTGCTTTATTTCCAACAGTAATCGTAATACTATTGTAAACAGATACGCGTATTGTATATTGCTTATTTATTTAATATCTGATGATATTTGTCTCCCTCACATACCTCAAATTACAGCCGGTGCCTTTCTCTCTTTTGGTAATTACTCAGAGCCGACGGGGCATGATGCCGTGGCAGATAGGGATAAGACAAAGACAACCGTCATGGATTTTTCAACCACGTGATTCCCTTCCCCTAAAACGGCACTGGAAGTGTTTACTGATCGGCAGCATTTATGTCAACTGCGATATTATCCTGGAAGCACTCGTATGCAGCACTTCACGCGCACAAACTCATCATTACTACCAGCAAAAAGATATAAAAAATGAACACAAGTATTTTAGACGCGGACAGTTATTTAACATCGGTGTAACTAGGCGATTCTGGGACGACTATGGAGATGTGACGATTGTAGGGTGATCCAATCATACACTATAACATCGTGAATGGCAGCATAAATTGAATGAATGTGGTCTCATTCTATCTGGTATGCGACTATGATGCGATGCGATGACCTCTAGCTGTCAACGCACACACACGCATTGCGCGGGTTTGGGTGCGGGATTAACATTTCCGCGCAGTACATCACGTGACTCGGATGTGGCGGAGCACCAATTTTGGCGCTAAACGATAAATATCGTCAAGTTCTGTCAAAAAATGCAAAAAATACATAAAGTGCAGACGTAAGCCGAATGATCTGATCGAAAAATATGTCGTATTGGTCCTCCTTAAGTCGTGCCATGTCCGTGGTGGGGTCAGGTGAGGCGGTATACATCTTAACGAAAAGGAAATTTGACGCGGCGCGCACGCTGCAAACGATGGTACCTTGAAGGGCACAACATTAATTATAACACCCGAAACGAAATCATGTTCGCTTAGAATCACGCCCATGTATCAAACATGGCCGCACCATCATGGACATATTTACGGGGGGAGGGGAAGAGACTGGACCCCACCAGAAGCAACTTCGTTCCGGGTACCAACATTAATAAATAAAAGAATTTAACAGACTAAATATCTTTAAGGTGGTTCCACCGTAAAATGACTTACATGTCATTTTATTCATATTCTGTCTCCTTGTAAAAATATTTGTACTCTATCTGATATGAACAACAAAATAATGCCTTTCCACTCTATTTTATTCTATGAATGAACTTGAAATTACATTGTGTTCAATGGGGGAATGAGAGAAACACGGGGAAAAATAGTATTTTTCCATAAAATATAAATTCCATTTTCGCGGAAAACTATTTACATGAAGGAAATAATCCAGAGAAATTTATAAAAATAATATTCAGGCATCTTACCACCTAATTATTTTAATTATTAGGGAATTAATGCCGTAATTGAAGTCGTAATGCGGTAATTCGTAGGAAATGGCGCTGCAGTCGGCTCCAATGGCTGGAAAAAAGTGCTAATTTAAAAATACATTTGTCGAATAATAATCTGCATATTTTCTTCTTTACTTTTGGTTTTCTGTTGGTAACGGATTTCATTCGCGAAAGCAGGATTTTTTAGACAAAATATAAATAATGTGGAATTTAGTATTTGTTTTGACTCACATAGCCGCGGCGGAACCTCCTTAAATATTCCAAAAAGGGATAAGTAATACATTTTTGAAGTTATATTTTATCTCCAACTCCCCGGTATTATACCTATTCAAAATATTCTGGAACCCCACAGAGCCAAATTCAAGGCACAGCACTGCACACCCGACCTTTTACTTGACTTTACTTTCTATAGAATTCGCTCACTGATGTTAGGATAGTGGACATTGAATAGTGTAAAGGGAACATATAATAATTGATGGGAGAATGGGCGGGCGGTGATGGAGTGGGGCCGGAAATGGGGGTGTTGAGTAGGAAACCGTTGGTGTTGCGTCACGTCAGTGGCGGATTTAAAAGATCGCTTCCTGTGTTGCTTCCTTTGTTGTCAAGGATCCCGTCTCTCACCACGACGTGCCAGGGGTGCCAATCCGATGTGTGACATTGATTCTGCTGTACCCCCGTGGGACATTACTTCCCACTCAGCGTTTGACAGCGGTGGGATCTGTGGAGAGTCGACGCTTTCTATAGTATTATATTTTTAGGTTTTTTTCCTGATACGGGACAACCTTCCACGTTTCCATAATGTACCGCCTAAAAAAATAGTGAGATTGGCTTTTTAGGGAAACAAGGTATGCTGGTGGATTGAAGAGTATGAGGTACTTCATTATAGCTGTTGAAATATTTTTGAACCACTTTATTCACACTCTTGTTCCCTTGTTAACCCTTAAAAAATAAAAATCGTAAAATGAGTCTATTCAAAAAGAATCTTCAAGATTTAAAAAAAATGGAAAATTCAACGATAACAACTCAAAATACATGACAAAAGAGGGGAAAAAGAACACAGAAACAACGAAATTGACATTTAAGCCGCCCTGTTGAGATGGAGAAGCGTCTTAAGTAACATGCAACAACGAAATCCAAAACGCCGACTGTAAGGGAGAGAGAAACGGTGGAAGGGCAATATGTCTAATATTCATAGCCCTGGCGTTGTAAGTCAAATGCAAGATTGTGATCAATAGATTAAAATAACTCCAACTCCTCATGGGAGTTTGATGGGTGAAAAATGATAAGCCTATTTTCGAAAGAGCTCCATCCAGATCTAATGGCGATAACGCTTTCCAACATCACTCTGTTGGCGCGGTACCACGTAAGTTGATTAAAATGGTGCTGCAATCATATTATTCTCCCGCATCAGTTAACTTCATTAAGCTGTCCACCTACGTCATTCCACAGCTTCGTTTAATTTGCTTATAATATTTACAGCGTTAACCTTTTGATTAAATGAAATATATTTCGAAGTCTAATGAAAGCTAAATGAGCTTCTGCGTTATATTTTTTACTCTTTGTTGAGTCACTCATTCTAATTTCAGACTTTAACTGAAGATGACAACTCGTTGATAGGATATATTAAGCATTATCAAACCAAATGTGATAGTAAATGGCGGTCTGAAATAAAGAAAAGTACTTTTCGATAAGTTGATGAACATTTTTTTCTTTTCGCCAAGGCTAAGTAACCTTATAAAATTCCCTTAACCAGAATCGTCATTGGTCAGTCTCTATTAACAAGGAAGCTATCTTGTATCCCTTCCTCTGAAATGACTGAGCTGACATCACTCTAATCTGTCACCAAACTTTGGAACAAAGTTTTTCTCCTCCATCCTTCAACCAAATGTCATCCTCCACCATGGACACTTTTTTTAACGACCTGGGGTTTCGTTATCTCTCCTACTATGACCGTTTTATCCAGGAATGTTTTATTGGGGGTAGACCTGGGTAGGCCGGGCTTACCTAAAACATTCTGAGGGGAGGCCCAGCCTACCCAAAAACATTTTTGAGAGAATAGATTACCCTTCCCTTTTCCCCTTAGTTCTGGTCAAGCATAGACAGTCTCAGCAGTATTTGACCGCTTAATCCGTATAATATTGCAATCGAAATTTGTATTACAGGCACAGTTATAGCTTCCCCAAGCGCACACGACAATGCAGCCACTCCAGATGTGATGCAGCGTGTCTGTCTTGTCTGCAGACCTCCCTCCCCGCTGTTACGTAGGGCCTAGCCAAAAACAAATTCCAAAGCCATCCCTGCTCTTATCTTTCCTTTATCTTGCATTGCATGCTTTTCCTAAACAATTGCCTCTCCTTCATTAAGTCGATAAGTGTCCTTTAAATCTACCTCCACTATCTTCCCACAGATCTAATATCCACCCACAAAACTCCTATTAGATGTGCTCTCATATTATATACCAGTGATAAAGTCTCTCTTTAAAAAGAAATATTCGTCATTATCCATTGAAGCAGAACGAGGAAAGAAAACTTGTACCTAAGCATTATGATTTCCTTGGCATATTTTCCTCACTTGAGCCTATTCACCTATTACTCCCCTCCCCCGCTCTAAGCCTAACCCTACCTATCGTCCTACCCATCTGACCTGCACCGCGTCCACCTACTCAACCTCTCATCGATGTCCTCATGCGGATTCTTATATTCCTCTACCGTGCCTTGCACGTCTTCGTTTATCTCCCTTTCTGTCTGTTTTGAAATTGTTTTGAGTCCGCACAATATGGAATCTGGCCTAGTTCATTCAACTTATCCATACGCCCTAAGGAGAAAAACAGCGTTTTATGATGCCTTACTGAATTATGTTGCTATACTGCTAGAGCCAACGTACTACGGTAGAAGCGATCACAGGAATAAAATAAAGGAAATTGACTGCCGAACCGATAGATTTAAATGTAATTTTTCCCACGCACAATAAGGGATCATATTAGTTGCGATAGATCAATCACATGAAACTCCCACCCTCAAAAGGCAGAGTCGAATTTTCACTTGTGTTTAATAATACAACATCATTACTAACACTTCACACCAGTCGAATTGTCCGACATTATTTTATTTTGTTCTCTACATGAAGTAGCATCTCGTAGCATTCATAAATTAACAGTATAAATAATATAATAAACCACTAGCTGTGTATATTGCATTGTTCTGCATGTTTGCATGTTATTTTTCGTATCACTCTCCCAGTTTCCGGTTGGACTGCGCACTGTTCTCCTGACTGCTTTTTGGCCTGCGCCTAGCGCCAGGGGGAGCATGCGAGGTTTTGACTTGTGCTGGGACGAGTGCTGCATGCCTGGTGTGGAATCACCCCGTGCCACACACCTTAGTGGTGGCTTACACGGTACTTCGTAGATGTAGATGTATGTTCACGTATTTGTCATGTCGCGTTGATGCATTACTGAATTATGTTCGCGCATCTGTAATGTTGGCTGAATCATGTTTCTCAAAAGAAAAATACTGGATCTTACGCCCAAATATCTTTTTTCTTAATCTTGAGAGGAAAAGATTCGAGCCCTTAATGTCAATACACATATTCCTCCATAGCCCCGTAACTGCATCTGTGACACCCTTTTCTCCCGCTGTCTATCTGCCGAAGGTCGCGGAGAAGGGAGCCTGTTCGGGTCGCCGCTGCCGGAAGATGGCACCACTGGCGTGGAGCGATTCGCTAAATCGAGGGATACAAAAAGATTGGATCTTCAATTTGATTGAATATGATTCAAGAGACTATGATAGGCGAGGTACTTGCTTTGTCCCCTGCACTTGTGAATTGTTTGAAGTTAAATATATTTTAAGATTTGCAAGACTTTTGGTGCAACCATACTGTGGTCTCAACTGAGAAATGTTCTATCATTATTCATTCATGTTGGATGTAAGCACAAAGAGTGCTAAGCACATTTTACACCGAAACTTTGAGCAGTAAGTGACAAACTTCATTCATCCTGTTCAAAATTCACATTGATGCAACTAACGTCTCCTGAAGTTGCATGTCATCCGAAATATTATTCATATAATCATCCGAAATATAAACATGAAGACATGATTCTAAAATGGGTAATTCTTTTCAGCTGTTTTCAATATTTAGTATATTAGTAGTTTTCTATACCAGGGTTGGCGGCCCGCAGTGCCATTAATTGCGACCCGAGAAAGGTTATTATACAAAAATTCAGAAAATTATTTTTTTTAACTTACGTTGTTTTTTATTGTTACTTAAAAAATAATATAATTACTGTATGGCCCGCAACCATATTAAAGGTTAAGTTTTGGCCGTTGAGGCCTTGTAAGTTGGACAACCCTGTTCCAAACCTTGCTCATAAACTAGCTACATTCAAATGAAAATAGTAAACATTTGAATGCATTGAATTGGAAAGTAATATTAAGTTGTCTATACAAATTGGAAGGCGATAAGTCATCTAAGTGATATATTCCTTCGCGAATTCCAGAGCGATGGTCCAAAAGGGGAATTGAGTCCAAATTCCGAAGAGGCAAAGTGGAAAAAATTCATTCCAAAATCTTCTCGATGTTTTCCCATCTGTTACTTCCATTTTTCTTTCGGTTATTATTACTCTCAGCCTCGCATTCCAACCTGCGTCATCCAAATATGGGTACACGTTTCACCCTTCCACACTCTCCTTAACCCTCCAATTCCCTCTTACCCTGCGGGGAAATGGTCCTTATCCTCCTCACCCTTGGCTTTCCCTTTGCAAAAAATTGTCCCTTAAATTCTTGTGCCGCCCTTCTCCGTCTCCTTCCGGACTCACGAACTTCACACTTGAGGCACGAAAGACAGCGAAACATGACGGGCGAGATCACTTTTAGGGCTTTTAGGGTGGTGCAATTTAAGGGGAGGGAGTAGTAGTTTCTTGAATGTCTTCCTCAGAAAGTATGGAGCGCAGATGGATTCGACATTTTCAGCCTCGGCTCATAGAAACTTTCTTGGCGGAAGAGATTTTTGAGGACAACAAGGCGGTGATTGAAACAACTCTATCCCCTCCTATGCCTAGGCAATGGCCTGCCGAAATGCTTCATGAAAAATAAGATATGACTTGAGCATCAAAGGTAACGAAAGAATAGAAGAGAATCCTTCCGTAGCGCATGACAGTGGAAATAGTATAGAGTATCACTAGATGTAGAGCAGTTATTATCTTATCTAATATTAGAGGCAGTTAATGAGAATCTATAATAACCCTAAGCTATAATTGCATCGAACATAATAAAATAATATTTGGCTACTACGGGGATGATTCAATGGGCGAGTAAATAACTCAATTGTATTAGCCACTTACGAGAATTTGACACCATCGTTCTACAGTTGCAAATATTTACCTGACTTTCTTGAATATGGCAGTGATTAGTTTTTATATAAAACTCTTTTCATAATCTTATGATAAATTAAAACGCACTCTCTTATTTCCAAAGAACAATCTGTAGCTTACATTCAGAATTGCAATGCGGTATCTCGATGTTTCTTTCAGTAAATAACTAATCACATGCTGATCAAGATGAATAATCGACATCTCCATCCGTATGTTCAACAACGCATAAAACCCTGAAACAGGATCGAAGTTAACAATGGAGTGGTTAACAATCTATTACAAGCCTCGTTAGTGACGAGGGAAATTCAAAGTGATTTTGCAGCGAACGAGTTTCTATTTTAAAAGTACGTGTGCAGGTGTTAGCTAATGCTACATTATTTGAGAGTGCTTTTTTCGGTCATTTTCATCGCGAGTCGAAACACATTAATCCGCATAATGAGAAAAATGATTTTTTTAAAAGAAATATCGTTTCTTAGGAAGGTGGGAAGATATATCAGCAAGTTCATTTCTCCCACAGATCCGCAAGGTGGTAAGAGGTAGAGGGGATAGGCATGCCAAGATGGGAATGTGAGTGAAACTCACCAGTATTGTGTGGGAGGAATCTTGTCCGTGAGAGGGAATTCTAATATCGGAGATAATGCCATTGAAATCGAATATGAAGGCTTATTTTTCGTTTCCATTTTTTTGGCTTCTGCGATTCATTCCTCCCATTTCTTCGTTCCCAATTCATTTTTTTTTTGAAGTGGTAACTTCTTTGCTTACCATATTTCCCTGTTCGTATTCTTTACCGAATCTTGAAATTCAAAGGTTATTAGTTACTTTAGTCATCATAAGGCAATAGTTTCTTTCCTAAAATGCTGTAGAAATAGTAATTAAATAAGTCAAATTATTCATGAAGAGAATAATGAAAATAACATGCGAGAAAATGATGATTGAAGATGAAACCAATGATGATGAGAATTGTTAATTAGAATAATTAGAA
This sequence comes from Pyrrhosoma nymphula, assembly GCA_963573305.1. Lineage (NCBI taxonomy): Eukaryota > Metazoa > Arthropoda > Insecta > Odonata > Coenagrionidae > Pyrrhosoma > Pyrrhosoma nymphula. The sequence goes on along the minus strand of OY754327.1, from coordinate 203,755,110 downwards.
TATAAATTAAATAAACACAAGATATATAAATGAGTGTTATATTATTCAGACGCATGTACAATACCTATTTTTAAGATAAATACCTATTTTGTCAACAAAAAAATAAAATTTACACAAATGGAATATTCATTTTAAAAAATTATTGTACCATATCCTCCTTTTTTATTCAGATTTATTAGGGAATAAAAACCGGTCAAAGAAGTTTTCACTTCCAGCGTGTGTGGTCCTAAATAACACCCAATTTTTTTTCTTTCACCTGGTGGGTGTGCGTGGATGCACAATGGCTATTCATAAATTTTCAATATCCAGATGAGGAATTGCGAAGTGTGGTCAGGATGAGCAAGGAAAAAATAAACCAGTTCAGGAAGGATAATATTAGAGCAATATAGAAGTATATCTGGCATGTGTCTATTTGATTTGCATAAGATTTCTAAAAATGTGGAGCATGGAAGAAATGAAGGATAAAGGAAGACCCTGATAATCATCCAATCATTGAATACATTCGAGTTTCCAAAGAATAGAGATTCTATCAGCGCTATCAACCTTCTCCATAACGCGTGAGCTCACGTTATATTTATCTTTCAATTGTGCTCATGAGAGTGAAAAAGTGGTCGTCATGCTTCAAACATTTGTCAACTGCTTAAAATCACTAGTCTGAATTGATGGAGTGCTGGAGGGTTCTTAGGACAGTAACTGTGAGCAACGCCCTTCCAGGGGGGTTATCCGGGAGTGTCGACAATCTGAAATTTCGTCATCATATTTCAGATTTCCTGAAATACGTCATCAAATTTCCGACAAGATGGCGCCCACAGCTCATTTGGCAGTTCTTCGTTCACGGACCGACTCAAAACCGAAGCTTCCGTGTCGACCGTAATTTTCCGGTGGACGGCGCTAGCGTCACATCTGAAATCAATGAGCATCATGGGAAATCCCTCCCGCCCCGCCTCCGCAACCAAGCTTTTCGAGCGCTTTCCGTTAGTGTTTTGTTGTTAGTGTTTTGGCGGTATATACGAGACAAGTGAGTAATTTTTATTTAATTCCAACATATTTTCATAAATCGAGGTTGGTTAATGACATTCCCGGAATGTATACTTATAGAAATCCTCGTATTTAATTTATTTAATGCTTTCATAGTTGTATACCTAGTGGAAAATCATTCTTCTTCGTAGAAATGGTTATCATTGCCATGCTAATGGGTATGATCTACGCAATCTGAATATCACTCATCCAACAGTGATTTCATTTGTAAATACTATTTGGATGCCTTGGGTTTGAGTTACTTAAAAACGAATCCCTTTCCTTGTTGAGTTTCAAAGATATCTCAGTATGCCGCTGACGCTCATGTGATCCGAAATTACTTTCGACTTGCACACATGTTGGACGCATATATATCAAAAGAGTTTTGCAAGAATCATTTTGCATGGATAACCTTCCATCCGTTCACATTTCAGAGACGTGGATGTCAGGGCTGTAGAAGCGGGAATAGCGAGGAGGCGGCGTAGGAATGAGAAGGAAGGCCGACGGCCTATGGCTTTCCATATAGGCCAACAGGACTCCCCTTGATATGGCGTCACGTAACATTTGCCTATGATTAATTAGAACTAAATTTTTCTGCCTCAAACTAGTAAAACGGACGTGCCAAAATAAATATTACCACGGAATTGGATAATATTCATGATATAAATAATAGTATTCATGATATAAAATATTGTTTAAATCTTTAATGTAGCACACAAAAACACATGCTAAATTACACATTATTCATAATCCTAGGTTAAAAACTCATCGCTTTCTGTGGGTTCCATTTTCCTCAGGTTTAATTTGCCACCAAATTGCAATAAAAACAAATGCGAAACTCGTAGCGGTGCGCTAAACGCAGAAGAAACGGAACACAAAACTGAGCCAGAGGCTCTGAAATCAGCTCATAGATACGTTCAAAATGCCGTTCGATTGGTTCTTTTTGCCGTTCATTGAATGCCTCAATGAATGAATGTCGACATGATAAACTTCGACATTCCCGGATAACTACCCAGAGCGGTTTGTGTTTTGAATAATGATTACGAAAACACGAAAGAAGGAACCGGTAACCCACTAGAGTACTTATAAAGGTATGAAACCTAAAACGGTCTTACTTGTCTGTCATTACTACCATGAGAAAAACTCACACGCATACGTGAAGTACCGCGAATACCCAAAACTTTCAGGAATATACTCAATTTAGATAATCGGAACCTCATGTTGGATTAAATAAGATAAAACAGAAAAACCGATAACTTTAAACAATCCATGTACAGCGTAGATATAAAAAATACAGATATATTCTCCCTTTATCACTTACGGCCGCCAGAATCTAAAATAATGTAACAATATTTTATCTTAAACTACTCATCAGCAAATGAAGCAACTGGATTGAGGAAAAATATTAGATATAGGTCCTGTAAACAAAGCCCAGCGCTATAAACGCAGCGCTAAGATACCGCAGTCAACTGACGCTAATTATAATTTTCTGCGGTGAGCGAAAACAATAAAGCTACTAGCACACCAAAAACATATTTTTAGAATAAATTGAGGATTTCGTTGAATATTTTCAACCAAGGGACAATATTTTGGAAAGGGCCAATTTGGAAAATGATTCACAAATAAGAAAAATTTAGCCAATAACTAGACAAAATTGAGTCAAGCTCAACGAGAAAACTTTGCCACGTATATAAATGTTTGGGAGTCGGAAAAGATAAGACCAATATTCGATAACTGCATCTCTCAATTATTTATTTTTCAAAAATAAAAGCTTGATGCTTTTCCATGCACATAATATCAAAATATAAGAGTTGGATTTGTCATACTTTGATTTGACACGACAAGCAAGGGATCCTGATTTTTCACGTCGGTATTATCAGAAAAAAACACTTTTTTCGATGGCTTCAGATATATGACTCCTGAATATGATCAAGGCTTTCCCAATTCCAACCCATAATGGCCCAATGGCCTTACCACTAGGTTCCGTGTCCCACCTGTTGAAGTTAGATCCACGACGATCTGGACCCCAAAGGCCCATAACAAGTGGTCTCATTCATTGCTGTAGCAAAAATGAACTTCAGGCACTTGCATGAACTATGCACAACCGAGGGTGCGTAGTGCTGTAGGGAAAGCGTAAGCATCGGCAACTCAATGAAATTATGAATCCATTCATCTCTTTACACGGCAATGCCGAAATTTAATAATAAATAAACTTTCAATTGATGAGGATGAACGCAAGTGAAAAAGGATTTTATGAAAAAATATTTAGTAGGAAAATTACTCTTATATCTAGAGAACATTTGAACTTTTCTTTTTTTCTTAATGATAATTCATTGCATAACACGATTTTGTTGAGAAATAATTCGCTTTTAAAGTACATTTATATGTTTTTTTTATCTTCTGGTTTTGAACATAGAAAACAAAGACTAGTACATATAGCATTCATCTATGCCCACAGGCATGTATTATAAAGTCCTAAAATTTATCCAGGGAAAACTGAAATTTTGTTGCCAGTTTTGCCTAAAGTGGTGTGAATACGCAAGAATGAAAATATTAAGATTTACTCCAAACGATCAACAGAGTTATACAACTCATTCATACGACAGGGTTCGTACTTTCTTTTACTTTAAACTTTCAATCCCCCAACAATCACTCGGCACAAAAAATTTTGAACTGAAGAAAGAAATCTTTCCTTTAAGGTCACATAACCACCCTAGACCCACTTCTTCCGAAGCACTTTACGTCCTCCCTTTAGTTCCAGGCGATCCTCGCGGAAATTAAGCCGTCGACCCCCCGTTACCGTTTGACCCTCATCCGCCACGAGGTAGGTACGCTTTTTGTGAGTTGAGTGCAACGCGAGGGCGAAGGCAAGGCGAAGGCAAGAAGGAGCCGACACAAGAAGCACTTAATATCTGCTGCACTTACATCTCTGCCTTGGCTGACGGCAACAATACGGCGGAAGCTATTACGAAGCTCTGGAACCTCTTGTGGTCGGCAACTTGCTGAACAAGCCATAAGGTAGGAATCCTTTGTTTATTTGATAAATTGATTTCACTCATGTTTCTGTTTTACACTCAGCACACAAAGAAAGCATGATTGCTGATATGTATTTACCTGCACGGAATGTTAGACACAGTTATGTTCTTCCGCAGGTTAATTCGCAAATCGATTATAACAGGTAAGTAATAAAAAAAGCCCTTGAAGGAATAAAATTAATTTATTATAAATAATTGCAGTTAAATATTATATATATATATATATATATATATATATATATATATATATATATATATACATAATGTCTTCTGAGAAAACGCACTCGGCGAATAAAAACACAAATATAAATATACTTTTAAAACACAGGCACACGAAAATTAAAAGGACACTCACAGAATAATTTGCGGACGTTTCGACGGGCAAGCCGCCATCGTCAACGACAAGAGACTAACTAGTGGTCTGTTACCTCGGGGTGGGGGGGGGGAAGCGGAACAGGAGAAGGGAATGGGGCTGGTGGGGAGCGGGAGCAAGGGGTTGCTATTGGTCAGTGGGCCAAGTTAAGCCCGGGCGATTCAAATGCTCTTAAGAACCAGATGAAAGCCATCTCGCGAGTCCTCAGTTCAATATTAGTTGCTGATTCGGGGAGGGCTTCTAATATAGAGAGAGAGAAACATTTATTGAAGGTCTTACGATGGGAAGCGGTATGTTTAGGAATGGGATCAATGAAGGGAGGACATGTGGTGGAGTGGCGGTGCTCATTCATTCGTATTGAAAGCGGGGTAGTACATTCGCCAACATAAAACGCCGGGCAGAAATTGCACGAGAGACGGTAAACGATATTTGTGGAAGTACAGTTGGCTGCTGAGGAAGATTTATTGGAAGAAGGCGTAGCAGAAGAGCGCAGGAGGGAGCAACATTTGCACCGAGGACGGTTGTAAGTTGTGGAGAGTGGTGGAGAGGGGGCGGTCGGTTGAAGGGTGGGTTTCGTAGATTTTAAGATATTTCGCAGGTTTGCGGGACGCTTAAAAAATACTGTGGGACATGAAGGTAATAGGAGGGCAGTGGAATTATTATTCTTTAAAATTGGGCATAGATCGCGGAGGATGTTTCTGATTTTATGGGAGCCAGGGAAGAATGTGGTGATGAGGCTGAGTCTGTCAGGATGGTGGGTTTTTGCCCGAGGGGTGTAATTGGCAGAGGTGGGCAGGATTTGATTGGTAAGAAGTGGGCGTCGTTGCAAATTCTGTGGCCGCGGACAGAGAGGGAATATGGAATGGAGCGTTTGGTATGTGGTGGATGGCAGCTATTGAAATGAAGGTAAAGGTTATGGTTAGTGGGTTTTTTATGGACGGAGGTGATGAATTTGTTGTTTTTTAGTAGGATATTAACATCCAGAAATGTGATGGAAGAGTCAGAGACGGAAGAGGTGAAAGAAACCGAAAAGGAAGAGTTAAGCGCAGAAATGAAGGAAGATAGAGATTAACGGCCATGAGGCCAAAGGACAAAGATATCATCAATATAGCGGGCCCAGAAGAGAGGTTTTAGGGGTTGGTTTTTGACGAAAGTGCTTTCAAGATGGCCCATGAATAGGTTTGCATAAGAAGGTGCCATGCGAGTACCCATGGCGGTCCCTTTGATCTGAAGGAAAACTTGATTGTTGAAGGAAAAGGCGTTTTTAGTTAATACTAATTCTGTTAATTTAACAATAAAGTTGGTGGAGGGAAGATGTGGTTTAGGGCGTTGGGAGAGATAAAAACGGAGAGCTTCAATTCCTTCATGATGGGGTGTACTCGTATAGAGGGAAGTTACATCTATTGTGGCCATAAGAAGGTCAGTGTTAGTAGGGATAGGGATGGCGTGCAGGAGGTCGAGGAAGTGGTAGGTATCTTTGATGAAGGAGGGGAGAGACATAACTAAAGGTTGCAGGTAATGATCAATCAGTGCTGAGATCCGTTCAGTGGGGGAGTTGATGCTAGAGACAATAGGGCGACCGGGATTGTTGGTTTTGTGAATTTTAGGAAGCATATAGAAATGGGGCGTTTTGAAGTTAGAGGGTGAGAGGATGGAGATTTCGGAGGGAGTGAGGCCTTCGGCTGGTCCGAATTCCTCCAGGAATAAAGTTATTTCTTTCAGGAATTCAGTGTTTGGGTCTTGGGGGAGGGGAGTATAAGAAGAGGGATCATTAAGTTGCCGAAGCCCTTCGGATATGTAGGCATTTTTATCCAGTACGACAACCGTTGATCCTTTGTCTGCCTTAGATATGATGATCTCATTATTGTTGGATAATTTTTTTAACGCGAGTTTTTCTGGACGGGTGAGATTACTTGGTGGAGTTAGTGATTGGAGAAATGACTTTTCGGATAATTTAGTTAGGAAGAGTTTAATGAAGATTTCAACAGGGTGGTTAGCATGGAGTGCTTTAGGTTCCCGTTGAGACGGCGGGAGAAATTTGAAGAGGGGCTGTCGAATAGACGAAGGAGTGGACGGGATATTAGGGTGGGATTTCCAGAAAGCACGCCATCTCAAGTTTCGGCAGAACTTAAGGGCGTCAGTGAGAATATTCACTGGGTTAACTCTTGGGGTGGGGGAAAAAGACAATCCCTTTTGGAGCACTGAAAGCTCGTTTGCATCGAGGGAGAAGGAGGAAAGGTTTAACACTTCGCGGTCAGCGGTGGGGGCGGAAGGTGGGAGGGCCCCATGCGGCTGGGGGCGGCGTTTTGGGAAAACCGGAGGGCCACGTGGGGGGGGTGGAAGATTGTAGAGGGTGGAAAGGTCCGGCTTAAAGAGAAAGAGTGGATGGGGCTTGGGAGGGGGAGGGGGCATCAGTTCAGTGAATGGCAAAGAAATGCCGTTATTCAAAAAAGCAACGCAAATGGTGGAAAGTTTCTGTAAGTGGGTAGCACGTCTACGACATTGGTTTCGCAGTGCAGAAGAGAATATATCATTAAGGAGAGTTACTGATTCGGGAGATGAAAGGGATATAATTTTAACGAGCGAGAGGAGGTCGCAAAGGTGCTTCTTGTAGAGACTCTGATATTCCGAAAGGATGATGCGAGTGCATTCCAATGATTGACGATAGATGAAGGTGTGAAGTTTAGGATGAGAACTAGGTGGGGTGCCAGAAAGAGGAAGTTTAATGATAAGACTTTTGGGTATGATTCCTAGAGAAAGGCATGAAGAGAGGAACTCGGAGTGACAGCCATATTGAGCAACTTTGTGAGCATCTGTACCTCTGTACCACCTACTTCCCAGGTGTGGAGTCTATTAGACGTATTATTAAAAACCTCTACGCTATCCTGTCAGACAACCTAACCACTTCTAAAATATTCCCCCAATGTCCCTCTCTCAGCTTCAGACGCCCCCACAATCTATCCGCCATTTTCAATATTACCAAACCCCTGTCCAAATCACTCAAACCCACCAAATCTCTTCCCACCCCTTGCAACCGCCCGCGATGTAAAACTTGCGCCATCCTCATCACCCAGCCCTTGCCGGACAAGTTCCTCGCGTGCCGGAGAATCACTCGGGTGATAAATATACAATATGCCAAGAGGGTGGCCGATAAATATATACACACGGAAAAAAGAACACTTACAAATAAAAACTTCCGATATTTCGGTGAAGATATTCGCTCCACCTTTCTCTAGGAGAAGAGTAGGAAGAGTAGATTCCTACTCTTCTCCTAGAGAAAGGTGGAGCGAATATCTTCACCGAAATATCGGAAGTTTTTATTTGTAAGTGTTCTTTTTTCCGTGTGTATATTTTTATCGGCCACCCTCTTGGCATATTGTATATATCTGGTATAAGCCCCAGCCGAAATCATGGTAAACCTAAGTGTCCTGGTAGCTCAACTGGTAGAGCACTCGGCGCGACATCGGGAGGTTCCGGGTTCGAGTCCCGGCCACGGCACATTTTTACCCTCTGATTTCTCGGCTTTACCATCTTCCACATCACCAGTGTCTTCGTCCAATTTTAGTTACATGTTTCCTATCTCTTTCTTTCACCTTCTGTTCAAATTATTATATATTTATTCGCCTAAGGCGGTGTGTGAGTGAGTGAACGAAATGTATGGCCGAACCGGCTCTTTTCCTCTTCAGTTCATGTTCCTATCTCTGTCCGACTCTCTGTGTGAATGAACTTATCTTTGCTTTCTTCTTGTGTCCATGTCTAATTCTTCTCTCTTGGTGATGGAATAGCTGCCCTTGTGTGCCATCCAGAGGCCACGGCTACGGGCTCAAGCTTGAAGGGGCATTCTCTGTTATAAGCCCCAGCCGAAATCATGGTAAACCTAAGTGTCCTGGTAGCTCAACTGGTAGAGCACTCGGCGCGACATCGGGAGGTTCCGGGTTCGAGTCCCGGCCACGGCACATTTTTACCCTCTGATTTCTCGGCTTTACCATCTTCCACATCACCAGTGTCTTCGTCCAATTTTAGTTACATGTTTCCTATCTCTTTCTTTCACCTTCTGTTCAAATTATTATATATATATATATATTTCATATAGATATCTATACCGGACCAATGCACCGTACCTGCTCCGGGCCCCGGAGCGCGAAGAACGTCTCTTCTTTGGCCCACTGCTCACCACTAATGGCGAACACTCCTCATCGAGGAAAAAAAACGAAGCGACTCTGCGACACCTGCGCGGTCTTTATATCCTTTTCGGCGCCGGTGTCACATGATGAAATGGGGGGGGGGGAGGGGCGTATGGCACGCCATATTCCGAGGCATGGTCAAATGAATCCCTCCAAACCACTCATTGCCGATGCACTTAGCTGCGCGCGATGTGCTACACTCCAGAGCCAAGGAGTGGGGTGGGGGGCGGTGACTGGGTAAATAGATTGTGGTTGGGACGTAAATCTGTGACGGACTCGGGCCTTCACAATATATATGAATGTTTGTTTATCTGTTTCTGTCTGTCTGTCCGAGATTAATAGACTTCGACACCGTTTAACCGATCACCATGAAAGTTGGCACAATTCGAAATAGTCTTCATATTGCGTTTTTAGCTGTAAAAACGCGCGTTTTTATCAGAAATCAACAATAGCATATTTACTTGACAACCAGAGATTTGATTTTCAAAGGATATTCACGATATTCCTTCTTATAAATTGTTTTCCGCAAAAATGGCATTTATATTTTATGGAAAAATACTTTTTCCCCCGCGTTTCTCTCATTCCCCAATTGAACACCATGTAATTTCAAGTTCAATCATAGAATAAAATAGAATGGAAAGGTATTATTTTGTTGTTCATATCAGATAGAGGACAATGTTTTGTACAAGTAGACAGAATATGAATAAAATGACATTTAAGTCATTTCACGGTGGAACTAACTTAAATGGTGGTAAGAGGAGGTAAATCGAAACCATCGTTTTCAGACTGTGGGATGGCGCTACTTACATTATCCAGCAACCGCAATATTGATCCAATTTAAAGGAAGGAATAAAACAATGAAAGTAATTCATAAAGTAATATGAACTGCTTATGTTTTACAATTCTTCAGGAACTATCGTTTTGGTCAGAAAGAAAATTAAATATACGTAACTACGAACTCCAGCCAAAAATCTTAGATACCCGGTGAGCTGTCTGTTACTAGTCACGTATAGAAACGGCTATACGCATAGTAAACTTTCATTGTAATTTAGGGTCATTGTACTCACGTTATCAATTGGTTCTACGTTGAACGAACTTTAAAAGCTGTAATTTTATGAAAATAATGCCCCAGTGATGAGACTAAAACAGTTGGCAATGGAGCAAGGTGTTGTTCATATCACAGCAGAAAAACTCTCTATAGACTCGATCATTCCTGAAGAACTAAAAGTTTTTTCAGTGCTAAACGCTTTCTCAGCGAGGTCATGTTCCTTGTTTGTGCGGTAAATATTTGAGAAGGTCGCGTCACGAATGTGTGATTGGCCGTTGATTACTTAGTTACTTACTTTAGCAACAATTTGTGCTTTATACGATTCTCACATTGTTATACTTTCTCGGGTACCTACGTTCACTGGCAGAGCATCCAAGAAACAACTTTGTGCACGGAACTGGATCAGATGTTTTCATATACGTCCAATTCTCCATGAAAAACTTAAGTAGGAACCGGAGAGATTATATTTAAGATTACCGTCGTGTACATGAGGCAACGATATCCATTTAAGAGTTTTTACACATGCTTCCAGTACTACCACAACGACTTCCTATTCCAAACGTACGCACCGTACAGCAAACATTTAAATAGGATTTTGATCCAATGTATTTGTTCTACTACAATTATTTGATTTTCGAGTCAACAAATATACCTCACCATAACTGAAATATAATTCCCGAAACGTATAAAAAGGGATTTAGAAAGTCCATTCGAGTATCTTTCATCTGAGGAACTACCACTACTACTGCGAATGTACATGAACTCGTACTTGTTGATGTATCGTGTAACCAGGGCTATAGACACTAGGAGTCATTAGGCGAATGTGGTCCTTCACTCTTATGAGTCGGTTTCTATGTTATGCTATCGGTTTTTGATACTTAAGAATATATGCACTGAGAATTCTTAATTTATTCCCACTCCTGAGAATTTTCCTGGACTGGAGATTTTTCCATTAACCGTTAACACATACTGGCGATCGGTTTAGGGTGCTTATCTCCGGCTTCCAATTTGCGAAAATTGAAAGTCCTATCCTAAAGATCAGGCACTGGTACCCAGGCATCCTTCCTTATCCTTCCAGTGGATGAAGATGTCTAGAAATGGAATCCAGCCGTTTTTCTCCGTCTCCATTGTGAACTGTATTATAGGATGTTGGTTGTTCATATGATTCAATAACAGCTTCAGAGCCTCTTGTCCATGAGAAAAATGATTTACAAGATATCATCCTCATGTCGGAATAAATACCTACGGCGCGGCGTAGAGAAGCTGAGAAGAGGGCTTTGTCCTCAAACATTTCCGTTAAAAAACTAACAATGGCTGGAGATAAAGGAGAACACATTGCTACTCCGTCAGCTTGCTCATACGAGTCGCCGTCATATTTAAAAAAGGTAGACGTCATCATAGTCAATGCATCATGAAATCATGATAGAACAGTTTCACCGTGCCGCTGTCAAAAATGTTTTCCATCTACTGCCAGTGAGTGGCGCGCGAGTAAAATTAGACACTAATCTGTGCCAACCAACAAGCCCGTCTCTTTCACTTGATTATTAGCAAGGTTTCTTACAAACTCGGGTGAGTTTCTGATGAGGTGCTCAAAAATACCTGCGAGGAGTTAAGAGCTTCAGGCTGTAAACTCCTCGCAGTCTCAAATGTTACACCAGAATTCTTGATAAAGGTAATTGTTTTCCTTGCTATGGCTTCCGTGAGATCTCGAGGTAATTTTCAGTAAGCTCGGTCCTGTCGAATATCGCGGATTTTACTACAATTTCTTCAGCATTCATGAGAACGGTGGCGTTTCCTTTTTTTGCTGTTTTCGGGCAAGGTGTTAACTACCTTGTTAACATGAAGGGCCCAGATGGAAGGATTCTTCCCCCTGGAGTAAAACTCTAGATTAAAAAAGTACGGAGAATGTTTTTCGTCGACCGATACCGACAACCGAGGTAACTGGGGAAGATATTTGGCATTAAAACATTGTATTATTATTATACAAAACAGAACAATTGATAGCATATTATGGATGAAACTCGCTTCAATGTTTGTCAATAAACTTTATCCCGCGAAAACATGCTTACTCACAATCTTCCCCATGTACTGGATAGGTCTGTTTTGGTTGCGTTGTTTGTACTTTCCCAAATATAGAACTTAACCCTGGAGAAATGTTCGTTTTTGGCGGGACACTCCTTCCCAAGACAAAGGAAACTTCGGCACTCACTTCACCTCGGCCAGGTCCACCAGCAGTTTTTCGAACGACTTCTTCAATTTGGTCCCCAAAGTCAAAGAACGGGATAGCTATGGGTGCAGGAGCAAGGTTTAGGTGGATCCACCGTGAAATGACTTAAGTTTCATTTTTTTCATATTCAGTCTACTTGTTGGAAAAGGTTGTCCTCTATCTGATATGAAAAACAAAATAATACCTTTCCACGCTATACTACTCTCTAATTGAACACATAAATTACATGGTGTTCAATGGGGGAATGAGAGAAACACGGGGAAAAATAGTACTTTTCCATAAAATATAAATGCCATTTTTGCGGAAAACTGTTTATAAGAACGAAATAATCCAGAGAAATTGATTAAAAATGTAATATAGGCCTCTTACCACCTTATTTCTTTTTCTAGTTATTGGGGAATTACTGCCGTAATTGAAGTCAAAATGCGGTACTTCGTAGGAAATGGCGCTGTAGTCGGCTCCTATGGCTGGAAAATAGTGCTAATTTAAAATGCATTCTTATAATAATCTGTATTTTTTCTACTTTACTTTTGGGTTTCTAATGGTAACGCATTTCATCAACGAAAGAAGGATTTTTTGGACAAAATATATAAAATGTGGAATTTAGTATTTCTTTTGACTCACACAGTCGCGGCGGAACCTCCTAAAGTCTCTTGGACAAGGCCGCAAAAGTTGCCTCGTCATTGGTCTCATTCTTAAAATTGATTAATACCCGTTAGTAGATGTCTTAGATGTAGGCATCGTACTTCCTTTTATGCCTATCTGTCTTCTTTTGAATAGAATTTCTCCTAGATGGCATCAGTAGCGCAGTCGATGAGCTCCCAATCCAAAGGAGAAAGATAAGATGCGAGTGGAAGATGAAGCGCCATCAACTTCTTTGCGTTGCAATCCAGCATTCTCCTTTTGTCATGAATTCGATCGCGGACCTATGCCATGCTGGTACGCCTCAGAATAAGCTGTAAAGCTGGTGGTTTTATTGACGACCGCTGTCTGGCAAATTTAGGGATTATTTCCTCTTCACGACATCTCAACAAGAAGGCAAGAGAACTGAGCTGTATTGCTTTTTTCTTTCGCAGTTTTTCCAATAGGTTTTCCCAGTTTTCCAACTCTCATTTCATAAATGCGAGTGAATTAATGACATGCATTTAATGACACATATGATTGAGTTTTACATTGTGACTCTTCAGTAAATGTTTGCTTCTAAGAAAGCTCTTCTTTCTCCAAGTCATGATATTCCACATGCTATACCATTCTCAATTGTAAGCTATATTTAATCTGTTTGATGATATGAATTCTGTGGTAAGACGGCTAAATATGACATGTCCGTTTTTTTGTTAGTTATGCATATCGTTGGGTTTGTCTAAGTGAGATATATAAGATGGAAAAAATGTGATAATGTTAGGGTTTGTAGGGTTTGAGAAAAACCCTGTGGCAACATGCGATATGTCCATTTAACAAATACGTTAGTTCGAACAAGAGTATGTATGAACAAGAGTATATGTCATGTAAATTGCTCTCCGGTTAATTTAGCAAAACATTACATATCTTTTTTTAGCCATCTTACCACAGAATTACACAATAAAATTCGAATGAAAAGTTTCATTGAGAGCAAATTTGACAAAAAGTAAAAATTCAATCAACTTTAGAGATTCCTACAAAAATGAATAGTGAGGCTATACATATATATTTTTTGCCTGCCCCTGGCTTTTTATGTGACGCGGGCGCTGGAACTTTGGCCACAAGGTGGCACCTGTTGATATCCTTAGATCGCACCTTCCCTTTCTCCCCGGTTCTATCTCAGACAATTTCAAAACTCAGTTTAATCTTTATCTTTTTCAACCAAATGATATTCATCAGCTGGGTGTCCATCAATATGAGGGGTTAGGTGTCAGTAGGCGAGTAACTAGGAAAAATAGATTATATATCACACCAACAAAAAATAGACTGGGCCACAATTTCGTCCAATAATCATCCTTTTCATATTTGTTTAAAAAATAAAATTTCACGGCCTATTTATAAGAGACATTGACTTTTGCTTGTGAGTACCAAAATCAAGAGGCAGGTAGTAGTGAGACAGTGGTTTTATAATAGGTAAGGTGAACTTTCGTAAAGTTATGCTGATGCAATAGGTTGAAAAGAGTGGTTTGAAAATTTAGAATTGTTTTAGCAAAAAGTAATCTCAAGCAAACGGTTGGAATAAAAGTTTCCCGCTAAAAAGAAAACAAACTGTGGGTCCTCAGCTGGAAGATAGCTGCGAAAACTGATTTCCAAAACATAAGCCCTCTCCCCCCCCCCCCCCAAAAAAAAACAAACGCCTGGAAACGAGAGAATGGGAGTAAACACTCGAAATCCATTCGCTTTTCTCTTTTATTATTTACAAAATCTTCCGGGAGAGGGAGACAGTAGCGGCAGCTGGACGATTTCGTGTTTCGGGAATTGGAGAGAAGTAACACGAGAGAGAGGGAGAGAGATTAAATTAGGCCGAATACAAACAACGGGAATAGATTCACTTGGCGCCATTGAGGGCGTGGCACAAAAGGGACGGAAGAGTCGTCGGGAGAACGAATCCCAAAGGGAAAAAGATTAACAACTGGGAAAGGGAAAAAAATATTTAACAAATAATAATTATCCAGAACAGAACGCAATTAGAACCGGGAGATAAGGCAAAATAAAAAAAAAGGCATCCAATGTGAAATGAATCTCGGTAGCAGAGGCCCAACTTTTAGGGATGAAAATCGAATTGAAGCCCTAGCCAAGATATATCGCTAGAGCCAGATGATCGATTTTTTCCCCATCAATAGTTTGCCACCGATGCATACACACCGTCAATGGATTTATTTGATGCATTTCTGCGACATTTGCTCCAAGTATTTAGTATAATCTTGGCTCAAAATTTCCAATTTGTAGACAGTTTTTTTTACGCTTTGGTCATATATCGTAAACACGCATCAGCTGATAAAGAGGAATTAAAATGTTTTATTGACATTGCCCAATGTATTTTGCAATTCCAATGTCAATATTTACTCGTTGATAAATGCCGTAATTTTCGAGTGCTTTTTAAGAGATATGTATTTTTTAAAAGGTACGTGAACAGAATTATGAAATTTTCTTTCAACTTAAATATACATATTTGCATGCTGCTGAAACGTTGTTCACTTTGAAAACGAAAAAATCACATTCACGGTTCAACTTAAGATTATTCAAGATTAATGTTTTCTGTATACCGAATGACTTCTAATGTAAGTTGAGCTTTGATAGCCTTTTGATACCAACAATCGACTTCCTTTCGATACTCATCCCTGCCAAATATTTACCTAATCGTTTCATTCTTCTAATACTGACGTGTCCCTAATAAAAAAATTGACATAAATGGCAAAAAACTAAAGTGAGAGTGACTCATGTCAACTGTGAGTGCAAAAAAATGTATCACAACTGTCATGGTGACGATTTAAAGGGCCTTCAAACAACAGCCAAGTACTGTAAAGGTTGGATAAGACATATTTTTCAAACATCGAATAAATTAATATTAATCGAAGTTGGCGGCATTCCAACCGAGAAAGGGAAATTAACAACAATGACTACAATAAAGTAGAGTTATCCCTCCAGCCCTGTACATGGAAAAGGAATGACAACAATAACAAAATCATTTAATCAATTAATTTGAAAATTATTTATTCAAGTATTACCCACTGCTCAGCGGATATAATTTCAATGCAATGGAGACAAGAAAGAAATGAGTAAGATAGAAAACAGTTAATGGGGAATTCTAGGGCGTTAGAGATGATATGTGAATAACGAATTAGTTCTGGAAAGAGCAGGGGTGGAAAGAAGTCTGATGGCAAAAATAGGCGATGGAAATGGCTCAAAAATAATATATTAGTTTAAAACCCTTCCATTAGTTCCTTCGATAAAGTTCCATCTCCATTCTCATCAGCGCCATCTGCCGCCTCGTGTTTTTCGTTTCGTACCCGCCCTGGACAACATTTTCAATAAACTTCTGAAATTTCCTCTGGGGAGAAGACAGAAGGCCTCTTGTCCTTCCATAAAGCAATCTTTTTTTCGAGAAAACTCTTGAGAAGGAAGCCCTTCCTTCACTCAAACCGTGTGTTCCCAACACATCCGGTCCCAATTGGAATCCTCGTCTCAGATAATTTTTAAATAGGCGTGACATCAGCGTCGACTCTTTTATAGAATAAAATGAACGCTCCTGATAGACAGGTATGGTCTCATGACCATCAAACCGATGCAGAACTTTGAAGAAACTGTAAGAGATGCTTCACTCATCTCACTTCCCCTCCCCCTAATCTTCATCAGTTCCCACGAAGAGTTGGGAGCACATAAAACAAATCATGTGTCCACGATTTTGATTGGTATGAAAGAAATTTGTGAGGGTATTTCAGTTGTAATAGATTTATGTTTTGTAAAATTAGCAGAACTAACACTAAATGGCGTTTAGAAACTGCTATGGCTAAACTTACACATAAAACTAGAGATTTTAACTATCGTGCAAGAACAGTTTTTCTGCCTTAGGCAGGGTCATTCACTGGGTACCCATTTGAGGCAGCTCGAGGTAAAACGCCCATCAGCAAATTCATAATTCGATAGCATGAATCGGAAATGGGTTAAGAGAAAATGAATGACCAAATAATATGTTCATAAGTGTTATGCGGAGAAGCTAAGCGAAAAGAAAGACAATTTATACACGGTTTGGTATAAATTACTGTTTATTTTCGGAAGATTAAATATAAGTGCTTGACTTTTTAGCTATAAAATATAATCTTACTTATATTCTCAATCAAAGCTCTTATCGGGAGATATATGTTTAGACCTATGATAGAAAGTAGCCTGGATTCAATAATTTTTAGGTTAATCGTTAAGGAGAATGAATCTCTCTCACCTGGAGAGCTTTTAGTCTCCAGTCCTCTTCGAGTTGAAAGGCGAGGAGGCTGCACACAATGATGGGCAGGAGAAAAGAGAGTGATTTGACTTTTCCAATGGAACGGTTCGATCCATTAGCCGAAACTGGACGTAATGGATTGATTCGGGTGAGGATTTCGAAGACAACAAAAGGAGCAACCCTAGGAGAACACAGGGATCGAGGGCTGTCGTGCGGTTGAGTTGCGGGGGAAGGGGTGGGGAAGGGATACAGACAGACGATAATGAGAAGGGACGAAAAGAATGGAACAAAAGGTGCGATTCCGAGGAAGACGAAGAAGAAAAAGAATGATGATCGATTCTCTCTTTCTCTCTCTGAAAAAAAATAACAAAAAAGAGGATGACTGGACTTCGAATTGATGGACAGAAATAGATTAGGCACCAGACATTCCTCTTCCTACATCGGGATCATGAGGACACCTACTGGATAGAATTTGAAAATGTGTTGAAAAAAAAGTACGTAATGCAAAGAATTTACTAAGCGAAATGGCCCTGCTCCATTTTCCTCATAGACGATTAAAATTCGATTTTTATCCTCTTTCACCCAACTATGACCTTCCCGGAGTGGAAAAAAATCCACCATAAGATGAAAAATACGGTGCAAAGATAATCTCAACCAGGTAAAGTGGTTTTGGAGCCTCAATCAATCAAATCAGAAAGTATTTTGATTTGGGTGATCAATACATTATCTTGTATATAAATTGTAATGAATTCAGGATCCATGAAATGAAACACAACTACAACAAAAAACATTAAATCTCTCTGAATGAAATCAACGTGGTCAGGCGAGATGTGGTGGAACATCGTATAAATAACGAAAGTAATCGTTCTAGTACGTCCACTTTATTTAAAAATTCACTACACGTGGTTCGGCTTTTCACTGTAAGCCATCTTCAGGTACGATGAACTTGGCTTACAGTGAAAAGCCGAGACACGTGTAGTGTGTATTTTTAAATGAATGGACGAACTACATCGATTACTTTCCTTTACTTAAATCTCCCCTTAATTTATTTCAACACTGTTAAATAACTCTCCCTAACAACGACACGTTCAATTACATATATCTTAATATTAATGTATCCGGAACTCTTCAAATCCCCGTAGGTGGCTCATTACACCCCCTTAGGCCTGTTTCGTCCCGAAACAGGCTCGCCCACCGTCTCGCGGTGGGGTAGTGGTCGCAGGGGGTGTAAGCAACATGGGTCGACAACTTCCCCTTTCTGCCAACCCCCGTCTTAGTTTCCCTGCTGCTCATTCTTCGGTTGCCGGCGAGGTCGAGAGCAACGGTTTAGCAAGCGTCCCATTCGTCCACAATTCCAACAGCGGTGCTCGGTTCGCCAGGACTTCATGGCTTCTAGGACTTGCTCGGCAATGTCCTCTATGGGGTATTGATTGCAGCGAGCTTCCCCTCCCACACTTTATAGTGCCCGCAATCGAGTATGACCACGAATCGATTGTTTGACAGCCTCTAACTCTAACGCCTGAGTTAGCGCTTCACGAAGAGTCTTCGGACGGTTCAGTTTTACGGCCCTGCTGCGTCTCAATTTCACGCAGGCCATCAAGGAACTTGTCCACGGCCAGAATCTCGCACACGTCGTCCGGTAATGAAGGATACGCGCATCTGGTCAGGCGCACAATGTCGACCGCGAACTCCTGCAGACTTTCATTAGGTCCCTGTCGACGGGTCTTTAGCTGCGAACGGTAGACTTGTTCCATATGGCCGTGTCCAAATCTCATCTTCAATTTCTGAATCACTGCGTCGTAATTTTGCCTCTGGGCAGTAAGGAATTCCCTGTAGTACCCTTAGAACGTCATCACGAAGGGCCAGACACAGCGCAGAAGCTTTGGTGGTTTCTGACCAGCCATTAATAATTGCCGCCGTTACTAAGAGTGTCAAATATTCCTCCTCTACAGGCGTCTTCACATCAAACTTTGGATGCTCCCTCGGTCGGTAAGCTTGGCATGGCACAGCCTTACGATCTTCCTCGGTTCCGTCAGGTCCGCTCTTCGCATTCATCTGTTTTTATAGGAATTCAACACGGCACTTGAATTCCTCCAATCCCTTCTCTTGGTTCTTTTTCAGTTCTTTTCTCATCTCGGCAGAATTTTCCAGAAACTTATCCTCGATCCATTCTCTAATTCTCATGAGCTCATTCTCCATTTTACTTTCCATCCCTATATCATTTTCGTCCATTTTTCCTTCGATTCTCGCTAACTTTTCGTCCAACATTATTTCCAAATGCTTATTCAACTTTTCATCTAACAACTTATTTAATTCAAGTGCTACCGCCTCGTACCTCGAATGAGAAATCCTCCCGATCCTCGCTTGCCTTTTCCATCTCTCGCATTAAACGTCGCAATAACATGACTTTCGTACCGACGGTATCTTCGTCTCGTTCTTCCGACTCTCTCTTCAAATCCGCCACTTTTAGGTCTCCTATTTTCACTCATTTCGTCGCCATTCGTATTTCACACGATCACTTATTTAGTTTACAATCGTAAAATCCCACTTCTGACACCAATTTTTAAGTCCAGCTATTAGACAGTCTACATTATTTTCGGTTAGCTCGCATGTTGTTTCCGATAATGCGCTACCGACTTGTCCATTATCTACAGCGTAATATGACTTTCCTCCATTTTTAGATCCAAACAACAACACAAAGACCACATAAGCCACAAACCCACAAACGCACAAGCTATGGAATGTAAGCTATGTATGAAAGCTATGAAACTTCTACTGGAATTAAAATATCATAATATTATGATAATTTTATTACTTAGGTGAGAATATTTAGGCAGTAAAAATATAAATAATGGCCTAATAGGTGGCCTAAATAGGTATTATAATTTCAAAATAGACGCTAATATTTTAAAATTAGACAAGATTAAGTTACCGAGTATTCCCACGAGGATTTTTTCAGGGCTTTAAAGAAAAAAGATGTTCAAGAGTGACGGACATATAATGCAACGATTCCAAAGCGCGCGTGTTATATTGAGTTCCTCAGTAAAATGGATCCGTGAGTACTGACGAAAGGCGAAAGGGTACTCGTCCGATGGACACCAGTGTATTCATCCGCCAATTGACGTCACCAATAGGACTATTTGCCTCGGCACTCAAGTGTAGTTATATATTGTCGTGAGCGATGTCGCCACTGCAGACGCTGGCCCGCATTGAACCGGGGAACGTGGTGTCCAGGCGTCTTCGCATTAAAGCCTAGAGTCTAACTTAAATTCCCCATTTCTGAAAACTGGTCTCAGAGCGCAAATACCTTTTATTTCGGATTATACTCTGAAGATGAGGGAAGAGTCACAAGAAAAATAAGTTTTACCGAAACTCAGTCTGATTTACAAATAAATAGGTTCAATTTATGCTTCAATATGCCCTACTCGCTCGAAATATTTTTTACCTGCTTTGCACCTTTAATATGTACCTCGTAAACTTTATTCTCGTAATTTGTCGCGTTTTTTTGGTATTCCTACATTGCCTTCATTTTAGTTGGCATAGGAAGATGAAATGATGCAGAGAAGGAACACTCCACAAAACAGAACTCTAGCCGCATTGATTCATTATTCAGTCACGCGTGTGGAATTTTTCTTCGTAAGTTCCCTGCCTTCCTGCATTATGCATTTGCTTAGCCGCCACCGACATCTGGAGAGGGCTAGGGGGGGAGGAGAGGATGAGGAGGAAGGAAGTTTATATATCGCCGATGCCTCGTCTTGAGGAAGATGGAACCGAAACAGGAGTTATCTCCACTTGTTTCTTGTCCAATCCCCCCAAAGAAGGGAGGTTCTTCCTCAACGCCGTAACAACCGCCACCACTCACACCGAAACTTTGTTCCCCTCGCCCTTCCCAGAATAGGAATTGCACGGTCCCACTTCTTAAACTATACTTAACGGGAACTTCTGCATCATTCTGTAACTTCCACCCACTAACCACAGCCTTCCACAAGCTCGAGCCTTTCTTATGCCTGTTGCTCACGGTAAAATTTTCCATAAGAGTGTTTTATAAAAATTTTTACTGAAAGTTTTATGAATCATACGTAAAACTTAGTTGCTTGCTCACGGTAAAACTGTTCATAAAACCGCAATGTCCTGCCATCTATGAGACGCTTTGCGAACACGTGAAGTGATAAATTCACTCTCTTTTGGATGACTGTTAAGTTAAAAACTATATGTATTGTTTATTTACTTACTTTCTGATCACACTCAACGGTGCTAAGGCTCTAACGCATTCTTCTAACAACAAGAAGGATACTGCCTCAACGTTCCATGAACTTCCAGCCATGTTTGTTTACGTTTTCCATGTTTCCATGTTTGTTTACGTTTTCCATGGATACGAGATTATTAGCAACGCAATGAGCGGAACGTCTCATTGGTTGTTGCGTAAAACGGGTTTATGGAAATATAACCTGTTCTATTCCGTAAAACGTTTTATAAAACTATGTTTTATAAAACAGTTTTATCGTTGGCAAGCTCATTTTTATAAAATTAGTCGATTTTATAAAACGTTTTACCGAAAATTTCACCGTGAGCAACAGGTATTAGAGTACAAGTACAGCACTTTGCACACAAGAATACACCACAATGAGTCATGAATCTACACTATCTGGTAAACGTTCTTTGGTGGAATAAACATTTAGGACATCTTTGACTGTAAAAATGTCACAAAATACGACAACCAGTATCATTAGAGCGCTGGATGTTACCTTTTAGCTTGGTACCAGAGTAGGAATGGGAATGTACGAGTTATTTTTTAACATGAGTATTTTAGCTTATTCGCTAATTTTGTGATAAAAAGCCCTGAAAGAGAACTTTTCTCAAATCACTGTTAGTTCCCGTTTGGAATATGGGTGCTTTCGAATCACGTATACGCTGTACTACTGCGATAGCGCTGGAAGCTAGCTAGCTAGGAGCTATGTATCTGCGCTAATCTGTTTTTATCTGTTTAGCACAGAGCATGTTCCAATATCAATTATGACTTCATCTGCACTTAGCAGATTGAAACACAACTTCACTGTAGTTCACGTGCGTTAATCTCTCGTTATCTGTAGTTAATCTCTCGAGGAATTTCTCAGAATTGTTGAAAACTGTATCTGAACTGTAACAAAGTGAACAATCATTTCGCGAATCCATGACAAAGTGTGACAAAGCCATTATCTTCAGCCATGTTAATGCTTTGGCATTTTATCCTGTTTGATAGGCAATTATGGATTTAGTAATTTTTGAGGGAAAACATTTCTCATTTGATCGTGAAATACATCGTTTTCTTTACAACGGCTGTTTCATGAGTGTTGAGTTGCACACAAGACATCGTCCTTTCGGTCACTAGGCTTCTTGAGGGCTTTTCATAGTTTCAGCTCAAAAACCTTTCGGTCGCTAGGCTTCCTTAGGGCTTTTCATAGTTTCAGCTCAAAAACCTCACGGGAGATATTGCTTTTAAATATGACACAGGTACAATCTGGTCACAAATATATCTATTCCATGTATTTCCTAACCCTATAAATCTATAAACGTCATATCTTAATATAGGGTTTGGGAGTTAATTAATCAAATATAACGCCTGAGTCGAAAATCCGATTCCGGTCTCAAAACGGTGCCAGTGGTGACGTATGAAAAAGATGTGGCACACACTTCTTATTCAAAGATGGAAAAAGACCGACCATTTCATCTATTTCCTCATTTTTCCTCTCCCTCTCACCATCTCCTACGACCGTCTTTAATTCTCAATTCCACCTCTCCCCCTACTTTCTTCGAATTCAAATGGGATCAGGGGGAATGTTGTTTTAGTTCCTAATCGATTAAGG
The DNA here is from genome assembly GCA_963573305.1 of Pyrrhosoma nymphula. Lineage (NCBI taxonomy): Eukaryota > Metazoa > Arthropoda > Insecta > Odonata > Coenagrionidae > Pyrrhosoma > Pyrrhosoma nymphula. The sequence goes on along the minus strand of OY754327.1, from coordinate 203,732,486 downwards.
CCAAAGAAAGCAGTAAAGATATGGATTTCACAATACTTGCATCAATTCATCAACACTCTTTAGGTAATTTATCACCCTTTTGATTTCAACCAACCAACTCCCATCCTACTTTACAAGTACTTATTTTTATAAAAAAATGCACTAACCTCTCATGCTTTTCATGGAAAAACTGCTGGCACTAGGATATTTTAGTTTACAACTCGCCTCCTTGCCACGCAACGGCATTCCGCCGCACCTATCACATCCCATTCTTTTCAGACGCTCCACGCTTGATTAAGGTTAAAGACAGAACATGGCGCGGAGTGAGTTTTTCCCCGAAATGCGCAGGAAATGAATGACCCGCTGAAGATTAAATATATCTGGCAGCTGTTTATTCGCGTCTCACTATCCCGATAGATTAAATTGAACGTGCTCTTTTCGGAGTGCTTTCCTGCGTGCATACTTGAAAGGTTTTTTTTCTTCAATCTAACGTTTCTCACGGTAGTGAGCTGAATAGAAGTCGTGGTGGCAGTTCATATCAGCGACTGGAAAAAATATGCAACTTATTCAAGCGAAAATGAATCTATTAATAGTTGAGAATGGGAACTAGAGTGCGTTCTTCTAGTGCAATGAAATCATAAATACTAAAGTCTTCTAATTTAAACTCGGAAGCAATCTCTTCTGGTGGTTTGAGCGAAAAACCACTTCACCTAGAATTTGATGAATTTGGCCTCATTTTAAAGAAAAAACTCTCATCATACCAATGATATAAAAATATCAACCCCTTGGCGTACTACTCTTATAGCAATTTTCCTGAAAAGGTAAACTGTTTTACATGGGATAGATTATGGCTGTGCGCTCCGGAGGGAGAATATTAAACAAATTAAGAACTTCTAGCACCTAGATTTCGTCAAAAAACTAACGGTGTGTAGATCGTATGTTTTCTCAACTATTTATAAAAAAATAAAATATTACTCGCCACAGTAATTTGGATAGAATTGCAAATATACCTGCTGTTTTGAAGGGTTTTCAGCCGTACGGTGGAAAAAATGAGTCAAGTTAGAGACTTATGTAGCTTTATTTATTAAATTACTGAGAATCTTGGTCATATATAACTATATATTTGCGCCATTAATGTTACAAGATTTATTTCATACTTCTTACAGACACTGGAATAAAAAAATTAAATTTGAATATGGTCTCCACTATGACTTAATGGAACTATGTCGCTCAAGCCACCTTAAACCATACCATACGGTTGGCTCCGTGATGAGGTATATATATATATATACATATCACATCGATAGTTTACCTATGAATAAGACATGCAATTAATTAAATATCCTTATAAGATCTTAAAAGTTGAAATAACTTCATAAACAAGAAATGTCAGCGCAAGTTATCGACAATTAATTCATGGAGATAATCTCCACTTCAGATCTTTGTTGCCGCTTGATTGTTTACTTCATTTGGTTCACAAAACACCTAAATTTAGGTTTCATTGGTTGGTTATTCTTTTCACAACGTTTAAAAATAAGTGCTCAAGCTTAGATTGGTTAAGATAATTGTCTTTATGGATAAATAAATATCAGTTCCATGCATGGAAGAGAGCCATCGAAAATGTGCTCATGTAACGGTACCGTTTAAAATGCCATATCTTCGCTAAAAATTAAGAGATGAAAATAATTTTACCAGTTATGGAAATTAAATTAAATTTTTTAATTTTTATGACTTTGTTAACCTTTTCGTATATCTCAAAATGAAAAAGTTATTCTAAAAAATAATTTTTTGAAGAAGAAAAATATTAACAATTTTAGTTACCATTTTATAAAATGTAAGCAATATGCGTAACTTTTGGCAGAAAAAGAAAGATACAAACTTGAAGTACAATTTAGACCAGATTTTCTTTGTAAGTATTGCTGGATGCCACTGCCTTTGGGGGTTTTCATGGTGACTGTCGAATGCTTATGACAAAATGTTTGCGTTGCCATAGCTCGGTAACTAGGGAGTTGCGACCCCATGTTCATGGGACAAAAAATGCTTAAAATCACGTCCCCAACCTCCTCCAGAAGTATTGCGCTTTCCTCCTGAAACACCCTGTATATACGTTTGGTAGTGCCTCCTCAGTCGCCTCCAAATCTGAAAAGGGATTGCACCCCACGTGCCAATCTCTCCCTCCCCCTTTCCTCTCATTTTCATCCAATTCCTCAACCATTCACCCTTCCTCTGCCCCCTCTCTCTGTATCTCGGAATCCAATAAGGGGGCGATGAAAGTGGTGAGAGCTGCCACGCTCCGACGGTCTCGCGCGAGAACACTTCCTTCCATGGGAAACGGTCTGCTGCAGCAGGAGGGTGAGGAGGTGGAAGAGTGAAAATGCGTGGGGATGTTCATACGTAACGATGTCCTCTCCTCCATTTTCCTCAAAATCCGACCCCATCCTCACCCACCACCCACCATTCTCTCTCTCTCTATAGCAGTCTGCATTCCAATTGCGATTTCAAGAGAGGGATTCAAGACGTCGTGTCATTCAAGCGGAAGTGGAAAGGAATGGAGCGAAATCTTATTTCACAGCGTCCACAAATTTCACATTTGTGTAACCTGCCTTATAAGGGCTTTTCTGAGATTTTCAAGTATGCTATTTACAGCAGTTGATCGCAGCTGTCCGTAATGAGAAAATGTAGTGGTAATGTTCTTAATGGTTAGAAAGGAGTCAAAACACTCCATTAGGCATTCTCTGCAGATGTCCATCTACTTCTATCATTGCGATTGCTTTCTTTCTCCACTTCAAGTTGGATATCTGATGAGATAATGAAATTCGATTATCAGTGATGAAAACAGAATTAAGGACGATATGTACTTAATTTCCATCTGATTCTTGAATCCAACGACCAATCACAGGCAAGCAGTGGATGCGAGTGCATTCAAAGAACTATTGATGATGGAACTGAGATCCGAGATTTAAAATCTATCGGCTCTTAAATTCCCTAATGACGATGACTTATAATAACAGTTCAACAGAACTGGTTTCGTGGAGCAGGCTTAGATTTTATTTATTTATTTATTTTATCATCCCCGAAAACAGCACTGACGGCCTTTTTACATCGGGTGTTGTAACATATAACAATGTACGAACACAAACACCCATATCCTGAGTGGTGAAAAATCCACTCAGGCGGGACTCGAACCTGCGACCCTCAGTTTATCAGGCGAGGAATTAACCGCCACTGGGGCCGACAAAGATTGTCTTGTAAACAATATAGTGCATGGACAAAAAATAATATGATGCAGTTAATTTATGCCGAGACAGCGCCAATGTGGCGGTGGATATTTGACAGTTGAATGTGGCTTCATACTCCAACACATCCATTCAAAATGGCTGTCACAGCCAGCGAATTAGATGGCTCCCCAGTATTCAACTACATTGGATACCTAATCCATATGTTGTCCCATTCAATCTTACCGTTGAGTGTATGATACTGCATTTGATTGTTAGTGAATGTCTGGTGTGGAATTATTCCCTGCCACAAAACCTTGGGTAGCTTGCAAGGTACTCACATGGATGTAGATTTTACGAGTTATTTATCCATCTAATCATACAATCAACTTCCATGACCATTTTCAAAAACATCATTCGCAAAAATATTAAAAAGGGAAACTATTTCACCCCGCGTATTGTTTAGTTTACATGCAGTTTTGCTTGAAAAAATATATTTCACTGCTCGTTCAAACGAAAAAGGCTAAAAAAGGTACATAATCACTACAGAGAAATTGGTTAGATCCTTTCAGTGAAACATTCATAAGATAAAGTTAGTAATATGGTTGAGACGAAATTCGACTCTATGATAAGCCAATACTGCTTGTTAATTTTAGACGGGTTCAAGCTAATTAAAGAGGAGAGAAATAGGCAAGTAGATTAAATTAACAATTAATCCAAACTGTCAATAGAAACAAAGAAAATAGACTCCAAATGTCATCAAGGTGATCATCCTCTAGGAGAAGATTTTAATCTCGTGAACACGTGTGTGTTGCCTCCGAGGAGGAGGCCACACTTTGAATTTTAGCCTCTCGTTTCCTTCGCTTCTTTTTAACAATTTGGATTTATCTTTAATGGGATTTCAAGCTGACTTGATAAAGAACTTGAGTTTTTTTCCAAAATTCCCAATAATGGCAGGAAATAATTGGGAGAAATTCAGGCAGCGCAAAATTGGCACCAGAAACTGCCAATTATATCCACCTGTTACTGTTACTCCGCAGACATTTTGGAGTGGGCGTGGCGCCAAATCTTACTCGTTTATATTTCTCCGCCGCTTCGCTTGGATCTGTATGAGGGAGGGAAGCAAAGAGGGATATCAACGGTGAAAAATGATTGGGAATCGGATTAAAAAAAAACGAAGGCCCGGATTGCGGGGCGATGGCCACGTTTGCATGGACCAGACTGGCGAGCGAAGAGAGTGTGAGATAAACAGACGCAGCCTCCAAACCAACAATCGAGTGTGACGTGATCGGAGAAGAAAACGTCGTCCCGAAGAGGTATCTTTCGCTCGCATGGAAAATTGACGCGTGAGATACCCTCGTGAGAATTTACACGTGTGCTTGCGTGCTGGAGATGCCGCGGGGGAAACATTTTGAAACTTGGCTCAAGGCACATGGATATCTGTGCGAGTTATCCATTCAGTTTGTTGAAGATGGCTCAATGGAGGGAAGACAAGAGCCCTCTTCAGCGCATACGAACGACGTTGAGAGGAACGATGTGCGCATGAGAATCGTTCGCCAACTTGAAACTTGGTGGCTATCCGCATGTGCAACATTGGCAAAGACAAATGCTCTGGAAATAGATATATAACGAACTCATTCAAACTACGTACTTGAAAACGTAAGCTTTTTACTGCAAAGTAGTTGCAAATTGTATCCATGTTTGGCGCTTTTACTAAAAATCAACTCGAAAACATCGATGGCGGATGTGATTATCGAAGTTATGTTATTGACTAGCGCACATCAACTTTGCTCCCGACCTGTTTGAAAGGTGGTTTGACCGAGATAGCTCCCTAGTCATAGTGGAGAACATATTCAAATTTTTTTTATTTCAGCGGTTATAAGAAGTATTAAATAAATATTTTAATATTAATGGCGCAAAGATATAGTTTTATACGACAAAAATACTCAATAATTAAATAAAGCTACATAAGTCTCTATTTTGACTCATTTTCCCCGCCGTATGGCTGAAAACCCTTCAAAACAGCTGGTTATTTGCGATTCTGTAAAAATTACTGCGGTGAGTAATAGATTATTTTTTATAAATAGTTGAGAAAACATGCGATCTACTTACAGTTAGTTTTTTGATAAAAACTAGGTGCTAGAAGTTCCTAATTTTTTTAATATGCTTCCTCCGGAGCGTACAGCCATCATCTATCCCATGCATAAAACAGCTTATATTTTGAGGAAAATTGCTCGAGAAGTAGTTTGGCAAGGGGTTGATATTTTGATATCATTGGAAAGATGAGAGTTTTTTCTTATAAATGAGGCCAAATTCATCAAATTCTAGGTGAAGTGATTTTTCGCTCAAATTAACTTAAGTACACTTCATGGTGTTCATGTTCTGAAACGAATGGAGGGCAACTACATTATGGCGTTGCAAAGAAAGTATCCCACCCAAAGGAATGAATAACATCCTTCTTCACTTCCATCTGCGTAAAACAATCGTGTAGTTACAGGAAAGGAACAATATTCGCAAAATTTCTAAACACAAGATAGACTTAGAGAGATTGTTACCAACATTCAAACCACATGTCTCTTTGTCCCTCGTTCATGATAAAAATCGCCTCTTTCGTGTATATAATTTTATAATGTATTATTTATCAGAAAATATTATAAAGTATTCGTGCAATGAGTGACCCTTTGCAAATACTAATTCAGTGATAGGGTTGGGTTGTTCATTTGAAATAATGTCACATTTCAAAAATATGCGAATCCAGCTCATATTTAACCATTTATTTGGACGTGATCTCGAAGTTCAGTCCCCATGACAGTTACCAGATATCTTCTCATAGGATTTTACAATCAACAGCTCCGAATTGAATAGAGGCTTGCATTAATGTGAGGTGGTCTAATATTTGAACACATTTTGTGAAAAGTGTAACGTTAAGTTAAGTAAAGTTTTTGCTAGGTACAGACATTTGAGTCACTGATGTAACATTGCCAACATCAACAAGCGAGTTCATAAACATTAACACGGCCTTAATAATTGGACCTTATTTTTCATGACTAATGCACGCTAGAACTAATCTCAGAGGAGTCAACATCGAGCATCATATATATACTGTTAAAACGTGGTTGAGGTTCAATGTTGGCTTATTGGTCTAGCTACTCTTCAATATAACTTTGACGTCCTCCATGATTTGCTTGATGTATTCCATTCTTGGTCCTCCTCTGTTATTTTTCCGATTCAATTATCCTTCCAATTATTTTTTCAATCGACTTTTGTGTGTCGGAAAATGTGTCCAATTAGTATATCCTTCCTTCTTCTTCGCAGAGTTTTCATCATAATTCAATTCTCTCGCTTCTTCGTTTGAGATCAACTCCATCCATTTAGTCTTCATCATTCTTCTGTAACAGCACATCAGCCTTGATTCCTATCTCCTTCATCTTTACTGCTGTTACTGTCCATAATAAGGATAGTGGCCACAGATACAGGAACAGTGCTAAAAACTCACATATTTATCCAGAAGCTGATGCCGACTCAGATCACACCTTATCACATGATGTGCTTCGTAAAACTAGAAAAGACAAGAAGGGGAAGGAGTGCAGTGCAGATGATCAAGCACTGGTTAGTCAGTCTGCCAAGGGGTTACAGTTAATAATGAATGCGTAAGAGGTGCAGTACGTAAAGTATGGGATGAAGATAAATCACAAGAAAACGAAAGTGATGAGAATTTTTAGAAGTTAGAAGGTCTGAATATAAGATCTTGAGGGCAGAAAATAGAGCATGTCGAGCAGTTTACATATCTAGGTAGTATTTTAGACGAGAATGGGTTTAGTGGTAGGGACATCAGATGAAGAATTGTCCCGGCTAAAGAAGCATTTTCAAATAGAAGGGAATCGATGAGGCTGTTAAGAGACGTAAAGAAAAGGCTGGTGAAAACTCTAATATGGAGGGTGGTCCTACATGGCTCGGAAATTTGGTCATTGCAAAGGGAGGATGTATGTAGACTAAAGGCATTTGAGATATGGGTTTGGAGAAGGATGGAGAGGGTGAGCTGGGTGGCGAGGAAGACGAACGAGGAGGTATTGGAGATGGTTGGAGAGGAGAGGAAGCTGGTGGCCGAGATTCGAAGAAATCAGAAGAGATGATTCATCAGATTTCAATAAGAAGGAAAACCAAGCATTAAGCAAGATTTTTAGATGGTCTAAATACCTATATCAATATATATATAACCAAAAAGCAATAGTGAGACTGATTGCAGGAAAATGTCAATTTGAACCGTCCTTCTCCATATTTGTGGATTTACAGTTACTTCCTTTATGTCATCTTTATGTTTACAAAGTATTGAAATTGTTCAACCTCTGAAGTGGTAATAAACCTAAGGAAGAACAAAAAACCAATGTATACAACCTAAGATCTACAAAAATGTATATTTTGCCTAAACCACATTTGGCCCTGTTCAAACGCTCATTTATAGGGCCAAAGGTAGGGCCAAAATTATTTCCTAGATTGTCAGATATTATAAGAGTTAAATAGTTATAAGAGTTAGAATAGTCTAACATATTTTTTGAGAAGAGTAAAAAAATGGTTAATTAATGTAGAAAATCCAGATGTATTTTTTTGTTAATAGTAGGTACGGTTATACGAAATGAAATAGAAGGGTAATACACGAATGGTTTTGTTCATATATTCGACATATGGGCTTTCATCCGCTGCCAACGATACCTTAAAGTATCTCGTATGCCTTCAAATAACGAAAATAGCATATTCTAAAGCAGTAACCTTTATCCGATATGTTTGTATTTTTGCAACATTCTACTTCATTATTCTTACTCTTAATAGTCATGTGTTTACCTAAATAAATTTCCTTGTGAATACAGCGGTAAGTTTCTAAGTTATTAACGTATGAAGTGATGCTACCTTTTTTGTACCTGCAAAAAGCGTGCCTTTTTCATACAAGCTCACATAAAAATATTTAAACAGTACTAGAAAATTACGAAGTAGAGCAGTTGGACGTACATATAAATTACCTTTGATGTGCAGTTTACTGTGTTGCAATAGGTTTATCGGTAAATGAGATATAACATCTCAAACTCGGGTATCTCGACTTTTTGCGTGGACAGTTTAGTAACTTTGAGCGACTGATTTACAAATATAAGGATAGAGTGATCATGTTGGTTGGTAAAAGAAAGTAACTTGACATGCTCTACAAGGGAACCGGAAATAAACCACCTACACCTTGCCACCAAATGTGGGGAATTCGACATCGTAATTAATTTCATGATTCTCCAATTAGTGATTGAAACGTAATCACTCTTCAGTGTCATTGTGCGCGAGGTTCCCGAGATCGATCCCCTTCACGTGACCCATGGAGGCACTTGAGCAAAGTTCCCTCCCCTTTTCCCCCCATCTCTCCCTTGACCCATCATCGGCTTCGGCGTAACTCGCGAACCCGGGCATCGAGCGAAGGAGACATACTGGGGAAGGTAAGAGAAGAACATCCCCTTTTTTTCAATTGCGCCGCTTCCTCATCGAAGGGAGGGAAGGAGGATCTCCCCTTTTCATAGTGGCTACGAGCGAATGATGTTTGCTTTGAATTACGGCTGGCGAGTTTTTTATGATGCCACAGGCAATGATGATGGAGGGAGGAGAGAAAAAGGTTAATAAAAGAGGAGTAAGGGTTGGGAGAAGACGTTGTGAGGTTATAATGGTCTTAATTGGTAACGTCCTAGGAGATTTCACACTTCGCCAGTTTGCACGCAGTAGGTAGTACATGTCCTCCCCGTCCCCTGGTCCCCCCTCCTCTTCTTCTTTTCCCCTTCCGTCTTCTTTACCCCCGCGAACCAATCAAAAGCATCAATATCGATCGCCCTGATATCAAATCAAAAATTCAATCGCAACCGATCTTAAAAGAAGCCTACCACTACAAAGGCCCCCTTAGTATTTATTGCTAAATGACGATAAAATGTTTATTTTGGATCAAATGATAAAATTTTGGCATGCTAGTTATAATAGAAGTTCCTTAAAAAAATGAGCAAATTACAAAAAAAAATATTCTCCTAAATAAACTTGTAATATTTTGGTATTATTTGCGCGAGGAGTAAAGCTTAATTCACCGTTCAGAAAGTTTTTACCACCACTAAGTCCTGAGGCAGAACTCACCTTATTAAAAGAGAAAATAAATGAAGTGCAAGAACAAGAGTAAACAAAATGTCCCACACATTTAAATATAAAAAAAACCTTCCCAAAGCAGCAACACCGTGAAATATTCCATCGCAAATATTCTATATGACTACCCAGTCGAAGTACGCACCCAGGAAGCCAGTCAGGCAGACTTGGTGCGTCACATGGTGAACGTATAATTTATTGTTGTGAAACGCTTTATAAACCAGTACCAATCAACGTGATTCAAGAACATTTCGTAATTTCCAAGTAGAAATATAAGCATAATGAATATCTGATTGGGCAATGTGCTACTCGAAAGAGAAAATCTTAAAGAGGCCGAATCCTTATTCCCTTATTCCTAATCCCTCCGTTTGGAGTGATTGGAAGTGGCGAAAGTTGTTGGTGGTCACCTGCGCAAAGCGTGACGTCAGTGAGGGGAGAGCCCATGGGGAAAAGGGCAGCTAAGGAGTAAAAGGGGAGAAAGGACATAGTCAGAAATGCTGCCAACATAACTGCCATTATCTTGAGAGGGCGGGAAAAAGTCAGCAGAGCGTTTTCACGACACAATTTGCGATCCACACAATAATAAGCTGATTCAGAATAAGCTGAAATTTTTCTCAACACATTGGAGATGTCCATCTTACTGGTTGGATTAAGAGAGCTAGAACGTTGATGGAAGCATTTTGAAATTGGCGATGACGGTTTTGCGACCTTGGAAGCCTTGATAGTATAACGCGGAGATAACATTACTCTTCCGTACTTAGCTACTTTGTTGGGAATGGACTCTTCAATTAAAAAAGGTCTTTGCACACGGCCACCATGTTACACCTCAACTATACTCCTCACCAATCCACGGACAAGTTGCGCGTGGTAAAATTGGGAGCGGCAACATGAGTGAGGTTACGTGGCTGAGTGGAGGTGCTCATCGGCCGATATCGAGAGGAGAGAGAGAATAAAGGGGTTGAGATGGACGGATGCTGGACCGGGAGCGCGCGACAAGTTGAGCCCCGCACGTTCTTTCACGCCGAACAAAAGACGATCGCCTTTTGTTCGGCCCTCGGCCCTCCACCATACACCACAATTCATTCCCCCTCCTCATCTCTATTCTCTTACCCTTAACCACGATCCTATTCTTTCTACATTTGGCTGACATTACAAAGTTTTGCCCCCTGACAGACTATCCTCTAATTCATTTGATTTCCTCGCGATATTACACGCATTCCAAGCTCCTCTTAAGACACGATTACCCATGATACACACAATACTCGTTGCGGAATCTCTAAGACCGCTTGTTTATAGCATACTCGAGCGTGACACAGTGATGATGCAGAGGGAGTATTCAGGCCCGCCCATTATGTCTGCTGAATACCCTTGCTATTGTGCTCTGGCTGAGGCTAGATGCTTGGTAATACTGGCTTCGATGTACGGATAGGCATCGGCTGTCCCCGAGAAAGAGGAAGATCGCTGTCATTGTCACCCACTAGCTGACAAATGATTCTTCGTCTCCTTGACTGCTAAACTCGACTACGGCTCAAGTTTTTTATTTAACGGTATAAGCAAATTTAAAATGTTCACATAAAGATTGAATTTTTTTGTGATATCACATCGATTTCCAAGACTTATACAGAATAACGGTAGTAGGTTTATCAAAATCCTTCTGGAACATAAGCAATTCATAAGGAGAATGTAAATCTCAACTAATGTTAGCATAAAAAGAACTTGGGAGCAATGAAGCAGGTAGTAGGTTTATGCAAATTGGTGTAAATAAGCAAAACAAAAGTGTATCAGAGTGAGAGAGTGACAACAATTATTTATTTTAATGAAAACCTAAAAACTTCATATTAGATACCTGAGCTGACATTTTACAGAAACTTTCTTAAAGGCAATAGCGAATAAGGAGTGTAAAACCTCTACCTACGTGACAGGTGCACACGCACATGTAAGATATGCTAGTATACGATACGAGCACCAATAGCTTTTCCTCATTCTATTTTCCGTTGAGCGTTCATAAGAGTCTCACAAATTAGGATTACAGGCTGAAAGTTCCATTGATAGAGAACAGACAACTTGAAAGCTGTAAATATGTTATTTTTTATTCATCCTCATTATAGTATGCTGCTGGGATAGGAATATGCTGCCAGCATTTGGGATCCTTATGGGATAGGCTTGGAAACTGAGTTAGAACGCGTGCAGCGAAGATCGGCAAGATACGTTCAAGGCCGTTATGATAATCTCGTTAGTGTTACTGACCTTTTGCAGCAACTGGGATGGGAAACGCTTTCAGACCGTCTACTGAAATTTAGACTCAATCTATTATGAAAGTTCCAAGACAAAGGTCTATTCTCTGACGAAGTTGATAATATTTTACGAAATCATACATACTACGGTACATCAGATCATGATAATAAAATGAGGGACCTAGACTGCAGAACGGACAGATTTAAAATGTCATTTTTCCCACGAACGATAAGGGACCATAACAGCAGTAAATTAGACTTTTATCTAGGTTTGTCGATAGGTAGTGTAGCTCTTAGTAGTAGTAGTACTCCCTAATACTTGAATCCTTATCTGTTACCTAGTACTAGCAGCACGCCGTTCATGTTTTCTACATAAGTCTTGAGTCTCTGTCCATTTGTGTAGTTGCAAAAGAAAGGAGTTCGATGTCTAAGACTTAAAAGCCAAAAATTGGGCGGTATGCCTGTGCTTCACAGAAAGGAAAAGCGACTTGGATGTGAATGTGGGGCAATTAATGTCTTGCATCACTTACACATAGCATTAATGAGAATTAATGAATGGCAAGCTCACTTGGCGGAGTGTTGACATGAAAGCAAAAGAATAAACTTTGTTATATTCCACACGACTCATTACAGCCGGTTGAGTTCATCTTCGTTGAGTTTCACTTATAACTAAAAAATCGTGAGAAATAAATCAAATTTTATTCTTGTGTCATCACTTACGCATGGGTTAGAAGATGTTAACAAAGAAATTATGCTCTAGTATATATAAAACACTTTAAAGGATGAACTACGTATAACTCAGAAATTTGAAGTTTCTCCTTCGTGAATTAAAGACAGAGTTGTCGTTAACAGCCGTTAAATCTTCGAATACCAAACTATTGGACTGTTATCTCTCTACCGTTTTATTTTGCATTTTTTTATAAATAAGACTTTCAAGAGAAACCCTTAAGACGCAGCACATAACTTAGTGTTACAATGTTGATTAAAATCAAGTTTCCACTGAAAATTGTTTGTCAGCCAAAATCTTGGACACAATTACTTATGTGAGCCAAGCAATCCGGAAATATATTGTCTTAATACCCTCAAGGACCTAAATGAAATCAATACAAATAGATCTAGCCATTTATAACAATAAATGTAATTCAAATGTCTATAATTTGGTTTTGATAAAAGGTTCCTTGCCGATGAAAACAATTTCTATCGCCCTTTAAATCCGTTTTTTTCAGCAGCAGATTTAAGGAACTAGATACAAATCTGTAAATTAAACTTCAATTTAGTGATGGGTCGGTCGTGAGTGATCGAATCCCGAGAGCAAGTTCTCTTAAAAGAAAGATCGATGAACGGCTTCTCTCCAATGACCGATCTAACCTATCTCTTCATCTTCACCGATCACGACAGGAATGGTTGTATGAATTAAATCGAAACTAGAAGCTATGACGTGGTGGAAGGGCTCCATATTAGCAATGAAAATACTTTGTGACTTCCACAGTTTATTTATTTTGAACTACCGGTTTCGGCTGTCAAGCCATCCTCATGGTACATTTGTACCTGATGATGGCTTGACATCCGAAACCGGTAGTTCAAAATAAATAAACTGTGGAAGTCACAAAGTATTTTCATTGCTTATATGATTGTATGAAATCAAATATCGATCACGAGACTTGAGACCGGCCAAAAAAATCTTGAGTGAGGTTTCTAACGAGAGATTCGAGAGTTACTTGCTCTTTCGTGAGATGTAGGCAGTTGCTCCGCTCGGTTGCGAAAACAAGGACGCAGCGTAAAACCAGTCAATAATTTACATCATGACACAAATATCTTGCATTGAGAGAGTTTTACCAGTTTTGCTGGCTCGCTTTTTAGTAGAATAATAACATAATTAAAAATGAAGACCGAATCTGTCACACTGTTGGCAAAGAGACTGCTGGGTTAAGATACAAGAGGAATTCAATGGAAACTAAACATGATCCAGGTAATTATCCGTTTGTTAATACGCCGAGCGATGCATAATTTGTTACTGCGTTGGCTATGTAGTGCTGTTATTTATTACGTGCAATAGGTTAATCGTCACCTGTAAGTAGTACAATACAATACTATTTCCTATGAATTGTTTTCCTTTGCTGCGACGAGTCGTAAATTGTGTGATATATAAATATAGGTATGAGTCTATGACGTGATCGCTTAGAAATCAAACCTGATACCCTTGCTGCGATATTATACATACCGGCCGTTTATATAAACAACTGTGCTTCATATTGCCAATGCATTTAAAAAATTCAACTCTGCTCCTCTCTCTTCAATCACTTTTTCTAGACTTTGATGGTGTTGCTGTCAATCAAGAATGTTTCCAGGTGCTTAATTGGATGTCCGTTGGTTTTCCCTTCGTCTGAATTTTCTTCCCATATGTCTTCCGAAGTACCGGCGTGTTAAAATCACCGGTTTATTCATCCATCATTGTATTTTCGCCGAATTGTTTTTGGAATGCAGTTTGCTTTTGGTGTTCTTGCACACATTTTTAACTGTAATCTCACCAGCGAATCCTAATTTCGGAGAATAAAATTTCGTATGTGCCAATAAGTCTCCTTATTATTAAGAGGAATGGTATTTGAAGAAATTTATTTGGGGAATATATCGTGATTCCGGTTAATATAGGTTAGATCCAAACACCGTTCGAGACATGATAACTGCAAATTATGATTACCCACAGGTAATTTGATTCATACTTCCATCACTATACTTTTGTAGTGAATAGTAAGTTAAAAGAATGTACAGGCTTGGTCAGTATGAGTTTCCGGAATTTCGTTTGCATTTGCACAGAGTGCAGCTTCAATAAACGGTACAATTTAAATATCGTAATACTGTAATTGACTGTAAGCAAAAAATGAATTTACATCAGCCTTAGGCATTCCATTGAAATCGTCAAGAAGTTATTTCAATCAAAATGCACTAACATGTTTAGTAAGGCAATATATGACTTCATACCACCGATACGGTATTTCTGCGTGCAATAGTGCATCATCTATTATAAAATAGCGCTGGAAAATTGTAATCATCATATCATCCATCAATGTGTGTATTCCAACATGGCTTGTGCACAGGAGCTTAGACCATATTCATTTAAAATTTAATTACTTGGCAAGGGCAAATTAAAATTTCTGATACTACTAATTACTCATTACATATCCAAAATCCATGGTAAATATTTAGCAGGAAAATTTAGAAGGAACCAGCAGGAAGTTAGCAGAACATTCATAAGGATAATCAGAAATCTATAGTGGCAAAGACAATCTTATTTCAGTTTAAAAACTGATGCCTATCTTAAACATTGGTGGAGTAATGCAATTATAGTATTGGACTGTTATCAACGTCCATTCATTCCACATGACCCTCACTTTAATTCTTACATTTGCCTGACCATGACATTTTACCACCATTACAAATAGCTTTACAGCCATAGGTAAATATTTCAGTGGTCGGTGACCACTCAACCCTTCCCACTTCAAAAATGTCTTTCCTTAAAATGTTTCAATTTAGTTCTGCGCATCACATCCATTCATTTCACTTGCCTATACTTTTCCTACCTCTCCCAACTTAGCAAACATTTCCCTTCAGAAGTGCCTTTCAGGACCTCATTTCCTCTAATTACCTACTATCTGACATGAAGTGGACTCTTAAATTTCCTTCACTGTGATATGTAACTTCAATGCCTAGTCAAGTATCTCTTAACTTCTCTTCTATCTTACTTTCATTATCTTTCTCGAGACCCACTCCTCATATAACTTTAGTCTATTCTCACCCTCCCAACATTAGCCAATGGTTTAGATCCACCAAAGGCTACAACCCAAATCAAACCCTTTATAAAACCTTCCAAACCAACCTTTTGTTTGCATCCTATATCAGGACTTGAGGCATTACATATCCCCCATGATTAAATTCTTGAATATTGCTGATACAAGACATTTAATATCTTGAGTAGGACACCTCATTCCACTAAAATTCTGCCCCAGTTACAACTTCATTCCACTATTTATGTTTTTTGCTATTTGTCTTAAGCCTCTATTGGTTTCTACTCAATGTTCATTCTCAATCTATACTCTGGAGTGAGCTGGCAAGCCACTTACCATGAGGAAAAATATCCACAGATGCTGAGTGGACTATCTTCCCTTCGTTCCTGCTCTTCGTCCAATCTGGCATGTGTGAGCCTGACAGCTATAATTACCCTTGCTAATTTCTACTACAGGTAAATAAGACATCATAGAATGTCCTTTGAAAACAGTTGATTAATATTCATAAATTGACCAAAGATCATGACAATAGGAGTCGACTTAAGACTTAATCATATAGGGGTTTCAAGGAAAATATTCAAAATAAGCCAAGTAGTAATTGTAAAAAACCTACACTAACATTTATTTCACTTATTGATTACTAGAAAATAAATGGATCTATGAATGGTTGCACAACCCTTGCCCAACGATGACTGAGTCAGACATCGAAACGTCAGCCTACATGGAGACCATCACCCGGTTGGAAACCCGAGAAAGCTTCACCAACCCTTAGGTTCCTCATATCAGTGAAATAAATAATATTAATAATATGTAACAGCATTCATTAAGCATGAAGCAACAGACGAAATCCATTTTGCACTAAAATTTAGATATAAGTGAAAAATCATTGATTACCATTGCCTTATTAAACATCCATGACCCTCTTCTTCATTAACTTCTTCAACTTATAAAAGGGTGTTACCAAAACTAGGAGTGCATACTTGACTTAAATTATGACAGATATTTAATTTCAATGAGAGCATAAAAAATAATTTTATTCTGATCAAGTTTACTTTAAGTCACACAGGAACGACATCTGTAAACTTAAGTTGACTGCTAAGTAATTGAGTACCTGGGTAACTTGAGGCACACAACTTATCACATGATATTTTTTGCACTCTGTGGTTAGTGATGACTATTTGGATTTGGAAACTGGCTCTCTTCTAATAATTTACTCCATAATACCCTATCTTGGCATGTATCCTTTGCCTCTATTGCATTCATAAATTGCTTCATTCACACTCTCTCCTATTCTTAAGACTCCTAATCTTTCTCCTTTAATGTCTCTTCCATCACATCATGAACCCACAATTTTTTCCATCTTTCTCTTACGCTATTCACTCCTCAATCACAATCCTGTTCCACTACTCAACTCTAATCTATTATTTAAACAAAGCCAAACCCACAGAGAATAATCCTTTTATGAAGTCCATTACGGTAGCATGAAGGAAGAGATCATTTCAAAATGTCAAAAGAAAATGAATAAAAAGATATTAGCCTTAGTTCCCATAAGTATCCAATATGTATATCAAGCAAAAATCAACATGAAACACATTCAGAATCTTTACTCTTAATAATCCAAGATGGTATATATATTGTTCTAGCAAATTCAATGATTGCATGGGGGAAATAAACATTTGTCACAGTATGCACAGCTGATTTTTCTTCTTTGAATCAAAACTAGGTATAACTTACAACTGTTATCATTCATATGGTATGTAAACTACTGTTTTCTGATTACAGTTCTATAATATAGAGAGCACTGGCACAGTGGATATTGGTCTGAGGTTATTGATGGCTATAACCATTGATAAGCACTAAACCATTCTGTAAATAAATAATTGATCAGAGACTATATCCTTGCAAAGATAATAAACATATATATTGAGGTCAGATATTTAGTAAACATTCTTATAACCTGATTGTTCCATGCATTTCATAACATCTACAGAGTTATAGTTTTGCCTAGATATAGTATTCCCTGCCTGTTACATGGTATAGTCTAGTAAATGGCAACTATAGTAGCAATCAGATAGCAGAGAAACTCACTGACGCTTAAATATTTTATTGCAGTGCATTGGTGCTTCTTAATGATAGCAGCAATATCATTTAGAGGAAGAACGAATGTAGTGGGTTTAAAATTAGCACTGTCAGTGCCAAACAATGTAAGAAGATTCATCACATCCTGCATATCAGTTTTTAAATCCCTACTCATACAAATCATTATAACAAATATTTTGTGTGTATTAGGCATTTCTTATAGCTTAGAAGCAATATATGTTAACACTTACTGATAAGCATTTGGTATGTATAAATGTTGAATACCCTGTAAGACATAACTATAATAATCAAATCGTTTTCGTAACCAATTAACATCTCCAATGTACCGGCAAAAGCATTTTGTAAGGGGGAATTAATATAGCACTAAAGATTCAATGCTATAAAAACTTGCATATTTACTGAATATACAATTTATTGAAAGGTACGCATGTACAATATACAAACCATCATTTAATAATATGCTTTTTAAACATTTAGAATCTATGTGGTATTGCGAAAAACATTTACTGAATATCAATATAATTGACTAGTTTGATTAGTTAACTAACAATAAGTGACGAAGTGCACGGTGAAACGCCATCGATTTTATTCGACGGCAACAAACGAACCATGTCTTGTAAGGAGCGTTTTAAGTTAGATATAAATCACTCAAGTGGCTGAAAAAAATCATATATTTCAACAAATATTGAGAATGGTAAACGTGAAGTCCTATGCAGTTCACTTTGGCACAAGAAGTGCTTCACGAGAAGAAAACAACACCACGACAGAAGCAACTTCACAAAAAAGCAATCATCGTAGGACTGATTGTTATTATTAGAATTACAGATATTAGAAGATACATTTTCTATACTCCATGATTATATACTTCTATAGAATATTCAATACATGAGACAAAAACCCAAACCAATGTAGGTATCTACACAGCGAATGTCTTGGGCTCCTGTATTTGCACTAATACTCTGAATTTATGCTTTATATTTACGATGTAAACAATAAACGACAAATATTTCGTTGACCTATGAACAAATCTTCGATTTTGGCATTTATTAATATTGTAAGCACTCGACGATCACGAGACAGTATTTCAGAAGCACAGTAACTAAATTATAGATATATAGTACGATGTAAACAAACTTTTACCAAAGTTGAACGTTCGATTTTTTACATGCAATTCACTCTTAGACAAACACACAGCAGCAAACTATGAGATTATTTCAGGGGGCACTGTAACTTAAACAATTACGACGTAAACAAACAAAAACCCACCATTAACTTCACTATAAAGGCCATTTTGAAGCACTAACTCTTGGTAAATTTACGACATAAACTATAACTTTAGCATAAGTTGAACATACACTTTCTTCGTGTAACTCACGTCCAGAAATAACGCAATATTATGCCATTTCAGAAGCACAGAAACTTTTATAACCTCCACGGCGTATTTCCTGTCATAACACATCCATTAGGAGCGTAAGTCTACCTAACACAAATTACCTTTAAATATAAAAATATCACCACAAGAACACACGCAATACATCAGAGCACATATATAACTATAACTAACACACATATATAACTAACATACCTTTATATACCTATATATATAACATTTGTAATCACTGAATTTCCATAATTGCACTGTCACTCAAACACACGATAAACCATAGTTTCAATATTCTCGACAAATATGACGTCTCTTGCACAAGTGAAACAGTGATACCGACTGGAATTGAAAATTGAATTTAAGTGCTACAGTCGGATAGTTTGATTTAAATTCTTTCAGCCAAAAGAAAACGTTGATCGGTTCGAACTACATACCAAAATAAAATTTCGCAGCGTCCTATGCTACTATTTATCATTGGTTTTTATAATTAGTTTTTAATAATTTGTGGTCCATAAATATGTCACTCTTTAGTTTTGTAATCAAGTGGGATATTTCTAATATTTTTCGTAGAACTATACTTAAAATCACAAACCAATAACATTGTGTAAAAACAAAACAAACCTTCGAACGTATTGCAAAATTGTGCCTTCAATTGTTTTTGAAGAATTACCCACAACTCAACGGAAACCGGCACTGAACGAGGTAGGTAGCTGTACTGTATAGCTATCAAGAGCATTAAGCTGTACACATCGGTCATGCTTACAGTATATGACTCACGAACAACCAGATTTTTTATCTATCACGACTTTCCTGAGAGATCATTGATCGTAGGCAACTTGAACTGCTCACTAGCTGGAAAATCGGTCACTCTGATCGAAGATCAAAGATCGAATCACAAGTGGGAGTGATCGACGTGACCGAAATCTCTCAAAAGACCGACTTTGCCCATTACTACTTCAATTGCTCTTTCTTGTGATTGTACAGCTAATCCCTGGAATTCCCTCTCACAATTACGTTTTACAACATTTGTCGTAAGCAATCTCAGTCCTACTTTGGCAAATGTACCTAAATGAAAAGCTGCCTTTATTTAACTGTCTGACCTGACTGCCTGATCCATCCATTTATTTAACTAAGTGCCTGACCTCGACCGGAAAAATCGCTGATTCATTTATCGGTTGCCACCAAAATTGGCTTCCGGAGGTAAAAGAGGGAATTACGCAGTCTAGGCAGGTGAGACAAAACATAGAAAACGGAGAGAAGTATATGAACTCCAGAGTATTTAATGAGATAACGCCGAAGAGACGATCTTTAGTACCATGAGCGACATTGGAGCTTCTCTTTCATATCATCAACGATTGCCTACACATTAAGAAGAAGGAATAATTAAAAAAAAAAACAAAAAATTGGATATCAGGTTTTTATTTAAATACATTTTCTTCTTATGTGATGCTTCACCAGCATGGCGATTCTTCCTCAGATACAGAAAAATGGATGACCATATTGATTAAGCGAAACGGTACTCGTTATCACATATTTTCTTACCTGTGTAAAACAAAATTATCTGACATTACCTGCTCACATCCAGACAAGATATCAAAATGAAGCTCTCATCACAGAAAATAAATTTACGGTAAGAAAAATAGTATGTAATAGAAACGTCCTCATTAATTCCGGTCCATGGCGTGTGGACCACAATAGAATACTGATTTGGTCTCGTCTGAGTCTCTGGAGACAAAGGAGCGGCCCTCCCTACGTGTTTTCGCAAGTGAAAAAGTTTCGAGTTAAAAGATACACTTTTTCACTCAGACAACGGATTTGTTGAGGTGAATTAAAATAAAACCGTTGCTATCGCCCCAGTGATGACAAATGAAAAAAATAATAAAAGAAAACAGACGGCTTGGAGAGTGCTAAAATAATTTCGGCCTCTTCTTCCGGTGATGGGGAAATGGATTACGTACGTACATGAGGAGAGTGGCGAGTTGCATCGTTTTATGTATTCGGGCGAAGGTGATCGGGGACAGAGAACGGAAACTGGACGAAATACAGGGATGCTCGATTTGCGTTGTTGCGATGGGGAAAGGATTATGGGATGAGTTGAACGATATTCAAAAGGGAAGGAGGCAAAACAGTGGCAGAGAGAGGAAGAAGATCGTCAAAAAATCCCTCCAGGCTATGTCCTCGAAAAACGATGAGTCGATCGATTCCTTGATGGAAAATCGATCTGCAGCCTTGTCTCTCTTCTCTCGTTTGAAGCACACCCTCAACTCTCCGTTCTCCCTTCTCTCCCCTCCCATCGGATAGGTTGGGTGGGGGGGGGGGCGAGGGTTGGGAGAATGTGAGTGACCTTAAACACCCAGTTTCTCCACCCATCCCCAATCCTTACCCTTTCAAAGACCCCTTGCCGCCCACACTTCTTTAAACCCTTACTCCCAAAAGCGCCCCAAGGGTTCAGAGCCACGGCGTCAGCAACCGCGGGTGGATGGCAGCAGCGGGGGTATCCTGGAGGCGGCGTAGGACGACGGCCATTAAAGAAGAGGTTTGAGGTTGCTGAGGCAGCCAGGAGCGGTTTTTTTGGACGGTCGTTATCGAGGGAAGCAACGGTGAAACGGATTTCGATATCTATGACTTCTGCCACGTGGGACGTGTTCTGATATCGCCCTTCGTTTACTTGTTTTAAAAACATATGCCAATAAATAATTATACGATGAGTGCCTTCCATTCGCTTAGTAGAGTGCTATTATCACTTCGCTTAACACAACAGTGCACTTGCCTTCCATTCGTGATTTAGACCCTGCGCACTAGGTAGCGCACTTCAAAACAGATCGGGAGCAAAGTTCATGTGAGATAAACAACAAAAAACGTAGATAATGGCATCCATGATTGTTGTCAAGTTTGTTGATTTTCAGTAAAGGTGGCAAAAATTAATATTTTAAAGTTTTTTATAACTCTGCTACAAAAAGATAACGTCTTTGAATAGTAAATTTGAATACATTCAACAACTAACTAAATATTCGACCGTGACTGTTGAAATCATACTAATATGCAAAATATACATACGAATGGTGTCTGAGTGACTGTCATATTATGTATGGGTGGATTTTGAGCTGTCATATTATGTGTGGGTCGATTGCTACTACTATATATACTTGATTTAATAAGTTTTCTTGGAAAATGGTTCTTAATAAAGATATCTTCTATGATTTTCAAATTTTTATTGTGATATTCGGGATCATTGAGTAGTATGGCTCTATATTTCATGGCTAAGGCGCTGTTAATTTTCTGTTTAAATGGATGGCAGCTCGTAAAATTTAAAGATCTGTTGCTTTTAATTTTTTTCTTATATCAGTCAATTGATACTGTACCATCCAAGTTGCATACTACAATAGTATCATGAAAAGGAAGTAGGTTGTCTTGTTCTATTTCAACAGTGAACTGAAGTTCATTGTAAAATTTATTAAAGTTTTAGTCTGTATTGTCAAAAACATAATGTTTTGGAATTGCTAGAATTAAGTCATCAACGTATTTGTATAAAAGCGGAATATCAAATGTTAGGTTTGGGATGATAGTATCCGAAAATTCACTCATCACTGTATCCGCAAGAATAGGAGCAACTGAAGAACCCATTGGTACTCCATCAATAATTTCATAAAATGTATCAATATATTGCAAATAACCTTTTTTAACAGTAAACAGTTAAATAACCTTTGCAAATAACAGTCTCATGAATTCATTTTTATCAAGCGAGGTGTGATGAATCAAGTTACCCCATTTTGATGTTTTCAACTAAATCTAAAGGTATATTGGTGAAAAGGGATTTAACATCTAGAGGTATGAGTTTGTATCCTTCTGGGATCTTATGCGATGTTATTTTCCTGAAGAAATCAAATGAATCCTGAATATTATATTTGCAGGATGTTATGTGGCTTAAATAAGTTACATATTTATTTAGCACATTCATAAGACGGACTATTTATAAAAACTGACAACTAGTCTTAATGCATTATTTGGGTTGTGATATTTAAGCACACCATCAAGCTGTGGTGCTGTCCCATTATATTTAGTTAATTTGTTTTAAGGGCAAGCTCTATTTTATTTTGTTTGAAAAGTTGTATGACAATCTCATTTATTTTAGTTTGAAGTGAAGGGGTCGGATTTTCGTTTATTGGTTGGTAAATTTGTGTACCGTTGAGTAGTTCTTTAATTTTTTTTATCATAACCTTTTTTGTACATAAGCGCTATTTTGTTCATTTTGTCTGTTTTTAGGACTATAATATCTGGAAGGGATTTAAGAAATTATTTGGTTTTAGTAATATTCTATTTATAGGATCTGTTTTTATAACCGATTGTTTTTGTTTGTGAATATAATTGGTGATAATATTGGTGAATTGTGCACACATTATGTCCTGTTTAGGCTGCCCATTAATTTCTGAAATTACGTTTTCAATTTTGTGTTTCAAAGTGACCGGTAATTCTTGGTTTGAATACGAAATGCTATGTTTGGGACCGAAACTGTGGAAATTTGTTATGTCATTCGGAATATTAATAGATGTGAGATTTGTTACCCATTCATAATTACCAGGGTCCTTCCTTTTCGGTACGAGTTTTCTTAATTTAGATAATTGTCGTTTTTTTGACTTCTTCACAATAGCGATCATAAAATTGAGTTTGCCATTGAATAAATGACGCATTAAATTATGACGTACAACTGCTTTGAGATTATTTTTTCCATCTTTGAGGTTCTTTTCACTCTTTCCAATTACTAAAGGTACTAAATTTAGGAGAGTAAACTTTTTTATATTTGTAGTATTATAATTATTATTATTAACTGTATTCCTTGCATTGTACTGTAGCCCTGAAGAAGCCTCATTAATAAAAAGGCAAAACGTCGGCGGAAAAAGGAAGTTGAGATTTTTAAAAAGACATGACCAAGCCTCCATAAATTAACCCATATATTTTTTATAGTATGGCGATTTCATCAAAAATTCCATTACATGATTTCCGGGTGATTAAAAATATGATAAGTATAGATCCCAAAACTAAAAAGCGCCTTAGCCTTTTGGCAGACAACTGGGAAATAGATTAAACCGGATGAAAAAGAGACTGACATCCTTGCAGGTGCACACAGCTTCCTTCCTAGTCTGGAGCCGATGGATCGGGAAAAGACTCTCGATGGTGAAATTTGGGGATACCCTTGTTCCTACTACTGCCACTCACTGCCACTCTCAAATGTTCTTATAATCTTCTCATCTGAGAAAGAATTCGGGCTATCCGAGGAGGCATCTTGTAGCGCAATTTACTATTCTTCTATTGGCGTTGAGTCTTAGAAAACAGTCAAGAACAATAACCCGAAAATAAAATGTGAAATATTCGTTGTGTGGAATTTGGATGAATGTTTTTGGTTCTCTCATTTATTGATAAACTGTTTATTTTAATCAATTGATCAGCTATTTAAATATTACAGATCCTCAAAACGAACAATTTGAAATAAATATAAAGTCATTTCAGTAAAATACATAATTTAGTTAACTACAACTTAACTGGCAATTGCAACCATTTTATCCCGAGTTGCTTTAACGTACCTACGCCATTTGATTAGCAACATGGAATTTACCAAGTCGATGCTGTAAGAGAAGGACACGTACAAAAAAGTGGAGAAATAATACAATAAGAACATTCAAATATTTTAAAATGTTAAATAGCTAAGTCCATTCAAAATTGTTCAACGAATCAAAAATTATCAATAAATGTGGTTGGCTTTTTCATATTCTTTTAACGATCTTTTGTTTTACGTTCACTTGAATTTATATTGAGTACATAATGCGATATTCCTAGCCATCATCACAGTTATCTCCTGTAACTAATCGCACGTTTATAATTCCAATAGCATAAATATTTGCCACTCTAAATTAATTTTTATTACTTTATTTTCCTCGTAATAAAGAATTCAAAATAAAATGACGCAATTAACTGTTGATGG
Source organism: Pyrrhosoma nymphula (assembly GCA_963573305.1). Taxonomy (NCBI): domain Eukaryota; kingdom Metazoa; phylum Arthropoda; class Insecta; order Odonata; family Coenagrionidae; genus Pyrrhosoma; species Pyrrhosoma nymphula. The sequence continues at coordinate 203,707,662 of OY754327.1, read as the reverse complement.
ATGTAATTTGACAAAATGTATCATTCCAAATGTAAATTTACCGGTATCATTCTATGTAACAACGGGTATTTATTGCGTAACACGAATAATCCTGTTCGTTCAAAGAAATTGTAAGTACCAACTGTAAAATATTTTTTTATTTTTGTATAAACAAAAACATGCCTAATATTGGGATTTGAATAGCGACATCACTTCATTACCTTGAACATAAACTGAAACAAATGAGACATGATAAGCACAATTTTACTTTTGAAAACGACATATTTAGTACATTTAATTGCATCATTCTCGATGTCACCTTTAGACATCTTTCCGTGGAACACTGGAGATAAAGTAACTTTGAGTCTGTATTACCGAACAAAATGAAAGGGCTAATGGAGTAAAAAGGTTCACTATTCAAGCTAAATTACTGCTGTCATGTGACGGCATATGCTATCAGGGATAGAAGAAGTAACTCTGCAATTCCACAAGGTAATGATTTATTGAATTTAAAAAATCAAAGAAGAACACACCACCGGTTTCATTGATTTTTAAATTCAATAAATCATTACCATGTGGAATTACAGAGTTATTTCTTCTATCCCTGATATCAAGGAACTCCACCAAGTTATGTCCGAAACCATCATCTACCTGTACATTACTAGATTAACATCGAATTTGGAAAAAGGAGACATTGCATTTGGAATTTATTTCATTATAGGCTTCAATTATCGTAAAGGTCAATTTAGTTTCTGTGTCTGTCATTCAGTGATTAACTATTTGCTTTATAAACTGATCAGCTGTTTAAAAATTACATATCTTCAAAAATAACTTTTTTAAACGGATAAAAAATTCATTTCATTTATTTAATTTAGTTAACGACAACATTACTGACAATGTCATAAATTTTACCCCTAGGTAGTTAAATGTACGTCATTACACTGGCAATATGGATAATGATATCTTGTCATTTAATTAGGATACTAAAGCGAGGATATCATGCTCCTTCCAAATACATTACTCAAAAACATAAATCAGTAAATTATTTTACTGATATTTCACCGAATACCGAACTAAGAGTATTCCTACGAACAACTAGTTTTGTATTTCCTTACAAATATCAAAATCAGAGATAAAACATTAAATGCCGCCACTCGCCACTTCAACAATCCCCAATGGGCATTCTTTCTCTAAAGTCTGAAGATAGAGTATCTGGAAATCAGTGCCTCACTTGTAAGCTGTTTCCTCGTTAATTCCTTCCTTGTTTGCTCCTAAATGGTACGGAATGAGCAACTGCTGGTTTCTTTTAGAAAAGGGGTTGCAAAGATCGGGTGAGTGTGCCACAAAGTTGTACCAGAAATGGATTCGATTGAAGGGCGAGGGACTTTGGTTCTCTCAGCACTTTTGATCGCTGTCTACCGCGGAAAGACTTTACGTAAAGATTCAGATTCGCAGTTTAGGGATGAGTAGTATTGAGATAAGCAAAACGATAAATGGTAATTGGCTGTATTTTCTCCCAGAATTTAATGAACATTAACTAAAATAGAATATGGGCGTTTCTTTAATAATTTTAGATTTTCCCGCTGCAAATTCCTAAAAAAATACACATTAAAATAAGACAACTGGTGAAAACTCAACTTTGAGAATAAAAAATGAAAAATGAAACGATTTTTTTATGGAGAGTTTCTTCTGCGATAATAGAAAAATGTATTTTTGATTTTGAGCGGACTTCTAAGGTGCTGAAAAATTTTCAAACCATTTGCCTTTCCCATTCCTTATCCAAAAAATGTTACTGAAGATTTTCTCGAGTGTTTAAAATAGTTAACTAATCAGTTTTATCTTCAATGACTTAGCACATGTTACCATGCATCAACAAGGGTTGAACTACAATTTATAATTATCCTGACACGTTATTTTCGTAGTTAAAATCTGGAGTGACTACGAATAATTTAATAAAAGAAGAAAGAGAATGACCGATACCCAACATTTCAACGTAGAAATAACTACCCGGCCATAATAAAATTCTGATAATTCCATCATGAAATGAAGAGATATTTGAACCGGTTGTGTAATAAGTTGAAATTCATAACCATGCAGTCGTAAAGAAAGAGCAACAAATCAAAGTTAAAATATTTTCCTATAATCAATATTTTTCCTTCATTCTGTATCGACTAACCAGTAGCATTAGCGGACCGTGGTGTATTAGCCGGCGTCGGCGTATAGTTGGGAGTCAAAGGAATGTCATAAATCCACCATTTTGTTACAAGTGAACTTCTTTTTGGGCTTATCCATAGTTTGTCCACCCTTTCAACCCCAAAGTAACTGCCCAGTAAAAAAGGCCGAACTTTTATAGTTACATATCATGACTTGAGACTGTCTGGCCACCTTGTTTCCGAAGATGATCATATTTAATCCACGATTTCACAGTCACAAAATAAATTCACAGACACGTTTAATGAAACAGAAATAATTTGGCAATGATTTAAATTGGAAATAAGCATGGAAACATCATCATGAAAGTCCCTTAAATAACAATGTTTTGGAGAATATTTCGCTAAAAAAATAGAAAAAAAGGAAGCATTCATGTCCTCTTATGCCTTGCTAACGCAAAGTGCTTCAATCACAGATAACATTTGATGTAACTATAATACGCCACAAAGCACTCGCTAAACATGTCCCAAAAGTTCACTTTACATGACGACGACGAATCCAAGAAGAAACGTTAAACGCAATGGATCCTGGAAATAATAAAATAAAATAATTATAAATTGCGGAAAACAATGACCAATATTGCCTTTTAACTAGTCTGCTGAACCACACAAATGGGTTCTCACTTAAACTCCTCGCATCGCTAATTGCAGCTAGATGTTACTCGAACTGGGTTTCAACCTTTTCCAACCTATTTCCAACGAGTCTTCATTTTTCTAGGTTTTCATCTGTTAGGGATTGATTACAAAGTGTCCCTACTCTTTCCTTGCACCATCAAAGTAGCCTCGGAAAGTTCCAAAATACTATATAGATATTGAAGTAGTTTAATTTTGACCAATAATTCAAATTCTTTATCCTATTTTCATGAACAAATATACACTCTGTTAATAAAGTGAAATACATCACCTTGTAACATGATTTTCACAATCAAAACGCCTCAATCAAGATTTGTAATACAACTAGGATAGGAATACCCCTCATCTGAAATATATTATGATAAAATCCAGAGTATTACGACCAATGATAATGAGAAAATGCTTGAATAAGGATAAAACTATTTCTTGTGTAGTTCTATCGGGAATACTTATGGAAATCCATATCGCGCAAGTTCTATTTACCAACGTAGTAACACAATAAAGAAGTAAACTCAAGGATTTAATGAAATTCTATTAAATGTTTTCAAGTTTTCATTTATTGTTTTGAACATTAGTTCACACGTATCATTTAAACAGAACAGAAAATATTATATCAAACAAGGTAAAGGGTAATCCCCAACTTTCATGAGCATATTGACAACCATGAAAACAAACACGTCCTCGGGATTATATGATACATATTGTATCCTTCGTACACTAGCGTTGCACACTTACAGCCACGTACAGCCAGTCTCGGAGTCCAATATGAATCAACGAAAACATAATAATTCCGTTGCTTAACTTAACTAGGTACATTTTCTAGTCCACATAATCACTGGATGCTTGTGTTTTCATTGATCATTTGCGACCCTCAGCGGGAAATTCACGCTTGTGATCAAGCTTTGAAAATTAGCGCAAATAAATAATAAAATTAGCCCTATTTTGTCGTTGCTACCCGGCTTAAAACCCACTTACAATTTACTTAGTAATTAAGTGTATTAATTGCTCAGCTTCAATCAACGAGAAAATCAGCAGAAAGAAAATCATCTGATTAGTGTCCTTAATAATAAGTCAAGGTTGACTTGACGAAGGTGAGCTGCCTTATTTAAAAAAAATAAGATTCAGAAAATTTGTAACGATAAGTGGTTGAGCATTTTATTGTTAACAGTGGGACCCGACTAAGAAGCCAGTTGAGCTCACCCTGAAATAAGGCAATTTTGATGAAGCTCGTCTGATTAAAAGTATTTAGAAAACCTTATTTGACCATTATGAAACGAAAATTGAGCTCAAACTCTGGCTTAACACGGCCTTCGTCGAGCAAATGCTTAAACCCATATATTGATGGTTGCCAATTACCGTGATCGCACATATGTCTTCACATACCTATTCCAATAACCAGAGCATATAATCCCTCTGAGAAGGCATACTACAGGTTCAAAATCTTTACTCTAGTGTATAAAGGCAAGCTTACGTGTAGGTGGATTGGAAAATAATGGTTATCATTCCGAGTTATTACCCTAGACCCGACCGAGAAAATCGATTTAACCTTGTGCCTTTCCCTTCCTGCCTCTTTTTATAAATGAAGTAGATACATAGAGAAATCAATATATGTTTCAATCAATTTCTAGGGAATGGAAAACTACCTGCTCTTCCACCGACGTACGTGCTAATCACATCGTCCATTGTAAATGAAATAAAAGAGAGTAGTGAAATTAACATCTTACAATAATACAAGGTTAGATAATAGATAATAATAATAGACCTTGATTAGGTTACATTCTTTGTATCCTAATCAAGGTTTTACTTGTAAACCAAGTAAAACCTTGATTAGGATACAAAGTTTAAATGGTGTTTAGATAATAACTTAAACATGTGAAAATGTAAAAAAGAAAAAGTAGGTAATATTTTTCAAAACAAAAGAATTATTGAGTTGAATGGAAACATGTCTTGTGCAAATTTGTGGTTGGCAATAGGAGGTGACGGAAAAAGGAACCACGAAAAGAAACGCAGAGAGGTTAAGTCAAGGTACACAGAGAATATAAAGAACTCAGCTGAGAAATCGAGAACCGTAAAAAGGAAATGTGTCCAGAAGGCAAAACATGAGAGGAGTGACGGTAGGGAAGGAATGGAATGAAGTGAGAAAGGAAATGAAGTGGCTGGGCATGGTATGCATAGCAAGCAGAAGGAAGAAGAGGAGGAGGAGAAAAGAGGGGAGTTTCTTGGTGACGAAGGGAGGAAGGGAAGGGAAGAATAGGCGGGGGACAAAAAGGTCCCAATTTTTCCCTTTCCCTTTGTCGAAGATCCATCCAAATTGCCTGCGCTCTACAAAGACCCTGTGTTCAGTCACTCCCTTTCCCCTCCTTCCTCTTGGACCGGATAATTTAGGAATACAAAATAAAGCGGCCTTTTCCTTCTGCTTGATAAGTTCCTCCCGGAATAGAACGGTGGGAAAATTCAATGGAAAATATATGAATCTAACCACAGCGTCACATTTGCGCACCTTCCCACTAGCATTACATGCAGTAAAAATCTCACACCGTGACCATTAAATGTAAATTACTTCAGCTATTACTACAAGACAGTAAAATTAAATATGAGCAGAACTCTTGCAAGGTTACGTGCTTGCATTCGCCTAAGGTACCTTGGATGGACACCAGTCGCCGTCGTGCGCTGATTTTTAGCATACTTACAATCTAGCGACTTAGCGATGAGGTACGGTGTTCAACAATCTAAGGTGGGATCTAAACAACCTAGGCTTACTCCTCTGGAACAGGACTTCCTTCTCTCACTGTATCCCACAGCCATGAATATACATATGGATCCTAAACTTGCCCCCAGTTTGGGTGTTGCCAAACATTCCGCATGCACCGAAAAATCAGGACCAAGCAGATTGTAGCGCCACCACTATAGAGAAGGTGGTTTTAATAAGGAAAGGCCGTGATTCAAATGGAGATACTGGAAATAAAGGTACCGGAATTGGCCTCCATATTAACATCGGCCATTTTTGACACACACAAGCGGAACCATGCCGACTGCGGCGCTATGCAACACCTTTGCCCGTACATTGGTGCCGAAGATTTTGATCCATATGTATATTCATGCCCACAGCGATCTGTTTCTGCAAAACTGTCATTTGTCGAATAGCAGCGCCAATTGAATCGAATTTTACGACCCTTTTTTTCACCCAACGCATAGAAATTTCATAAAAAAATCTTAGCTTTCCATATCTATTATCATAGCGAAGATAATATCGCATACCTTCGTCATGACTTATGACTTCCAACCAACCCTGGTAGCCACTGTAGTAATCTTCAATTTATCATTCCTACTCCTATTAGTTTCCAGGATTCTCCACCAAATACTCTTCCTTCTGTCACTCTTTGAGTCAAGCGCCTTCCACCCAATTTAGAAACGGAAGGAAAATTATCACCTCCAAGTTATAAGCCTTGAAAGAGGGTGCACATCCTCTCATTAACCACTTCATTTAATTGGACAAACCTCCCTCCCTTGCTCCAGTATAATTTCCCGGCAGCTTCCTAAATTTTCCCAACGAGTTATAACTAGTAGGATGTTTTGAAAGGAATCATTACATATGCGCAGCGTCTTTTAATAGCAGTTAACCCACTCTAGTACCTGACACACAATTTGAATCTGTTTGTGGAATCTAAGGCTTTCCGAGGAAGAATAAAAACTCAGTGGCTACAACTCGGGGGAATTGGGTTCACACTGGATCACACACACACATTGGATCAGGCAGAAACTTCGAAAGGACCTAACTCTATTTGTGGAACACCAAGTTTAGTTCCGTGGGATAATATAAAAGACGAACAATTATTGAAATCAAAATCTAGAAAGAACACATCCATAATTATTCTAAGTTATACAACAGATGGGAATCAAAATCAAACATGCGAGGAAAGAAAATTTCCACGACAGTGAAATAATAGCCTTGGCTCCACGAAATTAAATAAATATAAAAAATATTTCAAAAATAACATGACTTGACATGTACTGAAAATTATTGTAAAATGTAATAAAGAAACTAATTTTTTCCATTTCATATAAAAATGCATATTCAACGTTTAACACAGTATTATAAAATGTCCATTTTCCTAATGTAATAGTCCCCTCGGATAAAAAAATGAAAGGGTAGTTGGAGGCATGGAAAAATGAGCGCGAAATTTTAAATGGTCCCGCAAATCAAAATTTCATTTTTGGTACGCCCTAAATTTCCCATAAAAATAAAAGACAAGCAATGGGCGTCGATTAAGCCAATGATCATAATGATACCAAGATTTTGATTTGAAAAATGGAGAAGATCTCTTGCTACAGTGAAAAAAAAATCATTGAACTGCATTGAAGGAGACACTTTAAGAATGAGCGGAGAGAAGATTCATTATTGACTGTTACGTCACATGAAAGAAACAGCTCTCACGTTTTGAAAAATTCAAGAGGACGGGAGTTGGGTCACGTGGATTGCATGGACGCTGAATAATATATGAGGAGGATCAGCGAGGACGCCATCCAAATTGAAAGAGACCAGACTCCGACATCAGATTCCATATGTCTTAATCTCCGGCCTCAACCTCCTACACCCCTCTGACCGAACATCGTCTTTCTCCAGCCCCACACCGAGGAAGGAAATCCACATCTCACGACTACCCCGTCTCCTCCCCTTCCTCCTCTTAAAAAACATTTCTCTTTTGTTCCTCTTATATATGGGTGCGTCTTTTAAATCAATTTGACAAATGAACACAAAAGAAGTGACACACCAATTCAGAAACTGGGATGTAACGTTTGCAGAATATTACATTCCAACGCTAAACATTTTTAAATTACAGTGGTCTCTTTCGATAAGGTATAATAATGCATTGTGAGCTTGAGTTGAAACCGCACGCCCGCAACGACTGGCTGACTATATTACGCACTGGCTAAATATTTACGTACAGAGTATTTTCACGGCTCTGATGTGTTATCGCGCCGATTTTGATTCCGCACTAAAGATCTCGTCCAGATTCTGTAATAAAGCGAAAACCTGTCTTAATGCAGTCGCGCAGCGCGGATAATGGCCCTAGGTGACCGTCAGCTATTTTCATCTTGAGCGAAAATTTCTGCGCCGTACATTTCGTGACTCCAATGTGTTAGTACGTTGATTTTAGTGGTAATTGTAAGGAAGTGTCTAAATCGTCTAGATACTTAAGACATGAAACGGAATTTTAAAGTTTTGAGATATTTGAAGGCAATACAATCAAAAAATAGGAACTGCGACACTGGTCGCGCAGTAAGTTTTAACGGTGTCACCCGTAAGTGTTCACACAAATGTGTTAAATTCACGGAGGAAAAACAATCTTTCACCTGGGCTGGGATTCGAACTCAAACCCCTCAATTCCGCAATGAGTGCTCCCACTAGTTATTGTACCAAGGCTTTCTCTTCCACCATGATTTTCATGGACTCTGTATATAAAGAATACGGCGTTCTCACGGGGTGCCGTGCATAATATGCGATGAATGGCCCCTGCCTGTTCACCCGATTTCTTTCACTCCTCCATGAAATTGCAATGGAATATGAAGCCTAACTAGCTTAAGGAGGTTCCGCCGCGACTGTGTCAGTCAAAACAAATACTCAATTCCACATTTTTTGTATTTTGCCAAAAAAATCCTGCATTCACTGATGCAATGCGTTACCATTAGAAAAACAAAAGTAAAGTAGAAAATATGCAGATTATTATAAGAATGTATTTTAAATGAGCACTTTTTTCCAGCCATAGGAGCCGACTGCAGAGCCATTTCCTACGCATTACCGCATTTTGACTTCAATTACGGCAGTTTTTTCCCTAATAACTAGAAAAATAAGGTGGTAAGATGCCTGTATTTTATTTTTATCCTATTTCTCTGGATTATTTCCTTCTTAGAGACAGTTTTCTATGAAAATGGCATTTGTATTTTGTGGAAAAATACTATTTTTCCCAGTGTTTCTCTCATTCCCCCATTGAACACCATATAATTTCAAGTTCAATCATATAATAAAATAGCGCAGAAAGGTATTATTTTGTTGTTCATATCAGATAGAGGACAAATGTTTCTACAAGTAGACAGAATATGAATAAAGAGACATTTAAGTCATTTTACGGTGGAACCAACTTAAGTGAGTGCAGCACCCGGCACGGTAATGAAAGGTTTGGATTCGAATCTCAGGCCGGACGAATTATTTTCTATCCATAAATTTCAAAAAATAAATCCCTGATAAATTTTCAGGTTACTTCCAGATCTCGACCCGTAGGAACAACAAAGCTCGAATGATGAATAATGGAATACATCTTCTCGAAATGTATTTTTAGCCATGGATCAGTTTCAATATGTCCACTGTAGAATACGGCTTTGGAAACTTTAAAATAATTAACGCGGCGACAAATGACGGCGCAGGCACCGCTTTGATGACCGCAAAATATAAACCACCAAATCGTACGTATCCGAGTAAAAATCTCGTCCACGTCTCCAGCCTTCGACTTTTTCCGAGTTCTTCTTCCCACCGCGCCACCCCCAAAACCATTCCCACGTTTTCCATCATGATTAAACCACGCTCTCCTTGCCTTAATTACTCAAAACTCTGCGGAAAATAACGCTGGTTCAGCGACGTGGTCCCTTTAATTAAATCACGAACAAGCATCATTTGGAGATGCACCTTGATTAAACGAGGTTAAGCCACTCTTCATTCCATCCAAGGCCGTCTCTTGCGCACATGATGGTATGTTTCGATGATTTTAATAACCACACCAGTACCAAATACTAGTTCACCTCTCACACTCTCTCATGCACACCGCTGCCTTTTTATTTTGTGTTCTTTATCGAGAGGTAAATCCCATTAAAATTTCTTTGAAAGAGCATCACATTTCCGAGAATTCCACGACAATTCCATTCCACTCTAAACATATTTTGTAAAGGTGTTCAATGAGATGTTATTTCCGGACAAGGGGTGGTGGATGTGGAATAAAAATATATTTTACTTGAAGGAACTTTCCTTCTTTTTCTCAAGCTCAGCACTTATTATCGCTCTTCACCACGGAAGGAATTTTTGCTTGGATTTGTATCCGCAGTCCATGGATAAGTACTACGAAGATAAAAACAACGACCGGTAAGTGACTACCATATTCCCCTACACTTAGATCATTGTTTATCGGCAGAAGCAATCTAAATTTCCCATTTAAACTTATGAAGATACAGAGATGATCGTTTTAAGAATTGTGTCTGAGAAAGTTCTTTTTCGGATTTTCTTAGACAATAGCAATGCTGGGAACATCTCTTCCGCGACAAAGCCTATGTCAAGCACCATCAATGATGAGTTCATTCTGCATAATTACATCCTTCCACCTTGTTTTTCAACATTAATTATTCCTTAGTTGCTCATTTTGCTCTTCTGCCCCTGGAGCATAGATTTCGTGCAATATCAGCAGACAATGCAGCGAGGGGTAAAAAATAGGCGGGAATGAGAATAGAGAAACATATAAAAAACAGAGTTGGGGTATTCCACGCAAACTTATACAGTGGTAGTGGCTCGACCATTTCTTGCAATTACAATTTTTGGCACACATAAATTTTATGCTATGAATATACGCTTTGAAAAATATTAGCCCTTTAGTATTCATTAATTCTTAAGATAGAACCCCATTAATATCCGATTTAAACCCGCAACATGGCGTGCCGTAGCTTAAAATTCTGACTAAATTAATGCCAATCTAAAGGTTTAATTCCGAATGCAATAACAATTTTGTGATCGGTAGACTATAACCGGACTGATCTGTTAAAGTTAGACGACATAGATATCTATTTATAACTCTTACCGCAGTTTAAATTTAAAACATATTATTCATACTTATAGCCAAATAATTTATTTCTTAATCTTTTCATGGGATAAGACTCAATTTTCCTGAACAGATAGGACGCAGGACTCTGTGTAAAATATATAGGCTTTTCTGGCCAATTACCAAGGTAATATGAAGATTGTTGGAATTTATACAGACAGCTTTTGCAGCGTGAAAAAAGTGATGAGGTAGAGGAAGTAAAGTGGAATGTGGCGGAAGCAATGCATCACTCCTTATCATTACTATTGGCACCTCAACCGAGTGATTGGCCCTTTGCTTAAGGGCGGAGAAAAAGTGAGGGCTAATATCTGGAAGAGGCTTAAATTAAATTTCATCCCAGTGGGTGTAAAACGCTTTAGGCCAATCGTCGTAGCGTCTGGCTGTCAACCAGAAAGTCCTGGGTTAAATTTTACATTTAATAGGAAGTCATCCTACTTGCCACACCCAGAGATGATTGAGGGGATTAAGCTAAAGAAGCGCATTTTTAACTTCATTCGTGCTGTTTCCAAAGGTACGAATTTAATATCGCTGGAGGAGGTCAACATCCTATCAACGGCTGACGACATAAAAAATATGCTATCATCTTTCGCCAGTCGCTCCTGTGTCATTGCCTCGAAACGAAATTCTTTAGCTGCGATTCTTCTCACTTTCTAAAATTCTTCACTTTCTGGTTCCTCTATACGGATTTCAGAAGTAGTGTACCGATACTTCAGCGACAAAAAAGGTCTGGACGAACGTGGGTATCTTGTAAGAGTCCAAAAGTATTTGGGCGAGGGATGATCAGGACTATTCTTTTCCATTGTCGGATCACTGCCCGCTGACCTCTTCTTCTGGGAATGTAAATAATGCTGATCACATTCCTATCATCTCGCTGTCATATTTTACGAAACATATTTTAATAATGAATACGATAATAATATGTATGACGGCAGAATTAAAGTGACATATTTTTCTCTGGCGATTGTAATTGCAAGTCAAATTCAAAGACGATTTGAAAGTAAAACATTTCCGTAAGTTTGGTTAGCCACATTCAGGAGAGTTCTTTTATCGACGAATAGCATTCAAATAAAATATAAAGGCTTCAAGTAGATACCTATTAAAATGGACGCTGATATATTTTAGTTGATGTAAATAAATATCAGTGATGTTTAAGAGAAGAAAATGGTGAGTAAACTTGACTCAAATACAAATAGAAATAATGGGTCTAAATGACCCATAGCCGTCTTTATAGGTATAATATCAATTTAAAAAATTAAGCAACTACAATTGCGAAATTTTCTTTCCATGTTTGTAAAATATAAGTAAAAGTGCACAAGGTTACAAAATTTAAAAATAATCCAATCACAAATAAGCAGCTAAATTTGACTTTGAACACGTGTTATGGGTCAAAATGACCCATCCCGTCCTAGTGTCAACCGAAACGCAATCTGCTTGAAAAACCAGTACATATTAAACCATACGGCATTGGAACTGAGAAATGAAATTGAAGAGCAACCTGTTTTTCTAAGAGAAAGTTTTCTTTTTCAGACAACCCCTGTCACACCATATTATCCCTTTTTTATTAATGGATTGTCAAATAATTATTTCGTTTTCTATTTTACATGCCAAGTGAAATTTAAAGCATCGAATCATTACATAACGATCCGCAACCTAAACTAAGGAATTTTCAAATTAAAATCCATATCTGTCATAATTCATCTACTTTTTTGAAACATTGGTAAACCACTTTAAGCACCGGGAATTGGTAATCCAATTTTATATTTTAAATGAAAAGGAAAACTTTGTTATATTTCACCAATTTATTCTCCGGTACAACTAGTTTCGACGCAGCGGCGTCATCTTCAGGTACCTAATGATTTCCTTTTTAAAGGGTATAACAAAGTTTTCCTTTTCATTTAATATATATAATGAACTTCCACAAAGTTGAGCCTGAGACGATGGAGACAATTTTATATTATTCTTATCTATGCTACTCTTTACTATTCTTATACTATTCTTTTTCATCACTTATCTAAGGAACGCAAATGCTAACCCTAGATGTGAAACAATCTATATGTATCTTCATTTCCATAAATAACCAACGGCACTCTTCCGTACGGTAGCATCGTAATTCTCCGAGTCCAACTGTTCCTATTACAATTCAATTCTCTAAACACGTGAAGCTTCCAAAAAAAATCACAAGAACTTCCAGTTTTCCATTCCTGTCTTAGATGTGGAAGTTCAGATAGCGCATTTCACGCACTGGGAAAAGTAACTGGATATAGCCCTAGAAACTGAAAATGTTTTAAAGGTCTTTGATAATTTAAAATGCTTTAAATTGTTTGACCTTTTTGTTTCATTGATTAACTCAGCATCCATTCACGGAAATCTTCCATTTATAATAATTTATTATTATTAAAAAAATTTATTATTCCATCATCTTTCCACGTAATAGCTAGGGCTATATAATTCTAAATGGATAGCCTACAACTTTCATTTTTTCCGCAATTGGGTGCAATAACTCCCCCGTTATTATCATTTATATAGATTAATTATTTTCCAATTTATTATACTCTATAACTTAGAAATTCATGACAATTGACGCACTATAGTTATGGTACAAATATTTAAATGACCCCCATTTTAATTTGGAATTGTGGATGATATTTTGAATATTTTTTCTTATTTTTCGAGTAGGAAATAACATCACACGATCTAATTTCAACAGCGTGATAGCCAGGGTATCTATTTTTACGCTCAGCTTGTAGCACACTAAGATGTACATACGGATTAAATGTCATACCTCTACCTAAAATAACACCGGATATATACGTAGACACCGGGATAAAGAAAAAAACATTTAAAAAACGCAGAAATATTATTTCGAGTCAATAGTGTCATGGACATTCATCTACGTGAGGCTAAGTCCTCCTCAAGACAAAAACGCGTCGAGCGTCTTAATTACGTCTCCTCGTGGTCGACCCCAACAGGCACAGGCCGTAGATATTCTCCTCACACCACCTCCCACTCCTATTGTATCCTAACCCTACTCACGATTCCACCGAGTCCTTTGAAAGGGTCCATCCAACGCATCGTGTTGAGGGTCACGCAAGGACTCCTTGAAATGAATTCCTTTGGTCGTCTCATCTTCCACTCGGGACTTGAGTGTGGGTATGCGTGTAATTGTAAGGGATCGGAATAGGTCGCCTTTACGTGAAAGGATTCGGCACAGGGCTGTCTCTTAATGAATACGGAGACCAAGGGGGCAACGCCCTAGGGTTTCAAAACATTGAGAAGGTGGACAGGAGACAAGGGGTCGTCGGTTTTCTTAGGACGGTGCGTGGCTCAACCCTTTTCCCATCTCCCTCGCCCACCCTCTCTTCTCACCCCTTCTCCTGCATCTTCACTTAATTCCCTCGGTTGAAACAATGCCATTCCCGGACAATAAGGAACTCTGAAATGTGAGACAGGGAACGTGCAAGTAATTATACATTCCAAAAGTCGTGAACGAGACGAAGGACTTATGAATATATGATTTTAGAATGGAGCCAGAATAGCGGTTTCGAAGGAAAATGGAGAAGGACATACTTACGTGCTGTATTTGTCAATTGAGGCTAGGGTTAGGGAATAAGTAAAATGGTACATAAATGAAAGCAAAGTTTGATGAAAGACGACAGTCTTCGTTGGCTGTGGAATAATAATAAAGGAATTAGAAAGGTGCCTTTAATACTAAGTAACTCAATTGATTCGCTTTATAAAGGGTTCTAGAATAAAAGCATCAGAAGAAAACAAAACAAACTTAATATTGACTTGAGTAAGAAGCTGGATGCTAAATTAGACATGAAGTTAAGAAGTGGATATCTCGTGACAACAGAACAACTAGGTATAAATAAATAAAAATTTCCGCAAGCCGCGAATCAAGTTGACTTTAAAAATAAAATGTTGGTTTCATATGGGTTAAAAAAAGGAGTAGAAGAGGTTTACTTCTTAAAGCAGGCTGCAATTATAAGACGATTTTGATAATAGCAAATTGTGGTGATGAAATAAGCTGATACTGTAACGGGAAAAACCTATCTGAACCGGGAATCGAACCACGAACCTTTGGTTTGCTTAGGAGCCTAAAGCGCTCAGATCACTACGCTAACCATTTTGGAGAGTTTAAGAGAACTAGGCCATGTTAAAGCCCTTATGGCCCATCAAAGATGTTAACAAGAGGAATAAAATGGCCTCGAAGAAATAACAACCCGTTAGGATGAATATAGCACTAAATCCGTGCAGCTTGGATTCTCATACTGGTGACTCACGGCGTTGACATGTGAGGAACAATGTCACCAGAAAAAAACCCACCTGGACCAGGAATCGAACCACGAGTCAAAGTGGTTCGCTTCCTGATCCAAAATAGTTTTTTCTTGGAAATTGTCGCAGTCTGCAATTAATTAGTTAATATAAAGGTGCAATACGTCCTCGTAAATACGGTCAAATGCCCAAGGACAATGCACAAAAACTAGCCAAAGTCAAATACGAGGGCTGATCAAGAAAGACTGAGACTGATTTAATTCATCAATTTTCCTTATATACCTTGTACTACAGCTTTGCGATTTCCATGTTAGAAAAGAGTGGTCTTTCATGTACACTACCCTTAGATGGCAGCAGCGTACGTGAGTTAATTTGCAGCTCATCTGTTTGAGCGTCGTTTGTGTTTAGTCTGACAAGAACGGAGGTGACTAATTAGTCGAGTAGTACATGTAAATAAAATTCATGATCCGTTTAACCCACCATTGGTCGCGCAATGAGATTTTCTCTCACGCCAAATTTAGACTTGTGCTCACTTTGTAATCATGAGTTAGAATAAGCTTCCTTTCCTTCTAGCTGACTTTTTATCTCTTCCTATTGATCGACCGTCTCAAAAAGTATAAATGAAGCGTCCGCAGCTGCGTGATGATATGTCAAATACCGTCGACTACAAGGTGTGAGACTTTTTCTCATCGCGCGACTACTGACGTTATTGTCTTTGTATCACTCAGTTGCGTTACACTTTCGCAACATGCGGGCAAAGTTGATTCATTTCGTGGAGAGTAGATATATTAATGAAAATTTATGAGTCATGAGAATGTAGGTCCTCGTAAATAAATATTTCTTCATGAGAATGGTAATATTCTTCATTGATACCCAACGATGTCATTGCCAGTAAACGTTGCAATGATTACTTAGTTGTATCAGTAATTGTGTATATGTAGGAATCAATGTTTCAAATGAACATTAGGAGAAATAAATTATATCTAAATATTGTGTAATATATATTGCCAGTAAACGCTCTATGATAGATAATCAATGGTACATCTGAGTGTGAGAAAAAGTCACACACGCGGACGTTCGCGTGATAAGTAGCTTAGCGACCACTCCCGGGTCAAGAAATAAACATATCACTACTTGGCCGCATCTCTACCAGCCCTATAGATGAAAACTGATTCAAGGAAAGCATCTCCGCCATCAGCAAACATGGTGCATTTCACGAAATATGTGAAATCGAAAAGTCTACTTCTCTAGAGTCATGAGACGTCGCACCTATCGGGCGCAAACCCGAGTCATATGCAATCCATCATGCAGAATTGTATCTCCTGTCAAAATTCACGTGGCTTCAATGCGTACTGTTATCGGTCTTCATGAACTGAACATCTCATGAGCTGTATTGATATCAAATCCTGTTACCACAATTGATGAAGCCTTATTTAATAATTGAAAATCTACCTTCTTGAAACACTTTAAACCATATCAAGAGAGTAGAACGAAGGAGAGTATATCCACCATAGCATTGCGTAAGTTTTTTCGAATACATGCTTCAAACGGAAACAGAATAGTATTGCAGATTAGTTACTGCCCGTCTCGTATCACCTCAATTCTTGTCAACTGAAACACATGAAACACTCAAACAAATAAGTAGCTCACTGCTTAATGAATACACAAACGTTGCTGCCGCCTACCGGTAGAATATGCGATAGACCGCTGTATTCAAATATAGCGATTTAAATAAGGCGACATGTAAGAAAAATTGATAAAAATTCAGTCTCTCTATATCAGCCCCCATAATGCCTCTTTGGGAATTAATCAGTGACTCTATTGGATGTATGAAAAAATACTGGATGACAGAGTTAGCGTGGGATCGTATGTTTTTTTTCGAGAGAGCTTCTTTAAATAAAATAATTATTACCTACTCCTGAATAATGCCAAATTTTTAATAGGAAACGTAAATTATGTTTCCTCAAACATGGAATCAGATATTTTGGTACGTTTACATTACGTATACATGGTGTCTGACTTAAGTTAAATTAGTGCGTTAATTAACAATAGCTAACATAATTAATATTAGCTAACAAAAGTTAACATAGTTAACATAATTTAACATAGTTAAAATAAGTTAACATAAGGTATTATAAGTAACATCATTAACGTAGTTAACATAACATTTGTGACGTAATTTAGTACGTTTATACATTATATAACATATGTAAGTACAGGAATATTATGCACATTAATGATAAAATTAAATTTTCAAAAGAAACATGCGTTTGGGCACCATTTAAAAAAAGCAATATCAATAACGGATTTAGCTTCTGATCACCTGCTCCCCGCCCACCATACTTAAAACCCCTTTATTATGTATTCGAGCAATACATACTCACAAGCATACACTTCCACTCTTCAGTAGACAAGAGGATGTCGAGGGTGGGCGCATTGGGTGAGAAGAAGATTCCGTGGATCAATGGAACATATTTGGGTGAGAGGACGCAGTTTAAGGATAAGGAAGGCGCCCCTGGTTTTTTTATTGAAACGAACAAAGCGAAGACACTGCAAAGGCCGCCCTTGGCTCGTCTTGGGGAAGGAGGACAATATGACGGAGGTTTGAGACTGGAGTGGAGAGCAGAAAGAGTTGCGAGGCGATCCTAGACATGGGTGGGATGGAGGGCTTTCCTTCGGTCGCAAGGGTATCCGCCCTTCTAGTGAATTGGGCGATGGGAGATCCAAGGGTCGCGTCGAATGGGATGGATTTGGGCGCATTCATTTTGGACCCGCTGTCAGTCGAGTATCCTTTAGGCCGGAAAGAGAGAGGGAGGTAAGGAGAGTGGCGGGAGAAATGCTCGACACCCTACGCAGACAGAAACCTCGATTTGTGGAAAATGGTTCATGCTCTACAGATGGCAGTCGGACGTCTAGCCCCCGTTTCCCCGTCTGGTGAGCCCCCTACTAAAAAAAATACTGGTGCGCTAAAGTCCACACGGGAGAAGTGTAAACTTATATGGCGATATTCTGATATATATATAATATATAAAAAATATTTCATCAATTGTAATATTGTGCATTTTATACAAAGTTGTTTGTATTAAATAATTCAGCCACGCTTTAATCAGTCTTTTGTTCACTATGCCGCGCAGAAAGCTAGACGTATGTATTTTTTCTCTCTTTATGTGAATGTATATGCCTACAGTGATCATCATCGACATTTTGCGGTAATGTACTCACCATTGTATTAACCTCAACTGGAACATTAATTACTTGACCATAAATCCCAAACTGACCGTGGATATGTCGCAGTCGCCTTATTTGCATGAATGGAATTCGGGGTAATATTTATCTTTCAGTCACCAAATCTAATGGGAGATTTTTCAAACTATCTGGAAATGGGGGATATTTTAAACCATTATATACTTACTGATAGTTGTGGGATATTATTTTTGTGAATACTTGTGATACACGTTGCACATATCTGAAATTCCGATTTCTGAACCGGAACAATTTTCCTGATTAATATGATTGATTTTCCTGATTAGGTGCCGACATATGTGTTGAGAATGAGCTGTACATTATTTGCTGTTGTGGTTGTGCTTGTATTAGAGGTTCGTTAATATTATTTGACATGTCTTTTTCATTCCGCCGTTGAATGAAATCTTGCACAACATTATCAACATTTGAATTTGACTCGCCCCGATCCTCTCCTCCATCAATCAGCATAGTCGGAATATGAAGATCTGGAGATGGTCCACCACTTTCAGAATTAGGATAGGTAATGTCTTTCCGCGGTATGAATGGCACCTCTCTCGTAGAGGGACCTGCTATTTGCGAACAATGAATTATACGATCTCCCTTGGGAATGAATGATAGTTTTTTGGAGGGCTCCGCTATTTGGCAATCATTCATTTCCATAGTTTGTAGTAAACCATCGGTCCCTTGTCTCTCCCTGTAATTTTTAGAACGAATTATATCCAGGCTGTTTCTATGAGCAGCATCTTCTTTTCCTACACAATCTTTATTCTCGACATCATCTTTTTTCTTAGCACGATAGTTTCTGGAATATTCGGCTTTTTTCCTCTTGTTTTCCGCTTCCTGTGCACTGTGTACATTCTTTCTTTCTTGCGCGGTAATTTCTGGCATATTCAGATTTTTTTCTCTTCCGATCCATGTTAGTTTTTTTCAATTCGGGATCAGCGTCAATTCTCGCCAATTCTTTCTTTTTAGCGCGATAATTTCCGCCATCTTCGGCTTTCTTCCTCTTTCTTTCATCTCCCTGTCCTTCCGCTAAATTATTCAATTGTAAAATCTCACCCATTTCGTCTGTTGTTTCATTACCCTTTTGATCTTCTTGCCACTCTCTTCCACTTTCTGCATTTTCTAACATTGCGGATTCAAAATAAGTTGCGCTGCCTTCATGACGTTTGTCCATGTTTCCGTGCCTACAAAAGAATTCCAAATTAATAACATTTGTCGATTAAGCGGATCAGGTGCGTAGGTCAAATTTCTGAAAGAATTTCTCACAGACACCCATTTTTTTTATGAAAAACCAGTTTCCCCCCATTTGTCGAAACCAATTGTCGAAAAAAAACTTTTTGACAAGATCAGAACAAAATCTGAAACAAATTGTCAAAAATTGTTCCAAAAAAAATTCTCAAAAATAAGCTCCACCCTGAGACCCTGATTAGACCCTGGACCTAAGATTAGACCTAAGATTAGACCCTGAGACCTTCGGTACGCGGAGCGTTGACCACGTCGCCATCTCACTCTGTTTATAAGGGAATGTTCTCATGAGTTTTTACATTCGGCATGCTAAGCGGGGCCCCGGAAAGAAGAATCTACGCGTGTACGAATCTACGAATCTACGTGTGAAGAAGTACGTGACGCGAGTTTGCTCTTTTTCCCCCATGCCAAAAGTGCACAGCGGGCCAAAAGAAGTTTACACTTCAAAAATCTCCATCAAAATATCACTGCTAGGCAATAATTTGAAAGAGAATGACTGATATATTATGAAGACACTAATTTCAACTCTTAATTTTGTATTATCTTAGCAGTAATAATAACGGTAATATGGGATCCAAAAATACAAAGCGTTAACCGGAAAATATAATTACAATTTTATAAGTAAATCATAATACAAGGAATTGAGGTAAAAACCTTTTAATATCATCTAAATTAACCTAAAACTGAATTATTGGCATTGGATTAACTGAGTTTTTTTAATTATAAAGGGGAAAACTTTAATATAAAATAAAGATAATCATAAACTTGGTTTCATTAGGGATGCAAAATTCTAGTTTTCTTTTGAATGACTATACTTCCATCCTATACTAAAATCAGCACCAGGTCATAAAATTCACTATGTTTATGGAAAAGAACAAGCAGACGCGCTTCCTAGACGTATTGGTGAAAAGAAAGGCCGACGGAAACCTGGGCTATGCAGTATACAGGAAGGCGACTCATACGAATCGTTATTTAAATTCATCATCACACCACCAACCAAAGCAGGTGTATCTAGTAGTGACTCTAGGACACGGTGCAGACGAGATGACGAGTCCTTAGCTGCAGAAAATAAACATTTGTTGACAGCCCTACAGAAGAACGGATACAGGAGAACCGTGGTCCTGAAAAGGACCACCAAGGAAGAGGTACGACGTGACGCCTTGACACCACCAACAGTAATGAAAAAAGAAGCGACGCTGAAGATCCCAAGGCCACGATGCCTTACATCGCTGGGACCAGTGGATTCACGGATCCTTCGCTTGGTGCACCAACCTCTCCCCCCCCCCCCCCGGTATGCAAGCTCTCGCTTATGACCGAGGGTACGGAAGGTCTGCGGGAGTAGGAAGGAAAAAAGGAGAAAAGGGTTTGAGAAAGGGAAGCTTTCGACCCCAGAGCCATGAATAGGCCAAGGGGCAAAAAGCGAAACAATGCATTTTTTTATTCTGCGTTCACTACGATTCACTCTTTGAATAAGAAAGAATCATGGTCGCCACCCGTCGTCCAGCCGGGCCGCAGATAACACTGGGCAGATCGCTGGAACCAGTGAAAAGAATTCTCGAATACTGAGGAAACATATTATCGTCACAACATACAACTGCCTTACCTTATTTACTACCACGGCCAATGGACAAAATTCCTCAGCAACTCTACTGCCGGGTCTACACTAGTAACTTAAGTTAGAACTTAAGTGAGAATCTTACTTAAGGTGGTAGTGTAGGTGTCAGCAGTTTCATTTAAGTACACTCACACTTAAGTCACTTTAGACCCGAACTTAAGTCAACTTTTTCCACACGGTTGGCGTTCTTCAAGTGTTATGCGTAATGTATTTTGAAATGTACAGGTTTTTATTATTGTAATTTGAGAGGTTTCATGCAGGAATAACTTTAAAACTGGTAACTTTGTGCGTAAGGGGAAGCAGTTATATTTTATACGTGTTAATGTAATATTCATAGATCGTGATGTATTGGTTAATGTAGGGAGTTTTATAAGGTACCCGGTGTATTGTTAAAAGTAATATTTTCTGGTGATGTTGATGGAATTAGATTAAAGTGGGTAAAATTAGCCATAATGAATATTTTTAGTTTGTTGGAATTTTTGACTATGATATGTTTTAATGCTCATGTTAAGTGAAGGGGTATGAAGCCACAGGCCTTATCAACCCCCCATGAATAAAATTTCATGTGGAACCTAACATTATGCCTATCAGTCATAAGGATTTGTTCAAATTACAGTAGGTAAAGCCCGAGGTAACTGAGGTTCTTTGGTATGTTTCCCATTAATGATTTTTTAAGGTAATTTTTTTAGCCGTACCTAAAAGTAGAAGACAAAAAAAGGAATTATATAATTGATTAATAATAGCATTTTTAGCAGTACCTTAAGTTAATAGACAAAACAGGAATTATATTTGACTTCTAATTGCTATTTTTTATCGCCAAACATCAACTACTTCCCTGAAGCTTCCCTGAACCAAACAAATAACCCCAACGCTCCTCTCCTTCTTACAGCTTTAACTGCCAGAGATTTGTACGTGATATTTGTTAAAAAGGAATACTTTAAAATTAAGACGTCTGTGATGTAGATGTATCCAAAGAGGAAAATCTAATTCCCGCAAAGGACATTGTTCTTAGTTTTGCTTTTCTTAAAATTTGTACTCATTTGGCCTGTTTATTTGACAAGTTTTTAGGATCAGTCATCTGCAAATCTATTGCGATCATAAAATT
Organism: Pyrrhosoma nymphula; assembly: GCA_963573305.1. Classification (NCBI taxonomy): domain Eukaryota; kingdom Metazoa; phylum Arthropoda; class Insecta; order Odonata; family Coenagrionidae; genus Pyrrhosoma; species Pyrrhosoma nymphula. Next base: position 203,685,495 of record OY754327.1, on the reverse strand, counting down.
AATTAATCCTTACTGACACGGTCGTAGAGAAGTAACTGAACTGAGAAGCTTACTGAACTGTGACATCAGTTTGTCGCCTCAACTATTTGCTCGTCTTGATCCTCAACTGTTAAGATTCACTGTTTCTTTAATTCCCGAAATTGGCGATCACGACGCTTCAGTCGACTTAAAGCTCAAGTGTAGCTGTCGGACCACACTTAATTTCAATCTTAAGTGAAGTCACTTAAGTTAAGTTAGTAGTGTAGACAAGGCATACGAGGGAGTCTACCTGGTGTCATACTCGTGCGGGAGGTCATACATAGGCGAGACTTGCGGGCCCATGAAGACACGTCTGAAGGAGCATGAAAGGGCTACCATAAACAAGCAATTCAGTTTGTCGGCGATTGCTGAGCATGCATGGAGCGAGCATAGCCATAAAATTACTTTTGATTGGGCCAAATGGACATTTAAACAGCAACGATATTATCCTTGGCTGATTATGGAAGACATACAAATAAGCAAAGCAAAGGATAACTTCAACAGAGAAGATGGTAACCGCCTGTCCAATGCATGTAAGAGGATTTGGCGGGAGGACTAGAGCCAACAACAGAGCACGGTGGGAAACAGAAGGCCTATATATCAACGCGCCCGAAATGATGCCCTGGGGTACTTCGACCTGAAGACGCACGTTGGAATACGGGCGAAACTTCCGTCTGAAACAGCAACCTACGCGGTGGAAACCCGGAAATGGATATTTTTATCTGAACGCCGCGGAAACCTATCGATGGAATCTCGTTATCTTTCTTGTCATTTACAGATTGTAATACTCGTATTAATAAATTGTACAGGATCTCTTTACGATGTACAAAATTTCTGATTTAGCTAAATATTAAATATTCTAAAGAGAAACAAAGTTGATTATAATTAACTGCATTAGCGACGCTTATATGTTCAAACAACGATGTTTAATTTTGATAAGCGGCAGGAATAACCTACTTCCTCGTACTCCCCTCAGTGTGCACTTGATAGACAGAATGCGAAATATATTAGAAAATAATTCTAGTGGTCTACATTTTACTATACTAATCCTAGCCCTGCTTGACGTTTATAACAGTGCAGTCACCACACATTGCAGAATTTCAGGCAAAATATAAATTCGACAAAAGTTAAAAATCATTTCTTCGTCAAGCATAGAGATAATAGAATATAATTTAAGGGAACAAAAGAGGTACATGTCGGGTTGGCATAATCAGAGGGTAAGAAGATAGGATAACTCAGGATAATCAATTAAAATGCAAGCGATCAAGGACACCCAGGTATTAAAAAAAAGGTGTCCTTTAGGGCTACGCGACAATCGGTGCTTTTCTTATTCCAAGACCAGTATTCAGCTACAACTTAACTGCAAGAATACGTATATGACCCATAACTGAGCACGTTTTGCTCTTACTTGTTCGATTACATCTGTCACAATAACAATAATTTTATGCACAAAGAGCGTTTACAAAGCAATAAAGTATCTTTTAGCAGGATTTAATAGGCGATTGGCTTAACTGGATCTAAATTTACCTTGTGGAGGCTTCCGCGGCTTAATAAATTTGAATATGTAAGTTTTCCGGGATTAATTCCGCGTAGGTCCATTTTGCTGGGTCTACAGTTCCACCGTTGCAGTCGGATTCTTTAGGGGGTTATTTTGTAATTCCACTTCCAAAATAGCTCTTTCGGAAGAGCACCAACTCAAACGAAAGATCCATTTGAACTATTCCGCTCTCGAAGTACTCAATTTTTAAGCCCAATTCGACGACCAAAAGAACTGGAAATGAACCATTCTCGGCAGGAATGAACGAGTCGATGATCTTGCCGTCTGGCGGGCATGGTTTACAACTCCACTTTCGGTAATATTCTCCATGTAAGGAGCGATTCGTGACGTCATGTTCCGTGAGATGAAATTCAAAATAACCCCCCCAGGTCAGTGAAGTTAAGTGAAAATTCACTGACCACTTCACATGATGAAATGAAAGTTTTTATAGCTATTCTGGTACTTACAGGGTATAGTGTAGTGCCAAGTAGGCGAAGTTACTGGAAGAACGAAAAAGACCTTCGAAATTATCTCATTCTAAATGCCATGCAAAGATATCGATCCTGCAAATATGCCGATTTATACACTGTGCAGATAATAACCACATGGATATTAATGATTAAGATGAGGATACTGAGACCTTTCTCTAACATGCTTCGAGAAGGTGTAAGAATTAATTATCAAATATGGATAGGTGATGACAATGAAGATATTCTGGCCTTAAAATAATGACAAGAATACTTAAAATTGAATGTTAGAGTGCATACAAAAAGGGTGGGAAGCAAGAGTCCGGAAAATGGGTACGTATCGATCGTAGTGAATAATCCAAAAGGAGAGAGATATATGAGCTGTCTCTCTCCTCGCTTCCGGCTTCTCCTAATCAAGGATGGGGACGATGACCAGAGGAGATGCGGCCGAGGCGTTTAAATTGGGTTGATATGGACACGGAGGGGGGAATGGGCGGAGAGATAAAAGCCATGGAAGTCCTGGGTGGCTTCCATTTTATTTATGGCCAAGGGATTCCGGGATCACGTGAATGTAATGGACAGAGAGAAGTTCACGGGGCACGGGTTTCGTGGTAAAATGGAAATCATCTACTCTTCGTAATCAAATGTGGTACGGTGAAAAAAAGAGCCTGAAAATTGTAAAACATGGAGGAAAGTTTAGGTATGAGGTGAATAAATAATTACCCTGGACAAAGCTTAAACATTTAATTTCCAAAGTGGACGAGAGAGGACGGAAGATTGGAGCTGTTCAGAGTAAATAAAGGGCAAAACATTAAGTTGACTTTAGGGAGCGTCCCCTGTACCTCCTACCGTCCGAAAGTGACGCCAGGGGGGCGGGACGCTTTTGCGCATCCGGCCATGTTGCTGTACCCAGGTATAGCATTGACATGTGTGTTATTTACCTCCACGACTTCTATTTTGCCCTAATAACATTTGGACAACGACTCTTCTGCATATTCACGATCAAAATAAAAAACCTGGAAAACACATTAATGGTGTATTTAATTTATTTAGCTACGAAAACGGCAAGTAAAAAGTAAGATGAATATGCTGCTCCAAGACAACAGATGTGAGATGGGAATGTTTTGCACACGAATATACATAATTTTGTATACTCGTGTTTTGGGAATACAAATTAGATGGTGCAATGCATAATATAATGGCCACATTTGTAAAATACGACAGGAAATTGTCTTTTTTTAAGTGAAAGAATACCATATATGCGTACGAAATGTTATTTACGAAACTACATAAGATTTATATGTATAATGCGCTAACACTTTTGGAGAAAAATACACCTTGGACCTAATATGCTAAACGAAACGCTACGAAATTACAGAAGAAGATTAAAATTATCACATAGGAATTGGAATAAAATTCTTATTAAAGATATGCAATCGTCATGAAAAAATTTGTTTTGATACCGAAAATTCAGAATTTTTATAGCTAGGAAGGTGTTAACAATGGAAAAAAATCCTTTAGGACACCTATAATAATTATTATAAATATATTTTGGGAACCAGAACATATAACAATACAGTCAGGAAAATTAAAATGTGCCAAACTTAGAAGAATGTGAAAAAATCATACAAATTAACTGACCAATAAAATTAATCGCATTAAAAAATTGCACAAATATTGAAAAAATAATACTTTCACTATTAATTTTTCACAACCAATGACTAAACGCATTAATTGCGACGATAGACTGCAAAACACTGAAGAGGGACTCAGTAGTGTAAACAACATAATGTTTTCAGTATTTTAGCATAATTACCAGGTTATTAAAAAATACCCCTGTGCAAAATTCAGCATGAACGATGAAAAAAGGAAACAGCGTTAATATACCAGCAAGGTATTTCACAGTAAATAATATGAAAAATAACTATTCAGGTTTTGAAGAAATGGGCGATTAGGAAAACGATTTAGAGGATGAGGCTAGGGGTATCGTTCGCTCATTAACACGAAGTTTAGATGCATAGTCAATACTGGCTAAAAAGTCACTGTCATAAGCACGTTAAATCACTGAATGTATTGCCTGGTTTCTTCCTATCGCGCCGATTACAGGAGCCATAAGCCGATCAGCAAACCATCTGTGGATGGCAAGTAAGTTTCTCTTATTTCGGCCAAAAGGCGTACTTTCGGAGAGAAATAATAATATCGCATAAAACAGAATGAACCCTTAGTATTTGTGTACCTTTAATACACTTCAGAAGTGACAGACAAGAGTGAAACTGGAGATTTTGTCAACACGTATTTCAATGCAAAACTTGGATAGCTAGATACAGCAATATGGCTACATGCGCAAGCAGGAAAAACGGACTGGCGGACCGAACGAACGGACCTTGGGAAGCGATCAGTCAACTCAATGGGGCAAAACGAGATAAATAAATGAGAGGCGAAAATAACCACCATCCATCTCCAAAGTGAGACTGGATGATGAGGTGGAGGGGAAGGGGGATAAGCCGAGAACGTAAATCCCTCAAAGTGGCTTTCATTTCTTCTTCCTAATCTCAGGCCAATATCTAGAGGAAACGTGCCCTTCCTGCCTTGGATAAAGAAGCCACTGGGAGGTAATTTATGGCATACTACACCACCGTAGACGTTGCAATAACATCCTCTTTTCATGATTTTTCCCTGATAACGTTCAATAATAAGAAATAATATTGAAATCCTTTTCCATGAGCCAATATTTCTATCCAGTTTCCCATACCGCGCTTGGAGGAAAAAACAATTTTGTTGGCAGAGGTACTTAAACATTATTGCATACGGCCTCAATGTTGCTTGTTTATTTTCCAATATTCCACTATAGCTTACATTTTTGGGCAAAGTAGAGCTTAAGCATCAATAAACAAAAACATTTTCTTATAAAATAAAAAAGCTTGACTTCTCTAGCAAATTTTTCCAATGAATTAGGTCGTTTATTATCGATGAAATCTGTAGCGTCAGTCAGCGAGAGCCTTCAATCTTTTGAAAAATTCCAATTCATTGCAATTGCACAAGTAACATGAATCGCAGTCACGCGCACGAGGTTAGCAGCATTCATCAGATAGATGGAATTCACCATAAAGATGTCACATAATCTAATCATGGTTGTATGGCCACTAAAAATTCCAGGATTTGTACACAAATAGCAACATGCATTGCCAGTTGAACGCGTTGATTTTAAACATTTTATTCGTTTCTCGTTTTCTCGTGGCAGCCGTTTTCCCAAGAAGGTACATGCAAATGTTTTAGAATTTCGATGTTTACTCTATCCTTAATATCTAAAAACAACATTGTTTAAACTTAAAGTTTGAGACTCTACTCGTATGAGATGTACGGCAAGTGTAAGCTAGTGGAAAAATAAATAAAAATTACATGCTGACACTCCCATTTTTTATTGTTCCCTTAAAAATTAACCCCCACTGGCGAGAAAGAACCCCACCCTAAGAAATTGGTGTCCCAACCATAGGTTAGCAACTTATTTTCCCTTGCATCATTTGGCATGGAATGACTCTTTTTTCCCGGGATTCGAGCCCGGATCACCCAATTGTCAGTCAAGTGTGTTAGCTAGTTACACCCCCAAATGATCTTTAGTTCAAATCATCGAGTTCATATAAACCCCCGCTGACATTCACCTTGAACTAAGGTGGCTTGATGGTTTAACTGGATAACACACCAATCAATCAATGATATCGTTTGGAATACTCTTTCAATAACTGCATTCGGGGGCAACTTCTCATTTAACATAAGAATATTTAACGGATTTTTAGACCTCTTCTGGATACCCTAGTTAGCCTCCATACTCGTGCTTCTGGTGTCCAATACATGCCCCTATCCTGAACAATCACAGATTACAGTAGTTTCCCATTCCCACCGTAGAGCCCTTATTAGCTCCCACATTTTCCCGCACCGATTCCTTTAGCGTTGTGCTCATCTACGGATCCCATTCCTCAGAATATTCCTAATTTCTCATCCTTAAACCTTAGCTCAACTGTTTGGCTTGCATCAAGGCAGTCTTTTTTTATTCAGCCATCAGCGTCTTAATGCGGCGCAGACTGGAGCGCTTCTTTTATCGCCAACAAACTTCTTTGTTGAGTGCGGTAGCCCTAACCTAATCGTTGACCGATTTGTTTTCTCTCCTACCCAGAATACTTCATTTGTTTTCGAACAAGTTCCCTGCATTCCATGCACGGCTCTCCCCTGCTTTCATTAAAAGTAATTTTTCGCTGAGTTTTACCAGTAGAGATTTGTTTATGAATCACGCCCAGAGTTTATTTCTTACAGTAGCCTTCATCGGATTAAAAGAAACAGTTCTAATCAAATTAAAATGATATTACCAAATCTCGCGAAATTTGCCAATTGCGTGTAGGGATAGTCCTCTTCTAGAAATTCAGCACCTTCAACCCAGCAGTCCATCATCACGGTCCGTCCGTCGGATGTAAAAAAAACATCCCTTGGTTTTTTATAAAAATCCAGATAGGATTTCACGTCAAAAGTGTTTATATTGTGACGTTTTCCCTTGACAACTAGAATAAAATAATGCGGCCGAGCACCGAAATTTAGTCGGAGGCAAATAAGTTATTATGCCGCATTGAAGTTTGTTCCGCATTGTTCCAAACCGGTCTATTCTCTGACGACGTTGATAATATTTTACTAAATCCGACATACTACGGTAGATCAGATCATGAGAATAAAATTAGGGAACTAGACTGCAGAACGGACAGATTTAAAATGTCATTTTTCCCACGAACGATAAGGGACCATAACAGCTGCCAATGAGACTTTAGTCTAGGAGTGTCGATAGGTAGTGCAGCTCTTAGTAGTAGTAGTACTCCCAAACACTTGAATCCTTTTCTATTACCTAGTACTAACAGCACGCCGTGCATGTTTTCTACATAAGTCTTGAGTCTCTGTCGATTTGTGTAGTAGCAAAATACATACATATATATATATATATTAATTGTCCCTCTCCATTGTGATAATATCTGTAGTGTAGTAGTGCATGCTTGTGAGGCTTCGCCTCGTGACAAGCATTAGCGATTTATGCTAATGCATAATTAGTCGTAGTTACACTAACTTTAGGGTATAGTGTCTTTTCTGTGTCTTATGTGTCTGTGACTGTGTTACACTAACTTTAGGGTATAGTGTCTCTTAACTTTAGGGTATAGTGATCTGTTATTATTATCTTTGTTCTTTTGGATTTTTTGTCCTGAACAATAAATATTTTTCTTACTTACTTCTTACTAGTGTAACACTAACTAGCTAACACTTTGGTGCATGTTGGTGAATGCTCACCCCCTGCCACACACCCCAGAGGTGGCTTGCAGGGTATTTTGCAGATGTAGAAGTATTTTGAAAAGCAACCGCCATCACCCCTGTCTCGTGCGTGCATTTCTGGGTTTGCGTAGGCGTCGACTCCCATGTGACGAACAGCAAGTGAATCGCTTCCCTCCGGGCCGTAACCCAATCAACAGCGACAAAGGCCACGTGTGTGTGTGTGTATAGAGAGAGGACAACGTTGCCTTACTGACGCGTAATATGGGCAGGAACCCCGTTGTGCATCGTCGCGCCCAGAGTGCATGGAAAATTGGTCAGTGAATTAATGACATCCCTAATAAACATCCCTCGCCAGATAGGGATTCTCATTTCCGCCGAGCACACAATGCGTATCCATGGAGATTGATGTAGGGTTCACTCGTTGATGAGTCCGTTTCTTTGGTCTTTTAGGTAATCTTACTCCGATTTTTCAAAAAAAGTACCACTTTCGACCGAGGGATAGCTTGAAGACGACCACGGAGTTGAGAAGTGAGTTTAAGATGGCAATGTATCCATCATAACTTACCTGCTAGCCTATAAGCCGCAGTAAAAGTGTATTGCCAAGGGTTTTGGTACATGAGTAATGGAAATGATGAGAATTTCAAAAGGTAGGTAATAGGGTGAGGTAAGGTATGAAGAGCGACGATTATTATTAGATCAGTGTCTGTGTCTTTTGTTGTAGTCGTGAATGGTGCGCGGGAGAAAATAATTCTTTACCAATCGGTTCACCAGTGAATATGTTTTCCCTGCACAGATTGGGTTCTTCTAAAAACGCAAATAAAACATTAACTTTTTCTTTATGCGTGAAAAAATGCAAAATCGTCGATGTTTGATACGTTGATTGTGAATTAGAGCTAGTTGAGCATTCAATGCGCATCAGGCAACGTGAACGAAATATGTGAGGTGTGTCACATATCACGGCGAGCAATTGATGGTGCACCATTCGTGGTAAGTGCACGGAATATTCCAGGAAATTTTTCTTGCGATTATACTTAGCTTACAGCTTTGTAACATTCTTACCGGTATGAAAGGCTTTCTCCTGATGAATGAAATTAAAAAGAAACACCAATATTTCCTCTTTGATTTAAGAATTAAACCAAATACAACATAACGAAGGCAGAGAAATAAAAGTAAAATCAATAATAAATGAGGGATATTTTTAATGAAATGCTAATCGAATTAGTAAATATTTTTTCCAGATATTTATGACAAGTGTATCTGCATTGGCAAGGTATTGCGTGATTTTTCATCTGCATGCAAAATGCAAGATGCATCTATAAAACCATTTCAACTGAAAAATTGCTGTGTATATTTTACCTACTTTTTGCTTCCCACCAACACCACTGATTTTTTTATTTACAGAGCCATTTTGGGAAGAGCTACTATAAACATTTTATAGTGGTCACGGTTAAATGAGGGATTAAAAGAAGGTAAGCGAGGAAGGACGGTGAATGAAGAAGCTGCGAAGTAGAAGACAAGACACTTTCCAATTGTGAAAAAAATGGAAGGAACTATGAAAGGAAAGAGTTACCGGGAATGTAAATAATGAGGGACGTTAAAATAAATGAATGAATCAGTCATCCGATAGGAGTGTTGGAGTTTAAAGCTGCAGCAAACCAATCTCCGAATTGTTGGCCGGTGATTTAAGGGAAAAATAATATTTTTTGCACGCTCCGTCGGTGAAAGGGGTGAATGAGGGAGTATGTACGAGTGATTTCAGTAAAAGTAGTGCTTGCTAAACTTGTTCATGATCTTCCACATAGATTTCTACAGACAATCGCGAATAGAGTGAGAAGAATAAAGGAGATGAAAAAAGTATATAAGGCCTCGAGAAGACATTGAGGAGCAAAATGTGATGCACCCATAATTCTAGCAGTGGAGCTAAAATGATTGGTGAATTCTAAGGTCACCAGATCTTACTGCATTTAAATAAACCATATCTCGACAAGTGGGTGATTTTTATAGACGTTATTCCACCTACATAAAAAGAAGGGTTAGAGTCGATATCTAATTACTGTCCGACTTCAGAAGGTTAACGCATCATGTTTTCCACGGCAAGTGAACGCGACGATAGTAAAAACTTTAGATACAAGAGTTGGAAAGAGATGCTGGAAGAAGTCAAGAGAAATTGGATGCACCGAATATATAATTTTTTGTATGGGGAAAACGCATGTTACTTCCTACAGAAGATCAGATGAGTGCACATCTATATACATCCAAGCCTATTTTAAGCACTGCCTCTAACAATAATATGAATATCATTTGGAGATTATGCGTTCTCCTTGGACACCTTGATCTTTATTCAAGTGTGGAAATCTAGCTTTCAAGCACGAAATGATTACGCAGATCATTCAAAGGTGTTCGTCGAAATTAACTTTTCATTCATACTAAGAAATATATTTACAGTAGAAGAGTCCAAAATTGTTTACCAGGGTTGCATCATTAATGCAATTTTCTAAAAAAATCATGGATGTGTCATAAAGCCTTGATGAAAATTCAATTTTACTACAAATAATTTTATGGGCCTTCCTACACGTCCGCGTTGAATGATATTGCAGCCATATTGCAATATTATTTAAATCAAATTGAATAACAGACAGATGACACTCATTTGTTTTGTTTAAGATTTACTGTAAAAGTTGTTGCACACACAGACTAAATTATGATGTCCATTTCAAGATAAGTTAGATAGCAATGCACTTTTCGAAATATTTTGTTTGGCATTGATCGTCGCAAATTAGCTCGAAAACAACTTATACTCCGATAAGGATACAACTTATACTCCGATATGGATGCAATTCATTGCCAAACAGGCTTACTATGTTTTACCCTAAGCGAAAATTCATCCCTACTACGAAAATAACGGGTAATTAATCTTCTCCCAGGGATTTTATAAAACGCATCCTTTCACTCTGCCTAATGATTTTGTTTTAGATAGATGGGCAATGAAGGGGAAATGAAAAGATGCAAAGAGTTCATGGAAAGAATTTTAAGATGAGTCAGGGAAGATTTCATGGCAAACACTTTCTAAGCGGCACTCGGGAATTGACTTCCTTATGGATCACGGTTAGAATACGGTTTAGAATCTCAGTATTACCTTTGTTGTAAACTCTTGTATTCTTCCGGTTCTTACAGCCATGTGTCTTGAGCCATCGGTACATAAAACCACTTCGAGCAATCACCAATCAACTACACCGTATCTGACTTATAATTGTCCACTCATGCTTTGCAGTGTCAGCTTTACACTTTCAGTCATCAGTATTTATGATTTTTTTTACATTTCCGTTTATCTCCAGGCTTAATTATTGTGAAGGTTAAAGAGTAGTGAATACAAATACCACAGGAATGAGATCAGCTAAAAATTGAAAGCAATAGGATGGGATTTCATGTCATTATGTGCATACTCGACGGCAATATTCAGTGAGAAAGGAGACAGTAATTGCTCTAAGGGGCAGTTGCGCAATTTAGAAAATCTTTGGCCAATGGAGTCCAAATAGGTACTAAACGTTGCGTGCTTACGGAGAATCGGTATCACAAGAGAACGGACGATTATAAAAGGCTAATAGTGCTGGCAATAGGGGTCAAAGAATTACATGAAATGAAGTCCGCAAGACGATTTGGCGCACTTACTGCTGTCTTTTTCAAAGGCACCAAAGAGTAGCACGTTCCAAAATACGATTGAGGACCAGTCACAGTGTAAAGGTGAAGCTTTTCAATGGGTTATTGCAAATATGAATGTCCTTGAAACCATACCTTTTCAGGTTTCTAGGTTTAACGGATTTAATTGCACCCTGTATTTCGGAGATTTCAATACTTCATTAAATTCACTGTTAATTACTTTCCAAAATGTTTACAGAAGATTGCCGCTGAAATAGAAAGTATATTTTGTCAACGGGATATTAGGAAATGGCTGCCACCCGACTCATTACACGACTTCAATCAACCAATGACCCGCAAGTCCCATCGCTGCATTTTAGCGTTTCACTCTAATTATATACACGACACGCGAGGTTAATGAAAGGTAATCTCACATTACTTTGGTTGATAGGATGATACTGAGATTCTATCGGCCTTTGGGAGAGAATTTATGGCATGTGATTGAGTATGGTTCCTGCTAACCACCGTAGCCAACTCCAAGGAGTAACGGAACCAGAACTTGAACTGTAATTTAATGCTCTGTCGTTCATTTGAAGTTTACAAATTGCCAATTTCAAAACTGGATAGTCTCAAGTCCAAGGATCTCCAATCCAATTAAGTTATATATATATATGAAATAACCACCACTTAACAACTTTGTTTCGAAAATAAAAATTTGAGCGGTCACTGGGTAGAGGCTATTTTAAGCATATTTGTTATACACGTTACTTCACATATAAGACTGTGGAAGGAATAGTAAACGGAAAGAAGGAGAATGAAGCCAGCCTCAAGCCGATCCACCCCTTAAAACCCCCCTCCTAGCCCCCCCCCCCCCAGGCAGCCTTCCCTCAACGCCTTTCACCGGAGGGCACACGTCCCTCCAACATATGTTCGCCAACACGCGTACAGGGAGAAGGCAAGTTATTGGGCCGCAATCAATCTTCGGAAAATTGGGAGGTTTTAAGCGGGGAGGTCAACCATTAAGGAATGGGGCAACGGATGGTCGATTTCGGTCGATCGATGGGTCGAAAGTGCGGTGGTTGCTCTATCCATCGAGAACTGCTTACTTGGAACGAGGCCTTAAATTTTCTACTACTTTCCTTTATATATACAGTACCTATACAAATGTATTACTGTAAATAGCGTAGCAAGAATTAAAATATTTAAAAATTCGTGACTCGGCCATGACGTTTAAGTTATTTAATTTAAAAACATGGCAGGACCATTTAAATAACGGCAATATTTCAACCAAAATGTCATAAAACGATAAAATTCTTATGATATGACTTGAGTTATTAGATGAGATCCCAGCAGTTCAAATGATACCTAATCGATATACGCCACAATTGAAATGTATGAATAAATCTTACATGATGAATAACTTTTTAAGATAATCCACAAAAACTCATCATTGCCAAAGAATACTGGTTCAATCGTATTCAAAAGTTCCAGAATGCATGGAATTGTACCATGGAAGTATTTCCAGTGAAAGGTGATAAAGCGGCTTGAACATTTCAACCGCCAACGTTCATTATTTTCAAATCAGCAGGACCGTATTTGATTTTGATTTACAATAATTATAGAGGAACACGGTTTATCATCACGCAGATGCTAGTATAAAATTCTACCAATGAAAAAGAAAATTTGTCTTGAAAACAGAGTTGAGCCGGAAATAGTTGAGCATATATAATTCTATTTGGGAATGACGCGTGCAAGTCGCTGCATAAAATACCTAAGCGATCAAGATCTGAACCGGAGACAAAGACGTCTGGACTGAAATTGAGGAATCAACATTTGATAATCGGCTATAATTCAGATAACGTTGAAATGTAATAGCATACGCTGCCGTGATGCATTTATTGTTTTAGTTGTACCGTTGCTCCATACATTCCTCCTATTTTAAGAGAATAACTGGGTTAGCAACACTTTGAGAGAGTCATAACTGAAATAAATGCCTTACAAATTTTACAACTCCCGTGGTGTAACAACATGGAAATAAGGAACTTGAGACTATTTTATAACGAATATCATTACGACGGGCTGCAGAGGTATTTTATTAATGGTGTGTATAATTGAGATCTTTTAATTTTTAAATATTTTGCAAAAGCGTTATTACACTTGACTTAAGCAATCATGGTGCGATCAGCTAGCGCTCATTGGCATATGAGTTTAACAAATGAAGACTTCTAAGCATCAGAATTTAACACTAAAGTGTACATTTCATCAGTTGAAGTGTAATCACTTGTCAAATGTAAATGAAAACACGCTTTTGGAAAGGAATCGCTCGAATATAAAATGCATATTAATTCTACTTCATTTATTATTACATAGATATTAGTTATAAACGAAGACATTAAGCCTATATCGTCTTCATCAACCATTGTTGAATTATCGGATTTTGGCCAAAAGGAATCTTTAATTAGAACTATTAGATAAAAAACATGACTAAGACAAATGATCATGAAGTTTGCTACGCAGAAGTGTCCGTGATTTTAATATGCATTTAACGCAATATACGCTCATTACCGCATCTCTAGGCAAGGATTGAAATGAATGTGAGTGACAAATCCTTCCCATTTGATCATGGAAAATATGGGACCTCAGCCAAACGGCCAATTCCACTCCATACAATGTGACGAATGCTGCGCGTTGATTGCAGTGTCCTATCTTCGTCCTTGCGACTAAACCCACTGAGCTTTAAATAGAATCCCGATTTGGAGCTTAAAACTGCATGGGGTGTGTCCAATCGTGCTTGGAGTTCGCTTAATGTTTTGAGAGTACACCTCGCGTCCGCTTGAGTCCTTCTGCTTTTCAGTCACATCGCCACAACTCCAGCCAACCGGCACAGTTATCTCAAGCTGCACTGAAGCTCACAATGCATTTCCAGGCCATTAAAACGTTCACGGATCACTTTGTTGATTGGTTGTTTCGAGGAGGTGACCGACGTATGACGTCATTTGCGTCACCGAGAACGGATTGGTAGTACGCTATGGTAAGGATTATTTTTGGGGAATGAAGGAAGGGTGAATAAAAAACTGTCATCGAAAGAGGCGAAAGGCGAAGGCGAAGTCCTGCCGGAGTAACGAAAGATGACAATGGGTACAGAAGTTAACTTCCCATCCTACGGCTGGATTAGTGTACTTGTGGTGGGGAACAAGGAGAAATTATTTCTTGATCAATTTTTCCAAGGATATTCCATAAACTACACAATTTATTTGACGACCTAATCAACTTTTTATGCGTCCTTGCGTGATTGAGATTTGCCTCTAATAAATTCAACAGATTCAGGCGAGATATCGTGGAAGTTCTTCATAATGTAAGAGAAACAATTGCACTTTTCCACAAATTGGTTTATTGCGTACAACGCGTTTCGGCTCACAGAACCATCATCAGGTACAAGACCATCATCAGGTCTTGTACCTGATGATGGTTCTGTGAGCCGAAACACGTTGTACGCAATAAACCAATTTGTGGAAAAGTGCAATTGTTTCTCTTACATTATTTGCCTCTAACTTGTTATGATTCACTGAAAATTGTTTGAGTAAAGGTAAGACCAAGCTCGCTATAAAAGATATAGATAGACAAGTAAACAGGAAGGGCTAAATCAGTCTTAATTTCAATATAAACGTATATGTTAACCTAGGTGCTTGACATAGAGCACAACTGCATATTTCTTCACGGAAGGGCGTTGCTATAGCTGAAAGTTCCCTCTTCCAAGAATTCCTAGACGAGATATCATCTGGATATTAAAGAAAATAAGTAAAAAAATCCATACCAATTGCATTGATTGTAAAAATCTAAGACGAATTATTCTGAGAAAGATGTACGAGGATTCTATATTTTGCCGCATATGACCTTCGAAAATTGCAACAGAGAACAGCGATCTGCGAGAGTCTATAGGTATGCAATGCGGATGCAGCCTCACTTATTCATTTCCCGGCTAACCGTCCTCCGCGTTGGCACACTCGTTGTGGCGGTTGACGCATATCACCTCTCTAAGCACTAGCTCTGATCTGTTCTTTTTATTTCCAATTTTATGATGCCACCTGCAGAAAAACTATCGAACCCTCGTAAAATTTTCTAAGGAATATTCGTTTAAGATATTGACGGTCTAACCAAAAGCTATAAAGATGTATATTACTTATTTATTCTTTATCACCCTTCCAAGCGAAAGAGAGAAAAGGGGCATACAAATGTTTGAGGCGAGATTGTCCGTGGGATGTCCACTCGTCCTCCTGAACGGGCGGTAGCACTCTGAGCGCATGTAGGAGGCAAGGACGCACCAAACAGGGTGGGTGGGAATAAAGTGGATACTTGACGGACAAAGACACTCATTCTTCCGTTTTGGTGCGTACAAGCCCACGCAAGCACTGAGCAAAAAAAACTAAAATGAAAGGCACCCTGTCGGGAAATACCCTAGAGAATTGAACCACCGTTATCCCTAGAAAATATACCCCTAGGGAATAATTTCCTTAGAATGCATTTTCCATGGGAAATTCTTTTGAAAGTGGGTTTCAGCGGCTTAGAATATATTTATTTTGTACCAAATATAGTTGACTGTGCGGGGTTATTTTTTTATAATGGTTGCACATCTTTTTTGTTGAGAAATATTTCGTCAATCTCATAATAATTGATTGCGATAACTCAATGTTTGTATTAATACAAAATATGCAGAATATTTTGTTTTTGTATTTACGAGTACATATTTTTTCCTCAATAGTCTATGCACTCTCTATGCACTGCACCCACCCACCACTCTAATGCACTGCACTATATGCAATTGCTGGTGTAATATTTCCTATGCTTAAAGGTATTCCCTAAAGAGCGTTTTGTTCTAGGGAAATTACTGACCAAAGTCCGTCATTTACAAGGAAAACAGTTGTAGGAAAGAAATTTCCTAGAGTTTCAGGGTACTTCCTTAGAAACGAAATTTTTGCTGAGAAATTTTTAATTTTTCTCTTGCATTTCCCTATGTTCAAGGGAATCTTACAGGGAAATTTCCATCAGGATATATTCTGAGAAAGTGGAATCTACACTCTGAATGGGTTGTTATGATGGACTGACTGCAGACGGAGAGAGGGTGGTTTGAAGAGTATACGGTGTGTGTCGTGAGTACTGAATGGTGCAGTTGTGTGTGAGCAAGAAGAGGGTAGAGATGCGGAACTCTAATAGAAATACAGGTGGATGGATTAATAATGATTTTTTTTTAATGTGGAGCGAGGTTGAGACTCCTCTTCCACCTGATGATACACATGGCACAGGCATGTATGATACAGGCATTGAAAACATTCCTAAAAATATGAACACAAAATGTTAAGGCAAAGAAAAGTAATGAAATATCTGGTGATTTCCTGGAAAGTCCTAAGAATAAATTCTTCACGTGCTTCCAAACGGGTCAGGTGTTAAGTACCTGGACTTCTCACCCGTTCGAAGAACCCACAGCATGAAAATGCCTGCTGAAGAAGTAGGCTGTGAAAACCTGTGAAACGTACAGGCAGAGAAGCTAAGCTATGTACTACAGCGTAAACTGGAAGTAGATGCGGAGGTAGTTTGAAATAAAATAAACAAGAAAATAAGTAAATAAAAAAGCAGAGCTGAAACAACGGAGGAAACTTGATTTGAAGAAGTCGAAATAAATACACCGACTACACGCTTTTGTGTAGGAGTTGGAGTGTGTTTGTTAAGAGAGATGGCAGGAAGAGAGCGTGTGAGACACTTGTATCGGAGGATGGATTGCCTCTCCCTTGCCTCTGGGTGGCATTTGCATTGATGAAAGAAGAAAAAAACCTTGGAAAGCATGAAAAGAGGAAGACCATCTTTGGATGAAACAAAGAATGAAAAAGTGTAAAAAGGGAAGACCCTTAGATTTGACAGCGTTGGTCATCTGCCGAACATTGAAAAAATCAGAAAAAGTATGCAAAACACCTGGTTGCAATGGAAAAACAAATGTTATGTGCACTAAATTTGACATGAATTTATGTCTAAATATAAAAAAATAATAGTTTAGCTGTGTTCCATAAGGAATAAAGTTTCTTGTCATGTTGATTTTAATCTGCTTATTTTATTACATGGATATGAAAATGCTCTTCTCTTTCCCAAGTGGACTAACTCGTCCATTAAAATATTCTTGTAAACTTGTATTAACAATTAAGGAAAAAACTTAATGTTTGCTTTCAGAATATCAAAACAAAATCAGGAAGCCAAAAAATGATAGCAATTTTAAAATTAAAAAAATGGGTGGTATAGGGTTAAGGGAGTCTGGACCGTGTGAGTGGGAGATGTCAGATGCTGTAGCACAAGTAAGAACATGCTTTTCCACTTCCCGACAACTAATGCTATCC
Organism: Pyrrhosoma nymphula; assembly: GCA_963573305.1. Classification (NCBI taxonomy): domain Eukaryota; kingdom Metazoa; phylum Arthropoda; class Insecta; order Odonata; family Coenagrionidae; genus Pyrrhosoma; species Pyrrhosoma nymphula. The sequence continues at coordinate 203,668,156 of OY754327.1, read as the reverse complement.
GGCCATCGCAGTAATCAACCAAAACTCTCCCATGTTGCGTTTCTCAATTTCAAAAACGAAGTCTGCCGTAAAATCTCTCGATTACTTTTCCGGATGATCAGCCGAGCGATAACACTTGTCACGAGAATAAGTCCTATGGTCAATTTCAAATGACTTGGCGGCTGGGATGGCGGGGCCAGCCGGGGGTGGGGGGGGGGGGGGGCTGAGGCTACTCATATGGTCTTGGGTAGCCAATAGGGGCATGGGTGGGGAAATTCCTATTCCCGGGACCTCAGTCTTGATCTGCCTTCTGTCGTGTGAAGATCTACTCTCTCCTTGCCGTGGTGCCACGTGTCCTGCGTTTATATAAGCGATATTTGAAGTATGGCTGAGCGATTGCTGTGGCTGTGGCAAAGCCTTGCTGGAGTTCGTCCATCCCCTACCTCACCCATTCCACCAATTTCTTCTGCCGTGCGAGAGTAAGCGAGAGCTGTCGAGAACGGCCGAATTCTCAGTCGCCAAGTCATTTGAAATGGACTCTAGCAACCGTTATCATATGGTCGCAGACTTTATATTTACAATACATGAAATACGAATAATACAAAATATTCAGTATTAGGTGGTACACACGAAGGAAACAAAATATAATGTTTCCACAGCGGTGGAATTTTATTTCTCTAATATCTTCTGCTAACCATGCCGGCAACTTATTCGTTAATGTTGTGGCATAATTTGATTTGTTGTCCGTTACATATTTGTATTTAAAGGAAAACAAATGCTGATCTCAGGAGTAATGTTCGCCATTATCTCTGAATTAGTCGTGTTTCCTTTTTGAAAAATGAACAAAACGGAACACGCTTCTTTTTTAGTAAAAATAAATTTAAGAACCAATATTTTGAGATAAAAGTTTGAAAAAAACCGAAATATTCCTCTCCTTATCACTTCTAACGGATTAACAGCTTATGCTGTCGTCATTGCAATCACCGCGAAATAGTTTTAACTTTCAATTACCTGAAAAGCCTGATGGTTGATAATTTAGTACTTTCAGAGCTATTTACAGCGGTTTGAGAGAAAAAGATCTACTGAAAAGTGTCCTTCGGCACAAAAATGATTCCCACGGATGATAATCGGAAGAAGTCAACTAGCTCAAGAAGGATTCCCACACATCCCCGTTTCCATCTCTATCAACGTTTGCGAAATGTATTTTCGGGGTGAAAACATAATTCAACTTCACGCATAAATGTCTATTTTTTTCTGAATTTAAATTTCAGAGGGACTATTTTGGAGCTGGAAGATATGCATTGCTATGCATGTACGATAAATTCAATAAATTGTGGACAAACCGCTTTAAACCGTAATACAGAAAATTAAGATTGCCTTATGATTGTATATAAATGAAAAATAAGTTCAGTCCATTCCCTTCGATGGTGTAGAAACTCCTGAATGAATTTATTTACTCACGAGCGAACATATTACAAGGAAGTATTTTCAGTCCTTTGTGCTGTCCCGGAGAAATCTCCAAATCTCACTTCAATAGCAAAAGGAAAAAATTGCGATCCAGACTCTTTGGATTCAATTGAGTGGATATTTGAGGAGTTATTGAAAGTTTTAAGGTAATGTTCACATTTTCTTAGTCTGAGAAGGAAACTTATTTTGACATTTTCCTCTAATAGGCGTTAGTACGGCTTGTAATATTTTCTAGTTGAATTATTAGCCTAGTGCAAATATTGAGAAAAGCAGCCAAGGTGTAAATTTAATAAATTGTGTCTATATAAAGAAAAACTAATTTTTATAATCAGAAGAAGGTAGCAAAACCCATTAAACCTCCACAATTTGCAGCATCTAATGTGGTTAAAGGGCAACATATATCAGGGGGCTATATCATTTTTTAATTTACTAGCTACTAGTTGAAAATTTCTTCCAGCTATAACAACTAAACACAAGTGTATGAAACATCCATATAATTCCTTGTGTTGGATAAAATACTGAGAGAAAATGGATGGAATATCACGCAAGGTAATAATGTTTCCAGTGACATGCGTCCCGGTTTATAGGAAATATTGGGCACATTCCCGCAACTTTTCCCACCGGATGACCGACCGCATGGGCGTTAACTTTTAATGGAGGAGTGGTAAAAAAATTGACCACGCCCTCAATAACAGCTGGACCGGAGTGTGGTTAAAGTGGGGGAGCTGTGGACCAGGGTGTTGCAAGATGTGGGACCCTAAACATTTTACTGCCACTCTTCGAGCGAAATCTATTTCGCGCCTTCGGTAAATAAAAAAAGTCATACATAACGGTTGGAAATGGCTCCAGGGTTCCAAGAGTGAAACCCTCATCCCAACACCGTGTCTACCCGTCGTCCCCCATCCACCCTTTTCATTCCCTTGTCCGAGGAAACACTTTCACAGCGTTTAATCGTGGTTTTGATGGCGGGCAACTACTGCTCTGAGGCATGGGGGAAAAAGAATGGTGCGGCAATTTATTTGCCAACACGGCCTAATATTTATTGACCAATTATTCTCATACGACATACTCTCTGATTTCTCCCTTCCCTTATTCCAAGACGAGTTAGCTTTTCACACGAGCACACAGCAAAGACGCATTCATGCTCCGAAAAATAAACTTTTCATCTTTTTTCGTAGATTTTCGCAGTTCATTTTAATTTTCTAAAGTTTCTTTTGGATTTCTGCGATTTAACTAAACTTTTTTAGCAACAGTTTCGCCGTGCTATTCTGCCGATAAAAAGACAGAGAAGATGGCTACAAACATCCTTAAGCCTGAATCACACGATCATTTTTTCCATCATTTTTAAGGGATAGCTCCAGTGATAGCTCAAGGGATAGCTTTCCCTACAGCTCTGACGTCATCATTTTTCAGGGATAGCGGCAATGATAGGGATTGCCATCCCTTTTTCCATCATTTGGTCCTGTCCCTTTTTCCGTCCCTGAACACGTACATGAATCTGAATTTCAGCCAATCAGAGCGAAGGGAAGCAAAACGCGATTGTGTCGCTGCAAGTGACTTCTGGTCGAACTAGCTCGGTAAACGTAAAAGTGGTAGGACAAATTTCCCGGCAATGATGCGAGCACCTACAGACAAAATGATCGTGTGACCGGAAAAATGACAGCTCGAGCTATCATTTGAGCTATCCCTTTTTAAGCTATCATTGGAGCTATCCCTGAAAAATGATCGTGTGATTCAGGCTTTACACGTGGAAAAGACTTTTGAAAAACTAAAGTATTAATTAATCATGCTGTATATAATAACCGCTTAAGTTTGTTTATTTATTTTTCATTGTTGATTTAGATTGTCTGAAGAAGCCGGCAGAATAGCACGGCGAAACTGTTGCTAAAAAAAGTTTAGTTTAATCGCAGAAATCCAAAAGAAAATTACAAAAATAAACTTTAAACGTCTAAAACCTGCAGTCCTCTCCCTCTCTCTTTTTCTCTTCCCACACTTTTGCTGCTCTCCAGAACTGTTATCACCTCCTCCAGCTCTTTAAACGCTCCTATGATTCACCACGAAGGTGTATGGAGAGAGAGAGAGATTAAACGATGTCCGCGGAAAGAGAAACGAGTGCTTAGTCCTTCGCTTTGGGAGAGGAAGACAGAGAAATGTGAGGGAACGAAGATAAGGAAAGAGAAGGATGGAAAAGAACGGGGAAGAGAGGGAGGTACTTAAGTGAGGGTCGACTTAAAGAGGAGAGGCGTGAAGGGACGTGAGAACTGGAGGTGGAATTTGAGGAGAAAAGGGGAGAAATTAAATGTTTCTCTCTCTCCATTTAAACGAGTGATACATTTTTAAATTGGAGGTGAATGTTTAATGTAGAAATTTAGGGTGTAGTGGTTTTATGTCATTCGGATGGAATTAAAGGAGTGTAGTTGCAGGAGGAGCCTCTGCAAACCGAATTCGGGAGAGTTGCGAGAATGAGGTGCTTAGTAACAGAGTATGGAGATGAAGGAGAACATGTTATCTGACAATTTGGTAGCCGTGTGGGGGTGGGGATAGGGATTGGAGGAGGGCATATACAACTGAGACCTTTTTCACCATTTGGGATAGGGTGGGTAGGTTAGTTAAGGGATAGATTGTTTGGGAAACGAATGAAGATCGGAGAGAAACCCGGCACAAGCGTACCCTTAACTCATACCTAGGTGTGCACAGTTTGAGGTTCGATCACACGGGTGGAGTGCTGTATGTACGTAATTTGGGTGTTCTCCACATAGCACCCGAGTAGAAATAAGGAGTCCAGTGAAAAGTCGCCGCCATTGCTACGGTTCAAACCCAGACCTTCTAAATGGAAAACCAATAATAATCACCACGCCAATCAAATTCCCAGGAGAATAAAGTACATTTACTCTCCATAAAGACAAACGGGAGATTAAGTATTAAATGGTAGATGCAGTAAAATGGAGAGATAAGAGTGAGCAAATGCCACTTAAATGGATGAGAGGGGTGTAGTTGTGGGCGGTGGGCAGGAGTCGCAATTGGTCAGAAAATGAGGTGTGATAGGGTGTGAGGATACGATCCCTTTGTAAGGAGAGGGAGTGGGGTGGGGAGTGGCATTAGGGGTTTGTGGATTTGGAAATAGATAGCTGCAACCGGAAGCCGTAGTCCCGTAATAACATCAACAGGTCTCGAACTCTGCAACGATAACATTGAATCCGTTTCCCTGCCAGATGTTTTACATAGACTTATCATAAAGTCCTGATTTCTTCAGTGTGGCCATCACGTATCAACTGCAGTACATGACTATTTGTCTATCGCATTTTGGTGGTTTATTACATGAAGGATGTCAAAGTAAATAATTATGAAGAAATGAAGTGGCGGGCAGAGAGGAGAGTGAGATGGAAGAGTTGCTGCAAGGAAATCTTCGAATTCATGATTCTTCATAATGATGACCGCATAAACAAGGCTGCAGCTTAACCCACCATTGGTAGCGCAGTGAGATTTTCTCTCACACCAAATTTAAAATTGCGCTCACTTTGTAATCATGAGTTAGAATAAGTTCCCTTTCCTTCTATCTGACTTTTTATCTCTTCCTATCGACCGACAGTCTCAAAATGTATAAATGAAGCGTCCGCAGCTGTGTAATGATATGTCTGATACCGTCGGCTACAAGGTCTGAGACTTTTCCTCATCGCGCGACCACTGACGTTATTGCTTGTGTATCACTCAGTCGCGTTACACTCTCGCAACATCCGGGCAAAGTTGATTCATTTCGTGGAGAGCAGATATATTAATGAAAATTTATGAGTCATGAGAATGTATGTCCTCACAAATAAATATTTCTTCTTGAGAATGATAATTTTCTTTATTAATACCCAACGGTAACATCGCCAGTAAAATTAGCAATGATTACGTAATTGTATCAGTAATTGTTTATATGTGGGAATCAATGTTTCAAATGAACATTAAGAGAAATAAATTAAACGTAAGTATAGTGTAATATATTTCCAAAAAACGCTCTATGATAGATAATCAATGGTACATCTGAGTGTGAGAAAAAGTCTCATACGCGACCGCTCGCGTGATAAGTAGCTTAGCGACCACTCCCGGGTAAATACGTCCCCGTTAGTGGAAATCATTTAGAGGTTTCGTAAGTCCGTCGTTGGCAGCGTGCGTCTCGTCCACTTTTCAGTATCCAAGTACCCAGAAGCCCTCTCATCAAGTTCTTAACCCTACCGCCAAAGGCATAGCAGCACTGATCGATGGCTAATCAATCACCCTTTCTGATGAGAGTCGATCTCTTTTGGAATTTACGATTAGTGTCGATCGAAGTTTGAAATGTAACTTGACATTCCATAGCTTATTTCTGATTTGTCATCAACATTAATTCATTTGAATTTTCACCAACTGATTAGTAAGTTTTTGGCCAGATCTTTTCCTAACATCCCAAATTTTGGTATATCGTCTCGTTTTCATTCGCATAGATGTCCCAACATTAGATCTATGTTAAATTTCTCATATCATCTACCTCTTCTTATTTCGTCTAGAATTCCTATCCTCATCCTTCCTCTTCTACGCTTCCCTAGTGTTCTCCCCTCTATCACTCTCTTCAACATGCCCTCTCCTCTCAAAACCTCCTCCATCCATCTCTTCTGACTTCTCCAAACCTCCGCAACCAGTCTCCTCTCCAACCATGTCCAATATCTCCTCGTTCGCCCTCCTCGCCATCCAGCTCACCCTCTCCATTCTTCTCTTTTACCCACATCTAAAATGATTCAAGTCGACGTAAATCCTCCCTTCGCAATGTCCAACTGAATAACTTTTTCGGCTTAAATTGACAGGTGCAAAATTACACCGAGGAAAAAATCATATGGTTTGGCCGGGAGACGAACCTGGATTCCTTGATATCACGCCGAGCGCTTTGGACAGTTAAGGTACCGATGTGTCCTTCTCCTTTACGCACGCTTTAGACTGCTTCTGTGAAATCAAATGTCCGCCAGTCTTGAGCGACTTGTGCTTTCAAAGTCCTCAAAATATACACAGGGGAGGAGGACGCCCCTGTAGATTAACTAATTAAAGCACTCGGCGTGATATCGAGGGATCCGCTTTCGCGTCCCAGTTAAGGCCTTTGATTTTTCTTCTTTGGAATTTCGAATGTGCAATTGCGGGTGACTTGGCAGAGCTAACTCCGTGGCAAGTCCCCGAATCCTAAAATTTCGTTAACTTAATAGATCTAGACAAGCTATTCATTTATCACCAAAATCGGCGATGTAAAATGTAGGAATATCGAGATGTTCTGCCCAGAAAATTTCGCCCACTGCCAAAACCACACCCCGATCACAACCGGTCATCACCTGCGCATCGTGCATGCGGTACGCAGACTCACCATCATGTTCGCATCGTAGTCGATCACTCATTCGAACGAGCCAGAAGTTTATTCCAATTGCATAAATGATCATGAAGTCATAGTACGGATCACTTCGACTTCTAACGTTACATGGCCGTTTCCGTCCCAGGGCCTTATTCAGTAAGGACCTGACGTGGTTGAACCACGGGAAATCCGTGGATATGTCGTCACAGCCCCCGACAAATCATAACTTTCAAATGGACCATTTTAAATTGTCAAGGCAGTGACGTCAAAATGTCGCCATTGCCGAAGTTCGGAAATTCCGTAGTCATACCAAATAACCGTGATGGTGTCACGTTAAAAATACCGTTGTGTGGCGTGGGAATACCTCTCAACTATCATTTCCCAGAACATGAAAGTCATTCAAAGAGAATTGATTCCTGGCAACTACGGGACGCCGCCCACTAGGGCGGGTGTCGTGCCCGGCAGCGGGGGAGGCAAGGCCTCCGCGGTCGTCAACACACGAAATCGAGGAAGAAGAGGAGGAAAACAGAGGTAAAAATAGGAACTTAAAACGTAAGGACCATGATGAGGGCCGGGAAGCTTGAAAATATTAAGCAGGAAATGGAAAAAGGAAAAATAGATGCTTTGGGATTGTGCGAGGTGAGATGGAAGGATTGCGGGGACTATTGGAGTGATAACTACAGGGTAATTTACAGTGGGGGAGATGAGAGTCAACGGCATAGATAGAGATCAGTAGGCATGGTACTGAATACAAAGTTGGGACTGAGGGTGGTAAACATTGAACAGGTGAGCGACAGGATACTAGTGGTAGAAATAAAAGCAAGGCCGACGAATTTCGTACTGGTCCAGGCATACATGCCTACGAGCAACCATAGGGAGGAAGAGGTGGAAGAGGTGTACGAGCAAGTAAAAGAAATAATTAGAGAAGTTCCGGGAAAGGAAAACCTGATAGTGATGGGTGACTGGAATGCAGTGGTGGGGGAAGGGAGGGACGAATTAGAAGTAGGAGGGTTTGGGCTAGGAAGAAGAAATGATCGCGGGGAAAAGGCAGTTGAATTTTGTAGAAGAAATAAATTAGTAGTGACCAACATTTGGTTTAAACATCACCCCAGGCGTAGGCACACATGGAAAATGCCGGGTGATACTGGAAGATACCAAATTGATTATATAATGGTAAGGCAGAGATTTAGGAACAGTGTAAAAAACTCTCGTAGCTATCCAGGGGCGGATGCGGACTCAGATCATAACTTGGTGATGATGAAGTGTGAAGTTAGAATCAAAAGGCTTTGTAAAGGTAGGAAGATAAAGAGGTGGAACCTTGAAGCATTGAAAGGGTTGAAAAGGAGGGAATACCAAGAGCTGGTAGAAAAGAACATAGGTGAAGAGAAGCGGATGGGAACCATAGAGAAGAGATGGGAGGTTATAAAAACAGGGATCGCAGGAGCAGCAGAGAAAACAATAGGAACGGTGGAAAAGATGAGGGTTAAGATGTAGTGGGTTACAGAAAAAATGACAAAGATAATGGAGGAGAGTAGGATATGGAAAAACGTGAACACCGTCGTAGGCAAGAGGAAGTACAAGGAATTGAATAATAAACTCAGGCGTGTGACCAATCGGCCAAAAGAAAACTGGTGGAAGGGAAAATGTGAGGAAATGGAAAAGATGTAGGAGGAGGGGGAAGTGGGCGATTTGTACGCCAAAGTGAAAATGTTATCGGGTGGTAAGAGAGGTCAAACGATACCAAAGGTTAAGGACAAAACAGGAAAGATATTAATCGAACAGGAAGATAACCAAGAAAGATGGAGAGAATACGTAGAGGAGCTATATGACAGCGAGAATAGACCCATTAGCCTAGATCTAGAGGATGAAGGAACAATAGATAAGGATAACCTCGGACCAGAGTTACTTGACATCGAAATAGAGAGGGGATTAAGACAGATGAAGGGTAGAAAAGCCGTGGGAACCGATAACCTACCTTCGGAGCTACTGAAGAATCTAGGTAGTAAGGGGAGAAAATCGTTTTTCGAACTTATTCGCAGGATCTACGAGGAAGGAGTATGGCCAGAGGATTTCATGAAAACAGTATTAATACCTATCCCGAAGAAGAAGAAAGCGTCAGAATGCGAGGAGTATAGAACAATCAGTTTAATTTCGCACGCGGCAAAAGTGTTGCTTAGAGTACTAAATAGAAGGTTGGAGAGCAGAGCAAACTGCTATTTAGGCGATGACCAATATAGGTTCAGGAAGGGGAGGGCAACCAGAGACGCGATTGCGGTAATGAGGACACTTATAGATAGAAACATACAGCATAATCAGGATGTTTTCGCTTGTTTTGTAGATTTCGAAAAGGCGTTTGACAGAGTAAACTGGGAGAAACTAATGCAGATACTTGGGAAAATAGGCATAGATTGGCGTGATAGGAGACTCATCCGAAACTTATGTATGGGGCAGAGGGCTCAGGTAAGGGTAGCTGACGGTGAATCAGGGTGGGCAGTTATAGATCGGGGGGTACGACAAGGGTGCCCGTTGTCGCCTTTACTTTTTAACATTTATGCTGAGGAAATGGTAAGAGAGGCATGGGATGAGCTAGATGTGGGAATGAATGTAGTAGGCCAGCGGATAAAGTCGGTTAGATTCGCAGACGACAAGGCGTTGGTCAGTCAGTCATCGAAAGGATTACAAACTTTAGTAGATGCACTGGAAAAGCAGTGTGAGAAATGCGGAATGAAGATAAATAATAGGAAAACAAAAGTAATGAGATTCTGTAGGACAAAAAAAGGGAAGCTGGTGATAAGAGTAGGAAGTCACAAACTGGAGCAAGTAGAACAATTAAATTACTTGGGTAGTACGCTAGAAGAAACAGGGCATAGTAGCAAAGACATTAGGAGAAGAATAGCGCTAGCGAAGGAAGCGTTCAATAATAGAAGGGAGCTGATGACGGGGACCTTAAGTAAGGATGTAAAAAAGAGGCTGGTGAAGAGCTTGATATGGAGTGTGGCGTTGTATGAGGCAGAAACGTGGACCTTGAGAAAGGAAGACAAAAATAGGCTGAAGGCTTTCGAGATGTGGGTGAGGAGGAGGATGGAGAAGATGCGTTGGACGGAAAGGAAGACAAATGAGGAAGTGCTTGACATGGTGGGCGAGGAGAGGAAACTTATGAGCTTAGGGGAAGACAGGGTAGGTGGCTGGAAGTGGTAATGAGGGACGATGGTTTGCTGAAGGCCGTGATAGAGGGTAGGATGTTGGGTAAGCGGGGAAGGGGAAGGAAGAGAATCGGTTTTCTGGACGGGATGAAGGAAGGTAGGACTTATGCTGAGATGAAGAAAGAAATACTAGAGGTAGAAAGGGCACGGCACGTGTAAGAGTTCGTTGGATATTCTCTGACTTTCATCACAACCTACCTCTAACCGGTAGACTACTGCAATGAATGAATGATACCAAATAACCTCCCTGGTACCTTATTGTTTGCCTAATTTGCCTAATAACCCAAAAAGCTGCTGAAAAACGAGCTGTCCTTGCATACTTTTCCATTACCAGAAAATTTACGAACATAATTTTCTTTCGAATTACTCTTTCCCATTGCTTCTTTCACATTTTTAATGTAAACTCATGTCCACCATGTACCCACCCCATTGCATGTCACTGCTTAAAATCCTATTGGAAAGCTTTGATTCATCATTAGAGAAATTTGAAGAAAAATTATTTCTTGAAAACAGGGCTTTCAATGTTTTCAAGCGAAAAGAAATTGATTTTGTAGAACGCATAAATAATATCATAAAAACACTCTCCGCACTGCACACTCGGGGCGTGTTAATCAGACAGAGAGGGTCCAGTTTTGTATGCAACTGCTACACCCCAGGATATTACGCGCAATCACCAATACTACCAAGCACAGCAGAGAGCTTAATGGACACACCTCACAGTTTCAATAAAACGGTTTTATGCCGTGTACGGCATTATCCAATTAATCAATTACAGCGGATACCGTTTCATACGAATAAATTAAAGGGATTTTTTTTCAATAGTTCAAGTGTCCCAGAGCGCCCTCGAGTGTGTTGCTCTCGAATTAATGGGTGACTCACAGGATAAACTTCAAAGCGTCCACTTGTAGGATGGACGGTGGAACATAACAGTTCGTGCCAGTGCGACAAAAATGACATGCATTAACTCGTTGACTTCACATGAAAGAGGTCACTTATTGGCGACGCTAATACTGCTCCAATCCGTTGGATTGAAGAAATGAATTTTTTACTGAAAGCTTATCTATACTTCGCGAGATATCCCTGCTCTTTTCCTTTTGAATATATTTTCAAGATACTCCCGTAGAACCATCTCTTACTTTACAAAGGGTTGACGGATTCCATCCGTGAGGCAGGTAGTTTCCAGGAAACAGCAAAAATTGAGAGACATATAATGTGGCTATTTTCACGCCAATACTATTTATTTTATCACAATGGACAGAATTCGACCAAAATTTCCGTGAACAGATATTTCAATAATATTTTCCAAATCCATAACCGATATTTTAATTATTAAATACGGTAAATTTTGAGTTAAACAACTTTCCTGTATTAATACTTCCTGAATACTATCCTGTCTACATTCTTTTCATTCCTCATTATTTTACATACAACTTCCTTCTTTTTCAATTATTATATTTTTTCCAGTTGAATAGGTATATCAGAAAGGTGAGGGGTGTAATTGAAATTGCCCCTGGCCTAAATGTAGGTCCATTTTGCTGTAGAACTTCTAGTTTCCCACCGTTTTCAAAGCCAAACACACGCCAACATGTCGTAAATTCGCTTTACAAATGAAATTACTAAACGAAAATAAAGATCACGGATAGCGAAATGTGATAACGCATATCAATGGGTTATACGAAAAACGATATAAAGATAGCAATTGAGTGAATGATGGTTGGCTCCCGTGTTTCACCGAGCTAGAGGCTCCATACTTGCCGACCTTTTGAACAACGACCGGCTCTACATCATCAGGGCTCTGAAGTCGATCATTGTTAGGATGTAAATAAAAATCAAAGTTATAGTATGATTATTTTTAGCGGGATGACAGAGAGCAGTAACTGTCTCCTAGAAAGAAAAAGATTACTTCATCAGGAAGAGCTCTGAAAGGAATGGTAATGTGAGCATTCTGGAATTACCCAAACTTACTTACGAGGTTCAGACGGCTGAATATAGCCTAGAAAATTGTTTGGAATAACAAAATAGCACAGGATAAAGTCAATTTTAATGTGCGCACGACTAGAGATGTATATTTGGACATGCGGCACGAGGCACGATATGTAATGAGATTAAATCTGGCTTTAGTCTGTCACTAAATTGAAGAATATCATATAATTCAACTCAATTGCAGTAACTCAAGTAATGAGGACAAAGATAACCACACTCGAAAGCAGCAAATCATTGCTCAGTCGGAGAAGTGACATCGCACAAGGCAGGGGACTTCTTTCAGCAGAATCACTAGGCGTGTCAAAAGTATTACAGGCTGCGCAGACACGAGTAGAAATTGTTAAATCCCGCTGGCCACCTTCCGCAACGCTCTTTGGCCGCGGAGCTCGATATTTGCGGATTTTTGGAAGCAAAATATGAGCTCCGTGTTGCGATCTTGCTTGCCACACTGAGCTCCGGGTTGAAAGGAGTTCTACCTTTGGTGTGGAGCGTAGAAATGCCCACCCGATCGTCAACTGTTGTCTACGTTAACCTGGGTCGTCTATTTGTGAAGGACTACTTCTAAGTTACATGAAAATGCTTGTTCGCAATTTATACCACACATTTTGATACCACCACTGCAGACGTTGTCACGCATTGACACGGGGAACAAAGTGGCCAAGCAATTTTGCTGAATCTGAGGTTAAACACATGTTTTCCTGAAATTACTGGATTCTTTCTTCATGTTACTCGATGCCATGAGACTGCCCCCTTATGAGACTGCCTCATAGACAGGGTACGCGTCTTAAACTATGAACCTTGACATCTGTCGAAATGAGCAACAATTTTGCCTCGGATCACTTATTTGTCGGCGATGCTGGAGGATTTCCGCAAATTTAAATTCGAATCCAAGAAGCATTGCGACCTTGCGGTCTATTTTTTTCGTTCTTTTAAATGCTTCACAATTTTCCACCACATAATCTCAATTAAGGTCTTTAAGATTTTAGCAAAGATGCCGTTTTATAAAAGAGCAAATCGTTCACCTTTGCCCAACTTTCTCTTCATCGTAATCATTTCTCAGTTCCTTAACCTGGGTGCAGTCGTTCATTTTCCATAACCGCTGTACGTCAAGGATGAACAAGGATTATGACTTTTCTCCAAATAATCTATGAGAGTGAATTGCAGTACTAAGTACATACATATTACCAAGGAAGCGTATTTTTCATGCTCATAATTTAAGTAGCACCGCTCGATTATTCCTCAGGTCAAAAGTTTCGACTCTACAGCAACTGTCACGCTGAGACATACGAAGATCCTCTAAGCTAACAAAAACTGTGAAGATTTTCATTTGTGAAAGCTCATTGATAATTGAAATATTTGGAAGGATGACATAAGATATAGTTTATATACGTAGGCGATAAAAATACCCTCAAAGGTGGGAGATTTTTCATCTGGCATTCCAAAAAAGGTGAATATTATGAGGTATTACCTCTATTCACTATTTTGTATGTATGTAGCACTGGTTAGGAATTTTTATCCTTGCCTCCCAATCCGTGGACGAGTTTCTGCTTGAATACGCACGCCAGAGTCTGTCATAGAGACGGAGGCCTATCTCACTCAAAGCAGCAGAATCCAGGCAGATTAGCGAGACATCGTAAGGGAGAGGAGGATTCTGAATGCATGGGAAGTGACGTAATTATCTCCAACCAAGGAAATTTGTGCCACGCTTAATTTCCTCGAACCGCGGCACACGTGATGCGAGCAAAGAATTCACGGTGCGGGACGATAGAGTCTAAGTTTTCTTCAAATAAAAACCATCCAGGTGAACGCAAGTACTTTCCATGAAATTGGAAGACAAATACCCAACAGCTTAGTAACATTAAAAATCCTCAAAATCCTCCCCTTATTTAACGTGAGCTGGAGAGTAAGATATTAGCTTAGTGAGATTATAAGGAATAATAATTTATATTTGTCATGCTGAAGCATTAATTGGAATAGCCAAGTGCGCTTCTAGGGGGACGGTTGTTACCCTGGGGCTGCATTCTCCTTCACACATGAATGTAGAAGATAGAAGTAAGTAATTGTTCCCTGAATTCACTCGTATTTTGTACTCGCTGAGCATATACTGGGATAATAGATACTGAGATGCGCATTAGAGAATAGGGAACTCTCAGAACTCTCAGGGTCCAAAATGAGAACTAGGAACAGGAGAAACATTTATGCCCAAATAGTAATCCTGGTTACAATTTTTGACCGGAGCCATTTTCTGATGACCGGTGAGCGAGTTACTCACGAGGAAAGAATGCTGTGGATTAAAAAAAATCACCACAAACATAGAAACGTAATAAGTTTTAGTGGAGGTTATAATTAACAAAGATAACTTTTCGCATGTTTCAGTTAGCATAATTGCTTAAAAAAATATCCGACACACCGATTCGTATTTTCCAGACAAATTTCCATCAATGAACTTTCAAAATCAATAAATTAAGCTAAACATTCGCCCTTCCACTGTAGAAATAGAAACAATTGAATGGATAGTTCAAGGGTTCAAAAGCGTTCTCTGTGAAAATTGATCTTATTGAACACAATAGGCCTTCCTACTATTGAACAACTGAAATGCAAATACACCATTAATCCGAAATCAGTGAGCCATGATAGAACAAAAAGTTGATCATTACTGTCAACACTAAGCAGACAATGCATCGTAAACAATTGGTCGAGATATGATTTACAAAAGGCCACAGGGTAAGAGTAAGACCGCCAAATAATCTGCACAGAGACCACACACCTTGACGATCTAGAGTGAAATTCAATTATGTTTCCACGAATTGCATAACGGGGAAAATCAACATGAATCATAGAAAACTTGAGAAAGGTTCCCTAACTAGAAAGCACTTTAGGAATAGATGGACACAAATATGGCAACTCCAAAAAGATCAGTGTTAGAGGATGACACAAAAACAGTACGATTGTGTGAAGATTTCAATATTAGATCACTGAAGAGAGCGTTATGAAGTATTTTCATCAAATGACATCCATTGAAGGACAACAGCACGATAAAGCTCTTTGGGTGGTAATAATAGCAATTAATCACCGACAAGGGACGGGTTATATTTTCAACTGAACCTATTTTTTTGAATTCGAAAACCGTTTAGTACCCATTGAAGAAATATGGATAAAATATTTAACAATTGTATGATTTTCGCACTTAAGCAGACAGATCAAGATTTAATTTGGAGCTACAACAAGTGAGTGGTCTACCACTGAATGATGAAAGTTAAGTTATACTATAATACGATCCCCAAATGTACCCACGAAACAGAGGAACGTATTAATGCTGCTCCAAGCGAAAATATAATAGATGTGTGAGGATATGACGAAATGAGGATGGCTAAATAGAACTCTAAAAGCTATGAATGATGTCACGCATATACTGGGACAAAAAACAGATGTGGTAAAACGTAAGTGTTTTCCTCACATTCGTTCAAGCATGAAAACAATTTCCGCACATTATGCGTTTCAACATTCTTTTTGGCTTCAACCAGTTTTCTAAATTTGCCATTTCTTTAAAAAGAGCATTTTTACCCAAGATTAAAGTCGAATAACCAGCAATTACAAGCTTAATAGGTCTAAGAAGCGAAAGAATTAATAAAGTTGGTATATGACTTACCGACACTACGGTAGAGATGGATGAAGGAAGCCACATCTACGAGAGCACGACATCAGGTGGTAAATCAAAATATTTGTTCAGTAGCGAGGCTCTCTTGATTGCATGGTATCAAACGAGGTTACCACACCACCGAAGGACTTATTTTTACCTCCTCAGACAGAGACCTGTTGTTTCTTTCAAAATTCTGATCAGTTATGTTCCAAATCACACCAATCAACTCACAAACCTGAAACACAACATCAGGTGGTCTTTTTTTTACCTTGTGCCGCTTTACAACTGTTCTCTTCTAGCACTCAAAAAACGAAATATGTCTAGCTCCAAACTTATGGGAAATTTGTCGAAAGAACGTGTGATCCTGGAACGTCACAGTGGAAGGGTGATAATCTGCATTTAGGGTCTTCACACAATTTCCTGCACTTTCTCAAGACGACATCAGAAGCACGACGTTTCAGCAACAGCACCAAGTTAAAGCAAAAGATCCAGAGCACCTTTCCCCGGCTGCCGGCAGGCCCAAGAGTTTTATCGGTGACCACGTTGGCTTCTCTCGATGCCGCCGCACGGGAAACTGGCGAATGCAGTCGGGGAGAGACAAACAAGCGGTTCACGCGAAGTTGGAGGCCGTCGGAAGGAATTCTTCTCTTTTTTGACCAATTGTCCTCGCAAAGAGCATCACCGATTTTTCTCCACGCAATATGTCTGCTTTTGATCAATATCCAGAAGTCACTTATCGTAAATTTTGACACTAATTAATAGAACCACGAGGAATCACTGCACTGAAACCAATGCTACTCTACGCCAAAAGCGCGAGATGCCCTTCTTTGACTTTTACGGAGAGGTCGCTCTTGGTCAATATTTCACCAGAGCTAACTGTCCGGTGAGGCAAGTAGGAAAAAAATAAAAACAGACTGCGCACAATGACGAGGCAACATGGAGAAAATTTAGGTTAGAGTGCGTAACGTGGGGAACGAATAGTGATCAACGGCCGTCTTTCTGGAGAGAATATTAACTCAGTTTGACGATAGCGATTAGTACAAGTAAGTGGCAAGAGTTATATTACACCCAAAGCTGGGAGCGGAGAAATTACATGCTCGATATTAGACAAGTAGGATAGAGTAACGAGTTCGAGTCTTGGAAGGACTTTTAAGTTCTAGAAAGCTACTTTAAAAAAAACTGTGGCAACGACAATGATGCAATAATACGACCTGAAAATTTAAGGAAACGATAATAAACACCAGAGGGAAGAACTAAAGAAGGTGCTTTAAAAAACTGATGGAATCAGGCAGTCTTCAGATAGGTGTGAGTTCACAAAGTCGGTGAAACATTCGAGAGCAGCCACGAGGTGTAGTATCTCTTCGGAAGTGTTCTTTAGCGATTGCGTTGGTATTTTGAGTCCTGGGATTGCGGCGTGGTGCGGCGACGGGGCAAAGCGGTGCCTTCGACCGGGCTTCCACTCTCCTCACTCGTCGGTCGGTGTCGGAATAACTCCGTGAGCTTTCCTTTCCGCTCGGCATATGTCGGTCGAGTGACCCTGGGCGCGAAGGCTGCGGCGAGTAAAGGGTATAGGGGTGGAGAGGGGGGGGGGTGCGGGGGTGGAGTGGAGGGGGTGTGGGGGGTGGAATGGAGGGGGTGTGGGGGGGATGGGACACGAGGGGAGGGTGAGGATTCTGCGTGGGTGGGGAAGTTTGAAATGGGAGTGGGAGGGAGATGAACGGGAATGGGAATAGGGGGGTACGGAACCCGAAATGAGGCAATCCGGTGCAACTCACTTAGCGCCGCACTCTTTAAGAATTAAGTGTTGATTGAAGCGGTCATCGTGGGTCATTGATAGCACATTTAAATAAAATCGGAAAAAAGTTCTTGGACAACATTATTTAAATGCATTTGTTCTGTCGTCGGAACTCAACGTACAGACAGTAATTTCTAGTGATACAAGAATTAAATTCAATTTTTTTCCCTTTACTAGATAAAGCGAAAAAAAACATTCTACAATTATTTCAACACTCAAGAACTATAAAACTGCCAAAGGTGCAAAAACGCACCATTATCTTTTTTGCATAAACAAATTATTTAGGACATAATTTTTTTATATTTTATTTTCTAGCATATATTGAAAATAAATACAAAGACAAAAGTTAAAATTTGAATTTAATATTGAAATTGGCGGTAAATGGGTTAACGCATGTTATAACTAGAATTTCGGTGAGGCAATCGAAATTTAGAAGAAATTATATGGAAATATGTTTTCTTAAAATTTTATTCAGCGTGACACCTACATATTTGTTAGCAACAATTAAATTAATAATAAATGTATTATTCAGCGTTCGGAAGAAAATCCGTGCATTCGTAAACGAGTTATTACGAAATATATCTCATGTGGCTACGTATTAACTAGCGTTCAATTGCCAAAAAACAAAATTTGTATGATTCAATTATTTCACTTTTATCAATGGACATCACTACCGAGAACACATATGCTATGTTTTAAGCAAATCTGTACGCAAACAAAAATCACTCCAACCACCTGAAAGACTCTCTCTAGTCGGGTTGTTCTAGAGGCATCGAAGACTGGATTCTCTCACAATCTCTCCACCTCTCTAAAATCGTGTATTCAAGCTGTATTTGCCTGACATTTCGCAATGAATATGGACTGATGAGGCACATGAAAAGGCTTCGTGATTCATTTTTAGAAACTAGGAAATGCGATTTAAAGAAAAAATATTTTTTATCGAGTACCACACTACACTTTTCAAATAATAGATGTCGCAAACATGCTTAGAGTTTATTGCTCCTTTTACTATAAAAGGAAATAACAATGTATAGGAGCTGGATTAAAATGATATTATTGCGTCTTATATAATCTATCTGGAGGATGGTGAACTAGGAAGTGCCAGATATGGTGGGATAGGAAAGGATATCAGCGGCGGATACTAAAAGAAAGTAAAAAAAGTAGATAAAGAATATATTTGAAATAGTTTCAGTGAGATAACACTTCAACTAGAATTTGATAAATTAGACCTTATTTTTGTTGAAATAATTTGGTTGGTAGTGCCGGCCAATAGAAGAGAGGTTGGCAGCATTGTGTTTTGTTTGTGTGATAGTCTACATAGCGTAGCAGTTGTATTCATTGTTAGTCGAGTGTAGAGCTACGGCTTCTTTTATGTAATGATTGTACACCGAAGTAATAAATAAGTCTTAAAAGTAGACTTCTAATAATTTAAAGGAAAAAAACTCTCATATTCCAATTAAATCAAAATATGATCTCCCTCCCTTACCACTTTTCGTACTATTTGCCTGTAATTATAAGCTGTTTTACTTGGGATAGATTACGGCACTGCACTCCAGAGGGAGAATATTGAAAACAAATAGGAATTTCAAACGCCTATATTTCGTAAAAAAACTAACGGTCAGTACTTTGTATGTTTTTTCAACTACGTATAACAAAATAATCAACTACTCACGGTATTATATTTTACACAATCGCAAAAAACGTCTATTTTGAAGGCTTTTTCACAGCACTGCGTGAAAAATGAGTCAAGTTGGTCAAAACGCATTAATTTTGGTAATCATAATTTGCTAGTTCATTTTTAACTTGTATAGCCACTAAAAAAGGTAAAAATGAAAAAGCATATCCTCTTTGAGGGCAACTTATAGCAAACTTGCAAGCCCTTATCAGATGTTACAATGCGATGTTAATGTCATTTACGGGGCAATAACATCAAGTTCTATAACTCGAATTTAATTCAGTGCATATGAGCGTATTGAAGCATTTCTAGAGCAATTGGCTATGACTCCCTGATCCAATTCAGTTTCCATGAAAACCACCTCCACATTCCTTAAGTTGTTCCATATGACTTAAAAAAGAATTGGATTCGCAAATAAAGATATCTAATAGTAAAATAGGTCCACAAAAGGGCCAGAACATATTTTAATTTTAGCTTATTCCATGATGTAAATACGGAAACCTATACACACTACAGTGTGGAGCGTATGAACACAATAAGCGCATCAGTACTGGATAATTTCATCCAGTTAAAAGTTCTGCCAGAGCCCACGCCACTTGAATTACGTTACTAATTTTCAGTCAGCGTTCCTGTTCTGAACGACTAACATTTATTCGTTCAGAACAGGAACAAATAGTAACAATAACAACAATAAGAGACATCCACACGTTTGTCGGCGAGGGTGCGATCTTTACACTATTTTCGTAATAAGTTGACACTTTACGTTCATTGTATTGTGCTTTTTTTGTGATTTCACGCGCTCAAGGGATCACGCTCACTGCGGATCAACATTGGAATCCATGGAGACGGAAAAAACGAGTGAGAACGATGGATTGATAGAATAAGAGAGGAGCCAGAATGCACTCAATCGTGCAGAGGGGAGAAGGATAAAAAATAAGTGATGCCACGATTGAAAAAATGAGCCGCAAGTAGACCCGCGGAATGATACACGACAGAAGGAAAAACGGAGTACTATAGGTCGAGAAGAGACAGAGATGCGTACGTTTTATATTCCGGGAAACGGCAACCCACACGAGAAGACCGCCGATATGAAAGCATGCAGTGTATTCACATTTGCATTCTCGGGGGCGTCATTACCCGGGCAACGATCCTTCCCGGCCGATGTGGCCCGGGGGCAAGGTCGGTGCTTCATTCCACGGCCTCTTTAAGGCTAATGGTGATTGCCCCTCAAACTGTTTTTCTTCTTGCTGCCAGACAAATAAAGTTATCGACATGGATCTTTCACCATCTCCTTTTAATTGCCAATAGAATTCTTTTGTTCTTTTTAAATTTTGCAAAAATTGAAGAAACATGATAAAAAATTACCAAAGTGGCAGAATGCGTTGTTATTTATAGAAATCGAAAAAGTACGAAGTTTTTGTGTTTCTTCACAAATCAATTCAAACTTTCAAAATAATAATACGATCTGGTAATGACTAGTTTTTAGAATAATTAAATTTCGCTAAAAGCGCGCTGCTAAGAGCGTCACTTGCGGCAAAATCAAGGAACCAATACGAAGCACCAGAGGAGCGATGAGAGATGGGAGGGAGAGGAAGATGTGCCGCTGGAGGGGAAGGGCCATGCTGTTGGAGGCGTTTAAGGGGAGGGACGAACGAGACACAAATTTTGCAACCTTGTGTTTTTGCTTAGCAGAAAACAGCGCGCAGGGTATCGCAAGGTGAAGTGCCTTTCTTCGTTGCTCTCAGTCAGTCTTGAACTTAAATATTCCAAGTTATTTCCAAGTGCCTACAAATAGCGTAGAGCTTTCAAGAAATTTTTCTACGTACAGAGACAATCAGGAATTTTTAATTTAATTCTTCGATTTAAATCATCTCTGAAAAAAATTACGATGGAAACTCTCTCTGAAAGGACCATCGTCGTAGTAAGAAAGGTGGCCTATTCTCATCGGCCAAACGAAAGAAAAGGTCAGCCGGGAGTCTCAGGAAATGGCAAGCGAAGTTAAGTATTTAGTTGTTGGCGACTAAAATGAACCAATTCTTAAAATTTTGTACAGTTTTTCTATGTTTTCATTTAACTGATTCTCAGGAAAATACGGGTTCCTACTGATGATCTATCCTCACCGGAGCTGACTGAACATTTGATTCCTGACTGTGAGATGTAAGTATAATTTTTGACCACGGCTAATTCGACTGTCTCGCCGTAACATATATGAGGAATGCGAAAATGTAGCCGTCACTTTCCTAAAAGTCATTTAATTGCTAGCTATATTATTTTACATTGCAAGAGACGCAATGTCTGTTTCCACGAAGACCAATGGCCAAACCGTGGTACTTTTTGAGAGGTTGTCTTCATTCTGCAATCGCCACGTATTATATTCCCGAATTATCTTTGATTTTTTATAATTACAGGCTAGTAAAACCGCCGTTAATCATTGCGAAATGTAAATAGAATTTTAAATCTAAAAAACGGAATATAATACTTAATTCACCATACAAAATTGTATAAATGTCATTCGAGACAGATTTTAAAGCTGGAAATAAAAGGAGCCAACGCCTATAAAAATCTTTTGCTAAAATGTATAGAGTATTATGAAATTGATAGATTTTACCAGGTATGGTAGGTTTTGATGGAGTGTCCCTCATCTACTTGGCATTTCATTAACACGTTGCGTATCAGGGCAGTTCGATAAATTCCTTAAAACCCTCAGTTACCGTATTTTATAATGTACAATCTTTAAACATGGATCTCTTAAGTATCATATAATGGATCATAAGTAAAAAGCCCATAACTTTAACATAAAATGTAGAACATGATATTCACCTAACATCGTATTTATTCGACGTGTGATACTCTGTGAAACATAGGCATTCCTTTTCCAAGGAGAACACCGCATGTTGTTGCTTACTGAGCTCTCAGGATAGGCGATAAGGGTGATCTCCTTAAGGGACTGCTATCGGTTTTTATCGCAGATGTTGTCAGACTACGAATCATCTGGCTACTCTTTGACTCCGTGCCCAATCTTTCGCTGTTCAGACCTGAAAGTCTTTTAAATGAATACTCTTCGGTCCATTTAGCGTTTTTTAAACTCTCTAAAATCAGAAATCATCCATTTAAACAGGATATTCTCACGGTCAGAAATGCTAAAGAATCGTCATTGAAGGAAATGGCCATCACGATCACGGCGGAGTGCGAAGATTGGATAAGATTGGTAGGAAATTGTATAGGTTTCCACAGTAATTTTTCCTCATTAATTCCTCACTTGTGCTTGAATCTCGATACTGAATAAATACACGTAATTTTCATAAGGAGGTTCCACATACCCTCTACTTGTATGATAATCGGCAAGTAAAATTTGCTGAGTAACATTTTTAGCATTTGCCATGGTATATCTTTACAGGTCTCTACCGGTTATGGTATGTTTTGGTGGTGGTAAATAGAGTGGGAATGAAATCGTAGTTATTATGAAACGAGGAGTTGAATTGAGATTCAACTCCTCATTTCATAATAACTACGATTTCATTCCCACTCTATTTACCCTCTACGGCTCAAGATTGTTTGCACTGATCAGTCCATATTCCCCTAAGTGGATTTTGAACTAAGCTATTGGTTGTCTTGTTCATTGCAATAATAGTAATTTATTATGCTAACATCAGGTTATCAATGATTTTATTGCAGCGATATTCCGGACATGATAATGGAATCCGTTGGCATTCCCGGAAATGAGCCTGCTATGGATAGCATAAATGGTCGCTTCATAGTAGACGGGAAACATTTCTTGAAAGAAATAAGGTCCCTGGAACACCATCACCAAACGTGCTTAAAAAGTGGCCATGGGTCATTTCAACTAATCTCCAGCGCCACTAAAGCTCTAGTCTGGCGGTTAGTATTCCAATGTCCTCACTGTAAAATTACGAAAGAAGTTACCAGTGAACCGGAAATAGAGAAAACTCCGGCTGCCCAAAAAGGAGAAATAACTGATGATCAACGTGCTCTGAATATTGTTGACAGTGTCGTTTGGGGTTTCATGTCAATTGGAGGAGGACATTCCAATTTCGAAGAAATCTTCTCGACTATTGGAATACATGGCATGGACAAACACACCTTTCAAAATCATGAAAATCGATTTGGGAAAGTAAGTTCTGCAATAAATCTCAATGTATGTAGGCATATTTCGCAACCGAATTTTAATATTTCATTTCTTACATTTTTTATTGTTCCTAGGCATGGAAAAAAGTACTATTGGAATTGATGCTCGAGGCTGGTGCTGAAGAAAGGACATTGGCGATAAATAACGGGGACGTAACTTCTACTGGAGTCCCTTTTATCTCTATTATAGCGGATGGTGGGTGGTCACATCGAAGCCATGGTCACAGGTATGCAGCAAACTCAGGTTGTATGCATCGTCGGTGCAGGGGTTGTATGCATCGTCGGATACAGGACGAAGAAACTAATCTATCTGGATGTTCGAAACAAATACTGCAGCATGTGCCAGTGTTTAAGTAAGCGCGGAGAGCCAATGACACACGAAAGTTGCTACCGGAACTGGAGTGGATCATCAAGTGGCATGGAAGCTGACATGGTTGTTCAGGCATTTCGATGCAGCGAGGAAATGCATGGCTTGCAATACCATTTCTTCGTAGGCGATGGTGATTCTAGTGTTTTTAAAAAGGTCCGTGAATCCGTTCCATATGGAAGACTTGTCAAGAAAGTTGAGTGTGCTAATCACGCGGTTAAATGTTACACAAAATCCCTCTTCAAAATTTTGGATGAACACCCTGAATTGAAACCAGTTCTAACAAAAAACCAAATTATGAGACTGAAAAGATCGGCACGAGGTGCAATTTTTCATAATGCCAAGGAAAAATATGGATGCTACTCACTAGTTGAGGATCTAAAAAACGGACCGCTTCACGTATTCAACAGCTACTCGAATTGCAAAGTATATTACTGCAATGATCAGGAGAGAAAGGAAAAGATGTTTAACGACAAGGAGATGGGTGCCCTGGAAAGGGTCAATGAATCATTGATACCCTTGATACGGAAATCAAATATGCTAGCCACGAATGACACGAGTAATCTGGCGGAGAATTTTATGTCACTAGTGGCTAAGTTTGTTGGAGGCAAGCAAGTGAACCGCGGAAAAAGGGGTTCGTATTCTCATCGTGTGCAGGGTGCAGGGCTTGATTTTCAGCTGGGACCAATGTGGCATTATTCTGCGTGGAAAAGGATATGTGGAAGAAGCCCTTTCAAAAGTATGAAGAGACTTGGCGAGCGAAGGCTGAAACGCTTACAGTCCGCTAGGAAGTGCCTTGTAAAAGGGCAAAAGAGGAAAGTTAGGAAAAGTTATGAGGCAAAAGAAACTAAGGACTATGGAGAGTTCTGTCAGAATTTTGACATGGACGAAGAGGAAATGGAAGTAGAAATCAAAGAACTGATGAAGAAATTGGCCCTTGATAAGGGGTCAATAGAAGCTTTAGAGAGAGAGAGACTCGAGGCCAAACCGAATGTGAGAAGTGGTTTGAAGAAAGACGAAATAGATTGACGTCGTCAAATTTCGGGGTTATTTGTAGAAGAAGGAAAAATTGTAAATGGGCACCACTCGTGAAAAGACTGTTGTATGCCGAACCATATGAAAATGAGGCAATGAGGTATGGTACCCTAAATGAGCGTCATGCGATTAAGAATTATGAAGAGTTAACGGGTAACAAAGTGTTTCCCTGTGGCCTTTTTGTGGATCCCGAACACTGTTTCCTTGCAGCCTCGCCTGATGGAAAAACTATTGATGGGGGCATTATTGAGGTGAAATGTCCAAAGTCATCGGAGCACATGACTTTACAACAGGCAGCTGAGAAAATTAAGTGTTTTTGTTTGGATAAGGATCTTAAACTCAAGAAAAAGCATAACTATTATTTTCAATTTCAGGGACAATTGCATGCTTCCCGATATTCCTTCTGTGATTTCATAGTGTGGACTCCTATGGACTGCAAAATCCAAAGAATCTTCCGGGATGACGAATTATGGAAGAATCACATGGAAAAAAAATTACTTTACTTTTATAAGAATGTCATACTTCCTGAAATAATTGACCCCAGAATTTGCAGATCTATGGATATAAGAGAACCGAAATAAAACTTTTAAAACATTAAAGTACATTTATTATTATCTAACAAAGATGAATAAAACTTCTGTAAAAATTTAAAAAGTTTCGATTACAAGTTACTACTGGCAGTGTTGGCTAACGCGTAGGAAATTCAAGTTAATGCACCGAAGTTGACTTTATAATGGTTAGTGGTCATCAGTAGGCATCAGTCCAGAGATTTGCATGCTGCAGCTCTACTTTCTGCCCTATACTCAGCGAATCTCTTTACTACCTCATACTTTCTTACCATTAATTATCTAATTATTTCTCTACAGTAATCCATCCTTGGCCTTCCGTTGTCATTCTATCCGTCTACTTTTCCTTCAATGATTTTCATTTAGAGTCAGTTATGCCTTAAAGTATGTCCAATGAGTTTATCACCTACTTTGAAGCATCTACAGAAAACGTCTTTCCCCAACTCTTCGTACTTCTTCATTATAATGTCAATCTGTTTATTTGATCTTCAGTAATCTTCTATAACAACACACATTTCCATCGCTTCCAATGTCCTGTATTGTGCTACTATTACTGTCCAAGCTTTTACGTTAAAATATTCAGGGTTGACTACCGACAGTTATTAGTTGTGAAAGTTTTTTCATTGGATTTCGCTAAGAATGGAACATATGCCTCCCACTCCCTTCTAGGATGGTCAAGGGGTTTCTGCAGGCACCGAATGCAGTGCGTAGGTAATTTTCCGCTGGGTCCAATTATTCTGCCCGGAATGTGATCCATGTAAGGACTTTGCTCTTATCACACTATTCTTTGCTACCCGTTTCAAAATTCTGCATGCCACACGAGTTTACAAATAAATACATATAGATACTTCTGTCGCAGCAGATTTGATATCAAGGCTCACCTACCTGAAGCCTTTTTTACTCTGTTGATTGATATTTTATCCTAATTTTCGGGAGCGATGAGGGAGCAATGCTTGGAAAAAGGAGAAGAGGGAGGTTTAGTACGTCAGATGAGATGAAGGGTGTTGGAAAGTACGCCGAGATAAGAGGGTTGACAGTGAACGGAGAGTATGTGTCAAAACTTAACTTTAGTCAGTAAAAACTATGATAAATAATAATCATCACAATAGTGATAAGTTGATGCTCTGTTGACAGCAAATTCCGGATTCCTCTGTAAACCTCTTGGACACTTAATATTTTCTATCTTCCCTCATGCTGTGAAATATTTTCCATTTAATAAGAGTGGTGCGGATTGCTTTCGAGGCTCCCGCGTGACTTCTGATGAACATCCTCGGGATTCGGGGCTTTCACCGCATCGTTCAATTTTCGACTAACTTTTCGCCAGTCATCATGCAGACTTCTTCCGATCCAAATAATGAAAAATGTATGGCAGAAAACCATAGCTAAAGAATACGATCAGTGCCCGCGACGGCTTCCCACAGACAAGGGAAAGGGTAAGTTACGAATGGTTGCCTGCTCACGCCCAAGGCAGCTGAGGCGAGAAATTCAGGCATGACGCAACCCGAGCTAGACATTGTAAAACTATCGCGATGTTGCAATTTTAGGAATGGGGGAAGGGTATGGGCGATGTAGGGGAGGGTGCAGCCGGTGCCCGAGGGGAGACGAAGACCATATTTGGGATTAGTGAGGTCACTTTGTTACTGTCACGGAGCGCTGACAGTCGTCGACTGTGGTTCCATCTCGACAGGGAAGATTCACACCATAAGCCACTCACCATTTGCCTTAAGTAATTCGGGCAACAGTAGCGTCCGAGTCTTCACTCTCCGCCATGGCATTTGCGAGTAGACGGCCAATATTGACCTCTCACCTAGGACCGTTCCTGAAATCATTTGTTTCAGTAGCACGAAGGCGCATTAAAGCTGAGAAAACGACAAAGTATTCTAAGTAACATGTCGAATAAGATTGAATATTCGCACACAAATGTTTCAAGAGCTATTCTATTCGGACAGTCGCGATAAATTTGCGAGCTCATGGGCATCTTATCGATGCACAGATCACCTTCGACTCACCACTTGAAGCGGAAAGGCGAGAAAATATTCTTAAAGTACTTAAATATTATGAATGGCGTGTGAATGGGCAAAACAGATAATTACAGTTAGTTTTAGAGGAAGCGATACCTACACTTAGATTTTCAAAATTCGAGCAAGAGCTCAGCATACTCAATTTTAAAAGTGGAAATGTTCTTCGTGTAAGAGCATTAATTTTTACAATACAAATATTTATTAACAAAATGCCATTAAATGCAACCCAATGTATTACACAGAATAAGAACCTTATTTTTGAGATATTTGCCTTTAAAACTTGAGCAAATTAATTTTTGCTGGCTTCGACAGCTACCCCCGTTGTTCTGCAGTTGTTTTTACACATTATAGGTAAAATGAGTGGCTAATGTTACTAGTTTCACATAATTTACACATTATCGTCACCCACCCCAGCCAACAAGATCTGTGAGGTGAAATTAGGATGCCCGTTGGTGGGTCCCTCACAAGGCTTCATCTTGTTTGGCCAATTATCCCAATTGGCCGTCGTCGTCAAAATGTTTCTGGAATCCCAAAGACCTTAAAGATATTTCTGTGACATAGCGAAAGTAACCCGTTGAAAATATCCGGGCTTAGGGGTAAATTTCGCTCCAAAGTTACCGGATGATTTTTTGTTAACCAAGTGCCACCTGATGAAATGAAAAACAATTAATCAATTATTATACTCCGGGAAAGAAGTTGATAATTTCATGCAAGTATTAGCTGGAGCGTGCATTATAAAATTTCACACTGTTAGTGACAAAGTTTTGTTGTGCTTGCGCTTTAGTCTGCTTCTCGTTACTATTTGGCAATTCACATTGCTTTGGAATGGCTCTGTGTATTTCCTTTATCCAAGTGATATCTAGCGGGATACCTAGTGAATACGTTTTAGAGGGTTCGGTTGGGTAGCTTGTTTTTCTTTGGATAGGGTAAGTATTGTTAGTCTGGTTGTGGTTGGCTGGCATAGCTATAAATATTTTCTCATATTAGATGAGAGCGACAAAGTTTAGCACATTCAAGAGGTATTCAAATTAACCATCGCCGTTAGAATAATGGTTGAAAAATATTCACCAACGATTTTTTCGTCGTTTTTTATTCAGTTCAAAGTTGCTGCGGCCGCGTCAGCGAAGTAAGAAAACTAAGAATTTCCCTCTTTCCCCAAGGAAAGCCGCCATATTTATACAGGGGGGCAAGCATTTTGTGAAAATGAAATGTAAAATATGAAAAAAATATCTATGCACAGAATTCACAGAATGTCAGCTATGTTATGTAAACAATTACAATTATCGATAAAGCGATCTCATTTGTAAAGAAGAAGCTACCACCATGATATTAACCGATAAATTGCCACGAAAGGTTTGAAAATAACATTTTTTCGAGAGTATATATTCTTCCGATATTCATTCACAAAATTTCTTTACTTCTGTTACCCATTTCACAATATATCGCCAATTTTTGTCCTTCCACATATAGAGCATTATATGTTCGATCATTTTGTCGAATTATAACGACGAGAACTGTTCAAACATTTTTCCCAACTGGAAGTTTCTTACAAAGTTGAAACTGCTTCCGAACAGAGATAGGTATATGTGCTTTAAACGCTCAGTAAAAAAAACAACAAAATTAGCTTCAATACGAATAGGATGATCTAACGTCCTGCAATGAGCTGCCGTTAGTTGCTCAACACTTACAGTGCAACGTGCAATGTCTGCAATAACTTCAAAATACATATATGTTTTAAACGTACCGAAAACAGATTACGGAGATAACAACGGGTAGAGAAGGTGAGACCAGGAGACTGGTGCTCGGAAATAAATACATAAATAGGGACAAGGAAGTAGGTATAGAGTTGGAAAAGTATGTACATCGACGTACTAATTTGCGAACCACCACAGAGGCGTGTGGCAGGGGGTGTTAGGACGTCAGCCATGAAAGGTGATGGAATTGGGGAAAGGAGGGAGTAGAGGAGAGATGTTAATCCTATTTTACCTATGTGTTACAGTGTCACGCTCTTTTTGCTATAATCATTAAATGGTGCGTTGAAAGGAATTTTTGTACATATCAGTTCGGTAGTATACCTCTCTTACTACTTCTACTACTACGAGGTCAAAATAATATCCCATGTGCCGCACTGAAACTAGCCTGATCTGAATATTTCAAGCAAGCAGAACCTTATGTGTAACCTTCAAGTCACTAACGGCTCCCAACTACCACCTTATATCATCAGGATAACATCACCCGTGAGAAAGTTTCTATTCGATCGTTGTAGTTTTTTTAACCCGTTCGCGGACAGTGCTTATTTAAAAAATGTACTCAAAAACTCATCTATATCCGCTATTGCATCCGTTATTCTTTGTCTCACGAATTTTCCTTTTTTTTTATTTCCACGTAAATGTATACGTCCATGAGTCGATGCAAAACAGAATTTCGTAGGGAAGTGGAGGGTTTTTCACGAATGGAGATGGACAGAGAAACCCACGTCACAGGAAGGACACGTCTCGTAAGCGGGAGCTTCTGTCTGCCAGGCGAGATAGACGGACTTCCTTCCTGCTCCAGATTCTGATGCTATATCCCCTTTAAGAATCTCAAATGGACCACTTCTGCTCGCAGTTGCCCTTTTGGAACGACCTCCTAATTCTAACGCCAATATTTCTCGGACCCGATTCAATTGATCTATTATCACTCTAATTTATATGGAACGAATAGAATCGTATGAATTAGGAGTTTTATCTTCCTCCACGATGCAAGGGTGAAAAAGTAGCTGTCTTGCATCAGGAATATAAAATATCAAATAAGAAAAGCCATCTGACTCATGATCTGGATTTTCAGCAATAACTGAACGGCTCACGAAATATGTGGGGATATCAATCAGGTGTTCATAAAGCTTAAGTCATATATCTTTTCACGAGATCCTTTATAACATTTGCATAATTTATATTTATATTTTATTTTTATTTTCGTTGTCTTTAGGAGCGCATTTTGAAGCAGCAATTCAGGCAAGTACTGCTAAAAAAACTGACATACAGTATAATTTCTCATTTAGGCCAGTGAAACTGTTGACGGTGGAAATGTGTTTTAACGCGAGTCTTTAATTATATCAATTATTTCACTACGTCCTCATACAGCTTCTGCCCGTTACTATTTTTGAATTTATTTAGGAATTTACCCTGAGTCTCTTTCGTACTTGCATGAAACGAATGCTTCTGCTGTTCCATAGTTCATTTGTTTACTTTCAAAATAGTATGGGCTAAATTGCAGCACTTTGACACATTCATTCCATTGAATTCTACGTAAAAATGTTACAAAATAAAGCACTGATAAATTTCGTAACAACATACTTCAAAGATGTTGCTGCATTTTTCGTATTTCGGTGGAAAAAATGCAGTATATATGCAAATAAAAATGAAAATAGATACTTTGACGATTTTCTGTGAATTAAAGACATCAGCTTTATGTTTATTAAACTCTAAAATATACTGAAATTACTTTGCCATTGCATTATATTTTTTTAAATTTACTAAAAGTACCAAACGAATTCAGCCACCAACTATTTCAATAAACATTTCATCAAATAGCTTTCATGTATGTTATTAGAGGCAACGAGACGCGAATGTCGTATACTATATTATACATCCCAAGACATGCACTACTTCTAGTAAACAATTAGCTATCTTGCTACCTAGTTCCAAAAAATCAATGATTCGAATAAGAGGAAGATTACTGTATTCTCTCGAAGATCACTCGTGAATACTCAAGTAAAGGGCATTATAAGACTCAGATTATTAATCACTGGTACAGTCGAAAAACAGAAAAATTCATGACACTGATAATAACGCAGAATTTTCGATATTCTTATAATTCACTACCGTGCAAATTTCAACTTTCCAAATCAATGGGCTCTCGAAAAAGAGACCTTAAATGCGATGAATACAGAAAATAGACAGTAAAAACATTCGGTGATCACTCATTCCAAGCGCAGTGTATTTCCTGAGAAGATCATAAATACACAGTTCAACCGTAAGAGGGAGTGCGCTCTTCCTCCTTCGAGGAATTCAGTTGAGTTGGCGTGGAAGAAGTGGCGGCAGCCCTTCTTATGTGAGTTGGGAGGGGGAGAGAGGATATATGGCCCGGATGTCGCATATCCGTTATCTCTTCGACATGAATGTCTCTCCTTGGCAGGAAAATGAAAATCTGTAACAAAGGATGGGCATAAAATGGAATTTAAAAAAATATTGGGTATGGCCGAGCATGGGACTCGGCCGTGGGTTTTACGATAAGAAGTTTGCGTTTTCGAGAATATATGCATCCACCGAGGAGCTGACGACGTCCCACTTTAAGGCCCGTTTTAAGTCAGCTTTCTCACGTTCCGTCTAACCCTTTGCCTCCACGGACTGATCAATGGCGAATCAAACGACAAGACGCTCTTTTCTTTCCTCAGTTTTGTCGTTTGACCCAAGCGTCAAATATTTTTACTTAGTCCTACATTTAGTCCAAAATGCGTTAAAATCAAGTTATATTACTTTCATCACACAACAATTGAGCAAATATTTATCTCTGACGCCGTTGTGAATTCAATTATTGTGTCCTGGCCAAATATAAAATGCATAAAATGCACACGTTAAAATTATTTATCGCCTTATTTGTTTGAATTACAAAACGGCAGATGGAAAAAATTAAAACATACATTCCATGCACCTGTCACCATCGAAATACTAACCAAATACTTTACCCCTGGCAACTTCCGAATGTATTACATGGTGCAATTCTATACCTATGGTTTTTGTAAAAGTATAAATGTTTCATCTAATTTTTTTGTTTATAGAGGAGAGGGCATGTTGAAGAGAGTGATAGAGGGGAGAACACTGGGGAAGCGTGGGAGAGGAAGGAAGAGGATAGGAATTCTGGACGAAATAAGAGGAGGTAGAAGATATGAAGAATTGAAGAGGGATCTAATAACGGGCCATTCTTAGGAGGGAAAGCGAGACAATGTCTCTGAGGTGGGATGCAGAATGGGGACTGTCCAAGAACCTACCAATCAGCTGGTAGAATACTTGAATGAATGAATATATTTGGGTATATAACTTCAACAGAGAGTGATATGTATACAGCTATCCTTGGACTACCTGCCTAGACCTGGCTTTGGATACTTTTCTTTTGAGACAAAAGAAGAGCGAAATGGTATAAAGAATAAATTAAACAAATATGGTTGCTATACTCATACAACTCGAATATTTCAATGATACGATCAATTAATTTTACGCTCTGTCATTAATAGTGGAAAGAAGCGTAAAAAACGTAATTTCATAAAAACCCCAATCAAATCTGGTTAAATAATCATAAAAAGTTATTTCATGTATACATTGCCATTGAAATCAACTCAAATCAGTGACTCAAGCTTAGTGGGCAAATTCATAGTTCTAGAAATGCAGCGCATAAACGCTCACGTGACACACATTAATAACGGAATTGAGAAATAAATAAATGTGATAAGCAATTTAGATTAGAAGTTGCGGAGATTGCTCCATATGCAATATATTAAATTTAACTTATAGCCACCCGTAAGTAGTAAAAATCTAAATCAAAGGCATATTTACTCGGCAACAAATGTATGCTGTTAAAACCTTCAAATCCATATTCTTCCATTGCTATCCTGTGATTATTCCAAAGCGTAACCTTAAAATTAAAGTCACAGCAGCTAATTTAGGCAACCATGTCCTTGGGATTATGTATGGAGTTTGCCAATAAATACTGCGGTCATATTATAAATAATTGATATTTATTTTGACTTTTATTCACATTAACCCCTTATAGGGCAGCATTTTGGGAAGCATTTTTAATGGGATTTATTTTGCAAATTTGGTTTATTTGGGTCTAAAATAAGCACAAATAAGTGATTTTAACTTTCAATAAATTTTTATAATGTTTATATGGTTGTGTTCCCTCCACAGGGACTACTGACCATTTGGGGACAAATCAATTTATTATTTTTATCTTTTCTTTCATGTTGACAACTTATTCATGTGGCCAATTGGACTTGTCCTCATTGATTTATATAAGGTAGTCGTGAGTTCGAATGTGACCTTATCGCTATATGTGTTTGCAATTGTTCTGAGTCGTGTGAGTGCACTATAATGATGCACACATCTTATTGAGTATTGGCTATAATTTTTTATATCCATACGATTTTGTAATTAAGAATGAAAGAAATTTTTAAAATTAAACCATAATTCGAGAGCACCGGTAAAATTTTTCCCGGAAAGGATTTGTACACCTCGCACACCATCACCCGTTCTAGGGGCATCATGGGACCTTTTCTCTGAAAAAAGTTTACCAACTTTTTGTGATGTTTATATCTCGGTAGCGATAGTGCGTAAATCCGTTCCGAAGGTCATTGTACCACAAGTGCGCGGAGAGACACTAATAAAAAAAGCAGACTGAATCCTGCCACCCGAGCCACAATAATAAATATAGTAGATTACTGCATCGAAGTTGTGATTATACATATCAGTAATTTTGAGTTACTTTGAGTGGAAAGGAGCGTAACAATCAAATCATATTCCCACATTACACCCAAGACAATAATATTTTTTTCTTTTCACCTTCGACTTGGTGCTACAATGAGCACATCTTATGATAGTTAACTTTATATGATATTATGTCCAACATTCCTCAGTCTTGTGGCGTTTTCAACAGTCAGACACCCTTGCGGGTAAATTCTTTCTTCGCTTGCCCCTTCGGTAAAAGCCCTGGTTTTGTCCACCTCGCATAACTGCCCAAAAGACGAGGCCAAATTTGACCTAAATCTAAACGGGATAGAATTTTCCCTTTTGGATTGATAGCCTCGTTAGTAACCTTATATATTATACATAGCTATTCGCGACAGCCAAATCCAGATAATAATAAATAATCTTCAACCACCACTTCCTTGACTTGCACGATACTGTAGCATGAAAGAAAATGGTGAAGCCAATATTCACCCCTCATAAACTTGTGAACATAAACAGTCACCTCAGTTTTAGAATAACCCGAAATCCTCCTTGTTTGAGTTTTTAGAGAATATTTTTGAATTGAAGCTTTCTTATTCCATTTCAATAGCATGGTTTCTAAATCTTCCGAATCAGGTGCTCCCAGTGAATCGGAAGTTCCCTCTCAATTGGAAGTTTGTAAATGTACCTCCGCATAGGATCTATTCTGTCGTAGTCCACTCGGGCCAGGTATTGGGTCATCACGAGATGACTGAGATCGGCTCAGTGTCACAGGAGTTGTTGACGAACTTCTTGAACTTTTGCCATCAGCATCTAAATCCCCCTTTACCTCAGAATCCACGGCCATCTCTTCCATGACGCCAAACAAAATATCCACTACTTCTTGCCGATCCGTGGGGTCGTTCAAATCACTATTTTTTTCGATCCATGCTGGAATTCTTTTCATTAGCATCCAAAAAGAGAACTTAGAGGATGAACTTATGATGAGATGTGCAAGGGCTCTACCTGCCAAGCAGGCTGGAGGAGGGTAAAAGTTCGGCCGGAGGAGACCGTGAAAACATATTTTGGTTGGCTCAGCGGTGCTAAAACGCACGAGAAAAATACAGAAATCAAACATATAATACGTTTTCATAGGTATATCAGCCAAAAATACCTTTCAGTAAAATTTCATCAGTAACATTAGTTCAGATCCTCAATGATAAACACATTTTATACCGCAATGATTAAATAAGCATTATTATGATTTATTATATGTATGAATAAAGTTTTTAAGGAATAAGAAATAGAAATACATTTAATTTGAGCAGGAATAATAAATATAACTACATGAAACACTCAAAACGTTTTAAATAAGCACGGAAATAAAATATTTCGAGACCACCCAGAGAAATTTCGGATAAATATCACACAAAAACTAAAATAACATGTTTTCGATCAAACATTATCCGAAAGAAATGCTTTTAATCTAAACTTTATTCATTTGTGGTTAAAAAATACTCACTTTTTGAGGAAAATAATGATGATCGAATGAAAAAATTCCAAAATAAGAGGAGTGCGTCCTCGAGCTCGGCTGAGTGCAGTGTGGTCCTTAACGGGCAGCGGTTCGTCTTGAGGGACCACTTCGTCGAAGGGAGCGCCACCATCGGAACCCAAGGCTATCCATAAACCCATGGGTATTTTTCTAGCTACTAACGCATGCAGCGGAGAAGGAATAAACTATTCCCGCGTTTCAGGCGCCAGATTTTTAACGGTGGTCCCCCTGGAGGGACCAGTGCCTATAAAACGTTAAAGTGAATTTCATGTATTTTTCGGGCTTAAAAAATCATAATCGATCAAAAGGTACTACAGGTACAACCTTACCAGAGATATTACCGAGGGTATGATCGCTAATAAACAAACAACTACCATCATAGTGAAAATCATCATCGAGCAAACTGTGGACTCAAACAAAAAACGTCCGAAAAACTAATAAATAAGTTGGTGCATTATTTAATAAAGTTAGGGTGAATACCACGAATTGAATATAGCTGATTTTAATTCACAAACTCTGCGAAAAAAACTAAACGCATACAAATCCATTAACCTCAGCTTACTTACTAAACTAAACCTCAGTTTATTTACTACATTATCAAGGTATTATAGAAATGATGATAAAATGTATGGGAAATTGTACATCTCACTAATATCGGCTCTAATTAAAAACCGTAAAATCGTTGTTAACGACTGTAGGAGATAATGGACAATACCTCAGCCGAGATATCGTACGATAGGATGACGAACGAAAATAAATGGCAACAACAATAGTATTTCAGTTGTCGTACGGTTGGTAATTAGTAACCGACTGTTGTTGTGTGATAACGTATAAAGAAAAAGGTAGAAAATATTCACCCAATAGTCGCACTAGAGCTAGAGACACACTCACCCACTCATGTCCTCCTGGGTGCCTCTCTTCTCTCACGACTCAAAGATCCGAATGATCGACGCCTCTTTAATCTCCATGCAGCCAACACTCACTGTGAATCAAGAAAAAGAGAGAAATCGATTGTTTGTAAGCATTGGAATACTTTACGTTGAATGAATTTAATTACAGCGAATACACATTGACTTCTGCTATATAAACCCTCCCTTGCGACTATATCTCTCTGCGACAATCAGTTTGACCAACTATATGTTCAATGGATAGGAGGAGAATTTTAATTTAACCACATCAGAAGATGACTGCGCCTCAGCAGGTTCAAATTTTCATAATGAAGAGGCTCGACCTATAGATGTATTACATTATCAAAATATGTAACGTGTGTAAAATGTGTAATGGAAATGGGTATGCGTGGTTTGGAGTAGATCCTCATTTATATATTATTTGATAGTTGGAAAACAGTGTGGTACTTAGCTTTTGAAGTGTTTCATTCAAATTTAGTGTAAAAATATTTTATCGGTAATTAGGGTAAACGATCACGCATGATCTCACTATCAGCAGTAAACGGGCGTCTCACTTCCTCATCCCAAGTGACAAAGACCCAAATTTCCATGATATAGAGTGACTTTTAATTGTTTCAAAGAGGAAGAAAATAACAGCGCCCTTACCTTGATTGGTAAAAGAAATGGCGTAGGATGAATTTTTCCATCCAACACGTGAAATGGCCGGCAGGAGAGGAAACGCATGAGAGGAATAGAAGAGGACAAGGGAAGAAAGGCAAATGCACAAAAGTATAAGACAGTAGCGGAGAGACTATCCTTCAGTCATTCTTCCTCTCTCTCTCGCTCTTTCCCTCATATTTTCTCGAAGTTCCCACTTCCCAAGATTAGAGCAGTCAAAGTGCAATAGATTCCAATACACGCGGCAACTTCCTCACCAGGGCGGCGAAAATTAAGGCGAAAGAACGGGGTATCCCAAGGGAAGAGGAAGGCTTAGGATGAAGAGAGAGTGAAGAGAATAGAGCAGTACGAGGGTTCAAGGGCCTCTCTATCTCTCTATTCTCTCCCCTTGCGACTGGGTATCTACGACACAGCCCGCGGAGGGAGAAGTGGAAAGAGAGAGGCAATTGAAAAGGAAGAAGGGGAGAGAGAAACAATGGGTCAGAGAAGATGG
This sequence comes from Pyrrhosoma nymphula, assembly GCA_963573305.1. NCBI lineage: Eukaryota > Metazoa > Arthropoda > Insecta > Odonata > Coenagrionidae > Pyrrhosoma > Pyrrhosoma nymphula. The sequence goes on along the minus strand of OY754327.1, from coordinate 203,630,855 downwards.
AGACAAATGAAGGGGAAAGTGGAGGAGTGGAGAGCCATTACTCACATTAACCGCCACTCGCTATTCTCCGCTCGGACACAAATTCGAATCCCTTCGGGGGATCCGCCCTTGTATCTTTCCTTATGGCCAAGGGTAATAGCGTTCCCTCTGCACGTCCTCTCAACCCTTATCCTTTTAAAAAAACCAAACAAAAGCCAGTCTCTTACACAAACTACTTTCACGATGTTCCAATTTGATCACCTGACCACTTCACTGCGAACGGTATTTCCAAAAATTATTAAAAACTAGATTGCAAGATTAAGCAAGGGCCGTGTTGGTTGGGATTTTACGGTGATTTTTACATTGAATTTACAGTTTAACACAGTTACAACTCACTAACATTTTCACAATCCTGCATTTCTTCCTTTTGAAACAGCCACCCTACGCCCTAGGACTACGCTGAAAAATTAAGGAAATAATTAATTATAAAACACGTAGCTTCTATGTCCACGATGGAAATGGATACCGGCATGCAATATGAAACCGAATGTAGGTATCAAAACCAGAGTCTCATTTTTAATATGAAATTAAAACCGCCGTTATGGATTAATAGGATCTCTTCAATACGGCATAAATTAGGGTAATACCCTTGATGCTGCTCATCGTTCGATTACTATGGGCGATTGTGAGCTGAGGAAAGCACAGTGCTATAACAGCGTGAATAGAGAAAAACAACACGAGGGGAACTGAGATTTTTGAGTGTCCAGTGTGGCGCCACGTTCAGCGCACTGCCTCATTTTAAACACTTCAGTATATATATATATATACGAGTTCGTGGAAAATCACACACGCGATAATATAAATAAACTATGCCACAGGTGGGGCGGAATGAAATATAAACACATAAAAAAGAACACTCACACAATAAGTTGATATTTCGGTTGCTCTAGAACCTTTCTCAAAGATAGACGGATACAGAATGATGGATAGGCAGGGAACAAGAGGTGGGGTGAGATGGGAGGAGAGAGGGGTAGGGAGGGAGAAGAGGGGAGGGGCGGGAGGGGGTCAGAGGAAGAGGGAAGGGCAAGGAGGGGAAGAGGCGGGAGGGGGTCAGAGGAGGAGAAAGGGATGTGGAAAGGAGAAAAGGGGAGGGGTGGGAGGGGATTGAAGGAGGGGAAAGGGGAGAAGGGGCGGGAGAGGTCAGTGAGCGCGATTTAATCCGGGCGGATTATGTGCGGAATAAAGCCAGATGCAGGCACTTTCTAGCGTACGCAATTGAAGGGGAGAGGCAGAGGGAGGGAGGGAAGCCAATACGCCTACACCGAAGCATTTATCAAAAATGAGATTGTGGGAGGAAGCATGGATCGGGACGGGGAAGGAGGCATTGGGCGAGGACGGCTTGCAGCTGGCTCGGTGGCCGGCCATTCTAACACTGAGGGCGTTAGTGGTGAGACCAATGTAGTATGAATCGCACAGGTTGCACAGGAGGATGTAAACAACATTGTGGGAAGTACATGACCGAGAGGGGACGGAAGGAAGAGGGTGGGAGAGGAATTTAGCGGGGAGGGGGTCGGTGATAAGGATAGGGCACGTTTTGCATCTCGCGCGATGGCAGGGGTTGGGTGGGGTTTTAGAGCTAATATAGGGTTTAGTCAGCGGTTTGGTGGTTTTTAGAATGCTGGAGAGGTTGGGGGGACGCCTTCCTGTCTTTCCCTTGGCATAATTCCGAACGGCTTAATCATCAAAATTCCTACTTCAGGCATGCCTCCTTCTATTCACCCGTTTTTTCATGCCCACTCGTATCAAATCTCGTATAATCTGTCTTTTAGTTCTCGCCCAATACAAATCTCTTGTGTCCCTATACCATTCCAACATTCAATCCCTCATCCATATCATCAGCCTATACAATTCGGAATTACTGTCCACAATCCAGAAACTTCTTACCTCTTCCTTACGCTCCCTTAATTTTAGACGCCAAAAAGCTTTCAAAAAACTGTCCTTGTGTATTTCCTTCCTTCATCATGGACTCTCCTTGCCGCTAAACATTGCGGCCCCAACCCCACCGAACCCGCCATTATATTCCTCAAAGCCCGACTTAGCAGGCATTTTTCAACTCGCCCGTCCACCCCCTCCCACCTCCCGGTTTTACCCACAACGCGTACCTTCTTCCAAAGACCCTCAGGCTGGAAACCCGAGAATTATTTACTAATATCATTCGCCGAGAAAGAACCAAATCCTTCATACGTAAGTATGTTTATCAGCTGTGATTGCTCAAAAAGCTCTTTTAGAAATGCTTGTTAAATAAACCAAAATCGTAAAAATCCCGCTATTTAGGTGATAAAAATTGCTGTACAAGCACGCATGCAAGAGTTCACTGAGATTTTTATTTTTTCCTTTATGCAAAAAATAGCTTGCAATATTAGTGCACTGTACGGACTCCATTTAGTTTATAATATTATTGCACTGTACGGACTCCATATTTATTTATCTAATTCTTCTCTGAAAAAACTTACTGAAATACAAGCCTTGCTGACATATGAGGCCATTAGTTGACGTCAAATGAAACATATCTCGTGCCTCTGCAGAAAAGGGATACTAAGATTCCAGAAACATAGGAGTATGTTCATAATAGAAATTGGTGTGTGTGAGAAATGTAAAATAAAGATATTTAAGAATTGATACAGTAAATCAATCGATATATGTCATTTTCAAAGAGCTTTGATTATAGTTAGTCTTTGAAATTGAAATTTGAAGTAATTAAGTCGACGGATCCCTGTCATAGGCTTCTTTGTCAATTAATTAATTATACTCCCCGCATAGGCTTCTTGGAAGGAAAAAATACCAATTAAGCCAATTAAAAAATATCGCTAGAAACATGCGTGTTTCTTATTACTTTCTATTCAACTTTTTGTGGTTCTGAAGATTCTGAAAATCTTCATGATTTCCAAAAATTAAAAAATAATCTTGCATGTATTCATTTCTGCAGAGCCAATACTTTTATAGAATTTGCTTCACCGATTGGTGCCGGATAGTGAAGATTATGATGCCCACATCACATGTTTTTGCTATGCTCACACCACTCTTTCCTATTGTAATAGTGTGGTAACCTATTCAAGTAACTATAAGGCAAGCCAGGATCCAAATTAATCCATCACGCGTTAATTATGCAATTCGTTTCAACTCCCCCCTTTCGCAAATCACAAAAGCGCACTTCCTCCTTACCGCGGTAAATGACATTCTATCCTGGTGAACAACACCTCGAAATTTGGAACATGGGAGCCACGACTGCTGCAGCGCAAAAGATTTCTCCAGTTCTAGTTTTCACTTGAATATCGGCATTGTTGCAAATGCTAAAGACGTGAGAATTCACGTGGTCTTGAATTCTCCACGTTTCTTCGTTTCGAGGCTCACGAAGTCCCTGGGAGGAGGAAAAGGACGCTCCAGGTGTCACAGCCGAGAGACGTTCGCCTTCGCGCAACCAAGAACGCACGAATAAGGAGAGACGCCTCCCAATGCGAAGATGCAAAACAGGCCACTCTCATTTGCACAGACGTCGATGCAGTTTGTCTCTACTCCGAAGAAAGAATGAAAGGACGCAGCTCTTTTGAGATAACTCTCCCTTCTCCACGTGAGCGTCGGGTGTGCTTCGGTGACGGGAATTCACGCGGGAAGGGAGCAAGCAGTAGGCGAAATGCAAAAGTTAAAACTGCTTTGGTGCATGAGAACTCCTTTGTGAACCTTCTGATTTCTCAATCGCAGGCCAAAATATTTAATCAAATCTGGCATGACCTAACTAATACCGAAGAAGAGCGGATATTTCAATACATTGATCCGAATACTCTGATTACCCCTTTCAAATTTCATTACCGTTCAGAATAAATATTTACCTTTCAAAGGATAAATAATTTCACCTACCGATCGCCTGAGAGAAAAAGCGTGCATAATATATTTTATCCCGTCCACAAAACTTTAGGCAGAGGTACATTTTATTCTTCCGGGTACTGAATTTTGTTTTTGGCTGAAGCATCCGCTGCATTAGTTTCCTATTCCTTGTTTCTCTTTAGAGGTAACTCCGGCGTGACGAAAAAGGGTCTGGTCTCCGTGTTAGACATTGTTTATTTATGACTTGAAATTTAAATTAACTAGCAATTTAATGTTTCCTGAAAATTAACTGACAATTCTGTCTTTGAAGCAGCAAGTGAGATGTATAAAGAGAGATGAAGTCCAAAATAACACGTAATAATACATCAGTAGAATAAAATAATCCAAAAGATAATTCGATCTGAGATCGCGATCAGTCTTCAAAGTCACTTGCTTAGTGCAAATTTCCCTAAACACACGATCAAAATTGAAGATGGCACAGAAATTCGAATGTTTTTATTCTTATGACATAACACGCGTCTATCATCGTCAATTGTTCAATCCTGTTTGTGCGTAACAAGAATTGACGACTGCTTGGGACTTAATCGAGAAAATTTCAATCTTCAGGAAAATTAAACAGAAAAACCTTTAGAGTTAAGAACCTAATTATGTCCTGCACTCAAATAGGTGTGACACAATGAAAAGTGCTTGCAGTTGACGAAATTGATGCATTCACAAGCTAAGTGTTAGGTCAAAAGTATGAATCTCAATTCCGAGACAAGGATTCAGTAACTATTAATTTAAAGTGTTCGTAAACGGTTTTTTTGTTTCCTGAATTACCAATTTTGTTTTTTTTTACTTTCTCATGTGGAGGGAGAGCTATTCTGCCAACACTTACATGCAGACATGCATGTATGTAAAGGGAACGACCGGTGCGCCGAGGAACCCAACTTTAAGCGGTATCAACTTTCCTCAGAGCTGCATTCATGATTTTCAAGAACTCCGGTTCCATCAAGCCAAGACTTGCCGCGTTTGCAACTTTTGTTGAAACCACGGCGGTGTAATAAAATCTCTCCCGTAGGAAAGAAAACATTTCAAGTGCAGAGGCAAGAACTGAGATGCTCCTCACAGACCCGACGAATCTCGTTTCCGAGGAAATTCGAGCGTAGCCTCGCGTCTTTCCGAGGATAGAATTTCTTCTCCATGTCAACATGGACTATACAGCTCCAATGCAAACACCATCCACCAAGCTTCCCACCTCTAAGGAATCCACCCAGCTCCCCCTTCCCCACCCCGACCAAATTCGATGAGCACCAACCGGAAATAGTATGTGATGCACCCTGACGGGATTAGGACGGCTGCGAAATGTCGACGTATTAAATAAATACAGAATGGCGTCGTTTCGAGTTGTAATACTTCCGGATTCTGCGACGTCGGTTCATTTTTATGGTGAGGAAACTTTGCGTCCGTCGCTTCTCCGGATCCCGACTTGAAGGTGCGCCCCGACATGGAGGCGAAACGTCATCTGCAAAAAGATTTACCAACGCAGCGGAACTCGTAATTCCTCCAACCGGAAATAACCCCAGCCGAAAGCGAAAAACCCCAAGCAGAAGCATAATGGGGAAATTTATTTTGAATTGAAAGAGTTATCTAATTCATTAGTTGGTATGCTAGCTGGACCATGAAAAATAAATGTTGGTAAAAGTTGTTAATTTAAAAATGTTTAAGCACTGAAACGATACACATTTACGATTTTAATAATCCGCTCGCTATCCAAAGGAGATTATATTCAAATCAAATAATAATAAAATAAAATTTATAGGAGATATATAAGTAGATGATAATAATTATTTTACCTAAAATAAGTCCTGCTTCAGAGACTTGCTTTGATTATCAACTGAACGTAGCGACTTCATTGTTCAAACAAGCTAAGATTTTCAAAGTTTTATCTTTGATCTGAGCGAGACATCACATACGCTGTCATTTTTATGTTTTTTTTTATTTAGCCATTCTTTCACCAACCGGCGGATGGCTCATGATCACGGAAAGGTTCATTTAAGCTAGAACTTCGCAACGGTAATTTGATATTGATAGCAAGTCTATTGCAAGAAATAGGACTACGTTATTTTTACTCTTGTAACGTCCTTTCACAAAATAAGACCCGATACCTTTGATACTAGAGGAAGCATGTAATGACTAGTTTCTGATTGGCAGGGCTCATATTGGCCTGAGTCATTCCCACTCAAGTGAAAGAGCTCAGATTGAATTTTATAATCGTCAGCCACGTATAACCGATGCCTTCCCCCGGTACATATTACATTTAGTTTGATTTGCATTGTTCCTTTATTAAAAATATGAAAGTACCATGGCAAAAACTTAAGAAAAAATTCGTAATTTTACAGACCTTCGTTCTTGAAGTCAATTTAAGTATCGCAGAATGCAGATGCATCTCCTGGTACGTGAAAGTGGTACCATGATTCGATCAGGGAACAAGTCAATATCATCTCACCAAAAACAAAGAACGAAGTACATTTATTACGTATCTTGCGCATATTACTTTCTCGTTTCCGAATATAAACATGTCTACAATCATGAAACTGACTATAATAACATCTAGGGACCGCAACAATAGTTCAAGTTTACCAATTAACATGAAAGCAGCAAACGGTGTAAATTTTGCTTTGCCTGAGTCGGGGATATAGTCATGTGTTATGTATGTGAAAACATCCACGTTGGTGGATAATATTTAGCGGCCGTGGTCCATCTCATCCGTTCTACTACGGAAAAAGAGGTACTAATCCACGGATGTGTAGGCTGTGTTCCGATCGGATTCCAAAGAAATCCATCCTAATAAATTTATTCTGGATTTTTGATTGGTATGGGCCGACATTTGAAGTTTTATATGAACTTTCACTATGTACCTATTTTTAGTTGTGAATAGCAGATATGGTATAAAACCAGTTTTGTGGCATACTTTGCCTCAATTGGACAATCTTTCCTTTGACTAAATTATCAGCTCACTAGTATTTCCGTGTTTCGAATTAAAATGCACGGACAACTTCGACCACGCACAAAAATGACCTAGACTAGATTACTTGTGGAAACTGAAGCCTAAAATTACGTGTAAGATCAGAGACTTACTTCCTGGCAGTCTTTCAAATCTAAGGGATCAATCCTATCCGCTTTGGGACTTAGAAGTAACCGATCCATCTTTCGCCGAATGCTCAGGCAAATATATGAGACCCTCTTGTCTTGCTATCTCTTTCTTTCAGTCAGAGTATGAACTCACAATACGCCTTGGATGAGGCTAGAAGTGGAAATCTGATGACTCAATCTGTGTGGCCTTGATCTTTCTCTCGGCTGCAGGCTTTCAAATCGTTTAGACGGATCTCCTCCAGATGTCGCTATTTTCAGACGTGAAATCGACCGAGAGTGCGTGGGTTTGAGATTTGAAGGTGACGCTTCAACAAGTGACGCCCACCATCGCCGTCTTAGCGTTCTGAATTTGAGATGTTACGTACTCTCTCCTCCGGCGGTGTGATTTTTCCGTAGGCAATACGCCCCGTTTCTACTACGCTCATCTTACGCCGGTTACATTTTGTAATGGAAACGCCAGTTTGCGCCAACCGTGGTTGGATTTGTAACCACGGTTGGCTGACACGCGTCAGAAATAGTAATGGGAACGCTAGTTCTGCATATTGTAAACAAGTGACGAACGTATTTCACTCGTGGACTGAGCTGAGATCCCGCTACGGAAGTTTGGAATGGAAATAACACAATCGGCCCCCCAATTAGGCCATTCGTTACGTGGGTCACTAACTTTCCTCCTGGAACGCAGGTCGGTTACCCAGCATTCTTTAACCTCCGTCAGAAAGAGCGTAGTGGACATTAGAGGCATTACTCACCATAATAAGCAGTAGTATGTTAGCATGAAAGTGCAATTTTGACGTGAATACGTCCTTTTAAATCACACCGAAGGTGATGATGATAATAATAAACGTTGGTCTTTTAGACATTTTGTATACATACACCTGGCATAATATTTTGGAATGAACACTACTATAATAAGTTCTCTCCATAGTTTTCGGGTTCGGCTGCGTCAAGTTTTATTCAGATGACATTTCGTGGCCTATCCTGGCCACCTCTTCAGATCAGGTCTGAGTGCCGACAGATTACAGTGTGTCGTTGCTGCAAGCAGCTTTTATTAGCGCTTATCGCTGATTTTCGATTTTTCGCAATGTCTCACTTCTTTTGTCCCCGTGTTAGGCTACCCTTGCCTAAATTTTTAAACACCACTCCGTCCTTTTGTATCTATCCCAACTATTAATTTTCGGTAAAGATAAGTCTTTGATGATTAATTCTTCATTTATTTTCAACTTTTCGAAATATTTTGTTGACTGTTCCCGTATAATGTCTGCGATCTTTTGGATTCCGGCTTTTTTATATAAGGCCTCGTTGTTATTGTCGACATGCCACCATTTTATTTTCAGTATTGATCTCAAGCATTTTCGCTCCGTGATATTTATTTTCTCGCGGTTGGATTTATTAGTTAATCCAATCCACGATGGTATTGCGTAAGTTAGTTTTGGCCTTATGTACGTATTGTAGATGTCAACACGTACTTTGGGTGGTGTTGAGTTGTTATTTAAAATTGGAGCTAATCCTGCTTTTTTAAAAAGTGCCTTTGTTGTGATATTTTTTATGTGTTCATCAAAGGTTAATTTCGAGTCCAGGGTCACCCCAAGATACGTGGCCTTGTCTGAGTATCTTATCCCTTGTTGTCTGATACGGAGGACTGGGCATCGAGGTTTAGGAATGTATGATTTATGGAAGATGACTGCCTGAGTTTTCTCAGCGTTCACTCTGATCCTCCATTTACTATACTATGTCTGTACTTCGTCGAGTTTGTCTTGTGCTTTTTTGACGGCTAACTCTCCGTTCTTGCTCCTCGTGAGAATAGCCGCTTCATCCGCATAAAGAGCTATTTTCGTGCGCCAATCCTCTGCATCTCTCGGGAAATCTGAAGTAAGGATGTTAAAAAGAAGCGGCCCGTATATTGACCCTTGGGGGACCCCTGCTGTCATGGTTTTTGTAATACTTTTCTCATGTCGCCACTTAACGTTAAAGGTTCTTTCTCTGAGATAAGAGTGAGTCCATTTAAAATCCACCCTGGCAGTTTGTGTTGTTCCATTTTGAATAGAAGGCCGTCATGCCAGACCTTGTCGAATGCTTTTGAAATATCCAGGAAAATTCCTATTGTCATTTGATTTTTGTTAAAACCGTCAGTAATATATTCCGTCACTCGATGAATTTGTTGGGTCGTCGAGTGACTAGCTCGGAAGCCAAATTGTTCTGGAGGTAAGATATTATTTTTTTTCACATATTCAAGAATATGTGAAATATGTGGGACTATAATTCTCTCTAACAACTTCCCGAGGTTGGCAAGCAGTGACAAAGGTCTCATTTCTTCAGGAAGTAGCGTCTTCTTTTGCTTCTTGGGAATGCATTTAATTTGAGACTTTTTCCATACCCTCGGGAAGTGTCCGGTCCTTATTGATTTATTTGCTATTTCTACTATGTACTTTCCAGCTTCAATTGGTATTTTCTTAATTACTTCACTCGGTATATTATCTTCCCCGGTGGCTTTTCTGTTTGGAAGGTTTTTTATAATTTCCCGGATGTCATTTAGTGTTATTTCGGGAACAGTCTCCAGATCTATTTCCCAGTTTTCGGCTTTAATATCAATATTTGGTGTCGACAGTGAGGGTATGTTGATGGAAAAAGTTTTTTCCAGATTGTAAGCCATTATATCAGCCTTCTCCTTTGGGTTATATATTTCCCTGTCGTCAATTTTTACTATAGGATCGCTTTGTGGAGTTCGTCTTAAGGATTTAACAATCTTCCATATGGAGCCGTCATTTTTATTTAGTGAGAGAAGTTGGTCCTCCCATCTCTCTCTCCTAAGTCTCTTGATTTCCCTTCTTATCTCTTTATTCAGTGTCCTTATTTTATTTTTTTTAGGTATAACGTACCTATGTCTTTGTATAATCTTCTTTTGTTGTTTCTTTCTTTGATTAGGGTCTTAATATTGTGACTTAGTTTAATTTCATCGGCCGGCTTTTTTCGTTTTCTTGGGATGGCAGTGTGCATGGCATCTGTAATCGCTTGTTCGAGGATAACTGCCATCTTGTCTAGGTCTGTTTCATGTTCGTATTTTTTAATTCTCTGCGCCACCGTCTTGCGGAAGCACTCCCAGTCTGCCTAGCATGGCCTATCTGGCAGATCTGGGAGTTTTATTGGCGCTGCCCCTACTTGGATTAGTATCGGATAGTGATCACTGCTCAAGGCGTTCAGCGTCATTCCTTTTGCCGGTCGTCTTAGTCCCCTCGTCACTGCAATATCAATGATACTATTCCCGTGTACTCTTGTCGGTTCGTTAGGGGCAATGACTCGTAGGTGTTTTTCCTGTGTCCATTCATAAAATAATTTCCCATTGGGGTTGTCTTCCGGGCAGTGCCACTGGGTGTGTTTACAGTTAAAATCTCCTCCGCAAATTACAGGCGTGTCGTCATGGATTAAAAAATTGAAGTCTGCGACTTTGAATTTTTTCGTTGGAGGCAAATAGCAGGAGTAAATGACTATTTCTCCAATGTCCGTTTTTATCTTAGCACCTATCGCTTCGAGGCTTGTCATGACATGTTTTTCAGTTTCCTCGTAGACGAGTTCGTCCTTAATTAGAATAGCCGTTCCACCCGCGCTCTTGCCCCTTCTTATTTTAAATCGGTCTTTCCGAAGCACGTTATATCCACTCACCTTCCACACCTTATTCGGTTGCAGGCGAGTTTCGGAGACAAGACACACGTGAACGTTGTATTTTATGAGGAATTCTAGTAATTCCTGTCTTATTTATGACGTCCCCATTTATATTGAAGAGGACGATGCCCAGTGATTTGCTTTTATTTTTAATAGCCATAATTTAATCCTGATCAGCATGTCCGTAATTTTTGAAAGCATATCTTGGAACATTTGCATTTGTTGTTGCATCATTGCTCCAAAAGTCTTTAATGTCTCTAATATACTTTTTCATTCATTATTTTCGCTGTCTATGGGCTGAGTCGGCATGTTAAAACAGGAATTATCGGTTGTCTTTGGCGTGTTTGGCACCAAGCCGTCTTGGGTATTCACCTTCGTCAATGTATTAGCGCCATTGACGTCATTTGTTGACCTTGTCCTCATATTAAAGTTTTCTTCTTCGGTTATCGCCTGTGTCGTACATTGATTTTTAAGGCTGCGATCTTCTGTTGACCTTGTCATTGTATTGGCGTCGGTCTTCGTCTGAGTATTAGAATTTTGGAGCGTTTCGCGTGCTTCAGTAGTTTTATTTTCGACTTTTTTCTGCTCCATTGATTTTTGCGCTGCCCTTTGTTCCCAGATATTACTGCTTGGTGGCACGGCTGGTATGTATTGCTTCTGGACGTCCTTTTTCATTCCGTCTTTCCTTAGTTGTTTCTTTTCTTTAATTCCATTTATTCTCTCCATTTCTTTTTGGTAGAATATGCAATCTTTTGAACGAGCTTCATGAGGCTCTCCACAATTACAGCATTTTTTGGCTTCTTGCCGCTGGCAGTCATTCCCCAAATGGGGTCCCGCGCAAATATAGCACCTAGGTGCTCTAGTGCAATACCTAGAGCCGTGCCCGTATTCATTACAGCGATAGCATCTTTGCGGAGTTTTATATTCATAGGGCGAAATGCTTACAGGGTGGCAGCATACGATTCGTATTTGTTCTATATCTTTAGCCCTGAAGCTTTCTTTCCGCTCGACGGTTATGACGTGGATGTCATCCACCTTCGGTGACATCGTCCTTACTGATACGCACGGGATATTTTTCTCATTCAGGTCGTCTTTGATGTATCCAAGATCTATCCCTCGATCTAGACCATGGATCACGTATCTGACCACACCTTCGCCCTTCGGTGCCCAAGTGTGGTATTGCGCCTGTTCTCTTATTGAAAATTGTTTTATTTTTTCGTAGTCGGCGTTATTTCTCATCTGGATCCTTGATCCATTTGCTCCTTTTCTGATTATAAATGTTTTGTCCACCGCCATGTCTTTTACTTTCTTTATGAAGCTCGTCCTTGATTTTGTCCACGACAACTGCCGGGGGTGGTTTTGCCTTTTTTGGTTCCTGAGCGTCAGATGGTCCTTCGTCATTATTTTCATTTAAGAGGGATTCGTATCTGTTCTTCAGTAAAATTGCTGGAGGAGAGCCTTGCTCGTTGGAAGAATTACGTCTTCTTTTTTTCCGCTGAGTTTCGTCAACTTTTTCGAATAGTCCAGTTTCTCCAATCACGCATTCATCGTTGGCGGCGTCGCCTGTGTCCATTTGAGAGTTTAAGTGTACGACAGTAATGTCATTGTTTGTGTAAATATGGACTGCTGATGATGAAGTGGGCTTTCTTTGGACTTTTGTCGAATTTTTTGTTTCGCGTTGAAAAAAAACACTCGCAATGGTTGGAGGTAGCGGAATTCTTCCTTCCGTCGTCATTTCCTTTGATCTCTCCACTTCTTCTCTTTGTCGTAGTCTTGGGTCACTGGTGAGGGATTTCTGTTGCCCATTGTCCATTATCTCCATTTGTCCTGTGGCCTCGGATGTTTCTGGCCTTGGCCTCCCTTTCACTGGAGAGTGGAATATCTCTCGGCAAGAGACTATGTCCAATCGTAGTTTATTGTGTTCGTGTCACACTCAAATGAGAGGACCTTGGCGATCCCGCAGATCCCCAGCCGCGAACGGAAGAGGGTCTTCGCCGATCTCTCCCTATCCTACACTCTATGCCCTATGTGAGGATCCACCCGTCAACCCGGAGTGCAATGAGGTCCACCCCAAGAGATATACTCAATTGGGGGCCCTCTTCTCGAATTGACCGGTGGAACGACCGAGTGAGGTTGACGTGAAAGTCGACCACGCGGGGATGAGCAGGAGGGTCTCAGTTAGCCTCCCTCCCCGAATGACACTTCCACGCGTGTCGTGTGCTGAGTCTCTTGCCTTTTTGTCATCCAATAAGGATGTTCCGCCATTGTTTTGCTTTTGCCCAAGGGAACAGAAAAGATGCCAGTTCCAATGAACTGGGTAAATGTCCGAATTGTACTGCTTCAAGTAGTCCAATTGATACTGCCAGAGCCGAAGCCGAAGTCGATCGGAGTGCCGACAGATGGAAATGGCCCTCTCTCTCTCTCTCTCTCTCTCTCTCTCTCTCTATATATATATATATATATATATATATATATATATATATATATATATATATAGAGAGAGAGAGAGAGAGAGAGAGAGAGAGAGAGAGAGAGAGAGGGCCATTTCCATCTGTCGGCACTCCGATATATAAATATATATAACCATTCATTCATTCACTCAAACCGCTCACAGGCGTAAATAATAAATATTTCGTTCAAACAGGTGGTGAAAGAAAGAGTATAGGAAACACATAAAATGTGATGACACAATGGTGATGTGAAGATGGAATGATGGCCGATTCCAAGTGAAAAAAATTCGTCTAGACCGGGAATTGAACCACGGACCTTCCGATTTCGCGCCGGCTGCTCTGACCACTAAGCTATCTAGACTACTAAAGAAACACTGGAATCGGCGGGGGGTTTATATGAATCAAACACCCCCAAGATTAGTCCGTAAAAGTCGCCGAGAGATGGCGCTGGACATTTTCACTCACCGGCAGAGAAGAAATTACGTACACAGAAGAGGAAAGCAAAGTTTGAATCAGGCACACAGACAGTGGTAAAGATATATATATATATATATATATATATGCCATCCTCAGGTTGACCTACCAGTGGCGCGACCAATCAGCGTCGAGGACACCGATTCTGGTGCGTTTCTGCGTATGAATCTTTTCCAAAAGTCTTTCCATGAGTATTTTTTTGGAAAAGACTCATACGCAGAAACCACCAGAATCGGAGTCCTCGACGCTGATTGGTCGCGTCACTGGTAGGCCAACCTGAGGATGGCATGTATACAGAGGGCCATTTCCCATACTAGTATGCCACAAAATTAGTAACACACTCTGAAGGCTTTCCTATTTACGCGTGATGGGACATCGATGTTATGATTCTCTTTTCATTGGTGAACTATTTTTACCTCACATATCATCATATACTTACATACAGATAGAAAAAAACATGATACTCTTCTGCCGTTTCAATATATAGCAGAGTCAGACAAGAACATCGGTCGAAAGTACAAAATGGATGGGTGGTATATTTTCGAGAGACGAAACTGAAAACTTGTCATGCCGATGAGTTTACTGCCGGGATATGCTTCTCCTAAGAGATAAAACACGAACTAACAAAAGCAAAGGAGCAAATTGAAAAGATCTCTCGGTGATACTGATGATGTCATTGGACTTTGATTGCTGTTGAAATACGGGATGAGCGTTTAGAAATGGGGCGAGGAAGGAGAGTGAGGTGTTGTGAGAAAGTTGGAGAAGGAAGTAATGGAAGAGAGAGAGAGAAAAGAGATTCTTTTCATGAGATGGCTGGGGTGATAGTACAGCACCAGCCAAATGCAGCAGTGGAAGCGAGACATAGATTAAGTGCTGTTCATGGTGGAAAATATAAAGCAGTAATTACAATATGATCTTTCGATTGCCTCTCACCATTTAAGTTTACATAAAAAAACAATACTCGTCCAATCTCTAAACGATGCCGAGTGTTTGGAGTGGTAGCATCTGCCATCTGCTTTTAAAACTTAATGAGGTTCCGCCGCGACTTGGTGAGTCAAAACAAATACTAAATTCGAAATTTTTAACATTTTGTCCGAAAAATCCTGCTTTCACTGATGCAATGCGTTACCTAGAGAAATCCGAAAGTAAGGAACAAAATTAGCAGATTATTCCACGAATGTATTTTAAATGATCACTTTAATCCAGCCATAGGAGACGACTGCAGCGCCATTTCCTACGAATTACCGCATTTCGACTTCAATAACGGCATTAATTCTTCAATAAGTAGAAAAATAATGCCGTAAGACGTCTGTATTTTATTTGTATTCAATATCTCTGGATTGTTTCCTTCTTATAAACAGTTTTCCGCAAAAATGGCATTTATATTTTATGGAAAAATAATATTTTTCCCCGTGTTTCTCTCATTCCCCCATTGAACACCATGTAATTTCAAGTTCAATTATAGAGTAAAATAGCGTGGAAAGGTGTTATTTTGTTTTTCATATCAGATAGAGGACAACTTTTTCTACAAGTGGGCAGAAAATGAATAAAATGACATATAAGCCATTTTACGGTGGAACCACCTTAAAGTAAAGTGATTCAATTCTCATTTTGAGGAAGGAGATAATTCGATTCAGGAACGCATTGCATTCGTTAAGAGCGAAAGGCGATGGAAGAGTAAAAGCGGAAGTTAAAGATCACAGATAAACCAAGACGGATGACGATATGATCGCCGGAAGGAGGGAGATTGAATGTTTTAGACGCGATCTAAGAAGGCCCCACGACGCGTCGTTTCCATCGCCTTAGTAGAACTGTGGTGGTTAACACGGGAACTGTAAGTCGTGGGAAGGGGAGGCACGGCAAGTATAAATCACCGAGCGCAGGAAGTTGGGCCAAGTCAGCCGTCACGGCGTCGGTCGGATTCAATGGACCGCGGCCATAACTCACACCTCTCTCAAGTTTTCAAAACGGCCGCCCGCGGTTTCCAAATATTTTAGAATACCTTCGGAGAATGAAGGTTTCTTCTTGTAACGAAGTAAATAGAAAATTCGGCAAAAAGTTAGGTCAAAGTAAGCATGTTGAAGCAGATACGATATCTAGCCATGGAGGAGGAATATGTAGGAGACCAAGGAGATCACAGATACAAACTCACTCAACAAAACATTGAGGTACATTTACTTGAGTCAAAGTTTTCCCTTGGAATCACCATCAAAACTCCAGGATAGAACACTTCCTATTACTGTTGAATAAATATGATCTTGAAGATGCCAACTCAATTACGATGTAGGTCGTACCGTAATGAAAAAACAAGGTGGAATCCTCAAAGTTTATTTTATTTCTATCTGCCTCTATTAAATGAGCTAATGCCTCTAGCTAAAACATTTTGGGAAAAATATTAAATTTAGAATGAAGGGTATTTTCACACCGATAGGTGAGATAGCCAACTGGTAGGCATTGGTAACAGCTACTGAGTCGCTCTCGCGTTGGTTTATTCAAATCGGCAACAATGCAAGAGTATCAAAGATTGCTGGGGATAGGTGGTCCACATATAACGACGACCAGTTTTGCTTGAAAGGAAGAAGTATTTTTTCGTAGAAATCTTTTTCTGCTGACTGGGAGGGGGGCTGGCAAAGGTAACTTCACCTGTTAGAAATGGATAATGGGCATCAAAACATCAATCTTAAATGTTTCTAAAGATTTCATAGACGGAAACCGGAAAAAATGTTTTTCTCTAAATAATAAATAAAATAAATAAATGTCACAGGGCAAAATAATCTCCGAGTAACTACAGTTGCTCCTCGAGACAGCTTTTTGTATGGAAGTGCGAAGTACGACTCTATATAGAAAAAGAAAAAGAGAATGGGAAAGCAGCCATTACCCTCAGAGAGTCTATTTTTTCAGTCTCTTGAGATAAATATATACAATGGAGCCATCGTCCACTACTTAGCTTTGCGGACCCAGAAAATTGGGCAAGTTGCCTTTTAAAAAAAAGGAAGAATCCACGAGACCCGACCTCAAAGGTCAAAATCAAACAAGGAAAAAAAACATAGGTCGTCAGCCACCTTGATTCGTCTGGGGAGACCGTGGGCAGAAAACGACCGAGAAGCATGCCGTAGTTCAAAAAGCAGACAAGAATTCCGCTTGCTGCCGGAATTACGAGCCAAGTTGGAAAAACAATTGTGAAGAATTAGTCGAGGCGAGAAACTTCGAGGAAGAGTCTTCTTATGTGAATGTTTTTTTTGGTCTGAGCAGTAGACGATGATGACTTCCGAGGAAGTTCTAGTAAAAAAATCTCAAGAAAAATTCAGAAAAAATGGAAAATACTTACCTATAACATTTGGCCTTAAAAAAAATGGTTAGTCAGTTCAAGAGGCAAGTTTTGCTCCGGCAGTTGGAAGGGTAGAGCATGATTAACACATTCGCGAAGGAAATGAGGCATATGAAAGTGGAAGGCTTTGTATTCTTTCTCAACCAAAAAATGTTGCCTTTGAATCTTATGAGATGAATGTTGTGTATAAATTATTGTCGAATCAACACGATGCACTTAATAATATCCGCAGATAAGATTTAAAGTGTTACTCACATCCAAGCTCTACACTACATAAATTGGAATGAATAATGTCTCTACTGTTATCATCAACAATCATATCTCTAGTTATCTCTATATAATTGGTAAAGAGCTTAAATCCAATTCTGTGACTAGCCCTGAAAATGAAACAGCTCATTTCGAAAAATCAAGCCTCTATCAGAGTCTCAATGGCTCATTGTTTACATTCATGTGCTGATAACGAGCGTAATTTTACGCTATACGTTCCTACAGCCGAGATCCAGAGCCTCAAACCGGCAGAAACTGGAACTAAAAGCTTAAATGGTAAATGGTGGAAGTCGCAAAGTTTGCTTTCATCATTATAATACATATATTTTTAATTAAGCAATAATATTGATTATTAAACTAGTTATTTATACATGGAAAGGAGAGGTTAAAAACTCCTTTTACTAAAAAAGGATGGAGTTTTAAAAATATTTACCTTTGTTTGACAATATGATATGATAAATTTTCACATACAATATTTCACAAGCTTTACCCGTAGGAACAATGGACGGCATCAATCTTGATCTAAACTTATTTCTTCTCCATTACATTTAAAACGAACTTACTGAATTAATTAACTGCATGCATTTTCATAAAAAATCAATTCGGCTAAAATAAGTTTTTTCCTAACGATCATTATTACATTTAGCTTTGAATTAATTGCAAAAGAAATGAGTAAACTCACACTATGATGAATAATGGTCCATCCTGGAAGTTTTTTCCCTTGATTTCAAGAGAAAAAAAAGTCTTTTTAAGTATATAATTTCATTAATTCGGCTTATATGCCGTAAATAAAAATATAAAACCTGCGGTGTATGACGGAAAGTTTCCTGAATGCGCCGTAATTATCCAATCAGGCGACTGATTCAGCAGCAAGCAAGGGGTTCGTAATCCCGATTACTAATCGTCGAAGTTTCCAGTCCTCCCCGCGGACTCTCACATTTCTCCACAGACGCTTTCTTTAGCGGCTCGACTTCTTAGCGCTTATGATCTTTCCCAACCCGCCTCCCAATCCCCTCCGAAGCCGAGTCCTCAGCCAATAGAGCGGCTTTCTCGGCCATTCATTCCTTCGATTCCTCGCCCTTCCCCACTTTCATTCTGGAGACGCCGAACCTTCGGCTTCTCCTAGTTGCCCAGGCAATTAGCCGGGGTGAGGGGAAGGAGGGGAGGGAGGCTGGAAAGAGCGATTAATGAGTGGAGATATAGAGGGTGTGGGTTGATACTCTCTGGAGATACGAAGGGGGGAGAGAGAGAGAGAGAGAGAGAGAGAGAGAGAGAGATAGCGAACGGAAGCAAAGAGAAACTTTCTCGATTGCTTCAGCCGATCCGCGAGTAGATGGCGCGGAAAACGTGAGCTGTGTAAACAGAAGGTAGCGAATCCGATAAGGAGTTCTTCCTGATTGTAGCCACCGACGACCAATTAGAGTGGATTTCGTGTTGCTCCCTTCCCTCCCTCGAGTTGATTATTTCGGCTGATTCGAATCACTCATGACAACATAGTCTCCTCTAAATATCTAATTTGTAGTTGTTATTTAGTTCCAAGACCACACCATTTTCGTTCCAACCGTTTTCCAGTTCCAATTCCATCAACGGATTTGCTCTTTAAAAGAAAGAATTCATTTTCTCTTTTAGGTCTTTTGAGATCATCGTCATTCTGTAAAAGATTTGCCCATATTCACTAGTATAAGACCTATTATAAATAATTCTGACATTCATATGACAAAACTCCTCGTTCAACAGCGGTTTTGAAAAATTGCATTACCATTAAAAGCAGTTACATTGAGTAATAAGGTCCTTGCAAGATTCTTAGGCAATAACATATGCACGGGGCTCATTGGAAAAACATTGAATCCTGAAGCACAGAGCAAAACTCATGCTTCCAAACCGATTATGTCCCATTGCGGAATTAATTCGCTAACCTTCATATCCATTCATGCATTGCACATATTACCATGATCTGATGTTGTGAAAGCAATTTTCAAAATTGTTTTCCGCAGTTACGAATGGATTCATTTCAAACCTTACGAATTAATTTAATAAAATTAACTAAGCAAGAAACTCTGGAAAATATTCTGAGAATACTCTGAGAATTACAGGATTTTTATAAAGATGGCCACATGCTCCGAATAATAAAAAAGAAAAGCCGAGCGCCCAGAGAGCGTTGGTGATATTCGCAGCGTAGAACGACGTCATGGTTACGGCGTAAGCACCACAAGGAAACGGGGAAGTAACAAGGTCCCTGTGTAGGTATGTACTCCCATTCCATAACTTTCCACCTCGGCGACGCAGAAACGGGTAATTCTGTGCTCCAAGATGAGTCCTCAAGGCGGCGGCAGCGCCAAGGGCGGAGGGCAGGCGAATGAGACGGGAGTGGGAATAAGAGGAGGAATATTTATGAGTGGAGAGAGAAGGGCTATAACACGAGGGAACCAAAGTCAAAGGGTAAAGGAGACGTGACAAGGTGAACGCGTGGTTGCTCCGCATTCTATAGCGACTTAAATTAGAGGGAATGGAAATTTGGTAATGTGAAATTACGGATTCCGTAAGATCACGCACAAGAATTTCTCCTCCCGCTAATGATTTCATGAAATTGAACTGCTTCATGCTTCAATCTACTATCTAAAACAACATCTATCAGCGCAAATAGTATTAGGATCATGAAAAATATTTCCTTTAGAACCATTCATAAAATATACAGCAAAAATTAAATATTAAATTAAAATATTTAAAAAAAATTTAATATTAAAATATTACACATGAGTACTCTTGCCAACGTTCCGAAAATTTATCTTTTCATCATCAGGACTTGAGATGGAATAATTAGATTAAGAATTCAGAATATGCGGACGGTTCTCATGTATACTGTGTATCACTGATAATTTCATACTGAAAAGACAAAATAATATACATTCGAACTGTCTGCATGCTCTGCATTCTTAATCAAATTATTCTACCTGAAACCCTGATGGTGAAAAATTAAATTTTTGACACGTTGGAAAGAGCGCTCGTGTGATATAAATTATTGCAGACCAGCTCTCCTAAAAAACGTTATTTAATAGTTAAGCGGTCAATAACTAACTCTCAACAAATTATAATTAATTAAATATTAAATGATGTTCATACACTTCCCCAATATTTTTAACGCAAAAGAAGATGAACAGACTAACCCGCGATTGTTCATTAACTTACCCTTGGAATAAATGATCCAATGAGCGTACAAATCATGAAGATGCAGCCAAAGCAAACTTATTATGAACTATTACTATGGCTAGCGGAGCCTATTTCTGAACTATTATTTTAGGAGACAAGGGGTTAAAATTATACATCGATCTCAATCACATGAGAACATGATTTGCTTAAATCCATCAGAAATTTTATATTTTTATCTAGTGTGGTACAGAATGGCCTAATTTCCTTTCATGCGTAGGAGGTGGATAAAGAGTGAATCTTCATCAACAACTGCGTACTACCCTTCAAGCCACCACACAGGAGTGTGGCAGAAGGTGATAGGATATCAGCCGTGGAAGGGGAGGAAGTAGGGAAATAGGAGGGAAGATAGGACAAAGGATGAATTGTGTGTTAAAGACGTGTACTTACATTGGTGCACTCAGATGGCGTCACGCTGTTTTTGAAATAATCACTAATTGTGCTAGGAAAGACATTTATAATTATTTTGCCTGTCAGTTCAGCAGTATATCTCTCTTATTGTGTTGCTAATATCAGTTTTGGTGATAAAGCGTGGAGTCAAAATAATATTGTTATGTCCCTCCATCCTCATATAAGCTATGGAGACCGACTTGCTCACCTGTTTACCTTTGAGGTCCACATTCTTTTTCGTCGGCCCGCCGTTTATAGATAACGATTATTTTTATTGCTCATTAACTGAGGCCAGATACGATCTTGATACACTTTTGGAGGCCTAACATATATTTGACCATTTAAGGAAATTTTTCACTCAACTTTTCCATTCTGAGTTAATCTCTCAGTCGGTACTTTTCCCCGGCTTAAAGGATGTACGTCACAAACCACAAAATCCTTCCGCGGCCAGTCATATTTCTATGCCAAAGCAAGTGCGCAATTCTCGTAAACATCTCATGAGTAATTGTCACGGGGAATTTCTTTCGAAATTCCCTCACCTCCTAAAAGTCATGCTCTCATGGGCCTCGCCGAAGGAACATTCTGGATAGAAGAAGGGACAAGAGTATAAAAACCCCTTTTTGACAGGAAGTCGCTCTCTCAATCTCACTCACTCTCTGATCTCCGCTCGTGCTGATGCTCGACTCCGTGCCCGCTCGCCGCTACGAACTTCTGATCTTCAACTTTGGTCTCCGGGAAAACCCATCAGATGTTCTTCGCCGAGTAAGCCATAAACTTGTATAATGTGTTTTCCTGATTAAATGGACTTTACTTAAGCAACAATGAGTGTTTTTTCCTACGCGACCAGCCAGAAAAGGTGTTCGATCCTACAATCTGAGCATTTAATACGCCCTTAACGCCGTGGACCTCTTTTTGGGCCACGACAATATCGTCCATGTCGAACTGAAACTAGCCGGACCTGAAATTTTCAAGAAATCAAAGCTTAGCGTGTAGCCTTCGAGTTTCTTAACGGTTCCCAACCTAGTCCTTCCATTAGCTGAGTGACATTTTATGTACGCTCGTAGCAGTTTTTAACAAAGCTGTCCGTTGTATTTTATATATACTTCAAGAATCAAATCTCTCTTTCCAGGTTCCCTAAGGCTCGCGGTGCATTCGAGATGTGGCCTAACCAGAGCAAAGTAGAATTTCGCTTTCACATTTTTCATCAGAGAACCTTCCTACTATTCGCTTCCTAGCTTATCTGATGTAACGCCACAAATGTGTCATGTGAGTTTCCCACGCGCTTGGTCTTACGTCAAGATGATTCCTAGGTACTTGAGTTCATCTGACTTCTTTATATTATCCCCTACCACTTTATAGATAAAGTTTTGGCGTGATTTATCTCGTAAGGAGTGTAATGTAGTGTATTTAAGAAGGAAATCTTAATGAAAGTGATAGAATAAATGGGCTTATAAAATCTAATTATTAAAAAAAATAAAAATAAGCAATTCTCGTAGTTAAGGACACTGAACGAAATGTCATAGCATTCATTATAATAAAGTTTGGTACTTTTTTACACTTTTTATTTTTTAAAACACACTACGTGTTTTAATCCATTTTTAAACCTTTGGGAAGGAAATGTAAAATTTCAGGGGTTAAGTCACTGACATGATTGCACTCTATAAGGTGTTTAGCAAAAAGGGAGACAAAATCTCTATTATTTAAACTACGGACATGTTCTTTTATGCGTGTTTTAAAATTTCGACCGGTTTGACCAATATAAGCTATATTGCAGCTATTTAATTTCATATATACCCGACTTTAGAAGTTTATCCTGTTTGTCTTTACCGTTCACTAGAATTTTGGATAGGGTTAGGGGTGTGCAAAAAGCGGCTCTTTCAGAGAGATTGGTAGGTGGTTCGAAATTTGATGTGAAATGTCTTCCAAGAAATGATTACAATGAATATTAAAACTTTCTACAATGTAGAACCTGAAGCTGTTAATTTTATTTTTTAATCTCATAGGTTTGAAAGGCAACAAGGAGATGGGAAAACCATATGCTTTCGTTTACTAATAATTTTAAAGAAATACCAAAATAATTAATGTCGAGCTGGAAACAGAGTAAACTCCAGGCACATAGTTCGTCAGGCAGCAGTAATATCATGGATAAAATCGTAGACACAATATGGTAGAGTGGAAAAATCAAGAGAAAGCGTTTGGAAATGGTAAAAAAAGTCAAATGTGCGGGTAAAAAAGTCGTTGAATTCAAAATTAATTCAAGACACTCAAAGACACATTCGCAATATTTTTTTGGCCATAGAAGAATGAGTTCTCAGGATTTTAGGAAATGGAGAAAAGAATATTTCACCTCCAGGGAGAAATTATGCAGTAGATGTCTCTTTAAAATAAAATATTTGCCCAGGATCATGCTTGCAGGGCGAAGAATTTCACAAAAAATATTACTTCAAACTTCCACCTGTTGTATTTCAGTGAAGAAAACTGGATGGTTTTGACGAAATAAATCTCACGTTTTGTAAGAAAAAAATACCCTGGGCGCATTTTTATAGCTTTGGACGTAGCAAATATAAAAAAATATCAAGTTGCGTACTTAGAATCAAGATGTTTTTTTTAAAAGAATTGCGTAATTTAATAAAATAGCCTTAAGCTTCGGAACCAATAGAAATACTTTGGTGTGAAAGGTTATGTTTAAGATAGAAGCACTCACCGCAGTACCAAAGGCTTGAATAAACCTCACAGCAGAGTTAAAAAGGGGCATTATGTCGAGGAGGAGGAGGAAAGGGTTGAGTGAAAGTTTATCCCAAGCATGGCGGTAATAGCGCCAACCTGGAAGGAGCATTTCGGGAAGATTCGGGAGAGGGAAGGGCAAGGCGTTCGGTGCAAATCAGTCCGTTTAGTGAAAAGGCAGCAAACTCCAGAGGGTTTAACAGGATACGAGGTAGGTTGAGACTGAGCTAGGGACCGGAGGCGAGGAAGTAAAGACTCTCCGGTAACCCTAATATCCAAGGGCGTTCGTGAATAAGTGGCAGATGGGAACGAGGGGGAATGAGGAGTCCATGAGGCAAAAGAACTTCCAGAGAAGATGAAGGAAGAAGGCTAATAATGGGTGGAAATTTGCATACAATAACAAGAGATAGGGCTACAATATAATGATACATACAACCATGGCCTACCTGAAAATCAATTAGCAATGTACCTGGCAGTATTTCGCAAAGTTTAATGCCAATAATGCCGCCAAAAATCTGAGCAACCAGAGAAAATTGCAAATACAATATGAGATAAATATTAGGCTAGTGAGGGTATTTGAAGGGACGGGTAAGAGGGACATTGAGAATAGATCCGATATCCCGCGGACGAATAGAGAATAGACGACTATACGCAATATGATTTACACTTCGAAAACTGGTATGGTTTTCTTGGATGTATACAATTTATTTATCATGGATAAGTCAATAAAATTATAATTAAAAAAATGGTAATTGAAAATGATAATTCACTCAATTACTGCTAGAACATGAGACGAAATTAAAAACGACTAATTCCTGCTTGACATCCTTCTCTGAACAACTTCCTTTGGTCGTGCAAATTGTTGCCGAATAAGTATTTATGTTTCAGAAAGCATAAACCTTAATAATCTTATTCCCCTTCATAATTATCCTTTCCCTTCAAACTACACCTCAGGGGAGATCCTGATGAGAGAAAGCGATTCATTAAAAGTACGCTGTAAACCGAGAAAATAAGAATTAATAGAGAGGGAAGCACATAAATACTATGTACTATGAAAACTTATTTCTAGTAATATTCTTCCCTTTCATAGCTTTCAGTAATCCATGAAGGTTCCTGAATTGAGGCAATACTATTCTCTAATTATACTGTTCACCGGTGTAAAAGCATTGAAAACTTATTCCTAGTAATATTATTCCCTTTCATAGCTTTCAGTAATCCATGAAGGTTCCTGAATTGAGGCAATACTATTCTCTAATTTTACAGTTCACCGGTGTAAAAGCATAGAAAACTTATTCCTAGTAATATTCTTCCCTTTCATAGCTTTCAGTAATGCATGTAGGTTCCTGAATTGAGGCAATACTATTCTCTAATTTTACAGTTCACCGGTGTAAAAGCATAGAAAACTTATTCCTAGTAATATTCTTCCCTTTCATAGCTTTCAGTAATCCATGAAGGTTCCTGAAAATTAGGCAATAGTATTCTCTAATTTTACAGTTCACCGGTGTAAAAGCATTGAAAACTTATTCCTAGTAATATTCTTCCCTTTCATAGCTTTCAGTAATCCATGTAGGTTCCTGAATTGAGGCAATACTATTCTCTAATTTTACAGTTCACCGGTGTAAAAGCATAGAAAACTTATTCCTAGTAATATTCTTCCCTTTCATAGCTTTCAGTAATCCATGTAGGTTCCTAAATTGAGGCAATACTATTCTCTAATTTTACAGTTCACCGGTGTAAAAGCATAGAAAACTTATTCCTAGTAATATTCTTCCCTTTCATAGCTTTCAGTAATCCATGAAGGTTCCTGAAAATTAGGCAATAGTATTCTCTAATTTTACAGTTCACCGGTGTAAAAGCATAGAAAACTTATTCCTAGTAATATTCTTCCCTTTCATAGCTTTCAGTAATCCATGTAGGTTCCTAAATTGAGGCAATACTATTCTCTAATTTTACAGTTCACCGGTGTAAAAGCATAGAAAACTTATTCCTAGTAATATTCTTCCCTTTCATAGCTTTCAGTAATCCATGAAGGTTCCTGAAAATTAGGCAATAGTATTCTCTAATTTTACAGTTCACCGGTGTAAAAGCATTGAAAACTTATTCCTAGTAATATTATTCCCTTTCATAGCTTTCAGTAATCCATGAAGGTTCCTGAATTGAGGCAATACTATTCTCTAATTTTACAGTTCACCGGTGTAAAAGCATAGAAAACTTATTCCTAGTAATATTCTTCCCTTTCATAGCTTTCAGTAATGCATGTAGGTTCCTGAATTGAGGCAATACTATTCTCTAATTTTACAGTTCACCGGTGTAAAAGCATAGAAAACTTATTCCTAGTAATATTCTTCCCTTTCATAGCTTTCAGTAATCCATGAAGGTTCCTGAAAATTAGGCAATAGTATTCTCTAATTTTACAGTTCACCGGTGTAAAAGCATTGAAAACTTATTCCTAGTAATATTCTTCCCTTTCATAGCTTTCAGTAATCCATGTAGGTTCCTGAATTGAGGCAATACTATTCTCTAATTTTACAGTTCACCGGTGTAAAAGCATAGAAAACTTATTCCTAGTAATATTCTTCCCTTTCATAGCTTTCAGTAATCCATGTAGGTTCCTAAATTGAGGCAATACTATTCTCTAATTTTACAGTTCACCGGTGTAAAAGCATAGAAAACTTATTCCTAGTAATATTCTTCCCTTTCATAGCTTTCAGTAATCCATGAAGGTTCCTGAAAATTAGGCAATAGTATTCTCTAATTTTACAGTTCACCGGTGTAAAAGCATAGAAAACTTATTCCTAGTAATATTCTTCCCTTTCATAGCTTTCAGTAATCCATGTAGGTTCCTAAATTGAGGCAATACTATTCTCTAATTTTACAGTTCACCGGTGTAAAAGCATAGAAAACTTATTCCTAGTAATATTCTTCCCTTTCATAGCTTTCAGTAATCCATGAAGGTTCCTGAAAATTAGGCAATAGTATTCTCTAATTTTACAGTTCACCGGTGTAAAAGCATTGAAAACTTATTCCTAGTAATATTCTTCCCTTTCATAGCTTTCAGTAATCCATGTAGGTTCCTGAATTGAGGCAATACTATTCTCTAATTTTACAGTTCACCGGTGTAAAAGCATTGAAAACTTATTCCTAGTAATATTCTTCCCTTTCATAGCTTTCAGTAATCCATGAAGGTTCCTGAAAATTAGGCAATAGTATTCTCTAATTTTACAGTTCACCGGTGTAAAAGCATTGAAAACTTATTCCTAGTAATATTCTTCCCTTTCATAGCTTTCAGTAATCCATGAAGGTTCCTGAATTGAGGCAATACTATTCTCTAATTTTACAGTTCACCGGTGTAAAAGCATAGAAAACTTATTCCTAGTAATATTCTTCCCTTTCATAGCTTTCAGTAATCCATGTAGGTTCCTAAATTGAGGCAATACTATTCTCTAATTTTACAGTTCACCGGTGTAAAAGCATAGAAAACTTATTCCTAGTAATATTCTTCCCTTTCATAGCTTTCAGTAATCCATGAAGGTTCCTGAAAATTAGGCAATAGTATTCTCTAATTTTACAGTTCACCGGTGTAAAAGCATTGAAAACTTATTCCTAGTAATATTCTTCCCTTTCATAGCTTTCAGTAATCCATGTAGGTTCCTGAATTGAGGCAATACTATTCTCTAATTTTACAGTTCACCGGTGTAAAAGCATTGAAAACTTATTCCTAGTAATATTCTTCCCTTTCATAGCTTTCAGTAATCCATGAAGGTTCCTGAAAATTAGGCAATAGTATTCTCTAATTTTACAGTTCACCGGTGTAAAAGCATTGAAAACTTATTCCTAGTAATATTCTTCCCTTTCATAGCTTTCAGTAATCCATGAAGGTTCCTGAATTGAGGCAATACTATTCTCTAATTTTACAGTTCACCGGTGTAAAAGCATAGAAAACTTATTCCTAGTAATATTCTTCCCTTTCATAGCTTTCAGTAATCCATGTAGGTTCCTAAATTGAGGCAATACTATTCTCTAATTTTACAGTTCACCGGTGTAAAAGCATAGAAAACTTATTCCTAGTAATATTCTTCCCTTTCATAGCTTTCAGTAATCCATGAAGGTTCCTGAAAATTAGGCAATAGTATTCTCTAATTTTACAGTTCACCGGTGTAAAAGCATTGAAAACTTATTCCTAGTAATATTCTTCCCTTTCATAGCTTTCAGTAATCCATGTAGGTTCCTAAATTGAGGCAATACTATTCTCTAATTTTACAGTTCACCGGTGTAAAAGCATAGAAAACTTATTCCTAGTAATATTCTTCCCTTTCATAGCTTTCAGTAATCCATGAAGGTTCCTGAAAATTAGGCAATAGTATTCTCTAATTTTACAGTTCACCGGTGTAAAAGCATTGAAAACTTATTCCTAGTAATATTCTTCCCTTTCATAGCTTTCAGTAATCCATGTAGGTTCCTGAATTGAGGCAATACTATTCTCTAATTTTACAGTTCACCGGTGTAAAAGCATAGAAAACTTATTTCTAGTAATTATCTTCCCTTTCATAGCTTTCAGTAATCCATGTAGGTTCCTGAATTGAGGCAATACTATTCTCTAATTTTACAGGTTACCGGTGTAAAAGCATAGAAAACTTATTCCTAGTAATATTCTTCCCTTTCATAGCTTTCAGTAATCCATGTAGGTTCCTGAATTGAGGCAATACTATTCTCTAATTTTACAGTTCACCGGTGTAAAAGCATAGAAAACTTATTCCTAGTAATATTCTTCCCTTTCATAGCTTTCAGTAATCCATGTAGGTTCCTGAATTGAGGCAATACTATTCTCTAATTTTAGAGTTCACCGGTGTAAAAGCATAGAAAACTTATTCCTAGTAATATTCTTCCCTTTCATAGCTTTCAGTAATCCATGTAGGTTCCTGAATTGAGGCAATACTATTCTCTAATTTTACAGTTCACCGGTGTAAAAGCATAGAAAACTTATTCCAAATAATATACTTCCCTTTCATAGCTTTCAGTAATCCATGTAGGTTCCTGAATTGAGGCAATACTATTCTCTAATTTTACAGTTCACCGGTGTAAAAGCATTGAAAACTTATTCCTAGTAATATTCTTCCCTTTCATAGCTTTCAGTAATCCATGTAGATTCCTGAATTGAGGCAATACTATTCTCTAATTTTACAGTTCACCGGTGTAAAAGCATTGAAAACTTATTCCTAGTAATATTCTCCCTTTCATAGCTTTCAGTAATCCATGTAGATTCCTGAATTGAGGCAATACTATTCTCTAATTTTACAGTTCTACGGTGTAAAAGCATTGAAAACTTATTCCTAGTAATATTCTTCCCTTTCATAGCTTTCAGTAATCCATGTAGGTTCCAGAATTGAGGAAAAACTATTCTCTAATTTTACAGTTCACCGGTGTAAAAACATAGAAAACTTATTCCTAGTAATATTCTTCCCTTTCATAGCTTTCAGTAATCCATGTAGATTCCTGAATTGAGGCAATACTATTCTCTAATTTTACAGTTCACCAGTGTAAAAGAATAGAAATCTTATTCCTAGTAATATTCTTCCCTTTCATAGCTTTCAGTAATCCATGTAGGTTCCTGAATTGAGGCAATATTATTCTCTAATTTTACAGTTCACCGGTGTAAAAGCATAGAAAACTTATTCTTAGTAATATTCTTCCCTTTCATAGCTTTCAGTAATCCATGTAGGTTCCTGAATTGAGGCAATACTATTCTCTAATTTTACAGTTCACCGGTGTAAAATCATAGAAAACTTATTCCTAGTAATATTCTTCCCTTTCATAGCTTTCAGCATTCCATGTAGGTTCCTGAATGGAGGCAATACTATTCTCTAATTTTAGAGTTCACCGGTGTAAAAGCATAGAAAACTTATTCCTGGTAATATTCTTCCCTTTCATAGCTTTCAGTAATCCATGTAGGTTCCTGAATTGAGGCAATACTATTCTCTAATTTTACAGTTCACCGGTGTAAAAGCATTAAAAACTTATTCCTAGTAATATTCTTCCCTTTCATAGCTTTCAGTAATCCATGTAGGTTCCTGAATTGAGGCAATATTATTATCTAATTTTACAGTTCACCGGTGTAAAAGCATAGAAAACTTATTCCTAGTAATATTCTTCCCTTTCATAGCTTTCAGTAATCCATGTAGGTTCCTGAATTAAGGCAATACTATTCTCTAATTTTACAGTTCACCGGTGTAAAAGCATAGAAAACTTATTCCTAGTAATATTCTTCCCTTTCATAGCTTTCCGTAATCCATGTAGGTTCCTGAATTGAGGCAATACTATTCTCTAATTTTACAGTTCACCGGTGTAAAAGCATAGAAAACTTATTCCTAGTAAAATTCTTCCCTTACATAGCTTTCAGTAATCCATGTAGGTTCCTCAATTGAGGCAATACTATATTCTAATTTTACAGTTCACCGGTGTAAAAGCATTGAAAACTTATTCCTAATATTATTCTTCACTTTCATAGCTTTCAGTAATCCATGTAGGTTCCTGAATTGAGGCAATACTATTCTCTAATTTTACAGTTCACCGGTGGAAAAGCATAGAAAACTTATTCCTAGTAATATTCTTCCCTTTCATAGCTTTCAGTAATCCATGTAGGTTCCTGAATTGAGGCAATACTATTCTCTAATTTTACAGTTCACCGGTGTAAAAGCATAGAAAACTTAGTCCTAGTAATATTCTTCCCTTTCATAGCTTTCAGTAATCCATGTAGGTTCCTGAATTGAGGCAGTACTATACTCTAATTTTACAGTTCACCGGTGTAAAAGCATTGAAAACTTATTCCTAGTAATATTCTTCCCTTTCATAGCTTTCAGTAATCCATGTAGGTTCCTGAATTGAGGCAATACTATTCTATAATTTTACAGTTCACCGGTGTAAAAGCATAGAAAACTTATTCCTAGTAATATTCTTCCCTTTCACAGCTTTCAGTAATCCATGTAGGTTCCTGAATTGAGGCAATACTATTCTCTAATTTTACAGTTCACCGGTGTAAAAGCATAGAAAACTTATTCCTAGTAAATTTCTTCCCTTTCATAGCTTTCAGTAATCCATGTAGGTTCCTGAATTGAGGCAATACTATTCTCTAATTTTACAGTTCACCGGTGTAAAAGCATAGAAAACTTATTCCTAGTAATATTCTTCCCTTTCATAGCTTTCAGTAATCCATGTAGGTTCCTGAATTGAGGCAATACTATTCTCTAATTTTACAGTTCACCGGTGTAAAAGCATAGAAAACTTATTCCTAGTAATATTCTTCCCTTTCATAGCTTTCAGTAATCCATGTAGGTTCCTGAATTGAGGCAATACTATTCTCTTATTTTACAGTTCACCGGTGTAAAAGCATTAAAAACTTATTCCTAGTAATATTCTTCCCTTTCATAGCTTTCAGTAATCCATGTAGGTTCCTGAATTGAGGCAATACTATTCTCTAATTTTACAGTTCACCGGTGTAAAAGCATAGAAAACTTATTCCTAGTAATATTCTTCCCTTTCATAGCTTTTAGTAATCCATGTAGGTTCCTGAATTGAGGCAATACTATTCTCTAATTTTACAGTTCACCGGTGTAAAAGCATTGAAAACTTATTCCTAGTAATATTCTTCCCTTTCATAGCTTTCAGTAATCCATGTAGGTTCCTGAATTGAGGCAATACTATTCTCTAATTTTACAGTTCACCGGTGTAAAAGCATTGAAAACTTATTCCTAGTAATATTCTTCCCTTTCATAGCTTTCAGTAATCCATGTAGGTTCCTTAATAGAGGCAATACTATTCTTTAACTTTACAATTCACCGGTGTAAAAGCATAGAAAACTTATTCCTAGTAATATTCTTCCCTTTCATAGCTTTCAGAAATGCATGTAGGTTCCTGAATTGAGGCAATACTATTCTCTAATTTAACAGGTCACCGGTGTAAAAGCATTGAAAACTTATTTCTAGTAATATTCTTCCCTTTCATAGCTTTCAGTAATGCATGTAGGTTCCTGAATTGAGGCAATACTATTCTCTAATTTAACAGTTCACCGGTGTAAAAGCATAGAAAACTTATTCCTAGTAATATTCTTCCCTTTCATAGCTTTCAGTAATCCATGTAAATTCCTGAATTGAGGCAATACTATTCTCTAATTTTACAGTTCACCGGTGTAAAAGCATTGAAAACTTATTCCTAGTAATATTCTTCCCTTTCATAGCTTTCAGTAATCCATGTAGGTTCCAGAATTGAGGCAATACTATTCTCTAATTTTACAGTTCACCGGTGTAAAAACATAGAAAACTTATTCCTAGTAATATTCTTCCCTTTCATAGCTTTCAGTAATCCATGTAGATTCCTGAATTGAGGCAATACTATTCTCTAATTTTACAGTTCACCGGTGTAAAAGAATAGAAATCTTAATCCTAGTAATATTCTTCCCTCTCATAGCTTTCAGTAATCCATGTAGGTTCCTGAATTGAGGTAATACTATTCTCTAATTTTACAGTTCACCGGTGTAAAAGCATAGAAAACTTATTCCTAGTAATATTCTTCCCTTTCATAGCTTTCAGTAATCCATGTAGGTTCCTGACTTGAGGCAATACTATTCTCTAATTTTACAGTTCACCGGTGTAAAATCATAGAAAACTTATTCCTAGTAATATTCTTCCCTTTCATAGCTTTCAGTAATCCATGTAGGTTCCTGAATTGAGGCAATACTATTCTCTAATTTTAGAGTTCACCGGTGTAAAAGCATAGAAAACTTATTCCTAGTAATATTCTTCCCTTTCATAGCTTTCAGTAATCCATGTAGGTTCCTGAATTGAGGCAATACTATTCTCTAATTTTACAGTTCACCGGTGTAAAAGCATTAAAAACTTATTCCTAGTAATATTCTTCCCTTTCATAGCTTTCAGTAATCCATGTAGGTTCCTGACTTGAGGCAATACTATTATCTAATTTTACAGTTCACCGGTGTAAAAGCATAGAAAACTTATTCCTAGTAATATTCTTCTCTTTCATAGCTTTCAGTAATCCATGTAGGTTCCTGAATTGAGGCAATACTATTCTCTAATTTTACAGTTCACCGGTGTAAAAGCATAGAAAACTTATTCCTAGTAATATTCTTCCCTTTCATAGCTTTCCGTAATCCATGTAGGTTCCTGAATTGAGGCATTACTATTCTCTAATTTTACAGTTCACCGGTGTAAAAGCATAGAAAACTTATTCCTAGTAAAATTCTTCCCTTACATAGCTTTCAGTAATCCATGTAGGTTCCTGAATTGAGGCAATACTATATTCTAATTTTACAGTTCACCGGTGTAAAAGCATTGAAAACTTATTCCTAGTAACATTCTTCCCTTTCATAGCTTTCAGTAATCCATGTAGGTTCCTTAATTGAGGCAATACTATTCTCTAATTTTACAGTTCACCGGTGTAAAAGCATTGAAAACTTATTCCTAGTAATATTCTTCCCTTTCATAGCTTTCAGTAATCCATGTAGGTTCCTGAATTGAGGCAATACTATTCTCTAATTTTACAGTTCACCGGTGTAAAAGCATAGAAAACTTATTCCTAGTAATATTCTTCCATTCATAGCTTTCAGTAATCCATGTAGGTTCCTGAATTGAGGCAATACTATTCTCTAATTTTACAGTTCACCGGTGTAAAAGCATAGAAAACTTAGTCCTAGTAATATTCTTCCCTTTCATAGCTTTCAGTAATCCATGTAGGTTCCTGAATTGAAGCAATACTATACTCTAATTTTACAGTTCACCGGTGTAAAAGCATTGAAAACTTATTCCTAGTAATATTCTTCCCTTTCATAGCTTTCAGTAATCCATGTAGGTTCCTGAATTGAGGCAATACTATTCTCTAATTTTACAGTTCACCGGTGTAAAAGCATAGAAAACTTATTCCTAGTAACATTCTTCCCTTTCATAGCTTTCAGTAATCCATGTAGGTTCCTGAATTGAGGCAATACTATTCTCTAATTTTACAGTTCACCGGTGTAAAAGCATAGGAAACTTATTCCTAGTAAATTTCTTCCCTTTCATAGCTTTCAGTAATCCATGTAGGTTCCTGAATTGAGGCAATACTTTTCTCTAATTTTACAGTTCACCGGTGTAAAAGCATAGAAAACTTATTCCTAGTAATATTCTTCCCTTTCATAGCTTTCAGTAATCCATGTAGGTTCCTGAATTGAGGCAATACTATTCTCTAATTTTACAGTTCACCGGTGTAAAAGCATAGAAAACTTATTCCTAGTAATATTCTTCCCTTTCATAGCTTTCAGTAATCCATGTAGGTTCCTGAATTGAGGCAATACTATTCTCTTATTTTACAGTTCACCGGTGTAAAAGCATGAAAAACTTATTCCTAGTAATATTCTTCCCTTTCATAGCTTTCAGTAATCCATGTAGGTTCCTGAATTGAGGCAATACTATTCTCTAATTTTACAGTTCACCGGTGTAAAAGCATAGAAAACTTATTCCTAGTAATTTTCTTATCTTTTTTAGCTTTCAGTAATCCATGTAGGTTCCTGAATTGAGGCAATACTATTCTCTAATTTTACAGTTCACCGGTGTAAAAGCATTGAAAACTTATTCCTAGTAATATTTTTCCCTTTCATATCTTTCAGTAATCCATGTAGGTTCCTGAATTGAGGCAATACTATTCTCTAATTTTACAGTTCACCGGTGTAAAAGCATTGAAAACTTATTCCTAGTAATATTCTTCCCTTTCATAGCTTTCAGTAATCCATGTAGGTTCCTGAATTGAGGCAATACTATTCTCTAATTTTACAGTTCACCGGTGTAAAAGCATAGAAAACTTATTCCTAGTAATATTCTTCCCTTTCATAGCTTTCAGTAATCCATGTAGGTTCCTGAATTGAGGCAATACTATTCTCTAATTATACTGTTCACCGGTGTAAAAGCATTGAAAACTTATTCCTAGTAATATTCTTCCCTTTCATAGCTTTCCGTAATCCATGTAGGTTCCTGAATTGAGGCAATACTATTCTCTAATTTTACAGTTCACCGGTGTAAAAGCATAGAAAACTTATTCCTAGTAAAATTCTTCCCTTACATAGCTTTCAGTAATCCATGTAGGTTCCTCAATTGAGGCAATACTATATTCTAATTTTACAGTTCACCGGTGTAAAAGCATTGAAAACGTATTCCTAATATTATTCTTCACTTTCATAGCTTTCAGTAATCCATGTAGGTTCCTGAATTGAGGCAATACTATTCTCTAATTTTACAGTTCACCGGTGGAAAAGCATTGAAAACTTATTCCTAGTAATATTCTTCCCTTTCATAGCTTTCAGTAATCCATGAAGGTTCCTGAATTGAGGCAATACTATTCTCTAATTTTACAGTTCACCGGTGTAAAAGCATAGAAAACTTATTCCTAGTAATATTCTTCCCTTTCATAGCTTTCAGTAATCCATGTAGGTTCCTGAATTGAGGCAATACTATTCTCTAATTTTACAGTTCACCGGTGTAAAAGCATAGAAAACTTAGTCCTAGTAATATTCTTCCCTTTCATAGCTTTCAGTAATCCATGTAGGTTCCTGAATTGAGGCAGTACTATACTCTAATTTTACAGTTCACCGGTGTAAAAGCATTGAAAACTTATTCCTAGTAATATTCTTCCCTTTCATAGCTTTCAGTAATCCATGTAGGTTCCTGAATTGAGGCAATACTATTCTATAATTTTACAGTTCACCGGTGTAAAAGCATAGAAAACTTATTCCTAGTAATATTCTTCCCTTTCACAGCTTTCAGTAATCCATGTAGGTTCCTGAATTGAGGCAATACTATTCTCTAATTTTACAGTTCACCGGTGTAAAAGCATAGAAAACTTATTCCTAGTAAATTTCTTCCCTTTCATAGCTTTCAGTAATCCATGTAGGTTCCTGAATTGAGGCAATACTATTCTCTAATTTTACAGTTCACCGGTGTAAAAGCATAGAAAACTTATTCCTAGTAATATTCTTCCCTTTCATAGCTTTCAGTAATCCATGTAGGTTCCTGAATTGAGGCAATACTATTCTCTAATTTTACAGTTCACCGGTGTAAAAGCATAGAAAACTTATTCCTAGTAATATTCTTCCATTCATAGCTTTCAGTAATCCATGTAGGTTCCTGAATTGAGGCAATACTATTCTCTTATTTTACAGTTCACCGGTGTAAAAGCATTAAAAACTTATTCCTAGTAATATTCTTCCCTTTCATAGCTTTCAGTAATCCATGTAGGTTCCTGAATTGAGGCAATACTATTCTCTAATTTTACAGTTCACCGGTGTAAAAGCATAGAAAACTTATTCCTAGTAATATTCTTCCCTTTCATAGCTTTTAGTAATCCATGTAGGTTCCTGAATTGAGGCAATACTATTCTCTAATTTTACAGTTCACCGGTGTAAAAGCATTGAAAACTTATTCCTAGTAATATTCTTCCCTTTCATAGCTTTCAGTAATCCATGTAGGTTCCTGAATTGAGGCAATACTATTCTCTAATTTTACAGTTCACCGGTGTAAAAGCATTGAAAACTTATTCCTAGTAATATTCTTCCCTTTCATAGCTTTCAGTAATCCATGTAGGTTCCTTAATAGAGGCAATACTATTCTTTAACTTTACAATTCACCGGTGTAAAAGCATAGAAAACTTATTCCTAGTAATATTCTTCCCTTTCATAGCTTTCAGAAATGCATGTAGGTTCCTGAATTGAGGCAATACTATTCTCTAATTTAACAGGTCACCGGTGTAAAAGCATTGAAAACTTATTTCTAGTAATATTCTTCCCTTTCATAGCTTTCAGTAATGCATGTAGGTTCCTGAATTGAGGCAATACTATTCTCTAATTTAACAGTTCACCGGTGTAAAAGCATAGAAAACTTATTCCTAGTAATATTCTTCCCTTTCATAGCTTTCAGTAATCCATGTAAATTCCTGAATTGAGGCAATACTATTCTCTAATTTTACAGTTCACCGGTGTAAAAGCATTGAAAACTTATTCCTAGTAATATTCTTCCCTTTCATAGCTTTCAGTAATCCATGTAGGTTCCAGAATTGAGGCAATACTATTCTCTAATTTTACAGTTCACCGGTGTAAAAACATAGAAAACTTATTCCTAGTAATATTCTTCCCTTTCATAGCTTTCAGTAATCCATGTAGATTCCTGAATTGAGGCAATACTATTCTCTAATTTTACAGTTCACCGGTGTAAAAGAATAGAAATCTTAATCCTAGTAATATTCTTCCCTTTCATAGCTTTCAGTAATCCATGTAGGTTCCTGAATTGAGGTAATACTATTCTCTAATTTTACAGTTCACCGGTGTAAAAGCATAGAAAACTTATTCCTAGTAATATTCTTCCCTTTCATAGCTTTCAGTAATCCATGTAGGTTCCTGACTTGAGGCAATACTATTCTCTAATTTTACAGTTCACCGGTGTAAAATCATAGAAAACTTATTCCTAGTAATATTCTTCCCTTTCATAGCTTTCAGTAATCCATGTAGGTTCCTGAATTGAGGCAATACTATTCTCTAATTTTAGAGTTCACCGGTGTAAAAGCATAGAAAACTTATTCCTAGTAATATTCTTCCCTTTCATAGCTTTCAGTAATCCATGTAGGTTCCTGAATTGAGGCAATACTATTCTCTAATTTTACAGTTCACCGGTGTAAAAGCATTAAAAACTTATTCCTAGTAATATTCTTCCCTTTCATAGCTTTCAGTAATCCATGTAGGTTCCTGACTTGAGGCAATACTATTATCTAATTTTACAGTTCACCGGTGTAAAAGCATAGAAAACTTATTCCTAGTAATATTCTTCTCTTTCATAGCTTTCAGTAATCCATGTAGGTTCCTGAATTGAGGCAATACTATTCTCTAATTTTACAGTTCACCGGTGTAAAAGCATAGAAAACTTATTCCTAGTAATATTCTTCCCTTTCATAGCTTTCCGTAATCCATGTAGGTTCCTGAATTGAGGCATTACTATTCTCTAATTTTACAGTTCACCGGTGTAAAAGCATAGAAAACTTATTCCTAGTAAAATTCTTCCCTTACATAGCTTTCAGTAATCCATGTAGGTTCCTGAATTGAGGCAATACTATATTCTAATTTTACAGTTCACCGGTGTAAAAGCATTGAAAACTTATTCCTAGTAACATTCTTCCCTTTCATAGCTTTCAGTAATCCATGTAGGTTCCTTAATTGAGGCAATACTATTCTCTAATTTTACAGTTCACCGGTGTAAAAGCATTGAAAACTTATTCCTAGTAATATTCTTCCCTTTCATAGCTTTCAGTAATCCATGTAGGTTCCTGAATTGAGGCAATACTATTCTCTAATTTTACAGTTCACCGGTGTAAAAGCATAGAAAACTTATTCCTAGTAATATTCTTCCATTCATAGCTTTCAGTAATCCATGTAGGTTCCTGAATTGAGGCAATACTATTCTCTAATTTTACAGTTCACCGGTGTAAAAGCATAGAAAACTTAGTCCTAGTAATATTCTTCCCTTTCATATCTTTCAGTAATCCATGTAGGTTCCTGAATTGAAGCAATACTATACTCTAATTTTACAGTTCACCGGTGTAAAAGCATTGAAAACTTATTCCTAGTAATATTCTTCCCTTTCATAGCTTTCAGTAATCCATGTAGGTTCCTGAATTGAGGCAATACTATTCTCTAATTTTACAGTTCACCGGTGTAAAAGCATAGAAAACTTATTCCTAGTAACATTCTTCCCTTTCATAGCTTTCAGTAATCCATGTAGGTTCCTGAATTGAGGCAATACTATTCTCTAATTTTACAGTTCACCGGTGTAAAAGCATAGGAAACTTATTCCTAGTAAATTTTTTCCCTTTCATAGCTTTCAGTAATCCATGTAGGTTCCTGAATTGAGGCAATACTTTTCTCTAATTTTACAGTTCACCGGTGTAAAAGCATAGAAAACTTATTCCTAGTAATATTCTTCCCTTTCATAGCTTTCAGTAATCCATGTAGGTTCCTGAATTGAGGCAATACTATTCTCTAATTTTACAGTTCACCGGTGTAAAAGCATAGAAAACTTATTCCTAGTAATATTCTTCCCTTTCATAGCTTTCAGTAATCCATGTAGGTTCCTGAATTGAGGCAATACTATTCTCTTATTTTACAGTTCACCGGTGTAAAAGCATGAAAAACTTATTCCTAGTAATATTCTTCCCTTTCATAGCTTTCAGTAATCCATGTAGGTTCCTGAATTGAGGCAATACTATTCTCTAATTTTACAGTTCACCGGTGTAAAAGCAAAGAAAACTTATTCCTAGTAATTTTCTTCCCTTTCTTAGCTTTCAGTAATCCATGTAGGTTCCTGAATTGAGGCAATACTATTCTCTAATTTTACAGTTCACAGGTGTAAAAGCATTGAAAACTTATTCCTAGTAATATTTTTCCCTTTCATATCTTTCAGTAATCCATGTAGGTTCCTGAATTGAGGCAATACTATTCTCTAATTTTACAGTTCACCGGTGTAAAAGCATTGAAAACTTATTCCTAGTAATATTCTTCCCTTTCATAGCTTTCAGTAATCCATGTAGGTTCCTGAATTGAGGCAATACTATTCTCTAATTTTACAGTTTACCGGTGTAAAAGCATAGAAAACTTATTCCTAGTAATATTCTTCCCTTTCATAGCTTTCAGTAATCCATGTAGGTTCCTGAATTGAGGCAATACTATTCTCTAATTATACTGTTCACCGGTGTAAAAGCATTGAAAACTTATTCCTAGTAATATTCTTCCCTTTCATAGCTTTCAGTAATCCATGTAGGTTCCTGAATTGAGGCAATACTATTCTCTAATTTTGCAGTTCACCGGTGTAAAAGCATTGAAAACTTATTCCTAGTAATGTTCTTCCCTTTCATAGCTTTCAGTAATCCATGTAGGTTCCTGAATTGAGGCAATACTATTCTCTAATTTTACAGTTCACAGGTGTAAAAGCATTGAAAACTTATTCCTAGTAATGATCTTCCCTTTCATAGCTTTCAGTAATCAATGTAGGTTCCTGAATTGAGGCAATACTATTCTCTTAATTTTACAGTTCACCTGTGTAAAAGCATAGAAAACTTATTCCTAGTAATATTCTTCCCTTTCATAGCTTTCAGAAATCCATGTAGGTTCCTGAATTGAGGCAATACTATTCTCTAATTTTAGAGTTCACCGGTGTAAAAGCATAGAAAACTTAGTCCTAGTAATAGTCTTCCCTTTCATAGCTTTCAGTAATCCATGTAGGTTCCTGAATTGAGGCAATACTATTCTCTAATTTTACAGTTCACCGGTGTAAAAGCATTGAAAACTTATTCCTAGTAATATTCTTCCCTTTCATAGCTTTCAGTAATCCATGTAAGTTCCTGAATTGAGGCAATACTATTCTCTAATTTTACAGTTCACCGGTGTAAAAGAATTGAAAACTTATTCCTAGTAATATTCTTCCCTTTCATAGCTTTCAGTAATCCATGTAGGTTCCTGAATTGAGGCAATACTATTCTCTAATTTTACAGATCACCGGTGTAAAAGCATTGAAAACTTATTCCTAGTAATATTCTTCCCTTTCATAGCTTTCAGTAATCCATGTAGGTTCCTGAATTGAGGCAATACTATTCTCTAATTTTACAGTTCACCGGTGTAAAAGCATTGAAAACTTATTCCTAGTAATATTCTTCCCTTTCATAGCTTTCAGTAATCCATGTAGGTTCCTGAATTGAGGCAATACTATTCTCTAATTTTACAGTTCACCGGTGTAAAAGCATAGAAAACTTATTCCTAGTAATGTTCTTCCCTTTCATAGCTTTCAGTAATCCATGTAGGTTCCTGAATTGAGGCAATACTATTCTCTAATTTTACAGTTCACCGGTGTAAAAGCATAGAAAACTTATTCCTAGTAATATTCTTCCCTTTCATAGCTTTCAGTAATCCATGTAGGTTCCTGAATTGAGGCAATACTATTCTCTAATTTTACAGTTCACCGGTGTAAAAGCATAGAAAACTTATTCCTAGTAATATTCTTCCATTCATAGCTTTCAGTAATCCATGTAGGTTCCTGAATTGAGGCAATACTATTCTCTAATTTTACAGTTCACCGGTGTAAAAGCATAGAAAACTTAGTCCTAGTAATATTCTTCCCTTTCATATCTTTCAGTAATCCATGTAGGTTCCTGAATTGAAGCAATACTATACTCTAATTTTACAGTTCACCGGTGTAAAAGCATTGAAAACTTATTCCTAGTAATATTCTTCCCTTTCATAGCTTTCAGTAATCCATGTAGGTTCCTGAATTGAGGCAATACTATTCTCTAATTTTACAGTTCACCGGTGTAAAAGCATAGGAAACTTATTCCTAGTAAATTTTTTCCCTTTCATAGCTTTCAGTAATCCATGTAGGTTCCTGAATTGAGGCAATACTTTTCTCTAATTTTACAGTTCACCGGTGTAAAAGCATAGAAAACTTATTCCTAGTAATATTCTTCCCTTTCATAGCTTTCAGTAATCCATGTAGGTTCCTGAATTGAGGCAATACTATTCTCTAATTTTACAGTTCACCGGTGTAAAAGCATAGAAAACTTATTCCTAGTAATATTCTTCCCTTTCATAGCTTTCAGTAATCCATGTAGGTTCCTGAATTGAGGCAATACTATTCTCTTATTTTACAGTTCACCGGTGTAAAAGCATGAAAAACTTATTCCTAGTAATATTCTTCCCTTTCATAGCTTTCAGTAATCCATGTAGGTTCCTGAATTGAGGCAATACTATTCTCTAATTTTACAGTTCACCGGTGTAAAAGCAAAGAAAACTTATTCCTAGTAATTTTCTTCCCTTTCTTAGCTTTCAGTAATCCATGTAGGTTCCTGAATTGAGGCAATACTATTCTCTAATTTTACAGTTCACCGGTGTAAAAGCATTGAAAACTTATTCCTAGTAATATTTTTCCCTTTCATATCTTTCAGTAATCCATGTAGGTTCCTGAATTGAGGCAATACTATTCTCTAATTTTACAGTTCACCGGTGTAAAAGCATTGAAAACTTATTCCTAGTAATATTCTTCCCTTTCATAGCTTTCAGTAATCCATGTAGGTTCCTGAATTGAGGCAATACTATTCTCTAATTTTACAGTTCACCGGTGTAAAAGCATAGAAAACTTATTCCTAGTAATATTCTTCCCTTTCATAGCTTTCAGTAATCCATGTAGGTTCCTGAATTGAGGCAATACTATTCTCTAATTATACTGTTCACCGGTGTAAAAGCATTGAAAACTTATTCCTAGTAATATTCTTCCCTTTCATAGCTTTCAGTAATCCATGTAGGTTCCTGAATTGAGGCAATACTATTCTCTAATTTTGCAGTTCACCGGTGTAAAAGCATTGAAAACTTATTCCTAGTAATGTTCTTCCCTTTCATAGCTTTCAGTAATCCATGTAGGTTCCTGAATTGAGGCAATACTATTCTCTAATTTTACAGTTCACAGGTGTAAAAGCATTGAAAACTTATTCCTAGTAATGATCTTCCCTTTCATAGCTTTCAGTAATCAATGTAGGTTCCTGAATTGAGGCAATACTATTCTCTTAATTTTACAGTTCACCTGTGTAAAAGCATAGAAAACTTATTCCTAGTAATATTCTTCCCTTTCATAGCTTTCAGAAATCCATGTAGGTTCCTGAATTGAGGCAATACTATTCTCTAATTTTAGAGTTCACCGGTGTAAAAGCATAGAAAACTTAGTCCTAGTAATAGTCTTCCCTTTCATAGCTTTCAGTAATCCATGTAGGTTCCTGAATTGAGGCAATACTATTCTCTAATTTTACAGTTCACCGGTGTAAAAGCATTGAAAACTTATTCCTAGTAATATTCTTCCCTTTCATAGCTTTCAGTAATCCATGTAAGTTCCTGAATTGAGGCAATACTATTCTCTAATTTTACAGTTCACCGGTGTAAAAGAATTGAAAACTTATTCCTAGTAATATTCTTCCCTTTCATAGCTTTCAGTAATCCATGTAGGTTCCTGAATTGAGGCAATACTATTCTCTAATTTCACAGATCACCGGTGTAAAAGCATTGAAAACTTATTCCTAGTAATATTCTTCCCTTTCATAGCTTTCAGTAATCCATGTAGGTTCCTGAATTGAGGCAATACTATTCTCTAATTTTACAGTTCACCGGTGTAAAAGCATTGAAAACTTATTCCTAGTAATATTCTTCCCTTTCATAGCTTTCAGTAATCCATGTAGGTTCCTGAATTGAGGCAATACTATTCTCTAATTTTACAGTTCACCGGTGTAAAAGCATAGAAAACTTATTCCTAGTAATATTCTTCCCTTTCATAGCTTTCAGTAATCCATGTAGGTTCCTGAATTGAGGCAATACTATTCTCTAATTTTACAGTTCACCGGTGTAAAAGCATTGAAAACTTATACCTAGTAATATTCTTCCCTTTCATAGGTTTCAGTAATCCATGTAGGTTCCTGAATTGAGGCAATACTATTATCTAATTTTACAGTTCACCGGTGTAAAAGCATTGAAAACTTATTCCTAGTAATATTCTTCCCTTTCATAGCTTTCAGTAATCCATGTAGGTTCCTGAATTGAGGCAATACTACCCTGTAATTTTACAGTTCACCGGTGGAAAAGCATTGAAAACTTATTCCTAGTAATATTCTTCCCTTTCATAGCTTTCAGAAATCCATGTAGGTTCCAGAATTAAGGCAATACTATTCTCTAATTTTACAGTTCACCGGTGTAAAAGCATAGAAAACTTATTCCTAGTAATATTCTTCCCTTTCATAGCTTTCAGTAATCCATGTAGGTTCCTGAATTGAGGCAATACTATTCTCTAATTTTACAGTTCACCGGTGTAAAAGCATAGAAAACTTATACCTAGTAATATTCTTCCCTTTCATAGCTTTCAGTAATCCATTAAGGTTCCTGAAAATTAGGCAATACTATTCTCTAATTTTACAGTTCACCGGTGTAAAAGCATAGAAAACTTATTCCTAGTAATATTCTTCCCTTTCATAGCTTTCAGTAATCCATGTAGGTTCCTGAATTGAGGATATACTATTCTCTAATTATACAGTTCACCGGTGTAAAAGCATTGAAAACTTATTCCTAGTAATATTCTTCCCTTTCATAGCTTTCAGTAATCCATGTAGGTTCCTGAATTGAGGCAATACTATTCTCTAATTTTACAGTTCACCGGTGTAAAAGCATAGAAAACTTATTCCCAGTAATATTCTTCCCTTTCATAGCTTTCAGTAATCCATGTAGGTTCCTGAATT
This sequence comes from Pyrrhosoma nymphula, assembly GCA_963573305.1. NCBI lineage: Eukaryota > Metazoa > Arthropoda > Insecta > Odonata > Coenagrionidae > Pyrrhosoma > Pyrrhosoma nymphula. Next base: position 203,587,031 of record OY754327.1, on the reverse strand, counting down.
GAGGCAATACTATTCTCTAATTTTACAGTTCACCGGTGTAAAAGCATAGAAAACTTATTCCTAGTAATATTCTTCCCTTTCATAGCTTTCAGTAATCCATGTAGGTTCCTGAATTGAGGCAATACTATTCTCTAATTTTACAGTTCACCGGTGTAAAAGCATAGAAAACTTATTCCTAGTAATATTCTTCCCTTTCATAGCTTTCAGTAATCCATGTAGGTTCCTGAATTGAGGCAATACTATTCTCTAATTTTACAGTTCACCGGTGTAAAAGCATAGAAAACTTATTCCTAGTAATATTCTTCCCTTTCATAGCTTTCAGTAATCCATGTAGGTTCCTGAATTGAGGCAATACTATTCTCTAATTTTACAGTTCACCGGTGTAAAAGCATAGAAAACTTATTCCAAATAATATACTTCCCTTTCATAGCTTTCAGTAATCCATGTAGGTTCCTGAATTGAGGCAATACTATTCTCTAATTTTACAGTTCACCGGTGTAAACGCATTGAAAACTTATTCCTAGTAATATTCTTCCCTTTCATAGCTTTCAGTAATCCATGTAGATTCCTGAATTGAGGCAATACTATTCTCTAATTTTACAGTTCACCGGTGTAAAAGCATTGAAAACTTATTCCTAGTAATATTCTTCCCTTTCATAGCTTTCAGTAATCCATGTAGATTCCTTAATTGAGGCAATACTATTCTCTAATTTTACAGTTCACCGGTGTAAAAGCATTGAAAACTTATTCCTAGTAATATTCTTCCCTTTCATAGCTTTCAGTAATCCATGTAGGTTCCAGAATTGAGGCAAAACTATTCTCTAATTTTACAGTTCACCGGTGTAAAAACATAGAAAACTTATTCCTAGTAATATTCTTCCCTTTCATAGCTTTCAGTAATCCATGTAGATTCCTGAATTGAGGCAATACTATTCTCTAATTTTACAGTTCACCAGTGTAAAAGAATAGAAATCTTATTCCTAGTAATATTCTTCCCTTTCATAGCTTTCAGTAATCCATGTAGGTTCCTGAATTGAGGCAATACTATTCTCTAATTTTACAGTTCACCGGTGTAAAAGCATAGAAAACTTATTCTTAGTAATATTCTTCCCTTTCATAGCTTTCAGTAATCCATGTAGGTTCCTGAATATAGGCAATACTATTCTCTAATTTTACAGTTCACCGGTGTAAAATCATAGAAAACTTATTCCTAGTAATATTCTTCCCTTTCATAGCTTTCAGCAATCCATGTAGGTTCCTGAATTGAGGCAATACTATTCTCTAATTTTAGAGTTCACCGGTGTAAAAGCATAGAAAACTTATTCCTGGTAATATTCTTCCCTTTCATAGCTTTCAGTAATCCATGTAGGTTCCTGAATTGAGGCAATACTATTCTCTAATTTTACAGTTCACCGGTGTAAAAGCATTAAAAACTTATTCCTAGTAATATTCTTCCCTTTCATAGCTTTCAGTAATCCATGTAGGTTCCTGAATTGATGCAATATTATTATCTAATTTTACAGTTCACCGGTGTAAAAGCATAGAAAACTTATTCCTAGTAATATTCTTCCCTTTCATAGCTTTCAGTAATCCATGTAGGTTCCTGAATTGAGGCAATATTATTCTCTAATTTTACAGTTCACCGGTGTAAAAGCATAGAAAACTTATTCCTAGTAATATTCTTCCCTTTCATAGCTTTCCGTAATCCATGTAGGTTCCTGAATTGAGGCAATACTATTTTCTAATTTTACAGTTCACCGGTGTAAAAGCATAGAAAACTTATTCCTAGTAAAATTCTTCCCTTACATAGCTTTCAGTAATTCATGTAGGTTCCTCAATTGAGGCAATACTATATTCTAATTTTACAGTTCACCGGTGTAAAAGCATTGAAAACTTATTCCTAATATTATTCTTCACTTTCATAGCTTTCAGTAATCCATGTAGGTTCCTGAATTGAGGCAATACTATTCTCTAATTTTACAGTTCATCGGTGGAAAAGCATTGAAAACTTATTCCTAGTAATATTCTTCCCTTTCATAGCTTTCAGTAATCCATGTAGGTTCCTGAATTGAGGCAATACTATTCTCTAATTTTACAGTTCACCGGTGTAAAAGCATAGAAAACTTATTCCTAGTAATATTCTTCCCTTTCATAGCTTTCAGTAATCCATGTAGGTTCCTGAATTGAGGCAATACTATTCTCTAATTTTACAGTTCACCGGTGTAAAAGCATAGAAAACTTAGTCCTAGTAATATTCTTCCCTTTCATAGCTTTCAGTAATCCATGTAGGTTCCTGAATTGAGGCAGTACTATACTCTAATTTTACAGTTCACCGGTGTAAAAGCATTGAAAACTTATTCCTAGTAATATTCTTCCCTTTCTAAGCTTTCAGTAATCCATGTAGGTTCCTGAATTGAGGCAATACTATTCTCTAATTTTACAGTTCACCGGTGTAAAAGCATAGAAAACTTATTCCTAGTAATATTCTTCCCTTTCACAGCTTTCAGTAATCCATGTAGGTTCCTGAATTGAGGCAATACTATTCTCTAATTTTACAGTTCACCGGTGTAAAAGCATAGAAAACTTATTCCTAGTAAATTTCTTCCCTTTCATAGCTTTCAGTAATCCATGTAGGTTCCTGAATTGAGGCAATACTATTCTCTAATTTTACAGTTCACCGGTGTAAAAGCATAGAAAACTTATTCCTAGTAATATTCTCCCCTTTCATAGCTTTCAGTAATCCATGTAGGTTCCTGAATTGAGGCAATACTATTCTCTAATTTTACAGTTCACCGGTGTAAAAGCATAGAAAACTTATTCCTAGTAATATTCTTCCCTTTCATAGCTTTCAGTAATCCATGTAGGTTCCTGAATTGAGGCAATACCATTCTCTTATTTTACAGTTCACCGGTGTAAAAGCATTGAAAACTTATTCCTAGTAATATTCTTCCCTTTCATAGCTTTCAGTAATCCATGTAAGTTCCTGAATTGAGGCAATACTATTCTCTAATTTTACAGTTCACCGGTGTAAAAGAATTGAAAACTTATTCCTAGTAATATTCTTCCCTTTCATAGCTTTCAGTAATCCATGTAGGTTCCTGAATTGAGGCAATACTATTCTCTAATTTCACAGATCACCGGTGTAAAAGCATTGAAAACTTATTCCTAGTAATATTCTTCCCTTTCATAGCTTTCAGTAATCCATGTAGGTTCCTGAATTGAGGCAATACTATTCTCTAATTTTACAGTTCACCGGTGTAAAAGCATTGAAAACTTATTCCTAGTAATATTCTTCCCTTTCATAGCTTTCAGTAATCCATGTAGGTTCCTGAATTGAGGCAATACTTTTCTCTAATTTTACAGTTCACCGGTGTAAAAGCATAGAAAACTTATTCCTAGTAATATTCTTCCCTTTCATAGCTTTCAGTAATCCATGTAGGTTCCTGAATTGAGGCAATACTATTCTCTTATTTTACAGTTCACCGGTGTAAAAGCATGAAAAACTTATTCCTAGTAATATTCTTCCCTTTCATAGCTTTCAGTAATCCATGTAGGTTCCTGAATTGAGGCAATACTATTCTCTAATTTTACAGTTCACCGGTGTAAAAGCAAAGAAAACTTATTCCTAGTAATTTTCTTCCCTTTCTTAGCTTTCAGTAATCCATGTAGGTTCCTGAATTGAGGCAATACTATTCTCTAATTTTACAGTTCACCGGTGTAAAAGCATTGAAAACTTATTCCTAGTAATATTTTTCCCTTTCATATCTTTCAGTAATCCATGTAGGTTCCTGAATTGAGGCAATACTATTCTCTAATTTTACAGTTCACCGGTGTAAAAGCATTGAAAACTTATTCCTAGTAATATTCTTCCCTTTCATAGCTTTCAGTAATCCATGTAGGTTCCTGAATTGAGGCAATACTATTCTCTAATTTTACAGTTCACCGGTGTAAAAGCATAGAAAACTTATTCCTAGTAATATTCTTCCCTTTCATAGCTTTCAGTAATCCATGTAGGTTCCTGAATTGAGGCAATACTATTCTCTAATTATACTGTTCACCGGTGTAAAAGCATTGAAAACTTATTCCTAGTAATATTCTTCCCTTTCATAGCTTTCAGTAATCCATGTAGGTTCCTGAATTGAGGCAATACTATTCTCTAATTTTGCAGTTCACCGGTGTAAAAGCATTGAAAACTTATTCCTAGTAATGTTCTTCCCTTTCATAGCTTTCAGTAATCCATGTAGGTTCCTGAATTGAGGCAATACTATTCTCTAATTTTACAGTTCACAGGTGTAAAAGCATTGAAAACTTATTCCTAGTAATGATCTTCCCTTTCATAGCTTTCAGTAATCAATGTAGGTTCCTGAATTGAGGCAATACTATTCTCTTAATTTTACAGTTCACCTGTGTAAAAGCATAGAAAACTTATTCCTAGTAATATTCTTCCCTTTCATAGCTTTCAGAAATCCATGTAGGTTCCTGAATTGAGGCAATACTATTCTCTAATTTTAGAGTTCACCGGTGTAAAAGCATAGAAAACTTAGTCCTAGTAATAGTCTTCCCTTTCATAGCTTTCAGTAATCCATGTAGGTTCCTGAATTGAGGCAATACTATTCTCTAATTTTACAGTTCACCGGTGTAAAAGCATTGAAAACTTATTCCTAGTAATATTCTTCCCTTTCATAGCTTTCAGTAATCCATGTAAGTTCCTGAATTGAGGCAATACTATTCTCTAATTTTACAGTTCACCGGTGTAAAAGAATTGAAAACTTATTCCTAGTAATATTCTTCCCTTTCATAGCTTTCAGTAATCCATGTAGGTTCCTGAATTGAGGCAATACTATTCTCTAATTTCACAGATCACCGGTGTAAAAGCATTGAAAACTTATTCCTAGTAATATTCTTCCCTTTCATAGCTTTCAGTAATCCATGTAGGTTCCTGAATTGAGGCAATACTATTCTCTAATTTTACAGTTCACCGGTGTAAAAGCATTGAAAACTTATTCCTAGTAATATTCTTCCCTTTCATAGCTTTCAGTAATCCATGTAGGTTCCTGAATTGAGGCAATACTATTCTCTAATTTTACAGTTCACCGGTGTAAAAGCATAGAAAACTTATTCCTAGTAATATTCTTCCCTTTCATAGCTTTCAGTAATCCATGTAGGTTCCTGAATTGAGGCAATACTATTCTCTAATTTTACAGTTCACCGGTGTAAAAGCATTGAAAACTTATACCTAGTAATATTCTTCCCTTTCATAGGTTTCAGTAATCCATGTAGGTTCCTGAATTGAGGCAATACTATTATCTAATTTTACAGTTCACCGGTGTAAAAGCATTGAAAACTTATTCCTAGTAATATTCTTCCCTTTCATAGCTTTCAGTAATCCATGTAGGTTCCTGAATTGAGGCAATACTACCCTGTAATTTTACAGTTCACCGGTGGAAAAGCATTGAAAACTTATTCCTAGTAATATTCTTCCCTTTCATAGCTTTCAGAAATCCATGTAGGTTCCAGAATTAAGGCAATACTATTCTCTAATTTTACAGTTCACCGGTGTAAAAGCATAGAAAACTTATTCCTAGTAATATTCTTCCCTTTCATAGCTTTCAGTAATCCATGTAGGTTCCTGAATTGAGGCAATACTATTCTCTAATTTTACAGTTCACCGGTGTAAAAGCATAGAAAACTTATACCTAGTAATATTCTTCCCTTTCATAGCTTTCAGTAATCCATTAAGGTTCCTGAAAATTAGGCAATACTATTCTCTAATTTTACAGTTCACCGGTGTAAAAGCATAGAAAACTTATTCCTAGTAATATTCTTCCCTTTCATAGCTTTCAGTAATCCATGTAGGTTCCTGAATTGAGGATATACTATTCTCTAATTATACAGTTCACCGGTGTAAAAGCATTGAAAACTTATTCCTAGTAATATTCTTCCCTTTCATAGCTTTCAGTAATCCATGTAGGTTCCTGAATTGAGGCAATACTATTCTCTAATTTTACAGTTCACCGGTGTAAAAGCATAGAAAACTTATTCCCAGTAATATTCTTCCCTTTCATAGCTTTCAGTAATCCATGTAGGTTCCTGAATTGAGGCAATACTATTCTCTAATTTTACAGTTCACCGGTGTAAAAGCATAGAAAACTTATTCCTAGTAATATTCTTCCCTTTCATAGCTTTCAGTAATCCATGTAGGTTCCTGAATTGAGGCAATACTATTCTCTAATTTTACAGTTCACCGGTGTAAAAGCATAGAAAACTTATTCCTAGTAATATTCTTCCCTTTCATAGCTTTCAGTAATCCATGTAGGTTCCTGAATTGAGGCAATACTATTCTCTAATTTTACAGTTCACCGGTGTAAAAGCATAGAAAACTTATTCCTAGTAATATTCTTCCCTTTCATAGCTTTCAGTAATCCATGTAGGTTCCTGAATTGAGGCAATACTATTCTCTAATTTTACAGTTCACCGGTGTAAAAGCATAGAAAACTTATTCCAAATAATATACTTCCCTTTCATAGCTTTCAGTAATCCATGTAGGTTCCTGAATTGAGGCAATACTATTCTCTAATTTTACAGTTCACCGGTGTAAACGCATTGAAAACTTATTCCTAGTAATATTCTTCCCTTTCATAGCTTTCAGTAATCCATGTAGATTCCTGAATTGAGGCAATACTATTCTCTAATTTTACAGTTCACCGGTGTAAAAGCATTGAAAACTTATTCCTAGTAATATTCTTCCCTTTCATAGCTTTCAGTAATCCATGTAGATTCCTTAATTGAGGCAATACTATTCTCTAATTTTACAGTTCACCGGTGTAAAAGCATTGAAAACTTATTCCTAGTAATATTCTTCCCTTTCATAGCTTTCAGTAATCCATGTAGGTTCCAGAATTGAGGCAAAACTATTCTCTAATTTTACAGTTCACCGGTGTAAAAACATAGAAAACTTATTCCTAGTAATATTCTTCCCTTTCATAGCTTTCAGTAATCCATGTAGATTCCTGAATTGAGGCAATACTATTCTCTAATTTTACAGTTCACCAGTGTAAAAGAATAGAAATCTTATTCCTAGTAATATTCTTCCCTTTCATAGCTTTCAGTAATCCATGTAGGTTCCTGAATTGAGGCAATACTATTCTCTAATTTTACAGTTCACCGGTGTAAAAGCATAGAAAACTTATTCTTAGTAATATTCTTCCCTTTCATAGCTTTCAGTAATCCATGTAGGTTCCTGAATATAGGCAATACTATTCTCTAATTTTACAGTTCACCGGTGTAAAATCATAGAAAACTTATTCCTAGTAATATTCTTCCCTTTCATAGCTTTCAGCAATCCATGTAGGTTCCTGAATTGAGGCAATACTATTCTCTAATTTTAGAGTTCACCGGTGTAAAAGCATAGAAAACTTATTCCTGGTAATATTCTTCCCTTTCATAGCTTTCAGTAATCCATGTAGGTTCCTGAATTGAGGCAATACTATTCTCTAATTTTACAGTTCACCGGTGTAAAAGCATTAAAAACTTATTCCTAGTAATATTCTTCCCTTTCATAGCTTTCAGTAATCCATGTAGGTTCCTGAATTGATGCAATATTATTATCTAATTTTACAGTTCACCGGTGTAAAAGCATAGAAAACTTATTCCTAGTAATATTCTTCCCTTTCATAGCTTTCAGTAATCCATGTAGGTTCCTGAATTGAGGCAATATTATTCTCTAATTTTACAGTTCACCGGTGTAAAAGCATAGAAAACTTATTCCTAGTAATATTCTTCCCTTTCATAGCTTTCCGTAATCCATGTAGGTTCCTGAATTGAGGCAATACTATTTTCTAATTTTACAGTTCACCGGTGTAAAAGCATAGAAAACTTATTCCTAGTAAAATTCTTCCCTTACATAGCTTTCAGTAATTCATGTAGGTTCCTCAATTGAGGCAATACTATATTCTAATTTTACAGTTCACCGGTGTAAAAGCATTGAAAACTTATTCCTAATATTATTCTTCACTTTCATAGCTTTCAGTAATCCATGTAGGTTCCTGAATTGAGGCAATACTATTCTCTAATTTTACAGTTCATCGGTGGAAAAGCATTGAAAACTTATTCCTAGTAATATTCTTCCCTTTCATAGCTTTCAGTAATCCATGTAGGTTCCTGAATTGAGGCAATACTATTCTCTAATTTTACAGTTCACCGGTGTAAAAGCATAGAAAACTTATTCCTAGTAATATTCTTCCCTTTCATAGCTTTCAGTAATCCATGTAGGTTCCTGAATTGAGGCAATACTATTCTCTAATTTTACAGTTCACCGGTGTAAAAGCATAGAAAACTTAGTCCTAGTAATATTCTTCCCTTTCATAGCTTTCAGTAATCCATGTAGGTTCCTGAATTGAGGCAGTACTATACTCTAATTTTACAGTTCACCGGTGTAAAAGCATTGAAAACTTATTCCTAGTAATATTCTTCCCTTTCTAAGCTTTCAGTAATCCATGTAGGTTCCTGAATTGAGGCAATACTATTCTCTAATTTTACAGTTCACCGGTGTAAAAGCATAGAAAACTTATTCCTAGTAATATTCTTCCCTTTCACAGCTTTCAGTAATCCATGTAGGTTCCTGAATTGAGGCAATACTATTCTCTAATTTTACAGTTCACCGGTGTAAAAGCATAGAAAACTTATTCCTAGTAAATTTCTTCCCTTTCATAGCTTTCAGTAATCCATGTAGGTTCCTGAATTGAGGCAATACTATTCTCTAATTTTACAGTTCACCGGTGTAAAAGCATAGAAAACTTATTCCTAGTAATATTCTCCCCTTTCATAGCTTTCAGTAATCCATGTAGGTTCCTGAATTGAGGCAATACTATTCTCTAATTTTACAGTTCACCGGTGTAAAAGCATAGAAAACTTATTCCTAGTAATATTCTTCCCTTTCATAGCTTTCAGTAATCCATGTAGGTTCCTGAATTGAGGCAATACCATTCTCTTATTTTACAGTTCACCGGTGTAAAAGCATTAAAAACTTATTCCTAGTAATATTCTTCCCTTCATAGCTTTCAGTAATCCATGTAGGTTCCTGAATTGAGGCAATACTATTCTCCAATTTTACAGTTCACCGGTGTAAAAGCATAGAAAACTTATTCCTAGTAATATTCTTCCCTTTCATAGCTTTTAGTAATCCATGTAGGTTCCTGAATTGAGGCAATACTATTCTCTAATTTTACAGTTCACCGGTGTAAAAGCATTGAAAACTTATTCCTAGTAATATTCTTCCCTTTCATAGCTTTCAGTAATCCATGTAGGTTCCTGAATTGAGGCAATACTATTCTCTAATTTTACAGTTCACCGGTGTAAAAGCATTGAAAACTTATTCCTAGTAATATTCTTCCCTTTCATAGCTTTCAGTAATCCATGTAGGTTCCTTAATAGAGGCAATACTATTCTTTAACTTTACAATTCACCGGTGTAAAAGCATAGAAAACTTATTCCTAGTAATATTCTTCCCTTTCATAGCTTTCAGAAATGCATGTAGGTTCCTGAATTGAGGCAATACTATTCTCTAATTTTACAGTTCACCGGTGTAAAAGCATTGAAAACTTATTTCTAGTAATATTCTTCCCTTTCATACCTTTCAGTAATGCATGTAGGTTCCTGAATTGAGGCAATACTATTCTCTAATTTAACAGTTCACCGGTGTAAAAGCATAGAAAACTTATTCCTAGTAATATTCTTCCCTTTCATAGCTTTCAGTAATCCATGTAAATTCCTGAATTGAGGCAATACTATTCTCTAATTTTACAGTTCACCGGTGTAAAAGCATAGAAAACTTATTCTCAGTAATATTCTTCCCTTTCATAGCTTTCAGTAATCCATGTAGGTTCCTGAATTGAGGCAATACTATTCTCTAATTTTACAGTTCACCGGTGTAAAATCATAGAAAACTTATTCCTAGTAATATTCTTCCCTTTCATAGCTTTCAGCAATCCATGTAGGTTCCTGAATTGAGGCAATACTATTCTCTAATTTTAGAGTTCACCGGTGTAAAAGCATAGAAAACTTATTCCTGGTAATATTCTTCCCTTTCATAGCTTTCAGTAATCCATGTAGGTTCCTGAATTGAGGCAATACTATTCTCTAATTTTAAAGTTCACCGGTGTAAAAGCATTAAAAACTTATTCCTAGTAATATTCTTCCCTTTCATAGCTTTCAGTAATCCATGTAGGTTCCTGAATTGATGCAATATTATTATCTAATTTTACAGTTCACCGGTGTAAAAGCATAGAAAACTTATTCCTAGTAATATTCTTCCCTTTCATAGCTTTCAGTAATCCATGTAGGTTCCTGAATTGAGGCAATACTATTCTCTAATTTTACAGTTCACCGGTGTAAAAGCATAGAAAACTTATTCCTAGTAATATTCTTCCCTTTCATAGCTTTCCGTAATCCATGTAGGTTCCTGAATTGAGGCAATACTATTCTCTAATTTTACAGTTCACCGGTGTAAAAGCATAGAAAACTTATTCCTAGTAAAATTCTTCCCTTACATAGCTTTCAGTAATCCATGTAAGTTCCTCAATTGAGGCAATACTATATTCTAATTTTACAGTTCACCGGTGTAAAAGCATTGAAAACTTATTCCTAATATTATTCTTCACTTTCATAGCTTTCAGTAATCCATGTAGGTTCCTGAATTGAGGCAATACTATTCTCTAATTTTACAGCTCACCGGTGGAAAAGCATTGTAAACTTATTCCTAGTAATATTCTTCCCTTTCATAGCTTTCAGTAATCCATGTAGGTTCCTGAATTGAGGCAATACTATTCTCTAATTTTACAGTTCACCGGTGTAAAAGCATAGAAAACTTATTCCTAGTAATATTCTTCCCTTTCATAGCTTTCAGTAATCCATGTAGGTTCCTGAATTGAGGCAATACTATTCTCTAATTTTACAGTTCACCGGTGTAAAAGCATAGAAAACTTAGTCCTAGTAATATTCTTCCCTTTCATAGCTTTCAGTAATCCATGTAGGTTCCTGAATTGAGGCAGTACTATACTCTATTTTTACAGTTCACCGGTGTAAAAGCATTGAAAACTTATTCCTAGTAATATTCTTCCCTTTCATAGCTTTCAGTAATCCATGTAGGTTCCTGAATTGAGGCAATACTATTCTCTAATTTTACAGTTCACCGGTGTAAAAGCATAGAAAACTTATTCCTAGTAATATTCTTCCCTTTCACAGCTTTCAGTAATCCATGTAGGTTCCTGAATTGAGGCAATACTATTCTCTAATTTTACAGTTCACCGGTGTAAAAGCATAGAAAACTTATTCCTAGTAAATTTCTTCCCTTTCATAGCTTTCAGTAATCCATGTAGGTTCCTGAATTGAGGCAATACTATTCTCTAATTTTACAGTTCACCGGTGTAAAAGCATAGAAAACTTATTCCTAGTAATATTCTTCCCTTTCATAGCTTTCAGTAATCCATGTAGGTTCCTGAATTGAGGCAATACTATTCTCTAATTTTACAGTTCACCGGTGTAAAAGCATAGAAAACTTATTCCTAGTAATATTCTTCCCTTTCATAGCTTTCAGTAATCCATGTAGGTTCCTGAATTGAGGCAATACTATTCTCTTATTTTACAGTTCACCGGTGTAAAAGCATTAAAAACTTATTCCTAGTAATATTCTTCCCTTTCATAGCTTTCAGTAATCCATGTAGGTTCCTGAATTGAGGCAATACTATTCTCTAATTTTACAGTTCACCGGTGTAAAAGCATAGAAAACTTATTCCTAGTAATATTCTTCCCTTTCATAGCTTTTAGTAATCCATGTAGGTTCCTGAATTGAGGCAATACTATTCTCTAATTTTACAGTTCACCGGTGTAAAAGCATTGAAAACTTATTCCTAGTAATATTCTTCCCTTTCATAGCTTTCAGTAATCCATGTAGGTTCCTGAATTGAGGCAATACTATTCTCTAATTTTACAGTTCACCGGTGTAAAAGCATTGAAAACTTATTCCTAGTAATATTCTTCCCTTTCATAGCTTTCAGTAATCCATGTAGGTTCCTTAATAGAGGCAATACTATTCTTTAACTTTACAATTCACCGGTGTAAAAGCATAGAAAACTTATTCCTAGTAATATTCTTCCCTTTCATAGCTTTCAGAAATGCATGTAGGTTCCTGAATTGAGGCAATACTATTCTCTAATTTTACAGTTCACCGGTGTAAAAGCATTGAAAACTTATTTCTAGTAATATTCTTCCCTTTCATAGCTTTCAGTAATGCATGTAGGTTCCTGAATTGAGGCAATACTATTCTCTAATTTAACAGTTCACCGGTGTAAAAGCATAGAAAACTTATTCCTAGTAATATTCTTCCCTTTCATAGCTTTCAGTAATCCATGTAAATTCCTGAATTGAGGCAATACTATTCTCTAATTTTACAGTTCACCGGTGTAAAAACATTGAAAACTTATTCCTAGTAATATTCTTCCCTTTCATAGCTTTCAGTAATCCATGTAGGTTCCAGAATTGAGGCAATACTATTCTCTAATTTTACAGTTCACCGGTGTAAAAACATAGAAAACTTATTCCTAGTAATATTCTTCCCTTTCATAGCTTTCAGTAATCCATGTAGATTCCTGAATTGAGGCAATACTATTCTCTAATTTTACAGTTCACCGGTGTAAAAGAATAGAAATCTTAATCCTAGTAATATTCTTCCCTTTCATAGCTTTCAGTAATCCATGTAGGTTCCTGAATTGAGGTAATACTATTCTCTAATTTTACAGTTGACCGGTGTAAAAGCATAGAAAACTTATTCCTAGTAATATTCTTCCCTTTCATAGCTTTCAGTAATCCATGTAGGTTCCTGACTTGAGGCAATACTATTCTCTAATTTTACAGTTCACCGGTGTAAAATCATAGAAAACTTATTCCTAGTAATATTCTTCCCTTTCATAGCTTTCAGTAATCCATGTAGGTTCCTGAATTGAGGCAATACTATTCTCTAATTTTAGAGTTCACCGGTGTAAAAGCATAGAAAACTTATTCGTAGTAATATTCTTCCCTTTCATAGCTTTCAGTAATCCATGTAGGTTCCTGAATTGAGGCAATACTATTCTCTAATTTTACAGTTCACCGCTGTAAAAGCATTTAAAACTTATTCCTAGTAATATTTTCATCCCTTTCATAGCTTTCAGTAATCCATGTAGGTTCCTGACTTGAGGCAATACTATTATCTAATTTTACAGTTCACCGGTGTAAAAGCATAGAAAACTTATTCCTAGTAATATTCTTCTCTTTCATAGCTTTCAGTAATCCATGTAGGTTCCTGAATTGAGGCAATACTATTCTCTAATTTTACAGTTCACCGGTGTAAAAGCATAGAAAACTTATTCCTAGTAATATTCTTCCCTTTCATAGCTTTCCGTAATCCATGTAGGTTCCTGAATTGAGGCAATACTATTCTATAATTTTACAGTTCACCGGTGTAAAAGCATAGAAAACTTATTCCTAGTAAAATTCTTCCCTTACATAGCTTTCAGTAATCCATGTAGGTTCCTGAATTGAGGCAATACTATATTCTAATTTTACAGTTCACCGGTGTAAAAGCATTGAAAACTTATTCCTAGTAACATTCTTCCCTTTTATAGCTTTCAGTAATCCATGTAGGTTCCTTAATTGAGGCAATACTATTCTCTAATTTTACAGTTCACCGGTGTAAAAGCATTGAAAACTTATTCCTAGTAATATTCTTCCCTTTCTTAGCTTTCAGTAATCCATGTAGGTTCCTGAATTGAGGCAATACTATTCTCTAATTTTACAGTTCACCGGTGTAAAAGCATAGAAAACTTATTCCTAGTAATATTCTTCCCTTTCATAGCTTTCAGTAATCCATGTAGGTTCCTGAATTGAGGCAATAATATTCTCTAATTTTACAGTTCACCGGTGTAAAAGCATAGAAAACTTATTCCTAGTAATATTCTTCCCTTTCATAGCTTTCAGTAATCCATGAAGGTTCCTGAATTGAGGCAATACTATTCTCTAATTTTACAGTTCACCGGTGGAAAAGCATTGAAAACTAATTCCTAGTAATATTCTTCCCTTTCATAGCTTTCAGGAATCCATGTAGGTTCCTGAATTGAGGCAATACTATTCTCTAATTTTTCAGTTCGCCGGTGTAAAAGCATTGAAAACTTATTCCTAGTAATATTCTTCCCTATCATAGCTTTCAGTAATCCATGTATGTTCCTGAATTGAGGAATTACTATTCTCTAATTTTACAGTTCACCGGTGTAAAAGCATTGAAAACTTATTCCTAGTAATATTCTTCCCTTTCATAGCTTTCAGTTATCCATGTAGGTTCCTGAATTGAGGCAATACTATTCTCTAATTTTACAGTTCACCGGTGTAAAAGCATTGAAAACTTATTCCTAATAATATTCTTCCCTATCATAGCTTTTAGTAATCCATGTAGGTATCTGAATTGAGGCAATACTATTCTCTAATTTTACAGTTCACCGGTGTAAAAGCATTGAAAACTTATTCCTAGTAATATTCTTCCCTTTCATAGCTTTCAGTAATCCATGTAGGTTCCTGAATTGAGGCAATACTATTCTCTAATTTTACAATTCACCGGTGTAAAAGCATAGAAAACTTATTCCTAGTAATATTCTTCCCTTTCATAGCTTTCAGTAATCCATGTAGGTTCCTGAATTGAGGCAATACTATTCTCTAATTTTACAGTTCATCGGTGTAAAAGCATTGAAAACTTATTCCTAGTAATATTCTTCCCTTTCATAGCTTTCAGTAATCCATGTAGGTTCCTGAATTGAGGCAATACTATTCTCTAATTTTACAGTTCACCGGTGTAAAAGCATTGAAAACTTATTCCTAGTAATATTCTTCCCTTTCATAGCTTTCAGTAATCCATGTAGGTTCCTGAATTGAGGCAATACTATTCTCTAATTTTACAGTTCAACGGTGTAAAAGCATTGAAAACTTATTCCTAGTAATATTCTTCCCTTTCATAGCTTTCAGTAATCCATGTAGGTTCCTGAATTGAGGCAATACTATTCTCTAATTTTACAGTTCACCGGCGTAAAAGCATTGAAAACTTATTCCTAGTAATATTCTTCCCTTTCATAACTTTCAGTAATCCATGTAGGTTCCTGAATTGAGGCAATACTATTCTCTTATTTTACAGTTCACCGGTGTAAAAGCATTGAAAACTTATTCCTAGTAATATTCTTCCCTTTCATAGCTTTCAGTAATCCATGTAGGTTCCTGAATTGAGGCAATACTATACTCTCATTTTACAGGTTACCGGTGTAAAAGTATTGAAAACTTATTCCTAGTAATATTCTTCCCTTTCATAGCTTTCAGTAATCCATGTAGGTTCCTGAATTGAGGCATACTATTCTCTAATTTTACAGTTCACCGGTGTAAAAGCATTGAAAACTTATTCCTAGTAATATTCTTCCCTTTCATTGCTTTCAGTAATCCATGTAGGTTCCTGAATTGAGGCAATACTATTCTCTAATTTTACAGTTCACCGGTGTATAAGCATAGAAAACTTATTCCTTGTAATATTCTTCCCTTTCGTAGCTTTCAGTAATCCATGTAGGTTCCTGAATTGAGGCAATACTATTCTCTAATTTTACAGTTCACCGGTGTAAAAGCATAGAAAACTTATTCCTAGTAATATTCTTCCCTTTCATAGCTTTCAGTAATCCATGTAGGTTCCTGAATTGAGGCAATACTATTCTCTAATTTTACAGTTCATCGGTGTAAAAGCATAGAAAACTTATTCCTAGTAATATTCTTCCCTTTCATAGCTTTCAGTAATCCATGTAGGTTCCTGAATTGAGGCAATACTATTCTCTAATTTTACAGTTCACCGGTGTAAAAGCATAGAAAACTTATTCCTAGTAATATTCTTCCCTTTCATAGCTTTCAGTAATCCATGTAGGTTCCTGAATATAGGCAATACTATTCTCTAATTTTACAGTTCACCGGTGTAAAAGCATAGAAAACTTATTCCTAGTAATATTCTTCCCTTTCATAGCTTTCAGTAATCCATGTAGGTTCCTGAATTGAGGCAATACTATTCTCTAATTTTACAGTTCACCGGTGTAAAAGCATAGAAAACTTATTCCTAGTAATATTCTTCCCTTTCATAGCTTTCAGTAATCCATGTAGGTTCCTGAATTGAGGCAATACTATTCTCTAATTTTACAGTTCACCGGTGTAAAAGCATAGAAAACTTATTCCTAGTAATATTCTTCCCTTTCATAGCTTTCAGTAATCCATGTAGGTTCCTGAATTGAGGCAATTCTATTCTCTAATTTTACAGTTCACCGGTGTAAAAGCATAGAAAACTTATTCCTAGTAATATTCTTCCCTTTCATAGCTTTCAGTAATCCATGTAGGTTCCTGAATTGAGGCAATTCTATTCTCTAATTTTACAGTTCACCGGTGTAAAAGCATAGAAAACTTATTCCTAGTAATATTCTTCCCTTTCAAAGCTTTCAGTAATCCATGAAGGTTCCTGAATTGAGGCAATACTATTCTCTAATTTTACAGTTCACCGGTGTAAAAGCATTGAAAACTAATTCCTAGTAATATTCATCCCTTTCATAGCTTTCAGGAATCCATGTAGGTTCCTGAATTGAGGCAATACTATTCTCTAATTTTTCAGTTCGCCGGTGTAAAAGCATTGAAAACTTATTCCTAGTAATATTCTTCCCTTTCATAGCTTTCAGTAATCCATGTAGGTTCCTGAATTGAGGCAATACTATTCTCTAATTTTACAGTTCACCGGTGTAAAAGCATAGAAAACTTATTCCTAGTAATATTCCTCCCTTTCATAGCTTTCAGTAATCCATGTAGGTTCCTGAATTGAGGCAATACTATTCTCTAATTTTACAGTTCACCGGTGTAAAAGCATTGAAAACTTATTCCTAGTAATATTCTTCCCTTTCTTAGCTTTCAGTAATCCATGTAGGTTCCTGAATTGAGGCAATACTATTCTCTAATTTTACAGTTCACCGGTGTAAAAGCATAGAAAACTTATTCCTAGTAATATTCTTCCCTTTCATAGCTTTCAGTAATCCATGTAGGTTCCTGAATTGAGGCAATACTATTCTCTAATTTTACAGTTTACCGGTGTAAAAGCATTGAAAACTTATTCCTAGTAATATTCTTCCCTTTCATAGCTTTCAGTAATCCATGTAGGTTCCTTAATAGAGGCAATACTATTCTTTAACTTTACAATTCACCAGTGTAAAAGCAAAGAAAACTTATTCCTAGTAATATTCTTCCCTTTCTTAGCTTTCAGTAATCCATGTAGGTTCCTGAATTGAGGCAATACTATTCTTTAACTTTACAATTCACCGGTGTAAAAGCATAGAAAACTTATTCCTAGTAATATTCTTCCCTTTCATAGCTTTCAGTAATCCATGTAGGTTCCTGAATAAAGGCAATACTATTCTCTAATTTTACAGGTCACCGGTGTAAAAGCATTGAAAACTTATTCCTAGTAATATTCTTCCCTTTCATAGCTTTCAGTAATCCATGAAGGTTCCTGAATTGAGGCAATTCTATTCTCTAATTTTACAGTTCACCGGTGTAAAAGCATTGAAAACTTATTCCTAGTAATATTCTTCCCTTTCATAGCTTTCAGTAATCCATGTAGGTTCCTGAAAAAGGCAATACTATTCTCTAATTTTACAGTTCACCGGTGTAAAAGCATAGAAAACTTATTCCTAGTAATATTCTTCCCTTTCATAGCTTTCAGTAATCCATGTAGGTTCCTGAATTGAGGCAATACTATTCTCTAATTTTACAGTTCACCGGTGTAAAGCATTGAAAACTTATTCCTAGTAATATTCTTCCCTTTCATAGCTTTCAGTAATCCATGTAGATTCCTAAATTGAGGCAATACTATTCTCTAATTTCACAGTTCACCGGTGTAAAAGCATAGAAAACTTATTCCTAGTAATATTCTTCCCTTTCATAGCTTTCAGTAATCCATGTAGGTTCCTGAATTGAGGCAATACTATTCTCTAATTTTACAGTTCACCGGTGTAAAAGCATAGAAAACTTATTCCTAGTAATATTCTTCCCTTTCATAGCTTTCAGTAATCCATGTAGATACCTGAATTGAGGCAATACTATTCTCTAATTTTACAGGTCACCGGTGTAAAAGCATAGAAATTTTATTCCTAGTAATATTCTTCTCTTTCATAGCTTTCAGTAATCCATGTAGGTTCCTGAATTGAGGCAATACTATTCTCTAATTTTACAGTTCACCGGTGTAAAAGCATAGAAAACTTATTCCTAGTAATATTCTTCCCTTTCATAGCTTTCCGTAATCCATGTAGGTTCCTCAATTGAGGCAATACAATTCTCTAATTTTACAGTTTACCGGTGTAAAAGCATAGAAAACTTATTCCTAGTAATATTCTTCCCTTTCATAGCTTTCAGTAATCCATGTAGGTTCCTGAATTGAGGCAATACTATTCTCTAATTTTACAGTTCACCGGTGTAAAGCATTGAAAACTTATTCCTAGTAATATTCTTCCCTTTCATAGCTTTCAGTAATCCATGTAGGTTCCTGAATTGAGGCAATACTATTCTCTAATTTTACAGTTCACCGGTGTAAAAGCATTGAAAACTTATTCCTAGTAATATTCTTCCCTTTCATAGCTTTCAGTAATCCATGTATGTTCCTGAATTGAGGCAATACTATTCTCTAATTTTACAGTTCACCGGTGTAAAAGCATTGAAAACTTATTCCTAGTAATATTTTTCCCTTTCATAGCTTTCAGTAATCCATGTAGGTTCCTGAACTGAGGCAATACTATTCTCTAATTTTACAGTTCACCGGTGTAAAAGCATTGAAAACTTATTCCTAATAATATTCTTCCCTTTCATAGCTTTCAGTAATCCATGTAGGTATCTGAATTGAGGCAATACTATTCTCTAATTTTACAGTTCACCCGTGTAAAAGCATTGAAAACTTATTCCTAGTAATATTCTTCCCTTTCATAGCTTTCAGTAATCCATGTAGGTTCCTGAATTGAGGCAATACTATTCTCTAATTTTACAGTTCACCGGTGTAAAAGCATAGAAAACTTATTCCTAGTAATATTCTTCCCTTTCATAGCTTTCAGTAATCCATGTAGGTTCCTGAATTGAGGCAATACTATTCTCTAATTTTACAGTTCACCGGTGTAAAAGCATTGAAAACTTATTCCTAGTAATATTCTTCCCTTTCATAGCTTTCAGTAATCCATGTAGGTTCCTGAATTGAGGCAATACTATTCTCTAATTTTACAGTTCACCGGTGTAAAAGCATTGAAAACTTATTCCTAGTAATATTCTTCCCTTTCATAGCTTTCAGTAATCCATGTATGTTCCTGAATTGAGGAATTACTATTCTCTAATTTTACAGTTCACCGGTGTAAAAGCATTGAAAACTTATTCCTAGTAATATTCTTCCCTTTCATAGCTTTCAGTAATCCATGTAGGTTCCTGAATTGAGGCAATACTATTCTCTAATTTTACAGTTCACCGGTGTAAAAGCATTGAAAACTTATTCCTAATAATATTCTTCCCTATCATAGCTTTTAGTAATCCATGTAGGTATCTGAATTGAGGCAATACTATTCTCTAATTTTACAGTTCACCGGTGTAAAAGCATTGAAAACTTATTCCTAGTAATATTCTTCCCTTTCATAGCTTTCAGTAATCCATGTAGGTTCCTGAATTGAGGCAATACTATACTCTCATTTTACAGGTTACCGGTGTAAAAGTATTGAAAACTTATTCCTATTAATATTCTTCCCTTTCATAGCTTTCAGTAATCCATGTAGGTTCCTGAATTGAGGCATACTATTCTCTAATTTTACAGTTCACCGGTGTAAAAGCATTGAAAACTTATTCCTAGTAATATTCTTCCCTTTCATTGCTTTCAGTAATCCATGTAGGTTCCTGAATTGAGGCAATACTATTCTCTAATTTTACAGTTCACCGGTGTATAAGCATAGAAAACTTATTCCTTGTAATATTCTTCTCTTTCGTAGCTTTCAGTAATCCATGTAGGTTCCTGAATTGAGGCAATACTATTCTCTAATTTTACAGTTCACCGGTGTAAAAGCATAGAAAACTTATTCCTAGTAATATTCTTCCCTTTCATAGCTTTCAGTAATCCATGTAGGTTCCTGAATTGAGGCAATACTATTCTCTAATTTTACAGTTCATCGGTGTAAAAGCATAGAAAACTTATTCCTAGTAATATTCTTCCCTTTCATAGCTTTCAGTAATCCACGTAGGTTCCTGAATTGAGGCAATACTATTCTCTAATTTTACAGTTCACCGGTGTAAAAGCATAGAAAACTTATTCCTAGTAATATTCTTCCCTTTCATAGCTTTCAGTAATCCATGTAGGTTCCTGAATATAGGCAATACTATTCTCTAATTTTACAGTTCACCGGTGTAAAAGCATAGAAAACTTATTCCTAGTAATATTCTTCCCTTTCATAGCTTTCAGTAATCCATGTAGGTTCCTGAATTGAGGCAATACTATTCTCTAATTTTACAGTTCACCGGTGTAAAAGCATAGATAATAGCATGGATACAAAGAAAAATAAGGGATATGGTGAGGTGGTAACAGAAATAAATCCTCTAAGGCCAATGGGTGAGGAAAGAAAAGCGATGACGGATTCTCCAGAGAAGAGGGAAATGTACGCATTGATCTTCATCTACATATTACCCCGCAAGCCGCCTCAATAGGCGTGTGGCGGGGGATGTTAGGACACCAGTCGTTTACATATAAAATGGACACGCTCTAATGAAATTACGCCTAGCATTTATTATAGTCCCTTATTGTTGCTCGGGGGGAAAACGAATTCCCGTACCTTGATGTTCACGATTAAAAATTATTTTGTTTTAATCCACACATTTGAACTAACCGACCCAGGTTTCAGAGCCCTTGTGCCATTATCAAGGTGGCACATAGCTGCTAAAACCTGGGTCGGTTACAAAAGTGTGGATACAAAATAATTTTGAATCATGAATGCTTGTGACTTCCACAAAGTTAAGCCTGATACAAATTCCTACGTACGTTACATTCATGGTCATCGCATAAAAAGTCATGAAAAAGATCAATCATGGAAATTTCTTTGCAAAAATTCAGGTCAACTTGAGGTAACTACTAAATTACTATTGGCTGATATCGGATTGCCTTGAGGGCGTAAATGAAGGAGGGATAGGCAAAAGGAGGAGGTTGTCTTTGCTTTGACATCTCCATCAAATATTTTCCATCGAGTCGCACAACCCTTACGAGAATATGTAACGAAAATAGTTTTTGACATTAGTTCCAATGTTAGTAAAATCTTCTCGGGTTGGTCACCGGGTAAGGCTTTTGAAGGCCAACGTTTCGACGAGTGACTCCCTCATCGTCATCAGGGCTGAGACTGATTGCCGAGTTGGTCCATGCCGGGGTTTTTATAGCTCGCCAAGGGCGGTTGAAAACCCATTGTTGACCGGCTCGTTCAAGGCGGTTTGAATTTGAATTGTAACCTCGACCGTTTCATTTTATTGACGATGAGGGAGTCACTCGTCGAAACGTTGGCCTTTTAAAGCCTTACCCGGTGGAAAACTCGAGAAGATTTTACCAATATTATTCGCCGGGAAAGCCTAAGATCTTTTATTAGTTCCAATGTTTGCGAATGTAGTTAGATGAAAAAGTTCCCCCTTCCGAATTCACCGCCGCTCCCGTCTCTCATTAGGGAATCCACGAGAGACGGCGACGAGGGGGCGAATATTACGGCAGGGTCCATTTTCTCCCACCTCGTCGCAGCGTTTGACCCCAATTCCCTGTTTTCCACTCTCAAACCACCGCCGCGATCTATTAAAGCCGTCTTCCTATTCTTATCACTCCACTACCACCCACACACCCGCCTCTCCATCCCTATTACCCCAATGTACTACTATGCGTACTCCTAAGTAACTCAAACCCCACTTCACACCTACTACTACTGAAGATTCGTCCGATCTCATAATTTTTGTGTCCAATAAACTATTTATCTTTCTCCATCTATAGGTTTACATGAAATAATTATATAAATAGCGATTCATATTCAATAAGTTTAGCATTCATTACCTCATTTATTTTTGCAAAAAGAACCTAAAAACAATGCCTTTTTTTTTACAATCATTTGACCTAAAATATTATCAATCATATTTTAACTTCAGTGACGGAGGGATAACATCCTGAAGGTAGTGGGTTCGAATTCCACCTGGGTGGTTTTTAAACATCCAAAGCATGGTTGCATGTGTTCATCTAAGCTAATATTAAACCTGTCGTAATTGGTGAAATCTATGATAAATTATGAAAAATATATTCACAGCAATTATAAGAACACTTGCAAAATTACAACGTAGAGCACAAAGTTCTCAAGAGGAAGCTTTCCATTCAAGGTATCGAACGTGGACCGGAACGACCGGAAGAACCGGAGACCTTCAGTACGGACTGAATGTTCGGTAACCTGCCGGTAGGTAGCACTCTGTTGAACGTTGTGAGAATAGTTACGAATTCGTCCCTGCTGCATGCTAAAAAGGAAAGCGTTTTATCAAAAAAATAATAAAAAATTATGGATAGACATTTTTTTAATTCTTCAGACAAAAATGATAAAACGCTATCGCAAATGCCATGTAAATTGTTTCATTCTTTATCACACATTGACCCTACTCCGAGGTATTTTAAAGTCAGAAGTGCATAATAGTTCTCAGGGTCTGAAACGAATTGAAAGTCACTTCGCTGTTGTTATATCAAAGTGATCAGTGCCTGAAAGCGGATGGAGAGGCCCACAATAGGCACTACAGAGAATGGGAGGCAACGATTGCACACATTCCAGCGAAAAAAGAGTTAATACGTATTGCGGCATGCTGGCCTCTCAATTTCAAATGAAAACAGCAAAAAAACCTTAAGAAATTGGACCGAAAGAATGTCATTTTGACCGAAATCATCATGGACAGAAAAAGAGAAAGAAGCGAGCAAAAAGGTAGAGTAAGGAGAGGAGACTCAGGGAGGAGAGTTATTTTCCCACGAAAAGAAAAGTGGTGATTAGGGATGTGTCAAATAAAGCTCTAGACGTGACCTTCAACCCGCGTCCGCCTCCGTACTTCAGCCTTGAAGACAAAGGTGGCGCGCGACAAGTGGCCGGGTGGAGTACGGACGACTGATAAGATAAGGAAATGGCGATGGGGGAGAGCTGGGTGGGGGATACACAAGGATGAGGAGGAAGAAGGCCAAAGGGGAAGATATGAAGATAAGCTGGAACAGGAACCATGGCAGTGAGGGAGGTGAAGAGGGGTGAAACAGGAATGGACCCCAAAGAGGAGGATATGCCACCGGGGAGATTCATTGCAAGAAAGGGAAGGGTACATTTAAGATAACGAGGCAGTGATGTTTAATTACACACTTTTATAGGAAAGGCTATAATCACGCATACCTGAATCAAGGACAATCATAATACTTAATTATGACCTCCATTGCTATCCTGATTAGCAAAGCCAACGATTGATTAACGACTAACTCTAATTCTACTTTCAATCGGTGACAGCCAATTATCCATACCCGACATTTTAGTTTCTCTTAAATTCAGCTAAAAATACAACTTTAGTCCATCCTTATCATTATGACGTCTAACAGCCCCTTGCGCCTTTGTTGCTGCGAAGAGAAAATTTATTCAGCCTTATTGGACCCAATACTACCATTCCTATTAAACAAATTCCTTTAACTTTACCGTTTCTCAATCGATGAGGCCATTCAGATTCTAACCCCCAACATTCACTCGCACCACCAACAACCAAAAGGCTTCTCCAGGATTGCTTCCCAATGTTTAAATTTCCTTAATGTAATCCCAGAGCAAATATCCTCTCAATTAGTGCATTGAACGCAATGTCAGAAATTAACCCGTCGTCGTCTAGCCGTCGAAAATCTGCATGACCGATTACCGAAAGCTTTAGTCGCTCGCTCTTGTAGTGCCAACGATGAAATTACAGACATTAAAGCGATTGCGCATGATGCCAGAAGCCTTTCTGTTGAATTGAAGCCAGGTGTAAATAACCGATTGCCAAAAGTTCTTGAATTAATTTTTAAAATAAAAAATAAATGCATACTTTTCAAATAACCAAAAATATCAATTTGCAAACATGGAGAGAACGAAATATTGCACGTAAATGCCAGCAGATAAAATTAATTTGAGTGAACTTTGAAGCAAATACGCGCATAGGGTGAATATGTTTATAAAAAGGGAGCCCAAAATATGACAGAAACTTTGCTATATTAATTTGGGCAAACTTAAAACATATTCGCTGTCGCGGATGAAGAAATGCTTTCATTTAAATACTGTAATGCAGCTCCGATGAAATTTTCAGATCGCACGGCAATGTTACACAGTTAATGGAGGCATTAAAGACTATGATTTGATGACTCTTTATAACACTCCGACTAATCCTGATTACATAAAACAAAGGGAGAAAAATATTGTAAGCGACGAAGATTCGATACATTTCTCTCTAGCTTTCCATCGGGTTTGCCTATTCATTTCGGCAGACGTTTCACAAAAAGAATTTACCGTCGTCCTCAGGACTGATTATAGCACTCAAAGGTATTTATTTCGAGTTATAGGCACAAGGAAAGTCTCTAAAATGATGCTACCGAGTCTGTTCTTTATCTTGAAAATATTTTTACTTTACAGAGCTTTGCATGAAAAATAATTATAAGAGAATTATTAATTATAGTGAAAAGAATAACTGCAAAAAACAGAGGTTTGAATTCTTCAATTACAGATGTCTAATGGTGTTTTCCTAATAGTATAATTATATTTGCATTATAGAGGATCAAATAAATCAAACCATATAGATTATGCAGCAGAGATTACTACCAAATAGTGCCAAAACTTTGCAAAAAAAATTTGTTCATTAAAAAGTGATATCATTAATGTAGCTGCTTGTTCACGCCACAAGAATATGCCCCATCAGAGTAACAGGTTAGTGAGTAGCAGACTATGTACTTTTGTTGAAAAATTATCTGATTGCTAATTAAAATTATTATTTTAGAATGCCCATGTTTGAGACGGAAACTAGCTTCCAATAAAACCTAGCAGAAACCCGACCTGCTAAAGCAGTTTTCTCTCGCGAAAGTTCCCTCTCCACAGATCTAATGTCGCTTCTTTTTTCGATCGTTTCATAAATATGTGGAGGCGATTGGATAGGAATGGTCCCCAGGGACTCTTGGCGACGCTATCCCTCTTATTTCCGCAGTTATGCCTCGCAGGAGGAAAAGTCTCGATTCCCATGAGATATCATGGGATGAAAATAGAATAGCAAAAAGCATGAACGAATGATAAGGTAAATCTCATCTCAAGGAAGCTTAAGTCGAAACCTGTTTCGAAAGAGACCAGTACGCCTTAGAAGCGCAAAGCGCTGGCAAGGTGGAAAGTTCCCGGTGAGAGAGAACCCGCCGGGAAACAAATCGAACACTTCTTTTTCCAACTTTCGTCCGCCATTGGTTACAACAATCCTAGTCGAAGGAAAAAAAGTTTATCCAAAATAAAACATTGACTTTGCATTTTCCCTGGTGGATATAGGCCGAGAGTTCTAAGGTCTTAACACTTACATGAGCTCTAATCAATATCGTAACACTTATTTACTACACGTAGAAGCGTAATGCGCACCAATAAAGCATTATTATTTCCGCATGGCTATCTCCAAAACTAAGTTCGAACATAATGTATTACGGGTAAAAGTTTTTATTAATGCTGGAGGGCTCTGATAACTGATATTTCTACTGATTACACTTATATTGAGTATGTCTCTCTTTTTCTTTCCCTCAAAAAATGGGCTTCAAAGCAGTTTTGAATATTATCTGATTTTTTAAAAGTTGCATCAGTACCGCAATCGAGTGATTACACGATTATTACATGCATTATAAAAGGTGTTGATGATCTTTGATTTCGCAAGATACAGCGCATTTCCATACAGCGAGCAACATAAATTGAACTGAAAAGTGCTTTCATTTTTAGAGGTAAATTACGAAACAGTACTACGTTGGCATCCACGATAGCACAGTTATGTTTAGGGTACTTAGAAAATACATTAAAAGATTCAGTACCAAGAGTTGGGTGACCATAGAGAATGGGCCATATCAAACGACGTTGTACCTTCTAAAGTACATATACTGAAAATAATATCTTCTTAAGTTTGAGTTTGTGAATAATTAAAGTCATTTGGAGCACGTCAATTTTGCTTGACACTAAGAGAAGAAAGCATGAAGAACTTGAGGGAGAGAGATGAGGGGGGGGAAGTATATTTTTTTATAAATGAATTAAAAAGGATGAATCTCGGAATGGGAATTTATGAAAGAAAGTGTACAAAAACCTATCAATCACCTTAAAATTATTTAAAAAATAACACTGTTGCCTAATGTATTGTGCGCTATTTATAACTAGGAATTCATGATGTTGTTAATATAATGTTTCAAGGGTTTAGAAAAAAACTCTTATCAGCCTAATGCTCGAGCAAAACCTCTCTTGTTCCCTGTTTTCAAGCCATTGCCTTAAAAGATCAGAAAATATAATATATCGGTGTAAAGACGAAACTGGATCAAATGGAGGGCCAAAAAAATGACGGGCGTCTCTGGTATAGAGTTGGAGGGGAGGGAAAGGAGGATGAGTCATCGATTTTGGCACCGGTTCAGAACGGGGTCGACTGCCAATAGAGGGAACACAAAGAGAGATAGATATGCGTCGCCGCGAAAGGGGCACAAAAAACCGACCAAGGCCGCAGAAATGAGGAAGAAAGCGCGGGAAACAAGAACGAATTAAGAAAAATGGATGAATAGCTCGTTGGCGAACCTTCTCGGCTCATTGAATGCGCATATGTGAGCAGTTTGAAGATGGAATGGGCACCACGAAAGGGATGGAATACGTTATGAACTTTTAAATTCATTTTCTCTCGCAATTAAATTTTACGCAGCATTTGAACTGTATTGAGAAATCATTCAAATTCGGGGGACTCTTCTTCCATATCCTACTACATCCTCTAAAATGTCTTCTCAGTTTTCCACGAGGCTTCGAATGTGGCTGCAGGAGCCCCGACTGTAATCGCCCAGATGCAAGAAAACGTGGAAGATGACAAGGAAATGTATATCTGGCAAACTCCGAAACTTCTATTTGCTATTTATTGAAACTGGAAAGGGATGATAGTTTTTCACCTTGCAATTTCATTCATGCAATATGAATTCTCTGGCATTTTCAATATACAAAGGCTAAAGATTACAGCGGCTAAACATTTCTGTAAATATTAAAAAAAAGTTAAATCTACCTACCAAGGCATTAGTACAATTTTAACATACATCACTGAGGTTTTTATTTTTTTAGTACATTAATTTTAATTAAGAGTAGGGATAATTAAAGTTCAATTCTTGTGTCACTTATTTGAGGAATCTCATCGTCTTGCCTAGTTTTGATTTCGGCGAAAAAAATAACCTCCCCCCCCCCAAAAAGGGTACTCCAAACGTCCCATTTGAGACAAAGCATGTATATCTAGTTTTAGCGATTCTTCCTCTTACTCCCAATACGGAAAAAAATATCCGATTAATATATTTCTGAGCGTAAAATATTCGGAGAAACCAATGCCGTAAAAGTTATTTTTAAGTTCTCGTAATTTAACTCTTACGTGCGAGGAAACCGCTTTTGAAGAAACACAGGTTAGGCCACTGTCAAAGAAAATTAACAGCCCAAAAACAATTGCTATTACCGATATTTTCAAATTATAACGAAAAAAAGGAATGCTCTGACGCAATATCGTTCAAGAATGCCGTTATGCATTATTTTGATGCACTTCATGCACCAATGAAGTGCATCAAAAATGAATGACTTCTGCATATGCAACAAACATTTTTTTGCTATCCGCGAATGAAGAAGCTTCAAATGCCCGTAGGCATAAGTTTGCCGTGAGAGGCTGAGCCGGGCCTAACTGCGCCGAAGGGTTGAAATTAGCTCCTCCTAGTGGTAGAGAGCTACGTGGGTCCGGCGCACAGTGGGCTCAAATCGAAAATCGCCGGACAAAAGTCCAAAATTGCTTTTTTTGAGATAACGTCTTGAAACTTGGTACATATACACACAATTGATTAGTGATTATGGAATGGTAAGCCATTTTTCATAGGTCTTACCCGTTACTTAGATACAGAGCCTCAAACACGACCAAATTTCCTAAAAAGCGCCCGCTCTCATTTTTCTTCGAAAATCTTAAACGTTGAGCAGATATAGGAGTAATGGAAGGATTTACATGAAATAAAAAACATTACCATTTATAAACAGGGTACTTTACCTATACTATGCATAACTTTCAGACATATTTGCTCATATTTGAGTCCTATTATGTCACAAAATGGCGGGCCCTTTTTTTAGACAAAATTGTACATAAAGTAGACAATATAATCCTTATTCGGAAAATGGTCTCTGGGATACTTCATTAAAGTATAAACTAAACATATTTCTAGATTATTCCGTAAAAATATTTCAAAAAAGTTTGCGACGCCGAGAATAAACTCGATTTTTAGATCGCGCGTCGCGGCCCGGCTCCGCGCAGCGGGACGTGGAAATACAGTGACTCCGTTCGATTGTTCAAGTTGTGTGGACATTAACTCCTCGAATCCAACTTTTCCGGGCTATGCATGTTGTCACTGATTTCTAAATATTCTAAACTGAAGATTTTGCGAGGATATTGGATCGAGAGAATGGATCAGTGCACGCGTAACTGCGGTACATTTGTTTTTCTTTGGATAATTTTCGGAATCATACTGCAAATTATGAACGTCTTTCAACTCATAAAAAGAATGCGGGTTATCGGGGTATCATGCATGTTTTCCATAAAAAAGGTAACATTAGGGTTCCCTTCTTTCCCTTCACCCTCTCCTCCCCCACCCCGAATAACACCCTCCGCCTTTACTCCCAGAGGGTGGCGCGAAAAGGAACGATTTATGACAATGTGTAACCTTAAAAAAAACATGCCTGCTTGGCAAATTACAACTTGTTTTCACTCTTCGTTATCTGACTCTTTGATGCGCCAGAAATAATAATAGTAGATACTCTCCTACAAATAACTTGGAACTGATAATCTATGTAAATTAATATTAATTTTTAAGGAATTACCTAAAGGGAATCATTTTCATATTATCATTCTTTATAGCTTCTTACAATGAAATTCAAGCTTGAGTTTAAAATCTGCATAATTTCATGAGTTTTTATTTTCAAAAAGCTCTGTTATGCGCAATATCATATCTTTGTATTGAGTGACAAACTGGATCATTATGTTTTAGCGATGGATTAATTTAAACTTAAGTCTCTAGTGGTTGTGCATTTTTATTTCGCAATACTGAGCACATACTGTAATTACATGCTGTCGACGAATATTAAAGGAATATATATAGATGAAAACACAATTAGATTCATCGATAATATATTAAACAAAACTGTAAAACTGATGTTGTTTTGCATAGAATTTGCTGCGCCAAGCCTTACGCGGAATATGGTAAAAGAGAAAAGGTATTTTGAAAATAGGATGGCCATAAACTAGAATGGCTTAAATTCGTTTTGATGTTGTCAGTACCGGTAATGATTAATTCAATAACATTAATGAAATAACATAGTAAGATACTGAAAAGAAGCCAAATACTATTTTCCGAAATGATTTTCACCCTCAGAGCAGCCTTGGTTTTAATTCACCGAGTCATCTTCAGGTAGTTGACGAATTTATGAAAGCACACACCATGTGTATATTTAGGAATGGGAATGAAGGTTAAGAAACAGCTAGAGGAGATGAGTTGGTCGCACGTGTAACGACGCGCTCCATGAGAGAGATAGATGAAAGTGAGAGGTCTGTTTGAGGCAATGAAGGGAAAAAAACTCGAGCAAGGAATACCCGGAGAAAATGAAAGGAGAGGAACTTGGCTCGTCGGTGTTCTAATGAGGGATTAGCAAGGGTGGGTAAGGGAGCGGGCAAAGGGTGGTGGGTAGCGGGCTCCTGACTATGCGATCGCCTTTTCACTATCCTTTCCTTAACCACGTTAACCACTCACCCATCCCCGCTAATCCGTCACTACAACACCGTTGACCCAACTTCCATTGCTGATTGTTAATTTCAAGCTAAATTCTTAGTCCTCGGACGAGTCGTAATTACTACTCATACTCGCTGTTTGATTCTATTGCTTCTTCTTTGTCTACTATTAGTAATAGTTCCCGTAATTCCGTCGGAAGCCTCCTATGAGCCTTCACAGTCAAATATATGGAGGAGGAAAGCAATGGATCTGATGTGATCAAAAGTCTTTTGAATAGGTCCTCATTGGTGGCCATCCTGGAGTGTTTCCGCGTGAATCATTCTCGGAATATCCTGGCGTCCTTATTGCGAGCCTCCATCGCCTCTTCGGATAGCTGGCCTAAGGGAAGAATTGCCCCTTTCGAAATTTCCGCGCCATGTATGAGCACTTTATGGACCGTGGTCGGCATGTAGTACCAGGGATAGAGCTCAATGTATAATTCGGCCGTCCTCAGGCAGTACAGTAAAAATTCCTGGTCGTTTAGTAGTAGGCCACTTGAAATTTCCTTCAGAATAATTGAAAATATTATTATAAGCTCATACTCTACTCCTGAAATGAAAATATAAGAAAACATGAATTAGCCTCGATAGCAGAAGTATAATACTCATCAAGCAAACTCACTGTTGATTTGTTGAGTGTAATACGTGGCATTGACCATATGTAGTAAAATCCAGTCGATACGAAATATGCAAAAGACACTAAAAAAACGAATGTAGCAATGCAGCCTCGATAAACCATAAGCATATTAGTCTACAGCTGCCGGTCGATTTTTCATGGCTGTTATGTTATTCATATCTTCATAATTCAAATTCAAAAATTATGATGCAGCAAAAATCGCTCGTTATTCCGGGAACACTTTTCCCACTTCCTCATGTAGGGCACCATAACACTTATCCAAATAAATTTACGAAGACTATTTAGAGCGTCATCATGTGACCCTAAATCTAATATTCGTGACAAATAATAAATCAAATATTCTTTTTTGTCATTTAATGATTTTCACTTCAAATCCGTTACTTTTTTATGGAGCTCAAGACACGTGATCTGGTGTGAAGGCATATCAGCTCACGTTTGAGGAAAAACATGTGTAACGATCCAAAAATTTAAGAAAATATAATATACGAAGGATAAAAGAAAAAAATTATGATACTTAGAAATTAAAGTAAGCAGTAAGATCGCGTTGTAGAAGAAAAACCAAGAGAATATAACAAAATATATATGAACACAGATGAGAAAATTACGACGCATAATGTGGGTAAAAAACGTCATTGGTTAGAAAGAAGAAACTTAAAAAAATTGCTTACCTTAAGAAAGAGGTATATGTACTTTTAAGAAAATAAACAATACTGCTGTCGCCACAGAAAACTGGAGCAGGAAATATGTCAGCATTTCACGAGCCAAATAACCAGATACTATGGGTTTTCCAAACTCACGAGAGCACAGGCACAACATTACTTCACCAAAAACAAACTACAACTGCCTGTCAATATGCATTTCTTAAAGGAAATACCCGCACGTGTAACGAAAATACCCGCTAATACAGTCAACAGCAGCCCGGTGTCATAAAACGTTCCTTTTCGCGCCACCCTCTGGGAGTAAAGGCGGAGGGTGTTATTCGGGGTGGGGGAGGAGAGGGTGAAGGGAAAGAAGGGAACCCTAATGTTACCTTTTTTATGGAAAACATGCATGATACCCCGATAACCCGCATTCTTTTTATGAGTTGAAAGACGTTCATAATTTGCAGTATGATTCCGAAAATTATCCAAAGAAAAACAAATGTACCGCAGTTACGCGTGCACTGATCCATTCTCTCGATCCAATATCCTCGCAAAATCTTCAGTTTAGAATATTTAGAAATCAGTGACAACATGCATAGCCCGGAAAAGTTGGATTCGAGGAGTTAATGTCCACACAACTTGAACAATCGAACGGAGTCACTGTATTTCCACGTCCCGCTGCGCGGAGCCGGGCCGCGACGCGCGATCTAAAAATCGAGTTTATTCTCGGCGTCGCAAACTTTTTTGAAATATTTTTACGGAATAATCTAGAAATATGTTTAGTTTATACTTTAATGAAGTATCCCAGAGACCATTTTCCGAATAAGGATTATATTGTCTACTTTATGTACAATTTTGTCTAAAAAAAGGGCCCGCCATTTTGTGACATAATAGGACTCAAATATGAGCAAATATGTCTGAAAGTTATGCATAGTATAGGTAAAGTACCCTGTTTATAAATGGTAATGTTTTTTATTTCATGTAAATCCTTCCATTACTCCTATATCTGCTCAACGTTTAAGATTTTCGAAGAAAAATGAGAGCGGGCGCTTTTTAGGAAATTTGGTCGTGTTTGAGGCTCTGTATCTAAGTAACGGGTAAGACCTATGAAAAATGGCTTACCATTCCATAATCACTAATCAATTGTGTGTATATGTACCAAGTTTCAAGACGTTATCTCAAAAAAAGCAATTTTGGACTTTTGTCCGGCGATTTTCGATTTGAGCCCACTGTGCGGCGTCCAAAATGGTGTGGTCCCTAATGGAGCGCAGAGAAGACCCCCGGGGTGTCAACCTGAGACCTTCTCTCTGCGCTCTTGCTACTAGCCTAGCCACAGAGCCGTGTTTTAAAATACGCAGCGTTCGTTCTCTTGAGTGCAAAATTTCACACCGGCTGTAAAAGGCGTTCGTTTGCAGGCTTTGCAAAATCTGCGACGGGTTAACCCGGAGTTCATAGCGATAGGGTCAAACAGAAGAAAAGTTTTGAAAACTCTAGAGTTTTACACCTCCATGTTTCCAGGAAGTGCACAGTTTACCAACAAGTTGGCGTTAAACATTATCTTTTCAATGCGGATCAACTAAAAAAATAGGATAAAACATTTGCGTTTTTGCCAATACTAACTCGGCTAAAAAATGAAAGTTTGTAACAAAGGAAGATCAATTTTTACAAGTTTCTGCCAAACCGTCTAGAACGCCCAGACCATCGCATGCAATGCACTCATTGACTAAGGCCTCTTTATCTTAGGTAGTATCAGGAAACGTGTTCCAACTTGGTCAAACATAATTCCACGGTTAAAGAATATTCCAATAATTCTTTATGGCGTTTCACTGAAAGCAGACGGAGCATAACAAGACATCCATATGAATGGCTTAGCGTCCGGTTTAAAGTGGGTGGAGGAGGATACAGATTACGGACGCTGAAGGGTTGGATGGCAAATCATAGTGCAAAGGAATTGATCGCAAACGCAATAAACTGTCCCAGGTGTTGGTAGCTCTATAAGAAGCCCATCTCACTTGTTTCAATCTGGATGTGATGTATAAGGCTTATAATACCGACAGGTGCATATAGCAGATCATCTCTGAGCTAAAACGTTTTCCATTGAATAATTGATTTCCATTGAGAAAACTCATCTAAAGCTGCGCATTTTTTCAGACTGAAAACCTTATGGTTCGAATGAAAAATGCGCATTCTCAATGTGAATAGTTTTTCTACGAAACCAAGGATTCATTATATGTCAATCCGATATTTTCTGAACTAAGTCTCAATACTGCTGCCATTGTGAACGAAGTCAATGCATTTTCTTTGCCACATAGTTACTGCCTCACTTGCAAATCTTCAAGGGAGAAAAGAATTTGGGAGTGTCCATTTATTTTAACAAAAAGATTTGAGATCACCTAGATTAATGAGAAAGGCATCTAATCAAAAAGAAACAAACGTTTCCTGATTATCTGACAATCAACTACAACCCTTTTGGCCATTGTATTTTGCTCAAGCATAGGACGAAGTAATCAAGCGAATGAGTGACAGTGGCTCGACATGAACTCTTATAGATCTAACTTGAAATAATACATTCACAATAAGAGGACGGCCCCCGTTAGTGGATGTCAAATTAAAATGCCCATAAGAGTGAGAGGAGTGAGCAAAATCTCTTCGCTAAAACTACACATTAATAATTGAAAGGGAACAAGCATTACCAGAGGAAAGGTAAAAATGCAAAATGCATTCATTTTACCAAATTGATTTTCCCCATAGACCCTCCCAACTTCCTTCAAAATATACTCTTGCCCGTCCATAGCAACTCGCAAAGGAAAACATCCCCTCTTCTTCCCCACCCCCACAATCCCCTTCCGTCTTTCGCATTTTTGCTTGCCTCCGAACAAACCCCAATCTCCTTCATTCGATTCCTTCGGTCGGCCATAATTCACAAAACCCTTCGGTCGTTCTCACCCCTTAAGCCCTTCCAAAGCCATCCCCCTTCCTCACAGAAAGCCGCGCCATTCCCAATTCCACACCCATTTGTCCATAGTCCGTGGATGTTCCAGGCGAAAAAATACAAAAAAACAGCAGGGGCGTGTTTGCACTTGTAACACGGTCATGGTTTTGCGTGAACACGTAACCATAAATATGGTGATGAATGTCATTCTACTCGTATTTTCCACTGAAAATATCATCTTGCGTTTGACGGGATAAATACTGGTTTAATTAATTAAATGGTAACTTTTGGGACAATGAAATACATTAATTATTATTATTGAAAGCAATGTGTGATCAAGTATTTGAAAATAGTAGTTTTATGTGAGTTTTTAATTCAAAAAAGTTACTTGCGCCAGAATATTTATCTTTTCCCAATTAAGGGGAGTTTCCGTCATCTTTTTCGGGAAGTGTATTAAAGTTAGGGTAGTCTCGAAGAGTCGAATAAAATGAAGATATAACTCAGCCATTTAGGGAAACTTGTGCCCTGAAAGCGAAACTGGCTGATAGCACGTTCCCTGTGTCAATGCAAGACAGCGTCTGCTCTGGCAATAAGGTAAGTAGAGGTATATATGAAAGAACGGGCATCAATATTCACAATTCAACGTCCCAAGTAGACAAACACAACAATTGACGGTCGGATAGATATCCCTCCGCTCGACGCCACTTATGGAGCTACATTAAACTTAGAACTGCATCTAATACGCGCTGGGTCGACTCCCTGACGTTCTCGTAGTCTTAGTACCCATTCCACCACGAGGACTGAGCGGTTTTCATTGTTTTAAAATAATCCCTCTCTGAATTGTACTGATTCATAAATACCCCGTGGAAAACGGCTTCTATGTTTAGATAAATATCTCAAAAAACAGAACGATAAGTGGCTGGTACCTACTTCTGTATCTGTACATAAATGAAATATTTTCTATCATAATGACGTCTGATTCATTGCATTATTTTATGTTAACTGATATCTGGCTGAAATTACCTGAGCTCTAAAATGGCAGGGAGCAGTAATTGGAAAAAAGTGTTATTGACATTCGGTCTACACTATCACCAACGGATACTTTTATAGCCATAGAATTTTCAATGCGCCCCTTAAGTATAATAAATTACTTAAATGTTCCATGAATAAGATGAAGATAAGAAAGAGAACACGGAAAATCATAAAATGAGCTCTTAACAACTAGATGAGGATAAGTACCTAGGTCGTTAACTTATCTGCCTTTATTACAGTTCTTTAAGAAATGAGGGATGACCATAAATGAGGAATGGAATTCGATGCGTAAAAGAGGAATGGCATTCCAAAGAAAGACAATTCGATCATGAGTCATAAAATTTAAGGACTGATAGATTTTTCGGAAAAGTCATAATATTCCTTATTGAAAAGCTTAAGTAATCAATTCGGTCCCCAAAAAATGGAACGAGTTTTCAACTGAGGGAGCTTGAAAATATAACCTTCATAAGGCTTAGATTAAACTACTATTTTAGAACTTCTTAATAGTATTTAAGAGATATTCTACGATTCTATCGCACTAAACTTGGACGAAGCGAGTTTCAGACATAAGAGAAATTGCATCCGAGAAACTAGGTTACATCAAATAAGTCTTTGTAGGTAAAGTTAGGGAAAAGATAAATGTACTCAAGTCCTATTTATTAATTAAAAGATTACACAGGAACTAAAGTCTGAACAATGTACATTCTATTGAATAACGGAAAGGTTCACGCTCCTTTTGAAATGTCTGATATGGAATTGAATCGATTTTGCATTAGTAAGGTTGAAAAGATGTGGGAAAACTAAACGCGGAGCATTGATATCACAGACGCTCTGAATTACCAGAACAAGAAGTATATTGATATAATACAGAGACGGAAACTATTAAGAACAATCAAAGTAAATCTAAAGGATTTAAGGTTTTCCCGCCGAATTATATCAGTGTAGGTTTCTCGGGTTTCACTCCGGGTATGATTATTTAAATGGATCAACGTTTCCATGATTGACTCAGCCATCCCAGTATTCAATTTACCATGGAGTTGGAGGCCAATAAACGTTTACCTTTCTTGGATATTCTGGTTGAAAGAAAAGGAGATGGAAGGTTGGGTCATGCTGTATACCGAAAACCAACACACACCGACCTATACATCAACGGGATGAGCCATCATCATCCGGCGCAGAAAAGGAATGTTGTCACTATGCTTTTCCATCGAGCGAAAACCATTGCGGACTCAAACAGCCTTCAGACGGAGTTAATACACCTAAAAGACACCTTCGACGCGAATGGCTATAGCCTACGGGAAATACATTTGGCCTTAAAAAGAATGTTCACCGCCAATGGAGCGGAGATGTTGGAAGAGAAAGAAAAACCCATCGCTAAGGCTTGCCTTCCTTATATATCATCTATATCTAACAAGATATCGATGATATTAAGACGACACAGAGTGGAAACGATACATATACCGTCTGCTAAACTCAAGACATTTTCCTGGTCTAATGACGTCAACCCACGCTCCACTCCTAACCTCCCCCCCCCCCTACTTTCCTTTCCCTCGCTTCCCCACCCCGCCTATTCGCTAATTTCGACAAGTTCCTGCCAACCGCTTCCATACCCTTCCCCACCCCCTCCCAACCCATTCAGTATATAACTATGCACCTATGTTTTTTGTACCACTAGTCTTTGAAGATGATACAGTGTATCGAAACTAGTCGACGATTGAAGTAAACTTGTAGAAAAGCAAAGTATTTTAATTTCCTTCTTTAGAATGGATTTCTACAAAGTAAAGGCCTCAACCATTAAGTGTATCATTTTCCTGGTCATCTGTAAGGACAACCTCGGCCTGAAAACAACAGGGGTATACCGCATACCATGCAAGTGTGGTAGGGCGTATATTGGCGAGACAGGAAGGACCATCGAGAAAATAATTAAAGAGCATGAAAGAAGTATTAGGCTTTTCCAACCGGAAAAATCTGCATTAGCAAAAACATAGCCTTGACCTAGTGATGGAAAAATGACGATTTTTCGAGCAGTCGATTTTTAATCGAAATGAAATGCTCGACTTTTCAACAAAAATCGAAATTTTAACCAAAATATCGATTAATCGAAAAAAATCGACGGTTCTTTTATGAAAAAAATATAGTTGGCACAAAAACATGTTTGTTATTCATTCGAAAAACGCTAATAATACATATTTGAATAGTATAAAAAATCCCTAAAAATTTACTTAGAATACATTCTTGAATTATTAGTAGTAAGAATTTACAAATGTACGCACATTCAAATTTGGGAATCACCGCTTGGAACCATTCGGCTTCACTAAAATGTTTAAGAAAGATCAACTGATTGAGATGCTTTCTTGATGATCTAGGGCGTGCCTTTCCAATTTTACCGGCCTTAGAGAAAAGTCTTTCACATGGGACGGATGACGTAATCATACTCAGCACTCTGATCGCGGAACGGTACGTGTTGGGGTATTCACCCTTTATCTCCTCCCTGACATTCAGAGGATTGGAGTTGAGTTTCCTATCGACGGATGGCCTGTTGAGGTATTGCCTAACTTCTACTGGCATTCCCCCAACGCGGTTGGCGTTGGCAATGCGGACGCGCTTGTCAAGCGCCGCCCACGGATCTTGTTCGTCATCATGCTCAAAACCGTCGTTGGCCACGATCGTCACCTGCCTGTGCACCCTCGGTCAACAACAGCACGGGCTTCATTAATGAAATCTTGGATTTTATGACTTATAAAAATGAATCTCATGTTACTTCAAAATCATGGGGTGAAACGAAGTAACAGCAATAAACAGTAGGTATTATCATCCGAAATGTTTTGTCACAGACTTACAACCCACGCACGAGAGACTCCCAGTGCGTCACTCACCGGAGGGAGGGACCCTCGCACGTAGAGTATATCTGTGAAAAAACTTTTCATGCTGATAGTACGCTAGAGCTGGAATTAACTAACCCAAACTCTTGGCAGCATTGGGGTGAAGCGAGCGTCCAAAAGCAACTGCTTTGAATCTCGGATTCTAAAGAGTAAATAGGATGCATCTCGACTCGAGCGAATTTTCTGTCCACCTCGTCTGTGAGGGTTTTCTTCACGTGCTTGCCAACCCGCGTTACTGCATCAATCTGACGTGTGACCTGCGATTTTTATGAAAATTGTTAAGAAAAAACAAAATCGTATTTCGTACTTATAATGAGATTCCAAATTCATTATTGCTTATCTCCTTCATATAGGCTATCAGAGGAATTAGTTTGCTAACGGACACATTGCTGTCAGTAGGAACCTCAGCTGTTACGCGGGCCAATGGTGCCGGCAACTCGGTCCGACCGATACACTCGACACTAGACATGACTCGATCAGCAGGCAGTTCGCCTCTGCCAACCCCCTCCTCCCGTGCTCTTCGCCTGCGCTCAGCGCGCGGGAGTAGGGTAGCTGACTACTACGCGCTGCTGAGATCAAACGAAACGGTCAAGATCGAAGTTTAAAAATCGAGTTTGGATCTAAACTCGAAGATCATGGCTCGATCTCGATTTCCTCGATCTTTGACTATTAAAACTCGATTTTAGATTTTAATCGAAATCGATTTTTCCATCACTACCTTGACCATGGACATCGAGTCGATTTCCCAAATTCCACACTACTTTCCCGAGCGTCCAAATATTGGGAAAGAATAACGAAAGAAGCGATATTGATACATATGGAGCAAAATTACATCAATAGAGACAACGGCTTCAACTTAAGTAGGACTTGGCGCCCAGTAATTGACGAAATTCAAGGAACTCGTAACGACTCCCACAACAATCTGTGGCTATATATATATAATCGCTAGCATCCTCCCTCAAACTCATTTTCCTGATGACGATGTCTGAGTCAACCATCGAAACGTTGATCCATTTAAATAATCTTACCCGGTGTGAAACCCGAGAAACCTTCACATATAAAGTAAATCTACTTTACACATGACTTATACGACCGAAATCTGATGAAAATGCACACTCTAAAAACCACCGAACTGACTCAAAGTTATCCAATAGAATGTGGAAAATGTTTACCCAGCAAAAATGGGACCACCGTGTTGATACGATTACAGAGAAGTGATTCTGACTCTTGATGTTTCACACATCTCTTGGTCGTGAGGAATAGGGTATGGGGAATTAAGTTTTAAACTGATATCAGGTAAAATTTATTTCGATCTTTTTACGTACATTCGAAAATTTTCCCAGTCGAAATCACGTATTTCTGGTTATAGAGGATAAGAAGGAAACACCTAATGATGGCTAATGACTAAATGGCATCACCTAATTATGATTCTAAGGCTGAGTGGAATAATTTAGCGTTCAAAGTGCATGCCCGTCGAATCATTTATTCTCTAGAAGGAAAAATGTGAAACAGTGACAAAAGCGATACAAATCAATTGAGTCGCGATGCTTAGAGAAGGGCACAAAAACTAACAACAATTCAGCTACCTATGCTCATACACATTCTCATATCTTATAGTGATTGCGCTTCCTGCAGGGAAACGGATTCAAAATGTGAAACTTTGATGCTGGTTTAATATTCGATATAAAAATCTAGGGAACGTGAGCTCTACGATCTCTTAAAGTGACAAGATATAAAAATCTCCAACGGCCGAAATAAATTGGCACCACTCGTCAAAATCACACCACAATTGCTGTGTTGGTGTGGTACTCGATACTATTAGGAAAAGTTTGGCCCGTTTGAGTGTGTGACTGAGTGATTTCTTGAGTGCTTGTGAGTGTGTTTGTGTTCATAACCCAGGCATCCTTAGCGGGGTCCCATTAGCCCAGCGCATGATACCTATTTGGGTTGAGTGTGTGTATCCGTGGTTGGTCACTGGCGTGAAATTGCTCCCTTTTTCCCGCAAACAAACACGGCAATTGTTGTGTAATTTTGACGAGTGGTGCGAATTTTATACGGCAATGGGAGATTTTTATAACTTGTCATTCGATATACAATTTTCCATCTCACAATGTCCCACTGAGTGAAACCAATAGTTAAAAAGTATATTGCTAAAAAAATCCCACTGGACATCTCTATAACTGACAGACAAGAAAGAAATTGACAGGGACGCAGAGTCAAACAGGATGCTATTTTACAACTTTTCGGATGTGAATCAAAGAGAGGACTCGGTTGCTAACGAATTGGGTTTCTACGGTAACGAG
This sequence comes from Pyrrhosoma nymphula, assembly GCA_963573305.1. Lineage (NCBI taxonomy): Eukaryota > Metazoa > Arthropoda > Insecta > Odonata > Coenagrionidae > Pyrrhosoma > Pyrrhosoma nymphula. Next base: position 203,546,427 of record OY754327.1, on the reverse strand, counting down.
GGAAATTTACCGGTGAAAAGTAGTGTGGTCGCACCGTTCGGAAAAGCAGTTCGGCTGTGACGAGTTGGAACCTAGAAGCGTGCTTCGAGGCACTAATTTTATGCCCGATGTCTGAAATGATTTTATATCCATAATTGAAGTCTTTCTTCGTACGTAAAATGACATCATTAATTCCAAAAGAACCATCTAATATTACTGTTTCAACTTTCCTCTTTCTAACGGCTCACATACCATTCGGATGTCTCTAATACTTCCAGAGTAATTGAGGAATGTTTGTAGTACAGAATTTCTTCGCATCGTTCCAATCCTTGGGTACTCATAATCCATCTTTATCATCATCACCATTTGAGTATGACGTTTCGTGTCAAAATACTTTTTTCCTCCAAAGCGGTTGGTGGGAAGAGCCTTAAGGTGGTCAAGCGGTCAAACTCACGTGCATACAAGTGGAGACTGACGTCGCCTTGTGCTGTGCTCTTCGTTGTCAGGGGGAACTTTCCACGGCGACGTTGCTATGGAGAGAGGACGAGAGGGCAAGGGTCGAGGGAGAACACTATTGTCACAATCACGGCATTACTTTGCAATCAGTTTTTGATGTCATCAAGATTTGTGGAGAGCCGTCGCTTTTTAAAATATCGCCATAATATTAAAATTATTAAGAAGTGCAGGAATATTGGTCACTTTTTTCAGTCACATTTGAAATTTAAAAAAAGCTATTGGACGATATTTCTGAAAGTGAAGTGAACTATAAGAGCTATGCTTTATTTTACTATTGAAGGACTTTGTGCGAATCGAAATAAAATTAGTTAAAAAAAGAACTTGCTATACGAAACGACCCTGCATATCTACATTTCTCACAAGAAGGGAAAGAATGTCCAGCTCGGTCAACTAAAGGAGCCGCTGGATATTTAATTAGTCCTTCCAAAATAAAAATTGGATGCTTCAACCAGATATCTATAACTTTATGATACCCCCGAAAAAGTTTTAAATTTAAACTCGAAAAAAATATAAAATGAGGAGAGTAAGAGCAAAGACGCTAAAGAATTGGATTTGAGGCGTCTCCGTGGTTTGGCCAAGGAGTGGAGTCTGGAACTGACAAGCAATAATGAGCCCCAATAATGTGACCCGCTGGGGAGGAGAAAAAAGAGAAGAGAACATAAAAAATGAAGGCATTATGTAATGAAAGAAAATAGAATTTTCCTAAACTTTTACATCTTTGGCTTTTCACTTAAGACCCAAGACAAAAGTACATAGCTTAGTAACAGTAGCTTTGAGCATTTCCTTTCCTCTAAGGCATCGACGGGTGATTCACCTATTTCTCCACTGATATCCCAAATCTAACGGAAATTGCACTCTTGCCTTAAAATCATCATTCTGTTGGCACGGTACCACTTTTTGTTGATTGTTTTGTTTGGTTGGTGCGGTTTATTTCTTGATCTACGAAATGATAAGTAAATCAACTGCTTTTGAACTTCATCTCTTTTATCGGGCACAATATTATATTATTCTACTAAGTCTATAACTATTTCAATATGAGATTTCCAGCTGTATAAATGTTGTAAATAATAATTTAAAACAGGCTTAGGAATAAAAATTTGAATAACTTGTGCAAATATTGCTCTATCAATTACTATTCGTTTATTAGTTTACCAACGTCAACATGTAGAAGTAAAAACTAATCCTAGAGAAGCATTGATTATAGAATACAGTATTAACCGGTGAGAATTGAATTATGCGCATAATAAATAGGGGCAATTCAAAAGGCATATGTGGAATATTTCTCTCTCATGTCATTCAACGTCAATAGCCTGTTCGCCAGCGGTATCCAACAGCGTAATTTCACTTTCATATATGTGTCACCATTTTAACCTTTCGATGGCGTGGATGACCTTTCTGTCTAAATAGTAATATTCATGACTTTCTGCATAACGTTTTAAAGTTGTTGCTCTGCCTTTACCCACAACAATTTTTTCCACTGACGGTGGTAATGGGGGCTGAAAGGATCTGGTGAACACCAGCAACCACTTCGTACTTAACACACATTAATTTTTTTATTAATTAATTAATTAATTTAGAAATTTATTTTTCCAACAAATCCATAACAGCAAAGTTTTTCGGTAAATGATCGTTTAAAGGAAATGAAAATATTTTCGAGAGGTTCAAAAGAAGCTTATGTCATCGTCGACAGTAAATTGAAAATAATTACACATCTTCCCCCTAAGCCACACTCTTCTAAGTCAGTCTATTTTTACCAAGGTAGACATCATGTCTCTTCCTCTAAAATGGCGGAGTTGAGATAACTCTTTTCTCTTGTCCAACTTTGGAACGTGAATGTGACTTTCTCTCTTCCACAGCCAACCATTATCCGCTTCCAACTGCTTCACTCTTAACTACGTAAACTGGACGTCCATTAGACTCCCTTAAAGTAAGCCTTTTATCCTTTACCTTCATTACGTTTTATGCTTTTCCTAGACAACCCTTCCTCCTTCGTTATCTTTATGTGCATCTCCCAAATGTTCCCTCAGACCCTCCCTTTACCCATAAAGCTCCTATTGAACGTGCACTCCTTTCACTCTCTTTACCGGTGGTAAACTCTCTCTTCGAAAGAGAAAGTTTTGCCATCATCCACGGAAGCAGGAGCACGAAGAAAGGTGTAATTAACACTGAGCATCATGGTTTCCTGGGGATGTTTTCCTCACTTGATCACAGCGTGATTTCCCTCAAACACAGCGTCTCGCGCGAAAGCATCATTAGTGTCCTCAACCACGCTGCCAAAAAAAAAGCACCTCTTTTCCTCTTCAACTTCAATTTACTTTTTTATAGGTCACCTTTTATTCCTTTGGCGTATCTTATTTCCCTCATTTTCCATGTCTATCGTCTTATTGAACTAAGGGTATTTTATACAGCATTTCCCGCAGGTTAATGGCTTGTTTTACTTGTACGAATTCATTACATTAATAAGTGTGTTTGTCACCATTAAAAATCAATACTATGGGAAAAAAAGGGGGAAGGAAATTTCATTTACTACACATACTGACGTAATAAGGCATAAAATGAAGCGGAAGAATGTACGGCTATTGGTTTGATTCTCTAATCCAAATACACATGAAGTATTTCAGTTGCGTCAAACATACCTGAAGTTAAAAATCACGTTATATCTCAAGATGTTCTAACACGAGCTGGATAGAGCTTAAAACGCATAACAAATTTGGGACAATGATTAAGGTATTGCATGGTAAACTAATCTCATATATCATTTTCGTGATTTAATTAATAAGCAGCATATATCCATAACAGCCTTCATGGTATATATACCATCTGCGTAGAACGTAACGCCACGAATCAGACTCGATCCACTGAAACGCTTGTATTAAGACGTGTCTAATCTGTAACTAAGAGTTAATTTGTCCCTTTAATACATGCCTAAAGTTCTACCTGTTTGAAATAAATACGACTAACCATCTGTGTTAAAATTCCTCTTTTCTCATTCCGAGAAAAAGAGAAAGTTTTAACATTCGAGTTATGCTTTTCAAAAATTTTATTCTAGCAAATTTAAAGGACTGGTATAAGATATTTCCAACCATATTCTAATTGTGTTTCCATGGTTCTTTTAAATACCATAGGAAAAATCAAGGATAAGATAAAAAAAAATTTTTACTATAAAATAAATACATACGAAAGCTCAAAATGAAGAAGATGATGTTGTAAGTGTAATTCATGTTTTTAGCAAAACTTGATTATAAAAACATTTCCTACTACCAAAATGTTGTTTGGCGCAGTTTTAAAGATTCCTTCAACTGTTTTTATTTCTTTACACGCTAATGGCCGAGGACAAATTCCACATCAATGAAATAAATCAACAAAAATTAAGCTAAACGCAGACCTGCAGTGACTTGCTACTTAATGTACATCAAAATACATATTTCTGTATTTGAAATGGTAAATTTATGGATCAGTCTTCAACTCAGGAGTGGAAAAGTCAAAAATATTCATTACAAAATTTTATTGACATTTTTTTCGTCTGTAATTTCCATTTCCGCTCCAAATATTATTCATTACACCCTCTTATTTCAACTTCGTTCGCCCAACAATATTGTCCACCCTCACGCTATCCTCTACTCCCTCACGCTATCCTCTACTCCCTCACGCTATCCTCACTCCTTATTCATTCAGTGCAATGCAGCGCCATCGGCAGTCCGTTCCCGAAAAGTTGTCACTCGACTTTGTTCGTCGCTCCCACTTTGGAGCGCAATATAGCAAAACTGATAGGCTGTTGTTGGTGATTGGGGGGGGGGGGGGTTGGGTTGGGTAGAGGTGCGGAATTCCTTAAATGTGTGTCTCGCTGTGAGAGTGGAGATCAATAAATTCGTCCTTCCGAGACTGGGAGACTGCAACTTACGTGACGGTGAGATTTTTCGGCTACACCTAGGCGGGCATCAAGCGATACTCCCACGTTCCTATCCATTCTCTGCTGGGTCCATTGCTACCCTTTAAATCCTGTCTCTCTCTTTCTCGTGATTAATCCTATTTATTTACCAACAATCCCTTACTCCTTTGCTGAAAAAAAACTTACGATATGTGTAGTAAAAAGACAAAAATTAGAAAAATGAGAGAAGTCGGTTTTGGGCACAGGGAATACGACCTATTCACGGTTTCACGTGAATACGCCTGCGTTAGAGGGTATAAGCCGTAAAGGCCGTCGCTTATGGCGCGTACCGCGTCGAATTTCTTATCTACCCGATTGCGGCTCATTGACGTTTCACGTCGATTATGAGTTAACATCTGAAATTTCTAAAAAATGTTATTACTTATTTTGTATTTGTCATTGACAGTACTGCACAGGGTCCACCTTAATTATGTAAAATTATGCAAGATCTTTCCATTGAAATCAGTACGCTAGCACATCAGAGTCGCGAGATGTGCGGCGTATAAATTTCCGCCCAAGCTAAAAATAACCGCCAGCAATCGCGGGCCCCAACTCACTTTTCGCTCAAGCACGTCATAACCCCGATCGTACGATACTAGAATCATTTCAATCATGTCATTAGTCACGAAACTCTAGCTTCATGATCGCCCGGGAAACGTTACATTGCCGATACCCGCTGGTACCACATTTCTGGTGTGATTTTTAAGACTTTTATAACCTTTTTATGGAACATAAGAAATAGGTAAACTCGTAGTAGATTTCCCTTAATGGCTATGAGACTTTTTGAACTATCTTTTGTTTCCATTTTGGTAGTTGTTGCTTCTCTCCCTTGCACGAAATCAGGGGATAATAGAGAATAAGAATAGCGTCTATTAACAGCACCTTAAAACGATTAAATTTATTATAGAGAGATAACATTAAGCTTTGTGAGAAAATTTAATTACACTATGGGTACATTTCTTATCTTATTGTCACCTAACGTAGGTGTAGCTATCAGTTATTCCGGCATAACGATGACACGGGAGAGTCGACTGCGATAGGGCTGATGCAACAGAGGTCAATGAACTACTAACTTGCAGTTTCTGTCAATGAAATATTTATATCATTGTTCTGGTGTCGAAAGGACCTATGAGCTTTGCAGCAATCATTTCATAATTTAAAACTTTTTACTTACACTGCATTCAACCCTGGTCCGAAACCCATTTAATTCTTCGCAAATTAACAATATTATTGTAATGTGTTGCTTGGCATTGCAAAATCAACATATTCGTTAGTTTGTGTAGTCATTTGTGATACCTAAAAATTAAGACATTGGTAAGAAATACATACGATCGATGTCTGCGATGATTCAATGGAATTCACCAGAACGACGGTAAATGGCGAGTTCATGGAAAATGTGGCGACTTAACGCTAAAACAGCCGATGCAACCATTTTGGCTCCTTTTAGATATTCAAGAGCTGTATCTTTGTTCTGTATGCCTTAATAATATTAATTTTTTCTGACTTTTAATTAATGTTAATGACAATGCCACTGGAAAAATTTTTGTGGCTCATTGCGAGTACTTCGTCAGAAAAAAGGTAATTTACCTCGGACATCCACGGGAGCCAATTTGGCTCCATTGACGACCGTGAATGCCTTTGAGTTTTACAGCGTAAAGTTTGCTACAAACATCAATAACTATGTATTTATTTGCTTTTTTACATTGTATCAAGGGTATATTTAAGTTAATTTCGATGATCTACTCCTTAATTTCCAATCACACTATCAAAACATATATGTGGTGCTCATAACACGACAATGTCTTTGAAATTGCGTCAAGAAGCTGAAGAATCCGATTTACCATAAGCATGTACTGATTGTGTTTATTTTGTATTCATTTAGAGTTTCAGAACTCAATAGCTCAAATAATTGAGTAATTGCTCAAATCGCTTCACGCTCACAAATACATTGTCCAAACAGGATTTTCATCACTCAGTCTTCTATCTTTCGCCGTGAAATCTAGATCGGTTCGGAAGAGGTAAGAGCTTCTTTTCTCGGCAATGTCTTTGATGCAACGCCTACAACCTAAAGACATTATTAACCAGGGAATCACAACATGACATTTTGTAACGCAACTCACAACATGGGTCGAATTCGACCCAATGGGGAAGTCGACATTTGTTTTCTTTCAAAAACCTTAATGGATCTTAAACAAATAAATGAAATTGGTTTTAGTGAGCATTTGCTCGAACGATGTTTTTGTAAAACAATAAAAAATATGCTTGAATAATAGGCAGTTGCATTAAATATATTGAAATTGATTTTCTTATAAATTGAAAAGATTGTGATTCGGTATTCCCCGCAAACTCTGATTTTCACACTTTTTGCATGTGACATTTTCTCTTCCATCATATTCCTTGGAATAGTATTGACATCTTACTGGTCGTGCAGAAGATGTGGAAGGTTCTAACTGGTTCACATTTCCTACAGTCAAGTCAAGAACGTCCATGACATGCAAACGCAATTCCATCGGCAGTGGAGCCTTTTCCAATTGAGACCTCATGTGCGTCTTAACCAAAGATAATGCCAATTCTTTCAGTAATGATGAACGATTTCGTTTCCCACAATTTAACTTATGTAAAACGTACCCAATTATTCCGTCAGTTTCCAAAATGGCATAAAAAGATCATAATGGCAACCTTTATGCTTTCCATCCAGTCCTAATGCTAAGGCAAAGCTTATGAAATACATTTTCTCCACGTCATTTATCATTATAGTGCAAAACGACCTCAGGTATCTTAGGAATATCGTCTACATCGCCTCTGCAACGCATATAAGAGAGCAAAAGGAAGTTATTATTTATCGTTGGATAGATTATCAGACATTTTTAATACAAGAACTCATATGTCTTATTTATTGCGATTCGTTGTACATATATATGCTTTGGGAATTTCAGATTTATTTCTCCAAATAGTACCAACCATTGTGAGTTTCTGCCCCACCAACCTGTCGCCGAGTTCGATGGAAGAGAACCAATTATCGTCCATAGTGAAATTCCTGTTGGAGCCGTAAATCTCTTTGGTGAGTTCCATTACGTACTATGTCGGGATATACATATAAGGATCTATGATCTGCTTTCCTGTGTACGGAATACACAGCAGAGACAAACGGTTCTAAAATGACGCATTCTTACAATTTAAATCCATACTTGTCTGGCTTATTTTGTTAATATATTCTAAGTGGACATCTTCCACGGAAACTAAGCAAGGTTTCGTCAACTGTCACATTTTCAGAGGGAGTATACTTGCCTATACATATACACTGCCATCCTGCATTTGGTCCCACATCTCTGGTCAACTTCTAATGCTCTCAACTATGAACATGGAGAGTAGCAACTGTCATAGCAACTGTCATAGCAACTGTCATAGCAACTGTCATAGCAAATGTCATAGCAACTGTCTAGCAAACCGATGGCTGCTTTGATTACTAATATTATTACTAATGTTAAAAACAAATGTTTGCTCTAATTAATCAGTAATTAGCATACTAAATAATTTTTTCTCACAAACTACACATTTTGCAGCTCCTTTTGGTCCATGGAGACTTAACACAATGATCTTTCCGGGGGTTCTGGAATTTTTAGCGTGAAAGGGTTCTACAAACCAATCAGTCCCATTTTTACTTACCAGTTTATTGCATTCTTATTCCACTGAAGCACTCCTTTCATTTTACTCTTCCTCACTATCTTCGTCCAAAACTCCCTCAATGCCGCCAGGTAAAATTCATGTATCTTTCTCATTAGCCCCCACTTCGCCATCACTCTTATCTTCGAATTCTTCACTCAAAAGATCTCTTCTGATTTTTTCCTCAGTCGAAAATACTCTCAATGACGCTATCTGAACGGCCAAATCCGATGGAATAAGAAGTTACGTAAATCTCTAACAGGGGCAGTATCCAACCCAGGCATATTCCAATTACCGTTATTGAGTCTTCCTTGAATGTTATGTGAAAAAATAAATTAATCGATGACAGCCACACCGAGATGACACTGAAAAGTAAAGGTAGTGAGAAGCGCGCATGCTTAGAAAGATCGATGTGGGCGTAATCGTTGTTAGTATGACGACATGGGTCGGATCCGACCCGATGTTGTGGTTCCCTGGTGAAGATTCTAAGCAAAATATCTGTAGATCAATCAGAAGTTGAAGATGATTCACCTAACAGTGACGGCGATTCAGACTATGAGGATTATAACCAGGGGAAAGGCATTTCATCGGACACCGAGTCTTCATGTGACAAACCGCCTGCAATAAGAAGCTTACTAACTGCTCCCGCTAAGAGTGAGTACAGAGTCATAGTCATCTACAGTCATATTTATAGTATTATTTCTTCGCTTGAGTCACCCAAGTGTCTGATATTAACAACGGAGCCAAAATGGCTCCGTTAGTTGTTCTAGAGTGGTAGTAGAGCTCGGCTGTTCTATTAGGTGTCTGCATTGTGACTGCATTTCGGAGAAACTAGGCTCCGCCTACTGCATTCTAGTTGGTTTTCGCGAAGTCACGTGCCGGGAGACTGTCTCTTCCCTCACCCCCAAAAAACTTAAGCCTGCCTCTCAGTCGCAAAGATATTTGAAACCGATAATAGTGTTAACTTTGTGCAAATCATATGACTCACTCAAGAACTTCATACTTTGTATTTTCCACACTAGTACATTCTCGACCATGGTTACAAAAGTAACTGCCTCATCAATTTTATAAAAAACAAAACGCAAACAATATGGCAGAAACGAAAACGAAACGAAATATGGAAGAGAAGCCATGGCGGAAGATAAAAAAGCTTGAGAAACACAAAGTACAAATTCATTGGACGTAAATTGTGAAATTCGAAGTACTCAAGCAATCGCGCATATTCTTTTGACAAATAGATATTTTGGTGTGCATCTTTGATGAATAATTACAGCAATATTCGGAAATTAATAATAACTGGAAAATGTCTGATGATACAATATCTTTACCGAGGAGAATTTCTTTCATGGAATAGAGATTCTCTCGAGTGGTGAAATAGAGACATATCGTCCTTGAGTCCCCTTTAGCTCTAGATTGGGAAATCACGAAAGACGCTACCAAAACAACTCTACAGCACATGGGAAAGATAGTGAGTGAACATGTTTCTGCGAAAAAGAAATAATTGCTAAGCATTGAAACACGAGTTCGAGCCATGAGATGCCATCAATTGTGATGTTATACATTATGCTACAATGTTTTAACGCCACGTTTCTTTCCCAGTTCCCTCGGATATCGTCATCGGTCGAGGAGAAATGTTGTCCGTACTTTTCTAACCTAGAGCTTTGTGAGTCTCCTCTTCCTCCACCGCAACGCCGCGAAGCGGGAAAGAAGCAGACTAGACATGAGGGAATGGGAGTAGGATGGGGTGAAGGAGAAAAATCAAGAGATCGAATGACTGAATTGTTGCCCTTCATTTGTCGGTTGCGATTTCGTCACCGCCCGAGGTGGTTCGAGTATCGGAGAGAGAGAAGGCCACCGAATTCAAAGATGAGGACTTATTTTTCGTTTTCGTTTTTTATTTTTCTGGCTTACTGGTCTCATTATATTTCCATTCCTTCATTTCCAGTTCATTTCATTTGCCCTTACGTTCACTGTACAGAAAATGGCGATGCATTACTTTTTAAGTCTTTAACGTGAAGAATCAACGATAAAAGCTCAGGTTGAAGAAAACTGATACTTTTAATAAATTAAATGCTGCCATTGGTGTGAAATCGATCAAGGAAGAATTTTAAGCAAGTGGAGCGAAAGACGATTAATGTAGAAAGACCCTCAAAATGCAATTAATGTAATACATCAGGGGTTGGAAGCAATATGAAAATGTGAAATGCATTTTATCACGACGAAAACTACGAAGTCATCACTTTTATTTGATGACATCAATTGGGTATTTTCCAAAATTTTAAATTTAAGTTTACGTATCTTTATATGTTACTTTAACTCAAACAAGTTTTCGGAGTGAAAATAGTTTTAAAATTGATTCAATATTAATTGAGATATTTAAGATTAAAATAGTCGAAATTTCAAATTTTTTTACGCGGCTGCGAAACGAAATCTGATTGGCTTGACGTAATTTTCGCTGAGCGATAGACAGCTGTGAGGGAGAGAGTGAAGGACTGTAGAAGAGACCGTATATTTACAGAGTTTTCATTGAAAACAAAGACTATGGCGTGCAATGGTTTTATTAAAACCACATCAGATAATTTACCCAAAGTATATATGTTTATGGTAGGCGTTTTTATGAAGAAGGACGAGCGATTTACTGCTTCCGAAATTCGTGGAGCTCAAGTCCAAAAACTGTTAGCATAAAGTTTGCTTGTAAAATCGTCATTCCTGTTGTTTATCATTTTAATGCATATAATTATGTATTTGGTGTATGAGCTTTATTAATTGTTTTTCCAATACACTCAATCATTATAATACTTCTTTATTTCTCAAAGTCCATACCAGACCATGCAACAGTAAACAAACAGTACCTTAGTAACATATCAACATAACACAGTACTTGCCAAATATTTACGCTGCAAATACTTAACACACTTAAGACGTTAATTTGTGATTGTTTGTAGAGGTTTCTATAAGTGACTTCTCTGCTATAGAAATGTCGAAAAATAGATTCTCATCTCCTAAATGTCTATTCAAAGTTTAATTTAAGTGTTGCTTTATTATAAAGATTCTCTTGAGAGTTATGGTGGTAATGCTATAGGATACGTCTAAGTGAAGAGAGGTGGACCACTGTGAACAGTCATTGCAAGAATATGTCCAGAACACAAAGTGTGAAGTAAAGCATTCATTGTGCAGGTGGATATTGAGGAATCCAAGGAAGACATTTCAAACATTCAATGTCGTGATTGCGTGAATGCATTTCTTGTTCGGTGTTTTCACCGATGTATTTGTAAATTGTGGCACAAAACACCATCTACATATGCCATTTAAAGGCACATCAAAAACAGAAAAACGTCCAAACTAATTTCACCGCACCAGTTTCCACCGTAAGCATAAGAAAACGCCTGGGTCTAAATGTAAACAGCGAAAATGACGTCACAGGTCATTCGGTTGTTTTCGGAGTGTGCTCGGGAGGATTCGTAACCTTCAACTTTCTTTAACTTTTAAAACCGAAATTCATACAATTTGATAAGAAAACTTTGAGCCAATGCAATAAGTTCAAGTAACAGAATCAGAATATCGGTAGTTTGAAGTACGTGGAAAATACCCAATTGTTGACTCCTATACAAACGAGTAAAATGTGATAAGGTGGCCGTGTAATGTACCATGTCGGGGTGGAAGACAAAACAAAGTAAGGGTCTAAATGTTTCTATTATTTAATTTATATCGGATATTAATAAAATGCATTAAAACTCGAAACAACGCTGACGAAACAACATGAATATTACCATAGTATCTAATTTTCTAACGTGGGTGTTGTATTGAAATTGTGCCAAAATTCCCCCCCCCCCCCCCCTCGAAACCTCGAGACTCGAAAATCCTCGGAGACTCTGCGAGACGCGAAGTCTCCTGCGGAACTCATTAAACAAATTTTAATTGCAATTACATTCTGCATTGTGAACAAAGTAATGTTATTATGGCATGAAGTATTCATTCGTTGAGAGGAAGGTTATTCTATCAAATACATTTTCATTCCATGGAAGAGGTCAAAATTTTCTGTTCACAGTTTTGTTCTCAAATAGTTTTTACAAACTCAATCCAGTTACAAGTGCTCCAAAAGCTGATTTCGGATTGGTGGAAACATTATCAATAAGTAATCCACCAATCACGAAGAATCTTCGTCTCTAGATCCACTATAAAATGACTGCCGTTTCACCGTCCTCCCCACGTTCCAGCGAGGACACCGTCGGGTGAGCACAATGCACGGACGATGGTCATCGACAGCCTTGAGACATCGGCCGTTAACACAATCGCTCATATCAACGAGGGAGCACCTTTGACATTGGGAGAGCTGGAGCAACTGACCATTGGCAATGGCGAACGGGTGTCCTTGTTAGGGCACTCTTAGCCCGTCGGCAGAGCAGAGAGGGAAGCCTTCATCACGGCGTCTTTTTCAGGTTCATCAGCGACTAGATAGGGACAGGGATTTGGATTGACGTTTGAGCGGCCCGACCCACGGTAGCCAACCTTACTTCCCGAAGGGGCCTCCCCGCCCGGGGATCTAAGGCCCGAGGTTCCGGCCCGGAGAGAATGGCTTCCGGTCAGGAGACCGGGGGTCGAGAAAACTACGGCTGGTACATAAAGAACCTCTTAGCCGCCCCCGACGCACTCGTTGGCCTGGCTAAGGGCCCCAAGTTACACCCCTGGCCATTGCACTGCCTTTGCACTCTTAGGCAGGCCAGGGACCAAAGTTCAGAACCCCGTCCCACGCAAACAATGGCTAACTGAGATCCGGGTTCTCACGCGTTGGTGCAGATAGGGTTGCTCTCCGCTCTCCTGCGTGAAAGCGGTCCAATCAAGGTACACGCGGGTGGGGGAGGAATATTAGGCACTCTACTTGCTGGCCTATGTACTTGATGGACAGAAAGTGACACGCGTTTAACACACCCTCCGAGGCCTTTTTACTTGCATGCACTAGGGGTTCGTCTTACCTTGAGAAGACGAGTGAAAGAGTCGCGCTTTCCGGCTAACATCTACATACATGTAATTATACATTAGCTTACTCGCCGCTCTGCTTCGAGTCTGGGAAGTCCCGCCATTAGTTATAGTTCAACATAGTTTTTAGGAACATTTATGGTTGATATTCTTGCCTAATATTTAGAAGCTACTACAATGATAAAATAAACATTGTTACTTGATAGAGATTAAAAACCCATTCTGATTGGATTTCACCCCATCCCCCTTTAGTCAAACCTACTAATATTTAATTAAGAGTTCCCAGCTACACTCTTGTCTGGTTTTAAGCGAGCGCTTTTCTGTTAGCATTGCGGTATCCATTACACAATTTTATTATATCGTTAATGGTAATATTTGTTTATTTGATTTATTTTAACCATTATTTCCCTTTCAGAATACAAATTATAAAGCTATTTAGTGCGTACCATATTTGAGGTAACTTTTTTTCGCAATTACATAATCTATTTTTATGCTGAAGAAGCCTCCGTTCATTTCTCACTATCTATAACGTTAATTCAAAAGATGCATTTAACCAGAAGGTTAAGATTCAACAAAAATACTCCAACGATAAAGAACGCAATCACTACCACTTCCTTATTTTGTGAATCGAACAATGTTTTATTCACAGTGAAAGCATAGAAAAGTCAACCGATATTTGGATAATTAATTAAAATATTTTACCATTTCCTTGGTAAGGGCGTTCACATAGCTGTCTAGCATGTAATGAAATCAATGTGATGAAAAACAAATTACTGTAGATACGAGGGTCGTTCAATAGGCCTTTGAAAATCCAAGAGTTGGCGCTCAAAGCATCGAAAATGGTTTTTTTAGTGAGCATCGTTACTCAATAATCAGCTGTTAAAGCCTTAATTATATGCATAACATGGTTTCATTTTCATTTTTGATTGAAGCAGCAATATTTTGTTTATTAAGAAAAATGAAAAAAGCGAGTTTCGAGCGGTGAATAAACACTTATATTTAAAAGGCCCAACACCGAAAGAGATTAAATCTCAGTTGGATTAAGTTCATGGTATATCTGATTCTGCGTTAGCAAATATTTACACTCGTGTAAATAAGTTTAAATGCGGCCGTACATCCGCAACAGATGACCAACGTCCAGTGGAAGTGACTACCCCCGAAATTATTGACAAAATCCGCGATATGGCTTTGAGTGAGCGACAAATCATAATGCACGAAAAAATTGAGGCTACCGGAATATCACAAGGTACAGTTCATTTTTACAGTATATAAAGTTATCGAATTCATCAAACAGCTTGCAATATTAGCAAGAAAAGAGATTAGTAATGTCGGAAGAAAGAAGCAAACATTTTGGGGAATAAGTACGGAATATATATTCTTTCAATAATCTCCTCGAATTTCACCCTCCCAGGAGGCCTGCCAGAAAGAGTGATCGGCAATGTAGTTACCATCTCTTTGGTTTCTTACTAATGACAAACTGGAATATTATCTTGAACCTATAGAACTATATAGCTTTATCGATATTTTATCACCAAAGGCAGGGAATGTTTCCTTAAATTTAACCACAAAGTATTCGCAATCTATAGGAACATCAATTTATTAATTAGAGACGGTTTTTCCCCACTGTTTCCTTAATACGTTTTTACCTAATCTCGATTTGGTTTCCAAAAAATTATGAAGATTCGCTGTGTAATTTCTTGTAAAGGGTTTTAATTTTAGCGAAAATACAGCGTGAAACTTTCAGCTCTAATGGCGGATATTCAAGGTTATTTTTGGTAAACATGTGCTCATGCACGTGCATGTCACACATTTGGACCCTCATCAATCAGTAATTGGGAGTCAATGATAGTGATTACGAGGTAGTTGACATCAATCGATTCGTTTAACAAAAGATAAATGCTAAATCACCATAATTATGCATGATAATTGAATCCTGGCAAATAGCCTACCTAAGGAAAATTCTTGCGATAAAGTTGTCCATGTTTTAATGCAATTGGATTTAGTGTAGCACTGTATTCTGTTATTTTCCTGGCAAATCGAAGTACGAACTGCGATGAATTTCAATTTTTGATATCCTGAGAAAGAACCAGCAAATTCCATTTTACGTTTCCATTTTTAATAAAAAAACTTGGTATTTTTCCACACTTTATTTAAAAACTGCGACCGGTTTCAACTTAATAAGGCATTTTCTGGTAAATTCTGAAGCTTAGGGCATACAATACACACCCTTCAAAATACCCAATATATAAGCTTCAGAATGTGCCAGAAGATGCCTTATTAAGGTGAAACCGGTCGCAGTTTTTAAATAAAGTGTGGAAAAGTATAACGTTTTCTTTTATTAAAAATGGATGTATAACACTTCCACAAAGTGAAGCCTGAAACAATAAAATATATTTTACGTTTCATTTACATGAATGTGGGATAGGAATCTCACTCCACCGTATAATACTTATTGCTGCTTAATAGTTGTTAAGTATTGGGAAAGGACTTAAACTCTTAGTGTGAACTAAAAAATAAAGCATATTAGGCATAAGGTCACTTTAAAAATTCATATCAAGCCAAAAGCGACGGGGTATGTGTGACAGCAGATTTTAACAACAAAATTGAATGTGAAGGAATCAATCGAAGAAAGTTTCGTATTGTCAAATAAAAGCTCTATTAATAACACAACTCCAGCCTCTTTCTAGGAAATTTTTTTTTTATAATTATAACCAATATTGCAAAGGGAGATAGCGATTTGCTATGCGTAATCTGCCAATTTTATATCATTATGCACTACGGGACTATTTTTCCGTTCACCCGCAGCTAGAGCGCATGTCGTCCACCCTGTGCGGGAAGAATCTATTCTGACGGAGCCTGTCCCTCCTTCCCACGGGCCGAGGCCGGGCAGTTATATGACTCATGTGATCACCTCCCGACCCTTTTCTCGGGATCCCAGGGGGTGGGCACCGGAAATGGTTGAGGGATCAGTGGGAATTTGAACTAATTTTGAAAATTTGTTTATAGGCGTAATTGTTGAAAAAAATATGAAAATATTTTTTAAAAGCAATTTTCTGTTTAGTTTGATACCAAACACCAAAGAAATCCGTTGATAATTAAGCCGGGCGCGAGCATAAGACAACTAACTTTTGAGACAACCATAGATCATTGAGCGAGCAATCGGAAGAAAGGGTCGTACCTCATTGCGGTGATATGCGATCCCTAAAGAGCGTGGGAACGGAGTGGTTTGGGTAAAAAAGGTGGATTCCCAAATGTCCACCGCTGGAAAGAAAGAGTTAGGGTCATAAAAATATGAAAGGGCTGAGGGAACAGTTAGACAGAGAGGGACAAACGTACAAGAACGTTTTTTCCGCAGTTGCCGGTGCACACGAACATGTACGTTTTCCGCAGTCTAAGGGTTAAAATAAAATCAATTTCGAATAAAAAAAATCGTTTAAAATGTTGAAAAATTTTCCTTTTTGAAAAGAAGCTGCATTTTTGTTATGAATTGTAACTGGGACCCATTTATTTTTTAATAACACCACATTACTAATTCCTAAATGATTATAATAAAAAACAGGGTACGGCTACGTCTTGTTTTTGATACATGTTTGTTATTACTATCGTCATGACCATTGACCAGGCCGGAAAATAACCTTCTGTGAAATTGACTTCAGTTGAGCAGAACTTTCTAAAATCTCCTGATTCTGATCTCGGCTATTCTTTCCCTTGGCCATCATTCCCCAATGGCCTTGCTACTGGATTCCAACCCCCACCTGTTGAAGTACGACGCCAGGTGACCTTGACCCATGACACGAGCTCTCATTTATTACCTTCACCCAATTAAAATCGGCGGCATGAATTCCCCATTATTAGGGCTCAGTAGTGTTTGGAGAAAGGGTGATTAATAGCTTACCCAATAAAATTAGCGGCACCTTCATCTATTCACATCGCAACTAACTGAGAAGGTGGAAACGGAAAGGGAAGGAAAGAACACGTTTTTAGCTGATGGTGATGCACGCAAGTGACCAAAGAACATTAAATAAATATTTTCCCAAGCAAGTTATTCCATATTGGCATGTTCACTCATCATCATCATCAAGGTAGATCTGTCCTTCAACAGGTTCCAGTTGAACTCCTCCAAACTTCTTTTATTTTGTGCCCACATTTTCATCTCTTGATAACTCCTATTCTCCTTCAAATCCGTCAATATATAAAATTTTCTTCCGTTTTCCTTTCACTTTCCCTTCCATTGTCTTACTCAGGAGGCAGTCATGCCTCATGATGTGCCCTAACTAGTTTGCCTTCCTTCTTTTTATTGCATTCATGATTGACCTTTTTTCGTCAACCCATTCCAAAACTTGGCCATTCCTCACCCTGTATGTCCACCTCACTCATCATTCTTCTCCATAATCACATTTCAAAACTTTCAAGATATTGAACTTCTTTTTTTCTATAGGTCCAAGCTTATGATCCATACAGGAAAAAGCTCCATACAAAGCAGTTGGCAAGTCTCTTCCTTAGGGTATAAGGTATTTTTTGGCAGTTAACAGAACTTTTTTTTCAAAGGCTTTCTTTCCCATGGATATTCTACTCTTTATTTCCTTAGTAGAGCTTCCATCTTTATTTATCACGCTACCAAGATATTTGAAAGATTCTACCTGCTCTAGTCACTGACCTTTGACAGTGATATTAACATCTCCTTCTTCTTTCCCAATCCTCATATCCTTTGTTTTAGTAACATATATTTTCATTCTGTACATCTCTTCAACCTCATGTATACTTTCCATGTTTTTCTGTAACACTTTTTCTGTCTCTGTCACAATCGCTTGATCGTCAGCATAATTAATAGTTTTTATTTTTACTCCTTCAACATTTACCCCTCTCGCCTTCTTTAGAGCTATTTCCATTAGCTTTTCTGAATAAATTTCCAATAAACAACAGAAATAAGAATTTCCAATTCTAATTTCTGTTGTTTCCTTGTCTTCTAATTTCATTATAACTCTCTGTCCCGTGCATATATCTTTTAAAAACCGTCTATCTTTCCAGCCAATTTGAATGCTTTTCAACATTTTCATCAGCATGCTCCTGTTGAATATTGTCAAAAGCTTTTCCCCAATCTATAAACAAATATACAGTGATTTCTTCATTTCCATAAATCTCCCTGCTAACATTTTAAGGCATCCAATCGCACTCACGTTCACTACGCTGGTCATTAATTTAGCGTACGCGATTATTTTTCACATTTAAATACAAAAATTCCATAAAAAATAATGAAATATCCATCCAGCGAATGAAATACGCATAGTTTATCACATCGCAGTCCACCCCATGTGCTTTCCGAGTATTTCCACGTTCAAGAGGTCGCCCGACGGCTGCCTCCTCAACACTCTTCCTCGAAAGGTCAAAGGTCGTCGGGACAGCCCTTTCCGCGGGGAAATTTTGTTGAAGAAGTATAAGTCAGGTACGGCCGTGTCGAAGATACAGCCGCGAGATTTACCTACGTGAATACTTCCGAATTATTCAGTTATATTTAGCGGCCGTCGAGGTGCTAGCGACAAAGTTTGACGCTTGCCATTTATTTTAGATTATTTCTAACAAACAACATTCAAAATCAGTTTCATGGCACCAATGAAAATATCTATGCAAGATCTAACATCTACATAATACCTTGCAAGCTACCTCAATGGCGTGTAGCAGGGAGTGAGATGTCACCAACATGCATTAAACTATACGTAACGTTTGGTGACAAATTCAACGCGCTATCACATAGTGGTGAGAGCAAGATACGGTGCGCGATACTTGTCCCCATGCACCCAAAATAGCCTCCACCCACGCCTCTCCCAATAGCCACGTCAAATCAAGTACACACTCGCATTGGATTCGTATAACTAATTGTACGAGACCGCATTTATTTCAATCGCGACATTAGTCATGAAGTAAAATTGTCGGAATGGATTACTTCACCTGAATACGTTACATCGCCGGCCTGCTATTAAAAGAGCACGTACAGTAAGTTTAAAACGTTTGAAGTTTTCCTCTCCTGTCTGTATGAAGTCCATTTTGCACAGCACCTCTCCCTTCCGTCGTCCTATACTACAATTGCCATGTTCCATGTCGTCCTTCATTCCATTTTTAATCCCTCTTATCCTATTCTCTTCCCGTTTCTTCCCATGTTCCTCTTCTTCCTTGTTCCTGCTCCGGGTGGTCGGTATTACGAGCCCAAGTGGCTTGGTTGGGCGTGGTTTTACTCGTGGGATATTCTTGAGTGATGCTAGCGGCGTACGACTGAAGTAAAAAAAAATTGGTGTGCTTAAGACCACACGGGAGAAGTGTAAACTTCTATGGCGATATTATTCAAAAATGCACTATATATAAAAAAATATCATGGAAAATATTTTGGGTATAAAAAAATTCTGCATAAAAAAATTTACAAAGTACACAAAAAAATTTTATCCAAACATTATAAAAAATATTTACACATCAATTAGTTACAAAATTTTCTACACGCATGCGCGCGCCGAAAGGTATACATACAGCATCAGCACAGCGCGCTATTCCGCGCTCATGCTATAGCTAATACACATAATGCGTACCTACTATTATTGTATACAGGGTGTTGCAATAAAGCAACGACAACGGGGGTGAGGTAGTACATTGAAATGTGTTGATCATTTTTTAATAAGGTACGAAAAAAATGAAAAAAAGTTTCTTCAAGTAGTGTTGGTAAAACCTCCACTAAAATGTGTGGTATTGAGCTACATTTAAGTGAAGCGGCAACATGTTAGGTCCAATCAAATTGTCACCAATTATCCCGGCCCAGATGCCCTGGAATCTTTCCTGGTAGCAGCGTACAACTTTTCCCTTAGGATTTACATTTTTTTATATATTTTTTAAATTTTGTTATTATTTTTTTTTATTTTTTTGTACCTTGTTATAAAATGATCAACACATATAAATGTACTACCTCACCTCCGTTGTCGGTGTTTTTTTGCACCACCCTGTATAGCCGAGCGTGACGTTCAGGAGCGTGACGCCCAGAATCCGATTTACCGCCTGCAGAATTTTCTGTGCGTGGTGCGCCTTTTAGAACTTCACACTTCAAAACAAAAAAGGTCAGAAATATTAGCTGCCTAATCCATCCTGTTGGGAAGAAATCACGCGGCCATATCCATGGCAATCAAAACCCAATACATATTTGTAATCTAACGTATGATGGAGGTGCACAAAGGACAGCGTGAGATTGGGTGGAGCGTATTTATTGAATTAAGTTGGAGCGAGCGCACGTCAGTATTAATTGGATTGCAGCCAGATAGTGAGGAATGTTTGTGAGCATTGAAGGGGCAATTTTAAAAGGGACGGGAGCGGGGATTGAATACGGGGAGGTAACTCATAGGATATGGGGCAGCGGAAGTGATGTAGAACGGCAGTTAGGTACAAGGAGGGCGGTACGTGTTGCGGAGAAGAAAAAGATTTCATTGAATACGAGGCTAAAATAATCGAAAGAAAGGGAATATCAGTGCTGAGATTAAGATTAAGACATACCTACGTGGAAATCAGGAATTAGGAGCTTGGGAATGAATTTGAGTGTTGTAAATTATAAGGGGTCGTGGCAATTGTTACGGTCTGAGGGCATGAGTGGCGGGGGTACATTCACCCTGGATAAAATCACCTCCTATTATAATTTTTTTAAAGATAGAAGAGTGAGTGAATATTTTAAACAAAACATTTTTCTGTTTGTCGATGAATATCTTTTACCAAGACCACTTTTATTTAAATTAAGCGACCCGGGTTTCAGTGAATAATCACCATCATCAGGCATTAATTGAGGTATGTTTATCCAAATTGTTTCCGTAGTTACGTAACGGAAGGGGAGAAGAAGTTTGAAACGGAGGCCAGAATAGGGGAAAAGGAAGGGTATTAAAGGTATTCCTGGTTAATTAGGGTGTTGTCGTGGTTATTCAAAATTTTTACATTCACAGATGAAAAAACAGTTTATAAATCCATGTTCATCGTAGTAGAGTGATGCAGCACGGGAGTGAACTACTAGACGAAGGTAGCGCTTTAAACTGAACTTTGAACGGCTGATAGGTTCAAAAACTGAGAAAAAGACTCAAGTCCGTCGAAGTTGCAAAACTTTAATGATAATCGATTGCACGTCACGAAGATAAATAATGCAATAATACATTTTTCGTCTCCCTGGCGATTCAGCACCAAATGCACTAGTTCAAGTAGAATTCACCAAAAGGTGTTGCCGAATGAAAACAATTACATCCATCTAAACCAAACACGTTCTATTCTTTTCTGGACATGAATAGAATTTAGGGGTTTTGGCATAATATTAGAAGGACATGATATAAAGCATGAAGCGGATTGAACATAGGTATGTTTTAGGCCTTTACGTTTTTCTAACCAACAGTCCCTCCGACTAACTATACATCCGATAATAAGTTATGGAAAGAAATGGAAAACGTTCAGCACGTTGTATTGGAATTAATGTAAAGAGTACGTTTATTGCTTTAAGAGACTATTATAATGCAAAGATTAAGAATTATTCATGGGCAAAAGAGCCATTTTGAAAGTTTAAATGAATACATTACAAATATAGAGCGTCGAATTGCTCACAAGTGGCTACTTCTGTCTTAGGTCACACAAAACATTCTCATACACGCCCAAAGAGAAATGCAACAACTAACTTATTTTTAGTCAATTGGGAATCAATTTCTTTCAAATTGGGCCATATTTCTTCGCATTTCCACTTTAATATTAAGCTAAACGTATTTAAACTAATTATGCAATAACAGGAAAACCAATTTTCATCCTCTTTCAAATATCTTGGACTTACTCAAATATTGGTGGTTTTGTGGTTAATACAATGAAATAAAAAGTATACATTCAACGGAAAGAGGCATTTAGGCACAAGGATAAGCAAGAAATGTTCAAAATTCACAACTAAAATCAATAGAAAATAAATTCACGACCCATATTTGCAATAATTAATGACTGAATTGAGCATTTCAAACACAAGATGTGATTTGAGTGAGAAAATAATGCCTAAGTCTGCATTTTCGGTCGAAAAAAAGGATTCTATAATATTTCCAAATAAATAGCAATAGTACAGGTCAAGGAATTTTTATCTCTTCACCTCAAACCGCAAAGAAAGTAATTTCATCAGAATGTATACTCTTGGGCGCTAAAGGATATGAAAGAAGAAGCTTCCATCTCCTTCATTCAAGGCTTATTGACTGAAGAGTTTGCGCAAAGGAGGGATTTCATTCACGTACCAAAGGCGGTTGTGTTGGTTTACAATCACAACCATTCAACTTAAACAACCACTAAAAAGGGAATATAATTTCTATCCTGGAACTTAAAGAAGTCATCCCACATTGTGTGTGGACCCATTGTGTGGAGGCCTTACGAGCGTAAGTGGAATGAGACCCCTTTGAAATACTAGCGCACGCGAATGAATTATTCAAGGGGGGATGTTCTCGTTTAGGTCCACTCATTGTTTCTACTTTCTTCGACGGGGGAAAGGAAACGGGGGGATGGGGAATACAGAGGTGCTTTAGAAGAATAGCTGCCATGGAAGGGGGTGGGGAACAGCCGGGTTATTTTGTAATCTCACCATTTTAATGACTCTTTGTGGGAAGGCGGGAGACCCGTTCCTTCTCTTAATGATCGGCTCACGATCGGCCAAGGTCCGATGGTGGCTCCATTTCACGTTCCTAACGACAGGTGACATATAACTAATGAATTGCTGAAGCAAATGAAACGGATCAAGAGTCGAAAGATACGGATCAAGAGTCGAAAGAGCGGATGAATCAAATAAATAGACCGGCAGTTCACCAAATGAGAGCCGAAGATGGTCACGCCGCCTGGGTGGCGGAGTTGAACTACGAAAAATGACGTAATTTTCCACATTTTATGACGCATTCTCACTTAAGTGAGATTACAAAATAACCCCCCAGGGATAAGTGAAGGAGAAGACGTCACAATGTCATCCATCCTCTAGCAGCCCAAAGGTAAGTTCCACCTTGAGGGATAAAATAATAAGAAGAGTGAGGCACTTAAATGAAAAAAGAGGAAGGACTCGAGGGAACTTAAATTATTCAAAAAGGATAACTAAGCGTTACGTGACGATCAAATCAAGGTTGCTTTACGTTATACAATCGGCGTTTACGTCAGCTTCAACTTCGACCACGACTTCAATGCATTGGTGTCCACGGAGGCGTTTGCGGTCGCTTAGAAAGCGTCAACCGATAACGTAAACCGACAACTTAACTTCAGAAAGAAATTATTACATACATTTTTAAAGTATTTAAACAAAAAAATTGCTGTCCTAATTAATGCTTTGATTACGACAACATCTTTGTTTTTGCTTTCTTCGAAAGTCTATTCATTGACAACGACAAGGAAATTATGGCTATATTTATGAGTTTCACGTGAGGTGTTCACTTAACTCGCTGGAACTATGAAATGATGTAGGCACCTGTTGATTTATTGGATTAAAATTTCTGAGATTATTTAGAAAATAGGTTCAATTTTGGGTATTTCTTCAAGAACAGAGGCGCGTATCCACGAAGATCTGAAATTAGATTTTTAAACTATTGAGGAAAGCGAGAAAGAATTTCGAAGATAATCGGGAAAAGTGTAAGGCAACAAAAAGAGAAGAAACAACTTCTTCTTTAAGCAGAATTCCATAATTCCCAAGGACCGACCAGAGTCAGATGGCGGTGGAGAATAAGGCAATTTGGTACCCTTTAATTTGAAGCCGTTGAGTGCTGGGGCGCAATCGCGGTTCTCCGACACGAACGTGCTCGCGTTGTCGTTATCTTTCAATTGCACTCATGAGAGAAAATACATTTTATTCACTGTCCAAATATTGTTAAGTACTATTAATCACAAGTTTAAAATGATGGAGTGCGTTCTTAGTATAGTATCACCGAGTATTACCACTCCAAGAGCGGTTTGCGTTTTGGATCACGATAACGATGTAGGAAAGGAAGGATCCTTGATCCCAACTGTTATGGAGCCGTTGAAAGCACTCATGTAGGTGACTGCCGACGTCGAAATCCGGGGGAAGAAGTAAAACTGTGGAGTTAAAAAGTTATAGAGTTTAATTTCCAACCATTTGAAGCTCATTATGACGTCAATCATTAATGTGTGAGTGAACTTAGCCAATTGGGGAATCTTATCGCGTGGAAAACACTTTATGATATGTGATAAACATTTAACTCTTTTGGCCTCCGACTATCCTCGTGCAAAGTTATAGTTAGTGAATTAAGGAATTTTCAGCTGCGACTGTGAGAGTCAAAACAAATACTAAATTCCAAATTGTTTATATTCTGTCCAAAATATCCTGCTTTCACTGATGAAATGCGTTACATAGAGAAAACCAAAAGTAAAGTCGAAAAAATGCAGATTATTCCAAGAATGCAATTTAAATGAGAATTTTTTTTTCAGCCACAGGAGCCTACTGCAGCGCCATTTCCTACGAATTACCGCATTTTGACTTAAATTACGGCATTAATTCCCTAATAACAAAAAAATAAGGTTGGTAAGACGCCTCTATTACATTTTTATTCAATTTCTCTGTATTATTTCCTTCTTAGAGACAGTTTTCCACGGAAATGGCATTTGTATTATATGGAAAAATACTATTTTTCCCCGTGTTTCTCTCATACTCCCATTGAAAACCATGTAATTTCAAGTTCAATTAGAGAGTAATATAGCGCGGAAAGGTATTATTTTGTAGTTCGTATCAGATAGAGGACAACTTTTTCTACAAGTGGACAGAATATGAATAAAATGACATTTAAGTCATTTTACGGTGGAACCACCTTAAAGAGAAAACATTGCTTTTAAAAGATTTTTAAGAGAGGAATTCGCCTTAGGTTGACTTTAGAACTAAAAGACACATGCATTTACTAATGAAATTCCTGAGGAACAAATCATGATCAAAAGTACTATTTAGGTCCAACTGGAAACGGCCTTTCCCGATTAAAATATATACCTTTATCTTCTCCGTAGCATTATGTTCGGCTAGGATTCATAGGGGTGGTCCTCATTTTGGTTTTCAGGGTTATGACATGAGATATAGAGAGAGTCCTGTCTGAAAGTGGCAGAAAGTATGTGCAAAATGGCCTCAGGTGTCAATAAAATTAAATACTACTACCATCTGATCCCAATAGATTGGATACTAGAATATATTGGATTCTAGAATAGAATAATTGGTACACACAACTCAGGAGAAATCAAAGAGCGAACTAAGTTCCGATCTCAGAGAAAGGATAGGCATGCTTGCGAAACGTTAAGCGTCGGTTGAGAATAAATATGGTGACACTTAAATTTTTGCTCTCAGCACCGAAAGCTTCCAGGTTCGTTGAAGGCATCCTATCTTATCTTTCGGCTTTCATATGTAATGAATGTTCTTACTCTCAAAGCCAATAGGCAGCCATTTCTTGGGAGGAGCATGTAAAATAATTACTTTTTACACTGATCCAGCTTTCCACGAATATACTGGAGTAAACAATTCAATTCATAAACGAAAACAGTGAGTCAGATCGACGATAGCCGCGGAAATTTGATTTCGAAAACATACATATTCTAACAAAAACAAAACGCGTGGAAACGAAAGAATGAGAGTAAACACTCAAAATCCATCCACTCTTCTCTTCCTTTTTTTGACAAATTCGTCCGGGACGGGGAGACAGAGGCAGCAGTTGGACGATTCATAGTTCCGGGAAAGGGAAAAAAAGTAAAACAAAATAAATGGAGATCCGGGAGGGGAGAGAGATCAAATCGAGGCATGAAGAAACACTAGGAATAGATTTAGGGCACCAAAGGAGGCTTAGCGGGAATGATAATATTGTTGAGCTAGGTAGGATGCATCGGACGCAATAGGATGCCATGGAGCAATTTATTGACCTAAGATAGTCTTCCCTTTTGTCTCATTTAGGCACTTGGACTTAATTGCCCATTTTGCCATCCGTTTTAATGACTGTTTACCCCTGGAGCCATATAGCCTTGTGAAAGGCCAAGATGTCCCTGATCTCTTAATGCCCCTACGTTTCGGAAAGGGTGAGCTCAGGTACAGCTTCCGAGTCCTGACAATTGCTGGGAGTTTGTACGGGTAAATGGGACATGGTTTCCTCTTCGTACCATCCGCAACTCGATGTATGTTCGATTCCCATGTTAAGCAGGAGGAAACGTACTGACGTAATAAACGGGTGCAAACTACCCTATATACGTCATCATAGCAGCCATTTTTAAAGAGAAAGGCCCCTAGTCGTGTAGGGTAGCCTGTAGGGTACCCCGGGTACGGCTACACCCTACATAAATATGGCTGCCAGATTCCGTCTGCTGAACACCTCGATGAAATATTCGTTGTTAGAATATCTTTGATGTGAACAAAGCTCATAAAAACCATTGCGTACTTTATTAAAACATAGCTAAAATGTATTTGATACTGCTTTGTACCAATGAGTTAACTTTTTAGGAAAGTCAAATGCTGTCGACAATACGGAGTACTTGCACCACGTCACCTCCCACAATATATTTTCTTTTATTCCGTGTGTGACATAAAGTACGCTCTTGAAAACCATAACTTTATTTATTAAAACATGGAAAAAGTATCTCATAGTATAATATCCCCAATAATTGAATAATGAATGAAAAGTAAATACAATGAACGAACCTGTTGACGGCACCAATTCCTCTATCACACATTTACTTTGTTATTACGTATAACAGTATCCACCAACAAGGTGTCTTTTGCTTAATGTAGGACAAACCCTATTAGAAATATTACGATACCACTATGTGACCGATAAATAAATTATCAGAGGGAAATTAGTGCTGTCAACGAGACTGCTGACGGCACCTATTCTACTCTCACGTAAATTTAATTTTTTATTGCGTATAGTAATACATAACATCAAGGTAACGTTTGCTTTATTTGCTAAAATCTATTAGAACTATTATGGCACCACTCTGAGCCAAATAAATGAATGTGTAGAGGGAAACTAATGCTGTGAACATACCTGCTGACGGCACCTATTCCACTCTCACGTAAATTTATTTATTTATTTTTAAAAATACCACATATAGAATGATGCCATTTTATAGTGATACAAGTAATAAAATACGCAAAAACATTAACAAGAAGAAGATAAACAAATAAAATCCCGACATGGGGAGACAGAAAAGATTATTTCATTTGGGAATGAGATATGGCTTGGTTAGCGAAGGCATTAGGAGATAAGGAGAAAGGGTCAATGTTGTCAGGAAGAGAATTCAGGGGAGAAGAGAGGCGAAAAATAAGGGTGCTGTTGATGAGTGATAATCTGGGAGTAGGGATATGGAGCAATGAGTGGGTCCTTGTTGGTCGGGTAGGAATTCTCAATTTAAGGAAGGAAATAAGGTCAGGGCAGTCAATGGTCGAGTTCAGAGTGCTGTGTACGAGTTTTAAATCAGTTTTAAGGAAGTTATTATTAAGATTAGAAACAGAATGTGAACGAAAGACAGCATCGGAAGATAAGTTATGGAGATGAGGGACTCTGTTTTTAACAATATTAGTGAAAAAGTGGGTAATGTGTTCCAGATATTTAAGATTTGTTGGGGCAGATATCGACCATATAGGGGG
Organism: Pyrrhosoma nymphula; assembly: GCA_963573305.1. Lineage (NCBI taxonomy): Eukaryota > Metazoa > Arthropoda > Insecta > Odonata > Coenagrionidae > Pyrrhosoma > Pyrrhosoma nymphula. The sequence goes on along the minus strand of OY754327.1, from coordinate 203,518,741 downwards.
GCAGTAGGAGATAATGGGAAGGACAATAGATGTGAAGTAAGATTGTAAAGCTCTTGGATCTTTAATTTCTGTGAACCGGTAAAGTAGGCCTAATAGATAGATTTCCTTTTAATAGCCTGAATGTGTTCTGAATAAATGAGTTTCTGATCAGTTATTATGCGAAGATCTTTTATTGTAGCAACTTTGTTCAATGGGGTAGTTTATGGAGTAGTTGAAATGAATTGGGGACTTTTTTTAACGGAAATACACATAATATTTGACTTATTTGGATTTAAATTTAGCCTCCAGGCAATGCACCAAGCTGAGGTCTTATTCGATGCATCTTGAAGGTCATGGCAGTCAGAGGAGTTATTTATTTGCTTAAAAATCTTGCAGTCGTCGGCGTAATGGAGGACATGAGTTTTGGAAGAAAGAAGTTGATATTGAAGGTCATTAATGAATAAATTAAAAATATATGGTCCAAGGACACTGCACTGGGGTACTCCAGATGTTACTGTGGAGCAAGATGAAGAGAAACCGGAGAGTATTACGCGTTGGGTTCTGTTTGAAAGGAAGCTGGATATAACTTTGAGACAGTCGCCGTAGAAGCCAAAATGGTGATTAAGTTTGTGAAGAAGTAGGGAATGGTTGATGGAGTCGAAAGCTTTAGAAAAGTCTAGGAAAACAGCATCAAGCTGAGACGACTTTTCGATGGCGTTGACGGCGTGGTGCTGAAAGACGGCGAGGTTGGTCAAGCAAGGTCGGCCCGGGAGGAAACCATGTTGATGTGGGGATAGAAAAGGAGATGTGAAGTAATATATTCGGTTGAGAATAATTCTCTCACAAACAAAAGAAAGGACAGGAAGTAAAAAGATAAGACCGTAATTGAAGACATCAATTTTAGGACCAGCTTTGTGTTTTGGGAAAATGTTAGCTGCTTTCCATTGGGGGGGGGGGGGGAAGTTCCCATGGAATAGCAGCGATTTAGCAAGATGACCATGGATAATGAGAGAGGGGAGGTACAGTTACGGATCAATTTGGGGCTAAGACCATCGGGGCCGGGAGAGCGATGGAGAGGAATTCTAGTTAGGTATTCATAAACCTCACGTATATCTGTCTGCACGGAGGTTAGACAAAGGTTTGTGTTAGCTGAGGTGGAATGGTCAGTCGGAATCGGAGGGTTTGAAGAAGGCTGCAGGCAATCGAAAAAAAATTACGAAAGAGTTTAGGCCTTTCTGATCCTTGAGCATCACTATTACCATATGAAACTGTGCCTGGGATATTTACGTTGTCATTTCGTATAGCAGTATCCACCAACAAGGTACCTTTTGCTTAATGTAGAAAACACAATTAGAAATATTACGATACCAGTATGTGCCTGATAAATGAATGTTTAGAGGCAAATTAATGCCATCAAAGAACCTGCTGACGGCACCATTTCCCCTCACAAAAATTTACTTTTTTATAGCGTATAGTAATACATAATATCAAGGTAACTTTTGCTTGATTTGCTAAAATCTACTAGAAATATTATGGCACCACTCTGAGCCAAATAAATGAATGTGTAGAAGGAAATTAATGTTGTGAACGAACCTGCTGACGGCACCTATTCCACTCTCACGTAAATTTACTTTGTTATTGCGTATAGCAGTATCCACCAACAAGGTACCGTTTTCTTAATGTAGAAAACAGAAATATAACGTTACCAGTATGTGCCCGATAACTGAATTTTAGAGGCAAATTAATGCCGTCAACGAACCTGCTGACGACACCAATTCCCCTTTCACAAAAATTTACTTTTTTACGGCGTATAATAATACATAACATCAAGGTAACTTTTGCTTAATTTGTTAAAATCTATTAGAACTATTATGGCACCACTCTGTGCCAGACAAATGAATGTTTAGAAAGAAATTAATTCTGTCAATGAACCTGCTGATGAGATTGCGTGTAGCAATTCGGGTTTCATTTGTCAGGTCTAGCAGCTCTAGTTCGGTCCGATCCCTCCATCAGTGGGAAAAAATGGCTCTACGTACGCAAACCTCATCGGATACGTCTTCACAGGACGTCAGACAATAACCACCCCCACCACTCCCGAGAAGTCGTCGTAGGACCCATTTGAGAATATCATTGCAGGGCTCCTCCTCCCTCCTACAGCTGCCATAATGTACGGGTGACTGAGAATGCATTTCCCTTAGTTCTGATTTTATAAAGCGCCGATACACTCCCGTTACTCAATGGAGCAAGTTTTAAATAAAATCATCACTTACTAATTCAATACTTTTCGTCAGAGAGTAATTTTTTTCCCAGGAATTGATTCATTGTGTGAGCGAATGAATCGACATGGAAACCTAATGGACGGATTGATGACCCCATTACCGCGTAAAAAGTGGTTTAGGACAGCACGAATTAAAAAAAAACGACCGGGGTAAAAAAATTTTCTTGCAGCGGTAACGAACTTGCGATAATGAAAATTATAAAGGAATTCTATCATTTAGTATAGTCAAAGGGCATCACTCAGTGGAATCTCTGCATTTTTGATTAAAAAAAAGAATACTTTGTTTCTCCACACAATAATTTATCGTTTGTGCTGTTATATAAAATGTATTGTCTGTGAAAACATTATTATGAGAAAATCCAGAAAACTCTTTTTTATCACTTAGAAGTTTTTGTAAACATTGTCTTTCAATGAATTATATTCAGTTGATAAAAACACTATGTTTACGAATTTCGCATAGGACAATGGCGAATTAAGACTGAAAGCATTGCATTTCATGGTGATAAATATCTTTCCTTAGGTGAACAATAAAGGGGAAAACATAATGAAACATAACATCAGTAATGATGCCCAAACTTTTTCTGGAAATATTGTGGGGAGACCTTACTCTCACGCTTTTGCCAAACACGAGAGAATGATGACAAGTCCATAATATTTCTTCTCTAGCTGCTTCTGTTAAAATGAGAATATTGGTCCAAAGCAAACATCGCATTCCGTTACAATAACTCCGATTTCTTCCTCAATCGTATTAGCACATAAAAATTTTCAGAGTATCCTGAAAGCCACTTTGGTCACCAGGCATGAACAGCTAGAATTCAGTAGCTGGTGCTTGTCTCTATTCTCAGGAGTAACTTTTTGTTTTTTTTGGATCTTTTCTCCGTTTCTCGGGTCCTTACCGCTTGCGATGACATAACAGTTTTTATCAACAGTAACATGTTTTTTTTATAACGGTTTCACTGGTTTTACAACCAGCGTCTTCACGCAGAAGGTTTTGGTATGTTTTGGCCGCCTTTACATAGAGCATCCTAAGTATTTGCTACTCACTGATTGGCTCTTTATCGGAGAATTCCCTTCCACGCACTTTGAAGAGGGTATCCGTCTTCTTTATGGATGCTCTTTGGGCGTCTTGATGATCTCACTTGCATCTTGTTTTAACCTAGGATAGTATCTCTTCTCTTTTGCGATGATTTTTGCTTCGTCAAAAAGAATATCATGGCGTTTGGCGCATGGTGAAAACTTCCCCTCGAACTAGTCAAGATATCCACTCAATTTGCCAGTTATGAACTTCGAAAATAGAAAAAAAAACCTTTTAACCTCCTAGTTTCTGAGCTGAACGGCGAGCAAATTTCACCATTCCAACACTTAGGCCCGGTTTTATAATGCCGGGTTATCGTATAATGATGTTAAATGAGAGCTCGGGTTTTTAGTATTACATCAGACAGTCAGTTAGTTGACGTGAGCGTTGTCGATTGCAGAACAGACTACCTTCAGTTAACATATCGTGAAAATATTTAACCATAAAAGGTAAAACCGGAACATATTTATATCCCTCCCTTCTTTGCGAGATGGAATTCTCCATTGATCCATTTCTATGTTTCTCCACCACAGTGATACCAGTCTTTCTTAAAAGAACATGAACGTGCAATCCGGAAGAAAGACTGGTATCACTCTGCCGTGGCTGAGCAGACTACGTCAGAGGAAGGTCACGCCATTGACATCGAGACGGCAAGAGTACTACACAAAGAAAGCAGTTACTTTCCACGGCTCATAAGGGAGGCGATTGAAATAGAAAAAAGACCAAATAATATCAATAGAGAGGATAGTTATAAACTCCTTTATACCTGGAAGAGACTTATTCGAAATTAAGTTTTTACTTCTCAAAATCATCAACTGCTGGAATCTTTTATTTATTTAAAAAAGACAATTGTTGTTCTGAAAAGCCCGACGAAGCCGGCAGCACAACACGGCGAAACTGTTGCATAATATTAAATAATTAATCGCAGAACCAAAAGCCTAAAATAGCAGTGTGATGATTATATAAATTTATATACTTACTAGCTGAAGGTACCCGTTGAACTTCAACGGATGTGAAAAACATTGAAATTATTTTATAAGAAAACCACAAAACCTGAAGAATACTGTCAGCGTGACCATCTGAGGTGTTCGTATCCTATCTTGTTTGTTGTGATCGTTGTAACTCGTTCATTTTCCATTTCGTGCACGGAGAGTTGAGTTATTGTTTGTCCTCTTTAATGCACGGGAAACCCAATAATGGGCCACGAAGACTCATTACTACTTAATAAATAGCACCTAGGTTGATAAATGGTGACCTCGTCCCTCAAGTTCTCCTGAGCCGTCTTCGGAGTGAATAACAGCTTGAGCACTTCCCTTGTGTACATAAATATATTTGCATTCAATGACTTAATTGAGTTCCGCCATTCATTGTTGATATGTGCGTTGAGTCTCTTAATCAGGATAGGAGAGTAGATTATAATCCAGCGGTTGACAACGTCAAAAGAAGCATTTTCAATAGCAGCGATGTTTATTTGTCCTATGAATCCTTCAATACCCGGACTATGCCTTTGGCATAAAGGGTGGCTATATTCATTGTTTCCTAAATCATAATCATTGGTTACAAAATTAAAAATCTATGGTGATCATTCTTAGTGCACTTGCCAATTTTCATGCACCGATGATGTCCATTGCGCAGAATATCCGTTCTTCTTATGGGTAAGAAGCATGTAGTGACGCAATTATAAATTCCGCCATCTTAAAACAGATTGAAGTTTCGAAACAAATGGCTCAATACTTGAACCAGATTTTTAGCTGGTTATCCGTCAGTAGGTTTGGTTAGGATGAAATTTGTGCGGTTCTTAGCGTAATCCGAGAAACACCACGGGGAGATTATCATGAGATTGCTGGTAGGAATATCTTTGAGCTTTCATGGCTAACCTTTGTCGTTTTTCATGCAAGGACTCATTTTCTCGCAAAGAAGACATTTCTCATGCTTTAGAAGATTTTTTCAAAATGTTACCCTTTATTCTATTAGGCATGTCTATGAATATATTTTTAAGTCCAAGGAGGGGAGAAACAGAAGCAAGTGAGAGACTCGAATAGACATCTCGATGATTGAGTCAATGTGAGTAAACTGCATTTTAACACGTTTAAGTATATATAAATAACTCGTAAAGTTTATGTGGGAATTGGTCTAAAAAACAGTTCGCAATCGTAATGAGAGGCAGACGGTTCCACTACGTGTAATTCATCTGAGTATTAAACTATAATAAACGACACCGTATTTGTTGTAGCAACAGAGGCATTATTAACATTATTATTCGCTGCTCGTAAATATTCTTCCACGTTTAATTCCTTTATGTGTATCGTTTTATACATAAGTGTTCTCTCTTATGCAATTCCCTTATGAGTGCTACTTTGAGAATAGACATTGAAGAGTATACCTGTAAATATGCATTGAATTCATCGATTACCCCCCGAAACAATCTATCATGGGGCCCTTGGGACTCTGGGCTCTTCTTATACAAATTTTCTTTCTACGTGCTATCATGGGCCGGCAGGAAAACTTAAATGTCAGATGAGTGAATATCCTTTGAAATTCAAATCTCTGGTTGTCAAGGAAATATGCTATTGTTGATTAAAGAGAAAAATGTCAGATTTTTCAGCAAAAAATATGATATTCAGATAATTACGAAGCGTAAAAGAAAATCGTATGAAAGAATTAGAAACTACATTTATTCAGCCATCCGATAAAAAAATTCCAGCCCTCTATCTTGAGTGAAAGTAATTTATAAAAGCAAAAAATAAAACCACTGCACCAAACCCAATGCTTAGCATGGACCACAAGGGACCCCCAGGGGGGGCCTTTGGGGGCCCTGACAGATTTTTAATATAGCCTATGTTTCATCCCGGTACATTTTCTAACAACATACAAAATTTCAGCTCAATCAGTTCAGTAGTGTTTGCGTGATTGAGCAACAGACAGACAGACAGACAGACACCATTCAATTTTTATATATTAGTATGATTTTCAAATATGATTCATTAATTTGTTACAGAATTCACAAAAATTGGTTTTTTCATCCATTACCATGTGGGAATAGTAAAATTGTTAATAATTCACAATGCATCCAGCACCAATGTTCACAATTACCCGTTACATATGATTTCAAATTCTAACAATGTTGCATAATTCATAATTACTCAATGTTGCATACACCGTGTTTGGAGATATTGCAGTCATGTGAGATTGTGCTATTACTAGTGAACAACAATTATTATTTAAAGTAGAGTTTGGTACATTATTGGTAATACAAGTATTTATTGATAGTATTTCCCTCACAATCATTTATTCAAGGGCCTTGTTTTGGGCTTTATTATAAAAAAACTAAATGAACTGTTCCATTAGGACACATTAAATAAAGTAAATAAGATATTGTCGCTAACACTTGAAAACAAACTGTGTAATATACAATGATGCCTCTTTAAGTTTCCCGCAGGTGGGTGCAGACCCACAGCCGCATCCGTGAATCAGGAAAGCCATTTCCCGTTCTCTATACTTTCCATCTTTCCATTTCTCACCCTCTTTCATCCTTTCTCCTCTATTTAGACGGGAAACAAAGACGGAAGTCTAGAGGAAGTGCAAGTCCCACGATTTGTCTTACACGCGAACGCTCTCAGGAAAAAGACTGAGTTCCCGAGGGAAGATGCAGATGAGGGGGAAGGGAGGATGGACCACTTCCCCACTTCCTCTCCCCTTAGCCTCCCTAACCAATCCTTCCATTCTCTCTCTCTCTCCCTTCTTCCCTCCTTTCCCCCCCATCCCCTTTCCTCTGCTTCCCAATTGCCGATTCCAATGAGGATCCCAAACGTCGCGTCTCGTGCAGATGCGGAGAAGGCCAGAGCGAAAACTTATTCCATTTCGTCCCTGATTAAACGTGTTCTCATTACACGGACTATTTCGATAGGGCAAGGCCACCAATCCTATTCATATGCCAAATGCCCTACGCCCTATTTTAATTAGTCTTAGCTTTGTTTTAAAATATTGTGTTCGTCTGTGATCAGATTATGCTTTAACTGCAAACGGTGCGGTAGTTGGTGAATACGTAATGTAGCTATTCCATCGGAAGGATAAAATATTATTCCTCTGCGAAGTCAGAAATACGAAGTGATGACACATATGGACAAATATCAATAAAAGTCTTATTTAGACAGCACCTCACTTTCTTCATTCATTATTTTTTTAAATAAAACATTATTATTCACAGATAAGGTACACAAAGCTACCGTTGACATTGCTATCTGATATTTACAATAAACTTTTAAAATTGATTATCTAGCTTAACAAACTTTACTTTTTCATACTTTTATGCTCATATGCCAACAATACATGTAATTTTACAAACTTGCGCTTTAAAAATAAAATGAGAATTTTTTAATTGACCACCAATATTGCCAATGACGAGCAAAATTAAAAATATTTTACGCATTAATTCAGTAGAGTGAAATGAAAAGTTGGCTCGTAAGACCTGGTATTACAAGCACGGTATTTGTAGCGGAGAGCGCAACTCATAAGATTTCTCGCTTCCACAGAATATAACAATCGAGGGCCTTTGGATAAGAACCAAATTTCACGGTGAACCTAATCTTTAACTACTCAGCAGAAAACAGAGTCGAAGAAAATGAACCGCTGATGACTGAAGGAAATCAAGCTGGAATCACTACTTGAACACAATGACAAATGTCAACTGGTATCAATTCCTTCAGGTTAGTAATAGCATACTTAATTGAAAAAAATCAAAGTATCAAAATGTTTTATAGATAAAAACTTTGAAAACTTTTGAGAACACTAAAATCAAACAATATTAATTATAAAAACAAGCCGGCGATAATTACTAACTCAATGATATAAATTATTTAGCGTCTTCCTAAAACCTTGTGAAAAAGTGAATACATAGCCTTTTCTATATTTATTATAATTACTAAATATTCGAAAAGATGGTTCAGCAAGATTTTGGTCACCATCTTGACCGACGATGTTGATAATAATGGCCCCTCCCGTGACCCGCTTATACCGAGAACGCTATCAAAATGGTTACGGAACACGATGGTTAAAGGGTTTACCATTTTTTTTTACCAACCCAGGTTTACCATGCGGTCAGCATTTTGGAGAGAGGTAGAGAGCCTACGAGTAAAATACCTCGTAGGAAGATAAACAAGCTACTTATTCAGACTAAATGTTGACTGACATGATACCCCACGCATAAGGTATTGGTGAAAATGAAGTGAACTCCATCAATTTATGGGATGGGCATGCAAACATTATGTGATAGCACAATGAAGATTGACCAAAAGGAAACAATGGTCTAGAAAAATAGGAAGTAATAGGGATAATTTAATAAAGCGTAAAATTGAGGATAGAGGAGAAACTTAGAAAAACTCGACATTATTGACTGTAGCACGAGGAAGTTCGGGGAGGTGAAAAAGGGAGATGTTTCCTGAAAGAAATAGAGGGAAATACTAAGCTGTCTAGCAGGAAATATGGGGAAGAATATCTAAGGAAAAAGTTATAACGATGTCCAGGAATGACTCAGTCGTGAACCTTTTGTTTAACCGCCTCTCACAAACTTCTCAGTGGACCTCGCTTGGAGCGTGGCAACGGGCGCTGGTTCCTCCAATAGGATTAAGTTTAGCAAGCGCTGAGAAATTAACGTTGTTTCACCTGCTGACCCATGAATGGTCTTGAAGTCGAGTGTTGCCCTTTCTGTTTCCTTCCCCTTCCTTCCTTCTCCAGACCCTTTCTCTTTTAACCTCTGGTAATAAGCTGAGAGCTTTAGGCCGGGTGAGGATGAGGCTCCGCGGGTTTTTCCCCGGAATCAGCTGCCTATCAGAAACATGCAATGCTGCAATCTTTGAATGCCACTAAATCCTACACCAATTGTATTAGTATCCCTTTTTTCATCGTATTTTGACTTTTACTACGGTAATGATCAACGCATAAAAAATAAAGCCAATATAAAAACTGAATTCGAAAAGAAAAAGCCGTTGGATTTCCCTAAAAAATTGCATTGACACGGCCATTCATGTACTGTTGAGCATACTACAATAAAAATACTACATAGAACATTAATTTTTAGCTTTCACATATATTTTAAGCAGTGACATAAAAGGTATTATGAATGGATAATAGAGGAATTTACAATTGGACTTACGTGTCTAAGTCACTTAAGCTATTTATTATACATTTGACATACACTTCAATAGTATTCATACATTATACGCCACCAAAAAGGGTTATTTGAATTTTCACAATTCAAAGTATTGGTTTTTCGCTATCATAAAAATAACTATGGACCATGGGCTACTGGTTTCTTTTATCGTTTAAGCTTGAATAAGCTTGCTTTAAGATAAACATTGAAATTGGCAGGATTTATAAAACAATAACCCTGCATAACCGGAATAATACATCCACCACGGTCACCACCTTAATTAAAACTTGACATTAAATTCCTCCATCACATTTATAGCCATAGTTCTCATGTTAGGGGTGAATACATAAATTTGAATTTATTTGGTCTTTCTTGGTGCCAGAGATTTTGTGAAATATACCAAAGGAGTCACCAGTTAAACATTTCCCTCTCTTCCGCTAGTCGGCTCCAACGTTGACCGCAGTGCAAACTAATTGGTGAGCCCCATACTCTCAGCCCGCGGCTTGCGCTGATTCTATTTCCTACGACAGGGAGGGCCGCCATGTTTGCCTCAATTTACGGCGGAGAGTGTCGCTCTAGAGACATGAAAGGGAAGGAGGGAATGAGAAAGAGGAATTCTTAAATGGCCACAATCATGGTTGTCCTCGGAAACGTCGGAAAATCGACGTCGACGTCCCCAAACTCCTTCTCCCCGTAGCCCCCCCTTCCCGATCCACCATCTTCCCCCCCCCCCTCCCCCTAATTCCCCGAAACGCGAACCCAGAAGTCGACATCGTCGTCGTCCAATCGCAAAATCCAAAAGTCAACTGCACCCTATCCTCGAAGTTATTTAGAACATTAGTTTAACAGCTCTACATTATGAAACGATTGTTATTCTGATGTTTTCCCAAAATACTGGTATAATTATTTCCATAAATTTTAAGCCCCGCATGGCAACGGAAGGAAGCGAAATTATATTCAATTATATCATAAACCTGCATTCATTTTCTTTCTTCTTCTCATAGCTGGGTGAGTTGTTTGGAAACTCAAGATATATAGACAATAATGTAGGCATTAATTTGCCACAGACTTCCATCGCTGATATACTGCAAAGAGAATTATTCCGCTAAATCTGAGGAAAGATCTGCCCGACAGAATGTTTCAGATTGTGATTTCAAACTGAGATTATGATATGATTTTCCGAAGATAATTGTACAATTAATTATTTTATCAGATACCTACTAGCGTCCTTATCATTCCTTCGCCTGCATGCCTGTGGTGAAATTGGGGGCAAGCTAGAGTTTTGCGATGGGGCGTCTTCTGTGAAGGGGAGACAAGTTAAGGCGAGATGGATGAATTCCGGTCGATGAACGAATGCCCATTGCACCGCATACCTCACACGGCCATTCACACCGAACAAAAGACTCTCGTCCTTCTCTCTCCCACGTCCGTCCCTCCACCAAACATGACCTCTATTTCTCCCTTCATTCATCACCGCACTCTCGATCGCCATCCTCCGCACCATCCCTTTTAAATTATAATCCAAATAACTGACTCAATCTTTGATCATTCCCAAAACATCATGATATATAAAAACTCCTAAAACAATCGCATGACTAAATTGTCATTAATTCCAGTTACTTCTTTAAATGCTCAATATATCATACTCATCCATTAATTTATCAAATGAAATAGATCTTTGGGGATACTTCATTGAGCTTGTGCACCGTGCAGTATTGTGTATGTCATGATTCACGTGCTTAGGCTTGTTATATCATCTACGGGTACGTGTTAGACATTTGATTTTCTTTTATAGCAAGCGAAAGATATACTATTTGTTACATATTTGTGGGAAATAATTTTACGAAGTATATTATGGGCTCCGGTATGTTTTTCCAGCCATCGAATTCCTTCAAGTAATAGTGCATAAAATATTTCATTCAAATGGAACGATGTAGTACATAATGATGACTCTTTGTGACGATAATATAGCGAAATGTGGATATTGAATAGGTTTTGAAGCCTTGTTAGCCTAGATATCATGTCAATTACTATAATATTCCTGCATGAAGTAACTGCATACGCTTACCACTTCAAAGATTAAAAAATCTGACGGATCTCGTTAGGTGCACTTTTACATGTCGTACATGATGATTTTAACGGAAGAAAATTCAAAATATAATTGCTTATCATGGAATAATAGGTGGAGATAAATCTTCTCCTAGTGATAACATCCTGTCATCAGTCACTGATGCACTTTCTATTTCCAGCTCCTACAAAAACTTTTAATTTACCTTTAAAATTCATATTTTAAAGAAAAAAATCTTCTTATTTCCACTTTGGTCTCTGAAACATGGTGATGGAAGAAAGAGAATTCATAAATTTGGCCATTGAACGAAAGAAAAACGCTGCTATTGAATCGTCACATTTTATTTGTATGGGAAAATGAAAGAATTTTTTTCATGGAGGGCCTAATTGTTACTCCGAAAATAGCCTACATATGAACGAAAATGTTTGATTCAGTTGCACTATAACAGAGAGACTATCAGGAGTTTTTTAAAAATTAGTTTCTCGAAACGCAGCTCCTGTGAAGTCCATAAATGTCAATAGGATTCAAGTAATGCTTAAAGTAATAATGTCGACTTAAATTTTTCAGGGCGAAATTAGGGATATGCAGCTCTCTCTTGCATTTCAACCCTCACTCACAAATACAAGCACATTTGCACCCATGTCCTGAGTGGAAGACAACTCACCCAGGCGGAATTCGAACCCGCGACCTTTGGATTAGGAGGAGAGGACTCTTCCCCGCCACCACCGAGGCCGGCGGTATGCATGGCTATTGGTAAAATTCAAGAAAAAATATAGGATTTGTAATGCCAAAAATCAACGTCGGCGTGTTTTAGAAATTCAATTACAAGAAAGGTAAAAAGGTTAAGGAATTACTTGAATCGACGTAAAGGCTAGTAGAACGAAAATCGTTAAAATTTCGAAGAAAATAATTGGATGGGGTAAGTATACCTTTTGTTATAAGATATGTATCTTTGATGTAATTATACCCTTTGTTATAAGCACTGCTGAAATCTTTCCTCTCTCGTGGAAACAACGATTTGCCCTCCAAGCTACAACTACTTAGGCGGGGTTTGGCATTTTACTGTGGCTCAATGAGTCTCCTAGCGATGCTCATCGCCGCTTGTGACCTCAGCTGCGCATCCGAGGCCTCTTCTTTTTGGGCAGTGCTGCTGGGTCTTCTGTGCTTGTAGCGGTCCCACGGCCACACTCACAATCTGAGCGATGATTCTAGTGGCTCCGAATATGATGCTCTCTGCCGAAGAACTGGCTAAAAATCTTCGGCAGAAGGACATGTAGGCGCACAAACTTCCCGTCTCAATGCTATCCTGTCTGTGCGAGCATAACGATCGCATAACAGGATAAGTCGGATCGCTCTTCTGCACAGGGTTCTGCACCACCTGGAGTTTCTGAAGGATTGACTGCAGCACTCCAGACCATACAGTGGCCACGTGTGTGATGAATGGCAGGCCCTGCGTAGTCTACGTTTCGTGTCAATGCTGAGCACAGGGTACATAATCGGATGGAGCCTATTTAGCACCCCTTTTGCCCGTGCTCAGACACGCTCCGCTTACTGTCTCCAAAGCAGCTTCTTCTGGTCCAGCAGCGCACCGAGGTAGAGAACCTCGGTCTCCCATGGCAATTGGACTCCATAAAAACATGAGGAATATGATGTACAGGGATCTAGACGTTGCCAAAACTAAAATTAAATCCGTGGCATTTTACTTCAAGTTCCATAAACAGCAGATGATGATTTTTACAAAATACAAATGGAAAAGACTTTTCTTTTGGAGGTGGTTTCGTGATCACCGCTACGCACTGAGTGCCATGTCCTTTAAATCTTGATAATACTAAGATAGGATAATATATCTACTATAAATATAAATACGCTTGAAGTTACTACTCAGGACAAACAATGAAAAATGAAGGAGCGACAGTTCCACATTTTGCTATCATAGATAGGGATGCCCAAAATTAAAACATATGAAGGTGTTTCGGCTAATCGTTAATAATTTACAATCACTGCAGCATGTAACACGTTAGGAGATCTATCTCACTACTAGGATTTGTAATACAATGTAACCACATCCGCTTTCAAATAACACTTCAGCTCAGTGGGTAACAAATGCCTGCCAAGATGGTGTTTAACGATATCGGTGGACAATATACGAAGGGGAGATAACCTAACTTGTTGTCTGTGTACAGCATATCGTAGTAATTCATTATTTTGGACTTTGGAAATAAGATAATGTAAACCAATGGTAGGTAACCCAAATCAAACAATTCAGAATCTCTTGCTACAGTTTATATTAGTCGACTTAGAATGTTCATTTTCTTTGCTTGCAAGTGATACTATATTTCATTCAACGTCTGTCTTGAAACAAAGCGTATAGAAATTGGTTACTAATACACAGGTTGTCTCTGAGTAATAATAAGTGACTCCTCTGTAACATGTGTTAACATTTGACGTCCTTAATAAGGGGTAGGGAGGATATACAAGTCTAATTCACCAGCAAAGGATTTTGTTCGTCTTCTACGTCCAGATGGCTGATCTTGGGCGGGTTAAAACTTCACTGGAAGGCTCGAGGAAGTTGGTATGTATAAAGTTCATTAGTGAAGTTGATTTCTCCGCACTGCTCTACGATGAACTCAAGAAGTTAACATCTTTTCATACGGCGCGGCGTTGAAGGAAACGATGGTTAACCTAATTACGTCCCCATTCTTGAGTTAAATGTTTCCATAGTTAACTTTTATTGAGTACCGGAAGGAGATTAGAATTTGTTTACGCCTTGCAATTAGGTACCAAGCAAAATATTGCCTCGTAAAAAGTATGAAGAAAGCACTCAGCATATTGCTTAGGAAAAGTCGTTCACCCCGAACAATAAGGAATTATTTGACTATGCTCAAATACATGTTAAGAAAGTTTGAAAGTTGGCTTAAGTGTTCTTGGTAGGTTATTTAAAAAAATTAAATCACTTTTTTAATATATACATATATTAAATAAATGCCCACATGAATTACAGAGGCTCCTCGATAACTCCTGTGAAGCCATAGGAAGAATAGGTGTGAGGGTAATTCAGCCATAATTACTCAGTTATTCAAGTAGCTGTTTTTGATAGGGGGGGTGATAAGAATAATTGTATGGCGAGAGTAAATCATGAAGTAATTGAACAAGTAGACGATTTTGTGTATCTCTGCCGAATGCTTTAAAAAAATATGGAAAGATAGACAAATAGATTAAATATCGTGCGAATGCCGGAAGGAAATTCGCAGTTAGTACGTGGAACATATCTAGGAATAAGTGTTTGTCTAGGGAAGCAAAAATTGTATCGTATAAAAATACTCTCCTCCCGACTCTATGGTAGCAAAACCTGGGTACGTGATGTATGAGTTAAATGTAAGATAGGACTGCACAGTTCCTTATTTTGCTCGAAAATAAAGTCGTCATAATTATAATTATTACATTAAATGAGTATGCTTCGTTTGTTTTGTCCACGTGGTGAAAATGGAAGTGAATCGAATAACGAAGTAGTTATGTGAAAGTGGAGCGAATGCTGTGAGACGAAGGGGTGGACGGTGAAAGTCATGTGTGAATGTGGTGGAAGGGACTCTTAAATTTAAGTAATATTAGGAGTCTTTAAGAAAAGGAGAGCGTGTACGAAGCAATGCATGAGTGTAAGAGAAGCGAAAGTGGTTTTCAATGATAGGGCTATACATGGTGGACATTATTTAAAAAAAGAGCAAGTTTATCAAGACCTAATAAGCAAAATATAAGTTCTTAGACTTTGCATTCCCCGAAAGGGTATGGCGTGATGTGTATGTACACATATAATACACGACTGATAAAAATTGGTTCAAAAAATAACTTTTAAAAGTAACTTCTGCATGTAATTGTACATTTTCTGCGCTAACGGATACTTAAAAATCTGAATGGATGATCGACATTTCATATTATTTTCGTTTTTCGTGGAGGAAAGTTTCCGAAATGGGATCGCAGAATGCTTTTTGATATTTAATCAAAAACACTTAACCGCAATAACCTGAAAAAAGGCTCAAGGGCCACATGTGAAATAAATATAATGGTGAGGCCGGGAATTCAGCCAGCAGCCACCTAGATGGCTACTTTATGCAATAGTGAATGTTAATTAGCATGAATAAATTCAGATTGTAATTTTATGAATTACACCTTAAAAGAAACTATGGATATGCATTATTTTAGAATCAAAATGAGAAAACATTTAACAAACTCACCACAGACACCTGTGCTTTATAAATTTCTAAGGGCATCGCTGCTTGTGGTTTCAGTATTGTCAAAAATGCTGTGATTGGTCCTTTTTGGTGGAGACACATTTTCATTCTATAAGAAAAAAATGAATGGCACTCAAAACTCTGTCTGTAGTCGTTCCACCCTAGACATGAATCATTGAAAGAGCTTATATTAAACAATAATGAGTTCACATTAGTCAAAACGTGGAAATTAATTCGTTTCCTTTAGTACATATTAGGATAGTATTCATGTTGAAATTGCGCAAATAATAATAGAACGACCTCCAACCTTCGGCTTTTGACATTTTAGTTTTCTTTCAAACCACGTTAGTAAGATTGAACTCTTAGAGCAAATAGAAAGGCAAAGAAAAACTCGTAAGTAATAAATAGCTCATCAAATTTACAAACATATTATATATGATGTAGCATAAAATTCATCGTTTGCGAGAAAACGTTGTGGAACTTATCAATAGTGAAAGGAAATGTTCACTTCGTAATTTTTCCAAATTATTTATTTAAATATGGCAGTGACGTCAAAAGGACTGGCCTATGTTGACTGCAAATAGTACTTCCATGTGTAAGCACTGATATGCTTGGGAGTAAGGATTGGTAGTGGAAGTAATCGGAGTACTATCCACCACGGTTCGCACTTTCAAGGAAAAAAGGCATTTGGCATGCCAGTAACATTTTGACCGTGAAATAATATCGCAAAGCATCCGATAACATCTTGATTATATGCGCCTGGTAGCGGAGGTTACAAATCAATATAAAAGTGTTGACTTTATATTTGTCGTGAATGTATACATTTCGAACTAGAAACCAATGTTGCTGATAGAGATTGCTTAAAAGTTACGCATAAGACTGTTATATTTTTGAATATTGATAAATAAAATAATTTTTAAAAACTTAAAAAAATTAAAAAATTTGAATAAATACGATTAACACATTAAAAGAGATAAAATTATTACACTTTAAAAAAATTTAAACGGAATAAACTAGGTATCTATTTGAAAATTACTTTGAGTTTCGATTCTAATTTCGAAAAGAATCATGAAGGCTTTACTCCAGAATATTTTCATTAATACACGAATTTGTCGCTAAAATCTTGGTTTAGAGCAAGTAAGTGACTCTAAAGAATTGAGATACTGAGTTTAGCCACAAAAATCAGGATATGGTATTGCATGCCGTTTGTCGTCACCATCTCCGAAATTCGCCGGGTCTACTTGATGCGTTGAACACGATTTCTGGCCCAAAAAAGCACTCATCTCTGTCATTCAACTCTTTCCTCTGCAATACTATCCTCCTTGTCTGTGTCTTAAAGTAGCGAGATGAGAAACGGAGAGGGTTCCCTTGAGATCTGACTTTCGGGTGAACGGCGTTGGTCGTGAAGGAACGCATCGCAATTCGAAGTGCGAGGGAGAAGCACAGTGCAGTACTCATGCAGCAGGCATTCCTTTAACCACCAAATCTCTCGAGGTCGCTGTTCATCGTGAAAATAGCACTTCACCAGTTTTGGAATGCAGGATATGAAGATAGTTTCGCCATGGACACGGCCAAAATCAATAGTTACCTGAGGTTAGCCATGTACATAAAAAATAGGATGTTACTTCTAAATAAATTCGGATGTAATAATAACTCTATACAATAGAGTCCTTATGGTAACACTGATGCCAGTTTAGGCAAGTTGATTTAATACTTATCGATATGAATATTTGGGACTGCATCCAAAATAATACTACTAATCTGAAAACTAATATATACAAAGAATAAATATAAAATTAATACACTTTCTTCCTCACTCGATTTAACAATTAATCTTCTTTAATCTCTAGAAAATATACTGAATGGTTTACGTTAAGTAAACCATTCAGTAATTTTATCGCTTAGTGTAGAAAACTTTTCTTTTCTCTAATTGAATATATCAGTTACTGAATGGTTATACAAGTTTTAATACGTTTATAAGGAAATCGTATCTTTAACAATTTTTAAAAAATCGGGCCTCCAACCCCACAAATATAGTGACTTTTCCAATGCCAAGGTATTTTTGCCATAAAATGTCTGGAATAATTAATTATGCACGACATTAAAACTAGACTAATTAAAACTAATTTTCCTCTGCCTCAAAGGAAAGGAAACCGATAACTATGTTCTAAAAAAATATAACCAAAACAGTACTTGAGTTAAAGCATGATGATTTGAAATTAACTAGCTCTAGAGCCATAAAAAGTGGCCCATTGAAACAAAAGAATAACATTTCTCCGAGGTCAACAACTCAAAAACTGATAGGGCCTAGGTTATTTTATTCCGTGAGCATAATAAAATTTGCATGAACAACTAGATTATAATAGTTATATAACCTACATATGACTTCACCCAGCATTGTTTTTAACTGTCAATTAGCTTTTAACCTTTATCGTACGGATTAAAATTCCCACTTCGGACGCTGCCGGCCGGATTTAATTTTTAACACTCACTGGAGACTCTATGTCAGTCAGGATAATGTGTTGTAACGCTCCTATTATCTTTTTGGAAATAAATGAATGTCGCTTTTTCCGTTGCAAGAAGGACGCAATGGACAGTAGCATGCATGCATGCAATCTGTGATGATTTATTTAATTGAAAATCCCAGTCATCCTTTTAACAGGTCATGGACCCAGTGTGTTTTTGGACTGCGGGGATTATGATGAAATAGTGTTTTGACGATGTTGAGGGTTCGAAAAAAGGTATCGTGAACACATAGTGGACTTACACAGTACAATGCTCGAAATTATCTTGTGTTCGCCATCTTCTGGCCGTGTGGGCGATTTATTTTTCGTCATGGCAGGCAGAGATAAAAGTTTGAGATTTCCATGTCTTGGGGACGATAATTACGAGACATGGAGTGCTCGCATGTAAGAACTCTTTGAAACCGAAAGACTGTGGGAAGCTGTTGATCCTGGGATTGATATTGACGCTGATGGTGTGAGTGTGAAACGACAGCTGAAAAATTCAGATGCCAACACTCGATTATGCAGTACGTTGAGGACCAGCATGTAATGGATTTAAAGAAGTGTAAAACTGCGAAATAGATATGCGTTAGATCAGAGAGAACATGTTGCGATGTAGGGATGATGCATGTGACAATGCTTTTTGAAGAGTTATGCGGCGTGTATAGAAAGCCTGATGACGCTAGCATGCGAAAACATATAGACAAAGTGCAGAGTCTGTGTAATAAAGTTGAGATGTCAGGAATTTCTGTTTTTCACCTTGAAAAGCTTATTGCCGCATTTATGCTGCGTTCGCTGCGAAAACAGTACGAGAGCTTGACGCGAGTGTTGGAGCAGGACGATCAGACGATGAACTTAACGGCGGTGAACTCGAAGTCACTTTTGGACGAGAAGAGGATGAAAGTGGAAAGTGAAAAAGAGAAATGGACTTAAAAGCACTGTCACATGCAAGGCACTGGCAATCCATAACACGGACTCAGTATTGATTGTGTGCAAGACATTGTGAGGTACCCATGTCACATGATAAAATAGTTGGCAAAGCCCGCTCTCTTAGAGAAACGTATTCTGTGGGACGTATAACATTCATCAGTTAGTCGTTTAGGCTTCAACATATGCGTGGCAGTGCAAACGCTACCGACGCTTGTTACAATAATGACATAATAATGCAAATGGACAGAAATATTTTAACATTGTTATAATTCACCTTGAAGGTGAAGTAGAGGCATAAATCAGAGAAACTCAAGTTATATCTCGAAAGCTTTACGCTTTCTTGAGAATGACCTGAAAAGGTCGAAACCGGGTGAGTTTTAATAAATACGGTGTGGAATATAACAAAGTTTATTTTTGAAACTATCATGAGTTCATTCCACGAAGTGAACTCGCAAACCATTGATTTGACAGTGAAAAAGCTATTCAATGGCGCTCTGTACCAATGTCAACACTGTAAATGGAAGCACCTGTCGCGCAAGAGTGGAGAAAGGTAAGTGAGAAAAATCAGAATAACGGAAATGGAGGAAGGAAAGATGCTAAGAGGAAAGAACGGGTAGGGGCAACGTTCCCTATTATCCTTTTTAACATTTGGTGAAAAGTCCATTAGAATTATCAGCGTTTTAAAAAGACCTTGAGCTTGTTTCCTTTACCTTCCTCTCGATAAATATGTAAAAGGTGAGAAAAAGTAAATAATATATTTTCCTAGGCGTAATAAGTTCCTTCCGAGTATAAAACGGAGGAAGATGTACGAAATTGGAACGTCAGTTGTGGTAAACAGACGAAGATGTGTCTTATGCTTGGATTAGCATATGCTTTGAAGATACGTCGTTAATCACGGCTAGAATTTTGAAGAGCCTGCTGCAGATTTTTGCTCCCAAAGGCCACCTTTTATGCACTCGCCTTACGGAGGCAGGTTTAGGGAACGGCTGAGGTGGATGGTGCGACAGGGTTTACTGGAGAGGGGACCTAGAGGACCTTAAGAGAGGATCTAGAAAAATATTGCTTCTGCGAGCCGAGATGCTCCGTAATATGCATATCCTATTACCAAGCGGGAAGCAAGGAAATGTCAACAAGCAACTTAGGATCATCGAATATTTAGTAATTTAATATTCATAAGAATAATGACACATGATTTACTGACAAAGGAATCCAACTATTTTCGAATTTAGGGTTAGAGGGAAATAAAATATGTGGGAAAGCATGGAGAAGAAATATTGAACAGTATTGGATAAAGACTTATGACCACAAATGTCCCTAATAACAATGAACTGATGCATTTCGCAAAAAGAACTTGACAAGTTCACGACGACGAGGAGAGAATAAATGTCGATATTGGACTATTTCGTAATGCTACAAAAACATAAGAGTAAAATCATTGACATTGGGTTTTACCGCGGCCCATTATTCAGATCCGAACATTAGCATATCACGTAAAACAGGAAAGAAGTTGGAATGTGCAGCCTGCGTGATATTTTCACCCGATCCGAAGGCGAGGGAGGTGGGGGGGGGGTCAAAAAACGCTGGTTGCAAAGTCCAACTTCTTTTCCATGTTACGTATACGAGTTTTTTCTACATCTGAATGGAAAGTTCATAGAAAATAAATTTCTTTTATAACTGTAATTCATCACTATTTAATCTGTCAATACTTCACAAATATTGGAAGTAAAATACTGTTATTGACAGATGTGGAATTTCTTTTTGCAATAAATGTTTTACAACTGTTTCGTAAATTATGATCACTTACAACTTTTACTATTCATAGAACCAATAATATCTAACAAAGATTTTTCAGGTAACAAATACAATAACTGAAATATTTAGAGCTTTATAGCCTAAATCTCGGAGTTCACCGCCATCACCAGAATCGTCCGAGATTTGCCCTTTCAGGGGGGAAGGCATTATCGAACGTTCGGGGGACGACTGAATCTTTAGAGCCGAGAGGAAATAAGCTCTGGATAGTGAGAATCACCTGTGGTGCAACGAGGGTGCTTGCAAGGAAAAACATTACGTCAGCGCTATGATGTGCGACAAAACTATGGATTTCTGTTCTAATAATAAACAGAACCACGTGAAAAATGTCGAAAATTGCCGTTCCACGATAAGGAAAAATGCATGATTATAACTACTATTGTGCGTGTATTACTAATTAATGAGCAACATTAAGATCATAATGAGGTCACAAGTGAACTATACCTATCTGCCAAGAGTTATTACAATTGTGATTTGACGCTAGTTTTCCAAGAATTACTTGAATTGTGATAATATTTTGTCATTTATTATCATAAACCAATAGCATTACGTGATACAAGAAGCAATTAATCGTATCTAAAGCAGAAAAAATAATAATGATGGCATTGTTATTTATAAATTAGTATTTAGACCTAAATTGGGTGGAACACATCTCAATCCTGGGAGCGGTAGACTTAAAAACTTATACTCCTGGAGTTTCTCGAAAAAACTGATTTTCATGTAGCTGGCAACCCTTTGCGTGGGTTGTCATCCGTACCACGCCCACTCATATAATACCATCCTTTGCCTTTCACTTGTATCTTCCTCCATGAAATTTTCTTGGTTAAACGACTTCATTCAATTCGTTAGTCAGATTTGACAAAATAACAGAGAGACTTGGTGGAACGCAAGTACTCCAGCCTTCTCAAGTCCGCTTATGTGCAGAAGAATTTAAAAACCTGGCAGGCTTCAAAAATTATATTTGGGAACGAGGCTGATTAAACATAACATTTTACCGTGGACAATAGATCAAGAAGAGCAAAACATGATCCACAAAAAATAATGATAGCGTTAACGATCAATGCGTATTGTTGACAATTTAATTTATCTTCAGATCGAGCTTTCCTTCTGCCGCAGGAATTTTTTTTCATTGGATCCTAATCCAATGCAGCTAGTGACGCAATTGACAACTAAATTGACAACTAATACCAAGTTTTAGCCAATTATGTTCTAAGAGAGAGAGAGACTTGGCAGTGACTACCGACTGACTCCCCCTCTGGTCATGTAAGACCAAATTTAGCCTTCCAATAAACGACCTTTTATAAGTTCACGAGAGTATCTTTATTCCTCCTCAACCTAAGGTGGATCCTCTAGTTAGATCAAATCCCGCGTCGCGTCGTCCCCTTTGCGCAAAGACAGACATGCCCGTAGGTTCTCAACGGGAGAAATAAAATTAAGAAAATATGCAGTGGTTCTACTCATGCAGAAGAGAATCTGACTTAGCGTTTCACATCTTCCTTCTTTTACACTAACTGGAAACTGCTCGTTGGGTCGCTTAATGATTGTCTTTTGTGTTAAGCCTTTTTAAGAAAATTAGTTACTTCAAAAATCATCAAAACTTAAAAATTATTGAGGGGGGGGGGAGATCGCCATAAACATCGAGCATATTTTCCCTTGAGTGAGTTAGAGGTAGGTTTTATACCAGCACCAATAGAGACATTAATCGAATTTTTATTCGATATAACTGTCGTGTACATACGAGCAAAACTTCAACATAAACTAATCAATATGCTAAAGCGATATACGGATACCGATGGGCCCTAATTATAATAATCAATAGGACGTGCTAAATGCATAAATAACAGCCGTTGAGCGCACATGGAGATGTTTGGGGTAAATAATACCCCAACTGAAATCTCAAGGAAGATTGCGAATATATCGGGAATATTATATGTTGTGAAAGGCGTAAAAGTAAAGCCGGGTGAAATTTCTTAAATACTTAAACCATTATGCTAATGGTGGCCAAACAATTATGCTATTTTTGAAATGAGATAAAATTTAAAAATTTTGGAATTGAAAACGTGTTTAGCAAAAAGAAAGTGTATAAAATTCGATTACAAGAATGAAATACTCCATTCTTTTCTGCCACCCTTTATCATGATTGCAAACCATTTAAAAAAGCAAAAATAATAACTTCTACATTGATTGCAATGCTTTTATCATGTGAGTAAAATATAGGGGCCAGTTTTGGGGTCCCTAGTAACCCTGAGCCTTTTTTATATAGCCTATATCACTTCTTGCAATATACGCTAGAACCATGCACAATTTCAGATCTATCGATTATTTAGTTTCCGAGGAGAAGAGTAACGAACATACAAACAGACACTAATACATTTTTAAACATTAGTATAAATAGTGTGTGTGGAAAACTCAGCAAATGAGAAGTTTTACAAGCTAAGAAAACTACGTAGCACACAATGACGTTTGGCTTAAAATTTGCAACAAAAATTATTTCTTAATTTCTCAAAATAATAATTAATATGAATAAGTTGCACAATGCAGTTTGTGTTTTTTTTTGTTTTGGTGGGAATACTACCTGCGTGCACATGAATTATTATGGAATTTTTCCAGAACGTTCGCCTACAATCCTTTTTTAATACTCCAAAGCCTGCACTCGTCCAAGAGTTCCCATAATTCCATTCAGCATACGGTCACTATACCCCTAATACCCATTTTATCCTATCGGGTCCCTTCTGAGTCTTCTGAGCTCCCCCCTATCTCATCCTTCCCACACAGCTCTTTAAAACCCTTTACCTCAAATCAAGCGAAACGTATTCCCATGTCCGCTATCCCTTTCCTGGAATCGAAGGTTGGGGAACCACGTATGGTGGGATGAGGATAAATATAAAATATCAAAGTGGGAGAATGCGGAGTGGAAGAATGGCTGCGGAGGAAGTCCCTTTTTGTGGGATGCGCAGAAGAGGAGTGCCGGGACGCCATTGGTCCATATCACAGGAGGAGGAAATACAAGACAGGGTTTAAAATTTGCGTGGACTCCGGGAAGTGAAATGTGGATCATTTGCGTGGGCTGGAAAAGGGAATTTTCCGCGTCGTATATCCGCAAGGGAGTCCTTCCTCCAGCAATCTCAAGGTCGAACGAGGCACACTGGGGAGTTGAGACCACAACGCATTCATACTGTGCGAAGTAACAGTGGACGCCCCTTTCGACGGGAAAGAGGATGAGACGGGAGACACTCGCACTGCCTCTCCTCCCGGAGAAAAATACTCTTTCCAAAGAAATGACATAAGCTCCACGCGCAACCCTTGGAGAGAAGACTCCTATGTTCAAAATCCAGTCCCCGTCCATTGTTCCTTCTACCAACAATTTAAAACTCTATATTATCGTGTGACTGACACACTGACACACAATTATAGAATGTGTATTAAGAGTCTGTAATAGAAGCAAAAGCTATTCGACGGTGAAGACGTGATGAATCTGAATGATTCAGCTCTGATGACGATGGGTGACTTGTGTATCGTAACGTCGACAGGAACGCAGGGTTTGACCCGGAGGAGAACCGAAGAAATATTTCTCTAACAATGTACGCCGGGTAAGCACGATACCTCTTTTAGCTAAAGGTTTTAATCTTCAGGTTTTTCATCGGAAATTGAGTTGAACCATCGTAATATGTACGCGTCAAGCATATAGAAATACTAAATTATATATTTAGAACGCGGTAAAGACATTTTCATTTATTATAATCTACATTCATTGGATTTATTATTAGTCCCATTTTTAGAATATTTTCAAATAACACTTGGATAAGTTCATACTCTGGATTATGTATAACTATATATAATCAAAATATAAAATTTAACGATAAGCAAATCTTTCTACGTGACTACTGCAGTAAATTTAACACGTTATGTGAATTGGGAGGTTTAAATATTCAAAAGTCCAAAATGCCACTTCTGAATTTATTACGAACATTCAAGAATATTCTGTGAAGAATTAGGATATGTTTGTGATAAGGGTTGGAGGCCCGTATCATTGCATCGCATTCAACAGTGACCGGCGTTACCTTTGATTCATTGGCGACACGCTGCGTGTCGCAGGCTTCGACGACACGACGAGATGGTTTAAGGAAGTCGGTTAAAATATCGCTTCCCTTCGTCCGCGACCCCATATCAACGGGAACGACGACGGCTCTCTGACATTGTGCGCGTGGGTTCAAATATGGGAGTAAGCACTTTTGCGCTTGCTTAACCCTCGGGGTGCACGGCAAATAGTTCCGTCATGTTGTACATCAAATTAATGTCCTTCCGGTCAATCTTCCACGCCAGGTAATTTTCGACGTGATTCTCATTTCCCCCGAGCGCGCGTGTTGGGAAATGGAAGATTGAAATAGCGTCCACCCGAGTCAACTTCAACGGTCCCCCCTTCGGTGGTCTTCCTTATGTGCTTTTAATTATCAAATGCTACTACCGGCTTAGGGACGGCTTGAAAAGGAAATTTTATGCTGAATTGTACTACCATATTGTAACGGTTCACGTCCCCACTGCCCGCAATTATTTGGGAGGACAGCCGCACACAATTGTGAATTGCCTTTCAGCTCGCAAAGAGCTAACTCCGCGAAATCGTTTTGAAAAAAAATTGAGGATCGTTCCGAGGCGTCTTGCGCGTATGGCGCTATTTTATCTTGACTGGGAACGGGTGAAAAGGAGGGCATGGCCCAGGTGTTGAGAGCGAACCACAACTCAGAACTACTTTTGACACCAGGTTTATTAATTGACGTTTGACACTCAACAAAAATATTACACGCACTGGCAACAAGAAAAAAAATCACTAGTTTAACACACACGAAAAATAGTTTCCCTGATGAGCATGAATGAAATTAATGGCGATAGAAGAGAAATTACATGGATGATAATGATACCCTAAAAATGTGATTGCATAAAAAAACATAGACAAAAATAGCACTTTACACAAGAAAAAGGGAATGGGTGATATAACAGGTCATGATTAATGAATGCCCTTTTTAACACAACGAAATCACGAACGAAAAACGAAACGTGATGCAATTTGGAAAATTACCCTTGTCGTTTACAATAGAGAGTTTCTTATCTCCGTGTCACACAGGACAAGCACGAGAAAACGAGTTTACGTCGATTGTTCATCAATGGGACGCGGTGAAGCCGCTTCACAAAAGCTTCTCCGACGTTGTGGCGGGCCATTGAAGTTACGCTGTGGTGTGGAGGACTTGCTCGTCCACACTGGTGGAGAGGAATCAGGGGGGTGTACCGACGGCAGCTTACGTGCTGGAGTGGTTCTTGGAGCTGAGTAGGAGAATCGTGATGCACTGACTTCTTGCCGGGGACTTCTGGGTTGCAACCCGTGATGGTTGCGCAGGTCCAGCGTCCCGCGAATCTTGGCGAATGTCGTGTGTCTATCGGGATATCTGCGGCCCATGAGACGCTTTCCGCATCTCTAGAAGGGAAGGTAGCGAAGGGAAGGTAGCGAACGGAAATATCTCCGCCGTCCTTTTCCGCGTCCCGACTCCGATTCTCTCTAGATGCACTCTGCCCACTCGTCCGGCATAGCCTGCCGCCACACTCGCCTAATCGTTTCTTCTCGGTTTCGGAGTGCTCACCGCCCTTATGTACCCACGAATGTTGGGGTGGGGCGTCCGTGAGCACACCACATGATGAATGGGGGGTGGGGAAACTGGGGAATACCCGCACGTTAGAGTAAAATGACACAGTTTTCCTGCCACTTTGGCCACTTGACGTTGGCAACGTCGGGAGAGGGGAAAAACACACCCACCCGAAACACACGTTACATCACTGACCTTGCATGCCGGTGCCTCGAGTGCGGTTCGACTCTCCAGGGAAAAAGGGGGTGGGGGATTTGAAGGGAAAGCAAACAAAGGAAACGCAAAACGCCCAAGACACGAGGGGACCCAAAATTAACAGGTGACGGTAAAATCGTTACCGCCACAATATATCGCCATATTTAGGTAGAAACTCTATACTTGTACTCATAGCCGTTGAAATATTTCAGTGTATTCGAACGAGATATCACGAACCATAATATTCAACGTGTTTGGTCTCATTTTTAGGGAAAGATCTAATCATTATAATGAAGTCCAAATTGTAACTAAATCTATTTCACCACTTTTCGAAGCATTTTCCAAAGAATAGAAGACGTATTGATTGGAATAAGTTACGGATCAACGATCCAGAAACACAATATTTTAAAAAATGAGGAAGTTCTGAAGCCATAGATCGTATCTGAAACATAAAAGTGTGTATTTTTGTTATTTTTTTAATATTTTTTCTAAATAAATGTAATGCCCACCAAAATATTTAACAATTAAATCGCAAAAATCTTCGGTTTTGAATGCATTATTAGCATACGGCGTGAATTATATAAGTTGAATAAGCAAATATGTTGATTAGGTAAATCAGAAATACATTCTGTCATATAAAACAAAGTTTGAGTGACATTATTTTCGCCATATTTATTTCATGATTCTTATATACACCTAGGATGAAATTTCATCATGAAAGTTCAATATGGTCTCAGGTATCAAAAATAACTCTTTCATATATTTGTAGCTCTTTGGTTTCATATCCAGTTTTAGTCCACCCACGTATTTACCCCTCGTACTTCTTTATGGTGTTTTACAATTTATAATTTTCCTTAAAAATTCGTTGGGTCTCAAAGGGTGGTCAATCTACAGAACCTTGTATTCCTGATGGCGGTCCATGTGGTTTTCTCCAAACTTATTCTACTGTGCATATCCTTGTGTCTGATCCTATCTGTACATATGATTTTCAGCATTCGCCTCCAGCACTAAGTTTTGAAAGCCTTTATTATCTTCTGCTCGGATTCCAATTCCCCATGTCTCTGAGTCACTTACATACGGAAATTGCCCGTACTTTTTTCCGTAAAGATAATTATACTTTATTTAAACACAACTGTTTTTTATCAAAGTGAATGCATTTTTGCCTTCGGCTATTCTTCCCGCCCGTTGTTTTGGTTGATGATTATATATAGTTTTTTTTGCGTTTGGTGGAAATGGAAATGGGAAGTTTACGCTGTGTTGGCGTATTGACAACGCCATGAACATATCACTGATAACGCTTATTAGAATTATATTCGGCGACCAATCATTCAAGTTTAGGAGTATAAGTATCATATAGTGTGAAGATACCGCCCCCTATTCCCCCGCCCGATATTCCCCCTGAAGAGTGACGTATCGCAAAAGTCGACTGCCCACAAGTGCCGAAAAAGTTACACGCGACTGTACCAATTCGCCGAAATTGACCAGCTACGGGAGCAACCACCTTAGTGGGTATTGACCAGCGGTTCTCAATTCTGGTTACGCGTATCCAAAGGGATAGCATTGGTGGTTTATAGGCATGCTACAAAACGTGGATGGTGGTCAAAGTGAGGCAAAAATATATCCAAACAGAGAGGACTTCAACTGATAGGAGTACTTCACTATAAGGAGAATGGGCTACCAAGCGATACACTGGTGGAAAAATTCAGTAACCACTGCACTTAAACCAAAGACTTTTGTACTACCATAATCAGGTTTTATAAACGGATATGACATGACGTCATAGGGGTCATGAATACCATTTTAGCTTATATTTATTTTTATTTTCATTTTCCAACGAATAAACGCGGCATGAAAACCAAAACGCTACGCACAAATTTTACTCGTCTTTAATTCAATACGTAGTTTTTACGTAATAATTTTCAATCAAATATTACAATTCTAAAAGACTTTCTTTAATTCCTAACGATTGTGCTTTTAAGCGTATTGGTGAGGTTGAAACATGATAACTAAATGCATAATAAGCATTGGTTGCAATCAACTATTTGTCATCCTTCATTGACAAGATGCCAGTGATTCTCTTGGTGATGTATGCGTAATTTACATAATATTTATGAGCATGGTATGGAATTTCAAATAAAATATTATATTACATATGGGCAACTCCACGCAAGTTGAGCCAATGTGGTTGCTCGACCCCCACATATATTTTTTTTTCATATTCATAGCATATTGTAACGAAATAGATTTCATTACGTGTGTTTTTGAGGTGTAAATGGCAAGGGTTTGAATGATTGAATGGTGCGTGTCATAGTGTGGACGTAGTTCCCTATGCCACGGATGAGTGAGTGTGCAAGTGCAGGGTTTGTGTGTTTTGTGTGGAAAAAATGGATAAAATGGGATGTGCTGTGTGAAGCAAGGTGGTCAGTCGTCATAGGCCACTGGCAGTGAGGGAGTCACAATCGGAGAGTCGACCAAAGGGACAGCAGGACAGAGAGAGTGGATCATCATCAGGATTCTGCCAATCCAGGAGCGGCGGTGACCGAGAGACGACGCCGGTGATCGCGCCGACTTCCGGCTCATCATCATCAAGAAACGGTTTGTCCCCATTTCGACACGTCCATCATCCATCGCCATAATTCCCCTTCGTGGTGAATTCCATGTGCCTTCGTAAATTGCTAAATCAAGAAGCATTTCGCTGGCGGATGAACTCTTGAGTTTGTTCTTTGTGGGCGAACTACTGCTCAAATATAAAATTGAAATGAAAATGTTGAATTGTTCGTTGCCTTTGTCACATCATTTGTTTTGCTTTTCCTCACGATTATTCATCTATGTTCATGTTCACCCGAGAATCCCTCAACTCATTAGGGTTTTGTTTAATTGAGCTTGGAGTATTAAATGCTGTGTCAAATCTGTAAGTGTCTATCTGTCAAACGATAATTTCCCCTTTTTTGTACATTGCCTTACCATGACGGATGTATGGCTGAGCCGGGTTATTACTGGAGGGAGACGCGGAAGTTTTGTGCTTGGGTGGGATTAACCATAAGAGAAAACCACATTCGGGAACCGAGAAAAGTTTATTGGTTTAATTATTTTTGCAATTGTAGAATGTATCACCCCTTTTTTGGGTTGGCCTTCCACCTCGGAGGATGCGGCACCGCTTGACGGACACGTTTTGATAGGGAAGGGAGGAAAACTCCGACGTCAAGTGGGACCGTTACAATATATAGGCCTATACGACACTATGACAAATTTTCAATAGTTCCTCTGTATTCGTACAGATGGCGGAGATATTCACCACCAATTTTTTTTTTCAAAAATGTCATTTTTTGCTGTTTGTGTGGTCCCCACGCGACGCGTTGCTGCTCAATGCTGGTCTAGCCAAAGCAACTCAAACATTGCCAATCCTCGGCTTAAAATGAGATCTTTTTTGGCAAACTACGGTTTTAGGTGGCACATATTTCAGCAAAATATGGTTTAGGCTCAGTGATTTTGACGTTAATGCATCAATGTAATCTTGTTCTATCATATTCAGAAGTTTTATTTACATGTGTAAGTATTTGGGAGAGTTACAGGGCTTTAAAAATCGTTCAACTTGACGCATGATAACGATATTTTGGAGGGCTCGAAAATTATCGATTGTTGAAACAAAACGGAATAAATATCAAACTAATCAAAAGATCATATTTTTAGCCGAGGATTAGCAAGGTCTATCTCTGCCATCTGTACGAATACAGAGGAACTATTGAAAATTTGTCAGTGTCGTATAGGCCTAAATATGCTATGAATATGAAAAAATAGGTGGGGGTCGGGCAACCACATTGGCTCAACTCGCGTGGAATTGCCCGTATTCAATCAGGTTTATTTAAAATCTTAGCTTGTCTTTTGTCTGATAAACTGCCCTAAATTGCATATTTTTAATCAAACAGTCATGTAATGCTTATTAGTAATAATGCCCTCTGAGGGCATTACACCTACAAAATTAAATGGGAAATACAAGAGTTCCAATATCAACGCTCAATAACTGCTTTTGCCGGTTAGGATTGTCCCTAGAGAATTAATAAAAAAATGTTTTACCTCGAGAAGCGAGAAATAGTAAAACATCTGGGCTTATCGTTGTATTCTGGTCCTGTACATGAGCTAAAATGCAAACGTCGTCGTTCCTGCTGCACATGCGGTTGCGAGTCATCGCTCAGCGGCCTTGAATTCATCATCAAATTCGAAGGTCTTCCCGCAAAGATTTAAAAACGCTCAGGGCTACTCAATTCACGCCTTAAGGATGATGGGCCGCAAAAGAATCTCAAAAGACGTAATAAAAATAAGTGCATACGCGTAGAGGATAAATGAAGCAATTTGGGGAAATTCTTTGCAATCACATTTTCTGCGCGGCTGTACCTAATGATTAATTTGAGAGCCAAATGTATGTATCGGAATATTGCCATTTTTAAAATCTCCGAAAGGGTTTGTATTAACGAAATAATGCAATAGAAATAATGTAATAATAATGCACGCTGAGGTTCTTAGGATGTGAAAGAGGATATGCGTTTTTCTTCAGCAAATGAAAAGGTTGCTATAGATTACTCATATCTATCCGTCACACGCTTGCATGGGTGAGTCCCCGCAGAACACGTTTTCTCACGATCCATTCCAGAGACTTTCATCAAGCGGCAGATTCAGTCACGGATTGGTGGAGGTGAATGTATTCGAATCAGAAAAGAAATGTGCCGGAGGACTCGAATCAGCAAGCGATGGGATAGCGTGATATTTCGTGGGATGAAATTGCTTTTTTTTCTGTTTCAATGGCAATATTAATACAAAAAAATTTTTGCTTAAGACATAATTCCATGTATAGCCTCGTAAAAAAATTAACAAACAGAAAACCACTCATAATCCTTTTTCAAAAAAGTCATCAACCTTTTAAATACATTTTAGTGTTACTTTTACTTTTTTTTAACTTTTACTTTTCTTTTATTACGCATCTCATATAATTTCTTGAATTTATCGATTGGTAAAACCCTTACATATATTGGTAAAAAATTATAACAATTGATTGAAAACCTTTCACAACAATTTACAGTTTTACTGTATTTACAACAATCAGTTCTAATATTATTTTTATTTCTTGTGTCATGATTACGCACAGTAGTGTAATCTGTATAAGAATGTATGTTTCTTAAAATATACAATAGGGACTGGAACACCTAGGTGGATGGAAGAGACACAATCTTAAATCTAATAAAAAGAGGTGTGAGTTCTATTAGAAACACCCGCCAAGACTCAATTTCTTCTGTAATCCAAATATCCAAGTGATGTTGGTGGAAGTAGCCCACAGTAAGGTAGGTATCATAGCTCAAATGGCTGTGGATACGTGCAAAATAGATGCTTTTTAGAAATTGCTCATCCAGGCTTGATTTCAGTCTCCATATCAAGAAGATCCCTTTGGAAATTTTGCTAGATATCACAATGGGTCTTTAAAGTTCAGTTGTGGTTCAATCTGAATGCCTAGGAAATTAATTGGTTCGCTGTTACCCACAATCTTGCTACAAAGAGAGAAGCCAATGTCATGCGACTTACTAAAATCAACAGATAGATTGTTGGCAGAGCATCAATCTTTGAAAATGTAACAGTTATGTATCCAACGAGGAAGGACGCAGTTGGTTTAAAGTTTAGGTGTGTCATTTGGCTTTTTGATGGTCATTTAGCTAATAGGTACAAGTGCGAATATTTATTAAGTTTATTTCAGAGAGACTCGGGGTTTAAAATAATGATCTCAGCCATTGATGCAAATGAAATGCTCGGTATGAAGTTTGTAGAACGAGGCGACACTCTTCTTGAACTTGCATTGTCTTCTATTACCTCAGTATGAAGGAAATGCTTTAAAATGATCTCGGCGTAAAAAATCTGTTTCGTTAGTTAGGTGATCGTGAACACGCTCCCGCAACATCAACGCGAAGCCACTTGTCTCGCTCGGGAAGCGTTTGGAGGCATTTTACTTCATTGTTGGTTTAGGGGTCTTTACCACTTCGATAAGATTTTGAAAATCAGAAACCTTATATTTAACTCTTTCACAAGGATTTCATGACGATGCAAAAATACCCTTCATGTTACCACTGAGAGAACACATTTCTATTTTCAGAAGATAGATATCGTCGGCATTCCAACGAAAAGAGGCCGATGAAATGATTAGTTATTTCACGTGAAGAGAAAATGCATGAACGCTTGCGTTATTTGGAGCTCAGAAAGGATATTTTGAAACAACTATCATTTGGGGAATTTAATGCGTTAATGGAGGTGAACCTAGTCTATATACAGAAAAGATATTTATAAAAATGAACCTAAATTATATTTCTAAAAATTCACATAGTTTTCAATTATAAAATTAGACAATGAAGGTCTAAATATATTATATAAATACATCATAAACTCATGCCCATAAAAAGAGATTATGCGAAATCAGTCGAGTACAGTACACATTTGTTTGTTTTTCTAATAAACTATTGGATTTAAATTTATTTCACACTAAAGTAACGACGGATTTTGTGCATTGGAAAGAGATTGAAGCATAATTAAGAAGGAGGAGGTCAGTGGATCAATTTCATTATGCGGTTGAGTTTATTTTGGTCAGTCAACTACGGAGCCGTTGTGGAGTAAAATGAAATATTTAGGGTAAGGTTAGTTAATGGGAAGAATCCTTAAAAAAATAGCTGCCAGGAAATATCATAAATAAAAGACGCATGGAGTTCTGACATAAATTTCATCAAACTCAATAATTTACCGTATCAAGACTGCGTTAAAGATAATAATGGGCTTAACCAGTAGGGCTAAACATAGAGAATAGTTTCAAACAAGATGACGTTTACTAGGAGGTAGCTATTTGGATAACTTTTGATAAACAAAATGAATGTATATATTCGAAATGCTACATAAAACTTTATAGTAGGCTGTAAGTGTAGCGATGTAGGTTTAGGTGCGATGAAGATTTGGGTCGAAGGTAAGATGATTAAAGAGGCATTACTCGTAGCGAAGATGGAAAGGAAGGTGATGAGGTATGTTCAAATGAAGCTAGAGGTAGGGGGGTTATAATGGAATGATATTACTCAAGTGTGGTAGAGTACTAAGTACTTGATTTCGAAAAAAAATTGTGGGGTACTAATCCAACACGCCTGGAACAAATCTTTGAAAGAGTATTTGATAAGGGCGGCAGCGAGAGCGGGGGGTGAAACTTAAAAAACAAGTAGGATGCGAGATGCAAATAACTGAATTGTTCAATGGAATGCGGGTTGGCGAAAGGTATGATAGGTTTCAGGGGTAGATAAAGTCAGACTATATTAAGGGTGTCATGCAATTATTCTCTCATTCACTCTTAAGGCTGTGAAATAAGAATGATGATTTTCCCCAATATTATTTTTCATTAACGAAAATTCCACCTGCATTCAATATGTAACCCTCTCATTCTTAATCGATGTTCATCTATTATTTGTAAGGAAAACCCATAGGTTATATATTATTACCGCATTTGATGCAAACATATGAAATAATCAATACAATAAAGTGAAGAGGTGTGAACTCCACGTAGTTTAAATAAGGAAAATAAAACAATAAGCCGTCAGTTAAAACATTTTCACAAAATACCCATAGATTGAAAATGGCGTACTCTGGTGACAAATGCACAAGCATTTATTCGAGTGATCGTATGTGTAATAAAAATAGAAGCGTAATGTACGCTCCAAATGTGCGTGACTTGAACAGACGGCATCTGGCATAAATGGACGATACACTCGATAATCTTCAAAGCGTTCACCAGTTTGATGGATGACCGAAGGCCAAAGCTCGCGATTAGAAAAAACAAATGCCCATGGGATTACTTCGTTCGGTTCACTTCAATGTGCTCGCATTTCGGCAACGCTAATGCTGCCACAAACTCTGCAATTTAATGCGTTGAAGGCGATGCAATCAATTAGGCACATATACTGCCTCGGGTGGTTCCATAAAAAATCAGTACCATTTTCGTATTGGTTTTTTGAAACACAGTGATAAATATATGGATATGAATTGGTCTCTTTAATGGTAAGAAAATGAAGAAAATAGTATTTTACACTAAAGTAGAATGAGAAAGGCACCGTGGATATTATGTGGAGATTCGGGTATCGAATCGAATTCTGATTGAAATCCTAGCGGTAATGGAATTTTTAAAAGTGAAATCCACATCGTTATTTGAATTTTTGTAGGGCACTGCCAAGTACTCCGTTCGTTGGATGGGACGTTAAGCTGCGGAACCCTTGCCACTTTCCTTTAATATTAGACTAAAGTCAACGCCTGTTTTCTCTCCACTCTCTCTCTCTCTCAATTCCTCAAAAAATCACTTCCTTACCAATCTAATAAATTATGCTGAATGTTGAAAATTACCTAAACAATCGGTAGCCTCCCCTAGCAACCAAAATATTAATAATATCAGTTAAAAATTGGGACAACGGATTCATTCGTCAATGTACACGAGATAAATGTTTTTACTAACTACTTATTAACTTTTAGTTATTCAACTCTTTACATATGAATTTTGCCGTAGGAATAACGCAATCGTTCATTGAGTCCAAA
Source organism: Pyrrhosoma nymphula (assembly GCA_963573305.1). NCBI lineage: Eukaryota > Metazoa > Arthropoda > Insecta > Odonata > Coenagrionidae > Pyrrhosoma > Pyrrhosoma nymphula. The sequence continues at coordinate 203,483,304 of OY754327.1, read as the reverse complement.
GCGTCCGTCACAGGGCCCGCCGATCAAAGTGGACTCGAATTTCAAATCATACTTTCCTCTCGTCGTCCTTGGAATTCAGTGGCAAAGGGGTATTTGGAAAGAGTCGGAAGCAAACATGCAAACATCGCACTGCCCTCGAGTGTATGGGGGTAGCAAATGTTGATGGCACTTCCTTGTGTAAATAATGACGTCAGAGTAAAACATATGACAGAGGAGCGAAAAGAGGCAATGGTGAATAAAGAGAAGTGGTCCCAGTTGAACTAGACGTTAATGGCCGACGAGTTGTTTGACCGGCTACTGTGTTCCTGAAAAAGAAGCTGTATTCGTTCACCATTTCTCAGTGGTTGGTGAATGGGTGTAGCAAGCGTGCCTTTGACTTTAACCAAAAGAGTCCTGCTATTTTAGAGTTAACTGGCGGTGTTTTTGACAAGGAATGCCCGGAAATAAGTTTATTTTAGAAGTTTGCTCCGACAATTTAAAAAAAAACTAAAAATTTTTAAGAGAGCAGCAGGATTTCATTTATCAAACTCTCATCTGCTCCACGTTCGAGAAATATATTTTATTTGAAACGCATAAGAAGAAGATAATTGAAATCCGAATAATTCATTAGTTTGCTAAAGTCATTTCAACTAATACCATTTCGAAAGAAATATAACGGTGGAAATGAGCATCGCCAGAAGGAAACGCACTCTGAAAACTAGGACTACTATTCCGACGATATATTTATTCTCCCTTTCAAAGTGTCAGCACATAATCTCCGAAATATAGAAAACAGGGAATTATAGATGATTAAAGAGGAAGCCTCAATGGAGGGGGAGCCGAGAGATACTTTAAGACAACTTGTAAGCAATTACCGAGTCTATACAATTTTAGGCAAACTTTTTCATTATATTACTTTCACATTAATATGACTGCAACGCAGGTAGCTACCGGCGAAAAAATTCAAGAAGAGTATAAAGATTTTCCAGAGAAGTGTTTAAAATCTGCTTCTGGTATACAGCGTAAGTATTCTTTTATTCGATAAATCTTGAAATCATTTTCTCAGATGCTCATTCAGTATAAAAGTAAATTACTTAAATCAACTGCCTTGTGATTTTTGAATGTTTTTATTGCACCTAAATCCAATCATTAGAAGCGATGCAATAAGAAAAAGTGAAAAGCCTTGAAAGTGGATATGAATGGGAAATATTGGTTGATGTCGGGGTCACGCAGGTCACTAAGGCAAATGTTTTACTCCCTCTGTTCACCTTGGGATAAAAGGGCTGAAGTTAACACCAGAGGTCCCTGAGGAGGGTGCCCTAGTTCCCCCCCCCCCTTAGTTTCTCTGTCAGATTACCGACGCTTCTCTCACATTCACTAAGCTCGAGCTCCTTTATTGTGAGAACCACCGTGTTTTGACATGCCTAAGCTATAAATTCATAGATCATTTTGACTTATGACATGCGTAAGGTGTGACATTAGGATGGCACTTGTTTTTGGAAGTGGAGAAAAGTAGTCTTTTCCAACTCTAAAAGAGATCGATGTGGAAATTTAATCCAGATGTCAAAATCCTGCTACTTTCAATTGAGGGCGAACCCATGCTCCAAGGCCCCTTAAATACTTATAAACAAAATATGCGTATTTATGGCGGGTAAAGAGCTCTTCCTACGAAAATTGCAAATGACGCAAAATCTTTGTTTTACACGAATGAATTCCATTACTTTTTAACCAAATATATAGATTTTAGGCTTAAATTTACTTTTTTAACGAGTGATTTTATGGCAAATAATTACATATATTGCTTGTATGTTGCTTAATAGTAGTAATATATTAATTAGTACATAGTAATAATAATAAATTTCGGCGAACTTAGAAACCATTTTGCCTGATTCAAACACAATCAATCACTAATTTTAAGCAACATACAAGCAATATATGTAATTATTTGCCATAAAATCACACCGGGAAAATCTAGAAAGTAACAGGAAAATTTGCAAATTTTATGATATTTTTCATAAAAATTTGAAATGTTGAGTAAAAATCGCAGCCTGAATGTGTAATCCGATCAAGTTGGAATTTATTTATGGATTATAAAAACAACAAACCACAAACTTTAAGCACTAGCTACAGACCAATTTCGAATAAAACTGTTTTCCGATCCACCCCACTGTGCAGAAGCCTCTCTTAATTTAACCGGAACACATTTAACACCGATGCTCTGAGTGGAAGAAAACCCTCCCAGTCAGGAGTGGAACGCACGACCTTTGGATTAGCAGGCCACGCCGCCACCGAAGCTGTCGCGGATATAACGAGGGAGAACGGAACAACTTTACACTGTAATTCTTGGTTAAAACTTTCGCGGGTCAATGTCACTGTATGTTTGTTTTTTTCGGGTGTACCCCGCGCACACTCTGACCAGGTGTGAAACCTGACGTTTCGTGGCCGTTGCTGGCCACTTCATCAAAGGGAATGAGGTATCTGTCGAGTTGGTGGAGTTTATATAGGGGTTTCAAGGAGGGCAAAGGATGGGAAGGGGAAGAGTGGAAGGAGTAGTCATTGCATCTTTATTCCGCTTCAATGCAGGGTCCCACGTGTGGCTGACTTGGAGGCCACAGTCCCTATTGAAATTTTGATGGCATTTTCTTATCTCCAAAGCTTCTCGTCTGTACCTGCATTGAAGCGGAATAAAGATGCAATGACTACTCCTTCCACTCTTCCCCTTCCCATCCTTTGCCCTCCTTGAAACCCCTATATAAACTCCACCAACTCGACAGATACCTCATTCCCTTTGATAAAGTGGCCAGCAACGGCCACGAAACGTCAGGTTTCACACCTGGTCAGAGTGTGCGCGGGGTACACCCGAAAAAAACAAACATACAAGTTTACACTGGAGTTATGTTGACACCAAATCCAACTAAAATTCTATGAATTTGATCGCAGCACTTACCCACCTAATGCTGCATTGTTGAGAAAATCTTCAGCGCTATTGAACACTTTTTCTTCTTTCGAGAATGAATAATGAATTTTTATCAACGTATGTAAATTTTAAGATATCACTTTCATCAACTGGGAGAAACTTATCCCTGAGAAGTAATAGTACAGCGTGGTATATTTTGAAAGAATGCGGTAATTTCTTTGTATACCATCGTAGTATTTGTATGACATAAAAGCATTCAAAACGCAAAACGCACAGATAAATTCAAATAAACATATGGCGACTGCACTTTTACACGATTAGTTCTGGGAACGTTTGCACAGTGTGAAACTTTCCGTTCTTATTTTCTATCTACGATATAAATTAATGTAGATGATTTGTAAAAGTATTTCACCTGTTACACATCATTTTTAAACACTTCGACGGTTTGTGTGAATATTTTCAAACATTTTACCCTAAAAAAATTGAACTCTGGCATGCAGTGGCGGATACATGTGGGGGGCGCGCGCCCCCCCTTGCGGGGCCGTTCCCATTGCCGCTCGCGCCGCCCCCGCCAGTCAGCCCGCATGCTATTCGTTCGTCTTTCGTCAGTCGACTCTGAGTCGAGTTATCGAGTAGTTGTACTTTATTATTTAGCACGCGCGCGCGTCCGCATCATCGTATTTTATACGTTTCTGTCTGGCACATAGATAGCTAACCTACGAGAAAAGTCAAGGCCATTCTAGTGATCTCGATACTTTATTCTGTCTGGCATTTGTTCGAGAAAAATCGCGAATATTGTACTGTTTGTATTTGTTCACACTCCTTAGGGTGCGGTCCAGAGAACGCTCCAAACGCTCCGGAGCGTTCGTAGCGAGGTTCCAAGCGGTCCGTGAGTCGCTCTCAGTCGCTCCGGAGCGCTACGGTTTATCCCATGACGTCAAGGAAAACTTCATCATATTCGCTCCCGCCTCGCTCCAGACGCTCCCGGTAGAAACCAGGGGCGATGGGAGGGATTCATGGTTTCATGGCGGGATTTCAAAGATGACAGGTCGGAACATTATTCGTGGATGCATACAAGGTTAAGTCAACCATCACGTCGCGTGAGAATTGATACGTTTTTTTGTTATCTTTGCGGAGTAACGCGAAGGGTGACTCACATCTAATCAGATTACATTAACACGAAATATGCGAGACATCTCTCAATCCATGGGAGAGAAAAAATCGTACATGAGATATACCATGTACGCGCTCCAATGGAGTGGAACTATAAATATTTCACTGCTTTTGATTTTATTTCAATGCATCACGCAGACACGCGTGCACTGAAAAGAAGACCTCGCACGAGCAATACGTGAAGCATTAAATATATATTTATTACGAGTGTTGAAAGAAGGCCGGAAAAACGTACTTTCAATCACGCAAACAAAAAAAGTTATGCCCCGCGCATTCGTTGGCGAGGATGCGAACGACGCCGTTTCTCGCGGCAGTTGACATTCAATCTTTTATCTCTGGATTCTCATTGCCCGAGTGATTGGTTCCTCTGCGGGTCAACAATGGAATCCATGGTGACGGAGGACAGTGAGAGGGAAGGATGAATTGCTATAAAAAAATGAAGATTCCCAAATATTTTTTTTCGTGAAGGGTGACTTGACGGATTCAATAGCGAATGACTTCTGAATAGTATAAAATAATATACGATAGAAAGAAGCAAGGACATGAGAGAGTAGTGGGAGTAAGAGGGATTGACGCAGCAACAACATGAATAACGTGCCTGCAGACACATCATCTACATCTACATACTACCCCGCAAGCCGCCTCAATAGGCGTGTGGCGGGGGGTGTTAGGACACCAGCCGATTACATATATGTATACATCAGGCTGCATGTCCGCACCATGGTGTTGCCGGACGACGGCCGCCACTATCACGACTACAGCGCATTAGTCTTCCTTTTGAGGCCAAAGAGGCTACACGCACGGCAAAGATGGCTGGAAAATTACACATCCATCGAATTTTAATATGACACGGAGGATATCGTTTAAACGAGGCGCTATATTTCTAGAACTAATAGTTACGGCAACATAAGATAGGTACACTGTTAACCTAATCGATTTGAACGTGATAATTTCACGTTCCTGTACGCATATGAAAAGGCAGTAAACAGGATTCTGCTAATCTCAAAAGGTGATCAATGTGATTGTAGTGTGCAATGAATCGGTCGAAATCGATTGAGAAATGATATCCAAGTAAAGCGACAGATGTGCGACACCATCTTAGAGTCTACTTACTCTTCCACTTATTCTTTCATCATAATTTTTTATGTAATTGAACTGTGGACTTGCAAAGTATATTTTCTTTGTCACGTAAAGAAACCGATATATTTTTATAAAATGTGACAAAATATCTAATGTTCCGTTTATAAAAGTCAACCTGTATATTACAAAAACGTTAGTAGTGTAGTCCATTGAGTTCTTGTTGTATGAACTAAAGAAATTATTATGATCTATTCTAACACTGTAATTTCCAATAATGTTCTACTTTATGCTTACAATTATTCTATTCACACTCTCTATTTTCACGTCCCTATTACCCACTGCTTTAATTGACGGCATTGCTCAGTGAACACATATCCCTAAAACGTGTGCTATTCCTATTTTCTCGTCTGTTAACTCTTCCGGTCCATCCTCTTCTATTTTGGATATCCGGCCGTTAACTGAGACCGTTAGCCCTGGAAGTGGAACTGTAACCTCCAAACTGAACGTGAAAACTCACCACGTGATTTGTTTGATTGGTAAAAAAGTGAACTCTTTCCCCATTCCACTTGTAAATATTCCTGAATTGTGTTTTTTCCTCATCCCTCACCAAAAGTATCTATTGTAATTGGGGTATGCGAGAGACACCCTTTTTCCATAAAGAGAATGTAATGTTTGGTCACAAAATGCAGGGTTTATTTTGGTCACACAAACACTATATCGTGTAACAAATCACATCTATGCTTGAGTTTATTTAAAGCTTGCATATTGTCACACGAACGAGTGACAGACAGGAAGATTATTTTGGTAAAATAATAACACATAGTAACGTAATACACTCAACAGACTGAATAATTTGACCTTTACTAGTTCTAGGGTGTATTTTATATGTTAATTTTGAATTGGAGAGGAAAAAAGAGGAGACGGATTTTGAATAGAAAAAAAACTGTGTTTATCAAATCTTTTTTTACTGAAAGTGACTGATATGTTCTTGTCATGTCAAAAATATTTCGGGAAAAATACAAGGAAAGAAGATGAGGATGAATAAACATGTCTCAAATAGTCGCTCTTTAAGAGAGAGAAGGGGGAGTTCGAAGTGAATAGAAGTATAAGAAGAAATGCTGCTTGGGAACCCATGAGAATGTGTAAAGGTCGCAAGACAAAGGGTGTTCAAGATATAACACGAAAGGAAGATTTTCGTAAGGGAGCTCCAGTGCCAAGATTCTAAACTAACGGGGTTTAGGGAGGGAAAGAAAAACAGAAAATAATAGGAATAAGAAAACGTCTGGTAGCTTTGAAAGACTAACTTGCTCCCTGTCCCCGTAGTAGATGCCATACATCCCCTTTAAAAGCGTTTCAAATGGTCCATCTGCTCAATGTGGCCTGTTCGTTCTGTTTCCCGACTCTGAAGCATAGCCTTCGCTAACCCAATTTTTTCCTTTGCTCACAATCTCACGACGGAAAGGCAAAAAAATATCTTAAAGCTTTAGAATAAATATTGTGAGTTATGCTTATCCTCCACTACAGGGCTGACAAGTAGTAAAAAAGTAACCTTTTACAAATTTACGTTTGATATTTGTTAAATTTCACATGAGATAAGGGTTTTATGTGGGTATAAATTTCTTATATCAAAATGTACACTGTGCATGTAGCATACATGATCGTTCATTCATAACATAAATGACAAGGAAAACTTTGTTAAATTCCACAAATTTATTTACGGTAGAATATATCAAAGTTTTCCTTTCCATTTATAAATGAACTTCCACAGGGTTGAGCCTGAGACGATGGAGATAATCATTCATAATGTTGTCAGCATTTCTAAGGAGGCAAACTCTTGATAATTTTGGTCACACAAATATTATCAAGGAAGAGAATTCAACGTGGTAAAAGTTAAAAGCTAAACAGTTAAAAAGGAGTATAATGATATAATACATCTTATAAATTTGTCAGAATGATCACATGTTACTATTTCGCAAAATATACAGACGCAAAATAATTTTACCGTTTTTTTAATTTATCATAAATTATACGCCGTAGAGTTGAAGTAAATTGCAAATAAAATAATGCCTGTCAAGCTCTTAATGCACATGAAAATTCAGGCTTTCACACTATGGTCGATGAAGAGTAACTCATCCTAATTTCCCAATGAAAATGGGGGACGAACCCTGGACCAAATTGGTCGCACTACGTCACGGCCCCTCATTCACCTCTCAATCTCCTCAGACGTTCTCAAATCTGGTGAATCGAAAAGACAAGTGGACGCATTATTTCTAGATTTTAAGAAAGCTTTCGACACGGTACCTCACGACAAACTTTTATACAGATTACAGTCATGCGGGCTGAACGAAACAGTAGTAAAACTGGATACGCGACTTTCTGAGTGATCGTAAGCAAAAAGTATTTCTTGACGGAATTAGCTCAGTGACATCAGGTGTACCACAAGGAAGCGTAATCGGCAACCTTTTGTTCATTATATACGTAAATGACCTATGCTCTCGAATTAGCAGTAAAATACGTTTATTTGCTGACGACGCTGTCATCTATCGCGAAATTAGTGATCACTCTGTCTTTGAAATTCTATCATCGGATTTAAACAACGTTCATGTGTGGAGCCAAGAGTGGGGACTCGAACTTAATCTGAGCAAATGCACGGCGGTACGAATTGTCATGGGGAAATATTTCCTAACGAAGATGGATTAAGAGATAATTTTTCACTAGTTACTGGTTTTAAATAAACTAGTATTAATGTTTCGATATTCTTGCATTTCCAATAACACTAAGGGGTTTCTTGTTGCTTACCTGTGATTTAAATGGTGTAACAAAGACGCATCGATTTATTTCAAACGGAAAGGATTAATCTTGACCTAATGAACTACAATCACTTTTACCTTTGGATAGAAATGACTCGATGTCTTTTATCAGACTATTTGAGTGTCTTAAATGCTCCTTCCTCTCAATTATTGAGTTTAGCCTTCACCCTATTATCCAGGATCTTTGCATAGAGGCAACACCCTGACGACTCCATCCATTTTTTTCTGGGCGGGCAATAAACTGTCCGAATGAAGCAGTCCTCCCCACCATCCTGGCTTGAGGAAAGGCTGTATTGCGGCTTCCGTTTGCATATGAGTGAGGAATAAAAAAGGAAATACCCGCGAATTTCAGGAGCGTAAAATTCCCTCGTTCAGAATAACAAGAATGCGCGAAGAGGAAATGCCCCTTCTTTTGCCTCCATCCTCGTGTCTCTTTCTATGGTAATTTTCTGTTCGTATTCAATAACGTTAAATACTATTGGATGGTTGACTTCATGTTATGGAAAAACCCCAAAACATATTGCAGGAAGTGCTTTTACGAAAGTTTTATTTCCATTAATGCCGTATAGTGTATAAAAAACCTGGCACAAGTGGTATTAGTAAACGCAATAATGGTGGTGAAGCAAATGGGGACAAAGTGCAACCTTATACGATTGCTGTAAGGAAAAGGCGTGTCTCATGGACGTATGATACCTTACAACCGAATGCTCCACAATTCTTACTTGTATCGAGAGGCAGGAACTCTATCAAAATGATTTTCCTGGTCAACCTTCAAAAATCAACCCATACGCTTTTCAGAGTCGGACTAAGTGTTATTTACATCGCATTTGGGAAACGTGGCATTAGCTGCTGGGGTTCGCATTGCACGTTCTTTGCCTTCATTGCTTGTAAACCTGAAAAATCCATCTGAAATGCGCAGATATGTCCCTCTTTCTTCCTCACTCATAAGCAAACGGAAGCTCAAAACGACCAGATCGAATGGAAGGGGCAATCAGCATAAACACCACTTCTTCCTTCCTTCGGCCTCCAGCCGAAAAAGAAACCGCAGCCCGTTTCAGGTCACTTTTTAGAGGGGTACAGCCTTTCCTCAAGCCAGGATGGAGGGGAGGGTTGTTTCGTTTGGAATATTTATTGCCCGCCCAGAAAAGAATGGATGGGGTCGTCAGGGTCTTGCCTCTTTGCAAATATCCTGGATAATTGAGTGAAAGCTGAACTCACTAATTGAGAGGACTGAAGAAGCATTAGAGACTTTAAGGTGAATTCATAAGAGTCACTCGCATATTCAAGTTAAAAAAACGATAACGAGAGAAAACATGCGATTCAAAACTCCAGTAGCTAATGCTACGTTTTTCAAATGCGATGTGAGCAACACATAGTCCGACTGTGAAAAGCGCAAGGGTTGATATCTGAAGGCTCCTCTGGGAAATCATTTTGATAAGTCTCTGCCTCTCGATATAAGATTATTAGGAATTATGGAGCACTCGGTCATTAGGTCGCAGTGTAATAAAAGCCGATGAGACGTAGTGGTGCCAAGTCTCGATATTGCATGGCAATAAGATGTGTCAGTCCGGCAACCAGTAAATTTATTCCCTTGTAATTTCTACCTCAATAAAAAAACTGAGCGCAGACATAATTCTACGATTGAGTTGTTCGAAATTGGTGTCCAAAGCATTCGATAATCATCAAGCTATTTTAATCATTATTTGAAGTAAATAAATCTCTTAAGTGAAAGTTTCATTACTATTCGCAGGGAAAAATATCTAATGAAATATCGAAGACGCGTAGTCGCATTATTCCAAACGCGGCAAAGAACTGGATATGAAAGAAAAATTCATTGCTTTTATTGAAACCATAGAGTAGATATTCCTAGCGCATTTATACATCGCCGCTAGAAAAAATTTGCTCGTAATTTTCGCTAGAAATAGAATGCATTACAATTCGAGCCTGACATCGTCAGCTACAGTATTGCAGAATAAAGGGATCTGGTTTCGAATCCTAGTCGACAATTGATTATTCTCATTGGAAATTGGACATATTCGTGAAGTAAATTGCGTCATCAAATTCCACTCATGCCGCGTATACCCATGCACTAGGCGAGATTGAAGAAACACTTAAATGCACTATCTAAAATGTTGAACAAACTAAACAAATAATAATAATAATAGGAATGTAGGCACCACAATGAAATACATATAACGAAAATACGTCAACTCTTCAATCATTTTTGACGCTAATAAATTCGCGTAAGAAAAAAGTATTTTAAAAAAACGAAACGAGCCGTGGCTTGTGGGGCCGTGTTAGGATTTCCGTCATGTTGCAGTTGTCAACTGCGAGAAGTCTTTGAGCGGCCGAACCAAGCCATCGCCCTTACATTCTCGCCCACTCATAAAGCAAACGGAAGCCCGGACCATACCCCTCCCCTCACAAAATATCCTTTTCGCCGGTCAAAATTTTCCTTCGGTCGGTCTTTCTACTCCCCCGACTGCGGGGAAGAGGGGTTCACGTTCTCGGTCCCCCCTCTCCCTGAGGAGGGACCGTGTTGCCATATTTCCCTCAAGTTCGGACTTAGAACTTTTTCGGCTCTGAGGTGGTAAGTTTTTTATGAACAGGGCTCCGAGGTGTTAAGTTTTTAATAAACAGGACTGTACATTTCTTGCGGAGGTCGACCAACTATTCCCATGTATATGCTGTGGATGATGTTAACATAAAGGCGACAGATGTAGTGACGTATCTGGGAGTTACGATAACCTCGAACCTATCGTGGGGAACACATATAAGAAATATTTGTGGCGGAGCTCTGAAGAAGCTAGTATTCGTCAAGCGTATTGTTGGAAGATTTTCAGATGAAAAAGTAAAAGAGAGGTGCTATTTCGCACTCGTCCGGCCTCACCTTGAATAAGCAGCGAGCATATGGGATCCGGTGCAGAAAGAGTTAATCTGGGAACTTAATAAAATACAAAGGAAAGCTGCGCGATTCGTCAAAACTGCTACGGGCGTACAGACAGCGTTACACAGATGTTAAACGAATTAGGCTGGGAGTCGCTAGAGACTCGCGGCCGTATTCATAGATTTCGAGTTAAACCTGGGGTTATGCGGTTTATCTTAGTCCGGTCTAAGTGCGGTTTATAACGGTACTAAAAGTTGGTATTCATAGCTTGGGTTGAGGAAGATAGCCTCGGGGACTAACGGAGTCCCAGACTTGCCTACCGCGCGAGGATGGAACGCTTGGCAACACCGCTATTCGTCAAGTAACAGGGTATTTCCTGGAATTTATGAACTGGTTTTTGGGGTCTTCTGAGGAGTTGTGCGTTGCCTGCGAACCCTTTACGCCTTTACCACTAATTACTTGCTTCTGGGACTTTCTTGCTCACTGAAATCGGCCAGAAATCCTGCTCCCTGCATGTTGGATATCTTTGATTTCATTTTTGTAATTATTTTGAACTTAGACGTGTTGCAATTCATTTTTATATTTTTCTTTAAGTTTATTATCCTTACTAAATATAACAATCACCAGGTTTTATTTCGTGCAATGCACGTCATTTAATTTAGCTACACAAATAATAAATTCACTAAAACAAGTTATTCATCAAAACGCACAGCTAATTGAAATTAACGTCAAAAACTAACAATGTAAAATGTAAACAAAAGGATGTTACAGAGAATGAAAGGTATGAAATATTATTGATATTATCGTGATTGAACAAAACTCACCATACGAAATGTAAACAAATAAACACAACTAAGCGATGTGAAAACAAATTTAATCAGTGCGAGCTATAATACCTAATAAAAAATGTACTTTCTAAATTATAAAGTTGATTAACTAACCCGATAAAATTAAACTAAGTAAAACAATTAATTAACTATGTATCCTGAGAATGAAACTACTTCATTACTGCCTATATAACTATTTACGTCAGTATAAACCTAAATCACTTTGCCAACAATATTCCTAACAATAGACTAACAAAAAATATTACCCCTTAAATTAGCTCTAACTTGGAGAACTCGCGATTAATCAATTAACACCTTCGAAAATCACCGCACCTTAAAAACTGAAGAAAAAGTGGCGACGCGCGGAGGTTAAACTCAACGTTAAACCATTATTCCATAGGTTTAACTTTCTCCGGACTAAAGCTGCCGGGGCTAAGGTCGATCAGCGCTAAAACGACGCTATGAATATGAGTTCAACGACATCGCCGGTTTAACTTCCTTAAACCTGCGGTAGGCGTAGTCTAACGTAACTATGAATACGGCCATCGGAGGCTGCGCGCTAGGCTTAGATTACTTGAGCAATTAAGAATAGATATCTTTAAGAGCGACACGGAGAACATCATATTAGAACCCCACTATATTTCCAGGTCCGACAGAAACGATCAATTAAGAGAGATATTTTGCCGAACGGATAGGTATGGGAATTCGTTTTTCCCTCGAACAATAAGGGACTTTAATAAATACAAGGCGTAATTTCATAAGAGCGTTTCCTTTTTATATGTAAACGGCTGGTGTCCTAACACCCCCCGCCACACGCCTATTGAGGCGGCTTGCGGGGTAGTATGTAGATGTAGATTCATGCATCGGTCATTCTCGGGGTCAACAGAAAATCGTTTTCGCATCATAGTGGTATGTCCAATCGAAGGAGGCAGCTTAATTTAAAACGCGTCATTATTCACCAAGTCATCGAGTCGGAGTAGGTAACCATGCAAACGTGATATCGCCGTAAATTTTGTATTATTGTTTCGGACCGGCTGGGGACGGGCACGGCTGAGGGTGGGCTATTTTAAAAACGCTCGGTAAATACCTTACGAAGAAATGTGGTGTAAGTACATGTCAAAGGTCAAATCATATTGGTTAATGTTTTTAAATACAGTCTTAAGATAAATCCCCTCAGCATAAAACAAACTTCGATGGAGGACACATCAGATGCGATGTCCGAATTATATACTCCAACGAAGTGATTGTTGCAGTCATTGGACGTCGAGGAGTTTACCTTAGAGAGGATATTTTAGTCCGCATTAGCGGAGTATTCATGCAATCGAACGTGAAGTTTGAGAAAAAAGGGGACAACGCAGTTCAACTCTCATTGCCATACTCGACCAGGGTGGAGACGGTCCAAATCGTGGTTAGGTCGTAGTACATCATTACCGGCTAATTTGAATGACTTGTACTGTCTAAGTGAGTGAAAAAAGACTGATTACAAATTGCTCTCCAGGGGGGTAGTGTTTGAAACGTTCGAGATAATTCCGATCACGTAACTAAGGAGTCACGTGGTACAACAAGGAACGTTTGGAGATTTCGGTGAGTTTTACCCACTCGGATGGATAACGTAAGTGCCTGATATGCTGTTAATTGCGTCTCTACCCGCGATATTCAACTCCATTTACTATATTCCCGCGAGCAACACTCGATCAGGAAGGCTGCGTGAGATGTTTACGAGTGGTTCAAATACATCAAAATCTTGAACCGTTCGTTACTGTACCACGTGACTCCTTAGTTAAGCGATCGGAATTATCTCGAACGTTTCAAACACAACCCCCCAGGGGGGTTATTATGATGTATTCTCACTAAAGTGTGAATACATCATAAAATGTGGAAAAGTACGTAATTTTTCGTAGTTCAACTCCACCACTCAGGCGGCGTGACCATCTTCGGCTCTCAAGTGATAAACTGCCGGTCTTCTATTTGAGTCATCCGCTCTTTCAACTCTTGATCCGTCTCATTTGGCTCCGCATATCATTAGTTCCAAATCACCTGTCGCTAGGAACGTGAAATAGAGCCAACATCGGACCTTGGCCGATCGTGAGCCGATCATCGAGAGAGCGAAACCCGCCTTCTCGTAAAGAGACATTAAAATGGTGAGATTACAAAATAACCCCCCAGGGGGCTTGTGTTTGAACTGCTCGAAATTATTCCGATCACGACACCAAGGAGCCACATCGTGCAATCACGAACAGTTCTAGATTTGAAGTATTTGAAGCACACTTAAAAATCTCTTGCAGATCGAGTTTCCATCACCGGAATTTTATTTTGTTGATCGAGTTAAAAATCCTAATTTGGGACGCGATGAACAACATATCGGACGCTTTAGTTATCCATCCAAGTGTTTCAAACGCACCAAAATCTATAACCACTCGTTATTGTACCACGTGAATCCTTAATTACGCGATCGGAATTATCTCGAGTGTTTCAAAACACAACCCACAATGACGGGTTTCTATGCGATTTCTTATTCTCGATAAACATCCGCTGAATAGTTTAAAATAATAAGGAAAATCCTGAACTAGAAATACTGTATTTGGTTTCTAAAAAGCATCAAGAAGTTCTTAGATAGAAGGACGAGCTCGCTCTTGCCGCTTCGAGGAACTGACTAGAGTGGGGTTTGAGGGCGGGGTGGTTGAAGGAGGAGCAAGGAAGGAGGGATGGTCGCGCCCCACCCCTCTCTCTCTCTCCTCCCGTTTCCCGGGACGCCCTGCTCTCTCTCCAGAGAGAGAGGTAAAGTGATTTTGAGTCTGGAGGTCGTAAATCCATCTCGATACGAAAAGCGCTCCTTTGCGAGAAAATGAAATTCTGAAGAAGGGGAAATGATAAAATACGAAAACAAAGAAAAAACAGAAACTCACTTTTACCAGCTCCTGGCGGTCTCTCTCCCTCTTTAAGGGTTAAGAATCCAAGTTCTTGCCTCGTAAATCTTCGCCGCACTACCGTTTGCTGTGAATCAAGGAAGATAGGATTTTACTCAAAGGCCTGTTATATCTGGCATATAGGGGTGTTCAAATGACATGTATGATATAGGTTAGGTCTAAGCGAGTCCCGTAATTCTTTCTCCTCAAGAAATAAATTCTTGCAAATTTTCTATCACGTAAAATATATCCCTTGAGAAAAGATTGAAAGTGTTTGAGAAAAGATTGAGAAAAGAAAGAAAGTTACGGTTTCAAGTGGAGATAATTGTAAGCCGAACAGGAAAACAATATTAATAATATTCAATAATATAAGTAAGACTCGATTCCTGACTTGGATGAGTTCAATGCGAATCATTCCGTCGTGAAGAAGAAAAGAGTCCCTCTTGCTGCAAAATTATTCGCCTCTTATCTAGCATCACTGCGTTTCTCTCTCTCTCACTCCTCTCTCGTAATACTTAAGAGACTATGTAAGAATAATGGCTATGCACATAATTATTAACTGAAATATGTGATCACAGTCGTGGAGGCGTCAAGGAACAGCTGATTCTGTTGATCTGAGAGAGATGTAATATTTAATGCATTGAAACTTACTGTTCGAACTCGAAACCGAAATTACGAAACCCCAGAAAATATATATAATTAAAAAAACACATTCGACGGGAACAATAGAAAGGAAAAGGACACGAAGGATATACGATCAAGAAGCAATTCTGATGAATAGGCAATGGACAAGATAAATATTATTTTGCCACTTCTAATAGCCTGTCAAATGATGCTACATAAGAAAATATAATTTCGATCGAATTACAAGTTTCTGGCTATATTTTTAACTCTAAAAATGATGTGCTTAAGGCTAGATTTATAATTTTACTCCAAACGAAAAAAAAACAATGAGGAAACGATGTAGCCAAAATGCTGCGGAACACTTATTGAATTATGTTACAATAAGAGTTTAAGGATTAAACGTGAAATGTAGCTTCAAGAAAAGATGAACACATGAGTATGAATGTCATGAAAGCCAAATAGCCACCTCGAAATTAATTCAGTTTTGCACAGCTACATCGCTGATGCCTATTTCGGTGCCTTAAATTTCCTTTCTACCGAAACAATAACAAAGCACGCTTCCAAATGGAAGAGGTTGGATATTTTATAATAGTCCTATTGAAAAGGGTTTGAATTTTAAATAGTTAAAACAATAGGTGAAATGCTATCATAGGAAAAGTGAGTATAAACCCCATTTTCATTGTCATTTCAAAATGATAGAGGGACTATACAAAGGCATGAATTTGCAGACTCCGCGTCTCAGAGTCTTGTATTCAACAAACCACTTTGGAATTCCGGTGCTTTAAACCACAATAAGTCCTGAATATTAGTCTCAACCTTAAAGAATAGCGTCGAGTAATTAAGGCAAATGGAATCCAATTCACCTGAATCGGTAATTGAGTTTTAATAATGCTACACTATTAGGCATAAGTCCACTACATTTGCCAATGAACTAAAGAGAAACAATAATCTAAATTTCTCCTCACATGTGCCCTGGACCCAAAAATGAAGGGAGTAGATTTTCCTCATCGGAGGAAAAGGCCGGAGGCGTGATCCCGCATCGTAAAGGAAACAGCATTGAATGGAGATCTCAAACTACACGTGAAATTGGTGGCAGGGAAAGTTGGGTACAAAAAAAAGGAAAGAAAAATGGGATTTCCAAAGAAAGGTGGAAAAGGAGAAGGGAATGAAAGAGAACTATCCTACCTCCATTTTCTGTCTTTCTTTCTTCGCATTGCCCCCTCTGATCACGACAAAGAGATGTGGGTAATTCCCGCGACCACTTCTCCATTGTGTGCCATACCCCAGCGAAATGAAGAAAAAAAGGGAGTTCCCAGGGTATGGGGGTACGAAAGAGGACTATTAAGGGGTCGAGAGTTGAGAAAGGAGAGGGATAAAATTTAAGGGTTCGGGAGAAGGGGTGGCGAAGCATCGGCTTTGAAGGGCTCAGTGTTCCCTCTACCCTGGTGACCGACCAGTATCTGTGTTCAGGGAAAGCGAAGAATAGTTCCAGGAGTAGTGGAAAGAGGAGAAATGAATCCAAAAGGACAAAATGGAAAAGGGGAATAGCAGAAAAATGGAAGAACGTGAAAAAAGTGAAACCATTATTCTGAATTAACCACCCGTAGCAATGCTCATCTCAAACAAAAGTTCGTCTCTTGCTTCCTTCAGTAAATTATTTCAATAAAATATTCAAATATCAGAAATATCACTTTATATTCGATATTTAATTGATCATGAATTTTTTACTCTTTCATATTCAGTGATATTTTTAACCCTTCTTTGACCATAATTTATACGTAAATATTAGTTTTATACTATCCACTCACTGGTCATGCTAGACGTAATTATAGCTCCATTTAATATTAATAAAAATGATTTTTCCGTTATCCTACTGTATGGCTCAGCTAATGTAGTACCTTCAAATCCGTATTTGAATGTGCTGGGAATAGCTATTTCATTTTTCATTGACTGTACACAGGAAGTAATGTGTATCTTTATTTCCGTGATTTTGGTTAAATTGTTGTACATTTACATTAACCTTTAGTACATAGACGAAAATATTCTCTGAGATCATAACTACGTGATTAGCGACGGTTTAAATTGGCTCTGCTGGCCAAGGGTTGAACATTGATGACTTTTCACTCCTGGGAATCCGAAACCGGTTGGTGGACATGATAAGAAGGAATGTTGCTAAATGATTCGAAACATGTTTCTCAATTAATTCAACCGATTGCGACAGCTGAATTCGGAAAACATGCAAAGCAGCTTCTCATTAATCCATAGCTGAATGATACTTAATATTGAACTATATCTGGTGGTATCATGTTAAAAACCAAAAATAGTTTTTAAAGATGAAGTCTGTGCGTACTCTCAAAGGAAGTCATTCAAAGTTTGAGATTTAAATCCTGGCTGAGAAGAAAAGAACAAAATCAGCTTGCAAGTGGGAAAAATATGACAAGAGGAAGGAACTGTGGTTTAAAACTGCAGGAAAGTTTCCATTAGTTGATCCAGAAGGCCACATCTACACACATCTGAGAGACATAAATGAAATTTATAGATCTAAAGAACTCATTTCAATGGTTAAGGGAAGAGACATTTTTAAGGCAGTGGCATCACGAGGTATTTGCCATAAGGGTGTTCAGAAAAGCTATTTGAGCTCATTGTGTCTTCACCTAGGAAGCAGAGAATAAATATTATAAAATAAAATGCCATCAATCGAGTCTGTTGGTAACTCAGCGCGTGGAATTTACCATTAAGTAGGCGCATGGTAATCGAAAAATGCAATTAAATATCGGTACATATTGAGTTATTAATTCATAGGCGATACAGCCTTCCTCTTCATCTTTGTAACGGCGTTGTTATAGGAGTGCTAACGTATCACCAAAACAAAAGACGCCCATAAAACACGCATTTCAATATATTATATTCGGCTGATTTAATTCCCCTTGGTGTATTTTAAACGCTCGGAAAAATGTAAAAAAAACTGATAGAGATAAAATTGCACATGAACCAATTACATGCCTTCCTGGTATAAGATCACAAACAGTGCACCAAAGGAACATGAATTAGATATCTGGTGCACACATCAGCAGGGCGTAGTATCTATACAGGGGAGATAGAACGATACGGAAAATTAATAGCACCATATAATCAATTCCATCCATCATTTAAGAGACATTTAATTTCAGGCTAGTTCAGTTACTCATAAATTCAGGGAAATGTCGAGTTACAAGCGGTGAGAAAGTGGCGACCAAATAGTTCTATTATATTGTTTTTCATGTTGCCAGGGAGTCTCTTTATTTACAAAACAGGATATATCCTATACTATTAAACGAGCAAACGTTGTATATCCTATACAAGTTAACGATCAAATATTGTGTGTATTTATGTACTTAAATCTTATTTCGAGAACGGCTCTAACGATTTCGGTGAAAATTGTAAATTTAATAATTTAGGGTAAGAAAAAGCGATTTACCAAGGTCTTGACTCTGGAAAAAAAACTTTTTTTTTCAAGTTATTGGGCGAAAATAATTTGTATTTAACTAGGCTACTCCATGTTTGTTATACCATTGCTATTCTACAATATCGAGGAGAAGGAGGAATGGGGGAGTTATCATTCGAATGCTTGTTCGATATTACCGTTGAAATCAAATTTACAAAGGTTTTCATATAGATTTACGGAGTTGCTTCGAAACATTAAGGCCTAGTTACCAAATAACTAATCGTAGAACGTTGCATTTTTTTCTCTTTCCGCAAGACGACCTCTGACGTCCCGGGCCGGTCGGAGCGCATATTTCCACCCAAGCGGGATAGCGTTTGGCGCCCCCCAAGCATTTTTGGCCCCCTCACAAAAAATTGTGTTTTTATTGTCTTTCGCGATCTTAATAGGACCTTCGAACCCTAAATAAATGAGCTTTTACTTACACGTTATGGACATGTATCGTCCCTTCATTTAAATAAAATATTGTTAAGATATTCCAATTTTATGTTATCTATTTCTTCAATGGTCTACTGCGATTTTACAAAATTATTACAAAATGGAAAGAATGTTACAAAAATTTCCGATATTCAAGGGCTTTTAGTAAAAATAAAACGAACTACCGCATTGTTTTGGATACATTTAAACCTTGGAAAAAGATATTTTAATTGTAATTAATAAACTTATTCGAAACTAGGGAGTAGATAGTGAGTTAAATGATCAAATTCATATTTTTAATAGATTATAAATGAAACGAATCCTTATAATTAAAAAAATATTTTCATCGTGTATATACTAAATATTGCTCTAAAGTAGGAAAAATCAGAAGGTTGCGTGTTCATATCACGTCGGGGTCACCAATTATAAAGTAGGATAAAACTTCGCTGTGATTAAAACTTGCAACTTGAATTAAAAACTCAATTTGAATGACACAGTCTGCGAGAGATGTCTCCTCTTTCAGAGAGTATTGATTCTTTTTCAAAACAAAACCATTGCGTAGCAACGGTGCACAACGGCGAAATATAAAATTACAAATTCGGCTAAATATAAAATTACAAATTCAAGAAACTTTACATTTAATTACATACAAGTTAGGACGCCGTAGCTCCATTGAGTAAAAATAATAAACTGAAATTTTCTAGCATTTAAAGCTACAAAATCTGCCATAGTAAAACGTGTATCAATCAAATTCAAAGTGTTGACGGTTTAATCTTTCGGGATTCATTCCGCGATGTTTAAAATTGCAAAACACAATATTTCGCTGGTCCTCCTGCCAGCTTCATCAGGTTAACTGAACTGATAAGGCTGGGTAATAACTAGGCTGTCAAATGGATAATTTTGACAGCCTAGTAAATCGCTCCTGAGAAAGTGTTGATCTTAGGTATGTGTTTATCAACTTCAATTTTGAAAACATTTTTTGCCAATAGCTACAGGTCAAGGTGAGGTCAAGAGGATTCGCTAACTTACAAAAGTATTGGGAAAAATGCCAATGAAACAAGTTTTTGCTAAATAAGATAATGAGCTTGGTGGGGAAGATCCAGCTGGAAGAATTGGGCGCTACCATCAAAAGTTTCATCGTTGAGTTCTTGCACAATCGTTGAGAATTGCACAATCTGATGCACAGATCTGAGCGTGCATTTGAAATTGCATTGCGTAAAGCCGTGAAATGCAAGAACGCATGCGCGAATGCATGAACGCGAGATGGCAAAATAGCCCCAGCTCTAATTCGAAAATGATTGCACGCTCTACAGAGAAATAAATGCAGTTAGAAGTTGTGCAATTTCATGCCCCGTGTAAAACGGCCTTTAGAACAGCCTGAAGAGTCATGCACTTGAAGCATTTACTTTTGCACGATCCGACTTCTTCAGACCATGACTATCGCATAGAAAGCTGAAACTATCACTGTGGTTTCCCAATTGCTCACATCATTCTTTTAGTGAGTTGATTGCTGCATCCAGAATTAGGTAGAAAAAATTCACATTAGTGTTTTCCGATGGTCTGTGAAAAGAGGTCGCGACCCACAGGCTGAGAAGCACATCTAGCTGATCTAGATTGTCATTTGTTTCGGCAAATTCTGACATCGTAATCAAGTCACTGGCAGTGCCGCATTCCGTTTCTTTTTCTATCGGGGACTGTTTTTTTACGATAAAAACAAAGATACATGATTTATTCATAAGTAATAAAATAATTCTCGTGGCTTTATGTTGGCGTGGCCATTGCATTTCACATATTTGCAAATCGTCTCCTGATTTTAATAAAAAGTTTTTATTCTTATTGTTAAATTAAAAAGTATTAAATTAAATTTTGTTTGATTTTGAAACAAAAACCAGAGCATAAGTTTGGTAACAAAGTATCAATCAACAAATGAAGTCACTTTGACTTTTGAAGAAGCAGTTGTAGCTGCACGGAGGTCATCATCACCTGTACTCGGTGTTTCCCTCTTTAGATGGTTCAATGCGTGCAGATGGCAGTGCGAAAACATTTCCCCTCGCTTTACCTTGTTTCTGATTTTTTTCAATTTTTTTGCGCACTTTATTTTTCTCGATAAAACGCCCTGGACGATTTATTTTTTCAGTCATACTTTCGTTAGTGAATCACAAGATAGTAATAAAATACTGAAATACTCAAACACATCCGAAAAATGTACCCAATGTAAAATGGTACTATGTGGACAGAACAAGAGCCTCTCCAAAACATTAACTGAAAGACTACGTTGTTTTATAAAGCGTTGTATTTTTGTTTTGACGGTTATAAGTCAACGCCAATACACTATTGCGCGGCGCGCCAGCTGGAGAGGGAGCGCAGGCCTAGAATAAAGATTACTTTGTAACTTGTATCACGAGATTATTGAGTATGCGACCGGTTTCATCGCATAGCTGACATCATTAGGTGCCTATGCTTTGAAACCAGTCGTATCCTAAATAAATCTTGCGGGATGTTTCAAAGTATTCATTATTAATGGCTATGAATTTATACCAAGAGTAGCCTGTGACATTGAATATATGTACAGTTAGTTTATTCTTCGTCGCTGAGCGTTTGAGTGGTCCTTCGCTGCGGAGCAGCTATATTAGGTTATCCTTTCAGGAGTAATATTATCCTTTCAGTTATTTCCAATGTTTCCATTTGCTTTTTATTTAGTAAACCAACCCATGCGGGTGTGGCATATAATGGTTTTGTTTTAATATACATGCTGAGCGTTTGATCTTTCGTGAACCGCATGTATAGTATCGCTGTTAGTGCCATAAACATTATGATTAAAATTTTGTTATTCACTTATCGTGTATTTGCAAAAAATTACAGAGTATTTTAATTCTTTTGTCACGCTTTTGGGGCCCTTCTCAGCTTGGCGCCCCAAGTGATTGCTTGTGTCACTTGAACCTAGAACCGGCCCTGCTGACGTCATTTCATCCGTCGATCAAAGACCTGTGGTTCGATTCCTGGTGAAGACGAATATTTTTTCAGAGTATTTTCTAAATCTTTATACTGTTGTATTTCCAGCAGAAGTGAGCAGCTTTACAAAAGCCTTTTAAAGGCATCTTTTAGAATGGATTGGGAAGAAGAGGGAAGAAGAATCGATGGATGAAATGACGTCACGGCCGTAATGGGAAGGTTGACCTTCCATTCAACTTTAGACTCCTATACCTCTGGCAATTTTTGAAATCTTTAAGAGATGATTTTCAAATGAACATTTGTCACGGTCCCCTGCACGATAAAGTGTGGTGTGAGTGTATTTTTACCGTGTGTATTCTGATTTTTATACCCCGCGTCTTTTCAGTTAGTAAGGTTTTATATAATTTTTATTATAATATGAAATTAAAATTTTGTGTATGCTTAGCGCACCACATGTTTTAAATTACTTTACGTAATAACTGCTTATGTATTTGTTTTAAAGTATGTATTGTTTGGAAAAAGCATTTACATCTTTACCTGCAACTTATAACACGCTGACTTGAACTTAAAAAGCCGGGACATTCTTTCTCTTTGTATTTTATACCTGACGCTCTTGCGTCTACACAAGATATTGAAACAAGGCGTGAGAGGTACGTGAATAAGAAGTCCAAGAAAGATACACAGACCCGGTTTTTTAAATTTGAATTATTTGACTTTCTCGCTGAGAGTAGTACCCTCCATATAATATAGACTCTATAAAGTATGTGTGTGTGTGTGTCCTTTTGCGTTTTCGAATGTGGTTTGAGTCGGTCTCCAAGTATAAGTGATTTATTTCATGAAAACGAGGCTATTGTGTAAACGGGTTAATATGAAAAAGCACTAATAATTAAATCAACGTTCTCCACGCACGTGTTTTTAGTTTAACATTTCCATACGACTTACTTTCTTTTTACGTACTTTTACCAAACTTTTGAAAAGTTTGGCATTGACCAACGCACATCGGTGTTTATACATAGGTAGCACAGAGGACATACGTTGCTATTTTGAGAATGAAGTGTCAGAGCAGATTAAAAGAGCACTTACAGCCCAAAAATCATCGGCACACACGCAATCTGGGTGGAGGCGCTACATAAAAAAAATAATAATAACTTATATTGGTGAATAAATGTTTGACGACTTATTTGACATTTCATATATAATATTCCAAATAAACCTCCGAAAAACTAGCTCCAATGAAATATTACTTGCTACATTCATCAATTAATTATTCCGAGGTGAGATCGGTCCCCCAGCTGAATGAATCATTGAAAAAAAGAGAGCTCGGAGATGTAGTAGCATTGAAGACAATACTTTTTATCCACTGGAGTTCTACGGTTATTTCATTTTTTTACTCTTCATATTTCAATATCCCCGCAGGTCCCAAAAGTAATGTTGGCAGCGTGAAATTGGGTGAGGGATATGGCAACATTTCTAAGAGGAAATGTCGAAGTTACAAGCTGCGTGGGTTTCGAATCCATAATTTTCCACCTTGGCTGCGTTGAAATGCTTAATTGAGAACGCTTGAACCTTAAGGTGCAAGCGTGCAAGGTCCACCATCTGCCAGGGTCTAAGGGTCGTGGGGAGATAGGGTGAGAAGGAAATTCAAAGTGGGGAGAACATGCATAAACCAAGAAAGCGAGGAAAGATACATGAGGAGATCATGGTGCGGATAGCGTGGGGCTATGTATGGAAACGTTGCTACCGGTCCTCTAAAAAATTTAGAGGCGGAGAGAACTTAATTCTAAACATTGGATTTGGAAAAACAACTTGATGCATGAAGTTTCGAAATGAAAAATGCGACATGAGGAGTGTGTGATATTTCACATTAACGCCAAAAATGTTAGTAATAAATTCAAAGGAAGCATTGAGGTCTACAGAGATATTTCCACAGATCTGGATTCCTAATTGTTCATTTAAATTTTAAACTCCTTTTTCATGTCATTAATTTGTTGTTCAGCATATATCTTACGTGATAAAAATATGCGACTACTAGCAGAAATGCCCGTGGATTCTCAACGGCAGAGATAAAAGTGAAAAATAGCATAGTAGTTCCATTCAAACAAGAGAAACTGACTTCTCATTTATCATCTTACTTTTTTTTAAGAAGTGGAAATTACCCATTTTTCCTCTTAACGATACATAGTGGATACAGTGGATAAGCGGGTCCTCCGCGCGCAGGGCACCACCCTTCCCCTCGGTATGCAAGCTCGCGCTTATGACCTAGGAAGGGAAAGAAAGGAAAGGATAAATGGGCTAAGGGGCATGAAACGGAACGCGAAACAACTTTTGATCTCTAGCGTTGGCTACGATCGATTCTAATGAGAAAGAGAAAACATAAAGAGTGGCAACCCGTCGTCTAGCCGGGTCCGCTAGGTTACATAGTATACAGCTAATTTACTGAAATTGTTCATTCTTAAAACAGTGAAACAATAAAAGTATACCAGTTTCGCAATGGAGGGCGTGGGGGAAGATCGCCATTAAATTCGAGCATATTTTTCCTTAAGTGATTTAGAGCGAGATTTTTCCAAGTACCTACCATAGGGACCATATTCGAATTATCGTTCAAAAATACGTATCATATACCAACGCGCAACATTTCAAGATGAACGGCTCATTACTGCATTCGTTCCAATGCTAAATGAAAAGCAGTGATTTGGGGACTTAGGGACTGATTGGAACCCCAGCCATCCCACTTGAGCTCTAGGACGGTATTAAGGTTTAGTAGGTGTAATACGTAGGTCTCTAGCAGTGTGCACAATTCTACGATGTAATCGATATACTACGCATACCTATGGGCTTTCATTAAATGAATCAATGTGAGGTGCTAAATGCAGATACTACGCAAAAGCCGTTAAGCGTAAATGGAGAGGTTGGGGTACAAAATACCCTAAATAAAATCTCACAAACATTATCTAATATTGATCATTAATGTAATGTAAGCCATAAAAGGCTCGGGGTGAAATTTCTCGATCATAGCCACTGGTCAGGTTGCCAAAGAATTATGCTATTGTTGAAATCGGAGAAAAGTTTACAATGTTGGTATTTAAAACGTAAATGTAAGCAAACACTAAGAGTATAAAAATACCATTGCAAGAATTAAATACTGCATTCTTTCACCCATCCGATAGTGAATTTTCAACCTCATATCTTGAGTGAAAGTTATTTTAAAAAGCAATAAAAGAAACCTCTGCACTAATTCCAATGCTTTTCTCATGGGAATAAATATCATGAGCCCATTTCGGGGACTCTGGTGCCCTGAGCCTTTTTTTATATAGCTTATAGCACTTTATAGTGTATACGCTAGAATCCTGCAAAATTTCAGTTAAATCGATTCAGTAGTTTTGAGGTGATAAGGTGATATGTGAGGCGTAACGGACATACAGACAGACACCACTCTATTTTTATATATTAGTAGGAATTGATAAGAAAAAAAACATGCTTCAACGAATGAAAGATTGGGTAGAGGGAAGAATAATGTAAGTGCAGGGAATATACAAATGGTAACGAGAAAATGAAGTATTCTGGTATGAAGAAGCTCAGATTTTTTCGACGAGCACGTTGAATGAAGCACTCTCGGCTTTCCAACCGAGTCAGGTGGTTGTTTTTGTAAAACAAAATCTTATTTTGGGGCCATGTTACTCCCTGCGTGGACAGCATTAGCCGTAAATAGCTTGAGATAACCAGCAGTTAGTGCGGGGAGCATATGAATGGAGGTGAAAGGAACTCTGGCCTAGTAAATAAAGGGCAGAAAAATGGGGATGGAAAGATTTACCTTGCTATAAAGCAGGAACATCAACGGTAAAAAAACGTGCAATTGTTAATTAAAAGTGGCACAAGACAAGGATAAGGAACTGAAAAGGGAAAATTTCATTGAAAGCAATAAATTGTTAGCTTTCAAAATACTTTCAGCACTTCGTCAAGGAACTTGCACTGACAATGAGAAGGCCATTTGTTATTGGAGGCCAATAGCAGGTTACGTATGTTCGCAAGAAAAAACACGAATTTGAGGGGGCGTTTTACAGCAGAATAATTTAGTTTGTAAAAGATGAAAACTAAATTGTCCTTCAAAGTCACTTTATAAGGAAGTGTAAAGATATGGTAAACACTGTAGACAATATGCGATTAACACGGTCATCAATACTGGCCAAAGACGGTAGAAATAAAAGCTAACTCACTTTGCTACGGCACGAAAATACCAATGAAATGATGAATTAATGGGTAAGACTTAAACAAAGGGACAGTGAAAATAATAACTGTTATTTCACATTATCATTTCATAGAGTTTAACCGTACAAAAGAGTCACGTCCAATAGTAATGCACTCTTGGCGCATTGAAAAACACAACTGCGCTATTTGCTCTTCTAATTATAATAAATAAAGTGTGCCCACGTAGGCAAACTGAATTTAATATGATAGCTAGATTCATGAAGATTGAACTTAAAAATCAACCGAAACACACAGGCTTGCTTCAGATGTTCATTTTTTAAACCAGGGAAGTAATATTGAGTTTGGGGCAGGAAAGAAAATCAGTTATTCTTTTTCAACGTTTCGGAATTTAACTATTCCATCTACAGGGCTAAATAAAATACACGATGGTCTAAAAACAAAAACAACAAACAACACACAGCATTTACACCAATTTGCCAAATAATTATCCATAACATATAACCTTAGAAAAAATTCATCAAGTCTTTCAACATCATCATTATTATTGTCAATGACAAAATTAATGACAAGTAAATAGAAACCAAGGTTGACAACGATAAAATCACAGACGATACAAACATAAATACAAACAACAGAAATACATTAAAAGCTTTTAAATTTTTATTTGAAATTATTTTATATTTATACTGACCAAGGATTTATTATGCACTGTAGGCCGACATATTATGTAAATGCTGTTGTTTTTTTTGTTTATTGACCACCGTATATATTATTTAACCCTCAAGATGGAATAAGTATATTCCAAAACGCTGACAAAGAATAACTGATTTTATTTCCTGACCTAAACTCAATATTACTCGCCTGGTTAAATAAATGTGAGGTCAACATTATAAACAAAGACTTTATTTTTTAGCCACATGGGTTCAACGTAGCCTTAGGGATCAGCGAGAACCCTGGACTGGAGTAAAGCGAGAGGCTGATGTCGAGGATATGGGGAAAGGGTCGGGGCGAAAGTGTACCTCTCAAGCTCGGTTGCAATAACGCGATCGACACACGAGGGATCCGAGGAACGAAGGGCATTTCAAAGGGGTCAGAGTGGTGGGAGGAGGAGGTGGAAATCGGGCCGTTTAATGAAGAGAAGAGGTTCTCTCACACAGTGTGAGCGTTAAAGGGGATACCAGTGAGTTCGACCAAGACGGGGAGGAAGAAAAGCACGGCGGTAAGGGCTTCGGAAAACTTAATACCCTTAAGAGATATATATTATGTATGAGTATGTACAGAGAGTATGCATAGGAAGTTGGGGGCTATAAAAAAATACAGGGAGTGCTCTTGATACTCACGTCGGATCTTTATTTCGTGAATGCGAAATTACATACGTACGTCACTCTCGATATTGAGAGTCTTTTGTTTTGTTTGTAAGAAAGAAAGTTGAAATGAAAGAAAGAAAATTACGCTATGCATTACAATTATTCATCGAAATCCTTAGTACAAATGGCTAACCTATGAACAGTTGATCGATCGTAACTAATATTTTATGCTTTCCAATGTTAATTTTATATTTATTGTGTTATTAACGTCTAACTCACGTTATCAGCTCTCCATAGACACCTGGATCACTAAAATCGCAGCACTCGTTCCGGAGATACAACTGAACTGAGCGCGCGCCGTGACCACACAAGCCCAAATTTAGACCACCACGCGCAGCGCTGTGACGTCACCTCGCGATCCCCTCTTCGCTCGCGACAAATCATTTCCGGTAGTTGTCAAAACGGGCTATTCAGTCGTAGTTTTAGATATTCTGTAATCCTTATCGTTTTTGCACACGAAGACCTCGAAAGTACACGAATCTTGTTCGCGGAAAAACCTTGCATGAAACCGAGAACGAACCAGAAGATATTCATTGGCATTGACATCAAAAGGGTGAAGAGGTGGGGGCAGGGTGGAAGACGGAAATAAAATGGACCGAATGGGAGTTATATGCGAAATGTAATGGCTAGAAACGGGTTCCTACTCCGCAGATGCTAACAGCAACGGTGGTTGCAATCCGATTCACAATGCCGGACCACTACAGAAGCTTAACAAGGGCAGCTGTCCATAAAAATCAGCATCAATGAATGACTCTAAACTTAGGAAGGATAGGAAAATAAATATATAGCTACGTTACAAAATTATTTTGAGAAATTTTTCTCTGCGCTTAGAAATTTCGGCTTAAAACACCGATTTATCAGGTAAATTATATTGCGTCCATACCAGTAACTTTGAATCAAATACTTTCTCATGGACTTCGTGTATTCAATAATTTTCCAGCTATAAGTGTTCTAAGTCGGAGTAACAATGATAAGTACATTGAGATATTTTTTCCGCCAGGATTCACTCAACAGACTACTAATGAAAGAACTATTTGAGGAATGATGGAAGAAGGGAGATAAACCAGGTGACGTCATTAGCCTATTTTTAGCAGAAAGTGTCAGAGTATTCACGTTTTTACGTGACATCCGACAAACTGACATCTATCTGATTGTCGAAAGACTGTCTCGCTTTTTCCTCGGTGAAAATATTTTACTCTTACGTTGACTGACCATTCAAGAAATGTATCTTTCTACGATTTAAGAAATGGCATACGTAAGATCATTGATCTTTTTCTTCTCCTGGTCGTACCCCTAGCTCAACTACCTGCTTACATTATTTATTACATCAAATTATCCAGGAATCTCTCACAGTTCATAATAAAAAATGACTGATTATTTACTTCCCTCAGTGTCTTAAACACCATATTTTTGACTCGCACAAATTGAGTGATATTTTTTATTTTTATCTGTTACTTTTTCTTTTGCATTTGTTATTTTGAAATTATGTTCCAAGGTACTTTGTTCTCACAAAAATAAAAGTGGTTTATATTTATATTATACCTAAACTACCCCTAACTAAACTAGCAAGAATGTAATTAGAAAAAAGCCTTTCTGTGTTACGCTAATGTTTTATGTGACAACCTCCAATAACTATATCAACATGGCATCACAACATGTCAATAAGGGAACAGGATTCAACTGAAACATTGTTCATAGATAACTCCGGGCTTTGTAACTCATGGGTAGGAAACCCAATGGGTATTTAGTTAAGACCATGCCAATTTAATCCCTCCAAATATTCTAAGAAACGCATCCGTTTTAAAATTAAACTTTCAAAATATTAAAATCAATCTATCTTTAATCAATAATTAATATTACTTTCCATTGGTCTCAGAACGCTTCTATTATCGAAATAACCATAGTCATTACAGTTACTCTTGTAACCATAGCAGGGAATAAAAGTATGTGAAACACGAGGCAACAATATATCGATGATGAAAAAGGCCTATCAAGAGCCTTTTCCGGCATGCACCCTAATTAACCTTGAGCTCAAGTATGACTGCATCTGAACGATGATTTGCCAGTTGAAGGCACTCATTCAACTTCTCTCACTGCCTTCTCTTTGCAATAAATATGTATCCCTTAATAAGTAGCCAACGGACAAACGTCTCCTAATGAGTGCAACATTTTGCATAGAGAGACAGAAACGATTATCTTCTGGGTCCATTTCCACCGTCCGTCTTGACTCCAGTTAACTCCACAGTCACCAGCTCAGCGCCGAGCAATGAATTCGGAGTGATTGGATCGAAAGTCTGGGTAGCAAAACTCTCTCTTGTAAATTCAACTTCGTTCCCTTCTCTCTCACTGTCCTCGAGATAGGACGACGCAGGAGCGAATAATAGGGAAGGGTCCATTTGCTCTTCCCTCGTCGCAGCATTGACCCCAATTCCAACCACCCTGTACTAGCGCCTTCCGCACTCTATTCTCTACATCTTCAATTTTCCTCCCTATCGCTCCCTATTCCCACCCACGTCTCCACGTCCCTATTATCCCAATGCACACGCGCAGTGGGTAAAATTCCGAATAATAGGCTGAGGATTCTCGTTTCCTTTATTTAACATTAAAGGCACCGCTTAGTCTCCTTTACGCCTATATATTAAATGAGTCACCTTTCATTAACCGCGTTATTATAATTAGAGTTCATTTGAAAAATGTCCCAAATGATAATGACTTCTGCCATCAAACTTAATCTTTAAAATTAAATTTGCAAAAAATAATTTTTTCACCATACTTGAAATATTCCCTGCGTATTAATGTAAGACGTGGAGTTATTGTGGAGATATTACTTCATTAACCGAGCGCAAGAAAAATATTCATGTAAGTTTACCCCTTTCAGTTTTAACGTTGTTTTCTAAGGAAGCTTCACATTTCACATTAACAGTCGTAACAACAGCGCATATGAGCGCACTGAAAGTATTTCCACATGGCTCTTCATGAGAGCATTTGTAGATTATTTGGAGAGAAGAATTGCAAAAAAAATATATGTGTCACAAATATTGCCATAGATTATATTGAAAATTGCAGCAGATCAATCTAGTGGTATGGAGGAAACAGCGGCGGGGAATATTAAACTATAAAATCTATTCAGGAAATGTTAAAGATGGACTCTGTAATAGAGGGGAGGGAGAATAGAGAGCGAAGAAGGAAGATAATAAGGAGTCATGAGGACGAGTTATAAAAGAGGGAAAGTGATGGCACAGGGTGTCAAATAAAGCGTGAGGTGAAAGTTCGAGTTTGCTCCGCCTCCGTTCTCCTCCTCCACTAAAGACAAAGAAGACGCGACAAGTGGCCGGATATTGGACGGACGTCTGAAGATAAGGAACTGGCGGTGGATCTGTGAGGAGGGGACGAGAGGTTGAAGGAGGAGGCGGAGAAAGCAGGGTTGGGATGAAAGTAAATTCGTAGAGGGAGACGAGCGGAGAGGTGCCTTGGACCACATTTCGGAGGGAATTCCAGTGTGACTCACCGAAAGAGAGTCAGGAGTAATCAGAAAGCAAAAGACAGTCATGATCACCTTCATCCTCGTGAAGTAATGGATGTGCACGCATTTGCCTGGCTGAAACGATCACCGGCCTCAATTCTCAAAAATGACCACGGTGGTATTCCTAATTCATCAGACAGATGCTTGAAGGATCTCAGAAGGTTTACCGGCAAATAGACTGAGGCAGGGAGAGAGACGGTTGTTTCCCCATTAAGTAACATTGTTGTTCAGGTTTCGAGGGCTAAGTCTTCCATAGTCTGATGGATAAACTCTCAACTCAACTTGATTTGGTTTCACTGAGATATGGTTAACTACTCTATTAGCAATTCTTCCACTCTAAAACAGCCTCTTTCCAACCTTATACTTCTTGTTCAACCTCATTTTACAATCGTATATTATTAAGGGACCTATTCTTCCTTTAACCTGGATCCGTCCAACATTTTTATTAAAGATAAGTTTTTCATACTTTCAGAATATTCTTAATACCTTGCTAGTATGCCGTTGTATTAGTTTTATCTTTATACAATCAGTAGATCTACAGATATTGTCACATAAAGTGAGACATAAATGTCACATTGGGCGGATATGCTGTCTTTTAGCGAGGATAGAGCTGCATTGGCTTCGATGCTCCAACTTTTTCATTTATTTAATTTAACTCAATTTTTCCATTTGCACTTTTCTCATGAAGCATAGTGATTATCGTTTAGAAAAAAACATTTTCTTTTAATTATTCCTGATTTTTCCCCCATTTTTATTTATGTAGGTCAGAATTATCTTACAAAATATTCATTGAGTGGATATAAAATGCACTTTTGAAGATCAAATTGCATAAACTATGATGTAATTTTTTTTTTCAAAATTATGATCAGACATATACATACATCTTGGGAATACCAAGTAATTCATTTGCAAAAGAAACAGCAGTTAGTACATCAGCACAACTAGGCTAGTATTTGGATTTCGATCTGTAAAAATTCAAGTAAGTTTGGGCGAGTGCTACTCTGAAGTCCAACTTTGACATACTTGAATTAAATATACTAATTAGTTACCAAAAATTATGAACTGCGGCAACCGCCAGACACATGAAAATACTCCACCACTATTTTTGCACGTGTAAATTCTAACGTTACGCCGCCAAAATTTCGGTTCATCTGACAAGTGCCTCCCTCATTTTTATTACTCTCCCAAAAATTTCGTTCATTGCATCTCGATAGCTAAAACGTAGAAAAGATTTTGGAGTTATTTTTCTATCTTTTTACCAATTATGAAAAAGCTGTTAATTGGGTATTTTCCACGTATTTCAAACTATCGATATTCGGATTCAGTTACTTGAACTTATTGCATTGGCTAAAAAATGTCTTATCAAATTGTATGAATTTCGGTTTTAAAAGCTAAAGAAAGTAGAAGGTTACGAAAGCTCCCGAGCACACTCCGAAAACAACCGAATGGCCTGTGACGTCATTTTCGCTGTTTACATTTAGACCCAGGCGTTTCCTTATGCTTACAGTGGTAACAAATGCGGCGAAATTAGTTTCTGACGTGTTCGCGTTTCTAGATATGCCTTTAAATGGCATCTAAGTAAGGGATATAGATGGTGTTTTGTGCCACAATGTACGAATACATAGGTTGAAACACCGAACAAGAAATTTATTCACGCTATCACGACATTGAATGATTGAAATTTCTTCCTTGGATTCCTCAATGTCCACCCGTAAAAATGTATACTTTACTCCGCACTTTGTGTTCTGGACATATTCTTGCAACGATTGTGTACAGTGGTCCATCTCTCTTTACTTGGATGTATCCTATAGCATTATCACCATAACTCTCACGAGAAGCTTTATAATATAACAACACTTAGATTAAACTTTGAATAGACATTTAGGAGATGAGAATCTATTTTTAGGCATTTCTACAGCAGATAAGCCACTTCTAGAAACCTCCTCTACAAACAATCACTAATTAGCAAATAAAAAATTAACGTTTTAAGTGTGTCGAGTATTGGCAGCACAAACATTTGGCGAGTACTGTGTTATGTTGATATGTTACTAAGATACTGTTTGTTTACTGTTGCATGGACTGATATGGACTTCGATAAAGAAAGAAGTATCATAATGATTATTAGTGTATTGGAAAAACAGTAAATAAAGTTCATAAACCAAATACATAATTATATGTATCAAAAATGATATAAAACAGTAATGACGATTTTAAAAGCAAACTTTAGGCTTACATTTTTTGGACTTAAGCTCAACGAATTTCCGCAGCATTAAATCGCTCGTCCTTCTTCATTAAAACGCCTACCATAAACATATCCACTTTGGGTAAATTATCTTATGTGGTTTTAATAAAACCATTGCACGCCATAGTCTTTGTTTTCAATGAAAAATCTTTAAATATACGGTAGATCTTTTTCGCTGTTTCGATCTTTCTACAGTTACTCACTTTCTCCCTCACATCCGTCCATCGCTCAGCGAAAATGACGTCAAGCCAATCAGATTTCGTTTCGCAGCGGCGTAAAAAAATTTGAAATTTCAACTATTTTAATCTTAAATATCTCAATTAATATTGAATCAATTTTAAAACTACTTTCACTCCGCAAGCTTGTTCGAGTTTAAGTAACATATAAAGATCCGTAAACTTAAATTTAAAATTTTGGAAAATACCCAATTCTCTCTAGTGTGTGGGCACCATGGCACTCAAGGTTATTGTGTCAATGTCAGCACATCCCGCAAGGATGAAGCTATCGGAACTTTTTTGAGATATTCATACGAACCTATATCCGATTCCTTTTTCAAGTTTCTTACATTCAAATGGCAATCTTACCGAATCCGATTCTCCCCAAGTGTACTGAATGCACCATATCCACGAGAGTGGAGATGACTGAGAGGACATACGCCTGTGAATAAGTTACAATGGTATATCCGGAAAGGCAAAGTTATCCAGCATTGAAATCAAGGGAGAAACACATATCTCCTAATCTATTTCGTATTTCAGGTTGAAATATGGGTTTATACGTTGGTATACCTCAATATTCTCTAGATAGCCACAGGTATTGTTCTAACATCAAACTTGGTAAGTATACGAGGGGAATTGGGATTCTCGGAAAACGCTGTCCATTGGAGTGCCTACCGAAATAAGCTATCGTGCACTCATGCAATATGCTAGGCTATGCTCAGCTTGGTCCTACTCCGAAAACATTTTTCTGAATTAATTAATTTTCAGGTGTAATTTTCAATCAACTATCATTTTGGGCTTTGTATTTTCTTCAAAATTAAGTTAAAAAATTTCAAGAAAACTATTTCTTCTCCTTGCTTCAAAAAACCATTGTTTTGCACATCACCGTTATTATCCTTATAGCATCACTTAGTAGGAAACCGATTGTAGCCCGGTAAAATAAGTACGGTAATAAAATATTTAACCTCCTCTTATGTAGTATTAGGACATCCACTGCCAAGAAAATCAGTATATTTTTCCGACTCCTAACAAGAAAATCTAGAACATCATAAGTAAAAAAAACTGGTGTTCAAAATGTTCAACGAAAGATTCTCATTTAGAAAAATCTGTCGCAGGTAAAATGTGATTGCCTTCACCAAGATCTATTATTCAAGTTGAAGCCACTTTCTGTGTTTCGTCCAATTTTCTAGGATGTGGATTTTCCACGACGAAATCTTCCTCCGTAGGATGATCCGAATTAGGAATGTCACCAGATTCAACCGTGCAGAAGGGGACTAGGGCGATCTGCTTTTCCCTACAAGTGCCACACCTGCACGTCTGTCTGCCTCTCAGGTAGATCTGCAGGTATGTCTGCTTGTCAGGAGACCATTGGAATCTACATCAGCAGAATCCTCATCAGAAAAACAAAAGCTTCTAGCAGTTCCAGATAGATAGAAATCACATCACCGATGTCTGTATTCTCAAGCTCGACTGCTTTGAGAAATGTGATATCTCTGGAATGTTGATAACGTACTATATGATTATCCCACAGTGGAGTTATTTTACAATAGGACGATATTTCTCATTAAATATTGATTGAATCACATTTTAGAAAGAATTTGCGTGGAATCCCTTACAATAGGGTGGTAATTATTATTTTTAGCCAAGAAACGGTTATCAAAAACGGATCAGTTACAACGTCCGCATAGTGAAGCATTTGCATACATATCCGCCCTATGTGAAATTTATGTCACACCAAAATGCAGCGCGTTATTACTAAAAAATATGAAAGAAATGTAAAAGCAATTTAAATTATATCAAATGCCCTGTCAATTTACTCTATAAAAATTAATAATAACAACAGTAGAAGCGATATCTGCTGAATTTCCAGAGCCCTCAGAAGAACATTTATTACTTCTCACTGGGAATTAACGAAACTACGTAGAAGCGGTGGGGTTCCCTATCCGCACTAACATAAAAAAGTAGAAGTGCAGCGTCCCATTTCGAAGAAAGAGCGATTAGTGTGGAGGAGTACAGTGTGTGACATTTATGTCACATTGGGCGGATCCAGGTTAAAATATACGGCAAATATTGTGCACGCATCCCAATCTTTCACTATTTTTCCAATTTGATACCATAGAGATTTTTAAATTCTCCGTTTTCCTTTCTAGCTCCAAATTTAATCTGCCCATTTTATCCTAAATATTCATCATTCACCTTCGAGTTAGAAAAGCTACCATTCTCATTCAGAACGGCTTCCAACTTTAATTCCTCTTAGCAAGAGTGTGCATTACTTCACCTGACTTTTATCACTTACTTATACGTATTTCCGCATGTATCATTAATGTACATAGTCATCGTTTCCTAGCCGTTAAAGGCCTCTTTCCTCGGCCTGTTATATTGTTGAAACCCTTTTCATGCGTCTCAAATCCACTAAGTTTGGAGAAGTACTCAAATTGTATTAATGCTGGAGCAGGATGCGATTGATTTCCAATTTTATCGCATCATATTAATTTAATTTTATCATTAAATACACTAATATTCAAAGAAGTTATTGGACATAAATACATTGTAACTCTCATAAAGGCCCCTGATCACAGGAATTCTAACACAGCTCTAAAAGGGACAAATACCCTGTCTTA
Organism: Pyrrhosoma nymphula; assembly: GCA_963573305.1. Taxonomy (NCBI): domain Eukaryota; kingdom Metazoa; phylum Arthropoda; class Insecta; order Odonata; family Coenagrionidae; genus Pyrrhosoma; species Pyrrhosoma nymphula. The sequence continues at coordinate 203,447,077 of OY754327.1, read as the reverse complement.
GTCAATACTGCTCCAAGCCTCCGACAGCCAACATGAGTGGATTCATGAAATTTAAGGTTGCTAGTTCTGGGAAAGCCACAGAGGGTATTCCCGAAATTGAGAGAGCTCGTCACGCATTATGTAACTTGTCCTAAGCCACAACTAAATCCCCGCATTCTGAATAATTTGAGATCAAATGCACCTGCAATTGAATGATAGTGTGGAATACAAAACTTAAGGAATCTATGTTTCAACACCTGTAGAGGTCCACCTATTTGGGGCAAAATCTATGAAAAGGGGCTGGTATGAGGTGGATACACAAATCAACAAGTGTTTGGTCAAGATAACTTGAAAGAGGTAATACTTTTTATAAGAGAGAGAGACCCCTTAGTAGACTTTTATTTTCAATTTTAAGCTGTTTTAAAAATCATAAGGTAAATACTGTAATATTTAACATGAAAAATATTTATCAGCTATTATCAAAACATATAAATTTGAGGTATTAACTTGACTTATTTGTTTGAAGCTGGACGCTTAAAATATTCTCAAGATTGAAGGTTTTTTACGAGTTTATAACGAACTACTGACCGTTACATTTCTTACGCGATCATTGCACCAAAAGATATTAACTTTTGTATGCCTCACTCGATAAGGTCTCACTCACTCACCCCATGCCTCACTCACCCCATGCCTCACTCACCCCATGGCCGGGGACGACATTTGCCCAAGTGGACCGAGTCCCGTAGTTTCCTTCCAATACTCAAAGCCCTATGAATTCACTTCTATGATCAGAAAATGGATAGCTGGATGTGTGCACATTGGCATTCCCAACCATATTCTCAAAGTGACACCATCATATGAACTAGCTTTCTTCCATCTTATACCATTCCACCCTACCTCTCACGGGTGGCCCAACCAGGAACAGTTAATATCCCTTTGAAAATTGCTTCTATTTTGTTGGTAAATATTTAGAAAAATAGCCAAATAGTAGACTAGTATTTTGGTACCATAAGAAATATGTGATATTTTGCTTTATAAAGTGAATGCAGTCATTGAATTTTATGCACTGCGATATCTTGCTCAAACTACTTTAAGAAAGTAAGTGAAGTGAAATACATTTAACAAAATTTGAATTAGCGTGGAATTATAGAAATTTTACTCAATTTTTAAATGGATATAAATATAAATCCATCCAAAAACTTGAAAGCACTGAAAAATATTTGGAAGAAACAGTTTAAAAGACGGTGTATTGAAAAATTTAAACAATTTTCTGCTGACGTAAACCCTACTGCGTTAATCTTGATTTCGAAAAAAATCGAAATAAATTAGTCACGATACAACGGCAAGCCAGTCACTACATAAATATAAATAATACAATTTTAATTATCTATGCATATGCTACTCAAACGTGAAAGTTGGTCCTCAACCTTTTACTTATAAAGTACTTATTTAATGGTTGCCGCTTGACGCCTAATCGAAAGGTAATTTCTGCTCGGTTCTTTTCATAGTTTATCATAATACAATATTTCACGATCTAGACAATGGAGTAATTGTGTTGGTGGTAACCCCAAGAAGCCGAAGCCTACCTCTCAATCTTTAAACTGAAAAAAATCTATTTAAGAATGAAAGGAAATCACTCAGTTGAAAGATATATATTTCAGTCAAATGAAAATTTCGGAGGATGTTCGAGGAAGCGAATTGTTTATGAAATCCCTGAAGAAGTGCAACATTTCTAAAAGAGAGCCTCTTTTCTTCAATCCCCAATGCCTTGACACATTCGTCCAGCCCACCAGCACGATGCCTAGCACACCTCTCCTTTCTCCTCTCTTCCTACCTTCCGTATTTGTTCTCATTATTTTCCCACCCCTGACGTCTTCCTTTTCTGCTCTCGTGAGGCCTATAAGCCACATTAACCCTTCGCCCATTCGCATCCAATAAACCCTCCCACTCCTCCCTCCCCTCACGCAAAGCCCCTACCAATTCCACACCATTTTCGCGTTTTCGTAGAATCTCCATAAGAAATAGTTCGTGAGCTAAAAAAAACAAAACAGGAGAACTCATCCTCGCCGAGATCTCGCACAGAGACAACGTGTGGACCGTTCGCATCCCCCACGCATTCTGTTTGCTTACCGCCCTCTCCATCTCCTCCAACTCCTCCACTTATACAAACGCTTTCATCATCTCCGTGCTTCAGCTTATGATTTGTTATTTAAGTGGGCGAATACCATAGCTATAAATTATTTACCCTGAAGTTAAGTCACATTTGTATCTAAAATCACTGGGAAATTGGCGAAACCCCTCGAGTCATCACTGGGAAAGTTATGGGTACATGAAAATTTTAGAATTCATCAAAAATCAGAGCAGTGATAAAGGCAGAACTGTATCCATTATGCGATAATGGCTTAGATATGACATGTATAGAGGAACATTTAAGTTGAGTGGTAAAATTGACTTAACATTCATATAATTAGGATAGAAGTTTCATCATAAGTATGTTTCGCTCGAAAAATAATCATTATAAATTGCACGTAATACAATTGGATTATAAATTTTCAAGATAGGCTAGAAATGCTCAAGCTCTTATTATCATGCATTAAATAGCGGATATCGGAGTCACTTTCATATACAAATACAAAAAGCTAAGGTTTCCGGCGTAAATTTATGGAATTGGCACACGTCAATAAATGAATTTGTACATTGTATGTTCCACACTTTTTTTCCGACCATGGTTTCAACAATAATTTTCACTATCAAGGTACATCAGCAATCATTGCGTTCGCAGTTATTATATTCATAGAACTAAGAGGACAGAGAGGGAGTGGGAGGTCTTGTTTTTTAAAGTTAAATTGAAGGAGGGAGGGGGTGTGTGTGTGTGTTCATTTATCTCTTCATCCGCCCCACTCCAATGAACCTCGAAAAACAAACTTCCCATCCTTTTCCCGTCCTCTGAGTTGTGTGCAAAAAAACTTCAAACGCTAGCTATTGCACCTACATTAAGACAATGATTGTCGAAAATGCTGTCAGAAATAGACTAGTGAGGAAAATGCCAAGCACACATTCATTTTGTGATACTGAACACTCATGCATAACTAATTGGAAAGATATAAAATGTTGTGATAAAACTTTAACAGCCAAGGAAATCCGAATGAAATATTGATGAAAATAATCTCACCAACTCAAACGAAATGTGTTCTGGCCAAGACAAAATTGAAAGGATAAATTAGAGATCTTGCGCGAAAATAAACAGCTACGAATTTTAAAATTCCACGTTTCAATTTTTCGATAGATTATGACATATTTCATCACAATACAATGACGGATAAGGATAAATAACCGAATAAAATTTAACAAAGCCTAAATAAGATACAAATTATGATCTTATTGATCAAACGTCAAGTATTCTGTTTATTGGCCGCGAGTGAAATTCAAGATAAAAATCATATAAAGCAAAAGCAGGTTATTTAAAGAACTGAAACGCACGGAAACCAAAGAACTTAAACGCTCAAAATCAGTCAGAATCATTCTGAAGCTGAAAAAGTGAGTCAATTGGACTAAATCCATTTGGATAAGCTGGTGAATATAGAGCGGTGCGAGTAACTTCAGTGATCATCACATGTAAGTATTTAACGCATAACTGAATCTACCGTATCTGAATATCGTGGAAAAAACTCTCAAAAATATGCAGGAAGATTCAGTCAAAATGCCGATTCTAAAGGACATTAAAAATACCAATAAAATGTTTTCGGAAAAACTCATCTAAGGTATTAAAAAACCATCGTTAAGACTATAGGCATCCAATAGATGATATAAATAATACTTCAATTGGTCTTAAATGAACACATTAAAGTTAAAAAAAAGTAAATTCAGTAATATTTAACGCTTTCCCGGCGAATTGCAGTGATGAACTCTTCTCGGGCTCTACACCGGGTGAGTGATTTAAATGTTGCCGACGTTTCGGGTAGTGACTCGTTACCCATCTTCAAGGCAAATGTCACGTAACGAAATTGTCCGTAGGTTTTATACGGACGGTGGCGGTGGGGGATTGGTCGATCCCCGATTGTTGACCTGGAGAACCGTTGACCGTTGAAATTTGGCCGTTGACCGTTGGCCTTGCTCTGTCAACCTGTATTATTTTTTGGATCCTATTCCACGAGCTGCTGATGGTATAGCCCGAATCCCCCGACCAATCCCCCACCGCCACCGTCCGTATAAAACCAACGGACAATTTCGTTACATGACATTTGCCTTGAAGATGGGTAACGAGTCACTACCCGAAACGTCGGCAACATTTAAATCACTCACCCGGTGTAGAGCCCGAGAAGAGTTCATAAAAGTAAATTCATGCACAAAATCAATGAATACCTACTTACCAACTAACCGTAACGCCAACCTCGGACCCTAGAAGAGAAAAAGATTAAGCTAGAAAATTTTCATTTTCACTAATCACTTTAGTATATATATTCAGAAATAATTGTTTCAGATACCAAGTGACGGGGAAGCAATGCAGTAGATATAACACTGAGGTGAGAAGAAAGGGAGAGTGGATGAAGGTTAATGATGTGCGGTGTAGCCATAGTGGAAACGATATTGGGAGGACCGCGTCGTATTTCATCTTGGCGTCTCTTTCGATTCGAACGGTTTATTCGGGGCGGACAATGATATTCCAAGCCAATGGACGTCCCTCCATTTCAATCCCTTTCCAATCGCGTCTCACCGTACCCGCTATAAATGTCTATCCCCAACCACTTGATTCCTCTTACAAGAATGTAATGGGGAAATACACTAGTGGTTGTAGATTGGGGCCAGGTTTCATCAATATATCAATGATCCCATTCATCCTATCCCCAATCATTTTCATTTTCAATAACTATCTAATATCATTAGCCATTTTAAGCTATATCATTCACATATCATAGTTTTAATAGTAGTATTTCTTACTCTCTGTTTGTAGAATATAAACATTGGTAAAATTAACAAATGAGCAACAATCAAGAGGGGATTGCTGTTGTTGAAAACAGACCTTAGCATTGGGGTGAACCAACGGAGGGAACTTGAGTATTTAGGCTCAAGCATGCAGTGTTTTCTCGGGTGCACGCAAGGGAAGCTGATGACCATGCAATTGAAAAAAAAATCCTGGGCATGCACATGAAAGTCTTCAATGCAACGAAAACTTCTTGGCTGCCAAAGCTACCGCTCAGATTTATTATTTGTATCATTGGTAATATCAAGTACTTGAGCCTGTCAGTACTTTCCTGGAAAGAACCGTTAGAGTAGGCACTACGATAGCTCAAACGCATGGCAATACGCTACACTCATTTTTAGACTTGATGTCCCGAGCCTTATTTCTGATTATTCCTTTAAATTAAGGACTCGATTTTCACTAGTGTTATTAACAGGATGGAATGGGATGTCGGTGGAAGAATATACTCATGCCTAATCGGATATACGAAAGGATCTCGGAGTTGAACGATGAGATGGCGGTACGGATGCTACGAGCATGCACGAGTTGAAGGTTTATGCTGCTTTTTCAGGAGTTAACACATTGTTGTTGCGTACCCTGTTCAGAGCGAGAGCTTAGCCTCACCTGTATATTCCCGTTCTCTTGAAAACACCAAGTCATTCTAATGTCAAAAAGTTTTGGAATCTCTCTCATCCTATCACTGAATCTCAGTTATCTTATTCCTCCGAATGCAAGTATTATTTGCAAACCAATTGATTTTATTTAATCCTATAGCCGTTATCCTTTCACCGAGTCCAAGAATACAAACTATTTAAGAATTATTAGCAATTAATAATACGCACATATGAATAAAAATCTTACAATCTCGACTTTTTTCCAAAAGTACCCCAGAGCACAAAAGCATAATGCAATAAATTGAAATCAGCTGTCGTTAGGTTAATTTTCGCTACTAAGTGCATACGTTAAAACATTTTCATTTCTATTTTTTTATTTGTTGAAACGCGTGATGGATGCAAACAATGTTATAAAAATCAATCGTCCCCAAAAAATGGAGGGTGTAAGGGAGCGAGAGAGCAGGAATGAAGAGCCATTTTCTATGCAATGTGAGGCATTCAAAAACAAAGAGTGGGCCCAATTAATCGGCAGGAGTGCTAAGTTCATTCATAATATCATAACATTTCAATTATCTAGCAACCAATTGATCGCATTCATGTTACGTTAAACGATAAGGGATGAAAGAGGACATTAACTTTCGATTTTCCGTTTTTACGACTGCCTATTCTTTATGAGTTTTTTTAAATTATTATTTACCATAACTGAGTACGTTTAAAGTCAAACGTTCAATGTGACTGGTAAATTGTTATATTAAAAGAAATAGTCGAAGATCTGAAATTCAGTCTCAGTCTATGCAAGAAGGAATTCTCTTGTTCAATGACGGATACCGTACATCCTTACGACTACTGTAAAAAAGTTTTGTACTATTTTTGAAATCGGAAGTTCATGATGAAATAAGTAATGGTGATATGGTATTCAGGTTTCTGGTTCTGCGATTAAATTATTTTATATTATGCGACAGTTTCGCCGTACTATGCTGCAGGCTTCGTCGGGCTTTTAATAACAACAATGGTATTTTTTCAAAAAGTAAATAAACAATTCCAGCAGTTGATGATGAGATGTAAAAAACTTAATTTCGAATAAGTCTCTTCCAGGTATAAGGAAGTTTATAACTATCCTATCTATTGATGTTATTTGGTCTCTTATCTATTTCAATCGCCTCCCTTATGAGCCGTGGAAAGTAACTGCTTTCTTTGTGTAGTACTCTTGCCGTCTCGATGTCAATGGCGTGACCTTCCTCTAACGTAGTGTGCTCAGCCACGGCAGAGTGATACCAGTCTTTCTTCCGGATTGCACGTTCATGTTCCTTTAATTGGCATCCAATTGCTCTCTTGGTTTGCCCCACATATGATCTACCACAACTTCAGAGAAGTTCGTACACACCCTCATACATTGTGGGTGGTAATGGATCTTTAGTCCCTCGTAGATGATCTCGTACTCTGGAGGTAGTGTTGTATCTTGTGATAATGCTATACTTTTTCATTATTCTACCTATGCGATCGGTCGTACCCGCAATGTAAGGCAGCATAACATACCCCAGAGGTTTAGGAGTCTCCTTCTCTGTAGGTTTTTTTGATGTCACTCTTTCAATTAATTTGTTACTAAACCCATTATTGTTTAATGCCTTCTTCAAATGGTGTATTTCTTGTGTGATGGAATCAAGATAGGAAACTTTTCTGGCGCGATCAAACAGGGTCTTGATAACAGAAGCCTTCTATTGTGGATGGTGGTGTGAGCGTGCGTGAAGATGTCGATCGGTATGAGTGTTCTTTCTGTACACACTATGTCCAAGTGTACCATCATCTTTTCTTTTGACTAGGACATCCAGGAATGGTAGCTGTCCGTCTTTTTCGATTTCCATCGTGAACGGGATCGAAGGATACTGACTATTCAGATGTAATAGGAACTCCTCGAGTATCTTTGTTCCATGCGGCCAAACGACGAATGTATCGTCAACAAACCTTAACCAAATTTTTGGGTGATGGTCAAAGGTGTTTAACGCTTTTTTTCAAATGTTTCCATGTATAAGTTGGCGATAACAGGAGAAAGAGGAGACCCCATAGCCGCCCCCGTCCCTTTGCTCATATATTTCTCCGTTCCACATGAAATATAATTTTTTTAAACAGAATTCTGCCAATTTAGGGTAGTCGCTCGGGAGGCCTTGGTTTGTGAGTTCCTTCAATATATTGATCGTGTCCATTACAGGCACTTCAGTGAAAAGTGAGACGACGCCAAAACTCACAAGAATATCAGATGAGGTTAATTTTAACTCTTGAATAATTACGATAAAATGTTCAGAATTTTTTACATGGGAAGAGGTTAAACCAACAAATTCTTGAATTACTTTAGCCAGATGTTTAGCCAGTTTATAAGTTGGGGAACCAATGGAACTTACGATGGGTCGTACGGGGATGCCAGGTTTGTGAATCTTTGGCAACCCGTCGAGTCGAGGTGGTTTCGATGCCGATGGCTTGAGAAATTTCTTTTCTTCGTTTGGAATTGAAGAACCTTTGATGATATCTATTGTAGCTTTTTCTGCCTTCGCTGTTGGATCTTTCTTAATTTTTTTGTAAGTTGGATCATCAAGCAGTTGTGTTATCTTATCATCATATTCTTCTCTTGAAAGAACTACTGTGGCATTCCCTTTATCTGCTGGTAATATTATTATATCCTCATTTTTGCGTAACGAAATTAATGCTTGCTTCTCTTCCTTCGTTATATTTGATTTCGGAGGCTTCGATCTCTTGAGGACATGGGCTGCTTCCTGTCTGATGTCTTCAGAAATTCTGGCTGGTAATTTCCTCAAAGTAGATTTAATGCAGCTTATTATTTCTTCCATGGGTATCACCTTAGGAGTTATAGCAAAATTCATTCCTTGCTGAGGATAGAGATGGCAGCATCCTCTAAAATTACGTTGGAAAAATTTATAACCGTTTTTGAATTCTTGGTCTCTTCCGGAGGATGTAATGGTGATATTTTGAAATAATGTTTAAAACTTTAAGTGAACTATGAAATGCTTTATAAGGCCATATTTAAATGGTGGGTTGAAATAGATTAGTCAATAAGCTGGTCATCATTCTACATCACTAGGCAGCACACGATATGGTATCACTTAAAATATAATACTTCTACAGATACCATATGCACGTAGCCTACTTCATCCAATTTAAAGTTGGAAGTTTGCCTTTACTGCTCTACTCTCTGCAATTTTCAGTATTTTGCCTTGTCTCAGAAACTCCGTTAGTCTTTGTTTATTATTACAACTCGTTTTCCAAAAGACATATCACTTTCCCAAAATAACATTCTCCTAAAATATTGTGAAATTATTTGCCTTTTTCGGTTGTGTGTAAAACTCCCGGAAGCTCTGGTATGTACACGAAAACAACAACGTATTACAACAATGTGACGTTACAAAACATGGTCATTCCTTTTTTTTAGACGTAGAATGTTGGAAAGATTTGCCATTTTTTCAGGCACCACGAAATTTTTCTCACGTTTGAAATTAAGTTTAACTGAGCAAATAGATGATTTATATAAACTTAAAGCCTAAAATTCCAGTGAATTAAATCATTAATTAAAATAAATATACCGGAACAGTACTTTTTGCAGTTTATTTATCAGTCCAATGTGTGTGTATGTAAACAAGTGAGCGGATTAATATGAAAGAACATTATTTGGTATCTCTCGACACTCGAGCACAGCGCAGTACTTGGTGACATGCCAGGATTTATTGTCCGTTGCTGCGCGGTATAATGGAAGAATGGAGGCGAGTGAACTCTTTCTTAATCCCTTTCAACCGTCCACTTCCTATTTCCGTGACAGGTGAAGAGGATCTCCCTTTAAGCTCTCCAAGGAGTGGTTGGGACCGGCGTCGATGTTTCCTGGGATACGGGGCACAGTAGACTCGACCCCAAAACACAGACACATGTGCGATCTAACCGACACAATGGAAGCGAAAAAAAGGAACAGAAAATAATATTCCTTCCCAACACCTTTTTTTTCCTTTTACTCTGGAAAGAGTATTAGGTTCATTCCGGTCGGGGAAACGGACTGAACGGTGGTAAGGTAGTGGTCGATGGAAAGGGGGTTGGGGTGATAGCGGAAGTGAGGTGAGGAGGAGGGGTTGTGGTCGGATGCTGGGTGTTTCGCTATCGCACGTGGGAATGACTCATCCCGCTGCTGTTGTTATTTTTTCTTTCGTCGTCGCCAAGCGCCTCTTTGAGTAAGAGGACGAGTTCTAAGATGACGAGTCCCTTGTCTGGACCTTTCCTTTCGGCGTTTGACAGCGGCGGGAGTGCCTATGCTTTTCGCTATATTTCATATTTACTTCTTTCTTAGTTCAACGCAAGATTCTTCAAGGTAGCAATATCTAGATGTTTCTCTTTTCCTAATTCGAGGCGACATTTCTATATCATCATAAAATTGAAACAGTCGTAAGGAGCATTAACGCGCAAGATGCAAAAAAAATCTTTTTATGACTGAACTTCTTAGTAATTAAGTAAATATATGTACATATTTAAGTTTTATCTTGACTTTTTTGTTTCACGCCTTACGCTGAGAACTGTTGCACAGCCAAATGTTTTAAAGGGATTTATGAAAGGTAGTACAGCTCTCGCGAAAGCTTATGACGTTCGGATGCGCGGCGTTTTTATTGTCCGCGTCAAAAAATTCCATTTTTTTTTAAATATACTCATGCATGGTACAAATGCCATGTCTTATCTTTCCCCTACGTCCCTTTACCCTACCCCTTCCACCAAACTTTACCCCTCCACGGTGTCTTCTTCTGCGCATCTGAATGCCATAAGCTTTCGCGAGAGTTGTACGATGAGAATTGAGAATGCTTACAAAATATTCTCCGTTACATAACTGACGCGATCTGTGCGTCAGTACTTGCTCAATCTTTTAGTAATAACTCAATGGAGTCCACAGCCATTCTATATCTCATGGGAAACAGCTCTTAGTTTTTTGTAAATAATCTCGAAAAGTAGGAAAAAAAATACAAGGAGTATTCTCGATACTCCCGTCGGATCTTTATTTCATGAATGCGAAATAACAAACGTTACTCTCGATATTGGGAGATTCATTTGTTTTGTTTGTCAGAAAGAAAGTTGAAATGAAAGAAAGAAAATTACGCTATGCATAACATTTATTCACCGAAATGCAAACCTGTGAGCAGTTGGTCAATGGTAACTAATTTTTTCTGCTTTCCAATGTTAACTTTATATTTCTTGTGTTATTAACGTCTAGCTCACGTTCTCAGCTCTCCGTGGACACCTCGATCACTAAAATCGACCAACTCGTTCCAGAGATACAATTGAACTGAGCGCGCGCCGTGCCCACCCACACAAGCCCTTAATTTAGACCCGCACGGGCAGCGCTGTGACGTCACCTCGCGATCCCCCCTCCACTCGCGACAAATCATTTCCGGTAGTGAACAAATTGGGCTATCCAGTAGTAGTTTTAGATATTCTGTAATTCTAATAGTTTTTGCACACGAGACCCTCCAAAGTACACAAATTTTGGTCGCGGCAAGACCTTACATGACACCGAGAACGAACCAGAAGATGCAGTATTCTTCCTTTGGGTTACACCACGTCAAGGTTTAAAAGGTCCTACGTTTTGTCTCCAGCAGCGGAGATGAAACGTAGGACCTTTTAAACATTGACGCTGTGTATCCCAAAAGAACAATACTGCATATTACGGACCGCGATAGTTTTAACCAATTGACGAACCATAAGATGTTCATTCGCATTCACAGAAAAAAGGGTGTAATATTTCAGCACAATTAGGACATGAGATTCTGTTCCTTACGAAGAGGAAAAATTCATTGAATTTTATTTTTAGTGGTATCTCGCTCATACCACTTCAATTCTCTTATTTCAGTTTTATAGCAACGGTGGAAGAGGATAATTGTCGGAGGAAAGTCTCGTGGGCAGAAATAAATCCAACAGAAAATTCTTTGAACCCATTGGCAGAGGGCATGCGCAGTGAGTGCTTCTTGAGGAATGAAAACTTAAATCAAAAGAAGCCTTCGAGGAGGTCATGTTCTCCTTCGGCCGAGATTATCTCGGCGATACGAACGCTTTACGCTGTGATCTATGCGCCCGAAATGAAAATCGTAAGGGGAGTAGAACCAACCGGAAACAGCGGCGCTTTTTTACGAAAAGGAGAAAGTTTAAAATTATGGTTCTGGAAACATTTCGTGGATAAACAGTAGGCAGCGAAACTACGAAATAGGCTTTCAGGTCGCCTTATTGAGATGGGGAAGGATGTTGGCAACTTTTAATAATGAAACCCAAAACGCTAAAAAGTTGGGAAGAAAAGAAGAATGCTTAATAAAGCCACGATATAAAGAAGAAAAGGAAAATTTACCTTAACTAATCCCTTGTGTTTTATTTCAGCTTAAAGATTTAAATTTTATGATATTTTACTGAAGTTTAGGCAACTCTTATAAATTTTTCTCGAAGCAGTTTATATAATGTAACGAATACCGCATCATTTCCGTAATGCCTATTATAACGCAGTGCCTTTAATCATTGGAAGGTTAAAAGAACTTCTGGCTCCAATATTTCGTATCTAATATTAAGAATAGCATCACCATTCTACCTAGAGTACCTAATGCCAAATTGTTAAAAACGTAATTGCACGTGGCCCAGTCAAAAATATCGGTCAAACTTAGCCTCCTTTAGATTTATTTGATTTTATTAAAATGTTTAACAAGGCAATGCTTCATGATTACACTTAATGTGTTTTTTTAATAAGATGCCTCTCTCATCTCTGAGGGATTCAGAAAACTAAACGCACATCAACGTAACTTTATCTTCTAATCTCGCTTATTATTGTGGAATGCTAAACAAAATGGATAATGAAGTCGTGACAATTTAGTAAAGACTAAGAATGGAGATGAGATGAAGTTAAGGAATGAAAAAATAGAACCCCAGGAAATTGTTCTTATGTATGTAGGCTGCCCTCCCCGCGGATGGTCTGTATCGGTTCATAATAACAGCATTGGAAATTACTTATTCTCTATAAAGCATTCCCTCGTTAGATGTCTATATACTTGACCAAAATCGTAACTTCTTTTAGGAGTCTAGGCATATGAATATATCTCAGGGACGAAGTTAATACCAGTCATGTTATTCTTCTCACTTAACAATTTCAATAAATATCCATCCAGCTTTCTTCCTTTGGTGATTATTTTCTTCATGCCTTTAACAAACACGCTGACTGTATAGCTTATCCTCAAGTCCTTTGACAACTCCTTTGGCAATTTTACCGCTCGGCTAGAGTTACCTAGTTGATAAGTGAGTTGTCCAAGATTCATGCATTGAAGGTGACGAGTAAACAAGGTTGATTCTTAGGGCCGTATTCTAAGACGTTCCTAGAGGAACGACTCTTCCTCTATGACGCGTTTGTGGTGACAACTCAACCTCCAAGCGTTTTTTAAACGTACCTCTTCGGTTGTAGGCTCAACGCTCTCTACAAACCAGCGAATCTCTTGATCCTATTAGTAGCATGGCTCAGACCATCCTCCAAAATAGAAGGAACAGTTCCAAGGCCTAATATGGCGGGATGCGTCGATTACCTCCGGATTTAGGCATTTTTTTCCAGACACATCAGGCAATATTTTATTTTATTTATTTCATCAACCTGAATACAGCCTCGAGGGCCATTTTACATCAGGCGTTGTAACAATAACAAAGGACAACACACACAACCATGTCCAGGGAGGAGAAAAATCCTCCAGTGGCGGGACTCGAACCCGCGACCTTTGGGTTGGCAGGCGAGGACGTTACCCCGCCGCCACCGAGGCCGACGAGCGACCAAAATATCTTTTTCCATCTTTAATTATTCTTCTTCTTCTTGCTGTTTCGTTTAAGCCGCAATGAACTATGGGCAGCTACCGTCACACGAAACGTCATCGAAGCATTACGTAGTTATGAGAATTTCAGCGATCTCCTCAACAGTCCCTCCAAGCCCCTCCATCGAAGAGGAAGAGGGCCGCATCCTGAAACAGTGCTGAACCTGCAGCGGAGCCTGCTGCTGCATGCTATATCCAGAAACCCCGCTACTCCAAATCGCTCCAAATTGGTGGGGGCAGTGTTGCCACATTTATTTTGGGCTACATTGATGACGTAGACGAATGTAGTGACATTTATGTTCCCCTAGATGCGGGCATCGGGAGGAACTAAGGGCGATAATTGAATAACGAATTCTCAACGTGACTTTGTTAGTAAACAAAATGGAGACAGGGGAAGGGAGCAGGATTTCCACGGAGGAGAAGAATTTAATAGTAAATTTAGTCGTCGCGAGGAAAGCTGTATTGGAGTCCAAGAAAACGGATGCGTTAGTATTTCCATGGGATTCTCCCGGTCCCTCAAGTTTCTTCTCGGAATCTGACGGCCTTCATTATGTACTAAATGCCTCAGAAAATTGGCAAAATTATCATTGAGTACCTGCCGATACATGATGACGATCTGCGCCATCGGGAAACTCTAGACAAGTACCTAGTTACCATGCGTCTCGACTATAGTATACTGCCGATCGCCGATGATTGCCGTCTGGCCCCGGCACTACCGCCACGGCGGTAGTGCCGGGGCCGGGTAGTTGCCGGCGCGCCGGGGCAAGCCGGCCGGTGTACCAGGCGCCAAGTTGGGTGGGAAAGCAATACCCCATCAAGTTTTGCTCACGAAGTGTCGGCACCAACTTTATAGGTGATTTTTTAAATAAAATGTTGTTAAATCTAGACGTTAATTATGAAAAGTTTGCGCTCTCATTTTTTTTAAGGTAGCTATTGCTGAATAATCCTTCGCCTCTCCAACATCACTCGTCATGGTGGGTGGCAAATATACACGTACAACTGTCGATCGCATTTGTGTAGTGGGATATTTAAATATGCATTGCATTATAACGCCCAAAGATGTACGTGACATTCATTATGAGATGAATATAACGAGATATTGTCAACGGACGTAGAAGCACTATGCCATTTCCATCTATCTCTGAGACATTCCCATAAACGTTTACTCATCATTCCAGTAACAAAATTACACATTTTAGGTACGCTTACACGTAATTGTACATTGTTTTCCATGGCTTGGAACTCTCATTACTTTTACTAGCAGTAACTGAGTATGGATAGAGCTGGCTGGAAGACGGCTTTCTTGTTTTGAGTATTTTACGCAAACTGTAAATTTCACAGACACAAAGCGGTGATTTCAACTTTCTTTGGACACTTATATAAAAATATAAATGGTTTACAAGGCAAGCCACGGTCCATACCAAAGTTAATACCTATTATAACGGCAAAGCCGAAGAGGTTTCAGCATAGTTGTGTTGACAGTAGTTATTTTACGTAAAAAAGTATGTCACGAGCATCAAGGCAAGACATTAAATATGTACATAATTAGTTTTTCTTTAATTATAAATGGTTTTCAAGGCATGACAGGACCCGTTCGGAAGTTAATAGCAATTAAAACGGTGAAGCCGAAGAGGTTTCATCACGGTATTGTTGACGGAAGTTATTAATAGTTATGTTAAGTAAAATATTAATTCATCAGCATCAAAGTCCGTTGCTGAAGCATTCATACTATATTTTTATATAATAAGAAATGATTATCATGAGCTTATAGCCCTTTAAACGTCAATAATTATTAATTATAAATGCGAGACGATAAGCAGACGAAATCCGGCGGCCATGTTACTTGTAGCGAGTAGCATGGCATGGACCTCACTAGACTTTGCAGCGGGTGATCGTAGCGGAGCTCGGCCGCTATAGCAGCTACGTCACCATCTGATGACGTATCCAGCAGTAGTGAGGTTTCTGGATACGGCCCAGAGTTTGGTTTCGCTGTAGGAACGTTCTAGGGCCGTATCCAGAAATCTCACTACTGCTGGATACGTCATCAGATGGTGACGTAGCTGCTATAGCGGCCGAGCTCCGCTACGATCACCCGCTGCAAAGTCTAGTGAGGTCCATGCCATGCTACTCGCTACAAGTAACATGGCCGCCGGATTTCGTCTGCTTATCGTCTCGCATTTATAATTAATAATTATTGACGTTTAAAGGGCTATAAGCTCATGATAATCATTTCTTATTATATAAAAATATAGTATGAATGCTTAAACAACGGACTTTGATGCTGGTGAATCAATATTTTACTTAACATAACTATTAACCCATTACCGGCCAATGTCCCATTTTTGGGACGCAGGTTAAAATTGCTACAAAAGTTTTATTTTTTGTCCTATTCCCATTTCCTTTGCACTGGGTAATCATTATTACTCAATCTATCCACGTTGCTGAAAACGTTACATTTAGTTGATAATCTTTTAAACCAGATGGCTCTGAAAATCGATTTTTTTTCTAATTTAGCACGCTTCTACCTCTAGTGCTTCATACACTAAGTTACTGGTGTGTGGTGCGAGTTCATCCAACATATATAGTCACTAAGAGTCCTGCTATCGTGTGAATTAATAATATATTGAGTACAGCGACAAATATAAGTATAACTCTAGTCAAAATGCTGCGTCCCATTTTTGGGACATTGGCCCCGTGACGAACTTTTGTGAAAAATAGCCCGTCTTTGTCTTTTCTATACAATAATTGGAATATTTCCTCTGCTAATTTATTTATTCTACATACTCTTCGTTTTATCTTTTATTTTAGAAATTATTTTTATATATTTACAACAAAAATTTAATTTTGCAATCCAGACACTAGAGCAGGAGATCAAAATGTCCCAGCGCAGGGCCTTGGCCTTGCAAGAAGTTACAACTATTCTTTTGCAAACAAGCGACGATGAAAACGATGTTGACGATAAGGGAAATCGCTATAATCCCTCCTTCTCCTGATGAACTGACGGATGAAGGAAAAATTGATGAAGGTGAACTTCCAGATACCTTAAATCTACAAGATGTAGCAGTCAAGTTAGAAGTATTCCTTCAAAAAACCCGTGATATTGGTAATATTCTTGCTGAAGCGTCAACTTCAACATCTCCTATTCCTAACCGAAGCAAACCCGACACGTATTATGTCCCAGAATGGAAAAAGTGTTCACCTAAATACGGTACTGATATGGCTGAACCTTCCAAAAGAACTTTTGACTATCTGCAAACATTACTTGGCTTGAGTGTGGTTCAGATTTTTGAAGAATTTTTGAGGATGATTTATTGAATCTTATTGCTACACAGAGTACAGTACATGCAACTCAAAAGTATTTTTTCCACATTTCAAAGTTGATATGAACGAATTGGTCCATCCAGCGAAATCGAGGTATCCGGGTTCGAATCCCGGTCAAGGCGAATATTTTTACTCTGTGGAATATCGCACTTATGTGCACTTGCGGGTGACTCCGTAAAGGTAACTACCGTGGCTAGTCCCGGTACCCTCAAAAAAAACTTATAAATTTAGCATTTTTCTCTTTTGATGAGATGATGATACGCTACCATGGTATGTATTCTGCCAAAATATTTATGCGATGGTTGCCAATAAAATTCGGCTATAGGTTTTGGTGCCTGTGTAGATCTAATGGCTATATTTACAATTTTTCACCCTACCTTGGGAAAGAGCGTACAAATAATAAAGGTCCCTTAGGATTCAGGGTCATAAATGAACTCACGAGTGTCATTCCTAATAGCGAATCCACAAATTATGAGTTATTCATCGAAAACTTCTTTACAAGCCATGAAACGTTAACTGATTTGAAGAATAAGGAAACGAAAGCATCAGGGACAGTTAGAGAGAGCCGCATCAAGAAATGTCCTACAAATTCTGGTAGCTAAGTGGCATGACAGCCCCCCAGTATGCGTTGCTACCAATTATAGTCAGATTTATCCCACACTTTGTGTAAAACGTTACTCTCAGAAAGACAAAAAAGAAATCACCGTTGTTATGCCTAGACTTATTTCTGAGTGTAATAAGTTTATGGGAGGAGTAGATTTACTGGATAAACAGATCACACTGTACAGCACAAGAATACGCGGGAAGAAATGATTGTTCCCTATTTTTACTCAAATGGTTGACATTGCCGTGGTAAACAGCTGGAGACTCTATCAGATAAGTATTCTAGAAGAAAATGTCTTTACCTGATGCAAGAAGGAGAATAGTCTTGGCATATTTGACTAAAAACACTTCTGCTGCACGTAAACGTCCCGGGCCCCAAAGAAACCGTATTTCTGGTGGAAGAGTAAGCGCAGAAATAATATTTGATGATAGAAAACTTATAATAGTTCCCTGCGCTGCGCTTTATGTGGAAAGAAAACCACGAGAATTTGTCACTGCAATGTTGCATTGCATGACCGATGTTTTTCCGATTTCCATGATAGGTAAACTATTTCAGTGATCTCTTGTGGATATGCGATGAGCATTCGCTAACAGCAAATTCACTTCTTGAAGCGTAATTCTTTTTCATACCATTACAGCTTTTTATGCTTGAACGTCAATTCAAATGTCACGCGATAAACATTTTTACATGGTATTATATATATATATCGATCAACTAATGGTTTTATCCCTTTCTAGTTGTACAAATTGGCAACTGATAAATATTTTTATTAGTAATTATTTGTAATATGCTTGGTTTTATCCCTTTCTATGTGTACCAAATGTGCACATGTTGTGTTTTTATAGTACATATCATGGTTTTATGCCTTTCTAGTTGTACCAAATGGCATCTGATAAATATTTTTATTTGTAATTCTTTATTATGTACATCTCATAGTTTTAGCCCTTTCTGTTTGTAGCAAAATGCACATTCTGTGTGTTTATTGTTCTGTAGACGCTAAATAATATTGTTTATTATAAAATGCTTCATTCCTGCAAAACTGAAAAACTTTTTCATGTAATGCAACATAGTGTAATGTGACATGGTGTAAAATATAGATCTAGTTCAAAACGTTATTGTCAAAATATTGAATAAATAAGCACGTATGATTAAACGCAGTCGCATTTCTTCTGTCATAAGTGTTAATTACATTAATTTTAAGCAAAAAAGTATCCGGAAATAGTTATTTTACCAATTACTACTGATGGTCGTATTTTGGAGGGAAAGCTACTGTATTGGGCCAACGTCCCAAAAATGGGACGTAATTTTTTTTGCACTAAATATTTATATTTTTTCGTAAAACTTGGTTTTTGTCATCCTTATGTGATTGTATCTTCGAATCAAACTTTAAAAACCAAATTATATTAGTGAAATAATTATGGTCCTTAATGGGTTAATAACTTCCGTCAACAATACCGTGATGAAACCTCTTCGGCTTCACCGTTTTAATTGCTATTAACTTCCGAACGGGTCCTGTCATGCCTTGAAAACCATTTATAATTAAAGAAAAACAAATTATGTACATATTTAATGTCTTGCCTTGATGCTCGTGACATACTTTTTTACGTAAAATAACTACTGTCAACACAACTATGCTGAAACCTCTTCGGCTTTGCCGTTATAATAGGTATTAACTTTGGTATGGACCGTGGCTTGCCTTGTAAACCATTTATATTTTTATATAAGTGTCCAAAGAAAGTTGAAATCACCGCTTTGTGTCTGTGAAATTTACAGTTTGCGTAAAATACTCAAAACAAGTATGCCGTCTTCCAGCCAGCTCTATCCATACTCAGTTACTGCTAGTAAAAGTAACGAGAGTTCCAAGCCATGGAAAACAATGTACAATTACGTGTAAGCGTACCTAAAATGTGTAATTTTGATACTGAAATGATGAGTAAAAGTTTATGGGAATGTCTCAGAGATAGATGGAAATGGCATAGTGCTTCTACGTCCGTTGACAATATCTCGTTATATTCATCTCATAATGAATGTCACATACATCTTTGGGCGTTATAATGCAATGCATATTTGAATATCCCACTACACAAATGCGATCGACAGTTGTACGTGTATATTTGCCACCCACCATGACGAGTGATGTTGGTGAGGCGAAGGATTATTCAGCAATAGCTACCTTCAAAAGAAATGTGAGCGCAAACTTTTCATAATTAACGTCTAGATTTAACAACATTTTATTTAAAAAATCACCTATAAAGTCGGTGCCGACACTTCGTGAGCAAAACTTGATGAGGTATTGCTTTCCCACCCAACTTGGCGCCTGGTACACCGGCCGGCTTGCCCCGACGCGCCGGCAACTACCCGCCGCGGCGGTAGTGCCGGGGCCAGACGGCAATCATCGGCGATCGGCAGTATACTATAGTCGAGACGCATGGTACCTAGGTACTTGTCTAGAGTTTCCCGAACGCGCAGATCGTCATCATGTATCGGCAGGTACTCGATGATAATTTTGCCAATTTTTTGAGGCATTTAGTACATAATGAAGGCCATCAGATTCCGAGAAGAAACTTGAGGGACCGGGAGAATCCCATGGAAATACTAACGCATCCGTTTTCTTGGACTCCAACACAGCTTTCCTCGCGACAACTAAATTTACTATTAAATTCTTCTCCTCCGTGGAAATCCTGCTCCCTTCCCCTGTCTCCATTTTGTTTACTAACAAAGTCACGTTGAGAATTCGTTATTCAATTATCGCCCTTAGTTCCTCCCGATGCCCGCATCTAGGGGAACATAATGTCCCTACATTCGTCTACGTCATCAATGTAGCCCAAAATAAATGTGACAACACTGCCCCCCACCAATTTGGAGCGATTTGGAGTAGCGGGGTTTCTGGATATAGCATGCAGCAGCAGGCTCCGCTGCAGGTTCAGCACTGTTTCTGGATGCGGCCCTTAGAATACGAATAGTGGGTAGAGTCACAACTCGCGCTCTTCCTCCTCCGGCGAAGAGTAAGAGGAAGAGTATGGTTTAAAAATACGGCCCTTATCCTTCTTTGATGACAAGCCAAGGCCGTTTGGCATAAGAGTTTCCCGGAGGTTAAAAAATGGCTATTTCTCATATCCAAGTAAACATTCCAACCAAGGTCCTCCTAACATTCCCTCCTACCCTGGCATTCCTTTAGTCCGTATCTGTTGCCACAGTAGCCATAATGCCCCTGAAATGGCCGAGGGTACATAATTTTGGAATGGGTGAGGTCCATTTCCATCTTCCCTTTAGTCTTTCTCCATACGCTTTTAACCACTCCACCCTTAACCACGTAAGCCTGAAGTCGTTTTGTTTCCCTTAAAATACTTTCTTTATCTTTTCCTTTGATTGCATTTTGTTTTTTTTAATCCAGACAAATTTCTCTCTTACATTTTCCCCATGCTCCCTATATTCCTTACTTTCGTTCAGGCGTTTCCCACCAACAAAACTCTTATCACATGCGCATGCATCTCTCTCTATAAATTTGATAAAATCATTTTCAATGAGTATATTCCCCTACTATTCAAGGATATACCGACAAAGGAAGAAAAGAATAACCGCAATCCTTATGATTTACAGTTAATATGTTCCTCATTTGATCACACGGTGACATTCCAAAAAAAATCCTCCATCTCAGTCCTATGCTTGCCTTCAATTACGCAATCAAAAGGTTTCTCTCTTTTCTCTTAAATTTTCATTTTCTCTATTACCGGTCACATTTTATTCGTTTGTGGCATCTCATTAGCCTCATCCTCCAACTCTATCCACACATCGCAAGAAGAGAATAAAATGTAGCATTTTCCAGACCTGGATGGATTATTTTAATTTTAAATTTTAGGCAAGTATTTGTCGCCATCAGAAACTAAAACCGATGGAGAAAATGCCATAAAATCTTAATGCGATAGAGAAAAGAAACATGGAGAAAATTTATACGACAGTAAATCATAATGATATATAATATCAAGGCACATAAACGGCCGAAAGAATATAGAGCGATTAATGTCCTCTTCATAACCACCATTTGTTGCTATTTAAGACCCAAAAATCTAATAACGCAGAGGAAGACGACGTAAAGGTATATACCTTATTTTTGAAAATATTATTATTAAACAAAAAAGTAATAAACTAAATATTAGCAGTTAAAATGAGGATTCTGTGGAGTCGTTTTAACACTAGAAGGATGGGATGGGTCATTTTGACCCATAACACGTGTTCAACATCAAAATTAACTACTCATTTGTAATTAGATTTTTTTTTAATTTTGTGACTTTGTGCATTTTTACTTATATTTTACTAATATGGAAAGAAAATTTCGTAAATGTTGTTGCTTAACTTTTTAATTGATATAATATCTACCTATAAGGACGGCTATGGGTCATTTTGACCCGTAACTTCCTTCTGTATTGGTGGCAAGTTTTCTCTTCATTTTCTTCGCTTATAGATCACTGATATTTATTTATATCAACTAAAATATATCGCATATCGCATATATCGCATTATAAAACGCATATTTTGATAAGTACTTTAAGTACTTGAAGCTTTTATGTTTCATTTGAATGCCATTCGTCGACAGCGGAGCTCTCCTGGTTGCGGCTTACCAAAACTACGGAAATATTTTACTTTCAAATCGTCATTGAATTTGCCTTCCTATTGAAATCGCCAAAGGAATAGGATTCAAAAAGTGTGTCTTTTACTCTTCCGTTGTATACTTTATTATTGTATCAATTATTAAAATACGTAGTGTGAAATATGACAGCTAGATGATAGAAATGTGATAGGCATTTCTTCCATTCACAGAACGAGAGGTTAGAGCGACCAATGGTGCGACAATCGAAAAGGATAGTCCTGATCATCCCTCGCCCAAATATTTTTGACCTCTCAATAGGGATACGCACGTTCGCCCAGACCTTTTTTTATCGACGAAGTGTCTCGGCACACTACCTCTCAAAGCCGTCTACAGGATGCGCCGTGCTCAAGTTGTAAAATCATTTCCGATTCCTTTATGCTTTCGCTACAAAGAGAAACCACTCCGTGGGATGTAAAAGAGAGGAGGAAAGAGTTTTGGCTCTTATGAGAGCATAAAAGCCTATTGCTTTTGTCCCTCCTAGGTATTGGATCAGTAGGTACAATTTCCGACCCCGAAAAACTCGCCAAACCTTCCATATACTTCCTTTGTTTCGTCGGCTCCTTTAACCACAGGTGCCCGTGTACTAGATCCCTACCATAGTGGCTGATGGCGAGCGTCGTTTACGTACCTACTCCTAGGATCGAGGGGGTTTTCCCGAAAAGGAATGTGGCTACCAGACGGATAGTAGAAGTGACGAATAGCAAAAAAGTAGAAAGAAATATATTCATAGAGTGGTAGAAGAAGTGGTGGGGATGCCAATTGAAACGAAACCCTCATATTCTCGAGAAACTCACGCTACTACCCCAAAGGGTCAGAAAAAAAACATTGTCAAAATTTGAAAAATTACTCAAGCAAAACTGCCAATTTATGTCCTCAATGCAATAGAAATATTTGCCAAAACTGTGCCGATTAATGTGTGTAAGTTGTGCGAAAAAGTGAATCTACGAGAGGTCAAAGCGACAGATATATGTCTGTGCATGGATGTGAATTTTATAATATATATTTTTTACTTGAAAAAGGTTATGCAAAATTAATATTTATCAAATAAAAGGATTTTTATCTAACTATGCACAGTTTTCAGGCAGGTGTCTTTATTTTAAAACCGTTATGCTTGCAAATAGCATAAGACGGGCACTGCTAAAGCGGATCAACGGAAATCATCTTAATTATTAACAATTAATTAGAACAAATAATTTTTACTGCTGATAATGTGTAGATGAAGTCATCTTCATTTCATTCGTGGAAAAAATGAAGTATCGGGAGAAAAAAGTAGATATTTGTTGCTGAAAAACTTAGGACGGGCAGGGGTCATTTTGACCCCTGCCCGTCCTTCTAGATAGTGCGAAACTCCCGTCCTCCTAGTGTTAAATCCTGATTTATCCTTGCTTGCGAACGATAATGACACCGCAACGTATATATTGTGCACGTAGTAAACGCAGGAAAGGGCAAGAAAAGGGTTTAAATTGCAATTAGTTGAACATTGAGGAATTCGGATTATCGATATGATACAAAGAAGGCTGTATTGAGTTCTCATTGAAAATAAAACAAATTGCAGAGCATAGTTTATTGTGACCTATGTTAAAAGTTAAGCCAATATCTACCATGAAATGCGGAAAAACTGAGAAAAACTTGGTGATGCCGCTAAACATAAATGCTCATCCAAAATTTCGTGCTATAAATGGTAGAAGTATGCCTAAGCAAAATTTACGAAAGTAAAAAATTATTATTCAAAAAATTGTCTCGAAGGTTTTCTTTCTTTTCCGTTTTTCGTTATGGGTTCGAATCCTCTCACCACAAAGCTCAACCTTTCTCACCCAAATTCAAGGATAGGGGTCAGTCTCTTTCTCAGTTCATGGAGTTCAGATGGATTCCGAGTTTTTAACCCTTGCCTCTTCCTCTCTCTGCTTCACCTACAATCTCACAAGTAGGCCACAGAGTCGTTAAAAAAATAAAGGATAAAAGTGGATATTAACTTCATATTTTCTGTGTTTACGATTCCCTATTCAACTAGGTACCTTTAATGATTAAATTTAATTCCAAAGCTTCACATTAGGTGGCATGTTTATCCACCATACTATTCACTCTTTCATTTTTCACCTTTCTCCCATTTTTACCGACAATCAAGAGAAGAAAATAAATTCCCAAGTTCGTCTCCAAATCATAAATGAGCCGAAAAAAACCAAAATGACATGTTATTGTCATACAAGTGACTAACAAGTAGTCAACTCGAAATAAAGTTCAATTAAAAACCCTCGAATAAATGATGGTAAGAGTTTGAATTAATAGGTTACATATAAAAATTACTAGATGTCTATGAACTCAGACATATAATTCTAAAAATTTGCCATGGATGGGAAAAAGATTCTTTGAGTGAGAATGGAATAGATGCCTCCGTCTTTTGTGGCGCTTCACATATCCGAAAGGGGAGAAGGAAGAGAGGTGGAGTTATAAGAAGGGAAGTGAGTGGAGGGGAGGTTGAACGAGGGGAAGGGAAGTAAGGGAACATCATTCTCTCAGTTGTGAAGGACCGACCCTTATCCTTATTATCCTCATACCAGCCCAAGGCGGATCAAATTTCGAAGCGAATTCCAGAAGACTCAAAGGCAGAGGGCTTGTTATTCATAATTTTTCCTTTGCGTCTTACTTTCATTATATTTTCATTTCTTCGACTCTGTTCCGTGTGTGCATCACGACTCTACCAGAATTCTCTTCCTCAAAGTGGAGCGTGAGATGGATAAGTTACGGATGAGTTGCGATTAAATTAAAAAAGCGAGATGAAAATTTATATACTATAAATATGTGAAAGAATTTCTGCTGGGAGCATAGGAGGTAGAATGGGAATTAGATAAAAGCAGAGCGAGGAGGGATGCAGTAAGGATCTCATCTGGTAATCTATGAACTCAGAGGGAATTTGGCATAGAAAATAAATAGGAATTCGCAACTTCATGAACACCAGACGTGAAATTAGTCAAGTCAGTGGTGATAAAAGCAAGACTTTAATATAATGGAGGTTACTACAAATACTTAAAAAATGGAATAAGCATTGCTTTCAAGATAAATTGCTTCATAAAAAAACATGGAAATGTTTCAAAGCCCATAAGAAGACCACTGCTCAGCGATATGACGGTTTCTCTCTTACGATTGTCAAAACTGCTAGATTCCTGTTAAATGGAAGATTTTAAATCAAAAGACTAAATTGCAGACCACAAAACTATCACAAATCACTATCTCTCGCACTCATATAATTCATTCTCTCCCCTTCTTTCTTCAAAAGACATTTTTCTTTCATATGTTTATAAGTATGATCCCGTGAACTTTGAAAGTTGCCACGCAATGGTCTTTTAATTCACCAGAAATTTTATACGAGGGAATATTAGTCCAATGATTGCAATCCGAATGCCAAATGTACATGCGTTCACTATTTGGGAGAGATATGTATGGACTGTGTTAAAAAAATCGACTATTCTATCCCCTAATCTCATCAATGAATTCTACACGAATATCTTGGATCTTTCCACACCAAACATTCCTGAAAATAACTAATATATATTCCATGGCTTAAATAATTTTTTAATGAGAGGAGGCTCTGTTCATACTTTTTCTCGAGGAATTAAGATAATTTTCCCGATGCCAAAGACGTAAGATGAACGGGAGAGGAATTGAACGTCATGAACCAACGACACAGATAAGGCGCAAATCGTGCGTCCAAAATTATTATACATGAAGAGTCTCTGGTGCCGCGTTATTGGCCCTTGGCTCCATCAATAGGAGTCAGTCGTCCTCAAGCGATTCCTATAGACTTCTCTGAATCCTTTCGCAAGTGCGGGCAATGAAGGCGTCCGGCATGATTAGACGCTCCTCACCCTGACTCGCGTTTTCGACCAAATTCCACTAAAAATGTCCTCCCTCGACCCTTAAACTCTTCCCTTTTGTCATAAGAAGTTACAGCGAGGAAGGGCACCAATCGATAGCCCTATGATTTAAACGTGAAACGAAACTCGACGCGAGTAGGGGTTCAGCCTTGGGCTGGAGGGGACACAACACATTTGTGAACACGAAGTATTTCTTTATTACTCGCAGGGTATAAGTAGAGATTGGAAGATTATGCGGACCGCATAATCGCATATTTTTTTAATTTCGTCAGAATGCAAATAGTTTGACTTTTTGAGCAACCTTACTTCATACCTAGTACAAATTTACTGCGCATAATATCGCATAATCTGACCTCTAATGCAGCACACCGCGTAATTTGCATTATGCGCGCATAATCTGCGTAATTCTCGCGCAGCCGGCTTAATTTTCGTTCTAAAAAGTAGTTTTATGGCCTCTCTCGATACCGGACTCATGCCCTTCACCTCTAATTCCCGCGCCAGCCTTCCAGCGCCTGTTTGATGCGTAGCCACCGAAATAAATTGTATTTCGGTGGCTCCCAAAGACTAACATCGAACGTAGCCACCGAAATACAATCTCTGTATACAATACAATGTATCTTGGTGGCTATGTCCGATGTCGGTCATTGGGAGGGTGGGGCTTTTGTAACCGGCCTTTTCAAGAAAGTCAGTACGGCTGTGAGCGTCGAAAGGGAATAGTGGAGGGAGTATCAACATCCCAATCAATCCAAAGATGCCATATCTTTACTCGATCCCATTCCACGTGTCAATTTCTTAGTGCTGCATGTGCTGTTGAGTGATTCTGTCAAGCAGTTTACGAAGTCCAACGTTCCTAACACGAAGGGTAAACAATTTGATGTAGTTTATGATACTCTTTTAAGTATGCAAGCAACAAATGCCGAATTTTCTGCTCTTTGCTTGTCTGTTATTTTTATTCCTTCTGCTTACGTAGATAGTGAGAGAGCCTTTTCAGGTTATAATGATATCCTTACACCCAAAAGAACAAGGTTGACTGCATAAGATACAGAAAGTATGGTATGTATGTATCTTAATGAAGGTATAAAATTGGCAATGGGATGTGATGATGTTATGAATAACAATAATTCTACAGCAGCCTCTGATTGTGAGACAGCATGCTGCTGGCAGGATTTCAATGATGAAGATCCTAATGACCCCATCCCATGCCCATGATAATTTCTACTTTGCCATAGGTGATATAAATTGATAAATCTCAGGGGTTATAATCAGCATTTACTGTGATTGTTTTAATTATCCCTGTTCATTGTAATGTAATTGTTTTTTGGTTAGATTTATCCAATAAAAATGTCAATCCTTAGCTTCACGGTTTATTTTTCACCATCCAGTTCCTGATTTCTTCAGTAAAAGGTTGGCCTAAAATTGAGTGTGTCTCATGAGATATTTATTTCTAACAGGTATAATTCCCATTTTGCCGAACGAAACTCCAAATTGATTAAATAATTGAGGGTACCTGATGAGAATGCAGTACACCGGATGGGTTTCCATAAAATATGGAGAATGACAAAGGGCCATATACCTGACGGGATTGTATAGGTGATGGAGGCAATCTCCAAAATGTTGCATAATTTTCATGAAAACGCATAATTGCAATTTTTAAGCCGCATAATGTCAGCATAGATATCAGAATTTTGCCGCATAATGGCCGCATAAATAATCAATATTTGGTCACATAATAGTAGGTTTCAAAATGCATAATCTTCCTATCTCAAGGTATAAGAGACATCTGAACAGAATATGCACCATTCAATATAAAAAGTTTGGAAAAGTAAAGCATTTAGTTCAAGCTGAAGAATTTCAGAACGCAATCCAAATGTTAATAATTTAAAGTCACCAATGTGGCATATATTATTCAAATAATCGTTTTACACAGGTCTGACCAAGAGCCTAACGAATGTTTTTCCCCTTTCATCGCTAACATATTTCGCATATTCATGCATAAGGTTTTACTCATCATGCGAAATAAATGTTCCCGCAGGTATATTACCCACACTTGGTATTTTGAAGTAGAGAAAATTTGAAGAGAAATAAGAATGATGAGGTTTGCAATACTTGTAATTCTTAATGTAAAATTTTCAAATGATGATACTTCAAATGAAAACTTTTTGAAGAAAAGTATAGAAATAAATTCTTTCTGTATCAATTTTCTGTTAAAACATTTTGGTAATTAATATGTTGACAAATGTCCGGGTGAATATTATGAATATTAGCATTTTGAAATCTTATGCTGACGTCATGGAGATAGAAATGACAGTCAAAGGGTAAAGAAGAGACCCGAAACATTTAGCAAATTCAAAGGCAGCTACATTCACATAAACAAATAAATCGTGCCAGTAACCCCTCCACGGGAATATACTACTTCAGGGTACTTTGATCGGGTATCGTACCGGTTTCTGATTTCTTATAGGCCCTTATTTAATCCTTATGTTTGCTCATACGTACCACTGCGGTATTAGCAAAAAGGTTAAACATTTCAGTTACCCTTCAGCAATAATGGCATTGGCACGTGGTGGAAATACAATTGATGTAAAACGATTCCCAGTTGGACACTCATTGCGACTTAGACTTCATTGAAGGCAGAAATGTTCAAAATGACTCTCGGTGCACCACCTATTAAGAACACTTTAATCCAAGTTACGTGGGTGGCTTATAGCAGGTGAGATTTTATACATCACGGGTAACATACAGAAATATGATTCATGAATGCATTTTCAAGGTCAAACATTATCGCCTTATCAAGTGACTGTTGCAACTGTGAATAAATAATGCGTCTGTGTAAAAATGGCGAAATACTTTGTATGTAATAAACATATATTACATAGAGGACAGTTATTCTTCTGAACACTAAATGACTAAGCCAGGTTTCTTCGGTAAAACTCCTCAAGATTGATGACAAACGAATGATACAATGCGGTGAAAATCTATTGCCTATAATCACTTGTGTACCAAATGTGTACGACTCGGAATGAACCATAAAGAACTTTGTTGAATTCATTTGTTTCCAGTCCAACTTCGTATTAATCCACGATTTAGCAGAAAACAAACAATTATACTTTTGTTGGTATAAATATTTTTTTATGCATGCCCGGTTTCATGGCACCGGTGTCATCGTGAGGCGATGGTGTCGCCGTTGCAACGAAGATGGTCGTACGCTAACAAATGACTGTTAAAACAAACACTGACTCAAAGAATGATGTCAATTTATATTAACACTTAAATACCTAGATTAACAAAACACAAAACCATTGCTACTATTTCTACCATTTCAAACCGCTTTTATCTCAGTGAAATCTCAGTCACTATGAAGATGAAAACGTTTGCTCATGACTAAGTCATTAACTTTCATGAAATCGGTCCAGTAACAATTGAGTTCAAAAAAGTTCAAGTATGGTTCACATCAATCGGCTATGAAGTTCGTTTGGAACGAAAGTAATTGTAGAGTATTAATTTTCATCGCACTTCAGCAAATAATCATTCTCGATCCAGCATATTTAATCCAAAGGAATAGGTTATTGGCGACACAAGTAATTATCGCCTACTTTGAGTCTTATTCATGAAAAGTCGTTTGCCCTTTGAGTAACCCCTAATTGAGAAAGAAGTCACACCGTTTTAATTTGCAAATCAATTATTACCTTTCTCAAGAAAAGGTCGATCAAAATCGATTCCACGGCTGTTGTTTTGGAAGGAAATTAGTTCAAGGGAACGAAAATTGCTTTCCACGGAGCACATGAAACACGAAATCAGTGGCATCGTTTTCCAAACCCGATTCCGTCTCCCTCTGGTGTTTTACCAATGAAGGGCTTCCTCCCAATCTATTGAAATTTTAGCTCAAAGGAAAGTTCAAGTAACTATCAGAGATCTGATTTAGTAGCAAGTTGAAGCATTGGAAAACATGCACGAGATAAGAGAAATATTTCGGTTCAATGCTTTTTTTCCGTAGATCCACAAATGTAGTGTGCAATAAAATTCCAGCTGCTTCTGCAATACCTGAATTTCTCATGAGGAGTAATTCCGAAAATTATTTTAACGAGATGATTTTTTTTTTAATTTATGTTTAAATAAATATTATAAAAGCTTTAACCTTTTGAAAACAAATTAATAATGTTGAAATAAATGATGTAATGGAATAATTGGCTCATTATGAAGAGTATCTCGAAAATTACAAATGATTTTGAGTAAAAATTAACAATTATTTAATACTCGCCGATGAATATCAATATTCCAAGATTAATTAAATTTCCCAATTAACAAAAGTGAAATAAAAATAATATTTAGATCATTGTACACAAAACAGAAATGATAATCATTCGAATATGGAATTGTTTGGAACGCGTGCGGAATCATAAATGACGAGTCATTTATGCAAAATTTAATAATCAACACACGGGGACGAATATTCCCAGAAATATACGAGCTCATAGCTCGGCTCTCCCTCTTCTTCTCCGAGAAAATGAATGGCATTAAAATGGTGGACGAAAATTCAAAATTATCACTTGTTTGACACAGCCAATTTGCGAATATTCCATGAAAATAATTTCATTTCTATGAATATTTCTGTTACGAAGAAAACTTTTATAAATCATTGCTTTGAATACGAGGGAGACATCTCTCTTGAATTTTTCCTACCGTTTTAGTATCTAATTGTTTCGTTCTTTGTCTTCTCACACCCAGGAAAATAAAAATTATTATGCCTAAAATTTAAAATAATTATGAGTCATATAATTTTGTTTCTTTAATACTAAATACCTTTCCCCTAATGGTGGGAAAATTGGAATGATCTGATAAAATAGTATCAGAAACACAATATGCATGGGGCCCACCCAATCAGGAAGCGTTCCAAACTTCAGGATGTCTGTTACGTTACTTTTCGATCGTTAGGTATCGAGCGACATGGGGTCCACTCTCGATTCGAACATCACAGACATCGGTCCAAGGAAAGAGTTGTCATTTGCAGTGCAAATGTGGCAACATTGGATGCCATATCGCTGGTTACCTATCGATCAAAAAATTCCGCAACAGACACCCAGGAGGCGCTACATGGAAGATTTCCGAATCTTCATGTCACTACTTTTGGAGCCGCGAACACTTTTCCAAGAACGCATAATTTTCTCATGAATTCGTCCACGGCATTCCCAACTCACGCTTGTCATTTTTCCAATGGCATTGTCTCGGAAGTCCTCGTCCCCCCACCTGTTGAAGAACGACGCAAGACGACCTTGACCCATAAGCCCCGTAACGGCCTTAGCGGGTCCATTCATTTGTATTGCTCAAATAAAGAAAGATCAAATAGTGAGCATAAGCGAGGTTCTGATGGAGAAACGGTAAGCCACGAATAGCCCAGAGCAAGAAGTGACACTACCATTTATTCACGCCACAATGCATATAGGGAAGGTGAAATAACTCTTTATATGAGAATTATGCACAGACACAAGTATGGGTACGTCTTTGTTTCTAATGGTGATCAAAAATGATAAAAAATTCCAGTTACCCAGTATTCTTGTAACTGATCTTATTTCAACGACCTGCATCGTTACTCCATTACATATATGTGCCTTTATGTGGCATGCTATGTGCATTTATTGGTTTTTAATATGAGCGGAAAAATTAAGTGCACAAAATTATCAAATGGTATAAATGGAATGGAAATCTAATAATTTATATATATATATATAGTTAAGGTCCACGGCCCGCCCGGATTAAAACTTTGGGCCGAAAGACAAGCGTACAATAAAAAATATATCCTCGCGAACCTCTCCCGCACGAGATCCACGGGGCAAACCTGCGTCACCTAATACAACACGAAAAAAATAATTAGAAACCTCTTTTAGAAAGGATAAGCGGGTGGGGGGTCCCCGACCTTGCGTCACTTGACATGCTCCCTGGCTTTACCGCCGGGGCAGGGTGGAGATGGGTCGCTGGTACTGGGTTTATGGGTTATTCGGCTTGCTGGGTAAGAAGTTTAAAAAAATATGCCTTTTCCATTCAACAAAACTAGCGTATATTCTAAAAAACGACTCACAATTATCTCAAACAAAATGCCCTTCTAATAATTAGTGAAGTGATGAGTTGATAGATGAGGGATGAGACATTTAAATGGTTCAAACGAACCCTTCATGAAATGAATGAATAAGATGAATTTGAAAATGATGATAAACACATGTAATAGCCACAAAAAAAGGCTTATCCTCGCACACAGGCGATTTACTTAATTAGTCCACTTCAAAATAAACTGGGGTGAGGGAGGTAATTACTAGTCCTTCCCCTTCCTCTTACTGTTATGGTATATTTATCTATTTTGGGCGTCAATCACTCGCCATTGTGAAGAACACTATCGTAATGTGGCGGGCCCATCGCTGACTTGATGGCTAGGAGGCTGAAATAGGGGGGAGGGTTTGTCGGGTCGGCATCCTTACATGATCGTTGACACAAGATTCTCGGCACGGGACAGCAAGCGTGGTAGGCACTCGGTAGTCCAAACTGAATCCTCTGATTCTACCGCGGACTCCAAACTCAACACGCCACTCGTGGTCTCCGTGTCCGTCGAGAATATCTTGGGGGGAAATGTGGTCCAAACAGCGGACGTGGTACCTTGTATGTACCTCTCAGCCTCCAGCACTTTCAAATCAGCTCTCCCAGCTCGAGAAGCGCTTCCGCACAGTGATATCGCTCAGCGTATTCTTTTTTTTATTTCCTTCCGCGATCGCCTTTTATACCACTTTCTGGAGGGGAAGGGGACATGGCGGATAGGAGAAACTGAGGAAAGGGGAACACAGCGGGGAATTCACACATCGCTTTTTAACTTAAAAACAACCATACCTTGTGACTCATTCATGCTCCATACTCCACTGCGTTTTACTCCATTCACTCGACCTTGTCACTTATACTACGATCTCAGACACGCACACATTCACCCGATTTCCACACGCACACCTCCTCCCACCTCAACAAGCCAAATAAAGGAAGGCGAAGGAATAAGGGGGGGGGGGGGAAAGAGTGGTTTGGGTGGAAGACAAAAGGTGTAACGGCTTGGACCGTTACAATATATATATATACAAACATAAATATACTTTGAAAACACAGGCACATGGAAATTAAAAGGACACTCACAGAATAATTTGCGGGACGTTTCGACGGGCAAGCCGTCATCGTCAGCGACAAGAGACTAACTAGTGTAAAATTATATATATATAATTCCCGGGGGAGAAAAAGATCAGAAAATCCACCAACGTGAACGAGAGGATAAACAATTATTTGCATTTTGTCACAGGATACCGAGGTGAGAGTGAAAGGTTGAGCAGCTGAGAAATCTACGCTGTGTACCGAGAACGTATCATCTTAAACAAACGATTGGAAACATAGGCGATTACCTGTAAGTCTCATTAAATGTATGGATTGGAATAATTTACCTTGACCTTTTAAGAAAAAGAACGATGGGGTTTAGGAAAACAAAGGTGCGGTGATGACAGAAAAAAATGTTTTCCTTAGCTCTATTGGAAAGGCGGCAAGTAGATTAATCAAGGGAAAGAAAAATATTACCTTCGGCGATTTATTTCGATCAAAAAGTTAACGCTGAATGAATGGAGCTATACTGTTCTTTCTTCTCCCAAAACTTCCTTAGAGAGATGCAAACATATCATCTACGAAGAGTAAACTGTTTGGCAGTTCGAGGATATAATTCTAGGAGAAACATAAGATAAATCCAAAGATCTTTTAGGGGATTGAAAGCATTTGCTTACTCACAATTGACTAATTTAAATTCTAAGACAGCAAAAGTCTCCTAACTAACAAACAACGCTGAGACACGTTCATTGAGTATCTTATTGGTGAATTCTAATTAAGTCAATTTCAGGAACGGACAAAGAATAATTATGCTAATGACTGAAGTTAAAAATGAAATGGAACTTGAAAATATGAAGAATTATTTCTACTGACACTGCTACTTTCCAAAGTCATCGTGTACCTTGAGTAAATTTCCTTCATTTTTAATTACCATTTTATACGTTGATGGAATAGTGATACACAGGTATAATCGTTCGATTTTGAAATGAAGCATTTCCAACTCATCTATCTTTGATAATCAAACCAGGTTCAATATGAAGGAAAATTTCGTTAACACTTGCGTTATAGCAACATTGTCGTAAGTGCGAGGCAGAATTCATTATTTATAACCCCGCGTTAGCGTTAATCCTGCACCTGAAGGGTTGATATCAGATTGGCGGTAATATCACAGGCCAGAGGTTACCAACCGGGCCAGGGTACGCGTACCCTGAAGGCTACGCCCTTGGAGGTCAGGGTTTCCCGAAAAAAACTTTGAAAATGGCGGATTTCAGTTTGAAATAGTAGTAGGAATATAATTATAACAATTTTTCTATTAAAACGGAGTGAATGGTGATACGTGGTAGAGGGATTTGACAGTCTATATAATGAATGAGTATGCTATTGACCGATATGAGAGCGATGTATGACAATAGCAAAACAAGTGCGAGAGTTATGAGGGTTTAAATGACTGATTTGTAACAAAACAGGGTGTATCACAAGGATGCGCGATTCACCTGTGTCTATTAAAATATTTTAGGGATAAATAAGTAAGAGAAGCTTGCAGCAGTAATGTTGGCGTAATGGTTGGACACGAAAATCTACAAGTATTACTATACGACGATGATGCTGTGAAAGATAAAAGTGTTGGTTTTTGATGGGAGAAATTGGAAGAATGATTGCATGATGATTACGGCGAATAGTGAGATAATTGAGCAAAAGGATGGCTTTATGTACTATGGCCAAATGTTCGTGAAAGATGGAAGGACAGTTGAAGTGATTAAAATCCCTGCGAATGCTGGAAGAAAGGTCGTAGGTAGTTAATGGAGAATATCAAGGGAAGAAAGGTCGTAGGTAGTTAATGGAAAATATCAAAGGTTGAAAGATTGTCTAATAAAGAATGAAATGTTGTTTACAAAAGTGTATTCCTTTCCACTCTATTTAACGGAAGCAACACTTGGGTGTGACAGAGATAACATGAGTTTAGTTTGGGCAGCCTTCAAGGGTACCTGTGAAGTGCTTGCGGTGAAAGAAGGAGAGACAGGGTTAGGGTTAGAATGTGAAATGGATGCTCCGATTAAGGATATGCGTGAAAGGAGCAGGTTTTGTTGGCTTGGCAACGTAACGAGCATGGATTAGAGTCGAGTTAAGAATCAGATTTTTTTAAAAGAGAAGTGAATGTTGAAGGATGGAAATGGTGGTAGACTGAGAAAGTATTTTGTGAATGTGGGGAAGATTTAGAGAAGGAATATTCTAAGGTGAGAAAGGCGAGATTGAAACTATGAATTGGTGCTATTTACGCAAAACATACAAGCAAGGGTGGGTCGGTATACAAGAAATTAAACTAAAAAAGAACTAATTTTACAAACCTAACACCAATAACTAAGCTGTTTTGATTGTACATATAGGTACTCAAGGGCAAGGCGTGATTGGTAAGTAAATGTAAAGTATTCTAAATAAACGTGTACAATTTTTAAAATTGGTGACAAAGTGGAACGTAAATTGATGAAGATTGAAAATCTCTGCGTTAAACGGAAATCGACGATAATTAGTGTACAACTTCATGAGTGTGGAGACCTACAATCAGCATGTAGATCAGAATGGTTTTCTCCTGAGGATAAAAATGCTCATGCTTTGGGAAGAACCCATGACTTCCATTTTAAAAAAAATGAGAATGTCAAAAAGACCAAAATACAAATAAGTTTCATTTTTAATTTGAATGAAAACTGAAGAAACCATGGCGTCCTCGTCCATGATCCGATTTGGATTCCCCGAGCAGAAAACAGTGCATTACATGAGGAGAGGTTGACGTAGAATGGCTGGTTCATTACGGCCGGCTCCTTCCTCGCTACGCTGCGAGGGGATAATAAGAACCAAAGAAAATATCTGAACGACTGCATTTGCTACCCTATCCAGCCTCTCCTTTCCCCTTCATTCATTCCCCTTTCCTTGAACTCCAAATCCGCATTTTCCAACTTTAAGATCAATTCCCCTCTCCGAGTCCCTTCCTCTCAAAGTTTTTATTCTCTCCACTTTTTTCCTTTCATTTATTATCCGCTTGCTTCTCAACTCTATAAAGTCCATTGACTACACCACGATGGAATTCTTGAATGTATTTTCAAGCTGGGTCCCCCAAAACGATAAGGTCCACGTAAAAGTAAGATCCTAAGGTCTCATGTAAATGTGGATTTTGACAATAGATTCTCGGACTGAAGAGATGATTTTCCTCATTTCTAGTTGTTCGTGGTGTAACACATTTTAAATTCAAATTACTTCTAAATGTAAATTATCTAGTAAGTGGAGAAAGTTTTTCTCCCTTCTGATCAAAAAGTAGTAAAAATAAAAGACTTTCTAACTCATATGTCAAAAAAGCACCAATTCTTGATTGTAATAATCCAAAGGCTACATAAGAGAAATGGTGATGCATGGGTCGAAAAAGATGAGAATTTTTCACGAGATAATAGAGAAGACAGCCGTCACCAAGATGAATAATGTTTCCAAATATAATAGTGGTTTTATACCAGGAGTCATAATACTCCCTTATTTCTGCAATCATGTGTGCCACAAGTATTAAGTAAGCGTTACTTATTAGGTAGCATCATTCACCAAGAACTTTCAGAGAGGAGAAGATTGGACTTATAACATTGAAATGTAGTCCTTCTATCAACCTTAAAACCCTATGAAATTGATTTTCAATGGCTACCTAACTTATTTCTGCAACATACTGTATAAAAACAATTTATTCTGAAGAGATATTCTATTTTATTCGTCGAAGCTAATAGATGTACGTGAGAAATTTTTACCACTAGGAGAACATTTACATTAATTGCTTTACGCTGGAATGAGCTATAAAACTATTTAATACAATATTTGCACATCATAAAATAATACAAAATTGCCCGATTGCATTTATCGCGGTCATTGAACACGATCTTTATGTTATAAAATGGGATGTCCATAGATTCATCAGTTTTAATGAAATCAATGTCTCCTAATATGCTTCAATTTAATTTGAAATAGATGAAGCCAAATCTGCCTAGGAATTAGACCTAGATAATTAATACCTCGTCGAGTCAGTGGATTGAGAGAATGGCTGTATCTGAAGTATTTTAATTGAATGGATGTGGTCATTAGTCTTTATCAACTATCTCAATGTGTTTCAGAGTCGATAGCGTTGGACTGTGGCCTTTTCTATCCAGGGATGCGATGGCGAAGCGAAGAAATCAAATCGGGGGTTGAGCGGGGTGAAATGAGGTCAGGAAGGAAATGATTCCGATGAGAGCTCTTCTCTGGGCGATGGGGGTCTTTTCAAGGGACGGAAATCACCGGAGCAGCAGAGTGGATAGCGTAAAAGTGAGACCTTTAAAAAAAAAAAAAAGGAAAGAGCATTTGGAAGAAATGATAGGGACTGGAGGAAAAAGAGATGGCGTGGACGTCCAAACAATGGAAAGGACGGACCCTCTTTGGAGATGGCGTCGGTGATAGGCATCTGCGAGGGGTGAACGGTAAAAAGAAATGAGAGGACCACCATTGGTGGCAGACGTGATGTGCCATTCGGAGGGAATTTAGATCTAGCATCACCTGGGTGAGGGGGGGGGGAGGGATAATGGAAGAACGGGAAGGGAGCAGAAAGAAAAACGCTGCAGAAGTTGTCACCGTGATTTTCACCGTGAGTGGCAAAAAAGGACGAAAACCAAACAAAAGTCACGCATAACGCAGAGGAGGTAAAACAAAATAAGAGATCAGAGAAAATGGCAAACGCCTCAGCATATGATGCAGCTAAGAAACTTGGTGCGGGGCGAAAGGGAAACGGGAAGGAGGAGAAGATGCGGAGATGGAAAACTGCTGAAAGGGATTGGAAAAGAGTGAAAAGGGTCGACAGGAAATGAAAAGAAGGAAGGAGAAATGAGGTAGTGGGGAAATACATACTGGTGGCTGGATGCCAATATTCTTCATCCAGTCTCCTTCTGGTGACTGGAGGAACAAGGCTGTCAATGAAGGGAGAACTGCCACAAGTATCAATTTGCACAAGGAAGAAGAAAGAATATGAGAAGTTTATAGTGAGAGGGCGGATTACCTCTTATAAATTTATGCTGCGCTCGCAATTCCTGTATCAAAAACTTAAGTCTGAGAAAACATGAGTCTGCGGATGAAAAGAGAATATAAAAATAAATTTGATCTCCTTAAATTAAAAGACCAAAACAATTAATTTGGACATATAAAAAGATCATATTCCATTCCTCCCCATATTTACGACTGCTTATTGGAGAGTGTAATAGTGCAAAAAGTATAGTACACAGCAAAGTTTACTTATATTTTTTTCCTCTAACACCTATAGAATTGCATTTCATCCAACATGGAGCATGGCAGTTGTCAACAACGTGTTATGCGTCGAAATAAAGAATTAACTATCCAGTTGATAATATCGTATACAAATGGAACTACTTCTACTCCTGACAGAAATATTTAATTTGTAACCCTGTGTACATATAAGATTCTGCATCCGGCGTAAACACGGGACCTCAAAAACATCAATCATACTTTTTCCTGCTACGAATAGTACCGGTGGAAAGTCTTTAGGCAAAGGATAAAAAATATATCATAAATGAAGAGCGCATTCATTATTTTCCGCTTTAAATGACCCATATTTAGATCCTCTCCACGAAAACTCTCTTACATTCTCCACTCTACACTTGCAGCATGCACAATGAGGCCCTACCATGCTATTTTACTTTCGCATACGTATGAGATAAAATATTTTTATTTGCTATGAAAGAGGTAAAAACAAATTTACTTCAATTCGGTGATATTTCAATTAGGGTGACTCAAAAGGAAATAAAGTTTTATTTAAAAAACGGTATATTTTTATTATTTTCCTCTGTGTTTTTCTTATAAAACGAAGATTAGGAAAATCGTTGAGCCCTTCTTCAACCTCCATGGCTATAGTCTGTAGCCTTAAGGGAAACAGCAGACGACTAAAACATGTAGAGCGATAAAATCACAAAATATTTGGGTCCTATTTTGTAGAAATCATCTCATAAAAGTGAATAAAAATTCGCAAACGCTTGAATTGCAATGGAAACAGACCGGGAATTAACATCACAACAGCTGTTTTGCGCTGGGATTTGCATTGAAAATAAAATAGGCCTCCTCTAATTCATCCACAACAGAGCAAGCCATCGGCCGGCTAAACGAATGGACGGTATTCTGAAAAAAATACATAGATATCTATTTTCCTGGCTGAAAGTAATTCTTGTTTCACTATCTTTTAACCAAACAATATTCTTCCCCAAGTATGGTAATTAATTGTAACATGATAAATATGAAAAACTGTATTACATACCCATCTCATGTTTTTTGGGAGAAATTTCAACTTCGTTCCCCGTAGAAACAGATTAGATTGAGAGTTATCGGATGAAAGGGAGTGAATTGTGAATGCTAGCCCTCGAGAACAACTGAAAAAGAGATTTCAACGCGGAAGAAAGGGCTCCGGGCAATTGGGACGAGAAAGGTGTTCCGTTTCCAAAGAGAGGAAAGGAAAATAAAAGCAAGAAGGTCAAAACCCTTTGCAGCCGTTTGCCATAGACTGTTATGTGTTCCTGGAAGAAAAATGTTTACTTCTGACCTCAGAAAAAGAGCTGAGTGCCTTTGCGTGAGAGAAAGGGAGGGAAGGAGTAGGGCACAAGAAGATAGGCTGAAATAATAGGGACTGTACTAGGGGATTAGGGGTGTGTTCGCTCCTTGATGGGGATAGGGGATGAAAATAGGAAGAGGACCCTCATAGGCCCAAGCAGAAATTCGTACACGAGGCGTCTAGAGGGGACTTGCTTCCGGGACAACGTTGAATCTGGGGGATTATTTTTTAATCTCACAATGCGTCATAAAATACGGAAAATTACGTCATTTTTCGATGTTCCACTCCACCATCCAGGCGGCGTAAACGTCTTCGGCTCTCAAGTGGTGATCTGCAGGTCTTTTCCTTGACTCACCAGCTCATTCCCGTAACTCACTGGTTCTTTTTACTCTTGATCCGTATCTTTCAACTCTTGATCCGCTTCATTTGCCTCCACCTTTCATTAGTTCCATACCACGTGTCGTAAGGAACGTGGAATAGAGCAGCCATCAGACCTTGGCCGATCGTAAGCCGATCATTAACTGAGCGAAACTGGTCTCCCGCCTTTCCGCAAAGAGTTATATAAAAGGTGTGATTACAAAATACCCCCCTGATTTGAGAATTACACCAGTGAACGTTGAAACACGAGGGACTACGAATCGGAAAGGGTTAGATGGTTTGTTGTTCATGTAATTAAAAAAATATGACGAAGTAATTTGAGCCTGCTACTTGTCTGGAGTGAAGACATTTGACACAAGGGACAACGGAAAGTGAAGCATCCGATAAAAAGAAATCGCAGCAAAATCTTAGATGTACATACCACAGGACAGAGAAACAATTCCAAGAAATAGAAATAAAAAAGAAGAAAATATATGGATTGCTTCAGAAGAAACAGGGCCAAAGATGATGCAGTTATCATGTACTTTTAAAGAAGAATTCACGATGTGCTGTACTAAGACCATCTAGATACACAGGCCGGTGACTCCACGCGAGCAGACTGAGAGCGCAAAACAGGGTGGAACGCTGTACAAGTCGCGATGTTAACAATGTCCTCACGACAGTAATCACCCAACATTTTACTTAAGTTAAAGCAAGTTGAAGTTATAGGTTATATCCCAATACCATACCTTATTTTAACCTTCGTGCCTGATTAAATGGAGTGCAAAATTATTTACACAATAATTGATGTTCCCTAAAAGCAGACGAACAACAAAATGGATTTCTTGCAAAGGAGATGGAAACAATTCTAAAATGGAAGGATTATTAATGGAGCACTAAATGTAACTTTAATCTGAACATTGAGTACACTCAACTTGCGTTTTTTGTTTGTCTGTCAGTTTGTTACATCCGTTTTCAATTTAAAAAGGTCTTGAGGAAAGTATTGCTTACTATACTAAGATTTATTTCTTAGACTTTCCATAGAATCACCAAAACCACACACTGAGATCACATCGGTACACTTATTGTGATTTTATACAACGGCTAAATTTACCAGAACGTCTTTTTCATTAGCTCATTTAAGAACTCGTTTTCACAACGAACACCGACAAGGTTTTAAAAAACAGCATGTGTTATGTACCAATTATTTGTCACAAATTTTGTATGACCACATTAATCCACTGCGATCGACAAACTAAATAGGAGAGAATGACAATGGTTTTATAATTTTACCATTCTTTCATTCATTAGAGTAATCTACCGGTTAGAGGTACTTTATGATGAAAGTCAGAGAATATCCAACGAACTCTTACACGTGCCGTGCCCTTTCTACCTCTAGTATTTCTTTCTTCATCACAGCCCTACTTTTTAAATATAGGGGTACTTAAGGATAGGAGTCATAAAAAATAAGATAAATACACTGCCAAAAATTATAGGTGCAAACATTCATTCTTTCCACGTAATATTAGTGATTATAACAAAAAAGGTATTGTATAAAAGCATGAGTCACTAATCAGTTCCCCAACTTGCACTTCGGGGCAAAATATGACAGCAATTAAGATTTTTAATAATATTTTACGGAACAGGTCTCAGAACTGATTTTAGAACGTTAAGTTAAATGCTTTCGCAGAACGAGTTCAGCTGTTGAGTGGAAGTGCTCTCCTGCCGCTGATTTTCAGACCAATTGATCCAAACTGATAAAGTTAGTGAAACTCGATAAGCTTATTACCACCACATTATCTTGTTTCTCACATCACTTAAAGGATAACGTTAATCATAACTATTAGATTGGCTTATGTAATAATCGTGAATAATTCATTGTAGTAAATTAGCGCGTTTCATTCAGAGAATTTGAAAATAACATTCTTGGAATCTTATTTCATTGTAATAGCAGACGAATGAACAGCATTCCAACTTAAGCTACGCTGAATCACATTAATCCAATAGGTAGCTTTGTATAAGGGGCCAGTCGTATTCACTCGTGGCTAATTATCATTGGGTAAACAGGAAATGGCAGAGCAAATCGTTAAATTTTCACTCTGCTAAAATTTAAAACCGCTTGGATATGTAGACGTTATTATTCCATCATTCCCATATTTAAGCCAGCATAATTTTAAGCCAAAGATAATATCAACTTATAAAATAATTACAGTCGAGATTTATGTCCATTTTACCTACATGACCCTGTAGTCAGACGAAAACTTGGTCATTTGCATCCAATAGAATGATAAGCAAGTTTGAGCGCTCGTTCTGGTTGTATTAAAACGTATATGACAACAGCAATTATCCGTATTTTGGTCTCTATAAAAGGAAAATTGTTATTGCGCCATTACATTGGTACTAGGGCAAACACGTGCAACGCATTTAAAGGTCAGCGCAGTGTGACCCTCTGAGGTTAACACGTTTGCTGCCACCATAAGAGCCCTTAGACTTTATTTAGGGGCCAGAAATGAATGAGATATGAAGACAAATAAGTCTGAGTAACACATGTGTTCCTCATGGACCCTTAGGGAAACAAAGGTGAGGATCACCGGTGATACTCATGGCAGCCAAAAGGTTGAGGGAAGAGAAAAGTTGCGTTAGCATTGCGGAGACAGGGACGACTCGCCCTCACCTCGGGCTAATTCCTCGTCGCCACCAAACACGTGACGAGGAGAGTGGGAAAAGGAATTTGGAGAGCGATGAAGATGCATTCTAGGTTTTACAATGAGAGTAAGACAGATCAAGAAAAGACTGATACGAAAAAAGTAGATAAGTCGCACATGTCATCGGCAGTACTTGAAGCAATAATGCACTGAGATGAAATGGAATAAAATCCCTATGATGAACAAGATTCCTTGGGTAAATATATTTCTTCCCTTATTTATAAGTATCAGTAATTATTTCAGGTATCACTATGTGGAACCTCTCCATATTGGAAATAAAAATGGCACTTCGTAATGGTCCACTGATTTGGTTTATTTCTTACGACTCGGGTTTCATCACATAGTGACATCTTCAGGTGCCAAACTGAAGATGTCACTATGTGATGAAACCCGGATCAAAAAAAAATAAACCAAATCAGTGGACCATTACGAAGTGCAATTTTTATTTGTCATTTATAAGGATGTAATTTGTGCAGTTTTTCTGGAATACATTCCGTATTACACTAATTAACAATTAAATGCCAACTTCAATTTACAGTTTCATCCGACAG
Source organism: Pyrrhosoma nymphula (assembly GCA_963573305.1). Classification (NCBI taxonomy): domain Eukaryota; kingdom Metazoa; phylum Arthropoda; class Insecta; order Odonata; family Coenagrionidae; genus Pyrrhosoma; species Pyrrhosoma nymphula. Next base: position 203,403,881 of record OY754327.1, on the reverse strand, counting down.
CAAATTGAGAACTAGTTCACAGCCTTATCCTAAGATAGGTAGACTACAAGCGCTCATCCCCTCCCTGTGCCCTACTAATTTCTTTACTTCCAGATTAACTCATCTGTTTCAAGTCACGTGTTTTCATGGATGACGTATTTATTCCTTGTTTTTCCTCGCGGAACTTTAATCTCTGTTTTTCCTTCAATCATACTCACGGTGGTCTGGAATGACCGCGAAAAATCTGGAGGTATTCTCACTTTGAGACCTAATGGTGAGCTAATTGCCAACTATTGAGAATTTATAAGAGCATACGGGTCACTAGAAGCACCAAAGATGACTGAGTTTGCAAAGAGAGCCTTTTTGAAAGAAAAAACAGCACCTCGGAAAAAGGTATAAATGGTATTCCTTCATAGATGAAACTTTATCGGGATTCTAATAGGGGTGGCTCTAATGGTGGCTCTAATAGGGGTGGATTCTAATGGTGGATAATGACTCCATGCCGACACTTCGACAGCTGACTCTGCTGTCATCCTCAGTGGCGATGAAATGCCTTGACAAAATCCAGTTGACTTATATACATCAGGTCGGTAGAGGAGGTCGTGGGAGAATGGAACCAATCAACCTAATTGGCCATTCAACCATTCTCCCACCTTTTTCTTCTGCTGTGGATGACGGGTTTCCAGGTGTTGCAGAGGTGAAACCCAGCATCCCGGTCCATCCTCCTTTTCTCTAACCTATATTCAACTTTTTATTTCGACAAAAAATGCGCATTCTTGCATTGCCTTTTTTGGATTGGATTTTGTGGCCGTGAAGGAGGTCCGTGTCCGACCGCTGCTGACGTGTCCGGTTGTTTTAGGTGAATACACCGTTCATGCTCCTTCAGTCTTGTCTCGATCGTCCTTCCCGTTTCTCCAACGTAAGTCTCTCCGCATTCACATGGGATTCCATACGCTTCTTCATACCCAGGTCTTCATACTCAGTCGGTGTTTAGACTTCACCCGTTGGTTTTTTAATTTTGTTTGTGGTACATGTATGGTCTCGTAAGTGTTCTTTAAATCTTCCCAGATATGGTTGAGACATACGGAAAACGCAATCAAAAGTCACTTTGTCTGCTAATATCCAGCATCTGGCGATATTTCTGTTCCATATAATATAAATTCAAACCAGAAGGCTCAATATTATTAATTGAGATTAGCAATGATATGAAATATTTATTATCAAAATATAACCTTAAAAAATTAAATTAGCTTATTTCTATCGATGCATGTCATATGACCGGTGTAACTACCAGAATTATCTTTGTTCTTGTTTCGGCTACGATTCAAAATCAGGTTAAACATGCACTGTCAAAATATATCAAGATTCGATCAACGCTCAACGCTAATACAAAAATGGTGAAAATGGGTGGAAAAACGTAAGAACTAAACATTGTCAGTATTAGTGCGTAAATGTTCTTGAAAGAAATATGAACGAATTTAATAATAATTAAATGGGTACAAAAGATTTTTTGAAAAGAGAATTTCATTAAAACCAAATACGGATTTCGAGATAGGATAGTATTTGGGCAATTAACGCAGGAGTAAAATAAAATTCTTCGCCACTGAGAAACATCCTTCCTCATAATCTTCCTCTTCGGTTCAAATGTTTCCACATTGACATCTTTTAAGTTAAAGGTATACCGTCTATTGCTTTGCGTCTCATTCATTCATTACAGTAATCTACCGGTTAGAGGTAGGTTGTGATGAAAGTCAGAGAATATCCAACGAACTCTTACACGTGCCGTGCCCTTTCTACCTCTAGTATTTCTTTCTTCATCTCAGTATAAGTCCTACCTTTCTTCATCCCGTCCATAAAACCGATTCTCTTCCTTCCCCTTCCCCGCTTACCCAACATCCTACCCTCTATCACGGCCTTCAGCAAACTATCGTCCCTCATTACCGCTTCCAGCCACCTACCCTGTCTTTCTCTAATCTCATCTATAAGTTTCCTCTCCTCACCCACCATGTCAAGCACTTCCTCATTTGTCTTCCTTTCCGTCCAACCTCTCTATCCTCCTCCACACCCACATCTCAAAAGCCTTCAGCCTATTTTCGTCTTCCTTTCTCAAGGTCCACGTTTCTGAACTATTTTTAATGCGTACAAATATTTATTTTTCTTATATTTCTTCAATTGTATGTTATTATTTTTAGATCTTTGCAAACTGTATAAAAACCCTATTATGACATTATGAATTCACAATGTATTTAATTCTATAATTCATCGTTAATGTGACTGTGACATGCTGTAAAAATATTTGCTTTTACGATGATAGAGCTTATTATAATGTTTTTGTTTTCTGTTGTATTGGGTCATCGCTAACAGCAAATAATTGTTTTTTTTGTTATTCCATGGCTTTATTTATTCCTGTAATATGTTTTATTCTTAGAGGACATGCGTTTTAGAGCAAAAAAGTTATTTTATTTCCTCTTTCTCGTTTTCTCCATTCTCCAAACCGCTTCCTCGAGGCTCATTATTTTACAGTGCCTATATTGCACTGTCCAATGCCTATATATTCAAGTGGTGTGTTTTCTAACCGAATTAATAAATTTGTAGAGTAACACGAAGAGTTTCCTTGGAAATAACTACACTTCCAAAAGACCCGAGGTAATTGAGCACATTGCCACTGATAAAGCAACACATGAACATTTCTCTTATCTCTTTTATCGCATCTGCTCCGTCGGTAAATGTACGAACCACTCATGTATGACGCATGCCTACTTTTTATCACGTTAATAATCTGTTAAGGTAAAGGTATAATGTTTGTAACGCCAAGTGGCACTTCTACTACTTACCTAACGGCAGATCTTGATAAAACTGGGCTAGCTTGGCATTATAACATAGAAGGCAACAAAACTAACTGCAGAATGTTATTGCTTCCTCGTACGCTTTTTTTAAATGGCTTCATGCCTGAACAAAACTCCTTCACATAGCAAAACTTATCTCATGAAAGGGACTCGGAGTTAAAGAAGCCAGTGTTAATAATATTTGACAATATAATGTTAGGATTTCTATGTAACAATAGATACTTTCTACGAAATTAACACTCTCGATACGTCGCCATTCACTCCGGAAGGTCACACAATCTGAAGTTGGTTTGCACGGTGGGTGTCTCATAAATGGGATTGATCCTCGACGATTTACTATCGAGGAAGGTTGAAGTTTTGTCGATATTCCTTCCGAGCGCTAGCTCGGAATGCAACCGTAAAAACCTCACGAGGAAGGAAAGGATGGGAAGAAAAGGAGCATTAAGAGAGGGTTATGTGGGAGGAAGAGCATGAGAGTGTGTTGCCGCAGAGAAAATACCCACCTCGGGTCGGAAAGCTTCGGGATTTGGGAAAGGAACTCGTGTTGGCGAAATAATACTTTCCATTGAGAAATAAACTGTAAATATATCTGCAGGGCATTGCTTAAATAGTGAAAATTTTTAGCATCTTAGTGTTGTTTTGAAAAGGTGACCTATTATTCATATATCTATGGATTAAACCTATTATCTATGTATCTATTGACTTTGACCGATAGCTTATTTGAGCCAAAATGAGATTTGGGTGAATTCGGGCGAAATAGTGATATCTACGCCGCAATGATGGATTATTTTTTTCCCCAATTCCTTGAACGGACAAATTTAACGATGGTTATTCAAACGCGTACCTTAAATACATTCTAAAGAAGAGCAATATAAGAGCGCCTGTTGCTATTACAAAGCATTTACATTTTTTTCTGTCGCATTGTATTGCGAAACTAGAGATAATATCAATGATATAGGGATGAAATCATTTTGCACAACTCTACGGCCTCAAACTGTGACCTTAAGTGTCATGCCCATCGTTCTCTCTCAGTGCATCTTGAATTTTATGAAGTGGGTATAGAAGAACTCCATGTGAACATGGAGCACTTACTGACGATTCCGGGAAAGAAATCAGAGGGACGAATGATTGGATCGAAATTGGTGAAGCAGGTAGCTGACCACATTTACGCACAATATTTAAAAAAAATGGGAAGAACGCGACTATAATTATCCTCATTAGAGAAACATGGAGCATTAATGCTGGAAGGTGACAGAAAGTATGAATAGGTACCACGATTGCTTTGAGAACAATTCTTCTAATGCGCACGCAGAATTTATATCACTAGTCCATAATTATACCTGAACTGCAGCGAGACGGAAAGGTTATGTAAGAGCGAGTACATGTTTACAGCAAACTTGAAGGGGTAGACACGAAACAGCCACAGTGATCACGATGGCAATTATGGAGGTCGGATCTTGCTGATTATTCGGAGAATCAGGATGGCCATCCAGCAGCTTGATACGTTTTCAATTTTCAGTGTAAGACAACATTTTGCATCAACTTTCAGTACGCATAGCCACATAAAAAGACATCAAACTGAAAAAAATCTTCTTTAACATACGCATAAACTAATGGGTTCTGAGCCACATGAGTTGTAATCGTAAAGATTTAGACGTGGTTACATAAAACAAGGGATCAGATTTTAATGCCTTTTAGTCATTCCTTCCCATTTTCTTATATTTAAGCAAAAACTCTGAGGCAAAATTAAAAGGAACTACTAAAGAAACTACTATTGATCACGTTCAGATGGTCAGCATTTCAAATATCTCCCAAAAATATTATGCCTCGATTTTAAATCCCACATATCACAAACAGTAGTAGGAATTTGGACTAGCAGAAATAGTGCAGCAGGATTTTCTATTTTTTCATTTTATTGCATATTTTAACCATTTTAACCACTTTTAAACTTTACACATTCATTGAACATAACCATATTTTGAAAAACATTTTTTAGTTGATAATCTTATTCCTTCATCAGTAAGGAAATATATATTTCTTAATTTAAAACTACTGATATGTATGAAAATTGCACAGGCACTTAGCACTTTTTCGCTGATACTCTTTGCGAATGGCACATTCTAAAACTCATCCCTTTCTGCTCATCAGTATGTAATATTATGAGCCTTTTATCGTAAATTCTTGCAGATGTCGGTAGATTCCCCTTTTATTTTCTTCCAAAATTGCTGTTCGAAGTTTTCTCAGTTTCAAATTCCGTGCGTCCGTTATCTGTCATTTCATGCTTCTCAAAAATATAGGTGCGTTTTCGCAGCGTTGGGAAAAAATGGGTAAAAAATACGTTGGGTTCAAAGTAAAAAAAAAAAGCTTAGCGACGCATAAAGATAGCTGTGTTTACTGCCTTTGAAGTCACAAAGGATGATACATTTCGTTAAACGCGGAATTAAATTATAAATGAATGAAAAAGACACCTCACTGAATTGTTTTCCCTTTGCCTGATAGAAATTTACAAATTAAAATTTCGTTAATACTTTTGCCTTATGCTCTTCAAATGACAAACGATTGATGAGTTGAACAAATAACGATCAATCAGGGATATTACATTTTCATTGAGCACATCATATTCCATATCAAGAATGGACGAGTGTTTGATTGCATTACATTTCCGTATTGGCATTACGTACTTATTGGCAAAAACAAACACCACTCATTGCAGCAGTACATGAAAATCATATAAATCTCAATTTCGCATATTATCAATCGATTGTCTTTTGAATTGGAATCGATTTAGTTGTACTCCAAAGTGGCTCTTTTACGACCTTTAGGACTTTTAGGAAAATTATTTGCAGAACATTACTTCCGTCCTTAACATAACCAATAGAGTTAAAAATTTATTTGAAAAATGACGAAAGTGATCTTTAGGGTTGTCACATCCTATGAGCATTCTACTCAAGCTAAATTTCATGAAAAACTGCTCGTTTAGGTATTTCCATTAGCCACCATTTTCGCAGATAATAATGACAAAGTAGTTAGAATTTGGCTGATTTTTGCATAAAACCATTTTTGTCCCGTGCATGTCTTATTTTGATAAATTGCCGCTGGAATGAAATAAGAAGGGAATTATCTCCCGTAATTTCATGTAAACAACTTGTAAACTCTGCCAAACTCACTATTTTTCTTTAATTTTTGCAATGAATCAAAGTGACAGGAACTTAACACCGAACTGGTAGCAAAAATATTATCCTGCGAGGCTCGCCATTTTTTTGCCAAATGTTTTTTATTTGTTTTGCCAAATTTGATCAATCTAGCCATTTAATGGAGTGCCAATTCCCTAAGATACACAAATTAAGATGAATTCATATTATGTTTTAAAATTCACTCTCCTTACAGGAAAGAGAGAGGGAGGGAGAGGAATAACTAGGGTAACAATTAACTCCAGTTCATTACAAAGCGTAGAAAGTGCTTTTCAAATAGTTTAAACAAAGGCTTACGTAATTGAGTGGATGTGTTTGAAAAGCTTTACGTGACTGTATAACCTTTTATAAATAGTCTAAGGGAAAGGAATAATCCAATTATATGGGGAGGGAGAAGGGATTACTGAATGGATTTGAATAAAACAGTGGAGGAGAATTTCTTGGAACCATTGAGAGAAACAAATCTAATCAGGAGAGAGATATCCCTTTGTGTTTCCCCTTTATTTCTGAGCATGGATGAAAACAGGGCCGTAGTGGAGCTTTCAATAATCCTAATTTCGGATTTCAAACTGGGCTTGAAAGCAAAATCGCCGGAATATTGTGACGCGTTTTTTGAGAAATCCAGCTAGGCAATTGATTAATATCTTCTGAGTATACTCTTGCAACCGTCCGTCAGTCATCACTTAGAAATGTATCCCTTTCTTCAACCCTCTCCACTTTTGAAAAATCAAATTCTCCCTTTCTGCACTGTCCTCAGTCTCCTTTTCGCCTTAAAAAATATTCCCATCCCTCCTTCCCCTTGATAAAGCAATACAAGTATAAAAAAGGGGGAATCTCCATGCTGGGGAAAGTTCCGCCTCCCCTACTACCCCCCAAACAATACCCACCTCCCCTCACTCTCCCCTCCCTCCTCCAATCAGTTACCTTCTTCTTATTCTTTACGCAAAAGAAGTTTCCTTCAGCCGCGTCTCCAACCTCCCCTTGCTACGCTCGCCACCTTCCATACCCCGAGTCACCTCTCTTCAACAAACCACCCCCCACCCTCCCATCTCCCTTCAATACGCCTTTCCCTTAAAAAAAGCCCCTTCAAAGCGCCGAAACACACATACCTCACTTACTTCCAAATACTGTCCTTCCAGTCTATTAAGGGTCAATTTCGTACACTCTCCTCACTCTGGATGGCTGAAAAATCTCATCAAGAGAGGTCCCCTTCCATACTACCCTTTTTTATTCTAATTATGGACGCGGGAAAAAATTTCATTTAGCACTACAAAACCATAATCATCAAGCAATGAACATATTTGACATTATCAGGAATAACTCTCTATGGAAATCATTCATCGTAGGAATGAAATTTGAGTTTTGAATAGAGCTGGAAATTTAGAACAACTACAACAGGTGCTGTGCATGGAAACTATGGTAGTGAAAAGTAAAATACCTTGTAAAAATTGGAAATATATACACTCATTCCTCATTGTGAAATACGAGATAAGATTAGAAAAATCACAGAAAGTAACGAATGACGGAAATAATTTGAATAAAGTCATCATGCATTGACAGACTATTGTGAAAACTAGCAATTTACAATTGATGGATATGGTAATCACTTTTGAGGTATTTTTGAGGGTCACCGTAGCAATGAAATGGTGGAATTGAGAAATAAAATTCAAATACATACTTTGATGCGTTCTTATTATGATGCTAAGATAAATAAGGCTCGTAAATGAAAAGGAAAACTTTGTTATATTCCACCAATTTATTCTCAGGTATAACTAGTTTCGACGCAGCGGCGTCATCTTCAGGTACCTAGAAGGTACCTGAAGGTACCTGCCGTCATCTTCAGGTACCTACCTTCTAGGTACCTGAAGATGACGCCGCTGCGTCGAAACTAGTTATACCTGAGAATAAATTGGTGGAATATAACAAAGTTTTCCTTTGCATTTACGATAAAATGAACTTCCACAAGGGTGAGCCTGAGACGATGGAGATAATAAATAAGGCTTATGATTTGCTAAAAAAACAGCCCATGATTCAACAAATGACTAAGTTTTTTTGAAAAAAACGGTCCTGGCATCAAAGAACAAATACTAAACAAACAAGGCATGATCGGATTGAACACGATATCATCATCATCATCATCAGCACTCATTGATTGGGAGATTGGTTTTCTGCAGCTCTCCACTCCACTCTCCTGTCAGCCAACCGCTTAATTCCTAACTAATTTTTCATTATTTGTCTGATCTAGTCCATTCTTGGTCACCATTTGTAATAGAGTATTTGCGTAAGAGAGGTATTTTGTTGAAATTTATTATAGCGAGTAGTGTTTGGTTTTTAAATTCCACGTACGAAATACCAGGGTATAATTCCAACTAATTAATTTAATAAATAGCTTTTAATATGCATTGTTTTAGCATCGAAATTGCCTAGGTCTAAACGCCCAACCATTGGTTCTTCGTAGTGTGACGTCATCTCCCATATAAGCAGTAGCGAAATAGCCTAGCTGTGCGTTGAGAGTGAAATAGTATTTGCCTTTTCGAAGTTATTTCGATATTTGCTAATTAATAGCTAAAGTTTCGTCCGCACGCTAAGACTACACAGTCACACAATCTCCAAATCAACAAATGGTCGACTATGGGAGATGACGTCAGAGCCTACAAAACATGGCGGACCAGTGTTTCGGCGCAACAATAATTTATTATATTTTATTAGCTAATAAAAAATTAACGAAAAGCCTCTCGAGCGTCAGAATGAAAATTTAGTGTCTGAAGTATCGATAGATTTTTTAGATGTCACTTCCCAAAAGTGTGCAAATACTCTATTCAACCAATCTCTTTCTCTTTCCCTTATTGTTTTCAACGAGCTACTGTGTCGCAAAATGTGTCCAGTAAGATTGTCTTGTCTTCTGCTCAGAACTTTCATTATGTTTCTTTTCTCTTGAACTCTTCATTGTACTTCTTCGTTATTAATTCTCTCTATCCATTTAATGTTCATCATTCTTGTATCGTACTACATATCTATAGTTTCCAATATCATTTGATACACAGCTGTAATTGTCCAGGTTTCACTACCACATAAAATCATACTCCAAAAATATGTGCTTCCTCACTTCCAGGCTTGTTTTACCAGCTGTCAGAAGACTCCTCTTCTACTAGAATGCCTTCTTTGCTTTGATCATCCTGCTCACACTATATTTCTTGCTTCTTCCGTCACTGAGAATTCTACTTCTCAAATAGGAAAATTCCTCCACTTGCGCAAGTTTATGCTGCTCAGGTTTGACGGTGATTCTATCTTCTTTATTTCTTCAAGAAACCATTATAATGTTTTGTATTCACTTTTATTGTCAACAATTAACAAAAATTATCAAAATTTTAAATTCTATTACATTTGCATTAAATTCACATCACAACGTATATTTCATTTTCATTTATTTTCTCAATGTTGAGAAAATCAACGAGTTTCCTTCCTACTTTCTCTTCAGTTTCACTGAAAATTCCTTTTTTGACCTCCTGACAACTCTTCTTGATTGGTTTAGTATCGTTTCCATTCTTTTCAGCAACACGAAAAAAAAACTTTTTTTTTAATAGTTAATGTCATACTCCCAAACAGTTATGCTCTGATATGATTCATAAGTATCTTCACCAGTAGAAGCATGAATAGCCAAGTTTTTCTTATTAAGAAGTATTTGCTTCGAAAAGTCACGATTGTGAGTGATTTACTTCAATAAAGGCTTGGTAGTCTAATTCTTTTCTCAAAAGTAAGGGTTTGATTGGTAACCGCGGCATAAACCTACTTTTCGTAGGTTTACGCCGATCATGGATTTTTAACACCGGCTGATAAAAGTTTGGAATTGATTCTAGAAACTCAAGAAGTCATCCCACAAGAAGTGTGGACCCATTACGTGAAGGATCCTAAGAACTTTCATAGGTAAGGGTAAGGAGAATGAGAGCTCTCCTCTGGAATACACACGCGCGCTGGCGCATGAATTATTCAAGGTGGCCGCTCTCATTTCAGTCCACTCATTGTTTTTGTTCCTTCGAGGGGGAATGCGGGAGGAGGGGGGGGGGGAAATAGGAGGAAGGGGATAAAAGGAGAGGTCTTACAGGAATTCTCGTCGTGCTAGGAAGACGTGCGAAAGAGGTCGCAACCGTATTCCTTCCCGAAGTAGCCCAGTGGTGGCAGGCAGTTCTCCCTGGGGATTGTAAGAAGAGGGATGAATAGGATCTCAAGGAGGCTGTGAGACTTCCAGTGGAATAATATGCTGCTCCAAAAATACAAAAATGAGACAGCACAGTGTACCTGTAGATTCAGTACGAAGGAAGCCGCGTCGGTAATGACATTCATAGAGTGATGCAAAAACGAGGTGCAAGCTAATCTCAAACAAACCTTGCATTGCCTCATTTCTAACCCTGTGGAGTACCCACGCATTATAACTATGGAGGTTCGGTCATACACCGCGCCGTTTTTCATCATCCAAAGGAATTGCAGAATCTTTGACAATATTCGATATCTATCCCAAAATAGGCCTCCAAATTGCACTATTTGAGTTCTTTCGCGATATCAATATCTACGCTAGCATTTAGAAGAAAAACATGATGAATGGAATATTATGCACGTTTCCCGTCACCATTAAATAAATATTATAAATTGACAAGAGAATGGTAAAATTGAGTATAGAAAGTTATCGATCTAGTACGTACACTTTATTTAAAACTTCACCACACGTGTTTCGGCTCTTTTCACTGTAAGCCGTCTTCAGGTACAATTTAGGAAAGAAATTATAACATAAATAAGCCATCTTCAGGTAAATTGTACCTGAAGATGGCTTACAGTGAAAAGAGCCGAAACACGCGAAGTGAATTTTTAAATAAAGTGTACGTACTACATCGATTACTTTCTTCATTGATATGAAGTTCTACCTCATCTCGCCAGACACCGTTGATTTCATTCGGTAAAATTGAGATAAGGTGGTTTCAGTCAACAATAGATTCGATTTGAATTCCGTCAATTCAACAATAGTCAATTCGAAAATACTACAAAAGTTTTCTCAGTTACCTCAAGTTTCACCTCTTAGAGACTATGCCAAAGATGCTGGATAAAATGCATATCGTAAATAAGTATCTACATATTGAGATGTATGTGGGTGTTTAGGCCGGGACGGACTTTTTGTATTTCCTTCTTCTATTCCTTGTTTTCGCCAAGATTCTTTTCTTTTCTGTTTAAACCTCCCTACCTATTCCTACTCACGTCTGCTTACCTTTTTTCGCTTCGTTTTTGTTTTGTGTGCCTACGGCGAGATATCGCCGTAGTTTTTTGACAGTTCATCGAAGTGCTTCGACCAAGGTGGTGTGGTCAGAGAGAACTCATCTGGACATCGGTCTAATTCATGCCAGCGCGCGTCAGCTGACGGGAGACCCTCAAGTAACGGACGGGAGTGAGTGTTTATTCCTTTCCTTACCTCCTTTCTTCCCCCGTTCTTCCCCATTATTATAATTTTCTTTCCTTTATTGATTTCCCCTTTCCCGTCTATTCTTTAATTCCAGTACGTATGTGTAAAGGTCCGTCCCGGTCATTTAGATTTAGAAGTGGCAAGCTTGGGACTAGCGGCCCCGTGTACGTACAGTGGGAAAAGAGAACTCTTAAATTTGAATAAACGATATTATCACCTTTTTTCTCGAATCCGCGAAATTCATGAAACAACTCCATATTATGCTGAAAACAGTAATTTATAACCAGAAATTTATGTATGAGAGGCTGAATAGATAGGCTTCATCACTTCAATAAAGTTTCAAATAGTGGTTACCAATGGATATCACAGATTAATTCACTTTTTTAAAGGGAAATGGTGGTCATGCAGTGATCTTTTCCAAAATGTATTTAAAACACTTTCCCGATGCGCGCTTTAACTGTGGATATACGGCAACACCTGATGATTCTTTTAAATAAGTTTCCTTTTCCCGCAGTTCCATTAAAGTTTCCTTTGAAAACAAGTCTAATCTTTCTCCCTTCGCCAAAACGAACTACACCAGGAACATGAGCACATCAACCACAGGAGGAACGGGATAAATGATCCATCGTGATTTAAGGTAAATATCGCTGCTGATGAAAATAAATATTTCAAAATCTAAACTTTAAATATATCTTATTGGGCTGGTTTTTACGACTTGCACTTCCGATTAAATAATTATTCATCACATTATATGACATGAAAACAGATGTTTCTCCATACGACACTCCTTAGAAATGTCGCCACGAGTCATAAATTTTATCACAGTGATTTGACGGTATATCCTAAATAGTTGAATCACGAATTTAGAAAATGTGTGCTCATCTCGGACTTTTGAAAAGTTTCAGGAGGCAAAAAAACTGAATTTCTGTCAAGCCATTTGAAGTAAGAGGCCAGTTTTTTTTTAAACACCTGCTGAAAGTTATATAAAAAGCGGATATGAGCTCTTCTCGCTCATAAAACATCTGTCTGTGCGAAAAAAAGAGAAATGTGAAAAATGTCCATCTTCAAAAATTTCCGATATGAGGTCTTTTCGAAATTCACGATTCAATTATTTACATGGATGTGATTCATTTAAACGCATAGTAGAAGAAGATGCTAGATTAAAATAATCCGTGAGTCATCCAATGTCGGAAAATCAATAGCATAAAAAGAGAGATAGACGGCCACGAAAAAAACAAGAGCTTGAAAACGGAATGAGAAGAGTAAACACTCGTAATCCAGCAGTTCCTCACACCTTATTTACAATTCAGCCGGGAGAAGGATATAGCGGCAGAAGCTGGACGATCCCAAATTCCAGGGATTGGAGAAAAGTACGACAAAACACGGGAATTCCCTGAAAAAGAGGATTAAGTAGGGACTAAAAAAAACAGGAATAAATTTCAGGACAAACAGGACAATTCTACGAAGGGTAAGGAAACGTGTAAAAGTGTGTAAAAAACTACGCATCACAAAAAAGTTATCATTTTCGTTGAAAAGGAAAATTGGATTATATACAATGTTAATAAACATTCACACTCTGTACGATGATTTAACCTTACGCTTTATAAATTTACATTGTGAAATATTTATGTTTTTTTAAATGAAAATTATCAGCACCCATTACAAATGAGCACAGTAAATAGAGGTGTGCAATCAGAAGGAGGAAATGAAGTACAAACGTTGTTGCGCTCTCGTTCTTAAGGGCCTACAAGCCTACAACTGAGACGGATTTCACTGTTGAACGGGGCGAGGCTTATGGAGAAATAGTAATATCAAAGAACTTTTATCAGGTTGAAAATATTATGCCGATATTTCGGTTAACACTAGAAGGACCCGGGTTGTATGGCTACATTGAAGGACCATTACCCGTCATTTTGACGGGTAGTAATTATTTTAAATATTTCTTCGTTTATGTTAAAAGTAATTGATAACTTCATTAAATAGAACCTTATTCTTTATTTATCAATACAAATGAGTAATTTTTTACAAATAATTTCGAGGAAGAAGCACTGCTCCCGTAAGCCTTGCGAAAGCTACTGACGCCACACATATATATGCGCTGTAAGGCCACCCACGCACGATATAACCCTTCTCTGCCTTTTCTTTCCCTAACTAAAACATCAAAAACTAAGCTAACTTTCTTTAACTAAAACATCAAAAAGGCCAGACGTAATATAGTGTAGTGATTTCATGGATAAAACACGCGTTACCGTTACAAATAAAATGTAAACGCCTAACCCGTCATTTTGACGGGTGTTGGTCTTTTAAGGCAGACAGGTGGTATAACTCCATTTCTATGTGAAAAAATTAAATAATATTTTAACAGAATACGTAACATACAAAATTAATAAAAGTCAGAAAAAATTAAGACGACAGAAAAAAAAATTGTAGGCAATATGATTAAGTAAGAAGAGGTTACCCGTCAAAATGACGGGTCTGGTCCTTCTAGTGTTAAAGTCATTTGTAAAATTGAAATAACTACACGGCTAAAAATTATACTCTTCCTGTCAAGCTAAATAGTTCTCCCAATAGCAAAGTAGTACGCTGTTTGATCTAACTAGTTGTCACTAGGATATTCGCCAGTGTTAGTCAGTCAATGGCCAATCCCAGATTTGGTATTTTCACAATTGGAAATAAAACAATATCTGAGTTCCGTTTGCACCTGCTATTCAAGGAGTCACCCTCACTACATAAATTGCGAAAGTTTGTTTTTATGAATTGATTTAAATAATCAATGATGGCGACCAGGATGATACCATAGTTTAACGGTTGCAATGGTTGCATGAGGTTTGCATAAGGAAGTCAAATTGTTTCCAAGATTTCTCTGTCTTGAAGAAAGCATTGGAGTAAGGAAGCAAGGGAGAGAAAATCGCCCCAGGGGAGAATTAGGAATTAAGAATATTGAGCGAATGAGAGGAAAGGGATTGAAAGGAGGAGAAGAGAGAGAGTGTAAAAGAAGGGAATATGAGGAAGGAAGAGCGAATAAATGGGAAAATGAAACAGTAAAGGGGAAGAAATAGTGGTATTTTGAGTTATAGAGGGAATCAAGTGCATTTATGGTCTTATTGTTGGTGAAAGAAAGAGGGAGCACTAACAGCATCATTAAATCAATTCCTTCCGAAATTCAAGTCAACTGGTGCCTAATCATTAAGTAACTGCCACCTACGGATGTATTTCTATTTTCCAATTACTAAAAATTAATATAATCGAAGAAAAATGACATTCATTCATAGAAATTATAATTAGTTGTCACTTAAATTTGTGTTACATGTACTATGCTGTCCCCCATAGTAGTAATGAGCCACATGCACGTTTACTTGACCAATATCTGGGGACTATGCACTTACTTATCAACTATGGAAGATAATTGTTTAGCGAAATTTTTAATGACATTATTTTTCAAAAGTAAATATTTCCTTAAAAACTCGACGTTTACTCGGCCATCATCACAACATATTTCGTCTCCCTCCGATTAATTAGTCTTTTACGTATCTTCCGCCGGATATCCATCACAAGCCGTCAGGAGATGTTTGACGGTGAGTTTAGATTGTCATTTATCACAGCTGTGACGTATGCTATCCTATGTCCGTTGTTGCGAGTCCACAAAGATGGCTTCACACGATCTTACTTGATTAATCAATTCTGTAATCTCACAACTGGCGCCCCAAGAGTACTCATTTGGTACTACCATGGGCGGGCTACCACCTAGAGATTATCGTTCATACCAAGATGAATTCAAGGTTCACACACTTAAAGTTCAAACAATCACGCAGCGTTTTATGTGTATCCAAGGGATCTGAGACCGCAATATTTACAATCATAGCGATTCTGTGAAAATTGGCCGAAAAAATTAAAAATATCATATAATATGTATCGTAAATATATTGTAACCTTTGGGGGGATTGAATTATCCCTTATAAAATTCCTTCTTTAATTTCTTGCCACGCCAAACGTAATATTAAAAACAATAATGAATTTTAAGTTGCCGATAGCACATTGCCCTTGCCCGTGGTATCAACATGCAATCGTTCGACTACTCTTCTTATGACGCATTACCTTACCTTTTTGCCTTGCCCTCGGTAGTTCAGTCGTTGAAGTATTGATTAGACAAATAATTCCATTTTACAACTGAAGAGAATGGTTTTTCGGGTTTCCATCCGCGTTTACCCATATTTGGTGGACAATATTTCGACAGCGTTCCAGCTAGCTTCCTCAGGTCCGTTGGATTGAAGGGTTTGGTCCGTCCTTTCTATGTTATACCGGTTTCGCGCCTTCGGGTGGAGGTGTGTCGTGATTGGGCGCGGATGGAAACCCGAAAAATCATTCTCTTCATCAAAACTCCGCGGAAGCCTTCACGAAAACATTTAATGAAAATTAATAAACTCGTTGAGAGTTATTATTGACTACTCTTTTATATTATTTGTTTTATGGAGAATTGGTCATAAAAAAAATCACTTTTATTTTCTCGCCAACGTTTCAAAACTTTATTGTTTCATCTTCAGGGTTTGAGGTGGAACGATTAGATAACCAATTCAGACAGTTTTTATGTTAAGTATATTGACATTTTTGACCAATTCTCCATAAAACAATTTATATTATTAATAAAGCATAATGATATTTGAACTAATTTCAATATATAATTTTGCAAATATGTGGATCGCTCTGCGCGACTAAGTACAACGCCAGTGAAAGCAATTTGCTATAATTAATTACCAGTGGGATTTTTTCCTAAACACCAATTGATTCTTGGTTATTACAGAATAAATGAATATAATTCATATAATAATTAATCTAAATAACTCCAACTAGGTAGGTAGCAGACAATCAATTTGTTAATAATTCCTGCGGAATCTCCATATTATACGAAAATGAGCAGATAAATATTTCAGTGATAACACCACATCTGCGCTTGTAACACGAGCGTTAGTTTACCTTTAAAATAACAAGTTATAGTTTAGTAAAAAACAATAGGACGAGAGAATATGTTTGAAGGACCGTGCCCGTTCAGTCAGGAGCCTTGCCAACCATGAATCATCTTACGGAGGGAAGGCGACAGTCTGCAAAAATGAGTACGAGAAAACTGTCACGCTCTCAATTACAGTTATTCACGACATAGTCTTTTTTTCAAACACACCTCTTCCTATTTAATCAGGCAAACGATATATTTTTTTTACATTCTTAAAGTTAAAATCACTGTGTGGGTCTTGCACAAGGACATCTTCATACACGCATGAATACGGTCATTTTACGACGCAGGTTTTTTTTCCTGGAACAAGAATTTCCGTCGTATTAGATATCAACACTAAAACTCTATAAATGCCTACTGCTACTTATCTTGGTCGAGAATGGTACTTAAAAGGTGCAAGTCATTATCATATACGTGCAATGTGTGCCATCGGCCGATGAAGGGTATTTTCCTCCGAAGGCCTTTCTCCACCTCCTTCTTTCTCCCTCCACCAAAAACCCTACGTTTTTAAAACCTAAGATGATCAGTCGAGGATGGGAGGATGCTAAATGTTATTCAAAGCCTGATTGGAGGTGAATGGAAAGATGAGATCGGAAGAGTTTTTCAAAACTGGGAATAGAAAGAGAGATGAATAGAGACTGTTACAGCAAAGAGAAGGGTGATATTCTATCTTTCTAGGAACATGAAGAGCAGCTCCCCACAGTGAACTCCCATTAAATCTAGAAGGAAGATAAAAATTGCATGGAGATGATAGTGCTTGAACTCCCAAGTGAAAAGTTGTTTCTTAAAGCTGGTCCGGAACAATTGAGCAGTGTCGCTTCCGGAGTGGTCATCAACTTCAACTCCACAACGTCACTTTTGAACTATAGGGAATGTTTATCAATTTAGAAAACAATCGTGAATAGAGGTGAGACTTTAAATATACTTTGCGATGTATAGTATAGAAAAAGGCAAGAGTATGAGGGAGCAGATGACATTAGCATCGAAGAATGATAAAGTACGACTTTGATGAAGTCAATAGTCCAATTGTACCCAGATGTACCCATTTTAATGCAATCCACCGACTACTGAGAATGCGTTTTTTAAATTACAATATACTCCCGTGAACTTAACAAACGGAATTATACATGAATAAATATGAATTGTGGATAAAACAGGAATAATTGTAAAACGACCGGTTTCATCAAACTGTCAACATCATCAGATATCTCTTTGCATAATATAATGTGAAGGTAGTCGCGTAAATAATTAGGGGAATGAGTAGAGGAGGAAGGTCAGTCAAGGCAGTGGAAGGTGTTTGTGGAGCTTATACGACAGTTAAGGGGAATTTGGAGAGGTTAAGTAAAATCTTGGAGGTACAGCACCTGTCCGAGGGGTCCGCGTTTAATGTTAGGAGTGTATTTAAGGAACTCCACTCCCCCTTCCGAGTGATTTCATGTGCTTAAATGCACTGAAAAGTTGTACCTAATGATACTGACAATGAAACGAAATAGGTCGCGTTACAATGAATCCTTGGGTTTTTCCTTTGTTAACACAATGAGATTTCACAACATTGACCCAGAATGAAAAAAAGTGAGCTCTTACGGCTTGTAAATAAATGCAGTGAATAACTCCAAAAGCCTACCTCGTGTGTCGGATGTATCACCAATTACTTCCTATTACCTTCTTCTACCATAACTTCTAAAAGTTGCAATATATTCAATTTTGTTCCCTTTCGTATTCCCTACTGCAAACATACTAATAAATTGTATTAACCCAGCAATTGAGTACTTGGAAATTCGTATTAATTGAAAATTATTGAATATAAATTTAAATTTGAATTTTACAACAAATTGCATATGTGTGATGAGTAATGAAGGTGATCAGATTTACGTAGATCTATTCACTGATACGATTTCTTACGCAGCGGAAATCACTCGTCTTCATAAACTAGGAAATATAAAATCTGGCGAAAGGTTCAACTATACATAAGTATTTCATTCCAGCACAGATTGGCATTTGGAAGGTCTAAAAGACTGGTGCATACTTTGTTGCCCTGTCGAAGAAAAATGATGAGGATAGGTTCCGAAAGTTCCCTTATCTCCAAGCTAGAGGCATAACATGCGGTGACGTATTTATTTCGTCTAGACTCTAGGAGGAGACCAAAAAGCCACGACTAAATGAGACACTAAAAAGTATCACTGACAAATTCTATTTTCAGTATTGACGTTTCCAATTTCAGATCTACATTCCAGTTTGCGGGCCTGATTCATTTTTTTGCGTCTCACCCATCTCAATTCATTTCCTGGCCCGACTCACGGCACTTGTTCCACACTTGAATTACTTCGCAATATTCCAGCCCTTTTAAATTCTCTCCCAAGCATCTACCTACATGTTTTTAAGCATCCCTCCAATGTCACCCCTTGAGTTGGCCTTGTGTACCATATGGATTTGCATATAAAGAGAGATTTGCATAGAATGATGCAGCGGGTGCAACATTCTGAAGCATGATTCTCGCCTCATAGATTCCAAAACTGCACGTCTGAAATATTCCTCCGCAAATTCTCTCCTTGCTTGCATGTATTATGTATTCAGCTCACCGCACGGCGCCGCCACTATCGTCTGGAGGGTGGAATAAAAGGGGGGAGGGGGAGGAGGCATTGCCCACCCTACATGGGAACCAAAACAGGTGTCCCCCGCTCTCATCTCTCTCTCTCTCTCTCACTTTCTCTCCACCGTCCATGGAATCACCACAACTCCTGCGGAAAATTTGGTTCGCTCGTCTTTTTGTGAAAAGAAATCGCACCTTTCCACTTCCCGAACTGTAAACTCCAGAAGAAACACTTATTTAATCTCACGAAAACGTACAAACCGTAGCCATGCGCTTAGCCCAATACCTCCTTCCCACGTCATCGCCTACTTAATACTACATTGTTTCTAAACCCGCGTTGCATACGCAGTTTTACATTAACCCATAGATATTCACCATTGAAAACTCATTTTGCGTATTTGGTAAGCGTTACAAGAGGAATAACTGTTAGAAAATGCATATTATGATACTGTATTGCATTAATTGTGGGTTTTTTTCCAATAAGGACGACAGTCAATATCCTTAGGTTTTTCCCACGTTTGCTCACATCTTTTTACACTTTGCTAACTTATAATTTTGATTGTTGAATGTAATTCCAAGAGCAACTTGACAATGTATTTAACTGCAATAATTTTATGTTTGACGAGGGGTTAGATGGAAGATGGGACTTTCTAGTCCCAATCTCGCCCAATAAAGACGTTTTATTATTATTATTATTATAATATTACAGTGAAAGGAAAGGCTATTTTTACATAACAATGTGAAAGTATTTGCAAGAGTTTTTAGGACAACTCGTTACGTTTTTCAGAAAGATCTCTAATGCTTTAAACACGCAAGAAACCTTGTGTTGGGGGAGGATGCTGAAGATCAAATGGATCGATAAAATGAGATATAAAGAACAATACGGAAGAGTAAAAGAGAAAAGGACCACAAGGAACACTATGCATTATAGAAGAACCAGATGAACTGGACAAATCCCGAGGAAAAATGGGTTTGTGAAGAAATTTGAAGATTGAAGGAGAAATACAGGGAGAAGTCGCAAGAGGAAGGCCAATGATTGATTATATAGACAAAATAAAGATGTTAGTACATGTAAAGAACTATCAGGGATTAAGAAGAGTAGAGATTAGACAGGGAATGATGGGGGGCTGCAGTCAACCAATTGTAGGATTGAACGATCAATAGTGATGACGACATTAAGAGACTTGGTTTCTTCTTCAGCGTGTATCCATTTCCTTAGCACAATATTTCGCCGGTACGGCGTTCCAGTTGACTTCTTCAGTACCGCTGAAGTGTCGATGCAGTGTTTTGTCCGTCTTTTATTGCTACTCCGTTTTGACGCCTTTGGGCAGAGGTGTGTCTTAATTGATACATTCCGCTGAAGACTCGTAGGCATTCGTAAGCTTTCACGGAAAAACAGTGATGACGACACCCTCGACTACCCCATCTCCATCTGCTGAAGAGTGATCTAAGCCACCAGAGACATAATTTTATGCATCTATACGTTTCGAGCGCAGGCTTTACCATCATGATTGTTTTCGCAAGTTAAAGAGCATTACACTTCTATTATCAATTGATTCAGCAATCAATCTTCCCTCGTTCATGCTTTGTCCTTCTTCATCGAAATGTTTCCCATATTTTGCTGAGCAACTTTTCTTTATTTTAAATATATTCTTTCCTTATACTTTGAAGAGTTTTGAAACCTACCTTGAACCTACAGATTTGAAAACTTTTATCGCTACATTTACCAAGATTGTACCTTTGTCCGAAAAATGTCAAAAATGTATTCAGCGTGCTAAAAAGTGCGTACTCTGGTGAAAATTTTCCTATAAGAATTCCCTAGTTAACACAAGGAAAAGCAAGGGAAAAATTGAAATTTTTTTTAGAAAATACTTCTTTCCTATGAAAATGTCCTTAAACTCATGCGAATTTTTTCCTAGAACTTTTTTACATAAAAATTACAGACCTCGGACAGTAATTTCCCTAGAACAAAACGCTACTTTCGAGAAAACTTTCAGGCATACGATAAATTACACCATTAATTGCATAGAGTACGGTGTGCAGTGCATAGAGTCAATGACTACAGTGGAAAATATAAAATTTTAATTTAATAAATATATTATATTATTTCAATAATAAAATAAAGTTATATAACAAAAAAAAATTATCCTACATTTTATCAAAATTAATTAATGAGACTGACAATATATTTCTCAATAAAAACAGATAAGCACCCATTAGTTTAAAAAAACACCTTTCACAGCCAGCTACATTTGGTGTAAAACAAATTTATTCTAAGCCACTGCAACCCACTTTCAAAAGCATCTCCCATGGAAAATGCTTTTTTTATGCAAATATTTCCCTAGAGGTCTATTTTCTAGGGAAAACGGGGGTTCAAATTACTTGAGAATTTTCCAACAGGGCAGTGTACAGAACGTAGATAATTTCACAGGAATATAAAAATCCTTTACAAGGATACATTTTGAAATTTTCAACATTAAATTCTTGAAATTGGAAGTCCGCCCCTGAGTCATAGGTCAACCAGACTGTTTCCGAAGACTTGAGGTGAACAACTTCAAAGCAGATGATTTAGAAAGAGTTAAGCTTATATATTTTTGGCCATGCAAAAACGCAGAAGCAAGAAGTGAACCCAGAAGCTGGCTGTCTGGACCATAAATTACTTATTAAACGAAGCTTTGGATTCCATGAAAAAGGACCTCGACCAATTTATCAGCGTGAAGGAAGGAACAACGCACTGAGGTTAACTGAGGAGCAATACTTTTACAGATCCGTGGAACTAGGAGTGTTACTTACGTAGACCAGTATGATAGGAGAGAAGTAGGCTGGCAAGAAGAGGTCAGCAAACTCTACAGGCCATGCATTCTTTTTAACCACAATTCCCTAGGACCCACTGAGTCTGCTTGATCCCATGTCCACACTGCACGAACTTCGAGGCGGCCAAGCGGGAAATTAGAGGATCAAATTTGAGAAACGATATCGTCAGCCTGTCTCCCTAGTAACGGTCACCAGGGGTGAACATGGACTCCCTTATTTTCGCAGAGAAGAGCAGTCCACGGATACTCAGAGGGGAATGGCAATTTAACCTCTTCCAGGATCGAGTATGAAGGAGGAAGCCCTGTACATAATCTTGCACTGTGGCATTCCTGAAAAGTTTCAAGACCTACGTTCCAGAAGACCACTTTACATTCTATTTTTTGCGATGCATTTATAAAAGACTTTAATGCTCTTTTATATATATAGTTCTTTGCAGCGTCCCACGAATTCAGAGCATGGCCGAAAAGGTCAACAACGGCTCTAGTCTGCTTTCCATAAAAGAGTGGTGCCAGACGGGATATCCTGATCCTCCTCTATCAGCATTTTCCTCATTACCTCGAAATAAATAAATGAGCGGAGCATAAGGTGGAGAGCACAAGGAAACCGTATTTGCTTAAATTATATGTAATGCATGTATTTCAACCGAAGAAAACAATACGACGAAGAAGAGGAATTAAGAAGAACAATAAAGAATGCGACATAAGCATCATCAATAGGTTACGTAATAGCTTTCCTGTTTAGGACTATTAGTTGAACGTTTTTAGTATTGGATGAATCAAACATCAAAATCAAGATTGGTGGTAGAAACAATTGCATTAGTACTCTCAGTAAGAAAACTTAACATATCCACAACTATTTTAGATTTATTTGGTATAACTAGTTTCAGCGCATCAGTTAAGGCAGTATTTTCTACTATCCCACCCATACCCTATTCACCAACCCTGAACACACGACCCTTTTTCCTCCAGTGGAAAATTCATCGTTTGCATGAAAATTGTACCAATAGACAATGCATACAATGTATACTAATTGGCCCATATATAAAACATGTTGCTACAGATATAAATTTACATATGGAGTTAATATCATAATAGCTTTTCTTTCACGTAATGTATCTCATTATTACTAAACAAAACAAAAAATGCGACTCTCTCCATATGCAAAAAAAGGGAAGGAGTTTCGGTCATGAAATAGAAACTGTGAAGCACGTTACAGCAGTGCAGTCTCAAAAGCAGCATGGGGAAATGAATTCTATGGATCCACTGTATTTGGAGGGAATAAATTAGATTGGTATTGTAATGGGGTGAATAATAAAATGTTCGAATAATGAAATACTGTCTACCGATGGAATAGTAATACAGTCAACACGTGGAAGACGTGAATAGCTGTGAGTATCTGAGGATTAATGCTTCACATAATAAGCCATCCAAAACGTCGTTAAATCACCTCCCTTTAGTGGTAAAACAAAAATAATTTCAAAATACAAGAAAGATATATTTTCCTCAGTATGATCGATAAAAATATTTTGAGAGAAGCCAAAAAAATTAACTCGTTTTGCCATTTTTTCTAGCTGTAGGAGTAAGCCTATCAATTAGCGCTAAAATCGATCCCGTCATGAGTAACTTTGAGCGACCAGCTTCGAGGAGATCTAGCAGTTAAGCAATGAGCCGAGGTATGTATGCACATCCATCTGAAAGCCAAGGACGGAGCATAGGGCAAAGGCAATAATGAGACAGATTGAGAGATGGATAGAAAATAAGTCCGCGGTCGCTTCATTGGGTCTCATTTGCTTTTACGTGAAGGAGAGAAAAGATACTGGGAAAGATTACAATGGAATGAAATCCTGAAGAAGGTGGCGAAAATGGTTGCAGAAGCCTTGAGGTTTTTTGCTTGGGCTTCCAACGGACGGAATGTGTGCGTCGGTTGAGAATGTGAGTGGTGGCGTGGCATTTGCGGTGGAGGAGGGTGGGGGCGGATCTATCTCTAAAAAGAAAAGGGGTGAGGGGTAACGTGGGGGGGGAGGGGGGTGGAGGCAGAAAGGGGTGAGAGAGGAAGGGGATGTGAGGAGCGGATAAGAGGTCACTAAAGTCGCTCGTCGTGGGTGGAAACCGCGGCAGGAAAAGCGAAGCGAGAGACAATGGGTTAGCCTCGACGACGGCAGAGAATGAAGGAGGTAACCTCTTCCCGTTTCCACGGTAACGGGAAAACGGGGTTTCGAAAAAATAAGAAACAGAAAGAAGAATGAAATTGCTAGGAGACAGACAATAATGTCAAAGGACACAATTCCGAAAGCGCCACCGGTATACGGGATCGAGAGTCATGCACGTACCGTCATAATAATGAGGAGTCGGTAAAAAGTGATCCCTGCTAATTTGAAGCAAAGTCATCGTCTAAGTAATCTACCAGTTAAAGGTAGGTTATGTTGAAAGTCAGAGAAAATCCGACAGACTCTTACACGTGCCGTGCCCTATCCACCTCTAGTATTTCTTTCTTCATCTCAGCCTAAGTCCTACCTTTCTTCATCCCGTCCATAAAATCTGTTCTCTGTCTTCTCTTCCCCGCTTGCCCAACACTCTTCCCTCTAGCACGACCTTCAGCAAACAATCAGCCTGTATTAAGCCTTTCAGAGTATGAGATGAAATTTAAATAATGCATTAGAATGAATCTCATGTTGCGAAAAACTATCGCTCATTAAAAACGGAAAAATACGATAAAGAAAAGGGTTTTACAGGCCGAAAATTTGTACCTACAGACCACTAATTGTCCAACTATATAAAGTTGTAACCAAGCTAATCCATGATTGGGCCAGAAAATACTCCAGTAATTATAATGTAACGAAGCAGGAATTATTCCTGACAAAAACTCATCGGAGCAATTCCATCGAAATTTTATGAAAGAAAAACTGAGGTGCCTAAAGGGTCATCAATTTTAAATCGTCATTCTCTCTTATTATCTACAAATGCACTTCAATCATTCGTCAACAACAGTAAATAAAATTAAATTTAAATTTCACATAAGGTTACAGTAAAAATGTCTCCCATAAACTTAGACTAGAGCAACTGCATTTACTATCCACTTGATTTACCATCATGATGATAAGATATTTTATGTGTGAGGTAAAGCTTCTTTCGGGATTGTTTTTATCGACGTAACTGTTTCAAAATGCGAAAGAATTACCTATATACACAGAAATATTTAAAAAATTTAATGAAGAGATTTTTATTGTAACTAGAAATATTTAATAATCATTGGTAAAAGTGACTTCTTCATTTTATTGAGTCAATTCTCTCCCCCCCATTATCCATTTATTTTCATTTCAAATTCCATGATTTCCATCCTCGACAGACCTGGTAAAGCTCCGGAATATAGGACGAGAGGCAGTTGTTTTTAGAAATGTGCAAGGGAAAAAAACAAAATTTTTGCACAGCTGGTGGTACTTTTCTTCACGCCGCTCAATTTCAATGGACAAATAAATGAATAAATTAACAATTCTTTGGTGAACACTTCAATGGTTTTTATGGAACTGACGCATCTTGCTACAATGTATACTTATATGTAGTCGATGAAGATGACAACCCTAACTTTGCCACGGATTAAAAGAAGAACACAACTTTGTGTTTTCCATTGATTTAATAAATAAAATACAACCGGTTTCGGCTATTACACCATCACAGGTAAACATATAATGAAAGGAAGTCCGTTGAGCCGCGGTATTTACACGTGAGGGAGAGGTGTATGGAAGACAGAAGAGGAGAGGAGTTTACCTTCTTATCATAATTCCTTAACTAGCATTTTTCTCCTCCCTCTCCCTTCTCCTCTCCTAACAGTCCCACAAGGCGAAAGGTGAAGTCTCACACTTCGTCTCAACCGCCAACACTGCGTGGGAATTGGCCTGCACGGGGCACCGGGGGAAAATGGAAATGTAAGGAGGGACCCCAGTCCCCATTCTCACATCCCACATATGCTTTTAAGTCCTGTCCCGGTCCAGACTTCTCCTCATCCTTCGCCTCTCCTCCCCGGACACAATCTCCTCTCACCCATCCCAACCGTCCTCCGCACTCCAATCGCGAGCCCGGCGGGGATCCTAGTGACGGTCCCAAGCTGATGCGAGGGACGTCAAGGCCGTTTCTCACGATGCTTATTTCAGTATTGAAACTCGGACTCAACTCAGCTAATGCTCAAAATCGCACCGTGTAGATAAAGGGTGTGATCGCATCCATTAACGGAATCGAATTCGAGTATCAGTACTGAACATAGAATTATGATCGATACTTTATTTTTTATCCGATTCTTGGATCCAACGACCAATCACCGGCGAGCATGGCCAGTCGAATCTTTCGTTGGAATCGACCAAAAATAACAAGGCCAAAATTATCTCTCGAGGACTTGCTCAGAATTGTTGAAAACTGTACATACAATCATTTCGCGAATCCATGATTTTGCTTCAATGTGGTGAAACAATATGGTACAGTTTATTTGGCTATTAATATTATTTATAGAAATAAATATGATTTGCACGAGAAACAATATTAAGTACTGTTCGATCGCAGGTTTCCGCGGCGTTGATCAGATGATATCAGCATTTTTCAGGTGTATGTTGTTTAGGTCCACAACAGTGTCGCCAGCTATCCCGCTGGCGTCCTCAGGTGAATGATAGCGAGAGGTATTTTCGTTGAATTTTTATAGAGGCCAAGTTTACTGGATTTGGCACCAAATTTAGACGATTCTGTGCCCAGTCATGGAGCATCATCGGGAGACTAATTACTCTTTTCCACGCGCTGTGTACTACACAGTGTGTAGTGGGTATTCATCTTCTCTACTGAAGTTCATAGGCGTTTTAATTATTTAGATGGCTTCTATAAGTATTCTCGGGAAGTACCTATTCTCCATCGCTATTCGGGAGTGGTCCTTCGTTGCGGAGCAGCTATATTTCAGAGGTTTCTTAAATGATTTAAGATTTTGCTCTGTGGCCAACTTCTTTTTCTTCCCTATTTTTTATGCATCACTTGCCATTTTCAGGCCTCTTATATCTAATCCCTTTCATGTACCTTGTTCTCACCCAGCTCATTAAACTTCTTTATACTACTTCCTTTTAGTTTTTTAAAGTAGTTTTCAACTTGTGTTTTTATTTGCGGTTTTAATGTAACTATTCCCGTGTTCATGTAGAGATTTTCGTTTGTAACAGAGTATGGTATTTCGAAAATCGATCGTACTATTTTCCTTTCAGTTATTTCCAATGTTTCCATTTGCTTTTTATTTAGTAAACCAACCCATGCGGGTGTGGCATATAATGGTTTTGTTTTAATATACATGTCGTAGATTAGTCTTTTAGTATTTTTATGGGTTGCATTATTTTTCAGTATGGGGGAAAGTCCCGAACTTTCGCCGAACGCTTGTCCTGTTATTTTATTAACATGTACCCTTTGAAGTTAAGTTTACTATCTTGTTGTGCGCCAAGGTATTTGGCTTTATCTTGCCATTCTATTGGTTGCTATTTGATTCGCATACATTTCCTTCTTGGATGCTCTGCGTCTCTGTGCTTCGTAAATATTACCGTTTGTGTCTTTTTTTGGTGTTTAGTAGTAATCTCCACTTTTCATACCAGCGTACTATCTCGTCTATGTTTCTTTGAGCGTAATCCACAGCTAGTTTCGTCTTTTTACTCCGCGAAAAAATTTCCGCTTCGTCAGCGTATAAAAATACCTTGGTGTGCCAGTCTTATTTGTCTCTCGGGAAGTCGGTAGTGAACAGGTTACAAAGTAGTGGGCCAAAAATGGATCCTTGTGGCACTCCAGCAGTTATCTCTTTGTCCTAAATTTCTTCCTCTCCCCATTTCACGAAGTAAGTCCTTCCTTTTAAATACGAGTCCGTCCATCTAAACATCCATTTCGGTATACTAACTACGTCCATTTTAAAAATTAAGCCGTTATGCCATACCTTGTCAAATGCCTTGGATACGTCAAGACAAACTCCCACCGCCGCACAGTGGTCCCAAATCGAAAAAAGCTGGCCAAAATTAATAACGCTGTTATTATTACGTATATATTTGATGCAAAGGTTTATTTCTAATGTTTTTGATCCGTTAATTCTGAATTTGTAACTATTTTTTATGTATTTGCAATACTTTTATTGTTATTTCACATTTTGTTTAAACAATTAATTCAAAAAACCCAATGGAATTTAAGATACCTTCCGCGATAGTAAATACAAATTATACACATTATAAAACTGAATTAGATATTTAAAAACATATATTTAATGAATTGTATTGTTGATTTTTGGACAACCTTTGAACAATTAATTGTGAATGAACCAAGAGAACATTTTCTACTTTCTCATATGTTTGATTGTATTTCATACTATGCTAATCTTATTTGGAAGTTTATATTATAAGTCTATGATTAATATTATTGTACTGCATTAATTGTTTAAAAAATATAATAACTAATTTTAACTAAGTAGACGCAGTCAATTTTATAGTTCCTTGAAACGGGCCAATGGATTTTTGAAGCATTTTTAAACTGGGTCTCTTCTTTGACAATTTTCAATGGAGGCATTAATACAAGCATTGAAATGTCGTAAACAATATTTCATAACTCCTATGAGTTCAAGTTAAACGCCAAATTTATTGTTCCGATTGCAATAAGCTCTTTTCGCGGTGAGGATCAAATTACCGGGCACATAATTTGGTACAAAAAGTTTAATGAGATTTTCCACTCATTTGGGTTTATTTAACCGTCAAAGAAATAAATTAAAATTTTTCCATATCTTTCACAGTCATTGTTAAGAAAAAATTCTAAATACACTGATATTCATTATCTGACAAACCCTCATCTCTGTCATCCTCACTCTGCTCACTCAATTCTTCCTGGATTAGTAAAATCTTTACCTCAGAAGGTAATGGAAGTAATTTCGTTCTTCGAACCTTTGAAATACATCAAGGGGTCTGAAGTTAGGAGTAATCTTCTAATCACTTCTTCATTTGTTGCGATCCTGGAAAATTTCCTGGTATGGTGCTCCCTGAATCTTCTTAAATCCTTATTCCTCGCCTCCATTGCCTCCTCGGACAAGTGGCCAATAGGATGGGCAGCTGCTTTGGCGATGGCTGTTCCGTGGAATATGGATATCACTCTAAACTCATCACAAATCCGACATTATATACTTACCGGATGTACTGGGAAGACATTTAAATAAGCGTGGAGGAATTTTCAACTTCTAATTTAGCCAATCATCGAACTTTCTGTCATTTCTGTTGCTTTCCTTCCACCGGCGAAGATAATTTGAGAAAAAACACTTATACACAAAGCTTTTTAAGATAATTTTTACATTAACGTCCACATCTAACTTTAACTTGTTGCTGAAGTAGTCTAATACGTATTGTTTCTTAAACGACGTAGATCCTTTTCCACTTTCAAGAAATTTTTCATGCATCTCAAGACGCGTGAAATTTCTCATATCCACTGAGCTCTTAGCCGATTGGTTTTATGGTAAAAACATCGATAGCTAAATCAAATACTCTTATTGCACCAAAAATAATCACAGAATTGTAAAGGGGTATTGAACTACACTATACCAAAACACTATGGCCTCTTTTCTTCAATCCTGCAGTCTTTTCAAAATTTCGAGAATACTCGACTTCTTCCACGCTTGAAGGAACTCACTTTCACGTCTTTCTTTGGGAAAACTCTGAGTTAAACTGAATTTTAGTGAGAAAATTTCGGACAAGCGATGTCTAAAAGTAAGTTTGGTTTTCCACAGGGTGAGGTTCGTAATCCTATTATCTCGATTTTCCAAGAAAATTCACATGTGAAGGGTGAAAAGGCTTATTCCGTCCATCCTCGATGGCCGAAGTGCAATTCATTACTAGTGTACAGAGAGCGGTGGTTGGGTTTTCCCGGTAGGCACAATAAATAGCTTAGGCCTTTTCGGCAGTCGTTTGCCCTGCATGCGGTTGAGGAGACCGCTACGGAGGCGACAGAGGGTCAATGTGCCGCGTGAGGACGAATACTAATCCGTCCAACGGAAGGACAGGGTGGAGTAGCATTTTGAGGGAATTTATTTGTTCTGAGTGCATTCAAGTTTTTGTAGATTACGATATGTTCAGCTGCATACTTTCGTTCCGCAATTATTTCCTTCCACTGGAGTTCTTAAACTATTTTTAGGAGAACATCGGCACGCGTAAATAATAAGTAAGGTCAACTGGAAACCATTTATAGACGCAAAAATGTACTACCTATGAGAAGAGATGTTTATTTATGAGGTAAATATTTGTTATAGAAAATAAAATATGCAACAACATTGAATAATACCCATAGATATTGGATTTCCTCGATCCCTACCACGCGCCAGCCCGGCCGCCGCCCGCGTCAGCGCATTGCATCATTGTAGTTAAATCAATGCTGAGGTCGGAGTAGCAAATATTAGCAAATGTTTTCTTCATTGCTACGTTGCATATACTATCCCCTTCGTATTCATGCAAAAGACTTCGCGACGGAATGTGACGCTCTAAACGATACTGTACATTTTATTTGAAAATTCGGGTAAAAAACGCTAAAAGTTTCAAAAATATATAAAATAGTAAAAATAGTAAAACCCAAAAAAATATATTTTCCAATATGCGTTAATGTTTATATTTGTGGGTAAAAATGTTTTTTGGCTAAATATATTGTGTAAAGTTTGTAATATATGAAGCTGAACTACTTCGAAATCGACCGATTTCACACAACTGTCATTTTTACGCTGAATGCTCCATGTTTGATGGGTCCCTGTAGCCGCTCTGATCAACGAAAAAACCAAATTAGTAGCGTATTTTGTAGACCATATCCTGTAGAATCCGAACACAAAATTCAAAAATTCCTTGCAAAAATTCGAAAACATGACTTTTGGCCAGCTTTTTTTGATTTGGGACCACTGTGCGCCGTCTCCTTCCTGTTGAATGCGTCAGAGATGAAATCAACTACACTATGAATTTCCTGCGTCGTGAAGTGTAGTTTTCTGATTCCATACTGCTCCTCCGGCAATATGTCGTTAGTTTCTACGTATTCTGAAACGAACGGCACCACCGCCCTTTCCAAGAGTTTTCCTAAATTAGAAAGAAGATACAATGGCCTCATATAATCTGGATTGAGCGTCTTCCCTCCTTTTTTAGGGATGCACTTTATCATAGTTCTTTTCCATACTTTAGGATAGCACTTTGTTTGCATCCATTTATTCACTATTTCTACTATATACTCCCCCACTTCAACAGGGATTTGAGTACCAATAAACTTGACTATGACAGGCTTCACTTCATAGAATTTTCTTAATGTCTGTATTCATGAAAAAGTAACAAACTTTTTGCTTTTCTACATCATTTTGTGCGCTCGCAATTTTTTAAATGTACGCACCACTTTTATGTAATTTTCAGCATTCGTTCATATTTAGACAAATAATAGCGGAATAGTGGAATAGAAGGAATTTTCTTATTTAATATAGTTTGATGCTAACGTTTTCCACAAGGCTACGCCTGAGACTTTCACTATATTTTTGTGAAGTTCACTTTGTTCCCGAAGGAGAGGATGATGGGAAAGATAAAGAGGAAATGCCCAAAATAGAAGAGATAAACTCCCACCCACAATTTTCTTCAATGCGTGGGTTGGGTGGGAGGGAAAATACGTTGTGCGCAGAAATGCGGAAAGGGTTCTCTCCTTCCTCTTTCATCCGTTCTCTGCTAACCCTTATCCCCATCCCCTTATCCCCATCAACCGCAAACTCCGAGGGTGAAGAATGCGAACCGATGTTCCAGTGGATCCATTCCTGGTTCCCGTGTATGGTACCACTCTCCCGCTTCGCTCCTCGCACTCAACAACCGCCTTGAATTGCCTCTGGGCTCCCGACTCTCTGCACGACTCGATGAAGAGCAATTGTCATGTCACTGGCGCACTCATTTCATCCTCCGCTTTCTCCAACCCTCAGTCCCTCTTGCGAGAGAGGTGAGTGGAGAGGAGTAGCGGGCTCAAAGTACGACTTCCAACTCTGCATTCTCTACGTGACCAACCCACCAAACCACTATTCCTGTCCGGTTTCAGGAGAAACTAATTGAAAAAAAACTGATTTTATCAAGTGTATCTATAAATCCCGTAAAATTTATAATACATCTCCGTATAAATTTCTCCAACAAAAAAGAACAATGCTTTCTTTGGTTGGTAGGGAAAGGTTGTATGACTCATGTATTTTGAGTTACCCTTATGACCACAAAATACTTCATGTAAATAATTATTCAATATTAAAGCAATTTTCAGTAAAGTGCAACTTCAAGTGAGTCCATTATACCCATGGTCTCTTTAATTCTTCAATTCTTCATCATAAAAACTTAGAATTAGAATATACTAACATTAGTCGGTTAGAAATATTGATTTTTTGGCATAAAGGTGTAATATTTTTTTTTCCTCATAAAAGGCTCTTCCATCACCTTGATATATAGTTAGTATTATTTTTCAATATGCTAGAATTATATTTGCATTTATAAATGCAATGGAAAATTAATGTAAGCATTTTCATGTCCTTTTATATTCAAAAATATATTTTAAGTTCTTTTACGTCTACAAAAACGTTTGAAAGAAAGTAAGTACTTCATAAAAACATATTTGGAGTGAGCTCATATGAGGACCGGAAGCAGTGTGTTATAAAAACTCTGAGTAAAATAATAGATAACATTATTGGATACTTTTTGCGACGGTACAGCTTCTCAAAAACAATACTGGAACGAAAATTGATAAGGTAGACTCGCCAAGGATAAAGTACAAGGGACAAATCATGAAGGACGTCAAATTGAAGACCTACGTAATGAGAAATTACATTGCTACCTGGATGAGCGAATAGCTGTAGCGAAATTATTTTCGGTTTGATAACTACTGGCGTGGTTGATGTAAAAGTTCTGACATTGGTATGTTGAGACTTGCAGCTGGAAGAATTGTTTATATAGCTCATATACGTTCTACCGAGTCTCTCTAAGTTCTACTCGACGCGTCATTCAATTCCAATTCAGATATCCTATAAATTTGCGGCAGAGTGAACACAAATTTTCGAAGATACAAGTTGTGTAATGGAATAAGTTACAATTTGGATACTATGGAAGCTCAAAACCCTGAGCGTTTAAGCTTCTATTATTAAATTCGATTATTATTAAAAAAATCATTTGGAAGTGACGAAGGAAAGATAATTTAGCTACAAATTGGCACATGGCATGCTGCTTTGGTATATACTATTTGTTTACTCTAGAGTGTGCACCACACTCAAAAACGTTTTGATTGATTAAACCCACATTTTAAATCCGATCTCCACCTCGTTAGACTGAAAACCAAACAAAAAATGGAATGAATTAACTGTGCGAACTGCTCGAAGATATACGTTAACAAAAAGAGGAATAAAGTACAGTAAACTTTTAATGTTTTTAAATGCACAATGATATAGAGAGATAACTAAAGCATAATTCAAGAAAATACACGAAAATCACTCAAATATTTGCCCAAAATAGATAATTATACCTAGCATTATAAATTCAGATCAATTATTTTTTCTGCTGAGTTCAATCTCTCTTTCCATAAAATAATCAATTGCCTAAAAATAGCCATTCAAACTCATATCGATTTTTATGGAAAAAATAAATATGACAATCTTCCTCGCCTTAAGTTTTGCTGATGAATATTTATCAGAAAATGTTAAAGGAAAAAAAAACTTGGAAACTGCGCCAGCATAAAAAATACGACACAAGTCTCTCCCGCTTCCAATTATTATATTTTTCCAGCATTACTCCGCAGACACGCGGTAGTGTGCCAGAGGAATCTCCGTTTATTCTATTGGAGTACGAGGTGGTGGGTGGAGGGTGGAGACGAGGGGTAAGAAAGAATGAAAGCAAACAGGGAGAACGGTGGAAATGATTGGGGGCTGCGACGCCAGCGTCAGGGATCGGATTAAGAAAGACGGGAACGGATTGCGGACTGGGCAGGGGCAGCGTGGGTGGAAATGAAAGCCATGAAGGGCGAACAACAATAAACAGACGCAAGACCCTCACCACAGCCACCTTTTCCGCTATCGAGTGATACGTACGTGGCAAGATGAGAATGCTCCAGATGAGAAATGTTCTCTCCCTCGATCGTCTTAGAAGGGAAATGGACGTCTCATCGTCCTGGCGTAGGTATCGCAGAGTGTTTTGTTTAAGGAGGATGGGAGAGCAGGACGGCGAGTGAAGACGTGGGAGGGGAAACATTTTGAAACAACGAGCCCCAAGACACACGGTAATCGATTCCATCGTGAAACTAGTCACCATACGTACATAATGGTATTTTCCACATCTTGCACTATCGATAGGAGCCTAGAGAGTTCTTGGCGAGATACCCAACGCTTTGTTATTTCTAAAACCTTCCTTTATTGAGAAAAAAACTGATTTCTAATTCATTACGTCCTTGCCCGCACCTGTAAATTACATGTCTCGTCTAGATGAAATCTGATGCTCGGGGTAATGTCATGTTTAAGTTCAATTAGTTAATTTTCACATATTTTTTCATAACTTGTAACACAAGAGGCCATATATTGTACACAATACTAGCCTGGGTTGTACTCCTGAGTAAAGGCAGACTTGAAAGGCTGGAGGTTATGGAAAGAAATATTATAAGGTCTATATTCCATACCCCCCTCGTACATCAAACGAAAATTTGTACATAAACATGGGTCTAATAAAATTAAGACAACAAATAAAATCAATGGTAGAAGTATACTTTAAAAAACTTAAATATAGTGAAAATAAAAAAAATTAATCTTCTTGGGGAAGAAAAAGAGAGAGACTGGGACAAGTGCAAAAGGCATTTTTAATTTAAAGAGGCAATGGAGGCCAAATAAGGATAAAAAAAGAGGAAGGACATAGAGGAAAATCTTAGGAGAAAATAAAACTAAGAACTCGCTAAAAACGCTGCTCCACAGCAATTGGATCGCACTCTAATAACAATTTTAACAAACTAATAGACATATCTCCTGAAAGAAGAAAAAGAATAATTACATACGGAAAAATGTGACAAATGAAAGCGAAGGGCAAAGGGCTCCAAAAATAAAACATACCCTCGGAAGCATTCTTTTTCTGTTCGCTCAATATATTTTGAATTTAATTCACGACTGCCCACTCGGGACATGCACGTGGTGCGGTGCGCCATTGCGATGCTCATTTATTCTTTTTTGGGGCTCGCAATCAAGCGAACTTGTGTCCGGGACTCACAGCACCTGAATTCAAATCCTCCGCCTTATCCGTCCCTGCACTCCTCCATAATAAACAACGGCCAATTCAATCCGGGACGACCCGGAGTTGACGGTCAAGGGAGAGAAGCGCCGAGTCATCGGCCGAGTGGAGGAAGATGGACGGGAGGTGATGGTGGTGACACCATTGCGGCTCTCGCTTCCATTCACGCGAAACAAAAGACGACGCCCGTCCACTCCTCCGCGTCCCTTCTCCATACACATCCTATTTTCCCCTCCTTCCCTTTACTCCCTTGTTGATCATTCCACACTTCCTATCCATTCTTTCACCTTTAAATATGCCGTACCGCCATTCTCATTCCATGGCATTTTGATACATGCGCAATACTGGACCATTCATCAATCGTGAATGTTTCGAACTCAAGTTACATTCCGCTGCTGTTTCTGCTGATGAGGGCTTTTGATGATTGATGGGCCCAGGTATTTTCTTGCAGGATTCATACATTAACTTGACAGAGATGAATAAAAAGTGAAATGCGTTAAATAAGCTCATCTAAAATTTATTTCGTTGGCTAAATGATCTAAAAAAACGTTCCATTGGTCATATTTTAAATAATTACTTTACCTTAATAAATGCAATTTTAGCTATAGTATTACGAGTATGCTAAGTTCAATTTCCATACTTGAATTTTTTTTCATTACTTAAGTGTAAACTTTAAGCTTACATTAAAAAAATAATCTCTCCAGTGCATCATTTACTTTGCAAATGTAATGCCGAGTAGTCTAACTAATTTTCAACACCAACTCATAAACTGCAATATCCTATCTCTACTTTAGGTAACTTCACTGTAACATAGGATCTGATGAGGAAACATAGGGTCTAGTCAAGTTACTGACCCAAACAACTATACTCCACCCTAATTGGCCGTTGTAAAGTTAAATCTGAACGTAAGTTGGTCATACGCTTTGGCAGATGGCAGATAATTAAAAGACATGGGATTATTTTTACGATTTGCTTTAGGTATAAAATACGAAGTTACATACATTTGTAGAAAAATGCCATTCGTAAAGCAGTTTTGAACTCAATTTCACTAAATTAGATCATTTCAATTAGCAAGAATGAGGAATTACATGAGCAGCGAAATATAAAAATATTGTAGGTATTTTGTTAACGATTACAATGCAAATAAAAATGGCTCATTTTTCATAATATTATTCGAATGATATTATAAAAAGTAAGGCGTTTATTAAAATTTTAAAAATGGACATGAAGTTAGCTATGTGATTTGTACAAGGCAGAAAATGTGTAAAAGGCAAAAAACAAGCGAGTCACTAAAATACGCGCTCACCCAAAAAGGCTGGCTCCTTAAACACCCTCTGCTTATAGACGGATATGACTACGCAATGAAAACCTATATATGCAAATAATTCTAACTTTGCAGGTACATACGATTTATTACCACAAATCAGTTTAAGCAATCCGTAAATACAATTGCAAATAATATTGCAATGCAAAATAAATACAAATGCCGAACACATCTCCTGTTTCAATATATTCCAGGGAGAGTGTATTCATTAATTAGGGGAATGAAAGGCATGAGCCTTAGAAGTGAGATGGCGAATTTAGCGATGCCTGAAATAATAAACTCCCAAGCTGTTGCTCGTTTTTTTTATTTCTTTTTGGAGGATTAATGAGAACAGGAATAAAATATGTGGAGTACGAAACGAAATGAAAGCCGTTGATTGTCTGCCAGTAGTTCGTGCGTAAATGTAGATTATTAAGAAAATAAAACTGTTGGAGAGGATGAGAATTAATCGAGTTGGAGCAGTGAAAGAATAAAAATTGTAAAATGAGGACAAAGACAACACATAAAACAGGAACAATATTAAATGCAGCATTGTTTGTATTAACATTTCATCACCTACTAGATTCATCTAAAATGGCATAAAATGATCTGGGCGAGTATTTAAAACAATGAGGCGAATGGCAACGGATAAAGTTTAAGGGCAAGGATTAGTCAGCAAATGTATTATGCTTCAGTTTGCTCTTTTATTTGTTTTAAATTGGTTATTAGATGTTTCAATGTTTAAAATAAATTAAAACAAAAACCCATTCACACTTTACACAGCAACGTATTTTTCTAGCACAAATCAAAGAGTATTTCTGTTGATAAAACAACTTATATTTAACGAAAATGGATTACCAATGAGGAAGCAGTACCAGAAATCATTCATGTGAATTGTTGCGCAATAAGCCTCAGATGCATGGAACACTGGAGAGCTGTAACAGAAAATAGCAGAGGCTTAATAATCTTGGTCCAAGAAGCTGATGGTGACGGTCAAGTGGTCGGACAGTATTAGACACACGAGGAAGTTCACAGAAGAAGAACAAAAAAAGGAGAAAGACAAATGGAGCACTCTCCGGAAGACAAGGTCTAGATAGATCGGTTAATCCGTAGTTAACACAATAGAAGGGAAATCTCCGTGAGGAAGATCGATGGGCAAATACATGGGCCGACTAAAAGAACGAAGTATGAATCAAAAGAACCATAAGGGCACAAAGGACAGGAGGCAGAGGGGACACGGTGCAGTCCTCTTATTTTGATTCAATGGCTAATCATGATGATGAACAAAACATTAAGAAACGTTTTAACCTAATATGATAAAACGGATGTTTGTTAGCTTAAATTAAAAGGAAATACATTTACATAATTGCCCCGAAGATGATTTGGCAGCATATAAAAATTCATTTTTGGTGCAGAAGATGTTCTTTCATGCTTTCTGAATTTGGTGATGGTGGTTTTTTGTTGCACTGTTACTGATTTGTAACGGCTGATTATTATTATTATTATTTAATTTTTACACAAATAAATGATGTTTCAATGAAATATATTTTTTAAAGTTTGTTTACATTTTTCAAAGCATAGTTCAAAGAATATAAAAGTTCATGGAGATAGAAGGAGAGGATGGCATTTAGCAAAAATATTCACGACAACGATGGTTAATTTTGGCGTTAGAGTTTCCAGGTTTTCAACTTTCATACATAACTACATTTAAAATCACTGTCGCAAATAGCGCTCTGATAAGCATGAAAAATCGGACAGTTGAAATGTACGTAATTTACTTGCACTAGGTGCTAAGCTCAATCACGGATTATCTTATGCTAAAGTGAAAAGATAAAGATAAAGATAAAGAAATATTTATTGTTCTTGGACCCTTGGTCCACTAAGAACATACAAAGGTATACATTAGTATCAGAGCTCGAGTACACAGTAAATTGGATACATACAATAAATGATATAATAATGGTAACAAAAAATACAAGCATATTGAAAAATTAAATTTTTTCCTGTAATAGCATTTTATTGAACAGTATGTTTTTGAAAGCAATCAGCGATTTGGAGTTTTTGATTAGTTCGGGAGTACTATTCCATATCCTTGTCCCAACAACAGAAAAGGATTTATTAAATGTAGTGGTTCGGTGTAGTGGGACAATTAAAAAATCTGGTGACATTCGAGTTGCAACATTTCGATTTTTCTCTTTAGACTGAAAAAATTGCATGATATATTCAGGCTGTTGACAATTGAAAAGTTTATATAAAAAGGAGGCAAGCATGTATTCCCTCCTTGTTTTAGCTTTAAGCCATTCTAACTTAGAAAAATAAGGGGATATATGATCATCTTTTTTAAGATCATAAATGAACCTGACACACATATTTAATTGTCGTTGAATCATGGTGTTAATCTCTTCAGTTAGGTCATGATAAACAAGGCAGCAGTAATCAATATGGGGGAATATTAGCGAGGATACCAGTTGCTTGCGGGTATGAGAGGGCAAAAGGTTTTTATGAATTTTTAGCTGAAACAGGATCATGTTAATCTTATTGCTGATGGCTTGAACATGGTTTTGCCAAGACAAATTGGGCATCAATATGACCCCAAGATTTTTAACGGAGTTTGCATATGATATTTCCGCCTCACCAACAATAATCTTTGGCAAAACATCAAAGTCAACATGTTTGAGTAGTTTTGAGGTACCGAGTAACATAGACTTTGTTTTTCTGGGGTTAAGCACAAAGTTATTGTCTACAGCCCATGAATTGATGGCTTGAACATCCTGATTGACTTTGGAAATTGCATCATTCAGCTCATGTAAATGGCAGTGATGATAAATCTGTAAGTCGTCAGCATATAAAAGGTATTTACAATTTATAATACACTTGGGCAGATCAAGGACATACAAGGAAAATAGGAGAGGACCAAGAACTGACCCTTGCGGGACACCACAATGGACGGTGGTCCATTGCGATGTATTCCCATTCGCGTCCTCGACTGCCTGTTGGCAATCTTTTAGATAGGAGTAAAACCAGTTAAGTGTGGAACAGGAAAAATTAAGGTTTTTCAACTTGTTGAGAAGTTTGGCGTGATTAACAAGACCAAAAGCATTGGTAAAATCAAATAAAACCAGAATTGTGACCATCCGTTTATCAATTCCTCGACGTACATCATCCGTTAATTTGAGTAGCGCTGTTTGCGTAGAGAAGTTTTTCCGAAATCCAGATTGATATGGATCATTCAAGTTGTTTTGGTTCAGATAATTCGTAACCTGCTGAAAAACAATCCTTTCTAAGCATTTAGAAAGAGAGCACAAAATAGAGATTGGTCGATAATCACTGGGAGAAGTTGGTTTTTTAACCTTTTGAATTGGAGTAATAAGTGATGATTTCCATATAATCGGAAATTCAGATGTTCAGATCTTCATGTTCTTTAGGGTGAAAGAGCCCTAATCCTTACATTTGAGAAAACTATATCAGAAAGGAGTGTAAAATCCATGCTTTGGTGGATGATACAAGACTAAATGAAAGATGAATCGATTCCGATTTGAAGTTTAAAAAATATTTATTGGAAGAGAAAAACTAGCTGAAATAAGGATATTGTGTATACTAACGAAAAACATATTAACCGAAGTACTAAATGGTATTAATTGATTGATGTTTTTTCTTCATGTTCCTTCCTTCTTCATAAACTTGAGACACTATAGGTGCAGCAGTTTTGTCAGTTAAATGCAATGAACTACAACCTTTTCAATGATAAGTTATGTTCAAGTTATGTTCACACTTTTAGCTCAATTTAATGACCAGCTCACCTTGGAGCTAAGTCCGATAAGTTACTCCTAAAATTATACGCAATCCAACCTTACAATCAAAGTGTATTGCAGATATATCAGGCGCAGATGATCCAGTACGATACCCAGAATGTAGCCACTTGATGTTTTCCACTTTCGAAAAGAAACTTACTTCCATTTGTTTCGATGAATTAATATTTTATCTTGGTATTTCTCTTATTAATTTTGTTCTATATACTGTTCCTATCATGTATTTTCTGGAGTGTGGGTTTACATTCATCGCACAGAAAGGCTTAAAAAGTGGTGACATAATACGAAGCGTGTTTTTTTAAACTAAGAACCGTTTTGAAAAAAAAGCATGCATAAATTTCTTAACAATTCTGTTTTAAATGAAAGCCTGTACCATAGTAAAACTTGAAAATCAATAATTTGTACGATACATATCAAGAGAGAATAAATGGAACTATACGATACGATAGCTTAGGTGATAGTGAAGCAGTTAAAAAGCCATATTGACTGTGTTGGTTGGGTAGCAAATTCAATGGGAACATTGTTCGACAGGAATCGTTTAGGTTTATTAGTGGCGGTATTGTCTAGGTACCGAAATGATTTAATTAGAAATTAAAAAAGTAGGTATATGTAAAATAATTTCAAAAGTAGCACAGCAATAATGATAAATATTTTCAATTAGCTGCATACCATTGCAAAGTTACAAGCTTTACTTTCTTATGTCAAGACCAAATTTATTCATTAAATCCATGAATTATGAAAATATCGTATTTATAAGTCATCGTGACAAAACAATGTGGATATCAGTAGAGGTTTTTGC
This sequence comes from Pyrrhosoma nymphula, assembly GCA_963573305.1. NCBI lineage: Eukaryota > Metazoa > Arthropoda > Insecta > Odonata > Coenagrionidae > Pyrrhosoma > Pyrrhosoma nymphula. Next base: position 203,362,832 of record OY754327.1, on the reverse strand, counting down.
GATCAAGGCATGCATGGTAATTTTATATCATGCACATTTTAATTCCAAGATCACTCCGTGATATAATAAGAAAAGAGTAGCCATAAAAAGGGTTAAATTCTATCACAAAATAAAAACAGTTTTATAACCAGTTTGTGCGTCAAAAGTGTAAACAAATAGCTGAGATTTTCAAAATGCATGAAGTCCCTTTGTGGCAACATGCGACAAGTATTCGAATTCGTATTACCAATGAAAAAAGTTCTAATAGTCTTCATCGCCAGAGAATCGATATCCATGAGAGAAAACATCGATCAAATACTTCGAAGAAGTAGAAATGTTGTTGGTTGAGTTGATTTCCGCTAATTTCTCTTTATTGGACCTCAAGAGGTAACGCCCGACCATATGATGCAGTTTTAAATGAGGCAACGATTCACCTAATTAAGTGATTATTTTACACTGACTGAGCCCTTAATTTATTCTTATTGAGTTCCAAGATTGGTGTTCATTTCTTCTATGGCTTCCAATTAGCTACCTTAACAAAATACTCATAAATGAAAAAAGAATCACTCTCAACGATATTCAACAGAAATCGATCATTCTAAAGGATCCTCGAGAGAAGGTCATCGTTGTGAATAATCACGGAACAAGGAAGATAAAACAGGAAAAAGTGTTCCTAACATCTCCTGTAACATTGTAAAAATATTTATACTTATACCACAAATTTAAATTTTTTAGTAAAATGTGCCTAAAACACATGCATTATGCACCTGCAGAGGAACAAGCGAACGAATAATTTATACGTTGTGACAATTCTGAACGTGATATGATTAATCGGTCCAATGTGTTATTTACAATATTGATTGAATAAAAATAATAAGAGGCTTGATTTTTAGAATAGAGCCTATACCAAGAAGTGCTTCAAATACGCCAAAGTGACCTAAATATCAAGTTATTCGACTGCTTAAAATAGAAATGTAAAATAATAAACAAGTTTAAAGCCAGTGAGAACTTACATACAATGTGTTTACGATTGTCATTTTTCATTGTTATTTAGCATGCTCAAAATTAACTTATTCAAATGTGAATAAAATACGAATTCCATAATATTTCTCGATACATGAATTAAATTCGCTGAAAACACTCACATATACCCTAAAGCGTCAATGATCTCAAAGATTCATTACGGTTTGGACATCCATCCTTAGTGTTCCTATTTAATGGTAGCTTGGACTTTGCTTCACCCAATATAAAGGCGAATAAGTTATAATAAAAATATCAGCCAAAATGCTTAAACGCCAGGTAAATATTCCACCGTTAGGCTCCACACGAATTGGGATGAAAGAACCTCCTATTCATTTCGAATGATGCTGCCTCTGTCATCAAGTTGCCAACAGTAAGTGAGACATTTCTTTAGCTGCCGAAGATCGTGATACTTGAAGTACTAGTACAACAGAATGAGAGAAAGGAAGAAAGATGGGATTTATGGAAAATACTTAAAGAAGACGAGAGTAAGATCGTCTGGCTCCAACGACGCGAAATCCCTGATAAACCGATCGACTAGTTGGAGATGGAACTGAAGAGTCTTAGTTCACCAAAAGGCTCTCCTCATTCCATTCGCTCCTGTCGGCTATGCCTTTAAGGGAAGGACGAGTAAGGGACAGAACTAACCCTAAGACATACAGTATACTCCCTCTCCCAACAACTCCCCTCCCAACCCCATTTGTTCACCTGCCACTACTCACAAAGAGGCCGCGAAGGTTAACATCTTCGGCGTCAGCAACCGCATAGTGTGTTTTGAAGGCCACGAAATGAAAGCAGAGATGGGCAACCCACATGGGAGATATCAAGAAAAATATCACTGTATCAGATTCCAATATTTATCACTTTCCACGACAGAGGGTGTTCTATATCGGCGCATTGGATTTCGGATTCTCATCGAGTTTACGAATTAGACGCACTTAGCATAACCTGAGGTACAACTTCGTTTCTTAAACTGAAATCTTATTGATTTCTATTTCACCGTTTCCTTTCGACATAAGCCCAGTCAAGAAGTATAGACATGTATCCAAATAGTCTTTATTTCTCATGTCCTTTGTAATACCCTTCACTTCGATGCTTCTTTTGCTTCCGTCAAATACATCAATTGCTTCTGAGCGCAATTTCACTCCCGTTAATCCGATTATCTTCTTGATTTATCTTGAGAAACACTCAGCTATCACTTTCTCTCATGCCAACCTTTTTTCTAATCTGCATTTAATTTCTCATTTTACTCCCAACAAATTCAATAGACACGAGCAATTTCTTGAAGGTCACTACAACAGATTTTTAACTCAATCAACATTTACGCACACACTATTTCCAATAGCACAGCAAATTTCATTCCCCATTTCCACAGAATGAGCTGGGTGAATTAATTACATTATAATATACAGGGACTTGTGCTTCATTCGGCGAACACCCATTCTTTAAATGCTTCAAATACCTCCATGATCCTTCTTGCAACTGAATATTATTCCAGTTTACTCGGAACCTTGATGAGGACACTGAATGGGAACAAAGACGTAGAGACATTCATCTTTTGACAAAACAACTCATAAATAAAAACTCTTGGCAATTAATCACAAATTATAATTTAAAAATACACCAATGATGAAAACGTGAACGGGCAGAACATTGCGTATCCTACATTATGTAAAAATATAATGCACATATAAAACCGTAGGAGATCAGGGAAGAAATTAAAGGTGTGAAAAGACGCAAGCAGAGTGAGGGTTTTTTTCTATTTACTCATCAAGGATATAATATACATTTAATTAATTCCTCAAATATCTGGTTGAAAATGGAAAATCAACATAAAAATTGTTATTTAATGATTTTACCCACAAGAGAAAATACAAAGAGCGGATGTTCGCCGGACAACGCCCTTTCCAATGAGATATATCTAGCTGGATTCCCTTTAGACTTTTGAGTGAGTAAGTGGCAACAACTGAAATTTTAACTATAATTTATTTAAAATTTTTGATTTGTTTCCGACAAATATGGCGTAGAGTAAGATTATTTCTTACCATAACCAGCCTGCACGTGATATTGCGTTGGAACACACACGTGACTATTACTGTGTACTTACGTGACAGGATTAAAATGATTTTGTTCTGTTGTGTGCAAATTGGGAAGATCTGTTTCATTAATTAACGTCGGGAGCTGTCAATCATTCTTGGTTAAAAATGAATTTATAAAATGAAACTCTACAATTTTAGAGAAATTTCATCGTCAAATATGAAAGAGGTCGGAATTTGGAGAAGAAAGATCCATTGTACTCTGAACAATATATAAGGGGAAGTAGTGCCTCGGGAAATAATACCCGTTTTATGATTCCGGGAACACTGGCAAGCCCTTCAAGAGAAGATGCAGTTTTTTACTGGCTCTCACGTCACCTCCCTTTTAGATTTACTCTTTCATACCCAATCACCTATACTGTCACTACCACGTTCAGGAAAAAGAAAACTATAACAACATACATCCTTGTCATTTTACCCTATTTCTCATGCCCTTCCGTGTTTTCCACGTTTTGAAAAGAAGACGGAACGAAATATGTTTTCATGAAAACCATTTTTTCACGAATTTGAATTTGAGACGATTAATTAATGCCCGTCACCATGAAAAATGCGGAGACGAAAGTCGACGATGCAGGCCTTTCAAGCGACCGATCGTGTTTCTCAAAATGCCTCTCACGGGACGATCCATCTTACTGACCTCCTCTGAACACTTATCAACTAATCGTCGATTAACGAGAGGTTGGTGAAACCGGACCATATTTTGTCAGAGGTGAGGAGGGAAAGTGAAACATATTCTCATACATTTAAAGTCAAGGTGATATTTGACTCAACATTTATATACCACTTGATTTGAAAGCATTTACTTCTCCAGTATGCTGCGCGAAGTTTGGATTCTTTTAAGGGAGTGAGCACAAAGAAAAATACACATTCTTGCCATAAGTGTTCAGAGCCGCCCTTTGCATTTTTAAGCCTCGGTTGTAAGTATTGAGTGGGGCCCCAGTAAATAAAAAAACTTAATACTTATTGAAGTTATGATGGAGTTCCCTATCTGAGTCATTTGGCACTCAGACCTGTGAGTCCACTGCGTCAATCATCTTCATAAATGCTTACATCTGGAGCTCTATGACATAATTCCGATAGGCCTGGATGTCCCTAATGGGGCAAGTCCTGTTGCTCTTAAGTTCCAGGAAGGGAGTACCCGGATAATGATTCATGGCCCAAGCGATTGATAGGTTAGTGGTTTCCTCATCCTCTTTGAACAAACTGCAACTTAGTGTATCTTCCTGTCCTATGTTTGGAGGTTCCTCTTGACTCATTAGTGCCTTGGTAACAATGCTATACATTCTGACATAAGTTTCCGCGGTGTTTCATGATTAAGTAATGTTGTATGGCTTCCGGTGTTCCACCGCATTGTTTGTTTTCCATGACGACAGTTTTGTCATCGTTCCAGAGGTCATCTTCAGTTCGAAATGATTCCGTGAACTAACTAACTAACGTGTTTATCGCAATGTCGGACATGGCCCCCGGTATAGGGTTGCACCTCTTCGGGGGAGGCTTGCGTCTCACTAAAATCCAGCACACCCAATCACCTTAACCGAAAAGGAACGAACGGAGCAAGCGATGGACCGGGAAGGTGCAGAGCCAAGCCCGCCGCAAGGACCCCAGACAACCCTGGAAAACTCCAAGCCGCCCATCCGCCACCCAGACCGAAAAGGAAGAGCCAGGCGCACCCCCGCGCCCCCCCCCCCCTTCCCCACGCGGAGACACGCTTGGGCGCCGACCATTCCTACTCCCTACTCTGAGAAAGGTGGATGCCAATACCACCGAAATATTGGAAGTTTTAATTTGTGTCTTTCGCTTGTTTCTATGTTTTTATCGACCTGTTTTTATGTTTTTCTTGGCATATTTTATATTTATCACTCGAGTAATTCTTCAAGAAGTTCTATACAATATATATATATATATATATATATATATATGAAAGCTCTTATTACACTCACAAAAGAAATATTTATAGGATGATACCACGGCATCTACTAAAAATATCATTCTTTTTCCACTACAATTTCAAAACTTGTAATCCTCACGTTGGACTACGTAATATATCCGATGATGTATGACAAAAATCCACCTAAATAGTAGCTTAGAGATATGCATTACTTACTCTATGGTTGCAGCCACCTACGTACGATGTACTTTTAATTATGATGGCTATGTTAGTTCAGCGTCTTCAAAGATTAAAAATAATGATCCCTAATGTGTAAATGGTACCACTGGGCCGCTCTTAGTGACATTTTATGCCTGTTCATTCCTCCAAAAGCCCCTAATATCTCTGACTGAAAAGGATCTTTTTCAACATTCGGTATATTCTGATATAAGCACAGAGGAATAATCCAGATGAACCAGCAGTTATGGTATCTACACTGTTTCAAGTGAGGCGATTTCATTCGAATATCACCCTTCAGATATCCGCATGATGAAAAAAGTTAAAAACGTGCCTTAACCTTTTGGAGAGGATAGGGAAAGAGATTAAGGGGGAAAGAAACACCCACACGTGTAGGCGTCCCCTGCCTGAGTCTGGAGCCGATGGATCGGATAACGTAAAATCAGAGGAAAGCTCCTCACTCCCACGCCATATCCCGATCGCATTCTCCATTTATATCCAATGAAGAGGAAAGCGCAAGATTAGGGTAAGGATATAGGTTCCTCAATTATTCTTTGTGCTGGTGTATTTCAGAAACAATAAAATGATATTCAAGGTACATAACATGATACTCTAAGGGAGGAATGTCCTTGAGGTGATATATTCGCAAAATAAGTTGGTTCTCTTTTTTACTTCTGACGTGTCGTTTTCGACGATTTCCAAAATCGTTTCCAAAAATGAAGTTTGAAGATAATCTTCAATTCTTTAGCAAAAAAACCTAGCAAGAAGTCATTTCTTTTTCGTTTTTGGAATGTCTTCAGTTCAAAGTTTTGGGTCCATTAATTAAACCCAATTATTATAACTATTAATGACGTTAATAACCATCAAATTCGTGGTCAGGAATCCGAATACATTATGAATTGGAAAATTCAGAAATGTTTCAGCTGAATTGAGAGTGAATGGAATTTTGGCCAGCTGTTTTGGGATTCCAACCACATAAACATTAAACCACTTAAATATTAAATGAGTAAATTAAAAATTGATAAATTGAACAAATATTTCACTTCAAGTTTTAAGCAACATGTGAGCATTTTTTTAAGTATGAAAAAACAGCCGAACGCTTCACGAGCAAAAGTATTATCGTATTTAAAGTTTGATGATTTTGTCTTGAATTTGACGGCTTATTTAGGTCCATAGGAATCACCAAAATTTTAAATGGCTACAGCTCCCCACTCTGTACTAACTCTAATATCTGACTTAACCATTTACACATTCCAAAAAAAGATACTGGTTCCGCCATTTTGTTTCAGAGAGCTTCCTGTCGGTCTACGTAAAAACTCAATTTGGATTAAAGACCAAAAAAACATATAAATGAGAAAAAATCGTCCTTTTACATTTTAAAAGCAACGAAAATATAAATATTCGCCAGCTTTTTTCGATTTCCGCCCTCTTTGTGTCAGTTCCATAGACACATATTCCAATTATTAACCATGGGGTAAGATAGCATTTGTCGAAAGTTTAGTGCCTCATTTTCTAAATAAATTCAAATAAAATGTATTACGAAGCTATACCGAATATAAAGCACGTTTAAATGCTTGTATGGAAGCTGTGGGTCAGTAACTTTTTCCCATGGACGAGAAAAAGGAACTCCTTACAAGAGTGAGTGTTCTTTCTAAGTGTTTTACTTTATTACGTGCGTCACAGCTAGTGACACTGTTTTATTATTATATTGTGCTACGCGCATCATTTCTTACATTATCATTACATATATATATATATATATATATATATATATATATATATATATATATATATATATATATATTCATTCATTCATTACAGTAATCTACCGGTTAGAGGTAGGTTGTGATGAAAGTCAGAGAATATCCAACGAACTCTTACACGTGCTGTGCCCTTTCTACCTCTTGTATTTCTTTCTTCATCTCAGCATAAGTCCTACCTTTCTTCATCCCGTCCATAAAACCGATTCTCTTCCTTCCCCTTCCCCGCTTACCCAACATCCTTCCCTCTATCACGGCCTTCAGCAACCCATCGTCCCTCATTACTGCTTCCAGCCACCTACCCTGTCTTCCCCTAATCTCATCTATAAGTTTCCTCTCCTCGCCCACTATGCCAAGCACTTCCTCATTTGTCTTCCTTTCCGTCCACCGCACCTTCTCCATCCTCCTCCACACCCACATCTCAAAAGCCTTCAGCCTATTTTCGTCTTCCTTTCTCAAGGTCCACGTTTCCGCCCCATACAACGCCACACTCCATATCAAGCTCTTTACCAACCTCTTTTTTACACCCTTACTTAAGGTCCCCGTCATCAGCTCCCTTCTATTATTGAACGCTTCCTTCGCTAGCGCTATTCTCCTCCTAATGTCTTTGCTACTATGTCCTGTTTCTTCTAGCGTACTACCCAAGTAATTAAATTGTTCTACTTGCTCCAGTTTGTGACTTCCTACTCTTATCACCAGCTTCGCTTTCTTTGTCCTACCGAATCTCATTACTTTTGTTTTCCTATTATTTATCTTCATTCCGTATTTCTCACACTGCTTTTCCAGTGCATCTACTAAAGTTTGCAGTCCTTTCGATGACCGACTGACCAACGCCTGGTCGTCTGCAAATCTAACAGACTTTATCCACTGGCCTCCTACTTTCATTCCCACATCTAGCTCATCCCATGCCTCTCTTACCATTTCGCAGCATAGATGTTAAAAAGTAAAGGCGACAACGGGCATCCTTGTCGCACCCCGAGACCTATAACTGCCCACCCTGATTCACCGTCCGCTACCCTTACCTGAGCCCTCTGCCCCATATATAAGTTTCGGATGAGTCTTCTATCACGGCAATCTATTCCTATTTTCCCCAGTATCTGCATTAGTTTCTCCCAGTTTACTCTGTCAAACGCCTTTTCGAAATCTACAAAACAAGCGAAAACATCCTGATTATGCTCTATGTTTCTATCTATAAGTGTTTACATTACCGCTATCGCATCTCTGGTTCCCCTCCCCTTCCTAAACCCAAATTGGTCATCGCCTAAATATCAGTTTGCTCTGCTCTCCAACCTTCTATTTAGTATTCTAAGCAACATTTTGCTGCGTGCGAAATTAAGCTGATTGTTCTATACTCCTCGCATTCTGACGCTTTCGTCTTCTTCGGGATAGGTATTAATACTGTTTTCACGAAATCCTCTGGCCATACTCCTTCCTCGTAGATCCTGCGAATAAGTTCGAAAAACGATTTTCTCCCCTTACTACCTAGATTCTTCAGTAGCTCCGAAGGTAGGTTATCGGTTCCCACGGCTTTTCTACCCTTCATCTCTCTTAATGCCCTCCTTATTTCACTCTCAAGTAACTCTGGTCCGAGGCTATCCTTATCTATTGTTCCTTCATCCTCTAGATCTAGGCTGAGGGGTCTATTCTCGCTGTCATATAGCTCATCTACGTATTCTCTCCATCGTTCTTGGATATCTTCCTGTTCGATTAATATCTTCCCTGTTTTGTCCTTAACCTTTCGTATCGCTTGACCTCTCTTACCGCCCGATAACATTTTCACCTTGGCGTACAAAGCGCCCACTTCCCCCTCCTCCTGCATCTTTTCCATTTGCTCAAATTGTCCCTTCCACCAGTTTTCTTTTGCCCGATTGGTCACACGCCTGAGTTTATTATTCAATTCCTTGTACCTCCTCTTCCCTACGTCGGTGTTCACGTTTTTCCATATCCTTCTCTCCTCCATTTTCTTTATCATTTCTTCTGTTACCCACTGCTTCTTAACCCTCTTCTTTTCCACCGTTCCTATTGTTTTCTCTGCCGCTCCTGCGATGCCTGTTTTTAAAACCTCCCATCTCTTCTCTATGGTTCCCATCCGCTTCTCTTCACCTATGTTCTTTTCTACTAGCTCTTGGTATTCCCTCCTTTTCCACCCTTTCAATGCTTCAAGGTTCCACCTCTTTATCTTCCTACCTTTACAAAGCCTTTTGAATCTTACTTCACACTTCATCATCACCAAGTTATTATCCGAGTCCGCATCCGCCCCTGGATAGCTACGAGAGTTTTTTACACTATTCCTAAATCTCTGCCTAACCATTATATAATCAATTTGGTATCTCCCAGTATCACCCGGCATTTTCCATGTGTACCTACGCCTGGGGTGATGTTTAAACCAAGTGTTTGTCACTACTAATTTATTTCTTCTACAAAATTCAACTGCCTTTTCCCCGCGATCATTTCTTCTTCCTAGCCCAAACCCTCCTACTTCTAATCCGTCCCTCTCTTCTCCCACCACTGCATTCCAGTCACCCATCACTATCAGGTTTTTCTTCCCCGGCACTTCTCTAATTATTTCTTCTACTTGCTCGTACACCTCTTCCACCTCTTCCTCCCTATGGTTGCTCGTAGGCATGTATACCTGGACCAGTACGAAATTCGTCGGCCGAGCTTTTATTTCTACCACTAGTATCCTGTCGTTCACCTGTTCAATGTTTACCACCCTCAGTCCCAACTTTGTGTTTAGTACCATGCCTACTTTGCCAACTTTGTGTTTAGTACCCGTTGACTCTCATCTCCCCCACTATAGATCACCCTGTAGTTATCACTCCAATAGTCCCCGCTATCCTTCCATCTAACCTCGCACAATCCCAAAGCATCTATTTTTCCTTTTTCCATTTCCTGCTTAATATTTTCAAGCTTCCCGGCCCTCATCATGGTCCTTACGTTCCAAGTTCCTATTTTTACCACTGTTTTCCTCCTCCTCTTTTTCTTCTTCTTTTCCCTCCTTTCCCTTGTATCTTCTGATGATGTTGCTGTGCAAGGATTTCGTGTGATGACGACCGCGGAGGCCTTGCCTCCCCCGCTGCCGGGCACGACACCCGCCCTAGTGGGCGGCGTCCCGTAGTTGCCAGGAATCAGATCTCTTTGAATGACTTTCATGTTCTGGGAGGTGATAGTTGAGAGGTATCCCACGCGACTCAACGGTATTTTTAACGTGACACCATCACGGAACTACCTTTCGTGCATGTGCATCGTCGCCGAGAGCGATTTTCTACCAAGACATTATATATATATATATATATATATATATATATATATATATATATATATATATATATATATATATACAGTATGCCAAGAGGGTGGCCGATAAAAAATATAAACACGGAAAAAAGAACACTTACAGATAAAAACATCCGATATTTCGGTGAAGACTAGCTCCACCTTTCTCAAGGTTTAAAGTAGGAATGAAGAAAAGGAGAGAGATTGAGGTATGGGATGGGAAAGAGGAGGAGACGAAGGTGTAAGAGGGGAAGGAGGGGAAAGAGGGAGAGAGGAAGGTGTAAGAGGGGAAGGAGGGGAAAGACGAAGAGCGGGGAGAGGGCGTGGAGGAATCAGGGAGAGATGAGATGAGGGGGAGGGAGAAACTAGTGTGATTTATTGAGTCCAGCGGGCAACGCCCTGCTCCTCATATTCCCAGCTCTGAGTTCCTTCTTGATCTTTCCAATTTCATCCTAACCCACAACGCTTTCTCTTTCAATAACAAATTCTTTCTTCAAATTAAAGGATGCGCTATGGGTAGTCGCTTCAGTCCTTCCTACGCCAACCTTTTCCTTGGACTTTTTGAACAATCTTTTCTATCTTCATGCTCACTAAAACCTCTTCTCTGGCTTCGTTACATTGACGACATCTTCCTTCTATGGCCACATGGTATTCATTCTCTCAACTCTTTCATTTCCTCCCTCAACGCCTCCTCTCCCCTCTCCTTTACTTCTAACATCTCTGCCTCTAACGTCATCTTTCTAGACGTAAACGTCTCCCTCTCTGACCGCAAATTTAGCACTTCCGTGCATATCAAGCCCACCAACCAACAACAATACCTCCATTATAACAGCTGCCACCCCTCCCATACTAAACGTTCCCTCCCCTACTCCCTTTCTATTCGTGTGTAACGGGTAAAGTGCGCCTTTTCAGGCCCCACTTGTTTTGGGGCTGACGCACGGCCTCGCCGAGAGGGGTCGCCTCGGAGAAGAGGAGAGGAGTGCGGAGGAAGAGAGGGAGTCGCGGCAGTCGGGACGGAGCTCGGGTGGAGAGCAGAGAGGGTGGACTCGGCAGATTCCCGTGGAGTGTATTTTTCGGCAGATTCCCGTGGAGTGTATTTTTCGGCAGATTCCCGTGGAGTGTATTTTTTTCGTGACAATAAATTAAGTTTACGTTACATGGCGCCCAACGTGGGGCTCGACATCATTCTGTAAGTAAGAATTTACAACTAGTGTACTATCAAGTGTTATTTTGTGGAACGGCCAGCTGATTTAGTGTTCTAGTTAGTTTTTCGCTTTCCAAACCCCTCGTTCCTATACCACGGTCCAACCTCATCCTGTAGATTAATGCCCCGACGGACCTCGGAGGCGAGAAGACATAGTACCTTTACCTTAATCCTTTGGCATAGGGAATTATTTGCACGTAATGGCTGTTCCAGCAAGGACTAGTTGGATTAATGTCCTTTCGAAGGAGGACGCAGTGCAATGGTGTAACAGGTTCGCATTAGACCATTCCGGAACTTTGGATGAAGTCAGGCGACGGTTGAGGGATCGAGTAAGAGAGATTCATGCCGCGAGCGTATCGGAGGAAGAAGCGGGAGGGGTTTCAACGCCAATGCGTGTAACAGATCAATTGGCTGAACTAATAGATGCCCTGACGCGGTTCTCCCCTCATAGTCCTGATCGCGATGAAGCACGTTTGCGAGGGTTGACGAGTGATATTTGTCGTTGGAATTTACGGTTTGACGGTGATGAGAGTGAAAGTGTAAATCTCTTTTTGGAACGCGCCGACGCCTTTAAAGAATACAAAAGGGTTTCAGACGAGGAAATGTGGGGTTTAGTTCCGGAAATGATCGGAATGAAGGTGACTCAATGGCTCCGAGCAAACCTATTTAGTATATCCACTTGGGGAGAGTTCAAAAGAGAAATAAAAAGGGCGTACTTGCCGGTCGGGTACGATATTAGACTAAAGAAGGATATGTTTGCCCGCACGCAAGGGGAAGGGGAGAGGATAAATGAATTCGTTACGGTGCTCAGAACGATGAATTCTAGGCTGGAGAATTCGTTAGAGGAAGGGGAACTACTCTCCTTAGCGCTAGATAATCTCCATCCGTTCTATTTAACCAAGATGACATTGCAGGGCATACATAATTTCACCGAACTCGTTAGCGTGGGAGCAGAAATAGAGGCTCGTCAAGAACGCTGTAAACTCTATCGCCCTCCTCCACGCCCCAATGAAATGGTTGATCGCGAGTTTGGCTATCTCCCAACGGTCGGACGCGAGGTACAGGGAGGCACTAATGCGACTAAGGCCGAATGTTGCTGGCGCTGTAGTAAAACGGAACACCTAGCTCGTTCATGCCCTGAGCCGCGAAAGTCCACCGATATATCTAAGAGGTCAGTTGTCGCGAGCGTGGATTTAAACGAGAACGCGACTCTCTAATCACGGGGTCAGAGAGTCGCTACTCCAACCCGTCGTCTAGAAACAAGGATTGGAAAGAGTGGGTGGAGACCGTTCGTGGCTTCATGAACTCTAAGGTCCAAGATCGTGTATGCTACGCAAAAGAGGGACGTTTTTTTGTGTCAGTCGAATTAAAGGGGCGTGAAGTGAAGGCGCTATTAGACACGGGGGCATCTATTTCCCTGGTCAATAAAGAGATCGCGAACTATCTCACGGATATGGGTGAACGTGCCTGTCCTTGCCATGACAAACATGTCGAGGTAGCTGACGGTCGAATAGTACCTTTAGACCCACCCATATGTACGTCTGTAAAAATTGGCTCTTTCGAATGGGTAAGCAAGCTATATGTTTTACCAGGGATGCCGTGTGAAATTCTGTTGGGGGCAGACTTTTTCTTCACATGTGGCCCCACAATACGTTTCGATAACGAAAAAGTATTGATTTTTACTGATGGAACCAAGGTCCCGGTAATGACATTCGGAGAGGACCCGCCTCTAAGAGGGTCGGCAGAGACCAACGACGTAGGAACGACCGAAGTGAATGATGAAACCGAGAAGTTTTTGGAGCGGGAGCTGGCACTTTTTCAAAGCGTACCTGGGAGAACTGACGTTATTCGTCACCGTATTGATACTGGAGACGCCGTCCCCATTAAACAAAGGTATTATCCTGTTTCTCCCAAAATTCAGGACGAAATTAATGGCCAAGTGGATGAAATGTTAAGGGACGGCGTAATAGAGCCATCTAAGAGCCCTTGGTCGTCCCCAATTATTCTGGTTCCTAAGAAGGACGGGTCGCGTAGGTTTGTGGTAGACTTTCGGAAGGTGAATGCCTTAAGCCGGAAGGATGCCTACCCACTACCGTATATTGCCACAATTCTCGACAGACTCAAGGGAGCCAAGTGGGTAAGCACTCTTGACTTAGAGAAGGGATATTGGCAAGTGGAAATGGAACCAGGAAGTAGGGATAAAACCGCGTTCACCGTACCGGGTAAGGGCCTTTTTCAGTTCCGTGTAATGCCGTTCGGATTGCACAGTGCCGGGGCCACCTTTCAAAGATTGATGGACACGGTGATCGGAGCAGAGTTGGAACCGTATTGTTTTACGTATTTGGATGACATTATAATTGTCAGTGAAACATATGAGGACCATGAGAAGATGCTTCACCGCGTCTTTGCTCTGCTCCGAAAGGCCGGATTGAAAATCAATCACCAAAAGTGTAGCTTCTTCAAGGAAAAGTTGAAATTCCTTGGGTACATAGTAGGTAACGGGAAACTCGAAGCCGATCCCGAGCGTATAGAATCCGTTCGAAGTTATCCTACCCCAAAAAACGCTATCGAACTAAAACGATTCTTGGGTTTTGTTGGATGGTATCGCAGGTTTATTCCGAATTTTGCTTCGGTGGCTGAGCCTCTGACCTTCTTGCTAAGAAAACGGTCTTCGTGGCAGTGGAAGGTGACTCAGGCGGCCGCTTTTAGCAAATTGAAAGAATATTTAACAAAAGCCCCGATATTAACTTGCCCTGATTTTAAGCTCCCGTTTATAATCCAATGTGATGCGTCGGAAGTCGGAGTAGGTGCGGTTCTGTGTCAGAAAACGGCCTCTGGTGAAAACGTGATTGCCTACGCTTCGCGAACTCTGAACCCGGCTGAAAGAAACTATAGCGTAACGGAGCGAGAGTGCCTCGCCGTACTATTCGCTATAATTAAATTTAAGGCTTATGTGGAAGGTTATCGGTTCGAAGTTATTACCGACCACGCTTCGTTGGTTTGGCTTCTGTCTTCCCAAAATCCGAAGGGGCGACTGGCTCGGTGGGTCACGCAACTCCAACAATATGATTTCGTTATCACCCATAGGAAAGGTAAATCGAATGTCGTCCCAGACGCGCTTTCGCGCATCTATTTTATCGGAACTCCCGAATGGGAGGGGAAAAAGGTCGCTGATCCTTGGTATTTAGAATTGTATAAGAGCTTAGAGAACCAGCCGGAATCAAATCCAGACTACGTAATAGTTGACGGCCAAATATACCATCATGGACACCGCAAAGGAGAGACTGGCTCCAAGGCCAAACTTGTTGTGCCCCTCGAGAGCCGACAAACTCTCTTAGTAGAAAATCACGATAAGCCCTATGCTGGACACTTAGGGCTTTACAAAACATATAACCGAGTGAGAAGGTTTTACTTCTGGCCCACACTACGGAGAGACGTAGCAAAATACGTGAGGAGTTGCGAGACCTGTCAAAGATATAAAACCGATAGGAGAAAAGGGGCTGGAGAAATGAGGGCGAAGAAGGACCTGACCCCCCCCTGGACTATTGTCGCGACAGATATCGTCGGACCCCTTCCGAGGTCGAGGTCAGGGAATAAATATGTATTGGTTTTTCTAGACACAAGTACGCGCTGGCCGATCGCTATTCCCTTGCGCTCTGTTAGGGCAGAAGATGTAACTAAACTGCTTCTTTGCAATGTCATTAACCACTGGGGGTGTCCAGAGATATTATTGTGTGATAACGGCCCCCAGTTCCGTTCGAAAATATTGCAGCGTGCTTGTGAAGCCTATGGAATTCAGCTTGCGCATATCGCACCCTACCATCCCCGCGCAAACCCCACGGAAAGGAGCATACAGACGTTGAAGTCTATGATCGCTATGTATTGTCGTGGCGCACAAAGAACTTGGGATGAGGGTATTCCCCATTTTATGTTTGCCTTGAGAACAGCCAAACAAGAGACTACTGGTTTCTCCCCGGCTGCTTTAAACTTGGGAAGGGAGCTTAGGGGACCGAACGAACCGTTCCGAGCTCTGAACGATTCAAAAGGCACTCCTTTTGAACCCACGGTCTACCACAAAGAATTGAAAGGCCGATTATCCAGGTATTATGAAAGCGCTGAAATGGCGATGCGAAAGGCAAGCGAGAGGCAAGCACGGTATTTCAATTTAAGGAGAAGGGACGTGGAGTATGAGATAGGGACTCTCGTATGGAAACGTAACCACATTTTATCAGATGCCTCTAAGTTCCGCGCCGAGAAATTAGAACCGAAATTCGAAGGTCCATACCGAGTCGTGAAGAAAGTGTCCCCAACAATTTACCGACTAGAATCTCTGCGAAGAAAGAACGAATGCACCGTTCACGTCGAAGACCTCCGACCCGTTATATAATGGTATTGGTTTTTTTTCAGAGGGGGAGCTGTGTAACGGGTAAAGTGCGCCTTTTCAGGCCCCACTTGTTTTGGGGCTGACGCACGGCCTCGCCGAGAGGGGTCGCCTCGGAGAAGAGGAGAGGAGTGCGGAGGAAGAGAGGGAGTCGCGGCAGTCGGGACGGAGCTCGGGTGGAGAGCAGAGAGGGTGGACTCGGCAGATTCCCGTGGAGTGTATTTTTCGGCAGATTCCCGTGGAGTGTATTTTTCGGCAGATTCCCGTGGAGTGTATTTTTTTCGTGACAATAAATTAAGTTTACGTTACACGTGGCCACCGAATTTGCAACAACCCTGACTCCCTTGATAAATTCCTTACTAACCTCCATCAATCTCTTCTTCGCAGAGGCTATCCAGAGCAACTTCTCAATAAAAAATCCTCAAAAAACCACACTCCCCCAAACTGCCTCCTACTAATAGCATTTCCCAACACAATATCTCCCTCTGTACCACCTACTTCCCAGGTGTGGACTCTATTAGGCGTATTATTAAAAACCTCTACCCTATCCTGTCGGACAACCTAACCACTTCTAAAATATTCCCCCAATGTCCCTCTCTCAGCTTCAGACGCCCCCCCAATCTATCCGCCATTTTCAATATTACCAAACCCCTGTCCAAATCACTCAAACCCACCAAATCCCTTCCCAACCCTTGCAACCGCCCGCGATGTAAAACTTGCCCCATCCTCATCATCCAGCCCTTGCCGGACAAGTTCCTCGCTTTTCCCCTCCCTTCTGTCCTCTCACCCTCCTGCACCACGCCTAACATTGTCTACATCCTCCTCTGTCAATACTGCCCTTCTTTCTACATTGGCTTATCCACCACTCCTCTCAATATTAGAATGAATGGGCACCGCTCGTCTTGTAACGATTGCCCATCCCTCTCTGTTTCTCTCCCTGTCGCCATTCACGTCTCCTCCCACAACTCCACTTTCAATAACACTTTTAAAGTCGGTCTACTTGCTTCCCTTCCCCCTTCTTCCTCTCCCCTTCAGCTCAAAGATCTTGAATCTTCTTGTATTTTAATCCACCACGCTTTCTCGCCCCCTGGACTCAATAAATCACACTAGTTTCTCCCTCCCCCTCATCTCATCTCTCCCTGCTTCCTCCACGCCCTCTCCCCGCTCTTCGTCTTTCCCCTCCTTCCCCTCTTACACCTTCCTCTCTCCCTCTTTCCCCTCCTTCCCCTCTTACACCTTCGTCTCCCCCTCTTTCCCCTCCCATACCTCAATCTCTCTCCTTTTCTTCATTCCTACTTTAAACCTTGAGAAAGGTGGAGCTAGTCTTCACCGAAATATCGGAAGTTTTTATCTGTAAGTGTTCTTTTTTCCGTGTTTATATTTTTTATCGGCCACCCTCTTGGCATACTGTATATTTATCACCCGAGTGATTCTCCTGGAAGTTTATATATATATATATATATATATATATATATATATATATATATATATATATATAAAACTATTTGAAGAATCACTTGAGAGATAAATATAAAATGAGGGTGGCCGGTCAAGCGAAAGACCCTTTGTAAGTGTCTTTCGCTTGTTTCTATATTTTTACCGACCACCCTCTTGGCATATTTTACATATATATATACCTGTTCCCCAGCCCTTCAGCCCTAATAAAACTCCTCTCGTAGCCCATCCTCCCCTCCAATCCACTCTTTTCCTCTGTGAAGCTCATCCGCAAGGGAAGGAAAATGAAATACACTTGATGTGGATCGGCTGTTACATGGTCGCGAGCATGCTCCGCTTTTTTCTTGTCATTTATGACCCTCTTCTACTTCTCCCACCTTTCAACGGTAGTCATCAAGAGAAAAAATACAATTTTTCCATTATCCACGAAACGAACTCTTCCACCACGGCTACGAAGGTTCTTCACTGCTATGACAGAAGGACGCATCCTGGGTATGTGAGGAGAGGGCGGAAAACATGCACGCATCCTCGCAGTTAAACAATAAACTAAGCCATTCCCTCTTAGCGATGGGCGAATAGCTACTATTCATTAATTTTACATTCGTTACTCATCCAGACCCGAAGTGACGAATGCTGATTATTAAATCTATTCGTTACTCATCACTTTTCGTAACTTGGAAGGTACTCGTTGATCCAAAATTCGGATCCATTCGACGACTCACTCAAGTAGGTGTTAACTATCCGTTGGATTCATTTGGTAAGTTGAATTTGAATAAGCAATCCGATTCGTTTGGGTAGTTTGGTTCGAATAAGTTTCCGTGTTCTATTTCTCACTAATACGTGATACGCCGAGTGAGATCGTTTATGAATAATCTTAGGTTTTCTCAATTAAATTCCCCCTCAGAAGGTTTTGTATCCATCTCTGGATGATATGCCGAACTTACAAAATTGATTATAAATTAAAACTCATGTGATGAGAAACTTGGTAACAAAATATTCCAAAAATGATCGTTTTTCGAACGATTCTATTTCGTAAAATACAGATGAAACAGGAAAATATGTTTACGCTTTTTAAGTGCGCAGTCTTTCCGATAAAATAAAATTTGATCGTCACTTTCTTAAATATCTGCAGAAAAATATTTGAAGCAGCGGGAAATAAGTGCACATTTACCCTTACACTCTATATTTTTAATGATCTTTTATGAATTCACTTATTACCATTTCCTCTAACTATAAAAAAGTATTTTTTCAACAGTTCTCCGATTCCAGATTCAAGGTAAGATTAAGTGGATGTGCATGTTCAGTGGACAGTTATCATCTACTTATCTCGATGGTAAATGTCCAACTCCAAACCAAAAATGGGTTTTTGAAAGGAATTATGCCCTTACCAGTACTATAATTATTCATGGATATGGCTTAAATAATAGTCACATAAAGGTTTAAATATCATTTAAAATATTTTTTTTAAATATTCTCTCGATATCATAGGTACCTACAATTTATTGTTATTGGTTAAGAATTGAATATAGGGAGTGGGTTGAGGAATTTTGGAAATTTTCGACGCCTTTATTAAATGCTGATAAGATATTTTTATTCGTATGACATAAATAATATCTAATATAGGTACTCAGTATCATGTCCCGTGGAAAACGGCTTCTATTACTTGCCAAACATCTTGAATAGTATTGTAAAAATAGACTAATATTTTGTATCAACATATAGATCGGATTTGTTTTCTTTAGAGTCGGACCGAATTCATTGAATTTACGTTATTTTACATTTGAAATATTTCGTTCAAACATCCTGAACGCTTGGAGATCTAGGTTGATAAATCAACAAACCGTATGTCAGAGAACAAACGCAAAAAGGGTATGTTGGCATGGTAGTTTTCAAGGCAAACGGGACTGCCTGTCGTGAAGGAGAAGGGTAAGGTTGGGGTTGAAAAAATGAGGGGTAGGGGAATGAAGAGGCAAAAGGAGAAGAATATATGTGAATCAGAAGGAAAAGGAAGCGCAAAGAAGAAAATGAGAGAGGGAACGATCAGTTGAAGGGAAAAGGGTTTGAAAAAAAGAAAAAGTTTCGAATTTTCCTAGAAGGGTTAAGGGGGAGGGGAAGGAAGGTCTCCTGAATTGCCGCGCCACGTTTTTCGATGACTCTGCGTTTGTTCCCCTTGACCCTGGCGTCTCGAGGAATATGTCAAGAGCCAGGAAGAAGAAAAAATATTTTTTTTTTGCCAGCGACTTAATAAGTTTCTTCCGAGAAAATACGGAAGAGGGCTCACGGCGAAATAGGAACGGAAGCCGAACGTCACCGATTGCGAGCACACACTCACTGGCGACAGATGTACTCGATGGCTACTGCGGAGAAAGTTTCACGAGGTTTCTTTCGCTAGAGAAGGATTTGAAAAATATATATTTTAACGTGGCGCATTCGGATGAAACGGAAGTGTCATGTAGGCATATTCCCTTTCCTTATCGAAAACTTGCGAAGAGAGACATGGAGATGACTCTAGTAGTCTGGGTTTCATTTATTTTTTATCTATAATAAATGATATCGCATTTTCAGGGGTTTATTGTGGAATTGCAAGGTATTTGGCGCTGTTTGACGGACACATTCATATTTACATAGACAGACATAATCAAAATATTTTGACAGAGACAGTCAATTTTTTAGCTGAATTTTAATTGTTTATCAAAGTGACTGATGCTAGGTAAAGCGTCTTTGAAGAGGAATTGAAGCAAGAAGAAGTGAATGAGAAAAAAAAGAAAATTATGCACGTAGGATAATGGAATTGAACAGGAAAGTAAACGTTGACGAAGTTTTTCCGGGATTTCTACCGCGTTGGATGACCCTGGAGGGGATTTAGAAAGGGCACCTGAAAAAAATATGCGTAAACGCCGTAATGCGTGTGAACTTCCCATGCTGTGTGATCCACGTATTTTACCATTATAACCAGGTAATTATTTATAAATTGAATAAACATTTAGTCGTTTTCAACCATTAAAATAAGAAATAAAACAAAGGGCACAAATGTTTTAAGCAAAAAAGACAGAAAAGTTTCCCCTAGATACAAAGTGAAAGAAAATGACTAACGAAGCGCATTTGGATGTACTAATGAACCGAATTAAGGCGTTTATGTTTTTAGAGTCAAACAAAATAAAAAGTATCTGTTTTTTGATCTAAGAAACAAAAAAAAAATGTTGCCCATCGTTGAGAGACCAAGCTTTCGCGGGAATATTGCTGAGACATCTATCCCACGAGGAGAAGTAGTTCTATGTTCCTTCGTATCTCGCCATGTTTTCCCACCAGTGCTGTCCTAAACTTCTGCAACAGTTTAACGTTGATAGGTTATTTCGGCCGGTTCTTCGACTAGACTATGTTTTAGTGATATATTCATTTTGATCATGGACAGGTTCTTAAACAAACATTTTATTTCACCGTGGAGCTCAAATCTTTTTCATGACATTGCGTCCCAATAAAAGTGACTGAAATAGTCAAAGAAAAACTATTTACATCCCTAATTATTTCTATCATGATGCTCAATCTAAATAATTTAATCTTTTCCAACTCCAGTGCATCTCATGTATGCTCTTATATGAAATCCTTCCCTGCCACAACGATAATCGAAGGGCAATTACCATTCCCAGAACTTAATTCCGGAGAGGGCGGACACCCTACCATTAATCGCTTCATTAATCCAGGCAGACCCCTCCAGCGACACCGCAACCCAAAATGGTGAAGGGAAACGAGGGAAGAGAGGATTCTCAAAATTTTCCGGCCGATAAACTCTTGGCGCGACATCTTCCAAAGGATTCCCAGGAAATATTTTTCCACATCCACAACCACCTCTCCTTCATGACTTACAACAGACTGAAATAATTGAACGCATTCTTGCAAAATGAGTCTTGGTATTTGTACGAAATGTGTCATCACAGGTAGAAAAAGTGGTATAATTAAACACGAAATACTCCATAAAAAAGAATATTCAAAATGGGAGGGAAAAGAGGCATGAAATAATGGGAATCAAAAGTTTAAATGAAATATAAACAAGAGAAAAGGCCTGGGTCATATTTAAAGACCAAATCTAAACTACTGAACGAAGGATTTTAGTCAAATATCAACAACTCAAAAGTTTCAACTATAAACTTAATGACAACTTACGTAAATCCACGATAATCAGGTTCTTTTTTAGAATTCAAACGGCCTTCAATGAACTAAATGCCGTCCTTATTTCATTCGTCGTCATTCCTTCACTCATTATTCTCCGCCTGCGTGACCTGATTTAAAACACATCATTATGCGTATAGTATCTTGATATTACATTCTTCTTCTTCCACAGCTCTACAGCCCGGTGTGGGCCTTGGCTTCTTCCTCACTTATGTATTTGCCCCCATTCGGCTCTCCTTCTTGCTTTCTCTCTCTCCTACTTTCAATCCCCATTGCCTTCAGGTCCTCTTCAACGTTTTGCAGCTCCATCTTTTGCGTGGTCTTCCTCTCCTCCTACTCCCTTCCATCTTGCTATTCATGAACAATTTATGTAATCTCAGCTCCATATGTAATTACTGGTCTTAATTTTACATGTTGGATCCAATTCTTGTATTTCCGTAACCCATAAATCCAAGATATACTTCCATTAGGTTCTTTGTTTTTAAATTACCACTTTAACCTCTTGAGAAATCGTAAAAATGACAAGCAGTTCTTGTACGGCAGAATGAAACGTGATTTGGAGAAATAAATAAAAATAAAATATATATGAAAAAATAATAAACCTGGAACTTGAGAGATTACATGTAGTGCTTTGGAAACTTCTACTCAGAGCAGCGCTTGCAAGAAAAACGAGAGAACAAGAAGTGTTTGACTCCATGTCAGAAAGACATTAATCAACCCAAGTCACGTTTACTCTAGAATGATTTTTTTATATTTTTTAAATCACATGAGCATAATACCGAGATGAGATGATAAAACTATCGGGTTCATATAAGTCTCGTTTAGTGAACTTGGTAGAAGGATATGAACAGTGAACACATTTCACCATGCAATTCATGGTGCTAACTTAATTTCATTTATATATCCTAGTCTCCAGTAACATGTACGCTGCTCCAAAGTCGAAAAACTTTCCATTGAGTCCGTTTTACACAAGGCATTTTATTGCACAATTTGATGTATGTATAGATGTGCATTGAATATTGCGTCGTGTTAAGCGGCGAATTGCTAGAAGGCATGCGCAAATGCATGAACAGCAGAAGGGAAAATAGACCCTGCTCTAATTCCGAACTCGCGTTCTCGTAATTTCTGTGCATCAAATTGTGCAATCAGGTGCCTCGTGTAAATCACCTCGAATGTACTGTTGCTTAAGAAAGTTGTGACCATCATGTTGCTGAGAAACTTAAATCCTGAAAAAGGACTTTGCAACGGAATTCGATTGGTCGTGGAAGAGCCTGGAGGAGATTATATAAGAGCAAGAAACATTTCAACATGCAATCACAATGATATTGTTCTTATTCCGAGGATTGAACTCGCTCCAACCGACACAGCATTACCTTTTATATTCAAACTACGCCAATTTCCGATAATTCCCGATTATGCTATTAAGGTAAACAATGCACAAGGCCAGCCATTTAATCACTTAGGCATCAATATGAAGACCGAAGTATTTTAACACCACCTATTTTATGTGGCTTTATCACGTTCAAGAGTTGCAAGTCAGTTGAGGGTGTACATTGAATAGAATCCACAGCAAAGAAGATTATTGAACGGCCAGAGACAATTAACACACAATGTAGTTTTTCAAGAGATTCTTCATTAAAAATATAATTTTTTGTCTAATATGTTTTAATAATTCCATATATATCAATCCATATATACCAGTGATAATTCTCATTTGTACAAGATTCAAAGAAATTGAATTTTTAATAAATATTTCGTGTATATTAAATCAAAGTGTTTTTTATATTCATCATCATTTAATTGCGGGCGCCTTTGGAGCCTTACAACTTACTAGTTGTGTCATAAAGCACCTCGTGTAAAACGGCGTTAATAGACTACTTGAAGTTCACAGGATACAGGAAAAGGAAGGGTCTTGTGGACGTCAGATGCTGTCTATGTGCGTGGATGGAGGAGGAACGGCATCACATGACGACTACATTCCGGCCAGGTAGGGGGAGGATTGGGAAAGAGGGGAGATTATTCTCTTGATATGAGAATAGAAGGATTACAAGTCAACTCGGCAGAAATTGCGTACTTGTAATATCAAATAAATCCCTAACTTCTATAAAAATGAGTGTAAAATATTCACGATTTTTGTTAATTATTGTAGAAATTCATACTTCAGTACAAGTATATTATCCATAGTGATTATGTTCTCATATAAAATTAGCTAAGAGTCTACTCTAGAACCAAAAACAACCTACATATTTTAGGCTTTACTTTCAACGAACACCAAACGAGGGTATTTGCAGGTCAAAAAAATATAGATTGCTTTTGAACTTAATTTTTCTGTGTGTTACATTTTCTCTCAGTGTTTGGTAACATTGACACCATTTTATCAAAGCTTAAGGTATATATAAAAGCCACAATCAAAATACCGAGCATAGGGTTTTAGGGTTTTAGTCACAGATCAATAAATTGATGACGCCGACAATAGGGTCAGCGAAAGCTCGCGTTTTAAAAAAGCAGTCAGTGTTACAGAAAGCATGAATTTGATTTTTTAAATTAAAGGCATCATAAAAATATAAAAATATAAAGTAAACACTATTATTTAGTAGTAGCTGAAGAAAATGTAATTGGTTTCTATTTGATTTGGTCTCACATGACCATAAAAACATGTCGCTGATTCTAACATTCAGGTCACATATTGACAACGCAGTTACTGGCATTATTCCGGTCGGCGATAATTGGATGGCGGAGCGTGAATGTTCCTGATTAGAGGATGCATTGCATTGAATACTAGTAATGGCCATGACGGGCATCTCGAATTAAAAGAGGAGACGGGACTTCAAGATGCGTTTCCACTCCGGACGCCGTATGCATATGAATCTTCCTTTCTCTACCCTCTCCCCAATCTGCGACGGGAACTCTTTCCTCTTTTCCCACGCCAACCGAGGGATATCCCACTTCGAAACACTTCCCCTCTCCAACTTCCACCCAACCCAACCCTTTTATTCTTCCTTTCACGTACTACATATTTCATCTTCTCCTGGCCTTAGCCGTCCGTCCAACCACACCGTTCATCCCTTTATCCCTCAGTCATTCGAAATTCAACGCCAACGGCGGAGAGTTTTTGCGCGGCGGTCCCTCTAATTAAATCCTGTATCCAGGCGTCATGTAGAAGAACGTCCTACTGATACCTACTTCTGCTGGACTCATTCACTAGGGTATGGCCCTGCTTCGCTGGTT
This sequence comes from Pyrrhosoma nymphula, assembly GCA_963573305.1. NCBI lineage: Eukaryota > Metazoa > Arthropoda > Insecta > Odonata > Coenagrionidae > Pyrrhosoma > Pyrrhosoma nymphula. Next base: position 203,338,162 of record OY754327.1, on the reverse strand, counting down.
TTTGCACATATATATATACATGAACGCCGTTTCAACACTTTTTACGTTCTTTCAGGCTGTGTCAACGGAAACGACAGGTTTTGTTAAACTAATTGCCACAGTTGCATTTATGTATCACACGTATGATGTATCCCTATACTTTCAAGGCATTTACTTATAAGTTACGCCATTTTGGTTTTCAAGAAAGAGAATTATTTTTCCTGAAGCTTTCTTTCCACTGGTGTTGTATTACTCTCGAGTGAATCAACAGAGGTGGTCAATCATAAAATAGCAGTTGTAAAAGGTTTTACACATTTTAAATACCATTTATTCGCTTATAAATAAAGTTTTGGATTTAAAAAATGAGAAATTAACTAGTTTGGCTGTACAGTCAATAGTGTTAATAATTTGAACTCTTCGCTTTGCTTTACATCACTACAGAATATGCTTAAGCGATCAAGCATCAATTGATGCAAACGAAAGAAAGGTGAAAAGAGAGATAGAAGACGTTAGAAATAGGAAATGAAGGGGTAAGAAGGTAGATTTCTTATGTAGGATGCACTCAACTCTTATCGTTATCTTATAACCTCACGTGTTTTGGAAATGTTTGGCTGAACGGCAATGAAACAATACAGAAATGCAGGAGTAATAAGATAGTCCCTTAGCTTCTGTCATAGGCAAAATTTAAAATTCATACCTTTTCTAGCATTATAACTATCACTGCATCTTGATGCAGTTGTTTTCATCAGGGGCCCTGTTCATACATTGTTACGATTTTTAGTTTAATAATTGCGATTTTCTCGATCTCAAGGAAGTTAAAATAAATAGTGGAGAACCACCATAATGAAGCAATTACATTGTTCGCCATACAAAGTTACGTATATTTGATCAAATATTGCTGCCGTGGTTTACTGATTACGGTAGGTCTAAATTATATAAGGTAAATCACTTAAAACATTCACAGATGCAAGCCCCAATCTCCTAACACGATTTATTTCTTCATCTCAGCATCTGTCCTGCATTTCTTCATCCCGTCTTTAAAGCATTCTCCCGATTACACAATATCCTCCCCTCTATCACGGCCTTCAGCATCTCCTACCACTATCTATTCCAAATCACCAACTTGTCCTCTTCCTAATCTCCACCATACCAAGAAATTTCTCCTCCGTCTTCCTTTCCGTCCATCGCACAATCTTCATCCTCCTCCACACCCACATCTCGAACGCCTGCATCCTTATTCTCGTATACCTTTCTCAAAGTCCACGTTTCTACACCATGCAGTACTACACTGCATATAAGACTTTCGCCATCTGATTGTAAACATTCTTACTCAAGGTCCCCATCATCATCTCCTTCCTTTCTGCTGAACGCTTCTTTTGCTACCACAATTTTTCTACTGATACCTCGTCTAGTATACCCATTTTCCTCCAACGTGCTTCTTAAGTAATTAAATTGTTTTTCTTACTCCAGTTTTCACTCTCCTACGTTTATGAGCAGCTTCGCCTTCGTTAACTTAAGGAATCCCATTACTTTACTTTCTAATGCCCCTTCATTCCGTATTTCTCGCAGTGATTGTCTGATGCAATTCACAATGCCTGCAATGATTTGGATAATCGACTAACCAAAGCCCTGTCGTCAGCGATTATTACTGATTATCATATTACAACATGATTTTCCAAAGAAGTCCCAGAAAAAGGCCGAGAAGAAATATATACATGGACCAAACAAAGAAAAAGGTACGCAAATAGAACTGCCAGGGAATAAGGGAACTAGCATTATACAGGGAAGGATGGAGGGCTGCAGTCACCAATATTTAGATTGAACGACCAATGAATGAACATGATATCTGATAATGATAGTCCAACCTTCATGGTTAACTCCTTTCATGCCCACTGCATTAAGTTTTCTGTTATAATATATATATATATATATATATATATATATATATATATATATATATATAATATTAGTAACCATTTCATAAGCTCAACAATATCAAAGCACATACATTTTCTCAATTCTTCACATATTTACTTTACATAAGATACGACCACCAAAATATCGAAAAAAGCATTTTGTTTACTTAGACTTTCATAGCAGTCCATATTATTAGCATAAAATTCTAATTTTCCTTTAAATATTCTTCGAAGGCTGTGCATTTAAATGAAGAGGTATATGGGTTATAAAAATAAATTAAACTCGTATCTAGGGAAATAAAAAAGCTATAATGTTTCCCAGCGGGAGAAAGTAAAAAATAAAAAAGAGAAGAAATACCGACATCGTGATTAAAGTCACAGAATCATTTTATTTATCCGGAGAGAAACCCTTAGGGACCAAAATGAAGCATGCATTTTAATTTTGCCTCCCTCTGGGTGGAGGTCCCCAGTTGGTGCAATTCTGCCCATTAAAAAAAAATATCTCCTGATCGGTTATTACTCAAAACCCTAATCATCTGTAGAGGGTCCTAAAACCTTCTGATGCCCAAGAAGTTTTAGCAACTGCATTTATTGTTTCATTACAAAAATCATTTTTGTGTTTATTTAGGTCTACGAAAGACATGTTAAACATTTTACCCATTTTTTATGATCCCTGAACCAGGAATGATTTCGGAATAGGTTCGGGCAAGAGCGATATACAAACGGTTATCGTAAGAAGTGGACGATTTCGTTCACGTGGACAGCGGATATAGGATTTAAATGGTCCATTCTTTAAATCGCGAGAGCTGGGCCACCTGGAAATGAATTCCTTTCTCCTCATCTTCCATCCGAGACATAGGTTTGTGTGCTTGCGTGAAACTGTAGTGGATCGAGATAGGTTGCATTTACGTAAAAGGAACTGGCAGAGGCCTCTCTCTTAATGAATACGCAAACCAAGAAGGGGAACCATGCCCTAGGGCTTCAAAACATTGAGAAGGTGGCCGGGGGACAAAGGGTCGTAGGTTTTCTTAGGACGGCGCGTGGGCCGACCCTTTTCCCATCTCCCCAGTACACCCTCTCTTCTCACCTCTCGCCCCTCTCCTGTTTCTTCCTTCGCCTAATTCCCTCAGCGTAAACAATGCCATTTCCTGCTCTAATAAAACTCAGAAATGCAATTTTAGAGACATAGTGGGATCCAGGCAAACTTGCCTTTCAAAGGTAGAAAAAAATGAATAAAGAGTTTTAATAAGTTTACGCTAGGTTAGAACGTATATTAAAGAAACTCGGCGATACATTAGTTTTAATCAATTAATCGCCATTCATTTAAGAGATCAGTGTTGATGTTTAAATGAGTCCCAAAAATTTAATTCCAGCAATAAATACATCAAATAATTATAGAGGTATTATTAGATGAATTATGCTTCAGGAAATGATATATTGAATTGATGAATATTTCTCTGCAAAGGACACTATGGCCAAGGCGCGCCATTGCCCTCGGGAAGCTTATAATGAAGGAAAATCTGTTAGGCCATCTCTTTTATATATAACTTCTTAGCATCATCCATTGTCAACTCATTGTCCATTCTCCAAACCATTCATCCCTTTCCAACATATCCACCTGCTCAATGAGACAAATTACCTCAGTTTTCTATTTCCCTTAATTATAAAACCATCTAGGTTTAAAAGTGTACCCTAAGAATCCTTCCAGCCATGATGCTCATATTATCCGGTACTCTAACGTGTACCATAGAATTTAACCACTTTCTGCATAGACTGGCTTTCTACCACGCTTTAAAAATTAAATTTACATCTTGTCGCTACAACAAAGAGCCTCCGACATCACATGACTCCGATGTATCCAGCCTGCTATGATGTCAATATTATCAGATTCGTAATCTTACCTGAATCATATACCTTACGATCAAAATCAGTAATATTTCCGAAGAGATTTCATAGAAAGCGTAATACATATGTAACATATTAATTTTACGAATCATCTGACACTACAAAGGGGGCTGAAAACATTGATAGTGACTCAAGACAGATGAAAATCGTTGCGTGTTACGATCGAGCAGCTGAGAGAACTAAGTGAGAGTAAAGAGTCAGAAGAATGGGGAGATATTTCGGTCAGAGTGAATTGCTTTCAAAGGAGAACTTCTCTCTCCTCGCCACCAGCTCCTCCCACTCAAGGATGGGGGACGATATATGCCAGGGGTGGTGCGACCGAGACGTTAAATAGCTTGACAGGGACACGGGAATAGAGAGATACGGGGAGCTAGGCCATAGAGCACACTGAGTGCAATTTTTCCTGCGGCTGAGGGATTTCGTGATTAGATTAACCGGGATAAACTAGGAAAGGTCATAAGGGAAAGGCTTAGCGTTGGATTGGCATTTATCCACTCCCGAAATTGGAAATGCACTTCTAAACATGGGGGAAGGGTTTTACAATCTCTGGTCCAATATTTCGCAGCAAAAGAAACTATGACCGAGCCGTAAAATTGCCATTGAAAAAAAAAATTATAATGAAGAAAAATCTGTGAAGCCATCTTTTTATATATCACTCATTAGCTTCATCCATTCGGAATTTCCAACATGTTCAAAAGTTTCCGAATAATTCGGGTCCAATTTTGGCCCTCTGCTCGATTTATATGTATTTTTTTATTCGGTCGCCTTTCGCCAATTTGCGGAACGTGCGAGGTCGAAATTGAGAGAGAGAGAGAAAATAGAACTGACTCGTTTTCCACAAGGATGATCCAAGCGGGCGGGAAATTTGCCCACTGCGAGGAAATTATCAAGTTGTTTTTTTATTAAATGTAACTGTTTAAGGCTGGACTTGGTGGAAGTTGTCGATATTCATAATGAATAAAAAACACTTAGTAATCTTCCACAGATTTAAATCTGAGGAAGATTTATTACGTGCTCTTTATTCATTATGAATTGTTTTTTTCTCTTATTGTTTTTTTACTACTACATACGTGCGAGTACGTTGTCGGAAACGCATTCATTTTTAGTCTAGTAATTATTTTTTCTCTAAGGTCTCTATTTTTTATTCGACCCGTGTAAACTTACCGATCTAATTTCTCGGTACGTACACCGAAGCAGTTAAGTTCTCCCAGCGATAACATTAAATTCAACTAACCAACAGTCTGATGTAATTGACACAACACCTCCAATCTCAGTCAATATCAAGTTAACGCAAATTCTACGTCATCTTGCAGTTAAGACCAGCCATACATTATTAAACTTAGCCATAAGGTTCTAAATACATGCTAATTTTAGTGATCATTTGAAATAAATGGCTATTGTTGTGAGATACAAAAACTAACCCTGAATATAAACGTGAATATTCATCAGGTTGATATGCTGAAACCCGGGTCGTTTCCTTAAAATAAAAGTGAATATTCATGTTTCAAATGGATTAAGTTGTAGATGGGAGGCGAGTTTTGCAAATCATTTGTTAAACAAGGATCATCAGCTACCGTGAAAGCGTATAAATGTGTTAATTGTGATTCTGCTGTATGTTGGATACACTTCTAAATTTTACTTTCTTCGGGGAGGAGAGGCATGCCTGCTGCATTAAGATAGTGGAAAGTGATGAATGGCACGGAGAACGAATGGCATCCTTCCGGAAAGATGGGATAAGGCAGGCTAAGAGGGTCAAATGCATCAGGGGTTAAATGGACGTGATATGATGAAGTTTCGAAGGAGAAAAGACGGGGTTTGGTGATATGTGACCTTTTTAATACAATTACTTCAGTCTTTTATTTTTATATGGATACGCAGATATACGGGTTAAGAGGGAATAGAAAACCAAATCAGGAAAGATGGACGGTGAAAAAGAATGAATGCGAGGCGAAAATGCGAACCGTTCATCTTCAAGAGGAGATTGGATGAAGAAGATACAAAATAAAAAAGAGATCCCCTTTTAGTAAAAAGAGATCGTAAATCCTTCAACGAAACCATCATTTCTTTCTCACTCTTCCAATAACTAAGGAGATTTTACGCTTCCTGCCTTATTTTGAGGAATGGAATGTCAAAGAATGGCAACTTATAGCTTGCTACACCGCCGGTTAAACACGGCGATAATATCATTTTTTCATTACTCCATCCAGAATATGATCAATAATTTTTAATCAAGAATTTCAAGAATGTTCTCTGAGTGTATCTCGATGCTGAACTTTCCTCGATCACCACGCCTGTAAAACTATAATTTACGTTTTAATTCCGTCTTACAATAAATCTCCCTAACTTTTTCCAAAATACGCATCTTGCAAATCTAGCTCACTGATTTTATGCATGTAATTCACTCGTACCACACGTGGACCGTTTTTAAAAATTAATTTCATACTTAAATCCATGCTACATGAATACAAAAGTACAGAGACACGAAATAAATATTCCAGTTAAATATTCTCAAGGTTGTCGTCAATTCAAATTTAATTTTACGCTTTACCTGCGTTTCGGTTTATTTTTAAATCATCCTCAGGGTTTCAAAATAGACACAGAGAACAAAAACTATAAAATACATCATATTACCTCACTTATGTTTGTATACATAATATGTACCTATAAACTATTACATGCCATTCGTATTTTATAAATTTAATTTACATTTCACATTCATAATCCTTGTTAGAATGAAATGATGAAAAGAATGTTTATATTAGCATTCCAAGCTGAAATAAAAATTGAACGAAGAATACACGCAAACAGAGCGTAAAAGGAATCGCTGAATCTATCCAGAAGTAACGACAAGTGCCTATTCCTTTTCCGAAGAACTTGGTAAAAATACAATTCTTTTATTGGACGAAATATTCCTGGATTCTAGTCTCTCGTGAAGATTTCAATAACGCATTCATATAAGACATCAAAATGAGGAAAATTCAAATGCTTAAAGAAATACAAAGAAAGTATTTTGAGGCTACTTGAGGGGACACTTATCAAACATCCTTCAAGACATGAGAGAAAGTAAATGAAATAGCTATATTCCATTTAAAAATTGAATTTCATTAAATGTGAAAACTGATGTTGGCTTTTAGCCCGGGAGTGGTCGCTAAGCTACTTATCACGCGAGCGGTCGCGTGTGAGACTTTTCCTCACACTCAGATGTACCATTGATTATCTATCATAGAGCGTTTATATGCAATATATTACACTATATTTAGGTTTAATTTATTTCTCCTAATGTTCATTTGAAACAATAATTTCCACATATACACAATTACTGATACAATTACGTAATCATTGCTAATTTTACTGGCGATGATATTATTGGGTATAAATGACGAAAATTACCATTCTCATGAAGAAATATTTATTTGTGAGGACATAATTTCTCATGACTCATTAATTTTCATTAATATATCTGCTCTCCACGAAATGAATCAACTTTGCCCGCATGTTGCGAAAGTGTAACGCGACTGAGTGATTATACAAAAACACTAACGTCAGTGGTCGCGCGATGAGGAAAAGTCTCAAACCTCGTAGCCGACCTTATCAAACATATCATTAGTGACAGCTGCGGACGCTTCATTTATACTTTTTGAGACGGTCGGTCAATAGGAAGAGATAAAAAGTCAGCTAGAAGAAAAGGGAACTTATTCTAACTCATGATTACAAAGTGAGCACAAGTTAAAATTTGGAGTGAGAGAAAATCTCAGAGCGCGACCGATGGCGGGTTAAGGATATTTGACGCTGACTTTGAGAGCAGAAACACGGTTCGTGTGATAACATTCCATTTATTAAGCGGAGTAGTGCTATTTCACTGACTTTGTACAGAGAGCGGATTCTACAAAGTTACGCCCAAAATTGTAAACGATTTTCAATGAGCCTATGAAGATAAGACACGTACCTGCTTCCTGACCACGAAATGACAATAAGATGGAATCGTGCATTTCATCTCTTTTCCCTAATTAACTACTGCTCATTAACTTTTTCCAAATTCACATTATCGATCAATAACTTGAAGGTGGTTGTAGGTTGAGTTACGTCCAGGTTATTGTGGGAGGGAAGTGAATGAATTGCATTTTGAGCATTGCGAGAGAAAAAAAGATGTGACATTATTTCAAGGTCATACATGGGACGGTGGGGAAATGTCAACTGTTTGTTCAAAGGGTTACCCGTATCATTAATGTAATTTTACAGGCTTCGTAGAAATGAGCTCACATTCATGTACGATAATGGTGAGAGCAGGCATAATAAGAGGGATAAGCACCAGGCCAATAATGAAATCATATTTTAATCTGTAATTCCACAGATGAAGCACATAATTAACATCAAACCAATTTATGTATTTTCTTGTCTTCTTTCAGGAGATACAGGTCAAATAAGTTGAAAAAATGTTTTAATTACTCTTTGCCAAAGTTTCGCATTTTTATATATGCTTCATCATTCATTTTTATATAGGGCTACAGTGAAAACATTGGGCGTTTTACATCAATGGAATATAGTTCACAATGCTTTGTACATATTTATGTCAAAAAGTTAATTAATAAAAATTTGATTTTTCAATTTACCGCAGAGAGAGTTACTTTTCAACATAAATTTGTACAAAACATTGTGAACTATATTCCATTGATGTAAAAACGCCCAATATTTTCAATGCAGCTTTGATGGAGCATATATAAAAACATTCGAAACGTTGGCAAAGACTAATTAAAACATTTTTTCAACCTTCTGTTTGAGGCTTTCGCAGCGCTGTTGTGCTGGTATCTTCATGTATTTCGGGTAAAGCGGCGTCTGTGTATCTTTACGATGACGGTTCGTAGCCAATGCAGGTCACATCTTCAGATCAGGTCCGAATGCTAACCGTTTGGCATTCGGACCTGACCTGAAGATGTGACCTGCATTGGCTACGAAACGTCATCGTAAAGGTACACAGACGCAGCTTTACCCAAAATACATGAAGATACCAGCATATTTTCTACTTATTTGACCTATATCTCCTTGTACGCACACGGGGCCGCTAGTCTCAAGCTTGAAACTTCTAGATCTAAACAACCTTACGCACACGTACTTAAAGAAATGAAAGAATAGAAAGGAAAGGGGAGATCAATAAGGGGAAGAAAATAAAAAGAATGGTGAAGAACGGGTGAAGAAAGGAGGAAAGTAAGGGGAATAAACACTCACTCCCGTCCGTTGCTACTTCATGGTCTCCGTCAGCTGACCCGCGCGCTGGCGTGAATAAGACCCGTCCCTCTACGGTGACTCCCAGATGAGTTCTCGGAGACGACTCCACCTTGGCCGAAGTACTTCGAGGAACTGCCAAACTACGGCGATGTCTCACCGTACACGCACAAAACAAAAACGAAGCGAAAAAAGAAGCAGACGGGAGTAGGACAGGGAGGGAGGTTTAAACAGAAAAGAAAAGAATCTTGGGGAAAACAAAGAATGAAATAAAACAAGTCCGTCCCGGCCTAAACACTCCTGAAAGAAGAAGAAAATACATGATAAAAAAAAATATCTCATGAAAAGGAATCATCTAGCTAAAACCAATTTGTAAATACCAAGCAAGTATAGAAGCAATTCAGTGCGACAATCTTATACGAAATCTCAAAGAATGACACCGAAAACACCCACCACGAAAAAATGTAGCATGCTCGTAACAAGATGTCCTAAGAAGCAGAGCTCTGCGTTTCATATCACACTCTAGGACAGGCGTGAGGCGTTGCAAAAAGCGCTACATCGTTGATAGAAAGGGATGTTATGGGCAAACAATGGTGCCGTAGAGAACAAGAATGATGTGAGTCAAAAATGTTACTTTTTTGAAAATGAGACTTAAAGTGATCTGAAAAATAAACAATGATTTATACCTATTGGGAAAAAAATTAACCTAGACTCTCACCACCCGAGCAAAAAACATAATACAGGTAGAGGATTTCTTCCGCGCATCTAGCTGAATTATGGTAAATCATTTACTCATACCACGTTTGCTCTCAATGGTTCAATCATTCAGTTTTGAGTGGAGTTCATACTGGAAATAGAAGACCCTTGCGTGGGTAGAGAAATAAATATTGTGAGAATTGACTTTTAATTCATGAATATGAAAGTAAACTGCATTTAAGAAAACATGACCGTTAATTTAATGTTTCATAAAGCATTAGGAGCATCGAACTGAAATTTTAAATAGTATAAGGGAAACTGAATTCATTTCACTGAACATTGCATGGCAATGCTGAAACATTGTTCTTGACCCAAAATAAACTTATGACAATACCTTAACTACCATGGAAATTGTTATATTTGTATGCAATATCTCGATACATAATAATATAATTTGCATAAAAAATAGCATCAGGTTTGCGTGCGCTCAAAAATCAGTGACCGACGGTGGAATTGATTGCGAGGGAAATATTTGTCACCGCCAAGGGCGGGCGATGTGAGAGATGACAAAGCCAGATGCTTCACTACAAGCACCGAATGGAGCACGTTCATAGCGGACTTCCTCCCTGCGATTACATTCACAAGGCGCGAAACCAGGTCCTGATTGGATCTCATGGTACTGGAGTGTTGCAATCGGGTTTGGAGCACCACAAAAAATTAGGGCACCAGAATCCAGGACACCACTGAATGCCATTACGTCCCCTTGAATTCATCCAAACGGCATGGCATAAGCTCACGCTTGACTAAGGTTTATGATTCCCTTAATGCCTCAGGCGCTCGTGAATGAAGCCCAATAACAACATTTATTTGACGTAGGTACATGTATAAATATCAGAAAAATGTAAGAAAATATAATTAAAAATAGATATGAGGAATAACTAATGAAACGAGCACAGGAAATAATGGGCACAGAAAAAAATACACATTTATAGCGACACTTCACATTAATTTTTAAACTAAACCGAATGTCACTAAAGTACCGCGCGATCAGCCAAGAAAAACCCAACTCATTTTTTTTACAAAATATAGCGGAAATAAGGGAAATTAGGCCAATAAGACCGAAGCAATAGGTATTGACAGTTCAATTATCGCAGTCTTGGGCAAAAAAAACTAATGTGATTTGTATGGTGTCAGTGAAATTTCAACTCATAGACCAAATACCACCAAACCTATTATTGAAACCTTTCAGATCGCGATAAAAAACTTCAGAACACTGAAACGGAAAAACGTTTCTTTTCCTACCACATATGACTAAGACAGAATCATTAATCACGGGAGAGATTAGCTTTGACTGAGAAATTAGAGAAAATAAACCCTCTGTAAAGTAAATTTACAAATTACTTGATAGATTAAGCTCAATGACACAAAAGACAATTGCAATGACTTTTTATGCTAAAACCACGAAAAAACTGCAAAAAATATAAGAAAATAATTTAGTTAATAGAATTTCTCGAAACACACAGAGTTGATAAATATAATTAAAATAGGTATATAAAAAACCCTAGGGTTAAGATTCAACGCTTATAAAATATAAAATAAAAATAAGTGAAATATTCTTGCATAACCTAAAAAGAACAATAAAATCGTTAGTGGAAATGTGGAAGAAATACGAATAAATCCCTCAAGTGATGTTCTTTAACGGATGACATTGTTATTGTCTCTTTCCAGGAGATTATGGTCCATACGTTACTTTGATTCCGTGAAGCCGCTATTGGCTTGACATCAGGTCGTCGAACCTGCAGACCCTGACAAAGACACTAATTCCATTGGGTGGAGAAAAACCGACCCATTATGCAGGACTCGAATACGTAAATCAAGGATTGACAGGATTGTAGCCACCGGGAAGGGGAACATTTTATCACATTTCTTAGCATCAACACTTCACAAATTACATCTCACAATTCGTTAAACTCTTTTGAATTCAGATTTAACACGTGTAAATTCATCAGAACTATCTAAACTCTTTCAAAGAAACCCAATTTCATAATCTTCGAACGATTTTACGTCCAGCTACACTAGTTTTACGTAGGCGATGTAGGCGTGTGAATTTACACCCATGCTAGGCGGCCGTCTTCTTTCGTATTACATCATTCATTCCAATATTGGCCTACGTTTCTCTATTTTATCCTTCCTCTTTCATATGGAACATTGTCCTTTCCGATATCTCAAAGACTTTCTGAGTTGTTAAGGAATTTTAGGTACACACACTTTTGTAGATCTGCCACCAACCATAGGTACAACCTCCCGTCTACTTCTGCAAGTACAACCACCCATCCCTTCCAAGTACTTGAAATGTTCCTACAGTCAACTAGGTCAACATCTTCAACCGTGATAACCCTCTGTTTAACATTCATGTATTATTAATTGTAAATGATTCTCCACTCGGATAATCGCGACGCGACGAGGAAGCTCCCAAAAAGACGAGAATTTACTGTTTTAGTCCCCTCTTTATAAAAAGTCTAAAAATACGAATGAAAGTAAATGAATTCCACTGAAAAATTCATATTCTTAAGGCATAAACATTTCACGATGCTTAAAAGCTTCCCTGCGGGGAAATAATTCCACGTTTTAATTCTGATGGGCACGCGTCATCAAGACTCAAGAACCGGAAAGGGCCATTTGCAATCCGATTACTAGGTCGTACTTTCAACACCACCACCGCCTTGGAGATGTTTTCGTTTCAATCCCTCTTGGCATTCAAGAGTAAATGGAAGACGGGAAGCGGAGATTTGGAGGATGGAATGCCTACCAAGCCAGAGTTACATTTGAACACAATCCGTCAGGCAGACATGGTTGATGAACTGCATGGTCACGAGGGACAGAACTTACAGGCGCTGTCAGTCCTCATTCCAAAGTTAGTTCGTTCGTTGCCTTGGGTACACACACTACGCTGCGTTGAGGGATATTGAATGGAACACTACCAGTTTGAACTACGTAAGAATCAATTTCAGGGCTCGAAATGCGAGACATTTGAATAAAGGCACAGCTTAACGTGGTTCCACCGTGAAATGACTTGAATAACTTTCTATTCATACTCTGTCTACTTATAAAAAAAAAACTTGTCCTCTATCTGATATGAACAACAAAATAATACATTTCCGCGCTATTTTATTCAATAATTGAACTTGAAATTACATTGTGTTCAGTGGGGGAATGAGAGAAACACGAGGACAAATAGTATTTTTCCATAAAATATAAATGCCATTTTCGCGGAAAACTATTTATATGAAGAAAATAATCCAGAGAAATTGAATAAAAATAAAATATAGGCATTTTAATATCTTATTTCTTTTTGTTATTAGGGAATTACTGCCGTAATTGAAGTCCAAATGCGGTAATTGGTTAAAAATGGCGCTGCAGTCGGCTCCAATGGCTGGAAGAAAGTGCTAATTTAAAATGCATTCGTGTAATAATAATCTGCATTTTTTCTACTCTACTTTTGGTTTTCTCTAGGTAACGCAGCGAAAGCAGGATTTTTTGGACAAAATATAAAAAATGTGGAATTTAGTATTTCTTTTGACTCACACAGTCTCGGCGGAACTTCCTTAAATACATTAATTCTCATTTTTTCCTTAACATTTTTGAATTCGACACATACGACTTTTAAAAAACGAAATAAGATTTTACGTGATGATTGTGTGATTTTGATGGGAAATTTCACTTCAAATTTTGTCGGGAAAAATCAATGAAATTTCAAGTAAAGAGTCCGAAATAATGCGTATGACAGTTAAATATGAACCTTGATGATCAAAGTTTGGGAAATTATAACTCGTTCTGCATGCCAACTACATAGGAAATAGGCCACCAGAGTAAATAGGCGAAGGGATTGCTTATGAGATAATTTTAAAAAATATTAACAATAATACGAAGGGAAGGAAGACGAAGGGAAAATTAAGTGATGGTGTACTATTTGGACTGATTTCTAAAATGAATAATATTTGTACATATAATTATACTCTTGTGGATGTCTCAATATGCGGAGTTTTCCTGATCTTTTGTAAATAACGTAATAAAATTAATTTCAGGAAAGTTACTGCAATAATTATTTAATACTATTAACGTATTTAATATACAGGGTTATTACAAATGATTGAAGCAATTTCATAAATTCACTGTAGCTTCATTCATTGACATATGGTCACGACACACTACAGATACGTAGAAAAACTCATAAAGTTTTGTTTGGCTGAAGCCGCATTTCAGATTTCTGCCGCCAGAGCGCTCGAGAGCGCAGTGAGACAAAATGGCGACAGGAGCCGAGAAAGCGTATGTCGTGCTTGAAATGCACTCACATCAGTCAGCCATAACAGTGCAACGACACTTCAGGACGAAGTTCAACAAAGATCCACCAACTGCTAACTCCATTCGGCGATGGTATGCGCAGTTTAAAGCTTCTGGATGCCTCTGTAAGGGGAAATCAACGGGTCGGCCTGCAGTGAGCGAAGAAACGGTTGACCGCGTGCGGGCAAGTTTCACGCGTAGCCCGCGGAAGTCGACGGAGAGAGCAAGCAGGGAGCTGAACGTACCACAGCCGACGGTTTGGAAAATCTTACGGAAAAGGCTAAAGCAGAAGCCTTACCGTTTACAATTGCTACAAGCCCTGACTCCCGATGACAAAGTCAGACGCTTGGAATTTTCGGCGCTGTTGCAACAGCTCATGGAAGAGGATGCGTTCTGTGCGAAACTTGTTTTCAGTGATGAAGCAACATTTTTTGTTAATGGTGAAGTGAACAGACACAATGTGCGAATCTGGGCGGTAGAGAATCCTCACGCATTCGTGCAGCATATTCGTAATTCACCAAAAGTTAACGTGTTTTGTGCAATCTCACGGTTTAAAGTTTACGGCCCCTTTTTCTTCTGCGAAAAAACCGTTACAGGACACGTGTATCTGGACATGCTGGAAAATTGGCTCATGCCACAACTGGAGACCGACAGCGCCGACTTCATCTTTCAACAGGATGGTGCTCCACCGCACTTCCATCTTGATGTTCGGCAGTTCTTAAACAGGAGATTGGAAAAGCGATGGATCGGTCGTGGTGGAGTTCATGATCAGCAATTCATGTCATGGCCTCCACGCTCTCCCGACTTAACCCCATGCGATTTCTTTCTGTGGGGTTATGTGAAAGATTCAGTGTTTAAACCTCCTCTACCAAGAAACGTGCCAGAACTGCGAGCTCGCATCAACGATGCTTTCGAACTCATTGATAGGGACATGCTGCGCCGAGTGTGGGAGGAACTTGATTATCGGCTTGATGTCTGCAGAATCACTCAAGGGGCACACATCGAACATTTGTAAATGCCAAAAAAAACTTTTTGAGTTTTTGTATGTGTGTGCAAAGCCTTGTGAAAATATCTCAAATAATAAAGTTATTGTAGAGCTGTGAAATCGCTTCAATCATTTGTAATAACCCTGTATAATGATGTCATAAAATAGTGCAACCGTGCGACAATTTTACGACGACAATGCTTGTGAGAGATGAGTAAGATAGTTGAGGGGCTGCAATAAATGGGTCCATGAAATATGCGTAGAGAAAATACTAGATAAAGATTTCATCTGCGTCAGCTGCCACTAAAGTGCAAATGTAATTAATTTTACCAATGCTGATTTTTTAAACAGAATTAATTAATTTTTAAAAAGTATTTATGTACATATCGAGATTTCCCCAAGTTTTGGGAGAAGAGGACATTTTGTATGCTACTAATACTCGTGCTCTTACGCCTATTTTCTACATTTCAACAAGCAATATGTTATTTACATAAAAGAAAGCACACCAAGGGCAAGATTACGGTTCTTCGTAACGCGTGCGTTCGCGATATCGTTATTTTTCAAACGCATTCATGAGACGGAAAACATGATCGCCAGTCTTCAAATTTTATAAGGTTCCTAAAACCAATAGTTTAAATTGATTGAGTGTATTCTTAGGATAGAAACTCTGAGAATTGACATATCTAGAGTGGTTTGAGTTTTTGATAACGATTACAATAACGTTAAAAAAGTAACCACGGTGTTAATCGCAGTGAAGTAACCACAGGGACGAACTTGTAATTATTTTTTATAATAATGCATATTTGTACCTGAAATCCAATTTCTTCCCTTCAAGTGTCCACATCTCCCTACATGACCCTGCATTAAACTCAATGCAAGTAAACAGGAAAATATTTGAAGCACGTGAAAATGAGACAACACTTTAACTATCTCTGAATGAAATTGCTACATTGCCACGCAATCCATCATAAAAGAATCTCTGAAATATCTGGGAAGGAGAAACACGGGCTTGTATCCTCATAAAGGGTTTCGCAAGTCTGAAAATAAAATAAAAATTTTATTTTGCCAATATTACGAAAGAATAACCAGTTAGGTACTAATTCTGAATATCATTTTTAAAAATTATATACTACAGGCTTGAATGTTTAACAGGATATCAAAGCAACTCTTAACGTTGACGAATTATTTTCCTTAACAAGGCAATATCTCCCCAATAAAGTGCAATTATCTGAGTCCTTATATTTGGTATTGACACTTCAAGCTTTTCATATTTTGGTAAAATAGTGTTGAATTGAGATGAATACGTTACTCCACATAACCCACTTTGAAAAACGTTATTTGCGTTACCAATTAGTTTAATTAATCAGTGAGATAATAACTCTCAAGAGATGAGAATGTTAATAAAACACGGCTTCAAAACGTTCTTTATCTGAAAACACTGTCAACGATAAAATAAAATAATTATAGAAGGAATTGTAGACAAACCAAAATGAAAAATGCATGTGATCTTGGATGATGATCTTCGTCAGGAAGATTCTTCCTCTACCTCTCGCTGAAGAAGGTGGCGGCGATCCACCGAAAATTTCAAAACCCGTGTGAGTGTCATACTATGTGATCCTTCTGTCTGTGAGAAAGGTTACTAGGCCTATAGGGTAACCGAAATATCAGGAATTATTGTGTGAGTGTTCCTTATTTTGTGTCTATGTTCAATTCCGCCCTGCTTGTGGCAAAGTTTAGCTATATATATATATATATATATATATATATATATATAGGTGTAGCGAAACTTGGTGGCACTCACCAGCGGAGAATCAGAGATCACCGAGAGTAAATCAAGCGTTGATGAGCGGGCAGAAGTACCGAAGGACTCCCGGAGTGACATCTGGAGGAAGACTCGGCCATTTAATCCCAAATATCTTGTATGCTTTACTTTCCTTTACGTCATATTCTTCACAAGCGAGTGCGACTAAGTTTCGCTACACCTATAGCTTTCTTATTTAGTCTTTCCATCCCTTTTCATTCACTCATTCTTTTTGAGTTTTCACTGAGAATCATCAAAATGTATGTACCTATGTTATTTACCAACCGACATTAAGCATAAGATTTTATATTGAAGAAAGTTCATGTTTTTGTAAATAAATAGGATGATGGAACATAATCCTCAAGTTCCATTAAATACTAATTATTTCTACGGAAAATATTTAGTCGGTTATTTGAATGTTCAACTACAAACCAACGCAACAAAGTGAATATCACTTATGTAATTATGACTGACCTTTGCCGAACATGAAAGATTTTTTATGATAATAAGTAGAAAGATATATTTTTCTCTATATAAAACTATTTTATCCATAGGTTATACCTAAATAAAGAAAACTGGAGCTAATACTAGAGACATTGAAGCTTCAAGATATATTCTGTATCATTAATATTACTTTCCAATATCACATTTCCCGTTGTTTTTGATTTGTTCTATTTATTATTTAATACCCAGAATGGAGTTCCTCTTTTCTGATAAAATTTCAATAAAAACAGCACCACAAACCAACATATTCCTTCGGGAAAGTATGTATTAATCCTCAACTTACTTTACACGTATTACGGTTATATTTTTTATGGCACCTACTCCTAGTGTTATTCAGGAAAGGAGTCTATGAAATATTTCCCACAGGAAATATGATTCTTCTTTCCTACATGCCATGAATCCCCAACCTGAATAATGTATAAATGCCTTTATCTTTTTTTGGTAAGCACGCATACGGGGGGGGGGGAACTTAGCGAAAGACAATCGCCTACGGATTATAAAAAAAGGAAACGGGATATCAACGCAGGACAGAAATGGAATCGCATGGATATGAGGGAGAGAAAAACAAAAAATGCAAAGAAGGCATGAGAGAAGATGGGAAGATTTCCTTCTGGGAGATGAAACTGGGGAAGGACTCAAAATGTCCGAATCCCTTGGCGAACCCTAACGAAAATTCATTCAAGAGGATGGATCCACTAGGCCACTTGGTGCTTTAAGAGGTCTCTGATGTTGAAGTAATGTAATAGACATTTTATAAGATAGTATCGAGTGAAACTTGCCAGATTGAATAAAAAAAATTTACTTATGCGAAGCTTATGAGCATATTGATATGACTCGGGAAAAGCCCTCTTCAGTTGTTTATTGCTTTTGAATATACTTGGCGTGGCCCAATGTCGTGGCGTGGCGTGGCTTAAAGTCACAGGGAAACAATTTCAAAAGAAAAACAACTAGACGTGGCTAGTCATAGCTGTTTTGGAGGCCATTCAGCATGGAGGCAAAATGCTTTTAGCTAGGAGATCAAGGTATCCACCACGTATCTGTATCTACTGCTGCACCATGTCACTGACTTTAATGGCAAACTGACTCCATGAGAATTCATGAAACGATGGGATTCTGAAAGGTAGAGCATGCGTGAAAGATAAATATAGAATAACAGAACTCTGGAGCTTATAGTTTCCTTAAATTTCCGTGTAGAAATGAAATTGCAACTACCTGAACATCGAAATGTCATGTAGCAGTGAAAATTCCAACATTAATGCCAAATTATCTCGTCACACCAAGGTCTGTGAACCACCTCGAGGCTACTGCCCTTTCGAAAAAAGTGCTGTACCCTTTCCCATTCTCATGCCCCAATGCTCATCAGATCCCGCAAAAAAGGCTAAAGAGATAAAAAACGAGCGTTATTCCGATCAGCGGAATTATTGATACCACAAACAAAAGCCTCCATCTGCCAATGTTGGTATCGCTTCAAAAAGAGAATGTTCAGGATACATGAGAACCAATCGCATTCGACGTCCTACGGGATTTTTTTTACCACAGAAACGACCTGGTGATTATACACTTTTAGACAATGGTGATACATATAGCTATTAACTGAATTCATCAATATATTTTCAAGTATTAAAGAAGGGTAAATTTTTATTTTAAAGGCCCTATAGCAAGTAAAATTACCATCAAATGAAGCTTCTATCTCGTTATTGAGCCCTAGAAGAACAAAAAACTCTACGAGTGCTTATAGACACTATTGTCTACGAAGCTATCTTATGAATGCTATTTATTTTTCAAAAGATGCAATCATTTATTTTGGATGTAATTTAAATCCGAAAGGATCAATAATTGATGAAAATTCAAACGATATAAGTAAAAATGCGAGCCGCCATGCAGAATAACCATGGCAAACGTCAACGAGCATTTCTTACAAATCTAAGAGACAAATGATTATTTGTCCGAACATTAACCTGTTTGAAGAGCATACGAAAATGTCACACACTATAGGATAATAAACTCTATTTGGGTTCATTCCCGGGTCGAGAGGTGGTGGCTGACACGTCACACATGGGTGACCTTCGAGGAGTTCAACTGACCCAGGCGAGAGCCCGAGATGAGATCATGAATCTAATGAATAGAGATAACATCAGATCTATAAATTTAAAAAGAGAAGTTTAGTTAACATATAAAGTTTCAAAGCACGGCCATCCACGACAAAGAACAAATATTTATGAACCTCCTAAATTAGAGCACTTATTAACAACAATGCGAGAATATTTAATTTTAATGGTCTAGTTTTACACATTTATTTAACGATATTAAAACTCCATGACAGCTTTTCATGAAACTTCACCTACGTACGCTCCACAATTACTTTTAGGCAACAAATTTACATCAATACAAGCCATTTAATGGCTGTAAAAATTCAGAAAGCAAGTAGGTTCCCTAATTAAGTGAAAATGCTCAAGGGACTCCATTAGCGTTTAACCTTCAAAAACTAGAATACAAAGAGTTTTAAATTGGTTCATTCATAATTATTTTTTGAAATCTCCTTAATCGGAGTTTCCTATTTTTCTTTCGAAGTTCATTCGCGGTAACTTCCTCGCTTATCAGAAAGGCCAAAGGGAGCATCCCGAACATCTGGGGCGCATTTTCATTTACGCAAAGGCGTGTGAGCGCTTCAAAGTTTTCATTTAATGGCAAAGGACGGGTGAAAGAGGCACCGGCAATAGTATATCAGAGGAAAGAGGGCTAGGAGGAGGGTGGATTATTTGCCGCTTGTTTACTCCATGGTTAGAGGGAGGGTGGAGAATTGGATGTGGTGGTAGGAAGGGAGAGGTAGAGGGAGAGAGAGGGGAGGGGGGCATATAGGAGGAATAAGGAGCTAATGGTCTCCTCTGTGGAGCGAGGGCAGGAAAGAAGGAACTCGATTAACTCCGTCCCCTTAATCCAACGATCCTGACTGCCTAATCTCAAACCCTGTTTTGCTTCCCCAAATGGTCTCCATTGCCTACTGCCATCCCCGGGAACACGAATTATAGGCTCAAGCATCCAAACAATCTAGAACCTACAGTTTAAACCAAACGCTTTGTCTCTTAAAATCCATGAGTAAACCTAACATGTACCAAACTACGCCACAATTCTCCCTTCTTCTTCACCATAACAAGTGATTTCCCTCTTTGATACCGATGGTTTCAAAGATATAATTGGAAAACTACTCCGCAGTCGAGCGGAATGTTCAAACTGTGCTGTTCTCTTAACTATTTATAATAAATTTGTCGATGTTTCCGCCAGACTTTTCGAAATCTTATCCATAAGCAATAGAATCTATTATTTGATTCATATTCAGAACTTTATACAATCACCCCTAATCACGAATAGCCTACCCTAAAAAAAAACGTTTAGATGAATGCTGATGAAAAGTGTATCTACGATTATGCTTCTAAAATTAACTAAATGAAAATATATTTCTTCTAAGCGTTGAAAGGATGGAACTTTGACTTTTCCATACTTATTAATATCATTTCTTTTAGAACAGAAATTACTATGTACAGCAATACATTCGTTTCTATTGAGAGCTCCTCTCGCCCTAAAAGCTTTCCCTGCCTCAAAATATTTTGATTCGGACAACAGGTCTGTCCCTAAGTAATCCTCACTGATGAGTTCCCTTCTGTTTTCTATTTATGTCTCAGGGTGTGGCCTATACATCGAATTATTCTTTTCCAAGAGGTATTTCATAAGACATTGACCTTCGGCGGACGAATATCATCACCTATTTCCGAAGGATAAGAATTCAGGGTGCTAAATGCAGAAAAAGGCATAACGGTCTCATTCATCGCATTTACTGAGAAGTAAGATTTAGAAGGAGGAAGGAAAAGAAAAAAAAATTCATAGGGCCTTTTCCTGAGCCCTTTCATAAGTGAAGATGTCATTATGATGTGGAAATTGCATTGGTTTCAATGTCAAACACAGTTAATGCAGAGCTCATGCATAAAAGAAACAAAAGGAGCGCAAATTATGACATTAGTACACTTGTATTTCACTTAGATAAGGATCACGAAAAATATAAAGTTTAATAATCCTGATCACAAAAGCGAGAAGCCATTAAGACCTTCGATGTGTACACAAATATGTCATCTTTTGGCCGAGAGTATGCGATTGATAACCTTTAATAGAGCTGGCACGGACTTTGATTCTTTACGAGGATAGAAATAAACTTTAACGCGTTTGATAAGTCAATGACCGCATGGCGCTTAACTTTACTATAACGGTAACAAATATTGACCTGGGGGGGGGGGGGGGGTTGTGTTTTGAACTGCTTGAGACAATTCCGATCACGTACGTAAAGAGTAACGCTGTACCATAACGAAAGCGCCGATATTCGGATGGATAACTTTTAAGCGTCTGAAATGTTGATTACAGCGACTCTAATCGAGGTATTCGACTCCGTATAAGCGATATCCCGGAGTGAAAAAACCCGATTGGAAAGGCTGCGTGAGATTTTCGCGAATGGTTTAAATAGATACACTAAATTGTTGAACCCTTCGTGATTGTACCACGTGACTCCTTAGTTACTAGATAAGGGTTCTCCGGAGAAGAGCTGAATCTATTTCGCACCTTCAATGACTAGATAAACTATACATCGATACCTTAGAGCAGAAATGAGTTAAGTGACAAAAACGTAAAGTCGCGTAAAGTTACAGGAGAGCAATTTAAAATTTCGTCACTCTGTAGGAGAAACAAATAATCTTTAATACTCAACAAATACCACATCAGGCGTCAACTCGGACAGACTTGTACGTCCACTTTTCACATACCACACCTGTGCACCTTATGAGAGTAAGAAACGTCACATAACCCGAAAATTTAATAAAAAGGGTCACTTAACACATCTGCGCTCCATGGTGCAGTGTGCTTTGGAAATTCACAATAGTTCCTCGAGTTAAACAATAAAATCTCCGACCCTGCCGAGTCAGCCTGCCCCAAATCCAAAAAGGATTTCAAGTGGATGCACCGCCAAACGACCTAATGTCATTTTATTCATGCACTGGCCGCTCATAGGATAACGTGTCTTTTGCGTCATATGACTACATAATCATGCCTTTATACGCAAAAATGTAGCTTATCTAACTAGAAATAAAATGGTGTTAATGGGTGAAATATGAGTAAAAACTTATATTATTCACTCTAATTGAAATGCCATTTCAGCAAATAACAAACGAAGCCCAAAAGAAGAGAATGCTCCTAAAGAATTCAATGACAATAAAATGTAGCCAATTGACAATCTATCTGTTTCAGTCATTAGTAAATAATTACTATATTTGAAGTAAAAATGCATAATTGAATCGAAATGGCCCTTCCCTCGCCTAAAATGTCTAGAAAACGTGTCCGTAGAAATATATTCGTAAAATAATCTGCAAATTTTTACCTCATTTGTGTTTTCTTATAGCTAAGGAATGTCAGCAGTGAAAGCTGTATTTTTTAAACAATACAAAAAACGAATGTGTAGAACTCAGTATTTTTTTTGTCTTGCACAGTTGCAGTGAAAATTCCTTCATCAAGGTCTTAGCCGATGATAGGCAACTTATTCTCAGCGGGAAATGAGAATATGGAACGTATGACGGGGCAAGTGAGAAGCCAATACGAACTTTATTTCGCGCGGAATATATTGGACGACACTTCTTGTAACTACACAGTTTTACTCACGCATGAGCTTTGAGCAATGACGCATACACCATCTCTCCATGCTTTTCCTCCAATAACCCTCTTAACGCCTCCCCTTGCACTTAAAAACGCTTTTAAGATTCGACTCGAAGGCGGCTGACGCAATATGCGGGAGATTTTAAACGATTCCGTGAGAAAGGGGGAAAGGGCTGAGTCCCATCATGCGAGGTGACTAAGACAAAGAAAGGTGCTGGCCAGCAGAGGCGTAGGGAAGGGAGTGTCAAGGAGGGAAAAGGACGATAAAGTTGGGGTTAGAGGGTGGAGGGAAGCAGAGAGGGGAGGAAGGGTTTGAATTAAAGAGGAGAGAGAGTAATTGAGAATGGAAAGGAGGAGGAGGAAGTTGAGGAGGAGAAGAAGGAGGGAAATTAAATTGTACCCCCCTTTTTAGATTACCGGACGATAAAGTTTTAAATGGAAGGTGGAGGAGTTAAGAGGAGAGCGGAGGAAAGTGAGTTTGAGTGGGTGAACGGCGTTTGATCGCGGGGGTCGCGGGAACACCTCAAGGGTCGGAATTGGCTAGAAGGGAAGGATGACGAGAATGCACACCCTTTAAGTGCCAGGAGCCCAAAGGAGGAGGAGGGGGAGGTTTAAGAGTAGTGGGAGGAAGATGAAGGGTGGTCCTCGAAGGATATCAGATAAGGGTTGTTTGTTCTTCTCTCCCATTTCCCTTGGGCCAACATCTCCCCCCGTCGCTAAGGGACCGCCGCGACGTCGCGATAGAGCGTCGAGTCCTTGGGATTGGGAGGCGTCGACCCTTGCTGAGAGGAGAAGGATTGAAGGACACGGTGTGCTATCGCCTCCTGATGCCAACGTTCACGCCTCCATTCCTAGAATTACGTTAGAAGAACCGGACTTAGCGACACACCTATTGATACCTAGAGGGGTCAATTTGACCCCTAAGGAATACTTAGTTTTCTACAAGGGTATATTTAAGATCTCCACTTTCACAACCAAACCATTGAACTAAAACCTATTTCAAAAGGGGCGTAACTTCCAATGCAAGTTGATGAAAATCAATCGCCAGAGAATAAACTCAACTTGGACCAGCCAGCTTTTAAAACCATATTTATAGAGAAAACGTTTTGTAAGCATTGCGTGAAAAATTTGAGTCGTTTTTGAACAAAAGAATTTAGGTATGATGGCACACTCGTATGGATTAAATTTAATTCACCTTAAAACTATTATGAGAATTCATTAATATTAAAGAATTACCGAAGCATACATGCTTCTAAAATTTTCATTATTCCTTGTGTAAAAAATTATTCATTAAAATTAATTAATTCATTAAGAAAAAATCTACCTCGCTATTCCACGATGTATTTTACATCATGAACTATATGCTACTGCTAGACTCATATAAGACAATTGATAACATCATATCATATGAAGACATGTTTCTTGATACCACATACGTAATACAATCTCAAATAAAGAATATAGTCATACCTCTCTGCATTGCAAAATCTCACTACGTTTCGCGAAGTAATAGAAGTAGGGCAAGTTGCACTCTTCGGGAGTCATGCGTAATTCACAATGTGGAAACACCATTTCCTGGGAAATACATCGTCTCTACACAAAAATATCCCTTCCAGAGTTTGGTAAAGGACTTGCAATGCAATTCCTATATTTTTCGAACTTTTCTTGACGCGAAACTTTCAAATCTCTGATTTCCTTAACATCCATCTTCTCAGAGCTCCATAAAATATCCTCACTACGCACATGTGTGTATTTCCTCTATCCGGGGAATCCTTTGTCTGCAGGGAAAATATAAGTGCACTCCAAATCTCGAATTCTAGACGCTCTCACGACTCAGTAGCAAAACACGAATAGTGATTGAAAACATATAAAATAATCAGACAGGAAAAATGTTCAAGGAACATGATACATGCTCGAATAGGACAAGAGGGAAACAGAAGAAAAGCACACTCCGAAACTGGTGCACATGTCGGAAGAATGCACTTCATCTCCTTGGACATGTCTCAAGATACAATGAAACAAGCAATGACAGAATGGAGAGATTTGCTTCGTGAAGTCCTTTAAATCGATCAGGCCAAAACAATATTTAAAAAAGAGTTCTCAAAGCGCAATCATACTTCACGCATATTGAACTGTAGTATTGGATGATTTCGCCGCCTGACTCAATATGAAAGGCAAATCAGACTCCGGATTCAAATCCTGGAGAACCTGGTTTAAACTCCTATCAAATCCAATGATTTCACCATGGTAAATGTCATCAATTTGTAGCGTAACTTCTAAAAGAGGAGAATATGAGTGAAATAAATAAAATAATGAGAATTAGATAAAACTATTATAGCTATCACATAGTCATCGATAAATCTTGAACTACATGGCATTCATCGCACACATGTTTGTTGAGCGAATCGTTGCGGGTCTTAATGAATAAATTACGAGTAGTGTATTTTATTAACTCATTGCAGTTGGTCTTATCTTGGGTCCAACTACTAGGGTTTTATTTTCAAGAGATAGAGATTGCAAAAAATACTTTATTAATCAACTGTGTGTGTGAATATTAGTCAGAGAGGCTAAGTTAGATACATAAATGAACTCACAAGCAATATGTAAAAAAGCATTCATTGAATATTTGACATTATATAGGGAAGATGCTAATATTATACAAGCGCTGTGTATGAAAAGTATACGCACTTGGGTTTGACTAATGTATGCCAAAGCAGTAATTTTTACGTACTCAGTGAGCATCACAGCTATTAAAAAAAACCCTTGGAGGGATAATAGCGCACGTTTAAACATAATTTTACTTTCATTATCGACGAGCTACCCAATTTTTCGTTGAACTTCACAGCCGTGAATGAGTTTACCCCTTGGGTTGAATTTAATAAAAAGTTTGCTCCCACCCTAACAGCAAGACTTCCCCTGGAATAGCATCTCGAGGCAGAAACCAATAAACTCTTGGCATTAAAAATACCGCATAAAGTCCATTTTATTAATGTAGTTTTGTACTTTGGAAAAATAAAAAAAAATAATTCGGTTTCCTAGTGGTGATAGTTGGAGACGCAAAAGATTTGCCACTGACATTATGGGCCAGAAAGATATCAATGGTACGATTCAATGGCTTTAACTTTTTACTTTTTGAAACCAATCTGTATCGATGAGAAGGAGGAGAAGTTGTAACTTACCTTCCTTCGAGACACCGAAAATAACGTGTGAATGAAACATGGAGGTGTGTAAGATCGCTGTGCCATCCGTAAGTGGAATTTGAGGTTCGGATGCCATAGAATATCCACCAAACATCCCCGACAGTAGGGTAGGGGCCGAGACGTTCTTTTAGCTACCAGCATGTACAAGCATTTTATTGGAAAATTTAGCTGCTGGCTATCTAAAACTATCTGGTCTCGAATCACACATTGCTAAAATGAAATAACTCCTTCAGAAAATTCATACCCTCGTTTAATCAATACGTTTTTCGGATAATAATAATAATAATCTTTATTGCTCTAGGAGTTTCCCTCCCTTTGAGCAGAAAAAAACGAACACAGTACAATAATAATGTTTACAATACAATAATAAGATTACAAAAATGAACTGTAAATACATCTTTAAAAAAAAATATTACTCAAAATGAACTGTAAGCCAGCACACGAGTTCAGGGTGGCATTGACAAATACAACAATTTTGCTATATACAGCATGTAGCCATGCAATTTGCAATGTATTGAACACAACATCCACACATGACACACCTATGCAATGGTTACAAGATTTCAAACACTTACACAACAACTACTCAAGCAATACATACCCATACAATAAATACAACTGTAACTTTCATTAACTCACCACAATATATCACAATACCCACACAACAATTACTCAAGCAATATATAGTTATAAAACATACAAGTGCAGCTACAAATAATTACTACTGCCCATCAGGCTCCAAGTTTCTTTCCGAACACCTTCAGTGATCAACCACAATATACTACAACACTTACTCAGTAATTACTTTGGTAATATATAGTCTCACATTATACGACTGCAGCTACAAACTATTACCACTGCATAAAAGGCTCCAAAGCCTCCCTCTGAACACCCTCATCAACCTACTGCCCTTAACATGGTTTGGCAATCCATTCCAGAGTTTGGAAGCTGCCACAGTGAACGACCTCTGAAATGTGGTTGTCTTACACTGAGGGGGATACAAGAAATTTGGGTCTAGTCTAGTTTCCATATTTGGATACTCTCCCGGAAAATACTTAAAATCATTTCAATCCTTTTAGGGACAAAATATTACATATTTTTAGTTTAGTCGCATTGGAATGTAGAGGATTTGAGTTCAGTTGTTTTAGTATCAACACTCAAGCCTTTAACAAGTGAAAAATCAGTCTTACCAGTTCCATCCTAAATGATTCTGAAGAATCTTTCTCGCTTGCACTATTGTAAACAGAAACCCACTTTATGATGAATTTCCCACCGAAGTATGTAATATACATGGCTTAAAATGTTTTGTCGTGAAACGCTATAGAAATAAGAGGAATATCTATCCAATGCATATGTGTGCCACGTATAGTTTTTTGAAATAGTTGTTAATTAGCAAAACCATTATTCGTATCAATATTCTTGCTGGATATGCACCTCAGTAAATTTTTTGGTTATTTAGTAAATCGCTTCCCACTGATTTCAACTGCGATCAATATTATTGTGTCGTTTTAATGCTTATAAACCTACCTGCCATTGACCCCAGAGAATAATTTGGATATCGCATGCTGACTCCAGCGACTGGTGATTCTATTGTTCAATTAACTCAGCGACGGCTTCAATTCCATTCGGTTTTTCGGTTGATATTTTTAAATTTGAGTTTAAAGAACGATATCACACATACGTGACTGCACTGTTATCATCTACGATAAATGCGTCAAATTCATATTGACCTTTTACCATTTAATAAAAAAGCATGTACAAGCTTTCAAATGACATGTGAAATGATACTTCCATTGATAATTAACAATTTGCATTGTAAATGTGAAATTAATCGAAGCTAAAAAAAACTTGAGTGTCCATTCACTTTTTCGAGAATAAAAAACGGGTAATTACCTATCATTTCATCTTTTAGATTTAAAAATGCCATGGGAAACGTCGGAAACCAAACATTGGCGTCATTATTCCCGAGTATATCATTGCAAATCCCGCATTTAAAAAAACCCACACGTGATGACCTGATGCAAAACGCATACATTAGTTCGTTGATAATTTTCTGCTCAATTTGGATAATAAATGGTAATAACAACTGGATATACGTGTAAAATGTAAAGAAATAAAAGATCTGCCGCCCATCTGAGTGAAATTATGATTTTCAAATATATTTGACGCGGAAAAGTAGTAGAAATTATTTCCCGAGCAATAGAGACTTTGCAATGCACAACAAATTGAACAATTCTGAAAAGAACGACCGAACCTTTGAAACAGTGACACGAGACGGAGTGAAAATGATAAGACACATTACAGTTTTGAATTTCATCAAGTGAAAATGACCGAAACATGATATGGACTGATATCCTCTTAATCTATCGATAAGCAACTTTACATTCAAGAAATACATAAATAAGGAATATTTTTGAATTTTTTTATTTTCGATTTTTGGCTTGCGAATGTTCAGAGGGAACGTTATCATTCAAAATCTCTCTCCACCCTCAAAGTAAATACGAGCGGAAAACATAATGTCTGTGCAATGTAGCCCGCCGAATAAGGCGTATGACATGCTTACAAGTTATCAAGATAAAATATCCTTAAATCCTATTTCCTTAATAGTACCTATATTGAGTAATGACTGGGTACAGGCACATAAGGGAATGGCTACATTCAAATGAAATTGATAGTTTTTCGACACTAGAGTTAACTGCTTTTCATATCACAACGCATTGCAGAGAAATCCTCCGTAAAAAAAGTGTATTTTTAGCGAAATTTGATATATACTACATTCCGATATGATTAGTACTCATTTATTAACAAGCTAATGGTTTATTGCTTCATCGTTTAAGTTCCGACTGGTGAAAACATCATTTATATAATTTTTTTTCAGGAGATGTGTATCTATAGGTAATTTTTAAATTATTATTTTTAAACATCACAAAAAACGAAACATCCGGCAATACAAAAACAGACATCGCCAAATTAAGTAAAATTAATTATAATTTGATATGTCATAACAACACTTTTTATTATTTATTTTAAATTTTTGAAAGACCTAAATTTACAACAATTAATAATCAAAAAATTTAGAGCAAATAAATAATTACCAAACAACAATTCAGAAGGAACTCACTCTGAAGTAAATTCTAAAATCATATGTATGTACCTATGTATATTTTTTTAAGATAAGTCCACATGTTGTACGAAAATTGCAAACCACAGTCACTTGATTCACAATACGCACAAATAGTTTTCATTGCATCCCTGAAGAAGCCAGTATAAAACTACGAAACGTCGATAACGAACAATAAAATAATTTCAAAACTAATAGGCCTATATCTCCTGAAAATAATCACAAAATAATAGGTAAAGAAGAGAAAATAATCGTCTAAATATTTATATTTATATATATATATATATATCCCTTCTCTTGGACTACAACCTTGTCGTGGTTGAAGGGCTTGCGTGCTCCGATGACCCCTAGAGCTGCACTGGCGGGAGCATTGCTCCTGGTAGGGTCACCCATGCCAGATTGGTCGAAGGTTAGGAGACAGACGAATGGTAGTCCGCGCAGCGTCTGTACCTCAGTGAGGCGGCTGCAAAAGGCGTCTGACCCCAGTGGGGCGGCCTCTGAAGTGATGGTGTCACGTAAAAAACACTATTGAGTAAGGCCAAGGAATACTACCTCAATTAAAACAAAAACCTTGAAATTATGGACAGTTCTCAATTGATAATGAATCCTGGCAACTACGGGACTCGGCCAAGAGGGCCGGGTGTCGTGCCCGGCAGCGGTGGGAGCAAGGCCCCTGCGGTCGTCATCACACGAAATCCTTGCTCAGACGAAGCAGCAGCAGAGGAAAAGAAGATTAAGAAGAGGAACGAAACTATAAGAATAGGCACTTGGAATGTTAGGACTATGCTGAGGGCGGGGAAGCTAGAGAATATAAAGCAAGAAATGGAGAGGGTGGGTGTAGACATCATGGGTCTGGGTGAAGTAAGATGGAAGGATGACGGGGATTACTGGAGCGGCGACTATAGAGTAATTTATAGTGGAGGGAATGAAAGTCAGCGCGGGGTTGCATTCGTAATGAATAGGAAACTTGGTAGAAAAGTAGTGCATGCAGAACAAGTGAGTGATAGGATAATAGTCGTGGAACTAAAAGCAGAACCAACGAATTTAGTTATAATCCAGGTTTATATGCCTACCTCTAATCATAAAGAGGAGGAGGTAGATGGGGTGTACGATCAGCTAGAGGAAATAATTGGTAGGATACCAGGAAGTAAGCACCTGGTAGTAATGGGGGATTGGAACGCGGTGGTGGGTGAAGGAAGAGATGGGCGGGAGGTGGGCGATTACGGGCTAGGAAGAAGAAATGACCGGGGCGAGAAAGCTGTGGAGTTTTGCCGCAGAAATAACCTAGTAATTACAAATACATGGTTCAGACATCATCCTCGACGTAGGTACACTTGGAAGAAGCCGGGAGACACAGACAGGTTCCAGATAGATTATATAATGGTACGTCACAGATACAGGAATAGTGTTAAAAACTCGCATACTTATCCAGGAGCTGATGCAGACACAGACCACAACTTATTAGTCATGAAATGTCGGGTAAAACTGAAAAAGATAAGAATGGGAAGGAGGGTACGTAAGTGGAATACGGAGGCATTAACTGGGGCAATGAAGAAGAAGTATCGGGAGAAGGTGGATGAGATAATGGGTGAGGATCATGGAGTTAGATCAGTGGAAGATGAATGGGGAATTTTGAAAAATGGAATTATAGAAGCGGCGAAAGCAACGGTAGGCGTAGTGAGTGCAACTAAAATTAGAAAACCGTGGATCACGAAGGAGATGATCAGGGAGATGGAGGAGAGAAGGAAATGGAAGAGTGTAAACTCAGAGCTAGGTAAGAGAAAATACCGAGAATTTAATAACAGGCTTAGAAGAGAAACAAAGAAAGCAAGAGAGGCGTGGTGGAGAGAACAGATCGACGCGTTAGAGAAATACCAAAAAGAGGGAAGAGCAGACGCATTATATAGGAAATTAGAGGAACTGACGGGTGGTAATAAGGGAAGGGGAATTACAACGATAACAGACAAGACGGGAAAGGTAATCGTAGAACCGAGAGAGATCCAGGAGAGGTGGAAGGAGTATGTTGAAGAGCTGTATGGTAAAGAAATAAGGCCCAATTGGTTAGATATAGAAAGGGAAGACGATATCGACAGAGATGGCATCGGACCTAGTATCCTAGATAGCGAAATCGAAAGAGCTCTACGAGACATGAAAAGGAATAAGGCGGTGGGAATAGATGACATACCTGCAGAGTTTTTAAAGAGCATGGAGAAGAACGGAAGAGGAAAACTTTTTGCGCTAATTCGTAAGATTTATGAGGATGGAGTGTGGCCGGAAGACTTCGCGAAGACTGTACTAATTCCTATACCGAAGAAGAGTAAGGCAAAAACTTGCGAAGACTATAGGACAATAAGCTTAATATCCCACGCGGCCAAAGTAGTTCTGAGGATTCTAAACAGAAGGCTAGAGAAGAAGGCAAATGAATACCTGGGTGACGACCAGTTCGGGTTTAGGAGAGGGACGGGAACGCGAGACGCTATAGCGGTGATGAGGACGCTAGTAGAAAGAAACCTAGAGTATGGGCAGGATGTTTTTGCATGCTTCGTAGATTTCGAGAAGGCGTTCGATCGGGTGGAATGGACGAAATTAATGAGAGTGTTGAAGAAATTAGGGGTCGATTGGAGGGACAGGCGTCTGATTCGAAATTTGTATATGAATCAGACTGCGCAGGTTAGGGTAGCCAATGGAGAATCGGTATGGGCCACGATAGGACGGGGAGTGAGGCAAGGGTGCCCACTATCGCCGTTGCTTTTTAATGTGTATTCAGAAGAAATGGTAAGGGAGGCTTGGGGGGAGGAGGCTGTAGGAATAAAGGTAGGAGGGGAGCTGATAAAATCAGTGAGATTTGCAGATGATCAAGCATTGGTTAGTCAGTCGGCCAAGGGGTTACAGTCAATGGTGAATGCATTAGAGGTGCAGTGCGAAAAGTATGGGATGAAGATCAATCACAAGAAAACGAAAGTAATGAGATTTTCTAGAAGTAAGAAGGCGGGGCTGAATATAAGGGTGGGAGGGCAGAAGATAGAGCAGGTCGAGCAGTTTACGTATCTGGGTAGTATTTTGGAGGCGAATGGGTTTAGTGGTAAGGACATCAGATGCAGAATTGCGCTCGCTAAAGAAGCATTTTCGAAGAGAAGGGAATTGATGAGGGGGGGTCTGAGAAGAGACGTAAAGAAGAGGCTGGTGAAAACTTTAATATGGAGCGTGGCGCTATATGGGTCGGAAACTTGGTCATTGCGAAGGGAGGATGTGCGTAGGCTTGAGGCGTTTGAGATGTGGGTTTGGAGAAGGATGGAGAAGGTTAGCTGGATGGCGAGAAAGACGAACGAGGAGGTATTGGATATGGTCGGAGAGGAGAGGAAGCTTGTGGCAGAGGTTCGGAGAAGGCAGAAGAGATGGATGGAGGAGGTTTTGAGAGGAGAGGGCATGTTGAAGAGAGTGATAGAGGGGAGAACACTGGGGAAGCGTGGGAGAGGAAGGAAGAGGATAGGAATTCTGGACGAAATAAGAGGAGGTAGAAGATATGAAGAATTGAAGAGGGATCTAATAACGGGCCATTCTTAGGAGGGAAAGCGAGACAATGTCTCTGAGGTGGGATGCAGAATGGGGACTGTCCAAGAACCTACCAATCAGCTGGTAGAATACTTGAATGAATGAATATATATATATATATATATATATATATATATATATATATATATATATATATATATAAATAAACTATGCCACAGGTGGGGCGGAATTAAATATAAACACATAAAAAAGAACACTCACACTATAAGTTGATATTTCGGTTGCTCTAGAACCTTTCTCAAAGATAGACGGATACAGAATGGATGCATTCTGTATCCGTCTATCTTTGAGAAAGGTTCTAGAGCAACCGAAATCTCAACTTATAGTGTGAGTGTTCTTTTTTATGTGTTTATATTTCATTCCGCCCCACCTGTGGCATAGTTTATTTATATTATCGCGTGTGTGATTTTCCACGAACTCGTATATATATATATATATATATATATATATATATATATATATATATATATATGCATAAATAAAACAGTGGTACACTAAACAAACACAGAAACACGCAAAAAGGACAATCACAAAAGAAAACTTGTACGTTTCGGTGTTCAGGACGCCATCGTCAGCGGTAGAAGAATGTCTATGAGACGAATTTTTTTCACTGTGAATCGGCCATCATACCATATTCACACCACCATTGGACTTCACAATTTTGTGTGTTTCCTATCCTCTTTATTTCACCCTCTGTTTGAACGATATTATTTATTATATAAATATATATATATATATATATATATATATATATATATATATATATATATATATATATATATATATATATATATATATATTTCGTTCACTCACTCACACACCGCCTTTTAGGCGAATAAATATATAATAATTTGAACAGAAGGTGAAAGAAAGAGATAGGAAACATGTAACTAAAATTGGACAAAGACACTGGTGATGTGGAAGATGGTAAAGCCGAGAAATCAGAGGGTAAAAATGTGCCGTGACCGGGACTCGAACCCGAAACCTCCCGATTTCGCGCCGAGTGCTCTACCAGTTGAGCTATCAGGACACTTAGATATACCATGATTTCGGCTGGGGCTTATAACAAAGAATACCCCTTCAAGTTTGAGCCCGTAGCCGTGGCCTCTGGATGGCACACAAGGGCAGCTATTCCATCACCAAGAGAGGAGAATTAGACATGGACACAAGAAGAAAGCAAAGATGAGTTCATTCACACAGAGAGTCGGACAGAGATAGGAACATGAACTGAAGAGGAAAAGAGCCGGTTCGGCCATACATTTCGTTCACTCACTCACACACCGCCTTTTAGGCGAATAAATATATAATAATTTGAACAGAAGGTGAAAGAAAGAGATAGGAGACATGTAACTAAAATTGGACGAAGACACTGGTGATGTGGAAGATGGTAAAGCCGAGAAATCAGAGGGTAAAAATGTGCCGTGACCGGGACTCGAACCCGGAACCTCCCGATTTCGCGCCGAGTGCTCTACCAGTTGAGCTATCAGGACACTTAGATATACCATGATTTCGGCTGGGGCTTATAACAAAGAATACCCCTTCAAGCTTGAGCCCGTAGCCGTGGCCTCTGGATGGCACACAAGGGCAGCTATTCCATCACCAAGAGAGGAGAATTAGACATGGACACAAGAAGAAAGCAAAGATGAGTTCATTCACACAGAGAGTCGGACAGAGATAGGAACATGAACTGAAGAGGAAAAGAGCCGGTTCGGCCATACATTTCGTTCACTCACTCACACACCGCCTTTTAGGCGAATAAATATATAATAATTTGAACAGAAGGTGAAAGAAAGAGATAGGAAACATGTAACTAAAATTGGACGAAGACACTGGTGATGTGGAAGATGGTAAAGCCGAGAAATCAGAGGGTAAAAATGTGCCGTGACCGGGACTCGAACCCGGAACCTCCCGATTTCGCGCCGAGTGCTCTACCAGTTGAGCTATCAGGACACTTAGATATATCATGATTTCGGCTGGGGCTTATAACAAAGAATACCCCTTCAAGCTTGAGCCCGTAGCCGTGGCCTCTGGATGGCACACAAGGGCAGCTATTCCATCACCAAGAGAGGAGAATTAGACATGGACACAAGAAGAAAGCAAAGATGAGTTCATTCACACAGAGAGTCGGACAGAGATAGGAACATGAACTGAAGAGGAAAAGAGCCGGTTCGGCCATACATTTCGTTCACTCACTCACACACCGCCTTTTAGGCGAATAAATATATAATAATTTGAACAGAATGTGAAAGAAAGAGATAGGAAACATGTAACTAAAATTGGACGAAGACACTGGTGATGTGGAAGATGGTAAAGCCGAGAAATCAGAGGGTAAAAATGTGCCGTGACCGGGACTCGAACCCGGAACCTCCCGATTTCGCGCCGAGTGCTCTACCAGTTGAGCTATCAGGACACTTAGATATACCATGATTTCGGCTGGGGCTTATAACAAAGAATACCCCTTCAAGCTTGAGCCCGTAGCCGTGGCCTCTGGATGGCACACAAGGGCAGCTATTCCATCACCAAGAGAGGAGAATTAGACATGGACACAAGAAGATAGCAAAGATGAGTTCATTCACACAGAGAGTCGGACAGAGATAGGAACATGAACTGAAGAGGAAAAGAGCCGGTTCGGCCATACATTTCGTTCACTCACTCACACACCGCCTTTTAGGCGAATAAATATATAATAATTTGAACAGAAGGTGAAAGAAAGGGATAGGAAACATGTAACTAAAATTGGACGAAGACACTGGTGATGTGGAAGATGGTAAAGCCGAGAAATCAGAGGGTAAAATTCGCATGATAGCGCATATATATATATATATATATATGCGCTATCATGCGAATGTGGCGACGAAATCCACATCGCGTCTTCGTTTTCAACGCTGTACTGGTACGCCCTCTCTGCTGGAGCAGTTCCCCCCCTCTACCCCCTCTAACCACCTCCCCCCCGTGAGACAGAACGCCATGATAATGTATAGTATGCCGTTGCGCATCCTTGTTCTCAATGCATCCCAGTAGCAAAATATTAAACATGCTAACTGGCTTGAGGATTCACGCACTATTGAGACAGTGGTGGGAATACCAACTCTTTATTACCAGCGTGCGGTTCAGTTACTCCACATTGAAATGGTTTCAAGTACATTTTGCACGCTCCGCTTCTGCTCCCCACGACGGGACATGAGATCGTTTGGATTTCGGCTGGAATTCCACCTCCACCTCAGCCCCGCTTAAGCCCACTTTAATAGTACGGCTCCGGGAGAAGTCACGTACCAGGAGTTATCTGCTCGCGGAGGCGTGCAGTTCCGGGCCGTAGTGCAGTTAAATGACGTAGTCTACGAAGCATACTGAGCTGGCTGGGTTCCACCGTATGACGATGTGAAACTGGCCCTCGTGTGATAGCTGGGAGCCAAGGAGGTTTTTGAACGCGTGGGCGATTCTGTTACCAACGTGACAGGAATAGGGGAGCACGACATATAAACTCATACTAAGGAACTGAAATCGCAATTGGTTTAATGGTAACTTCAAATACTTTATTCCGAGTGAAATATAAGCTTATAATAATTATTATAATAGTTCAAAAAATCATTTAAATTATTTTATTCCCGCCTGGATATTATGGAAAGTCCACATGTTGTTGTATGCTAATGCAAACAGATACATAAAACTAGCAGTTCACGAGATTTTTTGAAATCTTCGTCATGACAAGGTACACTAGGATAATGAGGATATATTTACGGAACTACGACTGATTTTCGATTCAATGACAGATAAAGTACAATAGGTATTTAATGATTAAAATTATGTTCAAAGAAGGGAAGCCCACATAAATGTGGTCAAGTTTGATAAACCAAGGTGACATATTCTGGACCAAATGAGTACGTCATACTTCCTAGATAGCACCCTAAGTATACTTCAACGTCCTTAATTGGGGGAATATCGTCTTATCGTTCCATGAATTCCTATCGCGGTGTTACACTTAAAAGAATTTGTGGCAATAGTCTGACTTATCGCATAAAATAAAGGTAAGAATCTCCGAACCTTAGTGATTTAATAAAATGGAGTCACTTATAGATTAAATGAATCATAGAGTATTAAGTCAATATCAAATGATAAGTCAATATCACAGCATAAAACTTAAATGGGTTGATTTATAGACTGACGAGATTTTATGACATGTAAGGAAAACATTATGTTTCACAGATGAGGACTATCATGACACTCAAGGTTTTAATTCTGATACGACTTAATCAGTGTCTGACGTGAGGTTACAGAAACAACCTCGTTTTTCCAACGGGAAAGTAAATTTTAGCAATTATTTTAGCTAAGATATGAGGTGTGCTATCAATTTGTTTTTAATAAAAGCAACACTTTAATCTTACAGCTATGATCGATTATCATTTTTGTTTGAAACTCGTCTACAGCCATATTTTTATAACCCATTGATTTTCGTAGAAATACATGAAGATCCAGCGAAGTTGTGAAAGAACAAGTTCAAAATAACTGATATTAGGCAGATTTGAAGCTCATAATAAAACTTGAATACCTAGCTAAAGAGTTCCACAGTAGTTCCATTGGAACTTCCAAAGTCAACTGAAATGTCTTTCAAATAGTATTTTCTAGCGTCACAAGTGACTGTTACTTTGTAATATATAAAATCACGTCAAATTTCAGATAAATAAAATAACTTGAGCAATTTTTATTTTCAGCGCTGTACAACTTAATTTAACTCGCTACTGAAGACAATGGGGAGTATGGCTTTTTGCAATTTTGGATCCAAGTGGAACTATAGCAGATCTCCAATTGTGCGGTTCAATTTGGACCGGACCCCATTCAGATAGTTGGACAACTCACAAAAAAGGTAAATTCTTTAAAAAAAAGTAAAATTTATGCAAAATGTATTAATTTAATGATTAAAAAAACAATGTTTTTTCATATGCTAGTGAAAGGCGGTGAGAGACTTGGCGGTAGCGTTGCCGCTGCACTACATAATGTCGCCGTAGGAAGGGCGCAATACAGCGCGCGAAAACTGAATATTGGCTGTGGACGCGAGAAGATTGCGTCTTTTAACTTGTTCGCTACGGATTGATTTTTGAAAGCTTAAGAAACTTATGAACTGTAAACCAATATCTGACGAACGAAATGCACGACATAAAAGACACAATACACGTTTCGAATAGCATATTACCGCGAATGTAGAAGGCCGATTTTGTAGGATTATTTCCGCTCAAAGCGATCCGACGATCCGGAAAGTTGGAGTTCAGATAATTGGAGTTGTACTGCACTACATTTCCACTAACAAGGGAACTATTCCTTTGGGAAGATGGTTAAATTCGTTATCAAGAGTTCAAAAAAACAAAACACGGGATTGAAGCGATAACATACGTCCTCCGGATGGTGACGAAGCTGAAAAGTTAGTTTACGTCACTTCTTCAATAGCATTTTACGACATCATTTGCAATTCCGCTGAAGAGCTTTTATCTCTCGAGAGAGAGTACATTGTTTTTTCAATACACACGCTGTTTTCAAGTTTGTTTCACTTCCGGAGGCCTCTATCACTCAGAGCAGTAGAATTCAGGCAATTAGCCAGGAATCGCGAAGGATTCGAAGAAGGGGAGGATTTAATGTGTATTAGGATGCGAGGATTATAGGATACGAGGCAACTACCCTAGATTAAGAAAATGGCTGAGACCTCAATTTGCCTTATAATCACTTGATCCGAGCGCCGGTTTATGAGATGAACGAAACTCATACATCGAAAACCACTCAAGCTGCTCAAATCACTACGCGTACCTAAGTTAAAGAAAGAATATAAAATAAATTTCCAAAAAATGCCATTAATTATGCCGTAAGACTGAGTGACGTAATTCTCTTTCTTTGGCCTCCAGTAGTCATCCTTAGTTTTACTAGAAGGAAACATACACATCCAGTGTGCGAATTCATACATGAAAAATCAATTAATAAAGATGGAAACATAACAAAATAATATGAGAAAATTGGTTTGCATCCAACAAAATAAATTTTGACAAACGTATTGAATTAAACTGAATTATCTTTCAACAAACGCACAAAAGAACACTACCAAACAAAAAAATATATACCAAAGCAAACAACCCAACCCAACACTGATATAAACTCAAAATGACAACTGAACATGTTAAAAGAAAACCTTTTTACAAATCCACAATATGATTTATTTTACCGATCGATTTCAACGTCTGAGCCTCATTGCCAAGGTACATATCTTGACAATGTACATACACTGACTAACATACACATACAATGACAAGGTACATACAATGACAAGGTACATACCTTGACGATGACGCACAGACGTTGAAATCGATCGGTAAAATAAATCATATTGTGGAATTGCACAAAGTTTTACTTTTAACATGTTCAGTGCAACTAAATTCCACCTAGTATCGCCTGCCTCCATTGATATTATACGCAAAAATGACAAGTTTCATTAACCCGTAACCACAGACACGCGGTCTCACAGACCACTTTGATTTTCAACATAACTTTTTGTCATATCTGCCTCACGAATAATTTTAACAAAATTTAATACCTTCAAATTAGATAGTATCTAACGAATATATAACCAAAGATTATGTTCAATACGACTGTTTTTCGAGAAATTTAGTTTTTAAGCTGCACAGCGGTCTGCCAGACCACATGATTACGTACGCATTGATGATTCAATTCCGCAAGCAACGACACGCGGTCTGGGAGACCGCATGGAAGATATGGTGACTCTATGGTGGCATTACTCGCAATTCTGATAATCGAACCCTGACACCTGTTTAGCAAAAACGTACGCAGGCTATTTCAAAATTATTTAAACCATTGTGGAACACGAATAGAAACACAACATCAGATAGTTGGTTCAGTTCAATCCCATTTGTAGAAATTGTGAAGAAAAATGGTTCGACCTACGTGGTGACTTCAAGAAAAAAACAAGAGGGAGAGATCTCGCCTGATATTAGACGCAAACAAAACCCGAGAGTTAAGGGATCTTCACAGTATGTATAGGTTTTCGAAGGTGTCCATGGTTCGCAGAAAAAGGAAGGCAGTGATCCTCATGTCTTCCATTCGCCATTGAAATGCGACGGGAGATGAAGTGGGATTTATGGAAGTTGTAGAATACTACAATAATACTAAAGGATGGGTGGACGAATTGGGCGAAAAATGCAAAAACTACGGAGCTGGATGAAGAACCATTAGATGGCCTATGGCAATTTTCATAATAATCTTAGGCATAGCTAGTTGTGAACATTTATGCTTTGTACCAGCTCTAAGGAAAATGGCGAAACCACTCGACCCAATTTATTATATAGGTGGCTAAGGAACTGGTTACACATAAACTTCAAAGCAGACTGATGATACTCCCAAGTTTATGCTGACATAAAATCATATATTCAGTGGGTTCTGAAAATTTCTCACGATAAGCTATGAGCAGTTCGGTCAGCTATTATTCTTGGTATAAGGAAACATATTTATAATTATGCATACCCTTATGTTACCGATCATGAAAACTGCCAGAGTGTATACAGACAAGCAAGAGCCAAGAAATACATTCCTTTTCTACACAAAAAAAGAAATGAAAGACGTCCTACCAATGTTATTTTTGCAGCAGAGCCATCTGTTATGGATTTTAGAAAACTGAATGTTTGGACTTCAAAAATAAGGTTGATTTATGGGAAAATATTACTGTGGTGAGATTATGTAAATAGAATTTAATTAGCTTGTTTATTGGACTTCATCCCTTGTATCAGTTGAATATACACACCAACACTTTCAATTACTTTCTCGTGTATTTAAAACAATGTTGAGGATTATTTACGTTCAAGTCAAGATAAATGGAAGGCTATCTTACAAACTTAATAGTCTTATCATTTCTAATTAGATATTATAAAACGGTTTCATGTTGAAAAGGACCTTACTTAAATAAACATAACACGTTAACTTATCATATGTGTATATGCGACAAAATATTGCAAAATATAGTCAAGAGGATGGTGATATTATCATAATGTTATGAATATTTCATTTTAATAATAGTTAAATAGTGAGGGGGAAACTTAGCTAATACAAACGAATTTATTAATAATTTATGCTTTCATTAGTTTTATCGGACTTTCATCTTTGTTTAAAGAGTAATATATGAAATATATCTCTTCTGTAATTATTATACAATATTCAAATTGATATACATGTAAGTCGATGTTTGGTAAGCTGCACTACATTTTTAGAAAACTCATAACATCACTATTCCATGTCATGTATCATTACAATTTGGCAGAATGACATAGGCGAGCTTAATTTAAACAAAAATGTTGAGTAAATGAATCAAATGCATATATTTAACGAAATATTAAGAATTGAAGACAAGCGCATGTCTGTGTTAACGTTACAAAAAAGGGTGTCTGTGGTAACGGGTTAATTAAATAGCACATACGGAGAGTACAGTAACCACACCGAATGTTGTTGTTTCATTAAAAAGTAAGCCAGAGAGTTCATCGAGAAACACTGCGTCTTGCACATTAGATTCCTCATGTCTCTTTTAAATCTTTGTCTTCGAAAATCTAAAATCATTAACTCTAGCACTAAATCAATTGTCACTCACCCTGTGGTATAATTCGTGAGTATCCAACAATAAATAAACTACATGCCCACTGAGATATTCGTTTCAACAAAGTATGATCACTTACTCCAATCAACGGTTTTCGTCGACCGAGTTAGAAATAAAAAAAAACAGAAAAAATTGAATATCTAAAATATGCATGGATGGGCATAGGCGAACGATACATGAGGGGTATATTTCTACACTCCAACATATATATATATATATATATATATATATATATATATATATATATATATATATCTACACTCCAACAGTTTGGAACAGCATATCCACTTCATTTCAATGCGCCGATCAAACACGAATGTGTTGAAAAAGAAGAGATCTTGCAAAAAGCAATCAATCGGTTGAAGCATCGAACAGGTCCATTCTAGAGAATTCAAAGAGGACACGGGACCACAAACGCAACGGACTTTCAATCACGCAAACAAAATAATAATACTCCAGCACGAACGTCGATGGGTAAACGAAGGACACGTCTTATCCCAAACGGGGGCACACATTGTTGTTTTTTCCTGCGATATCCCGTGCTCGAGAGATCTCGCGCGTCCACGGCGGACAACAATGGCATCCATGGAGACGGAGGAGTGAGCAGCGAAATAATTCGATTAAAAAAATTCTAGCATCCAATGTCAACGTTTTTTCGCACTTCCCGAAGCAGAATAAAAGAATTGAAATCAGCTAGAACGGAAATGGAAAAGAGAATAGAACCGCAGGGTATGAAAGTGGAGAGAAAAGAGAAAGGGAAGAGATAAAAAGGGAGAAATATTATCGGTCAAACCACCGTCACGACGAGATGCATCCGACTCCCCGTATCCATGGCATCAGCGTTAATTGGTGATTGTGAGCTTCTAGCAGCGACAGCGCCATCTAA
Organism: Pyrrhosoma nymphula; assembly: GCA_963573305.1. Taxonomy (NCBI): domain Eukaryota; kingdom Metazoa; phylum Arthropoda; class Insecta; order Odonata; family Coenagrionidae; genus Pyrrhosoma; species Pyrrhosoma nymphula. Next base: position 203,295,712 of record OY754327.1, on the reverse strand, counting down.
CGAGCACTCTCCGCGCACTCCAATCTCGTAGCGAGGCAACATCGGTGGCCCACGGTTCCGATCTTTTGGACATCCCCTGCCACATCCCAATTTAACCCACCACTCATGTTTTCATTCATTTTTTTTTGCATCCGCGATGCACGAATGCGGTTCCAATTCCAGTGGTGCGGCGAGAAACGCTTTCGAGGAATTTAGAAAGACCGCATTCCAATTACGCATCAAACAGTCTGTTTCCTTCACAACAACTGAAGTTAATTCGTCTTTAATGTCCCCAGCGACGTTCAATATTAAAGAAAGTAACAAAATAAATGTGCACACTTATTTTTATTTCTGCATCAGCACATCACCGCTGCCGTCGAAGCCTCTTCTCAACTTGATGTTTACTACATCGACTTTGCGAAAGCTTTTGACTCCGTAAATCATACCCTCTTAATCCACAAATTGGCTAATCGGTACAACATTCACGGTGCTTTCCTATCTATCCTTTCCAAATTCCTCACCGACCGCACTCAGCGTGTTGTTCTTGACGGAGCCTTATCGGAAAATCTACCCATCCTTTCTGGTGTCCCCCAAGGAAGCGTTCTCGGACCTCTTCTCTTTTCCCTCTTCATTGATGACGTTACCAGCTGCGCGCTTTCCAACTTCTGCGGAATTCTGCTCTATGCAGACGACTGCAAAATATTTAAAAACAGTTGAGAATGCTGCCGATTCCCAGTCACTCCAATCTTCACTCAATTCCCTTGAGGCCTGGTGCCTGCAGTGGCAACTTAGGATTAATACTCTTAAGTCTAAATACATACCTTTTTCTTTAAAACACACCGTAACTCCTAAAAACTACAATTCATTTAACGAAATTGTTCCAATTGCCTCCTCACATAATGACCTGGGTATTGCTTTCGATCCCAAACTGTCTTTCGTCCCGCACCTCAATAAAATAAAATCTAAGGCTATGTCAGTCGTGGGTGTGCTCTATAGATTCATCACCAATGTCACAAACCCCATAGCCATGAAAACCATATTCACGGGCTGCGTTCTCCCAATTCTCGAATACTGCTCCGTTATCTACTCCACCGCATGTCCCTCCAACTTGAAAATTCTTGAACGCCCCGTTAATTTCTTCATTTCCGTAGTCCGTCACCGCGTGCCGCACCTCCGTGATTCTCCTCGTACTGAAACCATGTCTGCTCTATCATTGACCCCACTGGCCACCCGTAGAAATATCATTGACCTTTCATTTATTTGCACTGCGTTAAATGGTCAGTACCGATCCACTGAAATACTCCCATACTTTTCACTTCACATCCCCGGCCGCCGTGCCTTGCGCAACAATCACCTTATACACCAACCTAAATTCCGTCTTTCTCTTTTTATCTGCCTACCCTTCCCTCGATCTCTCTGCTCCCTTCGGATCATTCAAGCGCCAGCTTAGAAAAGCGCTTTCCACCTGATTCCCAAACTTTCCATGTCGATGTAGTGTATTGATTATGTTACTCTCTCTTTGTTTTTATTTGGATTCTATTTACCAACGCATGTTTTTTTTCATATTTTATTTTGTTAATGCTGCAGATTTTAAGTTGTAAATGTTAAATGTAAAGGCTGACATCGGCTGTTTTTGAATGTTTAAAATAAATTAAATCAAATCAAATGCAGTACTTCGTTTAGTGAAATAAATCTCCGTCACTGGCAAATGGTAATTTTCTCTCCGCGACCCATTTTCTCAAGTATCATCATGTGATATATATGATGGCCTATTGTCGCCGTCAAAATAGTACAGACCTGAAATTAAACGTGTCCCAACAGAGGCGCTGGCGTGCTACCGGCGTGAAGTCATCAAAAAGAGCCCCTTCATATCCAACTTCCATTGCTTTTAGAAAAAACTACTTTTTTCATTATACAATGGAGATCTCGTTTCATTTCAACTCTCCTGGACAATATTAGCAGATTCTAATCGATATTTTATTCGAATGCGTACAAAATAATAATCAAAGGAAGACGGACATTGAAAAGATGTAAAACGGCTTCATGATTATATAATCTATTTTTGACCCGAGTTTGGCTTTACTTTTGGTTTGGCCATTGTTTTTCCACATTTTTGTAGACATGTCCAAGTCTTGAAGTTGGGTGATTTGACCATGTTTTGATTTAATATATGACGACTCACATCAAGCAGGTGAATGAGGTCACTCCAATACACATTTCATTTTAAAGAAAAATAAATTTTCTTTCCAAAGACATATAATATGTCCCACCAATCATGCTCAGAGTCAATGTGGAACGAGTCTAAGTCCAGGTCTGTATTATTATTTTGACGGCGACAATAGTTACTCTATTAAACATTGATGACAACAGCGTGGTCACGAACAACAATCGTCTCTTCGTAGACGACACATCGGTGCACCGGGATGTTGGTAGTGAATCTGAGTGGAATGCGTTGAAGAAAGGCGGAGATGGTATAAACAAATGGTGCAATATTAGGTAGTTGGGATTAAATTGAATGAATTGCAGTGTTATGATTTCTGGAAAAAAATGACTTTGACAGCGAACGTTACGCTATCTATCAAACCGAATTATTAAATAAAGAGGCGATTCAATACATGCACAGGTGTGACCCTTACCCAGGACCTCGTATATACGAGGAAGCACGTATATAGGGATCTTGCGGACAAGCTAATCACAATATAGGATCGATTTTAAGAATACTAGGAAACCGTGACGAGGAGGTTTAAAAGAGATGTTATTTTTCACATGTAAGAAATAACTTGGGAGTCTTCCACAAAATAGAATTAATCTGAGGAATAGATAGAGTGCATTGGAGAAAATCCAGAATTTTAAAATGGTTCCACAGCTCAGCTGTGTCACCAGATTTTAAAACGCCAGATTTTAAAGCCAGAATTTTTAAATGGTTTAGCTCAGCTGTGTGAGACCGAATTCTTGAAGGAATTCGAGCGGGAACTTCTAACTGATCGCTGGAGAAAATACATTTTGAATATTTTTCGCAAATTCTAAGCAGATGATTTTGTTGCCGGGTCTTCAACATATTTTGCTATAGCCAACGTATGGCACCATAACGATCACAATTATAAGATAAAGATATAAAGATTTCAGGCCCGATAAATGTAAAATGATATTTTCCCGTGTAAAATAAGGGTAGGTACACATCTTTGTACTAGAATTTCATAGTTTATCATTATTACTAATCCCCTCACTTGAAATTTTCCACATGACTTTATTATCTGCATAACTAATCATTTTAAAATTACTCATGAATATTGTAATTATAAGTATTATTGATGAATATGAGTAGATATCTTAATTTGTTTTGTGCATGATAGCGTAGGGCTCTCCAAGTTTCTGTTCCGTGAAAAGTTCTTCTGATTGCATTTAGGTCCGTGCGCAGTGGCCAGGTGAGCGTGTTGAGTTCCACCTATACTTGGATGAACGATTATTGTATGACTGCGGCGGAATGACCCCGTGTGTGGTACGCCCTGGGAGGTGATTTGAACGTAATTCGCAAACGTAGATCCTCCATACGAGCTCACAAAATTTAGGTTTGGGTGCGTACTTTTCTAACAGATTATTTCAACACACGTACATTAGAATTAAAATATTGTTTTGAACTCATTTGATAAGACGTAATTAGTGCGTCAATTTTTTTCAACTGTTCAAACGAACAATACCCACAATAGCTGTGCGTACATTAACGCGATAAAGAAGCATTGAAAAAACTAGAGAGAAACAGTGAACTGCAGAATTGGAAAGCAAAAGGAGAAACGGTATCTAGTAATTGATGAAAAGCGTACTCTTGCATTTTTAGAGTGAACAGTAATATAATGATACTTCAAGCTACTACAAAGCCAACAAAGAAATGATGAAAATACGACCATTTTCCAGGAACTAAATCGTTGAAATCCTTCATAAAAACCATGATTATTTCCGTAAGAAGTTTTAAGTATATCTTAGTTTAACTGCGTAATTATCACTTCCATGCGAAATTTATGGTACAGAAATTGAAAATCTGAAGTACTCATTGCCATGGGAAAAGAGTGGCACAAATATTGAAAATCAATGCATATTCCTCGGCATTATTTTAGAACTTACAACTTCAATAATCAACTTTTAACATGTGGCGACCGTAAATGGTGCCATCATCTTGCCATCATCTTGTATATTGTTGCCAAAGAGGCCTTGCTAATTTGTTGATGTTTATGTTACTAAGTCATGGACTGTGATTGTAAGAGGCATTGCATAAAAACTATAATAAATTAATTCGATAAACGTGGAGATCTCACTTACCCATCTCCACATTGGTGACCCCGACAAGGAGATTAATAGTCAACACTTGGTGAAAATGGTTTTGCCGCGCGACGACGAGCTTCAACGCTTAGGAGAGGAAAACGCCCAGCTCCATCAGCAACTGCAATGCAATGATTCTAATTCAAGACGCAGCCACACAGACACCGAGCAGAACCCGCCTGCGGTTCGTCGCGTTGCCGTGAAACTACCACCATTTTGGCCCGAGAAACCGAATCTTTGGTTTTCGCAGGCGGAATCTCAGTTCGTGCTGACGGAGATCACAAGCGAGGTAACGAAGTTTCATTACGTGGCCTCACATTTAGATTCTAGCGTTGGCCTTTGAGGTTGAGGACATAATCACGAATCCTCCGTCTCAGAATCCTTATTCGACTCTACGATCGAAGCTGATAGAACGTCTGTCAGCCTCTGAAGAGCAGCGCGTTCGCCAGTTGCTGTCGGACGAGGACCTCGGCGATCGCAAGCCCTCCCAATTCTTGCGGCATCTTCGCTCCCTCGCCGGAACGACCTCTCTTCTGGATAACTTCTTCCGGCAACTGTGGCTGAGGCGATTGCCCCCGCACGTCCAAGTAATCCTGACTGCCCAGGCGGAGTTATCCCTAGACAAGCTGTCGGAGCTCGCTGACAAGATCATCGATGTGTCAACTCCTCATATTGCCGTCCATGCCGTTTCTCCCAACAGCATATCGACGGATGATAAGCTGTACGAAGCCATCGAGGGTTTGTCAAGACAAGTGGCGGAGCTGTCGGTTTCACAAGGTCATCTTTCCCGGTCGCGCGATAGTCGATGGTCAAAATCGAGAAGCCCGTCGCCCTCTCGAGCTGGTAGATGGTTTTGGTACCATTCGAAGTTTCAAAATAGAGCTATGAAGTGTAGATATCAATACTTCTCCAGCAGAATTGGTTTATGGCGAACCTCTCCGACTTCCTGGTGATTTAATTAGTTCTACTTCTGGCATAATAGAGGATTCAAGTAGCTTCTTATCACGACTTAAAAGGGTAATGTCACAGTTGCGTCCAGCTCCTACTTCTAGACACTCAAAATCTGAGGAATTTATTTTCAAAGATTTGTCGAGTTGCAGCCATGCATTTCTACGTGAGGGTCCTATTCGTAAATCGTTCCAGCCGCCCTATTCGGGTCCACATGAAATTACTGCACGGGACAAGAAGACGGTTACACTGAAGATCAAGGGAAAAGAGATGAAGGTTTCAATCGACCACGTTAAACCAGCATATGTTCTTGGGGCCGAAAAACAAACCCAATTCACCCCTGAAGCTACGGAAGACAAGGCTGCACCTGCGGGCTCAGCACCAACAGGCGAAGGGCGAACGACAAAATCCGGAAGAAGAGTTCGATTTCCTGATTTTTATAAACCATAGACGACTCAACTACGTAGGGGGGTAATGTGGCGACCGTAAATGGTGCCATCATCTTGTATATTGTTGCCAAGGAGGCCTTGCTAATTTGTTGATGTTTATGTTTATGTTACTAAGTCATGGACTGTGATTGTAAGAGGCATTGCATAAAAGCTATAATAAATTAATTCGATAAACGTGGAGATCTCACTTACCCATCTCCACAAACAGCTTATCCCTATTTTAAAACAGCAAGTGATTAGCTAACCGAAATCTCAAAGTTTTCTACGGATAATTAAGAGAACTAATTAGCTAATGGTATAACGATTTTTACTATTTAGTTTTTCGAGATGGCCTTTGCTATGGTATATACCCAAACAAGGACCTCCACTCACAAAAGGAATGAACACGAAAGGACCCAAGAGTTACTTCAGAAATAACTTCTCATGCTTTGCTGATGCGTTTAAAAACACGCGTTTAAGTGGGGAACTGTATTACCATTTTAAGCGTTTTTGCCCATTTTATGACTTCTATGAAACATCTATGGCAATCGTTTCGTGAAAAGCTCAATAAAAGCTGTGGTATTCTGGGAAAAGGCCCATTTTATCACGGTGAAGCAGGAAGTTTTGTATGAGAATTATAAAGGTTTGTTACTTGCAAACGCTACAAATACGCACATTCAAAGAGTCTTATGCTCTGGATGCATTATGTCTCGCAATAAAAAAATATCCTAAATAAAATTTTTATGATGCAAATAAAGTTACTTGACTTAACACATAGAGAGGCTACATTATTTTCCTACGATTCTTAAAAGAAGAGTGCTCAGAAAGAAACTAGCAGAATAAGTCATCAACGAACCACGTACTTCATGAACGTAAGAAAAAAACACGCAGATGTTCTTACTAGAAGAGTAGCTTAAAACGCACATAAACGATATTTCAGTAAGAAGCTCGACAGTGGAGTTGTTGAGGTGGATTCCCAAACAAAGTAATAGTTCTCGAAAATATTTTCTACGTCTTTACTTCATAGTATTAGCTTTATTCGCCAAATAAACACGAATTTAATCTCCCCTTTTTTGTTTTGGATGTCAACGATAACTTTGGAAAATCTGAAAAGAATTACTTCAAGGCATCTGCTTTCAAAAAACACTCAGTAAGTCTCACAAAACATCACAATATTGTTAGTGATAATGCTTCATATAAAATATGAGAATAAATGAGATAGTTCATGCACTCAACATACCCTGGGAATGCCTTAAGCCCTCTATCATCAGGGCACCATTTATGGCTTGCAGAGAGGGTCAAAAATAATGAAGAATATCTACAATCCAAGAATGAGAAGAAAAACCAATCATATTGAAGCACTTAAAGCTGGTAAATCTAACAATAGGCACGTGAATGATGCACATTAAAAAACGGACTAAGATGAGATCTTAAGCATTTAAACAATTCTGTTCTGAAATGTTATTAGCGCATTGTGTCTTAATTCAACGTGCATTATTTTAACGTGAATGTTTTCCGTCCAGCGTGGGCAGATGTTCGATTGTGCACGTAAAACATTAATAGTAAAAAAAATAAGACAACGAAACCAAACCATACCAAATTTGCTAATGTCATTCTAGGGACAGGTTAGAGAAGGATTTATTCTAAGCTTTCCAATTATTTGTCTATTGCTATGATTCAAAAGTGCGATACTCATTTTTTTAAAACTCTGTTATTTGCTTACAAGATCACACACGACGATATACAGTGTCAACCAATATATTTACGAAGATATCCCTAGAAGAAAGTATTCCTTGAGAGAAGAGGGGTAAATGGTAACATAAAACGTACATATGTTGCGAATCAGGACGAAAATAAAGCATACACAAAGAAAACACAAATTAGGTAATTAAAGAATTCAACTGACGGGTAATGTCCATAAATGTTGACATAAATGTTAGCATATAAAGGAAGAAATGTTCTTTACTAATACATAAATACTGACTCAGTTGACGAGAAATATACCAAGTTGCAAATGAATGACACTTGTCCCTTTTACTGAATTAATACCTACGATGTTGATTTAGGCCTAAACAAATAAACAACTGAATAGCTTCGTCCTCCGAGTTAAGAGCCTCTTTAGTAGTATTCCTGAGTTAATCATTTGTGTGACCTAATTTTCCCATCCCACCCTATTGCTATTTTTTTTATACTTATCATTTTATGGCCGAATTATCTATTCTATCAATGATGAGTAATCCCCCGGCTAGCGCAATGAATGAGAAGCTAAAAATATACAAATGTTCTTGAGCCCGGAAGTAACAGCATAGAGAATCAGTCCACTCATTTCTATTCCCTATACGGCTATATTCATTTAAAGACCGAGATTATTATGTTAAAGCTCCACAAAACATAAGTCATGCACCTTGGCGGGATTTGAAACCAAATGCTTCGATCGAGGGATCCGGGATTCTTACTTCAGTGCTTCCATGTGACTCCCAAAATATAGATAATATGTGGGGTTGCTCCTTGTTAGATTTTATTAATCAAACCTGATGCAACCAATCATATCATCCGACCACAGTATTTACTTCACAGACGGGATTATAAAACAGGCCTGTAAAATGAGTCATAGTGTGCTATAATTTTAGACGAAACCAACTATATTAGAAGCTGAAATCGGTTTTGAGCAACAGATAAACGCACAGTCTGATATCAGAAGTAAATGAAATAAATTGGTGCCTTGCTTAAATCAGATGGAGCTAGAAATCCCGGAGAAATAAGGATGGAAATTAAGGGTTTTGTTTGACAGGCGAGAGAAAGGGTTGCTAGGGATAATCGATTTGGGATGCAGGAGGGAGGGGGGGGGGGATGGGATGAAACGGAGATTCGTGAATCATGGGTTTCAATGTGGGAATTCAGAGCCATGGAGATAGGGAAGGAAAGAGAAATAAGGGATTGTAGAAATCAGCAGAGGGCTAGTCTGCTTGTGAGTGGAGACGAGCATCCTCCCTGCTCCATATTCAGTCTCCAACATCCCCTTTAAGCATCAGATATTAGAGGTGAGCCCTTCAAGTTTTCCGTCCCACATTCAAAGCATATCTTCAACCGAGAATATATATACTCTCGCTCCCCACATTTCAATCAAATAGGGGTGAAACACCTTGAAATCGTACCGTAGGTGTTATATATATACTTAAAAAAACCTTATAGAGGCAGTTATTATGTACGTACCCCCTTTGAAAAGAAACTGAAAAGGATTTACTTAACCTATCAGGTATTTAGCATTGTTTTTAAGGGTCAATCAAAAGTATAATATCGCCTAAAATTTCCAGGAAATCGCGACTAAATAAGAATATTGGTCAACTCCTTCCCATCTACTCCACAACTCAACCAGCGACAACTTGTTGTAATGTCAAAAAAAGTAGCCAGAAATAATTTAAAATTAAAACTATATTTTTTCCTGATAGCTAAAAAATCAAGGCAAAAACTTCCGCCCGTACATTCCCTTATACCTTTTGAGTTATGACACTACTTTTTTAGTAACCGTACTTTTATTGCCAATGAAGAATTAGTCAATTACTTGTTACAATACTTTTGAATGACATAAGTGGTTAAGATAATCTTAATTGAAGTATTTTATTATCGACCTCTTCATGGAATGTAAGATTTGTATCTCGAGGATAGGCCAAGAATTTACAAACTATAACTCCTTTCCAACGTTTCGGTGTATAATTGACACACCATCTTCAGGGCTACAATAAATTTAATCCAATAAAACATTCACCAGTATGAATAAATCAGCATAAATTACTATTTTCGACGTTGTTCAATCCAACTAGTTGCTTCCAGCAAACTCGTCTCAACCTAATTCCAATACTTTATAATTTTGATAAACATAATTTCCAATGCATCAAATGTAGATTCTTTGCAATAATAGAAGTTTTAAAAAGGTAGTTACATTCCTTAGTCAAAACAATGCGCCACACAATGTACAGCTATTCGGAAAATAAGTGATCTTCATCCTGCTAGAATGGTGCGTTCAGGAATACTAACAACCATAAAGATAACTTATTTCGCTATAGAGGCTGGGACGATATTTACCACAACATTTCATCGCCCTAGGAAATAAAATAATATCACCTGACCTGTTCATCTCAAATTGCTAAAGGGTCGGAGAAAAACTTTCCCTAATCTAATTTTGTGCATTTCATGGCAATCATTTGAATTACTAGTAACGGAAATGATACTCTACTTCAGAAGGGTATATTTTTTCCACGACATTTATATCGAAGAAAAGAGCCCGAAAATTTTAATCTTTTAATACACGTACCTACATCCGAAATTGGAAAGAAATTTTCATGAGGTTGAAGATTTTATTTCCAACGACCAATTCACTCTCTTTTATCAAACTTTTATTATTAGATGAGTGCCCTATTGTATAATTACTCATATACCCGTGCCCCAATTCTTTACAGCCGTCAAGATCAAATCTACAGTGAATGAATACCACACTTCAAAGATCTTATCGCTCATGATATGGCTGTCTCGGACATGAAGCTCAGTTGCCCCTTTTTTTTAAGTAAGTTTGTAAATTGAAAATATTACGTTTTTACATTTTCCATTGAGATGGTAACATTTTCAAACTTCTACGACAATCAAAGTTTACCTTCATCAACCTCCTTCATCCTCTTCTATCAGGGCAAGGACTGGTTGTATTTGGATGCATTAATATTAAAGTTATGCGTTAAAGAACATCATATTTGTACAATTAAGGAACTAGCCAATACCAAATATTGCGAGCAAAGGGAGAAGAGAGGTTCATCTACATCTACAAAATACCCTACAAGCCACCTCAGGGGTGTGTGGCAGGGGGTTAGTATTCACCAACATGCATTACACTATACCCTAGAGTTAGTGTAACTACGACTAATTATGCATTAGCATAAATCGCTAATGCTTGTCACGAGGCGAAGCCTCACAAGCATGCACTACCACACTAAAGTTATGCTCACAATGGAGAGGGACCGTTAGTATATATGTATTTTTCAACTACACAAATGGACAGAGACTCAAGACTTATGTAGAAAACATGCATGGCGTGCTGCTAGTACTAGGTAACAGATAAGGATTCAAGTATTTGGGAGTACTACTACTACTAAGTATCGACACACCTAGTTAAAAGTCTCACTGGCCGCTTTTATGGTCCCTTATAGTTCGTGGGAAAAATGACATTTTAAATTTGTCCGTTCTGCAGTCTAGTTCCCTAATTTTAATCTCATGATCAGATTTCGTAAAATATTATCTACATCTTGTTGGTGGAGAAGGTTGAAGGTGAAAAGGGTGGAGAATAACTGGTATTTTGGATACCTTGACGATGAAATATGTTTCAAGATAATATTGAGGCCTAGCATTAATATCGCTAAATTATGGCTATCATGTAATACTCGGAGGTTTGGAATTTTGTCTAGTATCCTCAGCACACGTATTATCTGATTTCCCCCTGCAAAACGTATCTCAATTGCAGTAGTATCAAATATTATCGTAGGTGACAGTGGGTATAAAAATTCGTTAAATGACAGTTTAATGAGCTTCCTGACGTAGGAAATATTGACCCCTCGAGTTTCTCTAGAGCAGCAAGCAATTGCAAATGAAAGCCTAGTCATTACACCTATGAGAATATCCGAATGGGAATTTGATTTACGAAGTCACATATGCGCGCACCATATGCTTGCCTAATTGGAGGGTTTAACCAAGAGAGAGAATCTCGTACAGATATTCACGTATTTCCTCGGAATGAACCTCCCACATTGGATTTAAAGAAACGAATAAGAATGTTTTTTTATACTCTGCTGCATGGGAAAATATCGAACTTAAAAAAATGTATAAATATTACAACAGGACCCAAGTCTGCGGAACTGCCAACTTGGGAATTCCATCGCTCTCTCAATTCCCTATTCTCCTCTCTGGCGCCCATCTACACAGATCTTATCTTTCTAGATTTCTTTTCTCCTTTTCTTAATCCCGTTCTCTCTCTCTTTCTCACTCGTGAAGAAATACCCACCTACTTCTCGCGTAGTTAATCTGCGGAGAATGCGGCAAAAACAAGAAAGGCCAATGCGTTCGTGCATGTTTCTCTCTCCGTTTCCATGACATATTCTTTCCGGGTTGGATATCTCTAACCGAAATGGGGTTTTATCCTCCAGGATTTTCGTCGACGAGCCGAAGGTGGGTGGGGTGGGTGTATATATGGCGAGATTCCATCCAAACGTGGGTTTCGTGGAATCCAAATATGATACGAGGAAGCGTCGAGTTGGGAAAGGAGGTCAAGAAGGGGGTGTAAGGGTCCAGGGTCTTCGCATCTCTCGTATCAAATGGGAATAAAAGAGAAGACCTCGAACCCAAAGTCCACTACGCAAATGGCTCAGGCACTTCCAAAATAGAGGCACCGGATTTAATGTGGATTCGGACCTTGCTTTTATAACCGTTCTTATCTTTTGGAGAATCGGCTCTTTAAAAGCAGTTTTACATTAAAATGACATTTACATCAGAGAGAGAGAGAGAGAAAAGTACTACTTTTCCAAAGTTTTGCCCATTTTGCATTAAACACCATCTAATTCCATGTTTAATTAATAAAAGATATTGGGTTGGATGGTAGAATTTGGTTTCTCATATAAAAAAATGGACAGCATTCTTTATTATAATCCATAACATGTGTTAAAGCCGGCATATTACTGTACGATTTAATTTAATATCAAAACGTGCAGTTCGCTAAATTACCGGCCAGAGGGACAAATATACTAATTCATAACCTTGCATTTCCTTTACCAATTACTGGGTTTCGTACGGAAAGAAGATCTTTCTCGTAATAAAACCACTGTCTTTGAAGAAGACATATAAATTCTTTGAGTGGACAAAAGCAAAGAAATATCGGTGGGATTCACCACAAAATTTAACCTCGGAGGACAAAGTGATTTGCATGGATGCTGGATCCTTCCCCATTTAGGATGCTTTCCAAATATGCGTACGTTTGTCAACTCCAATAAGAATTCATGAATGACGAAATAATGTAACCAAATGGATGGAGTGTAAGGGAATGGGATGTTGGAGTTGTTAATTACCAGCAACAGAAAACGTCGAAAAAGGCATTTTTATAAGGATAAAAAAACATTCCTCAGTCCCGTCTTTTCAATGTTGAGTCTTGAATATTTCAAGAGGTCTCGAATCTAACCGTAAAGGGGTTGGTGGGGAAAAATTGAAAATTTTCTGTTAAAAAATTGTTCTCGTTAATTTAAATACCTTTTTATGAGTGCAAATTGTACCACAATCTCAGAGGAATCGTATTTTGTTTGTTTCTGCATTCCCACACATGCACTGAATTTTTCAAAACCACCAAAATAAAAACCTACACTAGCCCTTCTAAAAACAATTATGCACCTGCATCGGCTAAGAAAAAAGGCCAATCATAGTTTTCCACCTCCTTAAAGTAATTCCCGCATTTTATAAACAAAAATAAATTACTGAGAGCAAGAAAGTGCACCTGTAACGCAAGTGTGTGCCAATTTCACAAATCAACGACCTAAAATCAATTTTCCTATTATAATCTATTTTTTTTTTCAATTATTCTCAATTTGATATTCTGGAATCCTCACTCCTCCAACAACAACAACCTTCCCAGTTTATCCATCATTTCCTTCACAGTATATTTAACGCAAAGTCGCCATTTCTTTCAAGGCCTAACAAATGCGGCTCAATAACTTCTCCACTCGAGACAAGCTTTGATTTATTCAAGACACTGCCGCTGAGGTTTTTCAGCGAAATAACACAGGGCGTTAAAAGTGTGAAAGTTCAGTCGTGTGGAGCGTTCAGAAAAGGAGAACTAGAATACAACGGAAACAAGGGCCGACACTTTGGTAGCCACTCGTCCAAGTAGCGCGTTATATATATGGTCTGCGAAAAGCATCAAGAAACACTTCAACTGTGGAACGAGTCTGCTCCTCCCTCTTTCGAGAAATTCACTCGAGTCATTGCGGAAGCAGAGGGGAGGGCGCCCTCTCCACGGACAACAGGAGAAATGGCGCCGTGCATAAATCCATCTTCCTCCGCTCGATATATGAATGTCGCGGAAAAACGACTCTCTCGGGATTAAGGGGAAAAAAAGCGAAATAAAAACGCTCTTGGCACTCACTTTTGGCACTTGATTGCTTCGGAAATAAGATTTGTATCTTTCATTTTCTGCCCAAATATTTACTTATTATTGCAAATTTTAAGATAGTAACGGAGAAAAAATGTCTATTTAGGATAACTTATTTTTTAAATAACGTTTTTATTTTCAAGTATATGAAAATATTTCTTGAGTTAAGAATTTTATAAAATGTTATTATATTTCTGTTACTGCTATTATTATTTTCATATCTCATTATTTAGCCAAGGAATTCAATGCTAAGATGTAGCGTTACATGGGCTCGCTCATTAATGACTCTCGCCAATGATAAGCGCTGGCATTTATTTATCGGAGAAAATAATCAATCTCACCAACTGTAACTTAAATATCCCTTTATAATTGTATTTAAAAGGTTAATATCCCGAAAAAAACATGGATGGAAGTCTTTTTGCTGGCAAGACCGACTTAACAATAATTATGTGGCAACAAAGTGGCTAAATTGGGATGAACGGCACGAAGCCATTGATTGTTGACCACGCGTATTAAGGTTCATTGTTTAGGATGCCTATTAAACTCATTAATCCGTCATTCTAAAAGCTACATTGTTAATGCCATACCTGGTAGGCAGTCGACGTCATCTGGATTTAAATAACTCAAGAGTGTTCATAGCATTGTAATATTTTCTGGTGAGAGCATCATCATGCCTTACAAGTTTACATAAGCGCCATTTGCACCGGAACATAACAAAACAATTAACCTAAACAACGAACCTCAATACGCACGTGTTCGCAAGTGCCCATTCCTCTGATGGCACAGTCCTTCTGATTCTGTTGTGAGACATGCTGCTTCAGTCCTTATCGTCAAACTGTATAGCTTGTTTTTATGCTGACCCACCGCAGCAATCTTTTCACCTTTCATAAGAATTCTTTTTCCAACTGCGAGCATAATAGTTAATCCAATCATATTCAGCATGCATACTGATATCAAGTTTATATCAAAAACAGGTATTTGAAAGAGATTTGGAATCATAATAACAATCCAATTTCCATTAACTACACAACAGATTCACAAATTACAGAAGTATTCTTTCCAGCCCGAGTCCAAAGCAAATATAACTTCATCACTCTGTAACCTTTTGCTAACTCTCATTGTAGTGCAAGGATCAATAGCAGTTTCATTTTCGGGTTGCACTTCAATTACATTCGTAGGGAAACAGATCACATCTTCCTCGCCTGTAAAATTTGGGCGTGCCATGTCCTCAGTTGATTCCCCTGCATTAGTGTGTCCTGTCTTCCTGTGAGTCGTTTGTCTGCATTATTTTCTGCTGTGCCCTATTCGACCATAATAATGACAATGATAAACAAATTAAGTAGGAGAGTTTCCACTTTTACCACAGTAACACTATCTGTTCTTTCATGTTTTGGGGTATTGTTGGTCGAGTGAACGAAGGAGGCTGTTGTGTGTTGTACTTCCTGCCTCGCCGGTTGTCTACCTTGAGACTGGAAGGTTCGTTTAGACTCCTCATCCAAAAGACAATTCTTCACAAATACTAAATTAAAGTTGTCAGCAGACATCGCTCGAATTGCTGTAACAACATTTTATTCAACAGGTGTTGTAAGAAGTAAATGGCCAATTATATCAGTCACACTTACAGTGGCACTTGTCAACTTGAGTTGACGAATAATCTTGTCGAACCGAAGGAAGTGGGTCCCGAAAGTATCACAGGATTACCTCCATGCGGTTTAAGCATTAGGTTTACCCTTCGCATATTACAGGTGGCTGTTGGCTAACTTTTGATCTATCAGACCCTTCGCCATTTTGTCGCTTTTAAGCAGTTGTGAAGCGGCTGTTTTCCCCCGCATTTCGTTCCGCAGTCGATTCTCTTTGGACCTCAGTGTGATATTCAAGTTCACTTTCCAATAATGATAATAATTCCAGTTCATCCAGCATAGTTTCCATGTGGAATTTCCAATTGTCAAAATCATTTAATGGAATCTTGTACCTTTCATCCGTACTTTCCGCAATTTCGGTACGCTTAACTGGCCACGCCGGCTAACTTTTTCGTATATGGTTAATTCTTTCGTGTGATTGTTTTTTTCTAACCGCACTTAACATATTGGCTAAGTGAACCTTATCCCTTCAATTTATGATTCAGTATAATCGAAGAAATCAGAGTAAAAGGTCCTCTTAAGGCTCACGGCAGTCGAACATGTTATATCGAGGGACCCTTTATTGCTACAATTGATTCAATCGATTTTTATTGAGTGGTGTTAATTTAAAAAAAAACAAATTAAAAATTACAATATTCCAGCATAATGAAATGCATGTTAACTTTTCGAACCCTATTCGCTACGTTCAGCTATCCATTGAGTGACAATTAATTCAATTTGCGCTCATTATACGTTATTAAAGATAAAGGGAGATTTCCGAGGGCTTTGCCCGATGAAATAACTGGTTGATAGCAGGAAACCAGGAAGAGTGGATTTACAGCCAAAGAATCTGGAACTTCGAGAGCGATTCGAATAAAGCGCTTAATGGTGCACATTTACGAATTGCGTCCGAAAATTTATATTTTTGCTAAGCTCCGCGCAATATATTTGAGAACTAAGTTTGACATTTATGGACGAAGTTATATGTTTATCCATATACTTAATCATTCCATTATCGCATATTGCCCATAAAATAGAATATGGTGTCATAAAGACAATTTTCCAATACCAAAGAGTCGTTTTCTCGTCTCAAGAGAGATAGGTCATAAATTTTACGTCACAGCATGATGATTATTTCACAGCTCTTCCTGAAGAAAGGTTGTAGCTCCAGAAAAACCGCAGGGCTCTTTTACATTTGTCCGTAGCATATCCCTGTAACATATTGAAACGAGTTCTAATGCTTCACTGCGTATAAAAAAGAATCCGCTCTGAGGAAACCGTAGAATGAATTCTTAGATGAATAGATTACTTTTCCCGCTGCATTACACCGCAGGAGTGGATTGCTTGATACCACGTGACTTGTTGAAGCTCCCAGCCGCTTTGAATGATGGGATTGAGTCTAAACTGAGCGGAGGAAAAACCGGCAGCGTCCTAAATCTAAGAAGAGATTGAAGTTCGGTGGTGATGTTGGGGGGTTGGCAAGAGTTACTACGTCGAGGCGGTGGAAGAAGAGACTTAAGAGGCATAAGACTTCTCCCAATTGGGACCACGTCGTTTGTGGGAGACACACATATCCAAGGACCGCAGAAGACAAACGAGGAATCACGCTCCAAACACCGTGCATACTGGAAGAAGACAAACAAAACGGCCCGAACACTAAATTAACGGTATCCTTTGCGGAGCCAAATATAAATTTCGACCATATTTTTTTATTTCCACACCAAGTTTATTCTTGTGTGAGAACCGGAAGCACGGGAGATGTGTATCTACAACTAAAATTGTAATACCTAGTTGAGAAAATATATAAACTAATCGCCGTTACTTTTTGACGAAATATAGGTGTTATAAACTCCTATTTTTTTTAATATTCTCCCTCTGGAGCGCACACCCGTAATCTACCCCAAGCAAAAGAGCTTATATTTTCAGGCAAATTGATCGAAAAGTAGTTTGGAAAGGGGTTTGTATGTTGATATCTTGGGAAAGATGGAAATTATTTCTTTGAAATGAGGTCTAGTTCATGAAATTCTGGGTGAGTTGATTTATCGCTCAAACTACCTTAAGATGAAGGTGAGATCAATGCAATGAATTAAGGAAATGACGGAGAAAAAATATATGTGCACGCTCAGGACCAGAAAGGGTTGAGTTTGAACCACTCGAGAAAATTCCGATCACGTAACTAAGGAGTCACGTGGAACAACAACGAAATTCGCCATGTTGGTGTGTTTGAAACATTGGTATGGATAATTTAAGCTTCAAATAAGGATGTTTATTTCGTCTCTAATCAAGATTTTTAACACGATCAACAATTTTCCGGTGAAAGAAACTCGATCGGGATGGCTGCGTGGATATCTTAAGCATCCGATATGTCGACTATTGTGACTCTAATCGAGATAATCGATTGTATGCTGATCTTGGTACAACAATAGCTATCATATTGTTGTTAGTTAGTGGCCAAGGCAGAAACGGAATTTGGATTAATTAAAAGGGCAAAACAATGGCTTATGTTCAATGAGGAAGTGGAAATTTTACTTAAAAAGGTTATATAAAATGATATTAAAATGTATTAACTGAAATGGGTAAATGAGTTGTATGAGTATGATCTTATCAGTACTTAATTTTCTGTGTATACATATGTGAATATATACATATCCATGTATATTAAAAATTGTGTGTAGTATACTTAGGAGTTATTTTTGAATAGTCATGAGATAAAATTCGCTGCATGTGGGTTCTCTAGAATATTAACGCACCACATTATAGAAAAATTGAATAACTGTTCACTAATATAATAATTTAACTTACAAACAAGAAATAGCACCTGCTCTGCCGTTGTAAATCTATTCATAACGGTAATCCCGAAAAAGGTTTTCCTCTGGGGTACCTATATTCCATGAATTTGTTAACATTCTAATATATTGTACGGTAAATTCTAAATGAATGGAATAAAAGATACATTATTAAATCTTGCAGTTATAACACGTCCTAAGGCGTATTTATCGGCGTGATAAGGCAAAAAGGAATAGCTTGCGTAGTTAGGAGGTAAGATAATACAAATACAACCCAAATATTCTAGGAAACGGCTTGAGCTAAACACTTCTAATAGTATTCGATCAAACTCAATAACATAATAGTAAATAGGGAAAATTAAAGCAGAGATATATTCTATGAAACTAAAAAAAACATGGATATCTGAATTGAATGACTAATAGCAACAACATTATTATTATTATAGGTGTTCTACCAATTGGTAAGTTTCAGTAAAATTCCTGTCCGACATCCCGCCTCAACATCACTAGTCCTTCTGACGCCAATATATTCACCAATCACCTCATAATCCTAATACCCAACCTTTTCTCATTCCCTCCAGAGCATCTTCTACTCTTCTTCCTCTCATGCGCCACATTCTGTTCTACATTCTTTTGTTCAACAGCCTCTCAATACACCTTTTTTTCATCTGCATCATTCATGGATTTCGTCTGCTTTCATAAAATTTCCCCCGCCAAACCTTTTTTTCCTCCTCCACATCTTCGTTCGTCTTCCTATCTCCTCAACTTGCCCTCTCCATCGGTCTCCAAACTTACACCTCAAAATGGTCGACTCAAAATGGTCGACTCAAAATGGTCGACTCAAAATGGTCGACTCAAAATGGTCGACTCAAAATGGTCGACTCAAAATGGTCGACTAAAAATGGTCGACTCAAAATGGTCGACTCAAAATGGTCTCCTCAGACTTTTCAAAAATCATTTCCTCCTTCCCATTCCCTTTTCCAGACGAACGCGTCTTTGGTTCCCGGTCGCTCTATTATTCCAGGTTTTCTCCAAAAATCAACCTAGATAGGTAAATACTGCAACACCCAATTTAAAAATAGAGTAGTTTTTCAAACCCTTTACAATACTCAGTACTTTCATTCACTTGTCGTTAATCATTACTCAATTCCTTTAAGCCTGGCCTTGTGTCTCGCTCAGCGATTGGACATCTACTAAATTGGCTCTATCCGATACCACAACTACTGTTTATTCGCTTTTATCTCCTTTCATACCACCGTCACAATTTAAACTGCACATAAGCTAAATAATGCTGATGATAATGGGCAAGCCTGTCTCACTCCTCTTCCTATGACTGTTCACCCTCGTTATTTTACCACTGCTCTTTATTGGTTAGAAATTTAAACATGCTAAAACATTGCTTATCATAATATGCATACTCGTGCTTTGTTTCAGGGAAGCAAAGACGTTGTGAGGGAAGGTGACACAAATATTCATCTTTTAAGTTCAGCAAGCTGTGACCAATAACCAATCAGGTGAAAACTCTGGGGAAGTTGTTTTTTTTTATTTTTTTAGATTAATTCGGCAATTTTAACGAATTATTACGTTGAGTAATCTCAACATTTTGTCATTCTACCCACATAAACTCAAGCGTGGTTTACTATGAAAATTATAAGGCAAAAATAGGAAACCAAAACCAAATGGAATGAAATGAAAAACGAAAAGGATGTAGGAAACCAAAAATTATTATGAAAACGCTGTGACAAAGAAAAATAAGAAGAATTAACTGGAAGAAAAATGCTGTGCCATTGAAAATTGCAAAGTATTTATACTTGAATACTAGTTAAATGTTCCACCAAAAGTAGACACCGTTTTAAAGTATGAAAACAGGAAACATCGGAGAGGGTGATGTTAATTTTAAGTAAAAATGAAAGTAATTAAGTATGTTATAAAAGTTTGGAAATCAATTATTTGAATTAAAAGGAAAAATTAGTCTACGGTGCCGCAACTAAGCAACCTTGTTCAAGACTAATACTATATTCTAAGAGTTTATTACATAAAAATGAACGAGTAAAAATCCAGCAGAGCCTAAGTTAAATTTAGAGGAACACAAATGCAATCAGCAAACTCAAAAGTTTTCGCATCAGAAGCCGTGAAAGCATTTTACATTTTAGCGCACCAGTTGGTGCCATATCACCAGTTACCCAACCCCTTGCTGTATTCTTTCAACTAAATGCCATACTAATAATTAATCAAAGGGGACGCCGAATGTGCTCACTTAGCTGTTAAGAGGGGATTTCACTTCAAAACTACGCTTTTGCAGAGCTCAATGCTTCCTTGTCGCGGAAAATATTGTCACACTCTGGATATGAGACTTCGAAAACGGAAGCATGGTGATTAAAAATGATGCAGCTCTCCCATAGTCTTCTTAAGCACCAATTCCCCGTTTCGTGTAATCCCTTCCAATCTGCAAACGTCAGAGTACTTAAGAACCCACGCGTTTATAAAATATTCCATTCTTCGTTTGGAGAACGGGAACGAACTCATCCGAAGAGCAGAATGTTCCAGGCTCAAATGGCGACTCACTCAGCCCCTCAGACTTTGCTCTCATTCAAGACGGAAGAGTAAAGCGAAGCTCTCAGAAGATGACGAAAAGGGCCGCTCTCAAAATTCGCACAAGGGCCGTTGCAGTTTTCTCCAGAAAAAGATAGAAAGAGAATAAAAAAGGGCGCGTTAATAAGATACCTCTCGTCCCACGCCACAGGAACACCAAGGGAACGTCTTACTCTTGACTCCAAAGAGTGCACGAAAGAGCAGGCGGTTTAAAGAAATTGCGAACGACGAAAATACTTAGCGGCTCGCAAACTTCGTTGTTCCTTTTTATGTCAGACTGGTCGACAAAACATTTTCTCCGAGTCTGGATATTCAAAACCGTAATCGCGGGAGTGATAAAAGTCGAACATACTTCGTGAAAAACCATAATTTCCCGTAAGACTTCAAATTAAAAGTTGATTGCTTCCGCTCGCAGACTGAAACCTAGAAATATTGTACTATTAGCTTAGACACCAGTGGGTTCCTTATTATATATTGCGTCCCATTCAACGGGCGGAGTACTGAACTACCAGAGCTATCCACGGAGCACTTAGGTAAATATTCAGATTTTACTTTAATATTTCTCCCGGGATTCAAATGTATGCCTTAGAAAGAGATACTTGTGGTCTAGCCTCCATGCCAGCCCTATTTTCTAAAACATTTCCTAACAAATACTACTCTGATAATGAACAAATCTTTAGGAGAGTACAAGAAGCTTAGATTTGGTACGCTCTTCAAGTATATCAGCACGTATTTCCCTGCTCGGATAGAAAAGTTCTTAAAACTGTAAGGAGCCATCTAAATCATCGAGGAGCAGAGTAATGTGGTACTCCACCAAGTTTTCCGCTCTTCGCTTCAACAAATATGCATAAGTATCGCTAAGAAACCACAACAAAACACTCTATCCCTAACACAGACTGACTGGCTAAGTCTCCTCTTCAACAGAAACGCTTTACAAGTCCAGAAACAGTCTCTCGAGCAAATTAATTACCGCATAAGTAATTTCCAACTCAGCAAACTAGCACTGAGTCAAATTCAAGTTCTCCACTCACTTTCTCCAAATATTCAACTTAAACGCAATTTATATCTACGCCCCTTTCTCCAGATTTATCCAAACAAAACTCCTCTTTCTCGTCAATATCTTGCTTTCTCAAACCTGCGCACTTTTTAACAGCTTCACTCTTAAAGGAACTTCACGCGTCATCATTATTATGCTCCATTCTGCAAAGAGCCATTAAAATATTAAATATTTTGTACACCTAAGATAGCAGTAGATGTTATTAGTTGATTTGCAGGAAGCCTTAATAAAGTAGTCCAAGATTTAGACGAAGATTATAGCTAGAAGGTACCAAAGATTTAAAGGCATCACTTAATTGCATTTTTCTTGCATTGCAACACTGCATTTTTCTTAACCCTACACAACTGATCTAACCCCAATTGATAGAGCGAAGCCCCGGCATTAACGTTTACACCCTTGGCTCCCCATAAAGTGCACCCCCAGGGATAAAGTGACATATTCTGATTAGATGACTCAAAGATTAAGTCTTCGGGCGACCATTTTCCGACATTCTGAATGGGCCCAAAAACTTGAATCACGATAATGGTAACTGCATTAAAGGAAGATGTTCTTGAAGGATTGCTTTTTTTCCCTCAGGAAATTACCCGCGCTTCAGGAAGAAGGCCCAAAATAACTCATAAAACTCATATTATAGCTAAAATTAACATGCACTTTTTGCCTAATTGTAGCATGAACGCATGAAAAGAATTGCTATTTTTATCGAGATAAGAATTATTGAAAATTGGATCTATCATTCTGAAATATTATATGGGGGCTTGAAAATATGTTAGATGCCTCATTTGGCTCCTTTTAACGAATGTTCAGTTCGGAAGAACGCAACTCATCTGACGTTACACACTTTTTAAAAGTAATTTTCTCATGAAGTGATCAATTTGTCACTCAAGGTGGATTTGGGTATCTCCTTCACTTACATGAGTTCTATGGAATATTCTAAGTGACACTTGGTTACTCTTTTTTCGGCTTAAAATAAATGAAATGTGATTCATAGAGCCCACAGATCTCTCCTGAGAACAGGGAACCAAAAATAAAATAAAAAGCTGGAAGGGCGCTTCGCTAATTTCGCTAAGCGCCACTGTCCTCGAGGTAAAGCCAAATTTGACAAATTCAAAGAACTGCGGAACTGGTCGCGCATTAACTATAACGGAGTCACCCGCTGAACTTACAGTCCAGTCAATGAAGGGGTTGTAGAGGACATGGAAGAGGACAGAGACGAAACTTCAGGCATGTGTGTTTGAGGTTGATAGGAGGTAAACATACTAATAGTCCCCGGACCTACGAGGTGGTGTGCGGGTGGGAGGGGGAGCATAAGGTCCCTTCTTTTGGTTTCTCGCTTATATCTTGAAAACGGTGCGTCGTCGAGAAAATATTGTTGATTTTAAAATTGAAGCTGACAAAATCTAATAGAAAATAGTTCCTGTCACATTTATTTTTATTCCTCATAGTTACCGAGATATTTGCTAGCGAAGATTGTAACCTTTTGAAAAACGCTTAATTTCCTCACGTTTTTTGACAAACCTTTCCTTCTATCGGCTCACCCTTTAGTTTTACAGCAAAGTCCTCAAGAGCATAGTTGAAGATAATTACATTACTTTTAAAATGAGACATCGTTTATTTTTTTATCTTTAAATGGTAAATAGTTACAGCAATTTGAAAATTCTAGGTAAATTCCGGATTTCGTAAGATAACAGCTCACCTCTCTTTCCCGTTTTTCTAGGGTTGTATACCATTGATATAGCTGTATGTTGTGTTTATATGCAAATATGGTAAAAAGATGTGAGTAATGATCTATATATATACAGTAGGATTATGCACATTCACTTTTTTCACACTATGTGCATGCATGTTTAAGTATGTAGAGTGAAATAAATTCCAGAAAATGTTGGAAAACAAATATTTTTTGCATGCACAGCACTTAAATTACATTAATCTGAATTACAGCTCACCCTAAAACATCTGTTAAAATCTAACATCCTCGAGTGCGATTACATGAATATTCTCTGGGCAAACGTTTATTCCGAAGCTATCCCTTAAAAAACCCCTTTGGATTTTTGTTCATCAGCAGCATACTGTATATGTAAGCTGAGGATCAGTCGGGGGATATAATTATTGCCTAAATGCTACGGTGAGAACGCATACGGAAATATTCTTTTGAATTGTGTTAAGTATGCAAATACAGTAAAGCTTGGAAAATACAGTAAAAACATGAAAAGCAAGCCTCTTTCGAACGCCAATCGAAATTTCAAGTACTTGGAATACCCTTAGGGTAACAAGGTCTCACATTTTCCATTGTTTATCACTGTAAAACTACATTTACTCCAATTTCTCCATGGTTCCATCGTCTTGTTGTTCGATTATACAATTAAAAACAAGTACAATAAAACTAGCAAACCATTTGAGGCACTGATTTTTTCATAATACTTCATAATTATAAAACTTTAAATAATACTCGGTGAATGTCATTCCAGTGGTGAAAGAGAAACGTGCATTCGCCCGTAACGCGTTCCTTCTCCACTGCAGTGGTCATTGTCTAACAGAATACGACGATGCTTATGTTTTCTAATGACCTATCATAATTGTGTTATTGTGACTGGCTTCCCTCAATCTAATAATAGAACTATGGTATGTTTTCCAACGTGTGTAGGCAAAAATGAATGAACAGCATTTAATATCAGAATTATAATTGCCTTGTTTTAAATGGTAATGTTTACTATTAAAAAGTAATACTGTTCTCAGTGCACTTTAATGTGATAGTCAGATTTAGATCCTGTTTTTTTGAACCCTAGAACTCTCACTTCCGCCTTAACCCACTCGGCCACCAAGGTACTCGATTGAAGCTGGTAATGCAAAGAAGTTATTTCCTCCGCATTCATGGCCTGGATAGAACTACATATTTACAAATATTAGGTACCAAGAAATTAATGCAGATATTCACGTGTGCTTGAAAATGGCTGTCAGAATCATGAGAAAGCAGATAATATTATCGTGGAACATGATTTTATTTCTGGTTGGTTACAATTGTACCAAAATGCAACGTATGATCAAAAAAGGAAGTATTTATCGCATGGAAAAATCAACGTTTTTTCTAAAAAAAATATATCCACCCATTGTGTACAAATAAGGTTTTCAAGATTATCAGGATTACCGAATAGACAAAGTTCTTTGGTAGATGCATATTAAATTAACATATGTTACATACATACCTATATAACATATGTTATAACAGAGATATCTCTTCGTAACGGAATAATAGCGTTTCGCTCATCTTTAATATGCAGTTATTCCCATAGAAATGTGAAAAAAGGCAAAGTGGCATGTTGTACATTAATTAAATTCTATAAAATACAGAAGTCCACTCAGATAATTTGGACCAAAATTTACACTGATAGAACACGTGTAAAAAAGGGCTAATTTTGGAATTATCCCTTA
This sequence comes from Pyrrhosoma nymphula, assembly GCA_963573305.1. Taxonomy (NCBI): domain Eukaryota; kingdom Metazoa; phylum Arthropoda; class Insecta; order Odonata; family Coenagrionidae; genus Pyrrhosoma; species Pyrrhosoma nymphula. Next base: position 203,270,390 of record OY754327.1, on the reverse strand, counting down.
CCCCATATATCGACCGAGAGTACACGATTATATTTCTCCCCGTGCTGTATGGGTATGTTCATCAGAAACATTCTGAGAGCTGCAAACGGTAGCAAATGGACGTGATAGTGGAACATGTATGATGTGCAAATAGTTTTTAATTATTCCAGGCAGACCGGATAGCACTGCGGATTCGCACATCTTGGTCCGAACTTTCAGCTTCAGCTGCGGTCTACGGTGGTGGCGTTCTTGTTTTGAAAAAAAATCACGTTTTTATTTTTAAGAGCAGTGTTTTTTACGTTGTGTTAGAAACTTTGGTGGAGTCGTGGCCAGAAGGTTATTGGGGGCGCGTTCCGAAATTCACTGGCAGTACTGGCTGTGCTGCCAAACCGTTCCGAAATCTACTGGCAGTACCGCACAGTAACCAATGACGTCAGTCAATTGATGACGTTTCTCACTGTGAACTCTACTGCCGCTACTTCGGCCCAAGAGCTGCAGCAGCGGCAGTAGCAGCAGACGGCCATCGAACAAATGGCGGAACAATCAAATCTACAACGTTAGTAAATAATATCAGAAGAGTTTAGAGACACTGCTTCGAACATTTTAATGTTTATATCGGCGAGAGAGAAAAGTCTCGATGCACTTAAATAGCTAACAACATCTGATTAGCGTATAATAGTTTATAAACGCATTTATTTATCAAGTAGTACCGGTGAATATTGCAATAGGATAAAAGCGTTAATAAAATGATGAGGGAGTGAACAACATCAGAAGTGATACAAGTAGAGAAGCAATTATATTTGCGAATGTCAGCGACTTGTGAAATTAGGTACCAAAAATTAATTTAGTGTCATGAATAATCGTGGTACACGTAATTATATACAGACTCTTACTAGAGTGGTAACTTAGCATAACACTGGTATGTATAATATTTGTCGGGAAACGTAATTTGTTGCATAAATTTAATTGTTAGGGAAAATATTCTACGATGCAATCCTCAACAACCCGTATACTTTCCTAATTATCGATATCACTCTAGGAAACGCTTCGTACGACTGGCCTTGAAGAAAATCCAGGGCTTGAAAAATATATTCTAAGACTTGCTTATAAGCCCAAGATTCAAACTGCTCACTATGAATTCGATATTGTTAATTATAACGGAGATTTGTTTATAATAACACAGGGTTTTTTCTCCATGCTCGGGTAGCTGACGCGAATTCATTTTATTCTCGTCAGAGAAAGCAACCAATCAGTATGAAGTAGCATTAAGTAGCAAGGCAATGAAAATTAGGATACAATTAGCATGCCCTTGATCAATGTCATAAGGATTAGCATTAAGAATTAACGCATTGAAAGATCGCTTATAATAAATTACCACGCAATTCGGCCATATTGAATTTCAAGCCACTGCCGACCGTTCCGAAATTCATGCTACTGCAGCAGCCGCTGTACAGTTTCGCGTTCCGTTTCACGGCAGCACAGGCAGTACTGCCAGTGAATTTCGGAACGCGCCCTGTGTTACTTCGGAGTGGTTAGGGATATTTTTGGTCTTGGGTGTTTGAAGTGAGGATTTTCTACACATGGATGACCACAAGACTAGAGCTCTATTGATACACAAGGAAAAGATGTTTAGGATACCTATAACATTTTGACAACATGACTACCCGACACACAAATAGTTACAAACTTTCTTCACAGATTAATACCAATAAACCGGTTTAATCCTCTACATCATGCAAAACATGTGGTACAAAACATATACTAGACGGAATTGGTGGAACACTTCTCTGTTACATATCAAAGAACGTGAAAATACACCGGTCAATGTAATAAAAAGTATCTGTGGGTATAGCGCGAAAGAATAACGCTTACAGCAACTAACATGGTGAACTTAATCTGGTAAACATTTCAAAGGGTCCAGTTTCGAATATTTTCTTTCCAGAAACGCGGCAATTTCAGGGAAAATATTATGATGGAAACTGAAAGTGTAATTCATGCGCATTACAAGAAGTAAATAAGAAAAACAACTTACCTTGCTTCAATTGTTTGTTGAAGTGATTTCAAAGTGTCTTCGGTGAAACGTTTAAATTCTGGGGGACACTTCAGTTTCAGCAACAGTCCTGATCCCAGCTCGCGTAAATGCCAAAACAGACGAGGAAAGGTTGCATGCATACAGTCTAAATAACGTTTTGACGTAAATCTACTGTCCATGGTTACATGAGTTGCAGGTGATAGCCAGAAACTAACTTAACCAGGAAATAATAACATTCCCTGGACGGCGTCCCTGCTCAGAACCGCCAAAGCGTAAGAGAATTATCGTTCTTCATTTGTTCGGCCCTGCGACCCGGGCCCGCATTTTTCAAAACCACATGTATTTGTCATGATTTTCAGAATGTTATATTTTAAATTCCATCTGATATAATTTTCCAGGGTGGATTAAAATGCATGTAAGTACATTTTCTTAGCATATATTATTGATTAATTAGGTCGCAATATTAAAATATCGGCAGTTATATCATGATTCTAGGTTCGTGTATGCTTGCTGTACAGATACATTATTTTACATTATGTATATTCGGGCAGGAATCCACTGTAATACAGTAATATAACTATAAAAAATACATAAAGTAAAATATACATCAGTATGTCATAAATAGATTAAGTATAACTAAACCTGTGCTGTATTGGATTCTATGACAAATATGGCTTCCCGGGAACAACTGCCCATGAAAAAATACCTGTTCTGTATCTGAGGTGGAACTGGGGTTAATCTGGTCTGTAACTGGGCTGCAAAGAGGTGGAGTCATAAACATGGAGGTACAGAAGGGTGGAACTGGGGTGCATCAGGGTTGTAACTCTTCTGTAATGGCTAATTAACTTCCTCCACCCCTGTCCACCCCAGTTCCATCCCTGTCCACCGCAGTTCAACCCCTGTCCACCCCAGTTCCACCTGTGATGAGATGACCCTCTCATCTGTAACTGGGGTGCATTTATGGACTTGAAAAAAAAATCACCTTGGATTGCTCCTATAGTGGATACCTATAATAATCATATATGTATCTATCGAATCAATGAGATCTTAATTATTCGGCTTCAGACCGCTACAAAAATGCTGGTTTTAAAAGTGTTTACGGCTAATCCATTGTTAAAAAACCAACTAAGATCTTGTGAGAAATATTTTTTGATATATCATTATGTCCATGGATGCTTATTGACGTGGTATCATCATAAAATTGCATAAAATTCGATACCTTCTGCTTCTTCCTTACCCTCAGGATTAACTCATGAGTTAGTGCCCAATCCCCAAGGCAATTTTATAAAACTGGAAAAGGGTCTGAGCCCTGTACGTTGCATCTCTCTTCATGTGAGCGGTAGCCCAGTGGCAAGGCGGTGGATTGAGGAGCAAAAGGTACAGCATACGATACTCTGATGAGGAAAATATGCTTTTTTAATTTTTAATAGTTTTTTATATTATTTATCTTTAGAAATAGCGTTTTCATCACCGTAACTCCTGTTACAAATATTTTCTTTTTCGGTTAAATATTTTTTTTTCAATAAAGGAGAGTACCCAAGCTCCATCTCAGCTGCTCTGTAACTGGGGTGTAACTCAGGTGGAGCTTGTTTCAATTCATTCCCAGTTCCATCCCAGTTACAGAGGAGAAAATTTCTACCTGGGTATGGAGTGATTGATGGCACTCACATTGCTCTAGTAGCACCATCACATTAGAACCACCAAAGAACCGTCACATGGGTGCCGTGAGAGGGATTATTTCAACTATAAAATATACCACTCTATTGATGTGCAATTGGTAAATGGCAAGAATTGAATTATTGCCCCATGAATTTACCATTCTTTTCAACCTCAACAAGCTGCAAATGAGATGAAGTATTATTATGTCTCTATGTATTCAAATAATGTTTGATGAATATTATCTAGATAATCTCCATTGTATATTATGCTAAAATTCACTCACACTATTGAGTGGGTTGGTCATTTTAAACTTATCATTTTGTGACTTTCCCACTCTTTAGAATTTTCTTGGAACATTGAGTTTGTTTCATTATAAATTAAGAAATACCTATGTCAATGGAGATGTTACTTATGTCAATTATACATGCTCCAAAATAAATACAATTGAATTAGGGACCACATTCTTGGAATTCTTCCCTATAGTTATGTGATGCAGATTTAAGAATTTTAAATGTGAACTCAAGATATCCATGAGCTACAAATGATGCCTTCATTTTCATTGATTCAAACCTGAGACAAGCTCTGATGACAGCACAACAAAGGTCTCTGGCTACTGGGTCATATATTCATGAATATTAATTTCAGGCAAATTACGTTTTTTCCTGGTCATTGGTTACCTACATATTGATTTTTTCATAACTTATTTTTAATAATATTAATGTGTATACTATGTAACAGGACTCATTTAATTAATAGTTCTTTTGTGCATCTCTGCTGTTGATCAACCAGTAAATCATTATGCTAATTACATTTCATGTAGTTATTTCACACCTCAAGTAGCAATCCATCACCTAGAGGGGCCAAATGATTTAATCTATGATAACTAATAATGTGTGTTGTGGTTAACCCACAGCAACCTGCCAGCAGGTAGTGGAGTAAAGTTGCGTGGGTTGTTCGCACTATTGAGTGGGTTGGTTCTGCTTTTTTTTTAAAGCCATTATAATCTTGGAATAAATGAAATAATAATATGGATTACTGCATTGATAATTTATGTACCATAATGAATTAATGAAATGACTTTTAGATTTATCTCTCATCAATAACATGGGATTTCTGTGCCAGATAACAACTCCTTGGAAAATAACATTTAGATTTCGATGTAAAGATTCATTTAGGCTTGGACACAATCACCTGAACAATAAAAGTAAGCATTGTATATGACATTCATAATGAAAGCAGTTGAATTCTCGTACATGACCATAGATGTGTAATTTCTCTTGGGTAATGTCTTATGATGATATTCAAGGGACCAAGCATATCGTATCAACAACTGAGCTTTGGTTGGATCTTTGTTAGCCGCTGACCGGTTTCATCAATAGGAAACAAATGGTGACCAAAAGATTTAGCCTTTCACTGTGTATCTGAAATTTATCGTATACATGAGATTTATTCATATGTACGTATTATTAAGGTTTCGTTAGAGCAAGGTCCTTTAAGATGTTAATCACCATTGCAAATGATGTCTATATGTGTGTATGTTAGCATTAGAAATATCAATAATGCATATGTTTTTCATGTTTAGTCGTAAATTTATTTTCTCAGGGGATAGTGGCTACCCACTGGAGCCTTGGCTATCAACACCTGTAGCTGGTGATGAATTACCGAATACTCCAGAAGGCAGGGAAAACAAAGCCAAAAAAAAGAACCAGGTGTACAATAGAGAGGTGCATCGGTCTTCTGAAAAGTAGAGGGAGGTGCTTAATTAAGTACTGTGTAATGCATTACTTGCCTAACAAGGCAAGCAAAATTGAAAATCCTTGTATGGTGTTACACAATATGTGTGTGGATGCAAACCTTCCTGTTGACGATGCAGCTCAATTGGATGAAATTGAATTTGATGATGAGCCTCTGTTATTGTTAAATAAAGAAGAAAACATTCGTCATATTAGGAGAAATGTTATAGAGAGAGTTATTTCTGCTCATTTTTCAAAAAGTATTAAACTTATTTGTTACTAATAGAATGTATTATTGTATATATATTCATAATTCTTCTCTATGTTTCATTGTTGTTCATTGTTGCATTGTTCACCAGTTTTTAGACGTTTTTGAATTCCATAAAAATTAATAGTGTGGGGTAGTGGTGGCCCAGTGGGTAGAGCGCTGGGATACTGAACAGAGGGTCCTCAAATCGGGGTGAAGCCTATCTGGACACTCCCTCCAAAAATCCTAACGGTGTGACTTTCTGATTGTCAGAACTCAGTGTAAAACTGCAGGTTGCCTAGGGAAAGGAGCCAGTCCCTTCACTTTAAATGTTTGAATTTCACACTCCAATGGCTTAGTATGGTATGGTGAGCTCTACTTGCACCTATCAAACCAACCTTCGAAGTCAAACACCACATGTGTGAGTGTCAAGTATTAATATACAATGTGCTGTTATGGCATTTCCCTTGGTATTATTTTTTCCATAAAAAGTGCCAATTATTGGTTTGCAATTTCAATTTGAAAGTTTAGAAATCTTGAAAGTTGTAGGATCTTTGTTTCAACGAGGTAATATTACAATTTCTATATTTCATAGCCTTATCCACAATTACCAGTTTTGCTGCAGGCCCTTGGTAAGTAATACCATTATGTACAGTGTTAAATTGAATAATTAGCTATTGTTGCATTAAGCAAACTTATGGATTAAGCAGTTGTTTTTGTGGTGCATGCCTCTATCAATTTCATCTATGCTCTAACGTGTTTAATTTGAACTACCATAGTAAATAAAGAAAATGGAAACTATGGATGTCTAGTCTGTCATAACAATGAGTTTCACCTTTCCTAAAAAAGCAATTAATAAGGGAGCTAGGTTGTATTTACATCTGAACCTTTTTTTTTTACTTTTTAAAGAAATTATGTTGTATTATGCAAATTAAATAATTCCATTTAACTTGGATAACTTATGTTATTATTCATCCAAGGGTGATTGTGGTAGAATTTCTGTAGTAGAAATTTGTTTATTTACCCAGGAAGGAGGTCTGAATAGTTGAACAGCCTATTTGTAGTACATCAAAATTGAACATGGACATTTGAAATAGGTAAACATAAAAATGAAGGTATCAAATAAACCATTATCATATTACATAGTCCTGTAGTTATACAGCCTACAATATCAAAATGCTGTAAACTGCATATCTTGCTTAATCTCGGTGTAACAGCATTACTACCGATGTAAATGTAATGCCTATTTTCAGTCAGCAGTATTTTTTATCAAAGTCGGAAAGTATAATGCTTTGATTACCTATGATAAAGTTGTGAAATTATAACACATTTTTTTATTTTATTTTTCTATGTAATCACCAATTCTTTTTAGTTCAACACTTTTTTTTCCTTCAATTGAAAAAGAAATTTCTCTGTATTTTTCTGTTGCCTCAATTTTGATTTTTTAAATATGTAACTTTTCTTTCTTAAATTTGATGATCTATCTTTGCATTGTCATGAATACTTCGTCCCTCTCCTTCATCCTCCTTTCTGGATTCGTCAATCTTTTTTCTCCATAGTGGAAATTCCTTCTATTTTGAGACAAGCTGGTTATTTAAAAACTAGTTTATACATAATTTTCATCTAATATCTAGGAAAATAATTGCTACTTTTTTGAAGTACTTAACTGCACTAGAAACTTAGTGTATCCAAGTTTACAAGTTGTAAGGGAATTGCAAGTAGACAAAATTTACAATATAGCATGAAGTTGTTGACATTAAGGTTTATCACCGTGATTGACTTTGTATTGTAATTAATTTTTGATATCAAAGCACTGGACCTAGTTGAGGTATTTAAATTTGGGGTGGCAGAGGTCATTGATATTGGCTGTACGGTGGGTTGGGTGGCAGAAGTCGAGGGAACTGGCTGTACTATGTAATGTTGACTTATGTTGAGTGTTGGCTGTAGAGGTGGATTGGGTGGGTGAGGTCAAGAGTACTGGCTGTGAGATTGATGGGGTCTGTTCTGAGGAGGAAGCGTCTAATTTGTAAAATGCTTTGACAGGTGGAGGGAAGGGGATGGTATTACTTATGTTGCATTGTTGAAGGAGAGATGAAATTGAAATAAATTAATAATCGCAAGAGATATTTCTAATTTGAAGCATCTATTTTCGTTGTAACATCGATTTACATCCACTTCTATTGTAATTGAAGACTATCCTCAATGTCTCCATGGCCGCTGATGGCATTGCTACCAATAAGGGTTATTACCCTGTTTTTCTAAGGAGTGGGCTAATTTTCAATTGATTGCCCAATCCCCGGTCTTTCTATCCTCTCGATAGTAGGCTGCTGCGTTGGCTTTAGTAAAGCTTTTTATGTCCTGCCAGCACTGTAAACCCTACTGGAAATCTCTACTGAATTCAGTAGACAAAATCTACTGAAATGAACTGAACTCTACTGAACTCTAATGAACTTAGGGCAATAGGCTACTGAACTCAACTGAACGGGGTCCAGTTGCCTACTGAAATGAACTGAACTCCAACTGAAGAGTTTTCAGTTGCCTACTAAAATGAACTGCACTCTACTGAACTCCAACTGAAGAATGTTCAGTTGCCTACTGAAATGAACTGAACTCTACTCAATTCTATTTTTTCAACTGAAGAACATTCAGCTGCATCCTGAATTGAACTGAACTCAACTGAAATGCAAGGAAATCTTGTTTTTGGTTTCTGCAAGTAAAAATACTTGTGCCTACTGAAATAAATGGTTTTCCACGTGACAATTCAAAGATAACATCTATTAATTTATATCTATATTCTATTTTAATCCTCAATATCCTTCAGCAGTCCCCCATATTGCCTGAATGTTAGCAATGAGATGAGAACCAGCGAATGGCAAACAAGCCTATCAGGCAGCCAATTTTGGACCCATATAACTATGGCAACCTCATGAAACCCAGCATTGGCAACCCTATAAAACCCTACATATGCTACCACATGAAACCCTTAATATTGCCAAGATTACAGGATTCAATTATAGACCAGCAGATATAAATTTTATTTTTAAACAAATCCAATTAATATTCGTTTTCGTGATGCTTGTGAAGTTATAGCAGTGTAGTTGCGATCATAAAATTAACTTATGAAAAATTAACCCTAAATTATTAGTCCAGCTTTTTTAGGCTTTTTGAATGAATTACAACATATTTAGTTATAAATATATTTATTTTTTTATTTTTTTTCTTACTTGGAATCGGCCATCATTCCATCTTCACATCACATTGTGTTGTCAAATTCTATATTTTTCCTGTTTCCTATCCTCTATCTAATCTCCATAACTAATTGTGTTTTTTAGTCTCAAATAGGTGTAGGTACGGAGTGCGTTTAATTTTGAGTTTCCACTAGGATATTCCTCAGGAATATTCCAAGAATCTCACTAGTCTGTTCTGCAAGGGATGCAGCTGAATTTAGTAGGAGTTCAGGAGAATGTTCAGTAGGTTATGGAATACAGTAGAATGTTCAGTAGGCTACGGAGTACAATAGAATGTACAGCAGGCTTATGAATTCCCTATTGAAAATGCCCCATTGGTTTCCTATAGTGTTTTCAGAAAATACTATAGGAATTATGTACATTGCTATAGGAATTAAAATTTCCAACAGGAACAATAAAGGTTCCTATAGGAACAATAACTTTCACAGAGGAACAATAAATTTCTTATAGGTACAAGAAAGTTTCCTATAGGAGTGAGAAATTTTCTTACAGGAACAAGAAAAATTTCTTATAGGAAAATTTCTAATTCCTATGGGAAAATTTTTCATTCCTATAGAAAAATTTCTCGTTCCTATAGGAAATTTATTGTTCCTATAGGAACCTATATTGTTCCGGTAGGAAGTTTAAATTCCAATAGGAATGTACATAATTCCTAAAATATTTTCTGATAACACTATAGGAAACCAATGGGGCATTTTCAATAGGGTTCAGTAGAATCCCAGTAAACACACATGGCTGCAGCAGAGCTTCACAAGGATGTCAGCGCTGCAAGTGCAGCACATGTCAAATGAAGCGCCTCAGCAGCGCTCTAATAGAGCGAATTATCAAGAAACACATCTGATGCGCATTCGCAGCTCGTGTTTGAAGCCGCAAGTTGCGGACGCGCTGCCACAGCGCTGAAGGGAGTCATTTGAATAAGGGGAGATGGTGAAAGTCTCAATCGAAAGAGGAAGATATAAATACTCATTCTTTAAATATTTACTATTAGTATCCTTTGTTTTTTTATTTCATGAAATATATATCCTTGATATATATTAACATGTTTAGCCTGAAGTTCATTCTTCGACGGAAAATTTAGCATAAATGGGAAGCTTTGAAACGAATCGGAGAGACTTGGGTTCTGCCAGTAACAACACTTCATTGATAGCTTTGTATAATTAATTTCCGTTATAAACTAAGCTATTGTTACGCTTTTATTGGTACATTCATCAGTTTTGTCATTTCCACATTCGTAACATTGTGTATATATGCATATCATTTCCGCGAGTAAGTTACGTCTTCATTGAAATATAAACAAACGTATGACAATTGGAAAATATCTTATTTATTCTCATTAATGTAGACTTTATATTCATTTAATGTGGCAATATAGGTTTCAATTAATTAATGCCTGAAAACTGTTATCGTGATTGGATGGTACGTTTCCATAAACTTTCACGGCATTGACATTTAAAAGTTAGTTCTCGCAAACACATTTACGCACGGGAATGGCCGTATATATACAACTTTCTAGCAGGTCAAGTATCAGTTACGAGTTGAATATGACGTAGAGATTAACTTGATAATCATACGAAATACAAATAACGTAGACATACCGTATGAAGATGCGAAATATTTTCAAAATTGTTTTTTCCCGTAGCACGAGTTGGTAACCACTCGAAATCACCCGCTCGAGTGAGATTATTCCGAGCATTTGAAATACTTAACCCCCCCCCCCCCCCCCCCGACCCCCTCATCCCCGGCGAATGATTTTTTCACTGTGAATTTCACACAAGTGTGTGTCCACTAACGGGTGACTCCGTTAAAGTTACTGCGCGGCCAGTTCCGCAGTTATTTGAATCTGTCAAAGTAAACTTTAAACACCTTTGTGTTTAAAGTTTGGCTTTACCTCGTGGACAGTGGCGCTTAGCGCTCGAACACGGTTACTCCATGGCATTGTATGCACGGTACCTGTGAAGACAGCTCGCTCCTTAAAGCCTCCATGAAATTCACAGAGGTATATGACGCCTGAGTAGCTTAACTGGTAGAGCACTCTGCGTTAAACCAGGGGGTCTGGGTTCGAATCCCAGTCCAGGCGAATTATCTTTTCACTGTGAATTTCACACAATTGGGTGTTTTCCACGTATTTCAAACTATCGATATTCTGATTCGGTTACTTGAACTTATTGCATTGGCTAAAAATTTTCTTATCAAATCGCATGAATTTCGGTTCTAAAATCTAAAGAAAGTCGAAGGTTACGAGTGCTCCCGAGCACACTCCGAAAACAACCGAATAACCTGTGACGTCATGTTCGCTGTTTATATTTAGATCCAGGCGTTTCCTTATGCTTAGGGTGGAAACAAGTGCGGCGAAATTAGTTTTGGACGTTTTCCTGTTTATTGATGTGCCTTTAAATGGCATCTAAGGGATAGAGATGGTGTTTTGTGCCACAATGTACAAATTCATCGGTTAAAACACCGAACAAGAAATTTATTCACGCAATCACGACATTGAATGTTTGAAATTTCTTTCTCGGATTCCTCAATGTCCACCTGCACAATGTATGCTTTACTTCGCACTTTGTGTTCTGGATATATTCTTGCAATGACTTTGCACAGTGGTCCATCTCTCTTCATTTGGACGTATCCTATAGCATTATCACCATAACTCTCATGAGAAGCTTTATAATATAACAACACTTAGATTAAACTTTGAATAGACATTTAGGAGATGAGAATCTATTTTTAGGCATTTCTACAGCAGAAAATCCATCTATAGAAACCTCCTCTACCAACAATAAAAAATTAACAAATCAAAATTTAACGTCTTAAGTGTGTCAAGTATTGGACATTTGCACAAACATTTGTCAAGTACTGTGTTATGTTGATATGTTACTAAGATACTGTCTGTTTACTATTGCATGGACTGATATGGACTTAGTGAAAGAAATAAGTAGTATCGCAATGATTAAGAGTGCATTGTAAAAACAATTAATAAATTTCATACACCAAATACATAATAATATGCACCAAAAAAGATAATCAACAGTAATGACAGTTTTATAACCAAACTTTATTCTTACATTTTTTGGACTTTAGTTCCACGAATTTCGGCAGCATTAAATCGGTCGTCCTTCTTCATAAAACCACCTACCATAAGCATATCCACTTTTGGTAAATTATTTGATGTGATTTTAATAAAACCACTGCACTCTATAGTCTTTGTTTTCAAGGAAAACTCTTTTAAATTTACGTTCTCTTCCACAGTTCTTCACTTTCTCCCTCACTTCCGTCTATCGCTCAGCGAAAATTATGTCAAGCCAATCAGATTTCGTCACGCGGCCGCGTAAAAAAATTTGACATGTCGACTATTTTAATCTTAAATATCTCAATTAATATTGAATCAATTTTAAAACTATTTTCGCTCCACAAGCTTGTGCGAGTTAAAGTAACATATAAAGATCCGTAAACTTAAATTTAAAATTTTGGAAAATACCCAATTGTGTGACGATCAGCGGGTGACTCAGTTCAAGTTACTGCGCGGCCAGTTACGCAGTTCTTTGAAGGTAATTAACATTAAAATATTTATAAGACATATTGCCATGGGCATTATTACAAAAACAAATTTAAAAACTAGTTAATTGCACTAGTCAACAAATTTAAACTTTTTTTCTGCAATTGGTTTGTAAATGGGTGGATTTTCCTAATTTTGGGGTGTTAAATTCATTGGTAAAATCAGTTTTTCTCTATCACGTCACATTTCCTAGATACAAAGCAGAATAAATACAGAACTGGCGAACACTGACAGAATTAAAACAAACTCAATTCTATTTTATATTTATATATATGGAATGACGACAACAGAAGGTCTAAATTAGTTCAGAACATATTTTCAACTTTAATCTTCTTTTGATAATCGAAGAATGTGACAACTATGCCCTTCTTTTCTTTTCCGTTCCATCACTCTCCCTAACAAGACCCTAGCAGTAGTCACCCATCACCATTTAGGGTTCCAGTGACCTTGATAACGGTGTTCCATCGTACGGATGTCTTGGTGAAAGCATTCACCCAGCTCATGGCTAACGGCTCCCAAATTATCCCGAAATAAATCAAGGTGGGAATGAAAAAAGTAAATTTTAAGCGATATTCTACACCCCATGTTCTTGTAGCTGTCTAACAGATCACCCACAATGGTACCATAGTTATCATCTCATCTGTTGCCCATAAAAACCTTCACAATTGCTTTGAAAGAGGACCAAGCATCTAATTCGATATTTGTGAGTTTGGTACCAAAGGTATGCGTTATGTTAGCATTAAATATCGCACCTGCGCGCAAGACAGCAAACCATATGCATCTTTGCATTTAGAAATTAATCGAAAAATGGATTTATACTTTGTCGAACAGTTATCAACAAAGGATTGACGATGGTCTCCTCAATGCGGAGGAAAATAAAAATAGGAAGTGATATCCTTAAATCACGGATGTTCCACGAAGATTTGGTGTGACAACGTAATTGCGTTCATTATTCGCGAGCAAGGAGTTTAAACAACTGAAGAGAAAAAACCATCGGTTAACTTCACCTTGCTTCTTGATTCAGCAATTATACAGAAAATGAACTGAGGCGCACAAGAGGCCTTGTTTTTAAGGGAAAAAAGATAAAAAATCGCTAAGTAAAGTTCACAACGAGTCCATTGTTTTCAAAGACTTTGGATAGCGTCACTCACTAGGTACATCGTCCACTTCGGTGACTCATGAATCTAGGGATGATTCAATCAAAAGAATTAAGAATACGCAAGTCCAAAGATCAAAATGAAATGTTGAAATAAGAAATCATTGAAAGTCGTCATTCCCTGGAAAGCATGAGAAGAAAACGATGAAAACTCTTGGCAAAGTTCGAAAGGAAGTCAAGCTTTCCGCTTGCTGGAGTTACGATCAAAGTTGGAAAAACACTCGTGATAGAGTAGCGGAAACGGAACTCCGAGGAATAAGTTTTTTTTTCGGTGAAATTCTTGGGGTAGCTACATTATAATGGTGGACGTCGGGGAAAGTCCAATCGTTATAAGATGGCTGGTTAAATAGTACAAATTCGTAACATTTTGGACTCGAAGAAAAGAGTGAATAGCGCTTACCAATGGAGAAAATTCGTCACTCGCAGTCAAGGTAGGCAAGAAAACGACGTAAGAATACGAAAAGGGAACATTTAGGGATGGTGGAACACATTTTATTCTTTCTAGACTAAGGAAAGATAAAGCAGAGAAAAATGTGAGATATCCAGGAACATCTTTTAAAAAAGATTTGACGCACTTCCACGTATTACTTCCAGATTGCCTGAAAAGGAAATACGCTTGGTGCGGTACATAAATGGAAGTAACCAATGGACTGATGCTCAATAAAAATAACAATTCTTAAGTTCAACAAATGCAAAATACAAAGAAATTGATAAAATAAATGGATGAACGTTGTCGCAAGACGGTAAGAGCTTAAGTTCAAACCTTAACGCCGTCATGGAAATTTTAAGCAAGACATTCCTTTAATTTCTTAGATATATACTAGAAAATTAAGATTTTAATTCTTTACGCTAAAATCATTGTCGGTACCGACTTAATGCATAAAAATCTAACATTATTATAATCGTGGTGATGATACATGAAAAGTTGATTTTTCGTTTTCTTTGCAGACCATTTTTTCTTTTGAATATTTTAATTACAAACAATGGTCGCGCAAAATTGGGAGCTTTCCATTCAACGCAAGGAAGTTAGAACACATATCAGCGCACATTAGCGCACCCGAACGACATTGAATGGAACGATGTGCGCTGGCGAAATGTTTTGTAACCTACAGGTAGGTAGTATTTTCTGGGTGAACAACGGTCACGACCAAATATTAAATTTAAAGTTGGTGAACTCATTGAAAAACGTAAATCTTTTACTAAAGAGTTATTAAATACCTCACAATATGCATGCTTGACGCCTTTACTGAAAATCAACAAACTTGACAACAATCACGGATGCCACTATCGACGTTTTTTTGTTGCTTAGCGCACATCTCTGCTCCCTATCTGTTTTGAAGTGTGCTACTAGGTAGCGTGCCCGATCTGTAACGAATCAGAGACAAGTGCGCTGTTGTGTTGCGAAGTTATTAGCGCACTAGAGCGAATGGAAGGCACACAAAACAGCGAAATAGTTCATGAAATGTATCGATTTTAAGCAAAATGTTGTGTTTTGATAAATGTACCCACAACGAACATGGTGATTGTTGAAGATGAGATTCCGTATACTTCCATTTACTTTTAACTAAATAAGAAATACATAAAAAATTAAACATATCTAAATCCATTATTAATAATAAAAAAATAATAGACATGCATAGGCAATATAGATGATGATATTGACTTAAGTCGTTTAATTTAACGTTGTTTAATAGTTTATAAGCGTTGGAGTTACTGTTGTGGCAACCAAAGTTTTGTAAATGCATCGTAATTGTTTACTGACGAGAAGGCTTTTAAATTCGCATGAATAGCGAGATTAAAAATTGAGAAAACAAGATAAGAGCGATGAACATAGTTAAATAGACTTAACGGTAAAAATGGTAGCGTTATAAACGTCACGATGAAAGAATTCGTTCAATACTATACATCAACTTTATTTTTTATCACCCCGTTGAAATGCAATGGTCTTCAACTTCTAGCATAATATAATGACCCGAATATTGCACTTTGGGAGTAATCACAGCAGAGAAATAGTTGGTTCCCCAACTAACAAATTAATCGACATAGACATTACGCGTATGGATTTAATATTCATTATTAAAAACGGTAATTGAATGTATCTGATTGGATGACATTTAAGGGATATGAATCACCGGTTAACGCCAATGTAGGAAGGTGAGGGGATCCGCATGTGACCACCAAAACCCATTACAGCAAAATTCTTCATGAAACAGTCCATTTCTTTGAAACATCTTTCCCAGTATGCGATCCAATTACTGAAATAGTCGAGCTAAATTATTGATGGGCAACGGCTTGCCACGATGGAAACACCGGTTCCCGATCAGTCACCGAAGTTAAGCATCGTTGGGCTCGGCTCGGGTTTGGAGGGGTGATCCTCCGATTCGTCCGAGTGCTGTTGCCCCTGTCTACTGCACGTGGCAGACAGTAAGTGCGAAATGACCTTAGCCGTCGAAGGACGTTAAGCAAAAATACTACTACTAAATTATTGATCGAAAGATAAGTTGGTGAATAGAACGTATTTATCCAATCATATCATATTACTTCAGCCGATACGGAATCTGATCTCTAATAGTCGAAATAACCAGTCTTCTTTATCCTGCGATCCGTTCAGAGGTCGTTTTCGTGAAGGGTCGATTGGTTTCTTGGCGCTCATCAACGTGTAACATATAAAACCCCAAACCCTTATCGCTTCAGAAGCCGAATCCTCGTTCAGATATCGTCCCACTCCTCTAGGGAAGGATCCTTAGCCAACCCCTGATCCATTCTCCCCCCTGGAGTCTCCGTTTTGGATTCCCTCATTACGGAAGCAATTAGGTGAGCGGCGGGACTGAAGCTGAAGGAATTAGGAGTGGATTTTGATAGGAGACGGGGGGAATAGCTACTTGGAAAAGTAGAGTGAGAGCGACATGGGGGTGGAGGGGGAGGAAATTAAACCCTTGACTGCCACATTACTCGCCAAACATGCTGCCCTGCTTTTTCCGGCCCGTATGAGGACACCGTGAAAGTTATAATCCGGATATGGAAGGTATCGAATACGGTAAGATCCTTTGAGTGTAGCCAATGATAAGCTAATTGGAAAGATAGAAACCAGTGGAAAATTTTGACTTCTTCTCTCTCCAGTAGATTAACTCGGCAGACTTTCTCATGAAATTATTTTATCACTATTGGTCTTATTTAACCCTTTAGTTGCGGTAAGCGTACTAATCCATGGCTTAGCGAACTTATCTGCTAATTCATGGACAACTGTAAGAAACACTTTCATATACGTTTGGCCGTGTCTTGTTTACAGGGATTCTTCCGCACAGAGTGACAGGCGAAAAATCTAGCTGCCTCAGCTGAAAGGTTAATACTTGGTTCCAGAAAATTGAATTTCGATTAATTTGTTCTTACTTAGCATATATTCTTCATTTTTACTTTTCATCCAAATATTTCGTCAATTCAAGGTCCATTCTGTAAGAAAAGCCGCAGTCAAGCAGCGAAATGTTAATTTAAGTGAATATCTGGTAATCCTTTTACCAATTTTTTGCACTTTACCTTGAACGCGAATATAAAAAACCCTGATGAAAGTATAAAAAATGTATCAAGAGGTTACGAAACTGCATCTTTTTCGCGTCAAGCTTCATTTTACGCCTTAATATTCCCACCTGCAAAAATATTATAGAGGAAGGTACTTCGGAGGAACATTTCACCCTTAAATCCGTCAATTGGCTATCGTAACCCAAGAGCACAAACATGCTTCTGGAATTCCTTTCTCTCATATAGTCCAAAACTGCTGCCTACTGTGTTAAATAAACGAAAGTGAGTTCGGCCGTTTCTGATGCATAAAATTAATACGTAAAGCATTATTTAATTTGAGTCCACTTACCAAGTTCTTAAAAAATATGGGAAAATAACGAGTCTCAAGAAAGAACGTTAGATGCACAGCTAACGAAAGCAGACCATCAGGACTCTCGGTAATGTTCTCCACGTGGAATGACACGAGGGTTTATAGCTTAAGTTCCCGGAATAAATGGAGGAATAACAAGGTCTCCCTCTAGTGCGAATTCTCCTCCCATAACTTTCCACCTTGGTCACGGTGAGGTACGCAATTAAGCATGTAATCTTGAAGATGAGTCTGCGAGACGGCAGCGCCGCGGTTGGAGGCAAAGGATATGATATGGAACAGCGAAAGGGAAAATTTACGAGCCAAGGGAGTTAGAAGAAGAGAATAATGAGAATATCAAGCTGGAGTAAAAGGCTACTAGATGAACCCGAGGAAACAAAATTTTTTCAAAGAGGGAAGTAAGAGGCAAAGTAAATCTTACTGCTTAAATACTGGAGTCGATATTAAAATTCGAATAACTATACCAAGCGAGAAAAGCGATTTACACCATATTGCTGCAATCAAGTTAGGTACACGAAAGTATGCAGATCTATGGCACAAGAAGTGTCAATGTGTTGGAAAAATATTATATTTTAATGTAAGGCATCGAAACATTTATACCGAGGAAAATAAAAATGTTTCTGCTAACAATTTGTCCTCCTACATTTTTCTTTCTTATTTTACGCACCGTCAAATTTTATTGTTAAGGTGATACAACGAAAAATACTGTTTTTGAAATATGAATTAAACCACTATCTCCTTTTTATTGTTTTTTATACAATTTGAAATCATTGGTATTTTCATATTGCTAATTAATATGTATGGTATAAACAGTACTCTTGGCAGATAAAATTTTATTAAACATTAATTGGAATGTTTGAACAGTTTTAACTATAGTTGTCGGTGTAAAAGTTATTTACGCCTTCTTACCATGGAAACACTCCTCAGTAGTAAAAGTAGTACAAATATGGGATTGGCCATGAAGAATATAGGAGGAAAAAGGAGCATCGCACCGAGCTCAACGTTCCTGCAAAAAATAACATATTATTGTCAACGCAAAATTAGAAATTTCTGGCCGTCTGCAAGCTATTTACGCCTGAGCGGACAATATGTTATGTGTTCATTATGCGTTTGTGTCCTTTTTAGATGACATCGTGTGTTTTATTTTAAAACTTCTATACATAAAACCTGATATGATTTAGTTTAAGTTGGAAACTTGGAAGGAAACACACGACTTTCTTAATCCCTAGTAGGAGTAGTTCAGTTCTACGTAATTTGGAGCCAGCAGAGCCATCTACAGGCCCTGGGATCTAAATGAGCCTCTCGTAGCAAGGCATGAAGGGAGTTGATGCCAAAGATTTTGAAAGGGGGAAAAGGAGGTCAAGTGAAAGTGTATCTCAGGCTTAATAACACGGGTGTGCTACAAGGGACGAGAACACTTCCAAGGGGGAGAGAACGAGGAAGGCGAGTGCGGTGAGCATCAAGGCGTTTAATGAAGGGGCACGACGCTCAAGAAGGGTTAAAGGGAAGGGCGAACGAACGAGAGGAGCAGAGATTGGGCGGAAGAGGCGGTGGTTGTTGGAGTACGGCGTGCGTGGAAGACAAAAGGTTGTGAGTGCACGGCGTGCAATGGGCAGGGATGATGAGAGGAAGAAATTTAGGATTCGGAGCGTAATATATGAACAACAAGATACGAGTGTATGTACTATACAGAGCAGAGGCACCTTCACAACCTGTTGGATAATTTCAGATCTGACGTGGTCTATTTATCCTTACTACGCAGTGCGTCAAGCAGCACTCCGAGTAATGCCACATGAATGAATAACGAGGCAATTCTGAACAAACATTATAAAATACGACGACATCATCGTTGATTTCCGTTTAAGTTTGAGCGCACCATTGTTTTTGGCGTCAATCTCTCCTTCCAATCTCTTGAGTATCTACTCGATCGAAAAAGTTATTTGAACATTTTTCACCGCTCACACGTTCCGACTGTTACGCTGTAACGAGCCAGGCTATAAAAAAAAGAATGAAATGATGCTTTTCATCGGTGGATTTAACCTTCATTGCCTTTCTCAACTCTTGGAAAATGCTTTTATTCTTTTTTAGAAGATAAACATTTAAGCGACAATTACATTGAATAAAAAGTAATTCACTCTAACAGGGTTCGAAATTAGATGAGAGAACAGTGATTTGTTGCATCAACGGTTTCAGTCATAACTGACCTTCAGTTGCGCGTAGTCTGTTGTAGAGATTTATCTTATATGGAACTTCACCTCAACTCAAACATCAAAAATTGGAAGACGATGTCACTGATAGAAGCGGTAGTGACCTATATTTAAGTGGCGGTCTTCATAGTTTCCTCTTACGACTACAACTACTTACATCTTCTACGCCAAACATCGTTATTTGCATTCTGATTATTCCTAATTTCCAAATTTTTTGGACGTGCGATGCCAAAAAAATCGTCAATCTCTTTGAGAGGACGCAATCTTGTGATAGTTCTGGGATCACAATTACACGGGAACATGGAACCCTGATTAGAATAGGGATGTGGCTATGACGGCGTATTCGAATACTGCACCAATGGCAGCATTGTAAAAGCTTTGGCAAATTTCAAGAACTGCGGAACTGGCCGCGCAGTAACTTTAACGGAGTCACCCGCTAGTGGTCACACAATTGTAAAAGCTTATTAACGTCCATCATACCAATTCTATTTCTCCCCCTTTCCTGCTGGCACTGTATTCCGCCCTCTGTCATGGCCGTCATCGTCCCTTTGTCCCTTATTACCCGCAATTAGTGACCGACAGTGAAAAGATAATGTCTCAAAAAAATTGTTTTTAGAGCAAATGATAAATAAATGGCAAAATACAAAAGGAAATATTTTACTTTACTTTGCAAAGAAAAATAAAATATCTGAAAAAAAAGTTCACACTTCATTAATAACAATCCAAAAGTTCGTAGTTCATGCGTCCATCCACACCACTTAGTTATTTTTGCATCATTTGCAAGAATAAAATGCACACCAGGCATAAATTGGAAAAATGTTCCTTTCAATTAGTTCAGATATGTAAAGCGGATGGTGATTATCTAACTTCTTAATTTTTTTTAACTCTTCCAATAATTTTATCTACAAATAACCACTTGAAGCTAATGCATCTGCATGAAACTTGAGTGAATGTCTGACTGCAATTCGTCTTGCCATCCTTAATTGCTTCTTTCCATTTCAAAATATATTTTATTCGGTAACTGCAAGAGGCATGCTTGTTCTAATTATATGTATATCATGGCCCTTCTTCTTTTGATTCATAGAATTCGGTGGAACGTGACACATTCTGCTCCGAAAGAATGGATTACCGCAGTGGCTGGGAGGCCCTAGGGTATAAATGCGGGTTTAAAGTTTCGTTGCGAATCATATCCCTTTTTTTAGGGTGTTTGGGAGAAAAACCAAATCAAGTACAGCACTCAGCAGTGGCAGATTAGGCCAACGTAATTCTTGGTACAACAGGAAAGATGGTGGTCAAAAGGTATACCATACTCCCAAACCTCCAGAAAGTAACAATCCGCAACCCCCCCCCCCCCCCCCCAAAAAAAACAACTACCTTAATCCACCACTGGTACTCAGCACGTCAAATGGGTCATTTAACCCTCCCGACCTACCTGGGGTCTTTTTTGACCCCAGCTCATAGAAAAAGTTGAATAACTTATTAATCTTTACAGTTATATGCATCAAATTTTAGGAATTCTCCGATAAAACACTTTTGCAGCGACTATATTTTTCATTTTTTTTAAACATTTGCCGCAGTCAATCTTAAAAATAATAATTTTTTACTTGGGGTCAATTTTGACCCCAGGTAGGGTATGTGGAACTAAAATCTCCCCGAACGTACTTCAATGCTAGGAGATGAATTTTCATCTTCTTTTATAAATTGTTGAATAAAAAATAGCTTTTTTCATGACTCTGTCATGTAAGGAAAAAATATTAGCATATTTTATCATAAAATGAGTATTATACTGAGTTTCAAAACTATTAGAAGAGAAGAAGATCGTATAGACATGGATTCTCTGGATGCATTTCCCTCGTATAAGCGCATTCCGCATTCTTCTTCGCCATATTTTGTTTAATTTAGAGCTGGTCAACGCCGGTGACGATCTTCACTCCAACGATCTGCTCCCAAACCATCTCACACCCATTTCCTTTGTCTGGACCGCAATTCGTGCGGAACTGACTTGATTTACAGCGATGGCAATGTAAAGCTTTAGGACATGAGAACGTGGCATGTTCAGCACTCAAGAGCAAAACCTATCTTTGCACTAAGTTCAAGGGAACCTCTCAAGGTAAGAAAACACAGGGAAAACGAGAAATATAAAATGCTTTTCTACACAGTATAAAAAATGGCGAGGGGACGTGCAACAGAGTTCGATAAGTGAATAGAGAGTGTTGAGGAACATGGGAAACTTCAATTTGAATACCAATCCTATTTCCGCGCTGCTGATGAAAATCTAAATTTGGCGGAGGATAAATATGTAAGTTATATGCCAAACTAGATGAAAATTCAAGGAATCAATACCACTTGAAGTTAAAAGTAAATTTAATCTAAAAATTAAAAATATGAAGGGGAAAGTTCTACTTTAACGGGAAGAAAACACGGTAGGGGAAGACGCACACTATTCCTGCTGGTCAGTATTGCTGTATTTCATGCTTGCGTCCCGCCGACTTGGAAGTTTTGGCCTTTTTCTTAATAATAATAACAATAAACTGTTTTATTACTCCAACAAAATTGTACAGAATAGGAACTTAATTACATACATACTGGAGTACTTTAGGTAACCATGAAGGAAAACCTGTTTTATGGTTACCATCATTTACAAAATGGTCATCCGCACATAGAAACGTTTTTAGACACAGCATTTGAATTTACAGTACATAAATATATTACATGGTATTACATCAAAGGAAATATCCTCCATACTTTGTCTTGTAAACATCCAAGACTGTATATTTTTCATAATTGAGTTATGAATTTTCGATATCAGACATGAATCCGGTAATGCATTGTACACTTTTGGGCCTATGAACAAGAAACATCGTTTATATTGCGTAAGGTTAGGATTTGGTAAAGAAATACGGGCTCTTCGTAGGGTGGAGGAAGGGTGGTTGTACAATAATAACCCAGTATTTCCACTTCTAATAAAAAATCGACGTAAAACTTTATAAATAAAAAGATGTCTTAAAGGGAGCAAACCAATACTACAGAATAAAGGAAAATAACTTTCTAGCCGGCTCTTTTTTAGGATCACTATAACAATTCTTTTTCTTCCTTTCCTTCCCTCTCCTCCTTCCCATCCCTTTCTTGCAACGGCTATCCCGACGCGAGATGTTGAAAAGCTCAATTCGGGCAGTCCACCGGGTGAGAGCATCCATTGGTGCCGACGTTTTAGATGGCCGAGTCGCCCCTCATCTTTAAGGTGGGTTTACACGTAGCAGTCGACTGCCATAAAAGTCGACTGTTAAGCCCGACTCGTACGTGTGAACGCGAACTGCGATGCGAGTAAGAGTCGATAGAGGACTAGGTCGAACGTGATCGACCCTGGATTCGAGCTACATATTACCAAAGTAGAAGGACTTCTACTTTCCATCACATTGAAGTGCAATTTATCGCAACACTCGCTAGCGGTTGAGGACGCGCTATGGAAAGCGACCGGGAATTTGAAGAAGTTGTCTAGGATTTCTATGCCAGGAGGTCATCTCTTCAGATTAATCGAAGGATATAGGGTACATGAATGCTTATGGAATGCAAGGAAGGGGGATTATAAAAATAATGACGACAAAAATGCGACTTAAAGACCGATAGGAATCCCCAGTGGCCAAGAAACTTAGACATATGGCCAGTCGCACCTTTGAAGATATTTTCTCGTTCCATTGCTGATTCTTTCCAGTTTTGGACCAGTCTGTTAAGTAGGCTACCTATACATATTTATTTTAATAAATGACATTTTTAACCGATTCTCATTATTGTTACAGTACCTAATATCCATTAGAAAACTTTAAAAAGCAACCTTAGTATGTAATAGAGGGGATATGTCTTGGTCAATACGTATGAATTCCAACATTTCTCGCCGTCACAAAGGAGTACCTAGATCTTTGAGGAGAGTTTATTCTAAACTTAGGTCGAACCTCTACTATTTTCCTTTCCTGTTTCTGCCGCTCTCTAAAAAGCAGGATTGTATGAAGAGTTCGTCGCCTTTCTTGCACAATAGAAGCCATTTTTAAGTGCCTACTGCTGGCAATACGCTGCGATAGTTGTAGAAGTTGGTGTGGACACTTCGCGTCGGTAGCAGTAGCGATGTATCGCGTATCGAACGACTGCTATAGCAGTCGACTGCTACGTGTAAACCCAGCTTTAGGGCTGAATGATCACGATGTCATTCAGCCCTGAAGACGATGGACCACTCGGCCATAGAAACGTCGTCACCATTGGATTCTCTCACCCGGTGGTAGTTTAGAGATTTGGCGGGAATTTTTAAAATACGGAGTGCTGACGTGCAAACATACCGCCCCTATGAATTTCTTCATAAATTAACCTTTAATTAAAACTTCAGGTGAAGAGGTGAAATACATGAGAGGAAAAGCGAAAATGAGAAAAAATATTCGTTTCAATGGTTAAAACGCAAAATAGTAGATGGATAGTCATGTCGTTTGAGACGCTATCATATCAATAATTGATGTTTCAAATTTAAGCGATACTCACTGCATTTTAATAGTGTAGTTGTGTAAACAACACTATTTTTGGGCATGATGCCTAAGGTGTGCCATCTTGGAATTTGCCATGTTTATAGTAAGTACCTGGGTACCGATCATTGATCGTTTTTGTTTTTTTTGTTTTACTTTCACGCCATCTATTTTTTTGGAGAGAACGAAGCATTATAATTTTAGAGAGGTCTAGCACCCGAAAAAGGCAATTTACCATATTTCATCAATTATCTTCGGACCGTTTTTTAAATATAATTTTTATAAACACGTTATACAAAAGTAGTGTAGTGTTCATGCAGTGTAGTATAAAAAGAAGGAGAAAGAAGATAGGGATATAAACTTGATGACTCGTATGACCCCAATACTACGCCGACGCCAACATCGCCAACACTACCTATTATGCTTCTCTCTCTATTTATTGACTACTCCATATCTTCTTCCTGTTCATCTTCTTTCAAAGAAAAATTGTTTAGGAGCCTATTTACTACGGTCAACAATGTCAGACTACTTTAATACTAGATTTAATGATGTCTGGTAAACGTTAACCGCAAGATGACTTGGTCTTCCTTTTTACTTAATGTCAACTTATATTGAGAACTCGGGCTTT
Source organism: Pyrrhosoma nymphula (assembly GCA_963573305.1). Taxonomy (NCBI): domain Eukaryota; kingdom Metazoa; phylum Arthropoda; class Insecta; order Odonata; family Coenagrionidae; genus Pyrrhosoma; species Pyrrhosoma nymphula. Next base: position 203,245,560 of record OY754327.1, on the reverse strand, counting down.
TGGATAAAACTGCAGAATATTTGTTAGCTTACGTGAGCGTCATCGTTGGAAGAATGGTTTTTAACTTCAGTTTTCATACTGAGCAAATATTTAAGGAGAGTTTGTAAAAACCGAGTGTTAATAAATCCATAACTTCAAATGAACGTTGATTCATCCATCTTTAAAAACAGCCCTTCGAAGAGCAATCCCGTGAACACATTAGAGATTAATCTCTCTCAACATACACCATTTTTTCCACAAGCCCCTAAAAACCAATAAACAAATCAACTCCACTGTAAAATATGAATTTATTAATTTTTTATTGTATCAAGTGCAATATTAAAAAGAATGTTTTTAGTAATTTTGCGTTAGTAGTTTTTCGAGTTTGCCGAACTATTTTCGTTTCATTACCACTTGTTAAAGAAGATCAGTTATAAGACCAACCAAGTGCAACAGAGAAACAAATACGGGGGAACAAGCGGCCGCTCAACATCACACTACTACCTATTAATATTTCACATTTACTAAATCATCGTGATAACATTAACACGTCAAAATGCATAAACCTAACCACCTAGGACTATTGACGTAAGTTATCGAGGGACGCTAAAGCTGAACAAGTATCCAATTCGCTATCCTCTATGCATGTGAGTCATCACAACTCCTTCAGATTGTAAGTGCAGTAAGAACAGAGTTCGATCTCATATCTCGAGGCGATTTTCGATCAAAACCAAACGAGAAGAGAAAGGAGGAAGAAGTGGAGTTTATGGAGAGAAAGAGACTAAGAAGAAGAAGACCCAGGGTGGAGTGTGAATTCCCACTAAAGGGGAAAGTCATGATCAGCCAAATGCAACTCCCATGTTATGCTAGCCGATGTCACCCTTACTGATACCCTGCGATGGTTTCAAGGGTTAGGTGGCAGCACAGATGCTCGTCATTACGCCGTTAGTAGTGAATAGACGTTGTTGGAGAAGTTTTTAATGGATAGCTATTACATGCATAATCAAGCAGTGAATCAGTGTGCGCACAATTCGTTGTGGAAAATTAAAGTGATGACCACCGAACTTCACATTAACTGTCACATCCCATATCATTTGATAGCCTGTTAGTTGATCAATCAGTAATGTAAATGAAGAAAAACAAACACGAAACACAATCATAATTGATGTTCAAAAATTATTTCAACGGCACATCAGCGGAATTTAGTTTGCTGAGTTGTAAACACGTTATGACCATACAGGGCGAGAGAAGTTTTGAATGCAATGAAATTGAACGTTTGACTGGAAGTATTACTTATCATGTTTTACGTTCTTGTATTTTATGGGAACAAAAGAGCCTGATTTTTAGCCTTTAAAGTTCCTCGGGGTTTTAATAGCTGAAAAACACCGTATATTGCAAAAATTAAAGTGACTATTACGAACGATTTCAGCAGTGGTGGTAAAAAAAGAGCTTAGAGATTTTTGGGCTAGCTATTAAAAGAAATTCATTCTATCTAGAGTGAAGCGAAACAACTCATAGCGGATAACGCAATTAAAATTTTTATAAACGAATTAAGTGCATGACAAAAAATTATTTTACTATATTACCTCGATGATTTATCACCACTTAAACTTAAATAAAAGTGGACAAATTACAGTAACAACGTCAATGATATCAATTTGAATAAGTACGAGTATATACCGAAATTCACTTGAATATGTTATGTATTTGTTAACTTAGACATTTTCTTCTTCCGCCTATTTTCCTCAACCGCCTCTCTGTTTTCAAAAACTGTGGCTGCCTCATTGGCATGTCAATGTAGTAATGCACCTCACATGTGTCAACAACATTCCCATGCTTCAAACATGGAAATGTTATCGGAGATCACTGTAATAACTCGGAAATCACAATTTCCACAAATTCAATGCTCCTACTAATGCTAATCATAAATAACTGCTTCACATGGAAAAGAAATTTGTGAAGCTAAACAGTAGGCATTATTTGGGCTTAGAGTCAATGAGAGAAAAACGAAATTCATGAAAATGTCGGCCATGGAAGAAATAAGGTGGACTCTAAACATTACATTTGGGCAGTATAACTTAGAAAATGTAAAATATTTCAGTTACCTCGGTACTAATATAAACTGTAAAAAATCAGTGACCGAAGAAATCAACAAAAGAATAATGGACGAATACAGGGCTTACTTTGCTAATATTAAGCTCCTATAGTCAACTCTGATATCTAAGGAGATGGAAATCAAGATCTATAAGACACCTATCACAACGTTCGTGACGTACGGAGCAGAAACGTGGACCATCTCTCCTGGACACAATCAAATAATACGAATAACACAATAAATCAGAATACGGGGTAATAGGGTGAGTGAGGTATATTATCCGAGAAGTAGGTGTCTCTTGTTTAGTCGGGAGTGGTGCGCGAGGAGGAAGAACAAACGGCAGTTATCAGTTCGACAGTGTCTCAATAAATTCGCCACTCCTCTCCGTCCGGAAAACGTTGTTCGCTCACACTACATGCGTGTTCTGCTACCTGAAATTGTAGAGAAAAGGTAAGCAATTCAAGGCTTCCAAAATAGAGCATTTCCTTGAGTAAGACTATCCACACATTTCCTACCTATTTGCTTAACTGTTCTAAAAATAATACAAGTTCTTAGGCCTGATTTAAGGCAATATTTTAACATAATATTAGAGAAACAATTGCACTTTTCCACAAATTGCATTAATGCGTACAACGCTGAGTCTGTTTAATCAATATTTTAACGTTCAATCGCATGTAGGTAAGGTAGGATATGGTCTTATTTGGATGACATCTCGAATGGTTGAATAGCATCCCAAAAGGTAACTGTACTGTTAGTAATTAGGTTTCCTCCGTGAAAGACGTGAAACCCTGCCGCATACCAGACATTTCAACATCGTGTTTGGTTTTCATATTTGTCAAGAGTAACAGCCGTATATTATCTTTTAAAAACGATGTAGAAACATAACAAATGGCGGAACATCCAAGACTCAAATCAGAGCGGCAAGTTAGCTGATCTATCGCTACGCGACTATTACACCCGTCTTTTCAAGATAAGACGAACCCCTAATACATGCAAGTAAAAAGGCCTCGGAGAGTATGTTAACCGTAACAGATGTAACTTGGGGCCCTTTGCCAGGCCAACGAGTGCATCGGGGGAGGCTAAGTGGTTCTTTATGTACCAGCCGTAGCTTTCTCGACCCCCGGTCTCCAGACCGGAAGCCATTCTCTCCGGGCCGGAACCTCGGGCCTTGGATCCCCGGGCGGGGAGGCCCCTTCGGGAAGTGGGTGCGTAAGATTGGCTACCGTGGATCGGGCCGCTCAAACGTCAATCCAAATCCCTGTCCCTATCACGTCGCTGATGAACCTGAAAAAGACGTCGTGTTGAAGGTTTTCCCTCTCTGCTCTGCCGACGGGCTAAGCGTGCCCTAAAAAGGACACCCGTTCGCCATTGCCAAAGGTCCCTTGCTCCAGCTCCCAATCTCAAAGGTGCTCCCTCGTTGAAATGAGCGATCAGCCGAAGTCACGCGATGTCTCAAGGCTGTCGATGACCTTGGTCCGTGCATTGTTTGTCATTTTTCTCTGTTAATACATTATCTGTGCCCTGAATAATCTTTCGTCTATTCAGCACTGTTCAGAATTAAAAAAAAGTAAAAACACGAATTTTTTTCAGGGAGTTCAGATGCAAGCATCATTCCACCGATGAAGAACGCATTGTATGCTAGTAGCTTATATTCTGAAATGCACCATGCTATACTCAGTTTTTCATCGACAATTAAAGTATAGAATCGTCCACAAAGGTGCAAAAACAAATGCAACTCTTTTTTTGCCATTTCTATAGTAAACGCGTTCACATACTTCCCAGGTATGTTATGAAATCAATGCCATGGAAAAACTAGCTTCAAATACTTGTGAAACAAAAAGAAAAAACAACAGCCTTTGAATAGGGTTTTCGAGTGATTGAGTGATGAGTCAAGTAAGCGCAGTAAGGCCTAGCTCAGGAATACTTGTGGAAATTAGTATTGTTCAGAGTAAAAATCAATATTCCATCATGACGTACTGTAGGTACGTCAAACCATTTACGAAATGTTACAGCAGAGGCTTATTTAAGTACGCTTACGTCTCATAAACTACGTTACATACGCTTAGTTAATTACAACGAAATTAAAAATATTTTAAAAGCGAATAATATTCGAACAATTCAATATTATTTTCAGAGTAGATACTTCAAATTAACAAAGCGGTTATGGTCATATGTAAAAAAAATGTTAACATATGGATTCCTGCGTCACGTGATTCGCTACTTTAACTAGCATTGAATGTGTTTACTGACTTTAATAGGGAATGTGATACTGTTAGCATTCATGTCCACTGTGTTATTATAATGGATTATGCATCGCAGAGTGCATTCGGGTCGATTTCCTCTCCATTTAATTTCCAAACGCCTCAGGGTGGAATTATTACATTTAGGTTTACTATTGCCAAATTCCATCCGAATTTAAAAAATGTCGGACCCTACCAACATGCCTACCTGCCACTTTAATGTTGAAAAATTGCCCTAAACCAAGCGATATCCGATAAATACTTTTCCATGTAACTATAATGTGTAGCGTAGATAAATCAAGGTACGGAATTTGTTGCAAATTCCACTAGTAATTATTTTAAAGTATTAGTACAAAAATGTTTGCTGCCTTGGATAGTTTAACAATTTCGGAAATTTGCGTGTTCAAGCGCATCGGTTCTCGGACGGAGAAAAAAAACGAATAACCCCTCACGGCTATTCACGGCTACAACAAGAGTAGAAAACCACAAAGCCTGAAGAATACTGTCAACGTAGTCATTTGAGGAGGTCGTAACCTATATTGTATGTTGTGTTCGTTGTAGTAGATACGCTGACCGTTTTCCAGGTGCACGGAAAGATGGGTGACTTTTGATCCTCTTTCATGCACGGGAAACGCAAAAATGGGCCACGCAGACTCATTAGGCGTCTTCTGAGTGATTAACAGCTTGATCGCTTCCCTTGTGTACATAAATATATTTGCATTCAAGAGTTCATTCAGTTGCACTATTCTAGGTGGATATGATCGTCGAGTATCTTAATTCGGATCGGAGAGTAAGGTAAAATCCAGCGCTTGACAACGTGTAAAGGAGCATTTTCAGCAGCAGCCATGTTTATTTGACAAATGAATCCTACATCACCCGGACTACGCCTTCGGCATAAAGGGTAGCCATAAACATTGGTTTTTGGTTGCTAAATAATAAATCTATGGTGATTCTTAGTGCACTTGCCGATTTTCATGCACGGATGTCGTTCATTCCGCATAATTACCGTTCTTCTTTCGGGTAAGAAGCATGAAGTGACGTCATTATTATTACCGCCAACTTAATACAGATTGAAGTTTTGGAACAGGTGGGTCTATATTTGAACCACATTTAGAGCTGGTTACCCGTCCATAGGTTTGGTTAGGATGAAATTTGTGCGGATCTTAGTGTAACCCGAGAAACACGACGGGGAGATGATCATGAGATCGCTGGTGGGCATGTCTTTGAGCATCCAAGTCTAACCTTTGTCGTTTTTTTTTCTAGGGCTCATTTTCTCGCAAAGAACACATTCCTCTTGCTTTAGAAAGGTTACTCTTTTTTTCTATCAGTCATGTTGATGGATATATTTTTAAGTCCACGGAGGGGAAACAGCGGCGAAGTGTTCGCAATTTTAATGAAACTCAACGGGTGAAAACAATTGAACGAATATCATAAGAACACCACAAAGTCTAGTATGGGATGAGCTCTATTCTCACCTTTCAAAACTAATTACCGGGTTGAAGCTCTTGAGTGAGTGAGTGTAAATACGTTGAAACTAGCATCAAATTATTCATGCAAAGAAACAGGAATCAGGTATAGAAATACGTCACTCCTAAATAAAATGTGGCACAAAATTGCCTTGCACAACTTTTTCCCACCACCAATCAATCAATACAGTAATATTTATTGTTGAGTGCCCTAAGACTTACTAAGGCTTTCCTTATGTACCTACTACAACTTATTCACAGTAGTATCTTTCCCTTGGTCTATGAAATATCATCTATTTTTAGTTACATGATGACCTTCGCTGTAGTCGTAATGTTAAGGTTTCATGTAACTTACAATTTCAGGCTTAAATTTGTGGAAACACGACGCATGAAATAATTTCTCGCTCTCTGCATATTCCACGCTTTTTTATTTTTACCAACCATGGTTTCGACATGTCTTTTTTAAGGTACTATGGGGGAATGAAGTTTTCCCAACAAACGGAGCGCGCCGCCACTATCGCTCTGAAGGAAAATCGCTTTCCTTTCTGATGGCATGGCTTATCGCAGGGAGTTGGTTGGGAGGGAAGTGGAGGAGGTCATTTCTATACTTTGGGGAGGTTGGTGTTTGAAGGTGAATGACTGGGGGGGGGAGAAGAAACATGGGCAATGACAAGGACGGAGATGATGACGTAAACAGATCGGGTGATAAACGAAGAGGTTATTGACATCAATAGTTAGTGCAAGTCAAAAGTAAGATAACATTTTTCCAAAATTTACAATCTTATACTTCTCTCAAAAAAATCGAATTTTTTCACCTTTAACCTATTCAAGTAAAATTTCCGGTTGAAAAGGTACTTGTACGGTCACAATTCTGCAAATGCTTAGCAAACACGGAAAAAACATCACTAGTTATGAGGCGTATTTCTAGTTCAAAGTAACTTGTATGGTCATAATTCAGGAAATACTTAGCAAACATGGAAAAACATCACAAGTAATGAAACACATCTTATGTTTTATAATTATAATAACAAATTAGTGATCACTTTGGCCGACGTATCTAGCATTGCACGATTTACAATTTAAAGCAGTAGACTCCACTGTAGTCAAGATGGTCAAGTGTATCAGTAATAAAAAAGAAAATTTTACCTATTGTCACGGAATTATAAAATGCCAAGTTCAAATTCTTCCCTGGCATGACTTTCATGATCCTGCACGTCAATTTTCCTTATAATTGCTACTTACACCAACGCGATGGCTCGTCCTTGGTCGTAAAAGGACAAGTCGTAAAAGAGCGAGTGGCTTACTGTTTCTGGTCTTAAATATTAAAACTAGCATCCTTATTATTGCCATTTCTAATCACATCTTCATAACATCCATTTTCTTCTCATTATTTCCCGAACTATTTTATTCCAAGATCATATTCTTTTGCAAATCTATGCTGATGCTCCATTTTCATTATTCGTATAAATTCTCAGTTAATTAAGCATTGGAAAGCACAAATTTCTTCTATTTTCATAAGATTGGATATAACAGTTTTAAAAGAACATACTACAACACCAAAAATTAATGCTGATGTAGCCAGATGTAAATAACAACCGACGACCGGTAAAAAACTGTCACTGATATTAATTCGTAATTTTAAAGCGATGAAAATAATGCTTTGTGTGATACATAAATTGTTTTGGGCATAGTAGTGCTTGACTTGTCTTCAATACCTATATGAAAGTTTGCTCTTCATATAAGAGTTAGATTTAAGAATTGTCCGGGCTAGCTGGTGTGGGGAAACAATGATAAAATAGTAAGGTAAATGCAAATTTTGGAATTTAAAAAAATGAGAATTTACAAAGAAACAAATGATAGTGGAATTTATTGTGAAAAGTTGCGTATTGTACAATAAATAATACTTGTGTATGAAAGCTAGAGTAAATTTCGGAACTAATAAATCCACTAATCGTTCAGTATGACTAATGCAAAGACGCTGTTTAGAAGTGCAAACAATTTCCTTGATTTTGTAATAAAAATTAAAAAAAAAACTACGAAATCAGAGGTATTTATAAACTTATATTTTATGCATCGCAGTTCCAAAGCATTTATTTATATCTTTACGATTGGAATATTATCAAAGTTTTGAGGGGTAGGATGAAGAGAGGAGCTCGAATAATCCACATACTATATAATCACTTTACAGATAATCGAGTTTACTGTACTGCATAATTCATTTAACTTCTTTCGCACAATTGTTGTCGGCTACAGAATGAAAACATTCTGATGATTCCTTTGAGTGAAGACTATTGAAAGGCTGATGGCTATCGAGTCTCAATATAAATATGATTGGTAAAATTTGAGTACTCTCAAGGAAAACTGAAGACTCTATTAATTCTGGTTTCGTAAATAGTAGATTTTTAGTGAATTCTACTTGGTCTCTCCACTAGGTCAATAAGTGCATTACCACCGACGCGACGTTTCGAAGGACCCTGAAGACGATTGACGACTCGTTCTTCGAAACGTCGGCAGAAAAGCATAGTTTGATCCAGTGGTGAACCCGAACATATTTCACTATCAACATACGTCGCGAAAGCATCAGATCCTTTTGTAATCCGTTTACTTTTCATACATGCAACTACCTAAGTTAAAAGGCCATTTCATGGTTTTCTGCATCTGTTGCTGATTAGGTTGAAATTTCTCTTTCGTGAATGGGTGGCTTTTATCTTCTTTTCTTGGGTTATTCAATATTTCATTAGTTCTCTATTCCAGGGTTTTCTGCGTCTATAGCGGAATTTTTTTTAGCTTTCTCCTACGTAGTAAAGGAAACTGAGATAATGTTAGTGGGGCATTAATAATAATTGTTGCTAAAAGTATTTCTTCTCAAGTGATAGGCAAGACAACAAGTTATCTATTCTATATGTATCCGTCCATGTGTAGGAGGCAGTTAAAAAGGTATTCGGAATATGTGGAATGGAATGTATGAAGCTCCTTTTCAGTGATAAAGAGCAGAGTAAGGGCCGTATCCAGAAACCTCACTACTGCTGGATACGTCATCAGATGGTGACGTAGCTGCTATAGCGGCCGAGCTCCGCTACGATCACCCGCTGCAAAGTCTAGTGAGGTCCATGCCATGCTACTCGCTACAAGTAACATGGCCGCCGGATTTCGTCTGCTTATCGTCTCGCATTTATAATTAATAATTATTGACGTTTAAAGCGCTATAAGCTCATGATAATCATTTCTTATTATATAAAAATATAGTATGAATGCTTCAACAACGGACTTTGAAGCTGATGAATTAATATTTTACTTAACATAACTATTAATAACTTCCGTCAACAATACCGTGATGAAACCTCTTCGGCTTCACCGTTTTAATTGCTATTAACTTCCGAACGGGTCCTGTCATGCCTTGAAAACCATTTATAATTAAAGAAAAACAAATTATGTACATATTTAATGTCTTGCCTTGATGCTCGTGAAATACTTTTTTACGTAAAATAACTACTGTCAACACAACTATGCTGAAACCTCTTCGGCTTTGCCGTTATAATAGGTATTAACTTTGGTATGGACCGTGGGTTGCCTTGTAAACCATTTATATTTTTATATAAGTGCCCAAAGAAAGTTGAAATCATCGCTTTGTGTCTGTGAAATTTACAGTTTGCGTAAAATACTCAAAACAAGAAAGCCGTCTTCCAGCCAGCTCTATCCATACTCAGTTACTGCTAGTAAAAGTAATGAGAGTTCCAAGCCATGGAAAACCATGTACAATTACGTGTAAGCGTACCTAAAATGAGTAATTTTGTTACTGAAATGATGAGTAAAAGTTTATGGGAATGTCTCAGAGATAGATGGAAATGGCATAATGCTTCTACGTCCGTTGGCAATATCTCGTTATATTCATCTCATAATGAATGTCATGTACATCTTTGGGCGTTATAATGCAATGAATATTTGAATATCCCACTACACAAATGCGATCGACAGTTGTACGTGTATATTTGCCACCCACCATGACGAGTGATGTTGGTGAGGCGAAGGATTATTCAGCAATAGCTACCTTCAAAAGAAATGAGAGCGCAAACTTTTCATAATTAACGTCTAGATTTAACAACATTTTATTTAAAAAATCACCTATAAAGTCGGTGCCGACACTTCGTGAGCAAAACTTGAAGGGGTATTGCTTTCCCACCCAACTTGGCGCCTGGTACACCGGCCGGCTTGCCCCGGCGCGCCGGCAACTACCCGGCCCCGGCACTACCGCCGGGGCGGTAGTGCCGGGGCCAGACGGCAATCATCGGCGATCGGCAGTATACTATAGTCGAGACCACGGTCGTAGAGAAGTAACCATGAGTCGAGAGAGTAGACCACGGTCGAGACGCATGGTACCTAGGTACTTGTCTAGAGTTTCCCGAGCGCGCAGATCGTCATCATGTATCGGCAGGTACTCGATGATAATTTTGCCAATTTTTTGAGGCATTTAGTACATAATGAAGACCATCAGATTCCGAGAATAAACTTGAGGGACCGGGAAAATCCCATGGAAATACTAACGCATCCGTTTTCTTGGACTCCAATACAGCTTTCCTCGCGACAACTAAATTTACCATTAACTTCTTCTCCTACGTGGAAATCCTGCTCCCTTCCCCTGTCTCCATTTTGTTTACTAACAAAGTCACGTTGAGAATTCGTTATTCAATCATCGCCCTTAGTTCCTCCCGATGCCCGCATCTAGGGGATCATAGTCACTACATTCGTCTACGTCATCAATGTAGCCCAAAATAAATGTGGCAACACTGCCCCCCACCAATTTGGAGCGATTTGGAGTAGTGGGGTTTCTGGATATAGCATGCAGCAGCAGGCTCCGCTGCAGGTTCAGCACTGTTTCTGGATGCGGCCCTAGGATCCTTGTTTCTGGGATAGCCACGGTATTTGCTCCTTGGCGAGAGAAAATCTGATGAATTTGAATGAGTAGGACGGGGGTTACAAGATTTCCTGGGAAGATATCCCTTTATGAGTGACTCTGAAAATTGAGATATATAAGATGACACGTAAATTGTAACTTGATATTCTGCATTCGGAAAAAATGCTGCGGCTCAACCACAATGAGTCGCAGCTAAGACGGTGTCGGATTTCGCGGTGAAAAGAGTGGAATGGGAGTGGAAGACTTTGAAGGGGAGGGACCATCGTGTTCCATGCGTCGTCGTAGTTCCATATACATGCTTAGGAGATCGCGCTCGCTGTCTACGACTGTCATCCAATCTTTGCAAGGGCGATTCACACCAACTCACAGTCATATTCCACCTTAACCATGCCACGACTAAGTATTCTTTGGCGATCTATAGTGCTGCAACCTACTCGAACAGTTTCCTTCCGGCGAAAATAGCGGCGACAAGGCTAGTGGGAAGTGGGCAGAACCTGGTTATTGTAAGTCAGTGATTATTATTCATCGTGTTGAAGAAAGCGTGAGGAGTGACCCCCAACAGTTACGCCTTCGTTATATTCCACTTGATAAAAAAAACAGCGGTGCTTGCGGAGGAATACATGACGCGCGACTAATGATAAGAACGCTGCGATGGAAAATGCTGAAAGAGGTAGCGGAAGTAGGTCGGCGAATGAAAGAAGATGACAGAAGGCTGAAGGAGTACCATCGCGGAGAGAAAAAGAAGGGTAGCGGAAGTAGGTCGGCGAATGAAAGAAGATGACAGAAGGCTGAAGGAGTACCATCGCGGAGAGAAAAAGAGGAGCAAAGGATGGAAAGCGGACAATGAAAGAGAAGATTCCATTTGAATTCCACCGGAAGGTAGGGCGGGAAAACTAGAAAAAATATAGATGGAAAAAGTGCCGGTTAGGTGGATTTTGACATATAAACACCTACATATAAAAATATATGGAGTAGCGCTACGCCAAAATACCCCAATACTGCACAAATTATTTAAAAATCCATTCATCGGCTATTCTGAAAGTTTTTTTCTCTTTCAAGCATGAAAATATCGTTCATTCTCTTTTAATCAAAAACATAACGTCATTTCTATTTTCGGGTACCAAATTTGGCAAGAGATAGGTGAACTAAATGACATCTCAAATAGAGAAAGTTGAAAAAAAAGGAGCGTACTCATTCATAAATGTTCACCATTTTCAGTCTACTATTTTTATTAGCAAGAGTCCCAATTTTACTCATAACTTTGAAGTTCTGGACGGTTATTTTGCTAAACAAGACGAGCCAAACTTTAGAATCATTATATAAGAGTGTTGGGAGTTAATATATAAACCTAAGCATGGAGGAGGACGAACAAGGTAAATGAAAATCAATAAAAACGGGAAAATATTAGAGACGAAGACCGTGAGTAGAGATGAGACAAAACTACGGCTTTCATCAAAATAGGCACGTAAACTGAATCTTGAGTCTACCATTCAACTAAGATCTAATCCATTCAACCGAACTACCATTCAACTAAGACCTGAAGGGCTCCAAGGTCCTATCCTCTGGCCTCTTAAAGAAATTAGCCCTCACTTCTCTCATTCAATGAAAGAATGTGCGTATTTATGTTTTAATTATACAAATTTCAGGGTTCTTCAGTGGATTTTTGAATGATTGAAACTTCTTCACTTGTCACATGGTCAGAGATGTAAAAACCGTAGGAATTACCACAAAACTTTGAATTTTTGCCCTTTAATACCCAAATCTAGTTCTTCTGATCGTATTTATGTTTTAATTATACAAATTTCAGGGCTCTTCAGTGGATTTTTGAATGATTTAAACTTCTTCACTTTTCACGTGGTCAGAGATGTAAAAAACGTAGGAATTACCACAAAACTTTGAATTATTGCCCTTTAATACCAAATCTAGTTCTTCTGATCGAAGAAATATATCTTGGATAATAATGTTTTCCATGCCAGTCAAAGCTTAAGGAAAAAATGCTCAATGATCCAAGATATAATACTTCAACTTATAAAAGCTCAAATTAACTTTAAAGGACAAAATATATTACGAGTGATGAACGTTTCAAACCATGGTTCCTTTTTTATAAAAATCGCGTTCTAAGTCAAAGCACACGTATTAAATATAGCAATAAATCAACCAATGCAATTTACGAGTAGTTATAATATACATTTATATTTCAAACTTCGAAATCTATATCTCAACCAACTAAGCTTCCATCGATTTCGGTTGTATCAAACGATTCACGGCGGTGATATTAACGTCACTTGTTTAAAGGTTTTGCCAGCGTTCGAGTTGCAATTAAGGACCACCTGACCAAGTGGAATCAGCTCTACATCTTGGTGGCCGTCCACTGGCTCTGTGTATCAGAATCTACGCCGCAGATAGGTGATAATTTATGTTATTTTTCTAACTATTTCTCAATGCACTGCCTAGGTATAGCAATTATGTGATAGTTTTCTTGATAAGTGAATTATATACTTTATTATTTACATAATATACTATATTATTTACTTTTTTGCAGAGCCTGTTTGATCTGTGTTCATGATCAAAAAAGGTTCAAATTTATAGATTAATTTAAACACCTGCTCTTGGAAAGTAATGGCATAGTACATAATTTCCTCCTCACAGTCACTCTCTCTCTCTCTCAATCTCCGGGAAGTATAACTAGGTGCCGTTATGAAATTCAATGCTTATCCTTGAATCTTTAAACACAAAAATGGATGCTTTGAATTTCTATTCGACAGACGAGAGAGGAAATTCTCCTCCAATTTCCCATTGCTGAAGCATTCTGGTTTTCACGTTTTGATTTTTTATATAATCTCCAAAGAGCTATCGTAGCAAAATTTTTAAATTATAGCAAACTTTTCCTTTCGAGTCCCTGAGGCCAGAATTATTTCCCTTAGTAATTTACCATTCCCAATCTCTTGCTTCTATAAGACACGTGCTTTGATGAAATTATAAGGTCCCATTTGGGATGAAGTCCTGCAATTTCCACGACTTTTATTCTGATTTCCATAGGCAATAGGGCCCATTTCGTTTGATTTCTCAATGCGTTATTGTGAGAACTTGCCAAATTGAATCGATCCTCTTCATTTCCAGACGTATCTTTCGCAGTATTCAGCCCATCTATGAATTCTAGATCATCTTCATGGAGTAGATCTTCTCACTCCTTAAAGGACATTTCATTTATCTTCTCCAATATGTACCTTCCACGTTCCAATGCAATCACTCGTTCGGGAACTTCGGGGAAGATATGGCTTGAAATAATGCCCGTTTATCGAAAACGCTCTGTGCAAAATGTAGGGTATCAGTGAATACATCTCGTTTTTTGAGACCATCTGTGACACTTGATGAAAAAGAATCACTAAATAAATTTCCGGGGATAACATCAATACTGGCAAGAAATAAAAAGCTGAAAGTTTTGAAATCAACGAAGATATAGAAGAAAACTACATATTTTTTAAACATATTTTTTCGCTTCAAGCGACACATTTCATGCCCATAACTACCACAGATTATTAGTTTTAAGTAACCTCACAAACGGAGGGAGGCTGGAGCGCTTAATTATCAACTACAGGAATATGAAAACAAGTCATGATCAGTCAGACCTTTCTTGAGCAGCTTCAGGCAATCTTGCTTGATAAATGGTGATGGGATATGGGTTATTACTTGGAAACCAAAGGTCAAACGACTCAATTGAAAATTAAAACATCGCGGTTACTGAAATAAGCTTGGCAGGCTCGGTTAAACGTCAAGGAGATGTTCAATGTTTTCATAGTCACGGTGCTGTTTACTTGAAAAGTCTACCACACGCAGAAACAGTCAATCACCATCACTATCTGAAAACGTTGCAAGGAATCCGTGAGAGAATTAAAATTTATTAAAACCATGCCCTGATCCACAATATTTTGTCAGAATTGGCATTTTTATCATTTCTTTGTTATGTCTCGTTTTCTTCATCACTTAAAGCAATCATCACCCCAGTAAATGTGAAAAAGATGTGTGATAATGTGTCATGAAACGTGATGAAATAAAATTTAGACAAGTAATGAATAGATAGACGGCAAAAAAAAGAAATGAAAAAACCTACTATGCAAAGTATGGCACAAAATTGGAATAGGTTGTAATCATCAACAACAAAGCTTCGCAGTAAATTCCGTAAACTTTAAAAACTTAAAATAAAACTGAAACAAATTTCCTACACAACCGCATTATTAATAACTGGATTGGTATTGTTAAATCCATGCATGATCCACAATAATTTGTCTGAATTTTAAGCAATGTTTTACTATGCGCGGTTTAATTCACCATTACCATACCCTATTCTTTGTAACGAAAATCTGGTGAATTTACTTAAAAACTTGGTAAGTAGCCAATGTTGCCGTGGAATTTATTTTCACAAAATTCGCCCAAAGTAACAAACAACTGATATGTTTTCGTTGCTATTGCAATATTTATCTCTCCTTTTAATTTGAGAATAAATATGAAACGCAGTAGTTTACGAAGACTCGAGGGAATGTAGGTGCGGGAAAATCTAATAAATATCTAAATAAAGAGATATTAAGCTGACACCTTACATCTGTATGACAATAAAATGTAAAAGTGATGAATTAGAAAGTAGTAATGCTTCACAATAGAATTGGTGAAAAATACATTAAAAGCGATGAAAATTTTTTTCGTTGCATTGGGATGGAACTCAGAACCTCACCTATTTGATCTATTCACCTAATGGGGTGAGCAACCATATTCAATGGACAATTTCTCATAAACTATTGGCCGTCAGGGTGTTGTAGTGGGTATTTTGGATACCTGGGAGTTCAGGAGAATCTAACGCTCGAATTTCAGTGAAATCGGCCGCCCATATACCGTGACCTCCCCATATGACATGGATAAGGGTGTCGTTTTCGACACATCCAAAATTCCTATTTTATACGCCGAGGCGTCAAAAATCTATATAATATTTAAATAAGCATTTAAATAATTAATATGAAATAAATATCAGATTTATGCTCATATAGTTCATATTGTTCTAATATGAATGCGATTGTGCGGGCACCCAAGGTTCGGCCCATTTGATTCTGATTCCAATTATCTGAACGGATGTATCAACTCCCATCATAAGGCACTAACTACTATTTCGTATTTAGGTATTCTTCTCGGGCTCTGCACCTCTTGGTAATCGGCTTCGTATTGGCCGACGTTTCGGATAACGACTTGTTTTCCATTTTCAAGGCGTGTTACTCTCTCTCTCTGTGTAGGATTATACACTGATTATATGTATATGATCTCTAAGTAGGATTATACATAGAGAGAGTAACACGCCTTGAAAATGGAAAACAAGTCGTTTTCCGATATAACGTCGGCCAATACGAAGCCAATTACGAAGGGGTGCCGAGCCCGAGAAGAATACCAAAATATTATTCACCGGGAAAAACTTAAATCGTATACTATTTCGTATGTTTCTGTGCTCGAAACTCCTCCAAAATATTTTTATGCGGATCGTCAGAGGCATTGCACCTAAAAAAGTCTCAGATAAGCTGCCACTTCGAGTAGAAGGGGAGTGCTCTGAGCAAATTTCACTTGGTTGACGTAACTCCCGGGGCAGAGCAAGGATACGGGAAATCTCTTCGCCCCGGCATTGTTTTGTCAGCTCCGCCAACACTGCGGGGAAACAATGAATGTTCGCATCCCCCTCCACCTCTGTCCCGGGTCAATGGTGTAAGGTAGTTGATCCAAGGACCCCTGTCGGGAGCCAATCATCTTTGGCTTCCTGATTTAGTAAGATAAACACGGTCTGTTACTTGCATAAAAATATTCAAAATATTTGCCTTCGTAGGATCGATAATTCGTCCAACAAAAGCGTCAATAGATAGGATATGAAGTTTAAAAAAATAATAATAGAATAAGTTATAGAGTTTTAGTGAGCCATTGAGTTTGAAAAACGGGATCAAACAACTACATAATGGGTATAAAAATGATTTATTCCTTATATTAGATAGAATAAGATGGATTGTATGTACATATTAGCATTAGATTTAGCAACACTTCAGATCGCAGACAATAGCTAATGCTGATAATAATGATAAGGGCAAACGTGAATAAAGTTCACAAGAATCTTAAAAGACTGTTGGCTGGCTTAAGGAAGGGAATGAGATGAAAGGCCCCCATTTACATATTTTTGTCATCCCAAAACATATCCTCGTTTACCTTCCTGAGATACACATGTACATCCGGGTAATTTTGAGGGGAGAGGGACCCTCTTAACTTATCTCTCGGCCAATATTTCTACCTTAAAATGAAGCCCGATTTCTGTTCCTCATAACGAAACTACCTCAAAACAAAACACGACTATTATTCCTCAGAACGAGCGATGCCAACCGCCAAGAAAACGAACAATTAGATACCTCATTTCAACGTACATTACAATTTTGATGAAATATGATAAAGATAGACATAGTTGTGTTTTAAGTATTTGCAATAAAATACAGTCAAAATATAAACAAATAAAATTTGAGTTTTTTTTATATTTTAACACATATATTAAGCTTTATTAAAAGTCATAAAAATTGATTTTCCATGGAATTCAGTAATTTTGATAAAAATAACTGTTTTATCTACGGATATAAAAATATTCCATAGTTTATTGTTAATTTTCAATGATTGGACACATCTTAGGTACAGGCTAGAGAGCTGCTGTTAGAAGTATATCATGATTCGTGGGAGAAAAAATAGTTTTTTTTGAAAAGGTCACACGAGGCTAAGGGGAAGGTATTTTTGGCGAAGAAAGAAAAAGGGAAGCGATCGTTCGTCCGTCAGAAGAAATGCCTTCCCTCGCGGCTACACCCTCACGAGACGCCGAAATGCGTTCGATCGTTCATAAAAATTGCAGAGACGCTGGAATATGGCTAGTCCCCCGGGACTTCTTGTGACATTATAGTGTCCTCTTTTCTCCAAAGTTGTACCTCGCTGTAGGAAGTCTCTCAATTCCCATGATATTATAGGGGTAAGGAATCTTTAAAAGAAACCTAATAGAAATACATAGAAAACATAAAAAACAGCTTGCCAAAAGCAAGTAGAATCGTTGACCTGGAAGATGTATCTTTTCAGCAATTTTCACCATCAACTTATGGTCCTTAGAGTAAATCTTCCTGAATAGAAATGTTTCCTTGCCCTAGGGGAACTTAATTTGAAGATCTTCTCAGTTCTTTAAGTAGAACACTGAAATGTAGCAACTGTAATGAATACACCCCCAAAGGATATGATAGCACGAGTACCAACAAAGCAATGCGCGTCGAGAAACCATTCTCATTTTTTACAAAAATACATTCTCACGTAATAATCTCGGAAGTTCATGTCGTTTTCTTTAAAACCTTCAAAACACTCTACTCAGCCATTTTCCAGCCTTTGCAAAGACAATTTAACAAAGATTGAGTGCATTATTTGGCACTTAGGCAAACACGGTCATCTTAGATGGAAAAGGGGGGTGTTCAGAAAATAATTCAAGGGGTATTGCTGTTCCCTTGACTCCTGTTGTCGATAATTATTTTATTTTTTTATATTATACTCATCAAATTCTTTTCTCATAACATGTGACAGTCATAAAACCTGATTTGAGCTGGAGTGAAATATTTTATAACAAATGAACAGGAATGTTTAGGGAGCCAAAGGCTACGTAACTTCACTTGAAGTAGGACATGTTTGAGGTAACGGTCAATAAGCATAATGATATGTTAGGAATATTTAGGAAAGTATTTGAATGGACCGTGCTCTGTACAGTGGTACGTATGATAAAGGGTTGATAAATAATATTCTGGGTTGCTAACTTCGAACAGTAATAAATAAATATTTGAAAATTAAAAAGGAAGGCTATATCAGTGGAATATAGGAATGTAAAAAAAGCGACGGGAGGCTTTATGCCTAGACGACTAGACCCGGTCTAGAAATTGTCTAATGCCCTAGTTAAATATTCACGCTCAATAGTTTTGTTCGGACATGAACATACACGGATGTCTTATATGACATAATTTTCTTGAGGCGATTAGTAGTTTACAACGAAAGGGAATCAGTTCCCGTGAGGTTCATTCTCCCTTTTACACTTTCACTTTTTGACTCGAGAAGAGTTTACCTCATGTAATATTTACATTGTTCATTTGGTATACAAGGTCAACACTTCCGGTGCAATTGTTGAAATGCTCTGATTTGATATTTCATCAAAATATGGCCTCAGTTTGTGGGAAGAACTTTGATTATTAGGATATAATTCCCATTTTCTGGTTTTATGGTCACAACCCAGATGGAGTCAAAATCTGGTCGAGGAAATTTCAAAATTTTTTCTTTCATATGTTGCTCAGGTTATTGCACATGTATTTTATGTCAGTGGTTAAGATGTGGACTGAAGAGTTCATTGCAGTTCATTGCTTTCTGGGTACTCTTACTACACGGTAGATATCCATAAGGGTCAATAGGTTAGCAAATGAGTTTGCAATGGAATCATTCGAACTTTACTTTTCGGTAGCGTACAGGAAGAAAAATAAATCTTGAATAACTTTAAACTTTGTATTTCCACATGAAATTTATTTAGCTACGACCATGGTTTCGACGTCAGGGCGTCATCATCAGGGCGCCCTGACGTCGAAACCATGGTCGTAGCTAAATAAATTTCATGTGGAAATACAAAGTTTAAAGTTATTCAAGATGAATACCAAGTTCCACAAAGTAACGCCTGAAGCCATCAATTTTTTTTAAGAAAAAGAAAACTTTCTCCGAATCTATGGCCAAGTTGATATAATTACGAAAAACTGTGAAAAAAGAGTAAACGCACTGAAAGGTTGGGATCCGGCGATCAAGTCACAGGGAAAGTGATGACAAGCTCTCATTAGGAAATCGCTAAGAATCTGTGATTTTGGGGTACGTATTAGTAGCTGTAGCAATGAGTTCATGTATCAGGATAGAGATAGTAAAACAAGTAGCAAATGGGGTGAAAAGTATGCGTACATAGTGCCTGATCTCATTGTTAAGGCCTGGTTACACAGTACATGAGAATGTACAAGAAAATGTGTGAATGACAGAATGAACGCGAGAATTCACCGTGTAGTAACCACACGAAAATGTACGATTGTATGAATGTCTGAACAGAAAATAGAACCTGTTCTAATTTCGTACAGACAATCGTGCAAGTTGACCTCATTACAGAGACACCTGGTGGCAGACGACGCAAATGACACATTCAGTCGTCATCTGGCTTGTGTTGGTGGCGTATTTGTTTAAGTGCGACTCGGATTGTTATTATGACTTTGACCTCTTGCTTGTCTTGAAGTTTTCTCTCCCACTTTGACTTTTTCTTCGTCTGGCCCTTACTCTCCTGATTTGACGACTACACCTCATTGGACTACCCGAATGGAACTATTATAAACCAACGCGATTTCGACCCTCGCATTGCTTGGACTACCCACAGGGAACTGATTGCGAACAACATGGATCTCGACGAAGCGGAAACATTGACTGCTGCAGCAGCAATATTAGCGGTTATTGTTGCGACAGGTGAACTGATAAAACGGCGGAGGAGGAGATCGATTTGGACGAGGTCGTGGATTCAAAGGAGAGAAGGAGGTCGAGGGCTACTGAATATAGTTCATCAGGAGCTCGCAGTGGATGATCGCGATGCCTTCCGAAATTACATGCGGATGACAGAGGAGCAGTTTTTTGAGGTCCTCGGCCTCATCCGAAATGACATCGAGAAGCAGTGCGAGAGTCGAGATCGGGAGAGTATGGTCCAATGTACGTTGCTTAATAACAGTTCCGTTCGGGTAGTCCAATGAGGTGCAGTGGTCAAATCAGGAGAGTAAGGGCCAGACGAAGCAAAGGCCAAAGCGGTACAGAAAAATCCAAGACAAGCAAGAGGTCAAAATAAAAAAAAACAATTCGAGCGAACGTAACAAAAAAACCACCAACACAAGCCAAATGACAACTGAATATGTCGCTTCCATTTTCTAACACCAGATAGAAAATAATGTGATTGGGTGATTCTATACTATAATAGGCTGGGAGCCGCTGGAGACTCGGAGGCTGCGCGCTACGCTTAGATTACTTGAGCAATTGAGAATAGATATCTTTAAGAGCGACACGGAGAACATCATATTAGAACACAACTATATTTCCAGGTTCGACAGAAACGATAAATTAAGAGAGATATTTTGCCGAACGGATAGGTATGGGAATTCGTTTTTCCCCTGAATAATAAGGGACTTTAATAAATTCAAGGCGTAATTTCATTAGAGCGTTTCCTTTTTATATGTAAACGGCTGGTGTCCTAACACCCCCCGCCACACGCCTATTGAGGCGGCTTGCGGGGTAGTATGTAGATGTAGATGTATACAGCTGTCGTCTGCTTCCTAGAAGTCGACGGCTTTTCTGCGTTTAAATTGGTTTAAATAACGCGCCTAAGGTTTAAATAATGAGGAAAAACAAACAAAAACGCATAATGCGCATCTAAAAATTTGCGAAAACTTGTCCGAAAAAATGAACCGTGTAGCCACCTACTCATTGATCTTGTCCATGTTAATGTACAAGAATCTGTACATGAAACCATTCACACAAATGTACAGGAACTTGTACATTCTAATGTACTGTGTAACCAGGCCTTTATACTATGCAAGTTATCTGAGAGTGCAGCATATCATGAAGAACCACCTTGCTGTCCGAGTTACATTACACTAGAAGGTGTCTAAAATTTTAAAAAGATAATGAAAAATCCTTTATTATATCCCAATCAGTGCCAAGTGCACAAATGATATGGTAGGTAAGCTGTCACGCGCACCACATGAGCCATGCAGGGATGAAATTCGGCATCAAACATTATTTGACATTGCAGGTCAGGTGTGGTAGTTAGTTACACCACCAATGCATCTTAATGCAAAACAAATTTCGGCGGAGGATATTGCACATAAGGTGTTGTTCTCGTCTCAAGTCCACATTGTTACACAGATGTAAAGCGACAATGTAGCGTTTATCCTCCACGGCAGTGACTTGGTAAGGACGACCACGCGTCTCTTTTGCTGCAATGTGGGCTTGAGACAAGACCACCTAGTTAGTATTAACCTCAGCCGAAATTCGTCTGGAATGAAGATAGCTTGGTGGTGAAACTGAATAATACACTTGACTGGCAAATGGGAGATCTGGGTTCGAATTCCGGCAAAGAAAAATAATTTTCATGGAGAAATTCATTCCCATGGCGTATTTCTATACTAAATAAAGAGAAGATGACACATATAATGAGAAATGATCTGTGAGTGAGAGGTTAATTAGGGTTCTGAGATAGAATCCGCTGTTCTACCAGGAAATAATCATCAACACTAGACGGACATAAATGTGTAGGAGAAGATTCATTAAATGGGTATTTAGACTTTGACCTGAGTTAACAGACACGCTAGGAAAATTCTTCATGAGGGATTCTTACATACAAGACTTTTCTTGTGCCACCGCTCTGTTTTTCATTCTCAGTATTACTATCATGCTATTTCGTTACCACCCTAATGTAATGTAATTAATGTTATGGAAAGTGATGAAATATAATAATTTAATATGGTCAATATTAAATAATGAAATATTCAAGAATTAAATTATATTCAACCTTCGAATGTGAAAATTAGCAATTTCATTATTTTTAGGAGTAGAATAATTCTTTTTCGTAGAAATGATGTTGGAGTAAGTAATTTTTGGAGAAGGAATCACCAAGAAGAACCAGTAATCTTATTCTCACGACCTAAATGAATGGTCACATTAATGCCTGCACCAATGGAAATGAATTCCACCATTAGTAGAACTAAAATGGTCATCTATTTGAATATTGCAGTTAATTTTCCTCACACCGCCATTTGAGTCGTCAAGCCATTTCAAAAACTCCCCTTCCACCTTCTACCCCCTCTCCCACTTCCATTCGTCTCCGTCGTCTCTCCCTCCGACGCTCACGACGCCATCGTATGGAAAAGAAAACGGCGCCTCCCAAGCTCAGCCATTCGACGCCCGCTTTGCGACTCCTCGAAGAAAATTTCCCAGAATGCTCTCCCCCCCGTGACCCCGAATGCCTCCGTTCCTCCTGCCTTGGAGCCGTTATGCGTCACACATCTCGTTCTTCTTTCCCCAACGCACTCTTCCGCTCACGTACTACGTCTAAGCCCATGCCAATGTCCTCCGCCCGTCACTTGTCACGGCACGTCCAAGCCGAAGGAGGCGATGCCCTCCTGACTTCATCCCCTCACATCAACCATTTCTTCGCCTTTGAACACCATCGCCCTTCCGCGCCACGTCTCCAAAACAAATTCTCCAACGTTCTTCGAAGGGAAAGAGAGATAAGATGGGTTGAAGAGAGGCAAGATTACCTAGCCATCACATTGAATGTCACATTGTCTACTTTATTAGCTGCATTTTGTTGTCCGAGCTATTTCAAGCCTCTGAACATGGTGAGAAAATGTATGAAAAATGTTTATTTGTCACTTCCTTCAAAAAACTAAGTTTATTGTGGCTGAGAACATGAAACTGCGTGTCGTGAAATCCAAAGTAACCTTTGCAACAGTATTTTCCAAGTTAGTAAAGCAGTAGAATTTCAAACGACGACAAATCAATTCTTATATTCACACGAATAGAGTGGAATGGAATTCACACAAATTCACACTTAGGTAGAGCTACTGTTTTTGGCAAATTATGTATTAAATTTTTTTTAAGTGGAGGAGAACGTAATTTCCAATAAAAATAACACCCAAGCCACAAATGATTTGCAATGTCAAGAAAAAAAATATAAAAGTTTCCACCAATTTTAGCTATCTTTTGAAGACCAAAGAGAAATTTTTGACTTAAGAGAAATGCCAACATGTTTCTAACAATTAAAATTGGAAGATAAGGAGAATTCATCTACACTACAGAATATAATTTATTGATAGCAAAAAACTTTTTCATCCACATGAAATATTTCATTCACGAATTATGTTATGCTACAGTATAGAATTATCAGGTTGATGATGCTGTAGCTGATGAAACTGTACTGCCGTGAAAGTGAGTGAATAAAACATTTTATGTGGATTAAAAACGTTATTTAGCATGAAGCAGTTCCCCTAAGTTATGCCAAAAACAACTAGTTTTCCAAGCGTCCACAAAATATAGATTTTTTCAATACATTTAAGTTTTAAAGTGCACGTGATTTGATTCTGATTGCCTCAAAACTAAAACTCTAAAGTGTTGTGAACTGGCCTGGAAATAGGTGAGACACTAGCGGCGGTTCCTCAAGGGAAGAATAAAACCATGGTAATAATGCAATGGAACAATCAACAAATCATGTAGAACGAAAGAGAAGCTGGACCAATTGATGAATATTGCGAAATGCTGATGTCTTGTTTTCCTCAATTTTCGGCCCAATGCCTCGGAGATAAATTAGAGAAAAGAGGTTTAAAGGAAGAAACTGAATCACACGGAGAGCGGAAAAATATTCGAAAGATGTCTCAGGCTGTGGGGAGAAGAGGAATAGGAAGATGAGCAGTCAAGGCGTAGGATTTTTCAACGTCTCGGAATAAGGGTCAACTGCGAATCGAGGGTGTGAGTCGGGGGAATTGAGAGACGGATGTGCCATAGCTAACGAGTGGCGGGGAAAAAAACAATCGAAGTTCCGTGATTGAAAAAAGAAGCACGAGAAAAATTAATGGCGTCACGACGAAGGACGGCGCTGGAAAACTCGCATCTGAGCAGAAGAAGATAAAAAATGAAAGCCACAAATCGGATCGCCTTGCATTCTTAATTTTTTGTTCCTATTTCATGAAACTTTTCAAGGCACTTGAAGTTATATATAAAAAGTTACTCGCGTTTAAAGACGTCTTCTTGGCTTCTTCTCTAAGACCCGTAAAGAACAACGTTTCCCGACGCTCAAGATGAAATTTAAGAGAGTTATTAATTTTTTTCTTAACCAAACTACCTACAAGGAATAAATTCTCGGGTGTTTAAAATTCACGAGCGCAAATAATAACAGGTGAGACAAAGTATGGAAAAAATATGGAACTGAAAGGTCTCCCCTTGAGTATTTTCATTCAAGGAATGCTTGAGAAACGTTTTTAAAGTAAAGTAGCTAAGAAATTAAAAATGAATTGATGCCTAAAACTAGAGTGCAAAATAGTTTATTCAAATGAAAATTTGGGTCCGAATTATTTTCGTACCACAGGTTAATGTAAAACTGTAATTCAATGTGTAAAATGCGTAGTTTTGTAAGTCAGCATGGGAATACCGAAAAGTAATTTTTAAGAAATGCCATAAAGTTTATACAGATGACGCGTTTTTCGCGAGCGTAAAAATTATCAACGCCCTTGATTTATAGTAGCGTCCTTAGTACTATCCACCCATTTTGCGTTCTTGGAAGATCTAATTTTAAAGAAGAACAATAAAAAACTAACTAATTGATTTCACGCGAGGAAGTCGTGTAAGGTGAATCAAATGAGAGAGTTTATTGCTCTGCTTTTCACTTTAAATACACTTAAAAAGTAATTAATTCTGTAAGTCTGATACGAGATATTTCGTTGGAGATAGTTCTGATCGGCATCTACTTATTCATTACCCGGCTTAGGTAGATGAAATATATAACTTTTCATTGTGACTGTATCATTCAAAATTAATGAGAACTCCCATCTTTTCATTGATTATTTCTTTTTTAAATAATACTAATCTTCCTCTGATGACAGAAAAACCATCAAAATAAAATACAGAATGAATGATCAAAGTTATTTGAATATACTAGTCGACCCGTGCAAAGCATTCGCACTGTATCCTCCTCAAATCCCACTTAATTGAAGTGCACACCGTACAGTTAGTACCGTGTAGTTAGTGCGCCATTGATGTAGATGTGGGTTGAAGTAAGGAATAGATGTGTGTTTAAATTTTAGATTATATATTTTTTTAATCATAAGGTTAAGGTATTTACATATTTACAGAATATTTACATGTTTACAGGACCTCTTTGAACACTATGTTTGAAGTGATGAAATGGTCATCTGTGATTGTTTGTAGGTGGGCCTGTTTTACACAGACATAGATGTCACTGAAAGAGCGCACCCTGGAAAACGCCACATACAACTGACCGTGTGAAAAAACAGGGTCAGGCAAGTACAATCCTGCCTTTGTTAGCGTCTGTCCCTGTGCCTTATTTATAGTCATATAGTCAAAGGCAACTTTTATGGGAAATTGCTTCCTAGTCAGTTTGAAAGGCAGGGTAGGATCAGAAGGGGTAAGGTTAATGCGTGGTATGACGACAGTTTGACCGGAGTCAATCAATTTCGCTGTGATAGTGTAGTTTCCCAAGTGAGTTACAACTAATCTGGCGCCATTAATTAAGCCCTGCTTAGCATTTGGGTTTCTAATGAACATGATAATAGCGTTCTTTTTTAGGATGAGTTTATGAGGTGGCAAACCTGAAGGGCTTAATGAGTTCAGAAATTCTAATCAAGCAGTTTGGGGAAGTAAATATAAATTCAAGTTTTGATTAATGTAATTCATTTTATAAATAGATCAGCAGATCGAATATCTTGAATGAATATTTTAGGTCGAAATTAAATGCGGAATGAGATAATAGATGCATGAAATCGAAATCGGTTTCATTTCGATAAATCTCGATATTCTCGATAGAGGATCGATAGGTCGAGGGCGGGATTTCAAAAAACAGTTTTTTTTTCAATTGTAATTTTTCGAAAAACAACTGAAATTTGAGTAATTTGTATATTTTTCAAGTGTAGCGGTTAAGAAAAGCTTTAAAATGATGCCTCATTTATGAAAATTGATGAAGCATTAAGGAAGTTATCGCGTACCGACAAAAAAAAGCACTTGAGAAATAATATATATGATTTTAAGATGAATTTTCCCATCCTGAGGAGTCGACTGCGGCATTATTTTATTTCAACCAACGGAACTTATTTTTTATATGAGCAGTATTTTACTAACGCGTAGCAGAAATATTAATATTAGTGGTATCAATTATAACCTTCACATATATTCTTCTGGAAAAAAGCGTTCCTTACATTAGTTTGTGATACTGGCAGATGAGCAAGCTAGAGTAATAAGTGGCGTACTACCATCTTTAACTAGATTTAACCCTTATTCCCCATATTATTCTGAGCTCAACTTGAAAAGAAACATTTGAGTTAAAATGAGAATTATTTTGCTGTATCCAGAAAGAGGATATTATTTTATAAATTACAAGGAAATAAATATATTTAATGTCACGGTGAACCACCCCACATTAAAAGCAGCAAGAATAACATGTGAATTAGATGATTGTTTACATTAACTCTTTGCATACTATACCGATATTGACGAAAGTGTTCTTTCTACATGATAGGCGGTGAGGATGTTAAAAATAACGCAAACGAAAATTTCCTAAAACTAAAAATGACACAGCCAAAAATAGAGAACATCTCTGAGCCACGCTGAAATTGTGCAAGTAGTCTAACAATATTGGCAGACTAAATCTGCAGGAATGACGAAATGAAATTTTAACAAAAGTAGTTGGATACCAGCTCGTATGCTTTTCACCCTCACAAAGCAGAGACCGAACTTGGAATAACAAAAAATAACAACTTCTTGATCCATATGCTAGTTGCAGCGTTTTCAATAAGTGCTAGAACGTTTTCTTACGCGGTCAAGGTGAATTTCACGATCAAAGGTGATTCCTCCATTTTTCTGCACTGTAAATTCGAAGCACGTAAACCAGAACATTCTTCATCACTGAAGAGTTCAAATTTGCGGCCAGCAGAGTCCGGAGCTGAGACGCACTGAGGAGGGATGGGGAGGGCTAACACTAATAAGAAGAAAAATGTTGACTCACTCGCCTATGCAATCATGCAATGGCAACAGAGGCTGCACTAGGAGTTTATCTCATTCATAGTAAATCAATCGCTGAGATGATACGAACCAATAAATAAAAACTTATGAAGACAAACGCTGCTTTGCGAAAACGCATAGGAGAGACTGTTAGAAAAATAAACTAATTAGGCCATTTCACTAGCATAGAAAATACTTAGGTACTTGTTCTTTCAGCACTCCTTTACCAGTTAAAAAAATTAACCTTTCGTTTCCAAAAGTCTGTCTGCAATAAGAAAAGATTTATTCCACATTATAGTAAAAAATATATAAGGGAGACGAATATTAGTTACCTATTTATTCCTTTTAGTGCTGCCTTCTGCCAGCGGTACTTGCGAGAAATGCGAAGAATAATTTAATAAAATGCATCACGCTAGGAAACAAAGTTATGAGGTTAATGTTTTAGATATCAATTAGTAGGCGTGTTTTTTTAGTTTTATATCAATCTAATTCATTAATATTAATACCAATATTGATATATTGATATAGTTTACATCGTCTGAAAAAAAATGTAATTATTTCATTGCTATAAAGTTGACCAATGTTCTATTTGAGCACCGATATATCGGTCCGCCGCATTTTTCACCAGAGATGAAAAATCCGATATATTGCCCCATCGCACTAAGAGGATTAAATAATGAGAGAATTATTTATAGTTTCGATAACAACAAAAAGTCAAGAGAACAAGAATTTCGACATATTGATTTCAAAAATTCATGAAAAAGTACACCGTACAATCTTTGTAACCAGTTTTCCTCGTGGATTTGCCAGATTAATGTAAGACGCGTTAAGCATGAGAAACTACATTAGTTTCATAAAATAACTGCCTGTCTCTAATACAAACAGTACTAGTATATCGCCCACGTAAAAAGGTCAAGATCTTCCGATAACTAATTCCAGGGGTATTGCATGGTATATTTTTGGATTCATTTGTTTTAGTGATGACATCTGTCACATACTTACGAGCTCATAATCATAGCATATCAATATAGATAATAGTAAAGGTATTTCCTTGAAAAACATGATGGACTACCATATACCCATTGACAAAAGTTAATCAAACGACAGTAGACCCCTGAAACTTCAATGTTGAAATATAAATAATATATCTTTTTGTTGAATGGTATCCCACACTCTTGATACCATGTGCATGAAACTTTGGCCCAGGAAGGATTTTCACAATGCTTTTGCTCTTGGTTTTTTATTTTTTCTGCTGCGGTTTTTTGTGCCATATACACAAATTGTCTTTTGCTATAAAAATGTCGTTTCCACCATTGACATCAATATTCATCTTCATCCTCTTGGTCAAGCTCCTGCTCAGAAACTGAATTATGGTCCGAATGAACAATATCGTCATCCTCAGAGTCAGACTCACTACACTGATCAACGGAACTATACTCACTCTCTACCTCGTGCAAGAGTTTTAATATTTCATCATCTCTAGTGAATTTTGCCCTGGGAATATTAAAATAGCATTTCAATTCAAGCTACACGTAGCTAAAATACAATTCAATACTAAGCGTGTGCCAAATTTGAAAAAAAAATTACTACGCATAAGGAATCATGAATCACTTACATCTCGCAATATTAGAAATAGAAAGCTGCAGGTCAAGCGAAAGTCTTCGTGATTATTCGTGCTTTTCAGCTACAACGGGGACAGCGCCTTCTACAGAGCATGCACGTCTCAAGGAATGGTGCTAGTTCATCTCCAAAAATTGGAACGGAGCAGTTACTCATAATTTCAAAGGAAATGCCCTGGAATATGTTATTCAAAACGGTAAAAGATATGCATGGTAAAGTGATGTTTGACTTACGAGAGAAGAAACTTGAAGAGATGATACAAATAATGAGGAGGTCCTTGCTGTTCGATGCACTAGACTGGGAATGGAACACACCCACTGTGCTACCTTACCGGGGGGGGGGGGGGGGGGGGAGAGAGATGGTATTCAGTGGACCAACAACCACGGCTAATTCCTTGATGGCAATAATATTTATTAATAAAAAAAACCCCGAATAACCAAAGGAATACAAGAAAACGAAGGGATACTCATTTTCGGGACTGGGGGTTTTAAAGGAAAGGTTGGGGGTCGGGAAGCGATGCGCTACCTTGGAACACGGCGATCGGCGGCGGAGAGGAGCAGCGTCGGCCTTCTGGTCGTATACCGGGGAGGTCCGTACGTGGTGACGCCCGAGGCTACAAAAAGCCCCGGCACGCCTGCGGCAGGCCCTTATATATTCTTTTAGTGGCCACATTATCTGTCGGGACCACTCTGCCACCATTCGACAGCACTCTGCCGGTGCTCGCCCCCAACGGAGGCCTCGAACTCGGGGAACTCACTCCTCTCCGAGTCGTCTGCACCCGCGGACGGCTCATCCTCCCCCTCCACCGGCACCGCAATAGTCTTCTTCCACTGGTAGCGCACGCGATCAAGGGATCAGGGAGTGAGGGGGAAATAGTTTGGGTACCAGTCGCACTTACATCAAAGCATTCCCTTTTTTTTACGATAAACAGCCTCCAACATTTATGGCATCGCCTTCACATATTCATGTCTCACACCCAGTGCTATTTTTACACAAAAATACAAATACTTAAGAAATGAAGTTTGGTAACATTTCGTGACATAGCAAGCAACATAGCATGACATCCACCAATTTCTCTATCTTCGTAGTCATCCTTGAGATTTCAGTTTGGGCAGCACCGTTGTCGGCACTTTATATGTTAAACATCACAAATATATAATCACTCCAAGGGTGACAGAACACAATAGCCTTGGACTCAAGCTAACGTTTGTAATTGACATTGCAGTAACGAAGACAAAACCCCCTTTTTTCGTACACATTCAGCACTACGAAAATCGATATCGACAAATATCAACCCTTTTTAAATGTGTTTAACATAAGGAAAGAACAAAAATGCATATCATTTATACATAAAAAAAGAGTATCACTAAAAAAAGAAGAGCAGATAACAATTCAATACACTTTAAGACTGCATTTACTCTTAACATTTTCTTTTCTTTAAATTTCCGCCCCTTCTTTTTCCAAAATCTTTTTTTTTTACGTCGCTAATTCAAAGTATCTCGACCAATACCAAACACTTTGAATTCCGCTAGGAATTATTATTAGGATGGTTTTAGGGTATAGAATACAACCCCAGCTTATAAAATGCAACTAGTCCTCCAAGGCCATGAGGGCGAGGAAATTTATATAAAGACAAAAAACAGTTAACGATAAATTTAGTACGGAAAATCTCTCTCCAAGCACAACATAAGGTCCAGTTCCGCTCCCGTCCGGCCGATCGCCAGTGGTACCAATTTCCATCGCTGTGAAGTGAAGGTTATGAGGAAGGGTGGTGGGATTCTAGGGAGAGGGAAAGGAGACCGTATTATACTTCCTAATTACCTTCGGTGGTAGGGTTTAATCTGAGACACGTGACACTTTCGTCTTACCTGGTTATCGTGCCAATCGGCCAATTCTACAGTGACTGGACTGGTGAATTTAATAATTAGATGAGGGCCGGACCATTTGTACAGAAGTTTGGCTGAAATATTTTTGGCGGCCTAGCTGATCGTGTGTAGCCGATACTAAACAGACTGCCCTACCCGGTAGGAATGGGGTTTGCGCCCCATATTGTATCTCGCCGCGACTGCCTTATTTGCCTTCTTTAGATTCTCGAGGGCTTCAGCCCATTTTCCCCCCAGTTTCTTCTCTCCCGCTGATTCCATAACGCTCTCTCCCAACTCCCATTGCAATTCTAACGGATGGTGCATTTCGCGGCCTAAGAAAATACTAGCCGGAGTGCATTCAGTGCTCCTATGGATTGCCGAGTAAAAGGCTATAGAGAGTGTGTGCAGGTTTTCGTCCCATCGATTTTGGGCGTCCTGATGATAAATGGTTAGCGCCGTTTTTAGATTCCGATAAAAGCGTTCGATGTGAGAGGGTTGGGGATAATAGGGACTTGTTTTTACATGTTTATCCCCCAGGAGAAAAACATATCTTTCATTGACCTCGACGTAAACACGGACGCGTTATCCGACACGATTACTTTAGGAAACCCAAATTTTGCAAATACATGGAGTTTCAGCGCATTTACGGTGCCTTCCGAAGTTACACTTCCTACCGGAATCAATATATCGTATTTACTGAAAGAGTCAATCACTCCTAGGATAGCTTTACGCCCTGAACGGGTGCGCGTCAACGGGCCCATGTAATCGATGAATATTTTCTCCCAAATCTCACCAGTGACTTCCGCTGAATGCTGCCCGACTTTGGTATTTTGTGCGGCCTTGGAACGCCCTATTATGGGTTAACATGACAAACTATACTGGAGACAAAAAGTACTGAAAGTCAATGTCAGCCAAACTCCGATTCGTAACTTCCGTGACTGCTTGGCATATCAGCTGATGCAATGACATAGTCGATCAAAGACAATCGATATATTTCAACCAATTAGAACTCAAGTATTTTCTAACAGTTTTCATGATAAAATAGTATTTCGTCCTGTTCCCAAATACATTCTCCGCGGTGAGAGACAAATCCACTTGAATGAAAAATGAAAAGTTACCAATATTTATATAACTATTTTCCTAACTTTTAAATATATTTAAAGGTTATACACAGATGAAGGCTACGCCATTTTTGGCTAATTGGACAAAGTAAGGCTTGAATTTTTCATCAACTATTTCCATAAAAACTACAG
Organism: Pyrrhosoma nymphula; assembly: GCA_963573305.1. Classification (NCBI taxonomy): domain Eukaryota; kingdom Metazoa; phylum Arthropoda; class Insecta; order Odonata; family Coenagrionidae; genus Pyrrhosoma; species Pyrrhosoma nymphula. Next base: position 203,213,264 of record OY754327.1, on the reverse strand, counting down.
AATTAACCAACAACTATTGCCTGAAAATCTATCTCCCAAAGCGAAGTACAGTGGAAGTTAAATGATGGCCGAACAAGAAGGGAAAATAATGCTCTGTGCGAGAGATAGAGGTGTAACATCGTTAAATCACCCGAAACAGGGCTCTTCCTTCCAAACGGAAATCCCTACTCCTGCTTCCTCCCCCTTCCCACCCCAATCCCACTCGCCCAACAGCAATTCACGACAGCATACAGCCCCCTTCTCTCCCCACAATTCCTTCCAACCTTTGCTCCCCAAACTACCGACTATACATATACGTTTTTTACTGCCCGGCTTCGAAAAATTCCAATGTCCTTCCCTCCTGCCCTCTGGGGGCCCATAATTCAAACAACCCTTCGGCCGTTCTCAACCCAAGCCTCACTTTCCTTCCTCGCCTCGGCCATCCGTGGTGGCAGAGCGCCATTCACAATTCCACACAACTTTCACGCGTTTGTGGAATCTCAAGGAAAAAATATGTAAACAAGAGAACATTCCTCGCACGCTTGATTCCCACCGAGCACATACGACGCCCGCATCGACGAGGCACGCACTAGTCTTTTTTCACAATCTAATTTTCTGATTCTACGCTCACGTTCATACATATATAACATATCAATTTCACATGTACTCCGTCTGTCTGCCTGCTAAACCCTGTTCCCGAAAATTGAACCGATTAAAGTTAAAAAAAATCGTGAGTCTATTTGGAAATATGGAACGTGGGGTACCTGATCAGAGCCGGATTACCAATAAGACAAAATAGGCAGTTGCCTATGGGCCCCAAGGCTTTGCAATATTTTTCCCCTTTCTTCTCTTGCGACTTGTTTATTAACGTGGGACCCGTTGCTTGTGCAGCGTACAGGACCCAAAGTGTGTTAATCCGTCACTGTACCTGACTGTTGATGCTGTAGACTAAAGCGTAACGGGAGGGGGAAATAATTTTTCTCGCCGAAAACGCCCGTCTAGAAAGAAACTCTTTCCAAGCTCGGGTGAAAAAAATGAGGATATCTGCGCGAAAACAAATGTTAAGGATGAAAAACTAATAAAATAGGTATATAGAAGGCCATTCGGGTTTGCCACCGGGTCACTCCTCTCATTGCTGCCAACATTTCGGAACTCGAGTCGAGATCCATCCTCAGGGATGATACTTAATGGGTTGGAATTCCTAAACTTAGAGCTACTTTGAAAAGCAAACGTCAATATCATTCATTTATTATTAATTTTATGATTTTTCATGATGTATAAGATTGTGCAAACTTTTATTTACATTATCATGTTATATGTTAGCAATGTATTTATGTTTTTGATGAGGGCTGCCTCAGCACAGGTCTTCCTTAGAAGAAACCTAGCTTTCATGTGGATTAAATGTAAGTTCAACGTATCAATGTTTTTGTTGTTGAAATCAATAAATTTACTTTACATTTACAAATAAAGAGATGGGTACATTTATGGGGTGAAAACCTTCAATTTAAGTTTCAGGAACTGGTTTCTGTCTCGTCCGCAGAATACAGGGTCATAGCCTTTGTGCCGCTGTCAGTAGTCCCACTCAGTAGTGCTTGAATTTCTCCTGCGCCGACTACTTTATAAACGACAGCAGACCGGGAAAGGTTGCGGCAAAAGGTAGCGGCCGAAGTCGCTGACAGAAATTGCTGACCAGAGTCACCTACATGCCGCCACATCAACCATCAAGTATGGTTTTTGTGGCGGCATGTAGACTACTCTGTTGCTGAAATGAATTAATCGCCGGTAGGAAGTAATCTCTGCAATTAGGAGTCGTTAGCATTGCTGGAGCCGTTGGCATCATGATGTCGTTAGCACGCATGTCAAGACGCACCTCGGGCAAGTCCTTCGGCCAATTCCGTAAAATAACCAGTTTTTCGATGGGATACATGATCAAAGAGGGGAAATTGAGGCAAAAAAGGGTGGGGGGGGGGGTAATAAGTTAAATTTGTCACAAGGCATCTCCCTTTCATCGCCCAGGAGTGGATTTATAACTTTATGCTTTGTCCAGTAGTCTACTTCCATAAAAAATACCACGCTCAGTGCCAAATTCATCTCCAAATTCCCCCCCCCCCCCGCCCCAGGCCATGGTCAGAACTGTGAAGAACTTGAAGATCATAAAGACTTTCATTATTGATACCATTACCCCGGTAACGTTTACTCATATTCGCAATGCCAATACTTTCATTATTGATAACGCTGTGATGATTTTCCCTTCAATCCTCTGAATCTCTACAATGTATTATCAGAAGAGGTGGAAATGAGTTGACATTACGGTCTAATGCCTGAATAACTGCCATCATTGGATACAAAATTTTATATATGTTAATTTATATTGTCAATTGAAGAAGCTTCACATACAGAAAAAGTTAGCAATATTTAGCTGTGATATCCCCGTCAACTCATAAAAAGAGTATTTTTTAATCAATACCAAATTCTGTTTAGATGTGACACATAAAGTTAGCATTTTACTGTAAAATGAGAATTCGAAATTATTTCAGAATTTTGTTCTCAGATCTTTTCGCAAACAAAAAGAAGCTTCCGCAAATTGATACCAGTTAAGTATTTTTCTGTTACATCAACGAGGTTAATTACAAAAATACATAATTATTCTAAATCATGCGAAAAATAAAAATAAATATTGAAAGAAGAAAGATTCGTAATATCGAAGTATGAGAATACTTGGAAAAGTAAAGTCTGATGTTTTCCCGGCGTATAGCGTCATGGAAGGCTATTCGGGTTTGCCACCGGGTCACTCCTCTCATTGCTGCCGACGTTTCGGTACTCGAGTCGAGCTCCGCCCTGAGTATGGCAAACCCGAATAGCCTTCCATGAAAGCTTGAAAATATCGAAGAGCGATAAAGTAATGAATATCTGTGAATATTTCAAAAGAGATTTAAGCGTTATTATTTATAGCAGTAATTAAGAATTGCTTTCTTCAATATCGCACACTTTAAAAGGAATTTAAAATGAGAATTCGTGAGATGCTGAATGGAAATGGATGGAAAATAATATTTACAATACTCATCGTAAGGCAAAAGAATCTTCCTTCATCAGAAAAAGAATTATTTAAATGCATGCATCTCATTCAACACCTAGAAAAGTATGAGAGCAGATTCAAAAGTAGTTACAGTCCTAAAAAGATCATCACTCCAATTTTAGCATATAATTCAGCAAGACTCCGTGGCGCAACGGTAGCGCGTCTGACTCCAGATCAGAAGGTTGCGTGTTCAAATCACGTCGGGGTCAGCAAATATTTTTGAAGCCTCTAACTTTTATTTTTGCTAAGTTTGTTTTTCACAAGTTATAAAACTGTTTGAAAGCAACATACACTGAAGAACTCTTATGCCAAAGAATTCAAGATGCTCGCGATATGATATTACTTATCGGCTACCTTACTAATCTAATATTACTTACTAATAGGGTATCGTAATGCTTCATCGCAAATTCCATATGTTACCACCTAATATCTTTAATCCTAAACATTCACAAGCTCGTATCAAATGAAGGCTGTATATATTTCGCAGGCTGTCAGCTAAGATATTACACCACATAAGTCCACACTCATGTGTTTTGCCAACCGATAATCCCTAAACATGTCTCAGTTATTACATACTCCATGAAAAACATAAATCCGAAAGGGATTCTAAATGATAACAGTAATCAAAACTCAAATATTAAAAAAAACGTCGATTTGAAGCTGTAAATACTGCTACTCCTTGTATTAGGTACGAGCAAACTTCCCAAAGGGGATTATGGTCTTATGATCTTAATAATAAACACATATGTACTTTTCTGAAAAATATACCTACTCTTTCCAGTAGTGTATATAGGCTTTTAGGAACTCTACTGTTTTGAGAACGTCTACTGTTCAGCAACAGTTTTTCTATTGTATTCAGTAGGGCTTCTACAATCATCCTGTTATGATATTGCGGATATTGCATCAGCAAACTTACCATGTGCTCGACATTGGAGAACTAAGATTAAAGACAATCAATAAAGTTGAGTAAATTATGCAAAAAGTGCAGTTATCGCAATTTTATTAACTACACTTATCTGAATAGCATTGAATAGAGAGCCATGCATTGAGAACAGCAGACAGAATTACAAATATAAGATACAACGGAAATATGAAGTCTCTCGCATTTCACAATTTTTTCTGTAATCATTGCAATGGCAATAATGGAAGGCAAGCTTTGTCATTGAATTTCCTAATGTTAATAATAATCTGTCGAATCGGCTAATGTTAGTACTAACTAAATAAATTATATATTTTTCTTGACCTTTTTTTAAAATAGTAGGCACATGTTTTTTGAGTGCTCGTCAAGTAAAAATTCAATTTTTTTAATTTTTGGCGATGAAAAATTAAATTTGATCAGTGGAATACTCAAAAATCATGTACTGTTAGCAATTACGTCATACACGTGATTTCATCCTACCAAAAACTGTTTCCTAATATCGTTAAAGTATTCTCCAAAGAACGGAAACGGCCGCAACAAAATTAGTAATAGCAATTTCCAGAAACAATGGCAGAACAAAATTATGAAAGCCAAAAAACAACTTTTGAAAACGAATGCAGAGCCTTCGTATATAAATATATCGATGAAAGCTAAAACTTTATTACCGTGACTCCCTGAGAACTGCCGCTAGAGTGTATGGCAATGGATTTGAGGACCCCAGCCGTGAAAGAAGGAAAGGATCCGAAAAGGGAATTAGGAGAGGGAAGAGAGGAGGGGTGAAATGTGTTTTGGTGGATTTGTGTCTCACTTGCATTTTGTCGTTTAAAAAACAATTACGATACGTAAATCCACTCTTTATTTCTCTTTTTTTTCGCTTTAGTATTCCCTACTAATGTAACACAGAGCTAAGATAATGTATGAAAGTCCTTCAGCAATATTAGGCTTAATATCTTCACTTTTGGATTTATGAGATATTCCTTAGATTCTCAGCCCAAACCACCCATATTAGTTATGCGGGTATTCGCAGGAAATTCTACTCTAAAAATAACATGCTTTCAAAGATGAATTCCATTTACATTCAAAACATCATTAGTCAGCACTTCACAGTGAAAGCCCCCGCATTCACTTTTAATACAAAGATCTAAGAATCAGATTACAGTCTAGAGAAATGGACGATATTTAAATAACAGTCGCACATTCCCACTCTCTCAGATTTTGTCAAATTCTCGTTCACAAAGAACGAGAAGGTGAAATTAAGATGCTCTGCATCTCGGTGCCATTAACCTTTGCTCCAGTGTTTGTTTAGGATCGGGTTTCGAGGGCGACCATTCGCAAACATGGTGGAAAGGAAGTGGAGTATGGAGGAGGAGGAGGACCACGAGACGAGTTGAATGAATCGAAGCAAATAGGTAGAGTGGAATCGGGGCGAGATTCGGTTGGAGGAATAAAAGGGTAGACATTTATGAAAGGTTTTAAGTAACACGCCGGCCGCAGTCGGCTATAGGTGCAGGAAATATTCTCAGACCGTCACAACCGAAAATGGGGTGAGAAATGAAAAATAAAGGAGCGAGAATAAAATAAATAGGATAGAAATGGGAACAATGTTTTGGAATATCATCTTGGGGAACATCTGGAATAATTATATAGTCCATGCCCGACTTCAGGGGTATTTTATGCCAATATTTTTTTCCCTATACAGAAAGAATATTATGAAATTACTATTGACAATCAATATGCAACCACACAAATATTTAATTACACCAATGATAAGTCGATCACCTTTCAAAAATTTCAGGGGAAGTCAAATCAATGCTATGTAAAACCAAACAACCTAATTATCACTCAACACTGGCCGGAGTAACAAGCAGGTGAGGAAAGCAGGAGTAGCATCATTGATGCAGGGAAAGGACGAGAAAATGGAAATTCAGCAGATTCGAAGAGAAAGATGGATAGAGAGATAATGTCAAAGATATACTGGCAAACCATTCATTGATAATTACCTTTTAAATGCATTGGAAAGGGTGAAAAGACGGAATAGCAAACAGAATTCGATCAAAGATTGATAAAAGATTAGAGTTAGCTTGGTTGAGTTGATGCCTGTCGCTGGGTGGGGTGAGGTGCTACCCCAATGGAGAATATCACGGAGGGGGATTTGAACCGGAGCAATAATTGGCGATGAAAGGTTATCGAAGTGGGGGTTATCAAAGTAGGACACATCAACGCATGGAAATGGGAGCGGCAAAAGGTTGAGCAGTGAGCCGTGGAATTCTAGATCGGGGGGGGCCCAATCAGGTTCCGTTGAAAGAGAGTCACCCGAATGAGCCGCAATTCTAAGTGGGATAGTCTTTCTAATTAAAGTTACACTAATTCCCAATCATTGCATTATACAAATTATGTGGTGAGCAGTCACGGGTGCGACGTTACACACCAAAGACGGTGAAACTCGCCATGAAAAAATCATTTGATCTTTGGTGTAAAGTTAGACTGTTGTAAATCATGATATTCATGCGCGTCCGCAGTTGATATCACTACAAGGTGTATTCAATTTGAAGGGAAATTAAATTTTCTTTCCAGCGATGTATAATGTATCCTACTAATCACGCTCAATGCGTGAAACACGTCAAAATATAGGTCTATAATATTTTAATAGCAACAGTAGTAGTTATAATGGATCCTGAAAAACAACCCTTCGTGTCCATGGTGACAAAATGTTTTAACAAGCAATATTTGGGCAGAATGTGATCCGTCGTTTCTCACTTATGAACAACTGTTTTCCGTGGACTGGAATTCCACCGCGATATCCGAACACGGATGGTCCATTTTTTCCAGCGGCTTTCCATCACTTCCTCGTAACGTATTCCTTCCACGGAGACACGCTTTTCTTTTTTCTTCTCCAACTTCTTCCGCACGGAAGAACAAACCCTTCTCCTCCACTCGTACTCGGCTTCTATCATTCCGGAATGTTCTCATCCTTCCTCGACAGGCATTCCCCATCCAACATTCTCCTCTCGCAACGTCTAGTTGGCTGCATTGCACCACATGGGTACTACGTCAACTGAGATGCTCCACGGCATATCCGAAAATGATCCATTTTCTCGCTCCGTTGAGTCCAAACGCTTTGAAGCCGTGTGATTTGTATTTTTTGACTAATGGAATCGTACTGCGATTGAGACTAATCCGCATGGATCCGCCGATCATAAGCTGAATCATGAGATGAAGGTAGAGGCTGAAACAGTTGTCACAAAAACGCGAAGGTCTTTTAATTTGGTTTAACCTCGTAGACTTCGGCAAAAAAACTGTCAGTTAAGTGATTAGTAGTAATGAAACTGGACGGAATTGGCCTACGTGAAACGTAACGTCGCGGAGGGTAGGGGGTGCTTCGAAGGTTTTGAAGGATTTGAGAACGTGGCATACAAAGCTGCCAACGTGACTGCATTTAGCCTGAGAATGTGAAGCATCACACGAAATAGTCACACGAAAATACTCATCGATACAAGTAAATACAAAACTAAATACGCTGAAATCGGTGGCTGCGAATTGGTCAAGCCCATGCGAAGGTTGCATAAAGAGCAAGAGAGAGGATTTTAGTTTATGTGAATGACAGGTAAAGCATATTTATGATGGTATCGAAGGCTACGACCTAGGGAACCCTGGTAGTTAAACCCGTAAATTCACTTACTGCCCTGTGCTAAGCCAGCTTGTAGAAAACGGAACCTTCGACTGAAAAGGGCCTTCTGCACAACTACCATAATGCTTCACTGCTATTGTACCACGCACACTTATAATTATATGCTCGGTGCCTAGAGAGAGGACTTCGTTCTTCTCAAATCGTTATGGGTACCCCAAGGCCTATTGCTAAGTTATTAAGTTGGTTATGTTCATAACATGCCTCAGATCCAGCTGAAGTTGCTTCGAGCATCAGGAAGCCTGGGTAGCGCAGTGATCTTGACCTCGGAAAGGCAATTCAAAGGAACGTGAATCAATTTCCTACCCTTTTGTATTCTTCGCCGTAGCAATTTAAGTGTATTGCATCACCGTAATTTGCCACAGTAGCTAACTACTCCATAATGCTGCCTATCTCAGCATTAGGGATGGAATAGGATTTAGTTTCAGGAGCAGTTGATTCCATGAAACACTTTTTCGCTACACATACCATCCTTTATTGAATTCATTGATAAAAATCACCATTATATCCTCAGGGAAAACCACTCCACTGTGATTTCAAGGCAATTGAGGGGAAGGAGGAAGGCAATGGAACTGGGAGATAATATTGACGAGGAATTGGGTTGCAACAAGTGAAAATACCATGATTAGTTTTACCAAATAAAATGTTACATCATAGCTATTGAAATTGGAGTGATGGATCAAGAAAACTGGAATATCAAAGAGGGAAGAGTTAGGTGCGGGTGAAAAGTTACCAAAAGAAATGGTGTGGAAGAAATTGAGACTAATGAGAGACATTGGTTGCAGAAAAGGGTGGAGGACGGACTGAGAAGTGAAAAAATAAACTTATGAGGGTGACTGTGGGGTGAATGTAAGGTTGGCGTAGGAGAGGGAGGTGAGAATTCGGATTTCTTTATGGTATGGAGGTAGAGGCTAAAAAAGAGTTGGAAAGGAATATAATATTGAAGAAGAGAGTGGTCTTGAATGAACTTTAAACAAAACTTGCAGTTGTCGGGGATATTGAAGGCAGGATGGATCGATCATTTGTTTGATAATAAACTTTTAATGATGATGAAAATTTAACGGTTTTCGAAAGAAGGCTTTCATGGTATTTGCATTCACAGCAGATTATAAGTTTCTCAGCATTATTTTTAAGCCAATAGATTTAATAAGGACGACGCGGGTGGATGGTTGAAAATAGAGGGAAATGGATTTTACTCAGGGGGATGAGAAGGAGGAAAGAGGAGAGGGTATGGGGTCGGAACACATGACGCAAAGTGTGAGTTGCAATGAATGATGAATAGTTAGGAGGACAATAGTTGAACGAGAGCCAAGGAGGATATCTGATTCGCCGAGGCGCTGACTGGTCTTGAATAAGCGGGCTGGCTATTTTAGGAAGTGAATTAATCCGGATTAAATGTCCGTGGAAAAACGGCAACATTAGCAGATCAACGGCTCCCAGTTACTATCGATTACTATCAAAAGTAATAGGACAGAAACCACTATTTTTAACCCTTCTAATGTTAGTATGATTCAAATAAAATAAACGAAAATGCAGAAATTGATGTATCCGTTCTGTTTAGCAAGGAAAGTCGTCGAAAGGAAATGGAGGACTGAGCTCATAATGGCGATGTTATTTCCATATCCCACCAAATGGCAGCATGGAACAATTACGAGGTGCGGAAGAGAGGCAAGTGGCATCTGAAGGTAAGCGTATAAACTAAACGGACAATTAGCGGCAATATAGCTTCCGTTGGTGCTATAGGAAGATGCAGACGGCTGGTCCATAGAGGAATCGTATACAGCATATTTTTCAATCTCCCATAATAAAGAAAAAACGCTTCTACTTCGTATATCATGGAAATCAAAACTTTTTTGCTCCAAAACTTGAGCAAACTCTCAGTAAACTGAAGTGCATCAGTTTCATTGCCCGAAGAGTAGATGAAATGTAAGCGATAAAAGAGAATGTATAGATCCATAACATAATCTCCTAATCATTAAACGGTGACCAACTTTCAGACCATTGAATTTTCCGTTTCTAATAGTTTGATGATAATAAAAGTAATAAAACTTGAATATTAGCATATAAGGAAATGGCATTTCAAGCAAATAAACTTGGGTTCAGCCATCGAAACAAGTAACTGCCGGATTCTTTCTTTCGGTTAACTAGGGCAAGTAGCCTAATAATTCCTAGAAAATATACCTACCAAATTTTCCCAAACGTTGTCACTTAATATATAGAAAAAAAAATATATATAGGGTAAGGTGAAATGTATTCTGTCTGTGTGTTTTAAAAGTATATTTATATTTGTGTTTTTATTCGCCGAGTGCGGTTTCTCAGAAGATATTATATATATATATATATATATATATATATGAACCTATGTAATCACCACATATGGTTAACTTTAGCTCCAAGAACTAGAAAGCGTACTTACAAAGAGTCAGGTGTATCGCCAAAAGAACCGCTACAGCAAGCTGGTCCTGCAATAAAAAATATTTATTTTTTTAAAGTTTGATCACCCTTACGAAAGATAATATAATCAAATTTCAAACTGTTAAAAATTAACAAACAACAAATTTAACAGCAAATTAGTGCAAAAAGTTTGTGTAATAATTCGCTCGAAGGATATTTGCAAATATTATCAATAACCATTGCTGCTCGTAAACATGATACATTGCTTGCTTGCAGATTGATGCTACTCCAACTGGTCCAAAGATACGAGGGCCTGGTGCTCTCGGATTCTTCATGAAACTAATTTTTGGCGATTAAACTTTTCTTATGGCTGCTATTAGTTTTAACATTTGGATCTATTGGGTACACATAAACATTCGGTCAATTTCCAATAACTCAACGGAAAAGGACATATCCCGTAATAAAGTCCTTCGTTAAATTCCTTCGAGCATTCTTAGCATTCTTGACGATAAACCCACTCAAACACAAAGAATGGAAAATTCATGCGGCAATTGGAAGCTAATAGGGCTGAGGTCGACATGTTTAGGTCAGCTTGTGTGAAATATTTGTCACCAAATGTGTATCAAATGATATACGATTGGCTAGCAACATTTCGTGGTATGTGTCCCTTCCATGTGTATTAAAAATCCAAACTAGGACGTTATGGGATAATAAATTTGGGTGTGGGCCGATTCGAAAACTGCTTACATTTTAAAAGCATAAGTCTACTTATGGAAATGTGGAAATATTCGGGAGGTGAATCAAAAGCATTATATAGTTCTCGACTTTGTGAAACCACATGCTGGAAGTGGAAGAGGGGTCACTGTGGATAACTTTTTAATGTCATTGTCTCTTGCTGAATGCCTTCTGCAAAAGAATCTGACCCTACCTGGAACCATAATTTTGAATAAAGCAGATATACCCAAAGAATTTCACACAAATAAAATTCGAGCTGAATTATCCTCTATTTTTGGGTTTACCAAGGAAATGACTTTGGTCTCCTACATACCAAAAGTACGTAAAAGTGTAATTTTAGAAAGCACTCAGCATCATGAAGCATCGGCTAGTGAACAGCAAGATGGACTGAAACCCGATGTAATAATGGTTTATAAACCACACCAAGGGTGCGATAGACACACGGGATAAATTGGCAAGAGACTACAGGTGGCCACTTAGGCTATTATTTGAAGTATACGACATTGAATACTTATATTATAGGTAATCAAAAATATCCAGAATGGAATGTCCACTGCAGGAGTATAAGAAAAATTTCTCATTGAGACGAAATATTGAGGTAAGTATAAATTTAAAGGGCTCTAATGGTGAAAATACTAAAGATGACACCAAGTTATCCTCTCCTTTTAGGTGACCTTTATGTCCAAGAGAAGAGGACAGGAAAACGAGATTTGCTTATGTGAAGTGCAAGGCACCAATTTGCAATGTTCTTTAGATATATATAAAAACCATCCAAGAAAACTGTTTGTAATAGTATATGTTTAGGTCTCATAACAGAACACTTTCTATTCTCACAATGTTCATGTCAAGTTTAAAAGATTTTTCAGGATGAAATAATTTGTCAAATTTATCCTTGAAATTTTATCAAAATCATGTCTGAACGTCACTGAATTAAAAAGAAAATGGTATCGTACGCCATACCGTTGAATATTATTTACAATAGTTATGCTAAAAAAATGTACAACTACTAAAAACGAATATTTTCGTTATTATTGTTAATTCCTAAAGCGTTTAATTTTATAACAACGGATTGGAGTACATACTTGAAATTCCCCCTTGGGCGAGGGAAGGTGTAAAATACCTTGGGTAAGTGATATTCAGTCATTAGCAGTCCTGTACTGAGAGCAATTTATTTTGTTGATTAATACACATTTTAATACAATTTTGGCAAATAAGCTGGCCAAATATTCCCATGTTATTCCGTAAAATTGTACAGTGAGTTTTGCTCACCATTAGATGCATTTGCCAAGTAATAATATGGCCCATTAAGTGGTAACATTTTTCTATTATTAAATTTTTAGACCAGGTAGCAAATAAGCAACATGTTGAATTACTCGAAATTTAAGAGCAGCGATAATATATAAGCAAAAGTATGTTGTCTAAAAATACGAAGATGTGAGTGGATGAAACAATGGCATCTCTGTTCATTTGATCTCTGGATTATTCTTATTATACACGTTAATGGTTTTTCACTCTGTCAAAGGCGATATTTTGGTTATTTTTCGATGTCACAAATTGGCTAAAGACAGTTCTTTCGTCGATTTATTCAACTGTTGTCTCTTACAGTGACATAATTCGAAAGTGGGTATATTTTATCAGGGATCATATAACCTATATCATGAATGACAACACCATGTGTTTCTTCCTAATTAATATTAGCCTTCATGCCCATTAATCAATTCGAATAAATGACCGTTTGACTTACAAACCTCCTGGTCAGTGGATGGCAAAAGAGAGTACGATTTTGCTACGGATCCTCTAAAATCTGGTTTTGAATGTCCATATGAACATAATGAACAATCAGTGTTGTTTCGAGTTTCTGAACTTAGACATCTTTATGTCCATCATTCCCCAGACATTGGTTTAATGCTATTAGGTGGTAACATATGGAATTTGCGATGAAGCATTACGATACCCTATTAGTAAGTAATATTAGATTAGTAAGGTAGCCGATAAGTAATATCATATCGCGAGCATCTTGAATTCTTTGGCATAAGAGTTCTTCAGTGTATGTTGCTTTCAAACAGTTTTATAACTTGTGAAAAACAAACTTAGCAAAAATAAAAGTTAGAGGCTTCAAAAATATTTGCTGACCCCGACGTGATTTGAACACGCAACCTTCTGATCTGGAGTCAGACGCGCTACCGTTGCGCCACGGAGTCTTGCTGAATTATATGCTAAAATTGGAGTGATGATCTTTTTAGGACTGTAACTACTTTTGAATCTGCTCTCATACTTTTCTAGGTGTTGAATGAGATGCATGCATTTAAATAATTCTTTTTCTGATGAAGGAAGATTCTTTTGCCTTACGATGAGTATTGTAAATATTATTTTCCATCCATTTCCATTCAGCATCTCACGAATTCTCATTTTAAATTCCTTTTAAAGTGTGCGATATTGAAGAAAGCAATTCTTAATTACTGCTATAAATAATAACGCTTAAATCTCTTTTGAAATATTCACAGATATTCATTACTTTATCGCTCTTCGATATTTTCAAGCTTTCATGGAAGGCTATTCGGGTTTGCCATACTCAGGGCGGAGCTCGACTCGAGTACCGAAACGTCGGCAGCAATGAGAGGAGTGACCCGGTGGCAAACCCGAATAGCCTTCCATGACGCTATACGCCGGGAAAACATCAGACTTTACTTTTCCAAGTATTCTCATACTTCGATATTACGAATCTTTCTTCTTTCAATATTTATTTTTATTTTTCGCATGATTTAGAATAATTATGTATTTTTGTAATTAACCTCGTTGATGTAACAGAAAAATACTTAACTGGTATCAATTTGCGGAAGCTTCTTTTTGTTTGCGAAAAGATCTGAGAACAAAATTCTGAAATAATTTCGAATTCTCATTTTACAGTAAAATGCTAACTTTATGTGTCACATCTAAACAGAATTTGGTATTGATTAAAAAATACTCTTTTTATGAGTTGACGGGGATATCACAGCTAAATATTGCTAACTTTTTCTGTATGTGAAGCTTCTTCAATTGACAATATAAATTAACATATATAAAATTTTGTATCCAATGATGGCAGTTATTCAGGCATTAGACCGTAATGTCAACTCATTTCCACCTCTTCTGATAATACATTGTAGAGATTCAGAGGATTGAAGGGAAAATCATCACAGCGTTATCAATAATGAAAGTATTGGCATTGCGAATATGAGTAAACGTTACCGGCGTAACTTTGTGGTAGTTTTTAATATGCATATTGAAAAATCACTTGGTTAATTCCACACTTTATTTACGAAAAAACAACCGACCGAGGTTTCGGCAACTCAGTGCCATTTTCAAGGTATCTGATCGTGTGGTGGCTGAGTATATGTATACATTATAGGGTGAAGGGGGAGGGAGGTAAAAGGAGTGGGAGGGGGGGATGGAGGTGCAAGGCCGGGAGTTGGAGGGGGGGGGGTTAGGGTAATCCTGGGAAATTGGAAAGAAAGAAGCGGTGGGGGGGGATGAGTCAATCTGGGGTTCTTTTTATGTGGAGGAGTGAGAACAACAGGGTGAAGGACGATTGTTGGTGACTACGAGGGCAGGACGTTGTGGGAAGGGTGGGATACTGATTTTTAGACGAGGAGAATGGGTGGAGAACATATGGTCATTACATAAAATACTTTGGCAGTTAATAATTTCAAATTGCTCTAAAAAATCCAGCTTATAGCCTTTGTCAACTGTATGTAAAATTTCATAATCAAAATTGCTAAATTGGTTGTTAAAACATAAATTTTCTGCAAAGTTTGAATTACCATTCCCATTTATAAAACATTTTCGGTGTTCTTTCACTCTGTCTTTGAATTTACGTCCAGTTTGACCAATATAACGGGTGTCACAATCGTCGCACTTCAGTTTATACACTCCACTTTTGTCTGTTCTCACATATTTTTCTTTGGAGTTAAAAAGCGTTTTCTCCACAGTACCTGAGTTTTAAAATGATACTCCATGTGTTTCGTCCGATATAAGTAACTCAAGAGTATATGCCGCACCTTGGAAAAATGGCAATGGGTACCTCTTTCTTAAACTGTGATCAGGGGGATGAACAGTTAACAATTGTATAGCTTTTGATTTTTCCACCTGTTTTATCACGTTATCAACACAAGCCTGGGTATAACAGTTTCTGGTGGCTATCATGTGATTTATGGACCGTTCTTTGTTGTAATTACACCGAGGCATGGGTATATTTACCAGTCTATGAGCCATTGCCCTCATAGAAGCTAGCTTGTGCCTATGGTGATGATGAGAATCACTTGGAATTATTCCGTCAGTAAAACTGGGCTTACGATAGATAGAAAATTCGTGGTAGCCTTTTGTAACGTTAATGGCTAAGTCTATAAAGTTGATCCCACTACCACCAAATTCCACGGTAAAATTAATATTTTTAAGCAAAGAATTCAAGACAACCAAAAAAGCGTTTATCTGTCGTTTTTTAGAGCAATTTGAAATTGTTAACTGCCAAAGTATTTTATGTAATGACCATATGTTCTCCACCCATTCTCCTCGTCTAAAAATCAGTATCCCACCCTTCCCACAACCTCCTGCCCTCGTAGTCACCAACAATCGTTCTTCACCCTGTTGTTCTCACTCCTCCACAAAAAGAACCCCAGATTGACTCATCCCCCCCCCCCCCGCTTCTTTATTTTTAATTTCCCAGGATTACCCTAACCCCCCCCCCCCCTCCAACTCCCGGCCTTGCACCTCCATCCCCCCCTCCCACTCCTTTTACCTCCCTCCCCCTTCACCCTATAAGGTATACATATACTCAGCCACCACACGATCAGATACCTTGAAAATGGCACTGAGTTGCCGAAACCTCGGTCGGTTTTTTCGTAAATAAAGTGTGGAATTAAGTATGTGTGTGTGTGTGTGTGATTTTTCAATGTGCATATTATGAAAGTCATCATGATCTTCAAGTTCTTCACAGTTCTGACCATGGCCTGGGGCGGGGGGGATGAATTTGGAGATGAATTTGGCACTGATCGTGGTATTTTTTATGGAAGTAGACTACTGGACAAAGCATAAAGTTATAAATCCACTCCTGGGCGATGAAAGGGAGATGCCTTGTGACAAATTTAACTTATTACCCCCCCCCCAACCCTTTTTTTTGCCTCAATTTCCCCTCTTTGATCATGTATCCCATCGAAAAACTGGTTATTTTACGGAATTGGCCGAAGGACTTGCCCGAGGTGCGTCTTGACATGCGTGCTAACGACATCATGATGCCAACGGCTCCAGCAATGCTAACGACTCCTAATTGCAGAGATTACTTCCTACCGGCGATTAATTCATGTCAGCATCAGAGTAGTCTACATGCCGCCACAAAAACCATACTTGATGGTTGATGTGGCGGCATGTAGGTGACTCTGGTCAGCAATTTCTGTCAGCGACTTCGGCCGCTACCTTTTGCCGCAACCTTTCCCGGTCTGCTGTCGTTTATAAAGTAGTCGGCGCAGGAGAAATTCAAGCACTACTGAGTGGGACTACTGACAGCGGCACAAAGGCTATGACCCTGTATTCTGCGGACGAGACAGAAACCAGTTCCTGAAACTTAAATTGAAGGTTTTCACCCCATAAATGTACCCATCTCTTTATTTGTAAATGTAAAGTAAATTTATTGATTTCAACAACAAAAACATTGATACGTTGAACTTACATTTAATCCACATGAAAGCTAGGTTTCTTCTAAGGAAGACCTGTGCTGAGGCAGCCCTCATCAAAAACATAAATACATTGCTAACATATAGCATGATAATGTAAATAAAAGTTTGCACAATCATCTTATACATCATGAAAAAATCATAAAATTAATAATACATGAATGATATTGACGTTTGCTTTTCAAAGTAGCTCTAAGTTAAGGAAAAGAATAATATATATTATATTTCAAGAAAATGTTTAACAATGACTTCCTCAGCCAATATCCAAAACTTGGCAACTGTAGAAATACTTGACATCTTTTCGTATTCTTTATGATATCAGGTATCATATTATCAACTTTCGTACCCATTTTTTCTCCCCATCCAAGGCTACCAATCACCTATAAACTATTCCTCGACTGCACGCCACCTCGACCTTGTCGAAAAACCCCTTCCTGAAGCTGAATGTTACTAGCATAAATATCTATTTGGTACTAGACGGCGGAGAGTTCTCAATACTTCCAGTTCGTAGCCAATATTCACTTAAGAGAGCCTTGGAGACCTCTCACACATCTATAATTTTGTGATTCATTTCGGTGTGCAATTCAGCAAAAAAATTTCCTTGATAATATAATCACATGATTATGCCACAGTGTGGTGAAACGCGTCATGTCAAATAAATAAATCTGTGGAAGATTATCAAGTGTCTTAATCATTATGAATATAATCAAATTTCAAAATGTTAAAAATTAACAAACAAAAAATGTATCCTCAAATTAGAGGAAAAGGTTCTTCCAATGTAAGAATTGGCTAGAAGGATATTTGCAAATTTTATCAATATCATTGGTGCTTGAAGAACTAATCGTAAATATGATACATTGCTTGCTTGCAGATTGATGCTATTCCAACTGGTCCAAAGATACGAGGGCCTGGTGCTCTCGGATTCTTCATGAAACTAATTTTTGGCGATTAAATTTTTCTTATGGCTACTATTAGTTTTAACATTTGGATCTATTGGGTACACATAAACATTCGGTCAATTTCCAACAACTCAAGGACATATCCCGTAATGAAGTCCTTCGTTAAATCATATCTTAAAATCTTTCATGTCACTTCTAACATGAAATAAAACACCTTTTTACCTTTTACATGCTACTCAAATTGTACCTATAATAATATTAAAACGATGCAAAATCATACGCCGATAAATATAATCAAGTGCACAGCAAGAATTATAGATTCATTGTATTTATATCTGAGACTTTATTGTGCTACCCACAATTAGCTTGATAAATCATTCACGACAGTTTGCGATGCATGCCGGTTGTAACAATGAGAAACTTACATAAGCACCAGTAATCCAACAAGGTAAAGATCTGTACAAGGGATGCCATGAATTTGACAACCGCCACTAAGGCAGGCCAAATATTTTACTGAGATGGGATTCGGACCCACACTTCCAGAAAAAGAGCAGACATCCGGTCTTACGACTAGGCCACCTTGTATTTTCTTATGTCTAATCATTACTCAAGATATCATCCCCCTTCATTCTTTGGTAATCCTCCTCCCATCCATTGCCCAGTTTTAGTTTCAGTATATTATAGTTGGGCCTCACTCATTCAATTTTTTAATTGGATTTCCACAGTTCCGTGCTACAAACAGAGTTTAATGTCATCAGTACCTCATTTGGACTAGTTGAAAAATTAGACCCGACAATCAGAAGCTGCGAATCAAAAGAGCATTGATAAAACCCCTGATTGTTCTGCACTTCATCTAAAGCGTTGAAAAATTAGAATTTAGTTTGTGAATCACTTAGCCAATTATATTCATTCCACAAATGAGCACAAAAATATGACAGGCCACCAATTATAACTAATTAAGAACTCACTAGAATAGTTTTTTCTAGTATTTTTACAAGTAACATGTTAAGAAAGCATGGGAAGCGTGCTTTCTTAACACGTTACTTGTACACAAGCATGGGGTTGCAAAAAATGAAAGCATTACGGAAGGGTAATGTGGATGAGGTGCCGTTGCCCATAACATCAAGATACGTGATAATATTGTGAGAGGACGTGGTGTAAGAAGAGAACTGGGCAGGTGGTCGGGCGAAGAGGAATAAATAAAACAGCAGCGGTGGATTTTGTGCGCAGTCCTTCCACTCAGCCATTTTTCCCCTCAATCTCTCCACCTCACTCTCACCTCCTATCAATCCTGTCACTCGACGCAAGTTTTTTTTCTTTTTCGTTCACACGGCATACGAAAGCGATCGAAGCGAGATTTTCGCTTCGAGCCTCATGAATATGCAGAGTCGAAACGTATCACCAAATGCGTGGTTTAAGTGAACAAGAGACAGCTGTCAAACGACCAAGAGTATATGCCTGGAAATGATCGAGCAATCAAACGACGAATGGAAGTGAAACCATGGTAGACTAACGTGTTAGTCAGAAGTACTGACTTCAATATAGCAAAGAAAGACTATCAAATCGTACTGGCTCGATTATAATTACATATATACAGATTACGGCTGTGTTAAATATTTTTAAATTCAATTCAAAACATTTTCCAACCAACTCAAATATTCCTTAATTTTACGGTTAATTATGGCTAGTTGGTTATGGCTGTATCACTTGCAATTTAAAAACATGGTAAATTGGAGTTTTTTTTAGGGATTTAATATCATACACAAAAATTGGTCGAGAAATCACATCATATGAATTATTTTACCATGAATGAGGAAATCATACGGCGCACCACTAGTAAACAAATATAAGGCGTGGAAACTTCATGCCTCCTTTGTCAATATTTGATCAAACGTCGATACTTTGAGAGAAACCATGCGAAGCGCACGCAGTATTGTCAAACATATTTGTTGTATTTTACGGAGGTATTCGTATTTGTTGTATTTTACGGAGGTAATTAATTGTTTTCTTGTGCCCTACAGGCATGTGGAAAAAAAGTACCTTAACTAGGATTTGGGCTTAGAATATAATGGGTTTAGGGGCAAGAAAGTACAGAAACTGTATGTATAGATAGAGGGGAGGTTGTGGATAATACAGTAGGGGATGAGGAAAGCAATTTAGGAGAGATGACACTGAATGGGGGGGTGAAAAGGGAAAGCGTAGATTGGGACGAGGGCAGCGGTGCGCAGCGCGGCCATAATGGATGCGATATCGTGGGACCACGTCGTATTTCATGAAAGGAGTCCCATTCAATTCACGCGATTGCCTCCGGCCGGAAAATGATATTCCACTTCAAGGGACTCCCCCCACCTTTCTTTCTCTCTCTCTCTCTCTCTCTCTCTCTCTCTCTCTCTCTCTCTCTCTCTCTCTCTCTCTCTCTCTCTCTCTCTCTCTCTCTCTCTCTCTCTCTACCACTCTCCCTCTCTGAAACGCATACCTCTGTAAAATATCTCTCTCAAGCACTTGACTCCTCTCACGCTGGGACGTATGAGCGAACAATCTTGTATGGTATGAGGCGAGTACTTGAGAGGTTCTAAGGCCGTAGACCGCGCAACTGGAAAAAAGAGGACAACAAACATCCCTACGTCGTAACATGCATTGTAGCTGTACGTAGATTTGATGCTTTCCCGGCAAATAATTGAAGTGAAAATATCTCGGAATTCCGACCAAATACTTTTTTTTCATCGTCCCCAGACTTTTATAATCAATGAGGACGATACAAAAAAAGTCTTCCATCGAAACGTTGGCGGAGATGGAGAGCCTGTCTCGTTCGAAAATCCGAGATGATTTCACTGCAACTGCATAGTTTGCCGTTTCCACTTATCTGCCGTTGAATAACCGAGCCGACAAAAATCCACGGATCCATGCTGCAAACTTTGCAGCTCGGAATCACTCAAATATATTCTTCCTGCTCTTAGATAAAAAGGAAACTGGAAAAATGAATCTCTCTTTCATAGCTCAGAGCAGAATATTCAGGTTCATCGCAGCATTACATGTAGAAAAATGGAATTCGGGGAGAGGCTGTACAGTTTAAACGAAATGCAATAGATTTTGAATTCATAGCACGCTCAGAAAATGAATAATAATAATCTATATATTACGAAAATAAAGTTTTTTATCGAAATATTGTTTTTATCACCTTAATTTTTTGATGAGGGAATGGTATAAAAGAAGCAGTCACTTTTATTTAATCTCGTTCACCTTTGTCCACGTTGTTGAAAATGTCAATCATCATTTTAATCTTCTCATCAATAAAGTATCGTTAATGTACGACTGATTGTTTTAAGAAAACTATCAGTAACGATTTCCCATGTTAGCAATTATAAAGATAGTTCACATCGTTTTTTCTTTGTTTAAATTTCTCAATGAAAATGTGAACTCAAATGCTGCCTTCTATATCCAGAGGGAAGAGTACTTTGCAGTCAGATTAATAAAGTATTTCAATGGGCACCTTCAATTCGAATATCAGCGTCCATGGCATCGCACTCGTGAGCTTCTAGCAAGCGCTTCTGTCCAGAAGGAAGAATCATGAAAATCGTGATCAAATTATGTTCACTCCCTACCAAAGCAGGAAGTCGTCTTCAAGGACACTGCAACTCTTGATGACAGCAACTCTTGACTCCTTTCGGCTGCACAACGTGGAACGAAAACATGTCTAAATAAATGATAATATCTATCATTCCACACACAGCAGCTTACGCAGTAGCCCTAGGGTGTGTAATAATAGAAATGAACATCAGTGGAGCAGTGGAAAGAAAAATTTAACTCACATCCGATGAGAGCAATAGTGCAGTACCTAATGGGATTGCATATCAGTATTTCCGAGGTGGGATCGTGGTTTTCCTTGGTAATACCTACAGTTAAGTAGGCGAATGGATTTTTCCCACCGTCTTTTTTTTTCATCCGTCCGTCTTTTTCGGAATGTTTCCGGGTAGTTGTCTCTTCTAGCTCTCCAAGGAGTGACGCGACAACACTCTGAAGTTTTCCGGTGGAAGGTTCAGTAGACGCAAGCTCATGCATACAGATACACCAGTGCAATCTCAGACAGAAAGAAACTCACGAAAGCATAAATACACACACAAGCACTCTATCCAGCACTATTAAAGGAATATGATAAATTTGGTTCAAGAAGTAGACAGATGTTGAAACGGGAGTTTATCGAGTGATTTTAAACTTTGAGGGGTGGAAATTGCTGCCTGTCCCTGATGTTTTTTTTGTATTCTTCGTTGTCAAGGGGACCTCTTCGCGAAGTGTAAGTGGCGTTGCTGTAAGAGGGGGGTGTTTATGGGGTGGGGGAAGGAGCGCTGTTGTTCCCTTTGGGTATTACCTCTCACTCATTGTTTGATAAGGGCGGGGTCCGTCGAGAGCCAACGCTTTTCGATCCCTCTGATTTCTACATTCTTATTGGTTGAAAAAAAATCTTGCTCCAAATATTCTCTCACGGTAATTGAAGAAACGGGGTGAGTTAGTATGGAAAGGAAGGAAGAAGTTTAAATGTTGGTTTAGTTTCTCCAAAAAGTTATAGGTATTTAAAAGCTGTAGTTAATCTAGTAGTTAAAGTAGTCTAGTCTAGTCTAGTAGTCTAAAGTAGTAGTCTAGTCTTTTCTTGTAGTCTAAAAGTTAAATAGTAGTAGATGTAGATGACTGGAAGTGGGATTAGGAATATTTAACATATAAAATATGGACGAATGAAAGCGGAATTCCAGTTACCAAATAGATGAGAAAGAATGAAGATAAGAATCAGATAAGACGATATTTGATTAAACTAAATGCGCAAATATACTGATTTCCAACTATTGCCTTCCTTTCTATTCCCATTTCCGCATATCCTCTTTTCGCTACAACTCCTATATAGCTTCTCTCTGGCTTCTCGTCCAACTTTTACAGTGTCGGTTCTCCCCCGCGGCTAATTCACGAAATCGCCGCTTCGTTCGGCCATTTCATCAAGGCGAGGCCAAGTTGAGTGGAAAAACCGACCGCATGCGAAAAACGAACCACCACTGGAAGCGACACGGATCCAAGGGAGAATCGAAAGTGGAAGGGTTAAATTAAGAGGATGAGTTCATGTGAGACGATAGCGTGGCAGGCTCTTTCCCACTGACTTCCCTTCATGCACATTTCATGCAAAATCGCTATAAACCGGAATTTCCGCCTGCCTCAGAGTGTCCATGCACCAATCCATGATATGTTTTCGTCAACCTCTTGGATCTAGTTTTACCACCAAGAGATACGATTAAACGCCCAGAGGCAACAAAGACCTATTTCTCTATCAAAAAATAAAAAAGAATTGTGAGATCCACCAAAAGTTAGTATTTTTATTTTTTTTGGATACCGCAGTACGAGATAAAAAAGTAAAGGACGTCAAACTATCAGTATATCGCGAAAATTACACCTAAGCAAAATACGATTGCAAAAGAATCACAATTACTTCAGCGAGGGGACCTAGCTCATTTTATTTATTTTTTCCAAATGCCGCAGTCGAAGTAAGAAGTCGGTTGACTCGAACCTGAAAGTAATTGAAACTAGCATCAGCAAAGGGGATATGCTGACTTGTATGCAGTAAGTAAACACTGAATTCATTTGTACCGTGATGAATATTAGCCATTCTCTTCGATTTTGGAAGAAATAAGTACAATTAATTGCACATATATCATCTATCAGGCTTCATATAGCCAATATCTTAAAAAATATTATTTAATGGTCAATGATTTTTTTAGTCAGAACTGACCGAAAGCGGAAGGTTCAACAAGTTAAAGCCAAGTCGTCGGCCATTTACGGATGTTTCACCGATCTAATACTAAAAGACAATAAGATGAAACTATTTTAGGAAAGAAATAGCGAACAGAATATTACAAGCATAATGCAGCAGGAGCTATGACTTAATTTCTTTAGAACTAGGAAAACACAAATAAACGATGAATCACGAACGAATCCATCATAAATTACACCGTAGTACAAGGATAGCTCATACCTTAGTGCACAAGTTAAAAATTGAAGGTGACTATCCGGTTAATAAACGAGTTTCCAAAAAGAATCAAATTAAGAATAACTTTATCAGTCTGTAATATATGAGAATAAAAATATGCCGTTAGAGAATAAACTTTGAATCGATTATACCGGAAAGAGCCCTCTTACAAGGAAAAGCCTCCAACATTTACTTAATGAAAACGCACACAACATATTGAATACATCAGTGACTCCACGCGCACTGCGCATAAATTGTGATAGAACGATGTTACGTCAAAAGCTTGGCATATTCGGTTCATATCACATTTCTTGGATTCTAATGCGCTTTTTTATTGAATTGAATTGAACAAAATTTATTGTCCTGGAGCAGCAGCTCCTTCAGAACAAAATACAATGAAGGTGTAAATGAACTCTCATGAGGATTACAATGTTGAAATTACATGGAGCTATGTATAATAATACAAACAAATATATGAAAGAAACAAACAATAAATAAAAATTAATTTTCAATTAATCAAAACAATCATGATCATGACACTCATTACAATAAATAACAATTTACTCTTAAAATTATGAACCAAAGCATTTGCATGTTATTTTATTAGATTCTGTTCTATCATTAATAAATTATACAAATTTGATTTGGACATATAAGGGGTTGAGGAATTTTTTTTTAAATTTCCAGGTAGGGAATTCCAGAAGGAAGTTGCCGATACCATAAATGAATTGTGGTATGCAATCGATCTATGCCCAGGATAATATAAATAGTTTGGATCACCTCTAGTACAAACATCAAGATTATTTGGTTTCGTTACAAACATATCTGTGAGGTATTTGGGCTCATTTGCTTGAAAAAGGCTGTACAGAAAAGTCCCTAGAAAATATTTTCTTCGGGATTCTGATTTACACCATCCCAACTCCCTGTAATAAGGAGAAATATGATCATCTCTACGGAGATCAAAAATAAATTTAATGCACGAATTTAAATCCCGTTGAAGTCTAAGGTTAAGTCCTATATTCAAGTAGTAAAAGACCAGAGAACAATAGTCGAAGATTGGAAAAACCAAGGCTGATATGAGCATTTTTCTCGTATTAAAAGGTAGAACATTTCGATGGAATTTTAGTTGCCATGGTACAGTATTAATCCTACGATTCATAGTAAGGATATGATCGGTTCATGACATGTTATTACTAAAGATAACACCGAGATTTGGTACCGAGTTTGAGAAAGCCATGTTTTCATTGAGGACTGTAATAGGAAGGGATACTATTAATAAACTATCAAGGGACACAGTTGCTTATAGACGGGAACTTCCAAAAATTAATGCTTTTGTTTGCCTGAGTTGATAGTAAAACTATTATTTTCAGCCTACTGGAAAATGGCTCTGATATCAGTAATTATGTTGTTTATTGTGTTGTCAGGATCGGAGGGAGGGCAGCTGCAATATATTTGTAAGTCATAAGCGTATAGCAGATGTTTGGCATGTCTCAGACAATGAGGCAGGTCAAGTAAATAGATAGAGAAGAGTTAAGGCCCAAGAACACAACCTTGAAGAACTCCAGACGAGATAGATGCCCAGCTAGACTGATCTCCTTTAGAGCCCTTTACAACTTGGTGACGTTCCGGCAGATATGATTTACTTTCGTACACTTTAAGGGTAAACCTTTGTAGTTTGGACCAGATGCACGATTGCCAAAATATAATTCTTCTTCAGCTCTAACTTCAGTTTATCATGAGCTTATATTATGTTACCCTTTCGTTGAAATGTAACTTTGACATGATGGAAGGGCTCGCGCTTTCCAATGACCCCTTGAGCTGGACTGGAAGGAGCAAATACTCTTGCTCCTGTTAGGGCCAACCCTTGCCAGAAAGGTAATTGAATTTTTTTAAACCACGGTTTTAAAACGGACCAAAATGTGTAAAATAATTTCTCCTCGTCCCATACTCATTTATATCCCTATAATCTCATTCTAAATGTCCTGAAAATTTTTGATTGTGAATTTTAATAGATACCTATGAAAATACTGTTGAGATTGAATACGCAAATCGTGAGGCGCATGCTGTGGATAATAGTAAGGATTGTATGGAGTAGCTTTCGTTGAGAACATTCACTTAACAGTTCATATCATTTGCAGTGCAATACAATTCAAAAAGATTAGAGGGGACAGGGTAGATTTTTGCAAGCGGTTATGAGGGACTATGGGTTGCTCAAGGTCATTATGGAGGGAGGGATGTTAGGCAATTGAGGAAGGGGAAGAAAGAGAATAGGTTTTATGGACGGGATGAAGAAGACTAGGACATACGCGGAGATGAAGAAAGAAATACTAGAGGCAGATAGGGCCCTGCGCGTGTTGAAATCTGGAGGATTTTCTCTGACTTACAAAAAAAATCTTTGACCGGTAGATTACTTAAATTTAATCCTTAAAATCGTGACATGATCAATTTCAGAACGTATACCTACGCATTTTTATTATTTTTTTTACTGAATTTTATTCCAAAATGGTGAACAGCTTTTTAAAAAGTAATCAATATGAGGAAAGTAGCTGAATTAGTTCAAGTCATCGTAATCGGCACCAAATATCCAGTTGCTAAGGAAAGTTTAATAAATTTCCTCACTAAAATGAAAAAATGCCAGCACTGAAAATGAATGCAATGAATTTAATGCCATACAGCTTGATATTGCAAAATATGATCCAAACACAACGTCCAGCAAGGGCGAAGTATAAAAGTAACTAAATGGGATTAATCATTTAACATTTTGAAGATAAAACTAAATGTTTCAACAACTTGGGATAATAACTAACCGCTGAATGACTTTTCACCTAGAATTCTATTAAAG
Organism: Pyrrhosoma nymphula; assembly: GCA_963573305.1. Classification (NCBI taxonomy): domain Eukaryota; kingdom Metazoa; phylum Arthropoda; class Insecta; order Odonata; family Coenagrionidae; genus Pyrrhosoma; species Pyrrhosoma nymphula. Next base: position 203,187,026 of record OY754327.1, on the reverse strand, counting down.
ATATATGGAAATGACAATCCCAGTCATCAAAACTTCAATTATAACAAATGGCCAAAATCCACCTGTTACTTTTGGTTGCAAGCATCAATAGAAATGTTGGTTATTACTGGGAAAGACCATAATATATCCCAGGTTTCATCCAAATCGGAGATGTCAGGGGTGAACTGATAGTCGAAGTGGAAAATGATGACAAATTTATTGTCACCATCTGGTAAGAGGTGAGTCTTCTGGCTAAAACATGACGTGTAGATGTGCATTGGCCAAAGACGCATTTACGAGGAGAATGAAATTGATGAAGGGGCCTCAGTGGAGAGACATTTAAAAAAATGTAAATGGAATATCTAATTAAAGAGTGTGAGTGGTTCGGTGACTTGATCAATGTGAGAAGAGTGTTCCCGTAGGCTGAAAGCATTTGAGATGTGGGTGTGGAGGGGGATGTAGTTAAGAATTAAATTGTGTAGCGATTAAAAAATACGAGGGAGCGTTTTAAATTATAGAAAAGGAAGTTTTTGTTGGCAGAGAAAATTAGAAAGGAGTTAAAGTAGTGGATGGAGGGCGTATTGTGATTGAGCGGATGGTTGAAGGGGTTGAGAGAGGAGAAAAGTCTCCCTTATATTACTGAGGCGAGTGTAGAAAAGGAAGCAGAAGGTGAGATATTGTGGAAAGTTCGATGAAAGGCTAAATAAGCTTCAGATTAACTCAAGGTGGTTTGAGCAAGATAGTTCCCTAGTAGTCATAATGGACACCATATTCAAATATAATTCTTTGATTTCAGCGTCTGTAGGAAGTACGAAATAAATATTGTAGTATTAATGGCGCAAATATATAGTTATATATGCCCAAAAATCTCAGTAATTAAATAAATAAGGCTACATAAGTCTCCAACTTGACTCATTTTTTCCCGCCGAACGGCTGAAAAACCTTCAAAACAGCAGGTTTTTTTGCGATTCTGTAAAAGTTACTGTGGTGAGTAATAGATTATTTTTTATAATTAGATGAGAAAACATGCAACATATACACCGTTAGTTTTTTGACGAAATCTAGGTGCTAGAAGTTCCTAATTTGTTTAATATTCTCCCTCTGGAGCGCACACCCATAATCTATCCCATGTAAAACAGCTTATATTTACAGGCAAATTGCTCGAAAAGTAGTTCGTCAAGGGGTTGATATTTTTATATAATTGGAAAGATCAGAGTTTTTTCTTTAAAATGAGGCCAAATTCATCAAATTCTAGGTGAAGTGATTTTTTTGCTCAAACTACCTTAACAGTGAAATTATATGCATAGTTATGAGTAAGAATGTCAAAAGTTCAAAAAAATACTTCCAAATGGGGTAGCTTATGGAAAGAATGTTAATAAAACCTATAAACCAATTGGAATAATATAAAATTATGAATGTCGGTATTCTACCATTTAAGGCTGGTTTTTGATTGACCAATCCTATTCACTCATTCAATTTTAAACTTTTATCCCTCAACCTCACACATCATACTCTTGAATAACCTATTTTAAATAGATTTCTGCCAAAAATAAAACGGCAAATATACTTGCGACGAATTCCTAAAGGCAGCATTAAATGCTAGGATTTCTTCAAAACAAAGAAACTTCGAAACTTGTGATATTCCAAAAAAATCTCGCATGCTGCTATATATTTCGAGATGAAAAATTTAATCAAGCGAAATCCTCCGAGAGAAGCTCAACTTCCCGACGCAGAATTCGGCCGTCCGTGGGACAACTTAATGAGTACGCGCTTTAATGAATCCTTCCAAAATTAAAATGGTAAGACGAGTTGATTCGGCCAGAAACTTTTCCTTTTGATACAAACGGAAAAAAGTTTCAAATTGAAATCTGGAAAAAAACAGAGAATCGAGGGCAGTGTGCATAGAAACTACGAAATTGGCTTTCAGGCCACCATGTTGAGATGGATAGGAACGCAAGCGAAGCGCAACAATGAGACCCAAAACGCTGAATATAGGGAGAGAATGATCGAAAAAAAAGAGAATTCTTGGCACAAAGAATAAAATGGTTTCAGGGAAGGTGATAAAAATAAACTTCACATCCCTCACGTTTCATTTCCGATTTTTAAGATCGCCATCCGCTTCTTGATCCAAGGTTTTGTCATCCCTGTGTCTTTATTTCAAGAATGTCTCTCATTAATAAGCAATTTCTTTTCTCTTGCAACACAACAGATTACCTTTAGTGTCTGAGCCTGCACTCTTTTCAACTCACAACGAAAACAGTCGGGATGAGAGTTTTCTTTTGCAATTAAGGACACCGTTAATGAAACAACATCCATAAGTGCTTATTTGGAAAATAAAACACGAGCAATCTGCCAATTTAATGAACTACTCTGGTTTCAATTTATTCCTAGCCGACTGTAGTACTGACGAAAGTTTTGCTCAGTCACTACGCCTAGGGTTTTTAATGACGGCCAAAGATAGGTCTAAAAATGTACGCCACGAAACTTATGAGAGTGCCAAACCTGATTAAAAGAATTAAGAAGAAGGAACTAATGAGACAGCAAGAACTAATGAAAATAAAACAGTACTGTGAAAAAGGAAAAAAAAATAAAACAATAAGAGGTATGGGGCAGTATGTAGGTGAAGAGTGGAGGACGGTACTAAGGTTCACATCCCATTTTAGAGGCCTTCTCCCAACATGAGGCATTTCCTACTTGGCCTCTTTAACAATTAATGAAAAGGAAATGTCATTATGGCATGATCAGATTAAAGAAGAAAATAAAACTCGTAAAATGGAATTCCAGCAAAGTTGGGGGCAATATGATAAATAACCCTTCACCTACAGAAAAATAACAATGAACATTCACAAACTGCAATTCCTCTCAGACCAGAATTGTCCAAATGAACATAAAGTCTCAAGACACGGCGCTTCGTAGCAGCAACTTTGGCGAGGTTTCTCAGATTTGACATGGAATGAGGTACATCGTATCAAATTATACATATAATTTAAATGATAACGTACAACCTTAGTTTTTCATATATATTGAATTGAAGTAGTAGTTATGTCTAAGTGATCATATTTCTTAGCAAATCCTTGGAAATAAAAACCAATGAGTTTTATTTTTTCTGATTAAAATGAGCTTTTATGAATCTAATATTACCTTCTATTACGGTAATTAACACCTGCTCCTGTCTCAGACAAGAGGACATACACTTCCTCTATAAGGCCACTGTGCCTGGGCATAACGTTATACATTTTGAGTGGAGTGAATGTCTATTTATAAATGCATGTTCACGAGTTTCGCCAACGTGTCAAGCTGGCGAGAGTGTGTGCGGCATCATTTAGGCAATAAAGGAATCGAGGAAAATGTTTTTTCGGGTTCCAATCGGAGAGTAGAAAAAAAACATCCTAAGTCTTTATTCACCCATAAGTATGGATTCTAGAAACGACCTCATAACTTTCCCTCTTAAAGCCTTTTCTTTTGTCCGTCTCCGCCACTGAAGTAGCCGTCATGTGTCTTCCACTAAAGTGGCGGTGGAGACATCATTCTTATCTCTCACCAAACTTTGGATCGGGTAAGTGCCTTTCTGCCTCTCTTTCAACCTCCCGTTATTCCCCACAAAGTACTCTGACCTTGTACCTGAGGTCTCTTTGTCTCCCTAAAAATAAGCCTTTTATCTTCTCCCAGAGATTACACAGAGATTTTATGTTTTTCCTAGACGACTGTCCCTCTCTCTTTCCTTCATTGCCCTTATGTCTATAATCCCCTATCTTTGCCCAAGCCCTCTCTCCGCACATAAAACCGCTATCACATGTGCATTTATCTCATTCTATCTTTAATTAAGAGTCCCTCTTTGAAGAGAAAGTTTCACCATTTTCTGAAAGCGCAGAACAAAGGAAGAGAACACTTCACATGAACATTACAACTCAGTGAGTTCTCCTTTCCTCTCAATTTTACAACAGAGAGACTTATTCAAAAACTTTCATGTCGCGCTAGACCTACTCAAGACGATGAACGGGAGAAAATAAATTGGTTACGTTCTATCCTTTAATGACTATTAGGGTACACAGAGGTGCCTTGATTCTTCCAGCATCGCTTAGTTCTATCGTATTCCATATGTTTCTCCCTTGCTCACTGGTACGTCAAAAACAATTTTCCATGAAAGATCGTTTAATTGACTTCGTTCTACTCATGTGAGAGGGTAAGTTTACTTTTATTAAGAATTTGTGACACTTGGGAAATTGAGAAATTTATTTCAATGTACACAAATATCAGAAAAGGAATGAATGAATGCCCTAGAGAAAACGTAATGAAAGTGATAAATTCTTTCACTGTAGAGCCGGGAACAAGTAATATACTAGGAAAGGTCACTACTGCAATATCGTGGTTAGGTTAGTATCACCAAAATCATTTGAGTAAACAGATAACTATGAAGAAAAAATATATAAAAGTGGAACAGTATAATGTGAGAGCTTAATAAAAATTATGAATAAATAAAGAAGAAAAAGTGAAAATAAACATTCAAGAGTTGATATAGAGTAGATCTGCATTACAAGTAACTTCCGGAATGATCTGGAATTACTATGATGATAAAAGCACCACAGCAGCCATTATGATCTAAGCAACCTCCGATACAAAACGGAAACAAACATTCACGCATGCTGCAGTCGACTCCAACTTTATGAGCAGGAAAGAGCCAAGAAGGGGACAGGTAAGAAGACTACCGTCTTCGTCAAAAAAGTGTTTATTCCTGCAGGTACTACGTCGGCGGCAGCTATCTTCACATGAGTTAATTTTTTTCCATTTTCCAAAATAACGAGCACCAGAGGAATGCATCCAAATTCAAGGTCGAAAACGAATTACCTATTATCCTTTCAAAATCCCCTCATCGTCGTATATCTTGCTCCAAATTCCCACATTTTAAAATGAAAGTAATGAATGTTTACATCGACCAGCGAAATCACCGGAAAGGTATTTCAATATGTACAACAGTTTACACCGATTTACACCCGAGGAAATCAACTTCCCAATTTACAGGTGATTTTTTTTCTTTCTTAACCCTATATTTGAATTTCTTTATCACGAAAAAAAAATCCACCGCCAATTTCTGTCCTTCACTTCAAACTCAACCCCCAAAAATCTTTCTTCCCCTCTTCAATGCAACGCAAGGCCCCCTCCTCGCCGTCACCTCCGCTCTAGATTTCGCTCAACTTCTGTCGTCGCTCCAACTGAGGCGCGTAAAAGATGGCAAAAGTGACGGACGTGAACGCGGCGACGGGACCGGGAGGAGGAGGAGGAAAGAGCGATTCCTTGAATGGCTATGTGTCTCCCTCTATGTTCGTGGGACGTAGAATGGATTCTACAACTACATAATACCCTGCGAGCCACCGCATCGGCGTGTGGCAGGGGATGTTAGGACACAAGCCGCGTAAAGGTATAAAGGAGAATGTTATGGGTGGGTGAAAAGGTGAATTGTATTTTGGCAGTGTTTTCAGTGAATATGTTTTAATTATTGTCACTTATTGTGCGAGGGAAGAACGATTTTTTGAAACTGTCTTTTCGGCAATGAGTTTCTCTTATTTTAGCTTTCCTGCAGAACCTGGAGATATAGTGTAGCGTCAAAATGATATTCTTCGTGTCACACAGAAACATACCCGTTCGGAATTTCTCAACCAATCTAAGCCTAGCGTGTAGCCTCATGAGTCTCCAGTGGTTCCCAACCTAATCCCTCTAAAAGCAGTGCACATCGCACGGAGCAAGTAACAACAGCCAGAGGAGACTAAATTTAACTTGGGTGAAAAAGAAGAAAGGAGACTGGTTGACCCTCAAGCGATTAACTCTAAAAGTATTCTTTTCTTACACTCTAACACCGAATTTGGTCCGAAATTACTACCGATGGTGCAATGTGGAAAGATCAAAACGCCCACAACGTGATGTGAACATTTATGTTCGGTTATTTCCCAAAACTAACTGCCCATACGCCTTTTGGGAAAAAGCAATTTTACCACAACTCGTTGCAGGCATAGCCATTTTGTGCGAAGACAAAAAGAAATGTCAAACAAGTGTTCACAGACTTGTGCTGTTCCTAGCGACACGCTCTCGGTCAGAAGCATTGTTTCGGTCTTGGTGCCGAGTGGCTACAGGAAGATACCCACGACGCGTTTGCGGAAAAACACTTTCGCCCCCAACGCGCTGCTCTCCGAAAATAACTGAACACAACTGTCTGAGTCTTGTTGTGGGTATTTTTTATCCGTTCACATTGCATCACGGGTGGAAATTTCGGTCATTGAGGGAATTCAGCGTTTGAATGTAAAACTTCTGGTTCTAAATGGAAATGGTAAGAGAAGGTCGGGAGAGCGAGCGTGGGATGAACGAACCAGGCACATTTTATAACTCAGCTTACACATACAGCAAAGCCGTTCATAATTTCACCACTTCCGATACACAAGGAGGTCATTCGTTCATTAAAATTAACATCTAAGTCTTCAACTGCCGCATTTATCTTGAATTAGATTGTTTTTCAGAATTAATTTAACCTTTATTTGTTTAAAAGAAAAGTTTTTGAGGTCCAATGAATATAAGCCGATGGCTTCTTGCTTTATCTTAGGTGAGGACAAGCAAGATATATGACCTTTTCACCTAAGTATTTTTCCCGGAATTTAATTTTTTTATCTTATTCAGTGGAATAGTCGAAGTGCCAATGAGAAATCACATCCTTTCAAAATTATCAAGGTATAAAGAATGTGAATTGGACTACAGTAGTAATAAATACTATACAACTAAAAATCAATATAAATAATGAAAAAGGCACTGTTTATTCACAGCATAAGCCATGTTTCAAAATATAAATATTTACTCTGATATATATTTAAACCATGCAACTCCATCTTTTGTGAGTATTAGAAATGGAACAAACCATAGAGTAAGCATATACTAGAGGGCTCACGGCATGGGCGGAAATAGTATCGAAGGTTTTAATTCTCAAAGCGCAGATAGATGGCCCCGGAGTCGCGCGCGACAAGACGAGAGTCTACTCGCTTCAAGGTCGTCGCTGCTTATCTCGCTTCTCCCCTCTCCTTCCCGCCCTCTCCACTTCCCCTCTTCGTAACTCTCCGTTTTTATTCTCCAGCTTCTCACAATCAGTTCTCTGGGTCTGATGCCGAGAGGCTCGCATGAGTCGCTTGAATGGAAAGCACCCAGCGGGTGCTTTCCATTCAAGCGACTCATGCGTCGTCTTGAGTTAACTCGCGGAAACTCAAGTCGACTTGTTTCTTCTCGAATGGAAAGCAAGTTTCAGATGCGCAGTAGCTGATGCGCTAAGGATTTTCACGGAGACTCGTGATTGGTGCGTTTTTGTGGAAAGGAAATTAAATCCACAGATGTTTCTTTCTCCGTATGTTCTATTATTTGTGTTTATTATTTGGTACAATTTAGCTAATGTCATTTGATTGTCCTCATAATACGCTTCGTCGTCGAAGATGAATAGGTATATGCGTATATGTATGGAAGAATAATTTTGTATAAATGTCGACATACTCCTCTGACGTAAACAAGCTGTTTTGTTTTTAAACATATTTAATCAAATGTTATTGTAGTATGCTTTTTCAATGATGAGTAATAGAACTTCGGGATGCATGGGTGATTTAAGAACGAAAGAGAATTCCTAGTCTTGGTATATACACTTCCGTTGGGGTCTTAGGATATTAATTTATGCAGTTGGTACATCTATGGTAGGTACCAAGAGCACAACTTGATGGAGGAAGAACAAGTGATCGATTTTTTAACGGATGGGGCTATGAGCAGCAGAAGCGACGAGGATTCCAGCTGTAGCAGTGGATATTTAGAAAGTGAGGATGAATTAGAAGAGCATTTGAACGAGGTGGATGATGAAAAACGAGAGGAAGAACTTATGTTCCCTCTCTTCCCTATGTTATAAAGCTTGTGTAAGCCCTTTTTACCTCTACTGCAACAGAAAGGATAGTGTCCAATCAATGTTCACTTAGTGTTCCAGTGAATTCCTTTTATGTTCATTCAATTATCACAATTTTTATTCATTTCTTAGTTTCTTTTTTTAATGTCCTTCCAATGTGTTTTACTGTTCACTCTGGTGAACAGTATAATATCTTTGAAAATGTTCTCTTCTTATGTTCACAGCGAACATTTCTTTGTCCTTTGTAATGAACAATCTTGAACACCAAAATAACATATTTCATCATAAAGAGAACATTGCGTGTCCTAATTATTGTTCACACAAAAACAAGAATTCCACAGCCGATTGTACATTAAAATAACATTATATCGCACTTTTAAGAGTTCACTGAAATAAATATAGTAAGGGAATATTAAGGTTATTGCGGATTTATTCAATATCTGTTAGACAGACATGTTTTCTATACATACTATAATTTTCTGGTTTGCATCTTAAAAAAGCGTTGTTACTTATTTTATAAAAAATAGCATTTCTAAACTGGAGCACCGTAAAACTTCGTTCTTGGTCGCGTTGTCATTCACATTTCCTGACCTTTTTCAGCATGTAATTGTCCAATATTTCAACAAATGCGTTTAATTTATATCGAATGATATCTATGCAGAACCGCGCGACCTAAGGGGTGCAGTGTCGTCACGTTCACCCACTCCGGGCCGCCAGCGTTCGGCTCTGGCTCTAGCCGGCCGTGGCAGCGGCCCTGGATAACAATATAGTTGTAGATGTGTAATTATATTTATGATCATTGTTAAAAGAAAGTTATATTGTACACATGAATACATTATACAGCTGGATTTCTGTAACTTTCGTCAGCAAGATGATACAACTCGGAAGTTCAACTGCTTCCCGTGACGGCTTGCAGACTTCGACAATAAATCGAGTCTTACATACCAAAATAATTTCCCAAAGATTTTCAAATAAGTTTAACCTTGTTTATATGCGATCATGAAAGCGAATGACTTGGACCAGAAGCGTACGTATATTTTTATTATAAATATCTTACTTCGTGATGCGTTACTATTAATTTATGCCTACATATTTAGGTATACGTTCATTTTCGACTATGCAATATTTTGAACATAGGACGAGGTCTCTGGAGTTACTCGGTGGAACTCCTTCATTATTAATAAAAAGGGACTTGTTTATGATTGCACACTTTATTTTAAACAACACGACCTACGTTTCAGCATCTCATGCCATCATCAGCATGAGATGCTGAAACGTAGGTCGTGTTGTTTAAAATAAAGTGTGGAATTATAACTAAGTGCCTGTTTTTATTTAAAAACACTGGTATTTGGTCACGTACATATCTTCTCAAAATCAAAGCATTTTTATGTTATCATTCCGTTCTTTTTCAATCATCTTTTCCTGGTATACTTTCACATTAAGTTTTGCCTCGGCAGGTTTTAATACGACCTTCCACGTATGATTCATGATATTCCGTGCATGCATTTATCGCTTTATATAATTTCAGTTATTTTTATCAGTAAAGTGAAGTGGTGTATTGAGAATTTTTCATTGTTTTTTCTCTTAGATAATTCTGGAGCGTGGGCTTCAGTGAAATATCCTCATATCTTGAAATATCATCTAAGTAAATATCAATTGCATTAATTGCACCAAGGAAATAATGAAATAAAATGCACCTAGGACTAATATACTGCATATAGTCCTTAGTATTCCGAACCACAGAGTAAGTCGCATATAATTCATCAGCTATGACAACTCCAGATTTTGCATCATTAGATACGAATCCTGCTTTTTAGTCATCCCGGTGCTACGTCGATCGCGGAATCTTTTTTAATTTTGTAAATAAATATACATCTTACGTTTTTTGGGTGCGTACCTATGACAATAAAGTAAAATTGCTAAGAATGTTAGAACAAGATAACAAATAATCGCAACCTCTACAGGATGTGAAACAGGGTGGCATTTCCTTTTAGATTTTTATACAGTCAGAAATAATGCAAGTTTTAATCGTATAGAAGATGTTACCATCTCGAAAACAAATGGCCTTATCATTCGCTGTACAACATAAAAAGCGTTGTCGGCGTAAAACGTCTCATCCGACGGACGAAGTGTTGTAATTGGAAAGCTCTCCACAAAGTTACCGAAAAGGGACCGAGCTTTAAATACTGAAGAATCTAACATCGCTACCAAACCGTGCTCTCCAGGTGAGAAGCCTCTCTGTAACATAGGACTAGAGACCTTTATAAAGGATTGGATTTTATCAAAAGAAAATAACAAAATCATGTGTCCAAATTCACACAGAAATCACGTCAAATTTACAAGTACAAAGAGAGAAAGAGAAAAACTTCGACTGCTGATAGCACGCATTTTTTTGATTTTACAATGATCCGTTTCACTCAAAAGTAATTTACAATGTATATTCAACAAATTATGCTTGATAATGTATTTAGATTGCAAGCAATTTTCACACTTTACGCTTTAGTGAGATACAGAGTCACACATCATCAAAAACTAATTCCCCAACGATGATGACGCTTATTGAGATACGTATGTACTACAATAACCTGCTGAGGGATTTGGTCCAACTAAACTTTTATCTTTATACAGTTACTGGTGAGGGATGTAGTAGGTAATGCCGAAGTATTTTATTGGCATGGCCCACAATGGGCTGGTACGTAGATCATGGGTCACACTACGGGGAACTTTCAAATTTACAACAGGATGGAAAACATTTGCGCAAAATTTGAAATCGGTTTCAGGAAAACATGTTTCTGAACATGATGTCTCCAAGCATTTACTGTTGGACTAGTAACTAGAAATGCTGGGCTTAGTTACTATCCCCATATTCAAAATGCAAGCAATAAATGCTTTCATTTCTTGTCACAGTCGCCGGCTTCCAAAGTCTTGCTCTTGAATTCGGGGAGATGATCTTGTGTGAGTGGAGATACTGCTCTGAATATCTATTTATTTCAGTGACCATTATCCTCAGGAGAGTATTGGTGAAAAAAAGACGAAATTACACTATTGGCGCATAATCATGGAGTGGAGCGTGCTTCAAACCTAGAACTTCGGCATACTGCTGACGCGGTGCAGTCTTCCCCATCTCTTTCACTCTCGTCGGTTTCCGATGATGAAGTTTCAGAATCACTAATGTCTTCTTCCTCCACTGATTCACTACAATCAGATGAACTTATTAGGAAATCACAGTCACTTGATATTTTATAGATCAAATCGTAGATATTTTTCTTTTTTTTCCGCACTTTATTCACCATAGAGAAAAAAAAACTTTCGTTGTTTTTAAAAAAAACTTTCGTTCATATCACAAGGAAATAAAAAATGGTAAAGATGATTTTTTGTCTACCCAGTGATTTTTTTAAGAAAAAGCTACGTGTATGGAGAAATTGACTATGATACCTAATGGTAGAGGAAAGAATTTGCATTTGTAAAATGTAAGAGGTTTGCAAAATATGTGAGGTGCTTTTGATGTCGATACATCTGTTGAAAGTGGGTGAAAATTGCGTTTTCACTGGCGAGAACTTTACCAATATTTGTCGACTTTTTCTTTCTTTACCGCACTTCACTCATCATAGAGAAAATAAACTATCGTCGTAAATAAAAAACTTTCGTTCGTATCACATGCAAATTTCGGTAGGAAATAAGAAACATAGTTAGCTTGCGTCTCTTGCTCTTTCCGAAATGCAACTGCTTTCTACGGCATCCTCCACTTTTCCTGTCACCGAAAGAGCTTTCATTGTAATTGTTAACCCAAACGCATGACTTAGACCAGATGGCCGTGCTCAGACACTCAAAGTCATAAATAAATCTCCCAAACGGAACCCTCCACATTGCCCGTCACATGTGATTGTCGACCAAAAGGCATGACTAAGACCCTCAGAGTCATAAAAAAGTAGCCGCTGGCCTAATCTCTCTGGGTCAGGCCGGTGGAAACTATGTTTACGCCTGCAGTGACTCTCATTGTCAGAATCTTTTGTGCTGCAAAAGATTCAAGAGTGGCAGCATCTCAGAAGGCGGAGAAGAAAGCATTCGTCTCAAAAACACTACGTACCCAGGACTGCTTCCCACCTTACAAAAATCGGAAGTTTAGGCCCAAAGATACTTAACTAAATATAACAACGTCTAAACTCAGCCAAAAACATAAAAAGATTTACCGGTATGGGAAGTAAGGCATTAAAAACTTTCCCTGCAAGTTTTAGGCTGTTGTTGAGAACTGTTAGCCGACAGTTGAATGAAGAAGATAGCCACGGAAAACTACCACGACATAGCAAGCGGCTGAAATAATGGCGCGGTAAAATAAATTGAGAAAATCAAAAATTCGTAACTCCTTTCATATTCGAGATAAATTCACAATTCTTTCACCAAAATGCATTTATAGTTTTCACCAAATTTCATACACAGCATATATGGACCAATATAGTAAGGTACGAAAGTTAGCAGGCGATCGCTTTTTACCTTGCAAAATTCCAGATTTTTCGTCCAAAAGTTATATAAACAAATATAACAACGTTAAAACTTAGTTGAGCACAAATTAAAGTTCACCAGTATGGGACACAATGTACAATAAACGTTTCCTGCAAGTTTCAACTTAATACTGAGAACAGTCTGCCAGCAACAGGATTAGGAATATAAACTCGGAAGAGCCAAGTTACTACCCGAAATTCAAGGAAATATTTTTTATAACACTTGTTATTAAGAAAATCGACTAACTATTGTCACCACTAAATGTGGCGACCCTTTCTGCTTCAGGATATATTTTCAGGCTTGTGGAACAAGCCAATTCATAATTTGACAGAATTTCTTCCGACTCTATCTACGATATCCCTCTCGAACTACATCAAAAATATATACGAATTTTACGCGTGCGGTGATCCCTCTATAATATATTTACTCTATGAACAAACTAACCGTGAAAAAAATTGTACTAAGGTATTCAGCTCTATCGTTTATGGTTGCTAGAAGATATTCTTTACTGATAGAGTTACGTTAGATAAAAATTCACACATCTTCAGGGAAATAAGTGTATAATTAATATGCAAATAAAAATGTAAAACCTCTCAATACTTTCAGTTTGTCATGTTTAAATATTTTCAAAAATTAAATTTACTGTTGAGTTATACTGCTTGATTGTTGAGATGTATCAACTTATATTAAAAATACCAAGACATAGCTAATGCCATATTTTTACATCCTTTTAGGCTACAAAAACGTCTTTATTATAATCGCCATGCAAGCCTTGCCGCTGGTAAAGGTATTTTTATTCTAGCAAGCGGAAAAAATTGTCGGAGTTTTCCCTTTTTTTTAAGCTTCAAATGGAAAAGTGGTATGCTACAACAATGGCAAAGAGCTTGACATACGTGCTCATAAACATCGACCCGTTTGAAAAAAAATGCCAGAGATATTATGACGAGAGTGAAAAAGACGAGGAATTTTCATTCTACTGCCCATCGGTCGTAAATGTGGCCCCCCACTTGTCTCCTCGCTCGTCTATCTGCATGCGCAGTGGCACCGACGCCATCACTTCATTCTTTATCGCTTTATTTCTTTTCTTCATTCAGTATTTTCCCATCTTCTAAACTCCCACTTCCTTCTCCCTCCATCCCTGATCGAATTGGATTTGAACGCCAATCTTGGACAGTAAAAAAAAACCGACAACAGCCTAGGTGACTTGAAATTCTTTCAATCATTGGTTAAAGGAGTCATACTGAGTAAGATACACAGTTCAAGAACACTGTGACTCATTTAAAAGCCATTCGGTGGATTTACGATAGTGCAATAGGTCATTTTTAAAGTTTTATCATAAATAAACAATGCAATGAAATATGGAAAAATGAAACTTAATAGGGTAACACTGTAATTTTACTGATTCAGACATCGAATTGTTTGGAAAAGTAAAATTTAAAACAAATTTACAGCCTTGTAATTTGCCAAATTTCTTTCTATATAACTGCTTACTTTTCTTTTTTATAAATATCACTTGAAATGATATCCTACTTTACTCAAAAGAATGTTTTGATCTTTTAAACTTGTATAAAGGTCAAAGCTGTAGAAACTCCAAAGATTTATGATTTACCGAGAGTCCTACAAAATCTGAAAACTCAAAATAAATCGAATTATCCCCGGAATAAACTATTAGTTCCTAAAATAAAGGTTGACAGCAAAATATCCGAATGGATCATGGAATTTAAATGGCAACATATAATAAACTGGAGAGTTCTGAATGATCTAACGCTTTTCCGGCGAATAATATGAGTAAACTCTTCTCGGGCTATTCACCGGTGTAAACTATTCATAATTGCCTAAGAGAGGTCTGGTTATAATCCGTATGAACTTGCTATGAAACTCTAAGCTACGAAAATGTATCTCGTTTACTGGATATGAGATAATACTGGTAAACCACTCGCCACACAGAGAAAATATATGGCAAAACTAAATAGTCAGTTCAATCCATTAAAATTATGGACGCAATAAATTTCATTGTAAATAAACATGTCCATTTAAATACAACTCATTGGGTTAATGATGTTGAGAAGCTCGTAATACCTATGTATATTGTTGCTCAGATGTATGAACCTATAAAATTCCTTACTCTTCGAATACTGGCGGTATCTATATTACTTTCAAAAAACTTCTAGACATCTCTTTCAGCCGCGAAAAGTAATGATACATCGCATGTCACCAGATTCCTATAAAAATCAGAAAACTCCAAAGAAATCGAATCAGTTCGAGAATAAACTATTAGTTTCCAAACAAAATGAGTTTGATAGAAAAATATCATGAAATGGATCAAGGAGTTCGAATGGTTAAAATATAATAAACGGGAGAGTTCCGGTTATAATCCGCGAAAAACCTGCTTAAGAAACGCCAAGCTACGACAATCTATGTCGTTCACTGGATATGAGATACTTCGGGTAAACCACATACCTCACAGAGAAAAGAACTGCCAACACAAATTAACCAGTTGGTACTTAATCTATTAATATTATGGAACCAAAGAGACTCATTGAATACACAAAGGTCCATCTAAATTCAACTCATTGGGTTAATGATTTTAAGAAATTCGTTACGCCTATGAAAACTGTTGCTCAGAGACATGAACCAATAATATTCCTCACCCTTGGGATACTGGTGGTATCTACATGAATTTCGAAAAACTTCTCGATATCCCACACACAAGTAAAGGCAATAGGAAAGAGGGCTGCCGCATCGAATGAATGCAACGCTCAGCTTACGATGAAATCTCCAGAGCTCCGCTGGGCCACATGGTCACGCAAGACACCCTTCCCCCCGCCATTTCCCAGGCCCTTCATTCCTTAACCCAGAATCCTTTTTTACGCTCATCGTAAAATTTCACAGCCCCACGTCCAATCTACGTCTCGCAATGCTTCCAGCATGCCAGCAGCGCCAAGGGGTCACTGTCCGTCTGGCAAATCCTGCCTCAACGCCCTAGGGTACGTACGGGTGCTTGTTCTGATGTGCGCGAAAATGGCTTTGGCCATGGAAAAAAATAAAAAGACGATGGGAAAATGTAAGGAAAAGAAAGAAATTCTTTTCTCAAGGGCGGCCTTCGATGTATACGTATTCCTTCTGGTTGTCGATCTGCTTTCACATTGATCCGGGAGAGTAATAGAGGTTTTTCGTGCATCGTGGGAAGTAATCGATTTCAGGTTTCAAATGAAAATTTTATTGAAGGCACTGCCGGGCCAGATGGAACTGGAAACGAAAATTTAATAGAACTCCCTTATCATGAGAGTTCTGATAACAATAGACGTAAGCGATTGAAGGAGTAATAATTTCATGGTTTTCATCCCATCTTATCTATTGCTTCATAGTTTTGAAATATATTTTGTGTAAAATAATTATATTTTCATATAGCAAAACTAAAGTTGACCAATTAGCTTGCAATAAAAAATAAAAATGTAATGTACCTATAAGTCTAACTGTTTATAAGAATGTTGATATTTTAATAAATTTTCTTTTATTGAAATTATGCTATGTATCAATCAATTTTCTCATAATCTCAGTTCGTGCTAATTGTATTGCGTACTGCTAATGTATTCCGTGGAAAAAGGGCATACAAAAGGAAGGTACAAACTTGTAAATTTAGAATTTGAAGTCCCCTATATAAGGGATAAACCCTTCTGTAATGGGAATCTAGCATAATTTAATTTTCTAAATGTTTTGGCCACTTTACACAACATTGTTACGATATCAATTTTATATTATATTTCAACTGCACCCACAATTTACTTAGCAGATGCCCAACACCCATGAGATTCATGCATCACCTCACTCAATATCTTCTACAAATTGATGCTCAGAATTAATCCATATATATTTCGATCACGTAGATTTCAAACAGAGATTTGAACAACACCGTCAACATTGTATCATTGTTTCAATGAAGCTGACAGTTATTCACACTTAAATTATAATTTTCACGCGGAATGATAGTTTAGCACTATACTTTACCAAAGATAGTTTAGCTTGGAATGACTGTATGCTACCTAATAATTAAACCGCGTGGTGTATTCTTACTATTTTAGCAATAACCTAATATTTTGTACAATTTCAACTGATTCATTTCATTGCCACACAATTTAGTATTATGACTCAGCAAAGGATGCCATTTCACGTTTGGATGCTATAGATTATCATGGATTTAGGATAGCCACTTCTTTTTCAGCCAATAAGTTCAAAACTCTTTCTCTGCAATAATTAAATGAAAGAGAGCAATCTCCATTGTAAAGCAGTTATCCTAATAAGATTAAGACGATAATCATATCCGATGTTTCATTGATCCACTTATTCTACGTGTAAGTTATAAAAAAGATAATACTATAAAAATGCCTTCAAATGGTAATCTTTAGCCTGGATATCTCGAATGAAAAGGGCTTCACGCTACAGTATATGAATCAAAACGTCATTTCTTCAATTATTTTGGTGGGGGACTGTCTCTTAATATACGCCGGGCTATCTTACAGTGCACATGACATTTGAAATAATTCGAACATTACCCTTGACCTTTGCCACATACTTTCCACGCCTCCCCCTCCACCTCCCCAATCATTCCATTCGTCTAGATACTCAAACTTATCTCTCTAAAAAAAAAAAACAATCCCACCGTTTTCTTTATAGCATCACAGCATGTTTCCCCTTTATCCTTCCACATCCAAGGTCAAGCTCCGCGCTGATTACAAAGGTGGCCTTTGACTCCCTTTGTCTCATTTTATACACATGCGCCTCCTACATACACATGTGGTATTTACTGTCAAAAAGGCATTACAATTTCATTTCTCTCTCACTCATTCTATCCACTCCAGACTCTGAGCGAGTGAATAAGATAAGGAATCGGAAAGAGGAACTTTTTATTTTCTTTCTTTTGAGAAGATAATCACAAACGCTAACGCCTGTAATAGACGGCTGGAATACAATTTTCCATGGTCGTATAAAAACTAATGATTTGCCATAAAATTTAAACCGAAAAGGTGATTATTTGCATTTATTGAGCACAAATGAGAAAAAAATGTCTCCTTATTCATTGATGATGAATGAAGAGAATGTTATCTCTCATCACTACAGACTATGTAATGTATTCAGGAGCGAGACGTGGAAATTTATCAGTCTCACGGCTTAAATCACAATCTTTGGAACCATGTCTGTGTACTGCCTAATTACAAGCTCTATTGCGTACCCAGAATTATTATTATTAGGCGTAAGGTTTCAATTACAGGAATCTTGTAGAGATATTGCTGAATGATTTTACTCGTCACTTTAAAAAGTTAACAGAAAAATATCCTTGACAGAGATGGAAAAAACAGTAAATGACGAAAAGGAAGGTAGAAAATGGGTTGGTTTTAAGAGTCGTAGTCAACTGCACTAAAGAATAGGCAGCAAATATCAACCGTTATTCATTTTCAGGACTCGCTATATTCTGATTGAAGCAGATACCTGTCTCATTTTCATTCAATTCTCATGACGTTTCATTTTTTTCAATTTTGCATGGTTAAGCACTAATACAATCTCAGAAATCAGGAAGCAATTTCAAAGCAAGACCTTTCCAGTTCGTAGAATGTGCAACAAACCATTCCCTTTCGTTCACATGAAAAGCACTACATTTTTACTTTCACTTACGTGGAAGTTGGTGTTATTTATGTTTTTTTAACTCTTTTTTAATTTTGTGGTTCATGAGGAAAGTACGATTGTCTTATCGTTTTCACCGTCGCCATTCAAGAATTCTACGAAAAAGAGTCGGAAATAGTGGTACTCAATTTCGATGTATTGTGACACTTAATAGCCTTTATTTAATAAAATAGGAATTCATTTCCCGATGTAAATGGATTTAAAAAAATGAAATGAAGAAAAATTAATGGGATAAGACGCATGCCACAGTACAACTTTGTGCCTAAAAAGGTGTGCCATTGAGAGAGAACTTTCAATTTGGAATTACAAATAAAATTAGATTTCAAATAAATTTTAGTTTCGTTGGGTATATTCCTGTGCAATGGATACTTGTAGATATCTAAAAAAACAGCCATTTCATCGAAAAACTGGATTTGGTTATTTCTTGGACCCGGGCGCGGGTTCCTTGTGAGTACGTCAGCGATATCATGTATGTATATATTATTTAGCGGCCGTTTACATACTTGCGCAGACATTTGAAAGCTCACAAAGCCATTTTAAACGCATTAAGTTTCTTAACGATCGATGGCTAAATAAACACCCATTCCAATGAGATGCGTTCTCTTGAATTTTTCTACGGATTAACATTGTTTATAGACTTCCATCTGCAATTATACTTGAAATTTCAATGACTAATTTCACATCGCAACTGAAAATGATTGAGCAAAGTGAGTTACGGGCTTTACTAGACCGACAGTATGGTGCAACGACTCGTTCCACCACTTTTCCCAGGTTTGATAATACTGGAATAGGTTGAAGTTCTAACGGCTTCACAACCTGTCCTCCCATTATTCGAATGTATATTATTATGAATGTTTTTGCAATTGGAAAATATCCACGTCTTACTGATCCGTTCATCAGAATGTAATTTTGGACCGTGTCTGTCAGTCAGATGATATCGCAATCGCAGCAAGAAGACTGGCAGACTTAAAACAAAATTATGTGATTTTGAAAAGGGAATCCAACAAAATAGGCCTTAAAATTAATATAAATAAAACTAAGTACATGGTGATGTCAACAGTACAGAACCGAAGATAGCCCCGTGACTTAGCAATTGACGGTGACACCTTTCAGGGTGTAAGCAGCTTTAATTACCTTGGAACATTAATAACTAGCGACAATAACCTCAGAAGGTGCATACAGGAACGAATTGAAGCCGGAAATAGGTCTTTCAATGCCAATTTAAAATTATTCAAGAATAGATTAGTAAGTAGATCACTGAAAATGAAACTTTACATGACGTTAGTACGGCCAGTGGTGACGTATCGTTCAGAGACCTGGACAATGACAATGGTGGATGATGGAAGACTCAGAACCTTCGAAAGACATATCCTCCGTAGAATATATGGCCCAGTATATGACCAGGGGGACTGGAGGATAAGATATAATGGGGAAATAGAGGATCTGATCGAAGGAAAGAACATAGTAAAGTTCATCAAGTCACAGAGGATACGACGGCTGGGACATGTCGAGAGAATGTCAGAAGAGGAGTTAAACGGATGGTTAAAGGGAGGATATTCAACAGAAGAAGGCAGGGAAGACCTAAGAGCAGATGGATGGACCTAGTGCTGTGTGACCTGGGCAACATGGGAGTGAGAAGCTGGCGGGATTAAACTGCCAATAGAACAACATGGAGAGCAATAGTGCAGCAGGCCAAGGCCCGCACCGGGCTGTAGTGCCACTAAGAAGAAGAAGTCTGTCAGTCTTCTTAGAACTTCATTTGTGATTCCGTCCTCCCACCGAGGATTGCTTTAGTGCAAGGTCCTTTAGCACCTGCGCAACGTCATTTTTTTCTAAACGGCGGGCACCCGCAAATCTTTTCCACCATATCTATCGCTACAATTGGGGTTCTTAACCCGGGTCTCTTATTAGGGGCGAATGTTTTCTTAAAGTAATCCGCCATGACGATTGCTTTGTCAATTATTCCATTTTTTGTGATTTCGTCTGTTTATAGTTTTGTGTTACTCAGGGGGATCTTTCTTATACCTTTTCGCCATATTCAATACGGAGCCGTTGTGGGTACTCTAGGAGGCCAGTTTTTCATTCCTGAGCAAAGCCTCGGTCATGCTAGAGGTGCGGGCCCAGCTGGCCTATGTACCCTATCTCACCACCCATGCCCTAATTAGGGAACCAGCCCATTTCCCTGAGAGTGGTGGGAGGTGTACTCCGAAGGGGAAGCCCTATTCCCAGGGTTGCCGAACAGGACGGCCAAGGGTGATCCGCGATGACGAACACCACCCGGGAGTGAGAAGGTGGGACTGAGTTACCCCCCCCCCTCCCTAACGCTCTGCTCACGAAAAACCTCACCTGGTTGATATTATTCCACCAATGCCAAATATTGCCGTACACAGAAGAGATGAACTGTCCATTCAAGCCAAAGCCATCTCTCCGGTTACTCAGTGTTTCAACCCGAAGGTTGGTTTTATATGTTAGAGTAGACCTCACCCTGTACTAAGCCATTAGCGTGTTAGACATTCACACATTAAGGGGGCCAGTTCCTTTCCCTGGGCCACGTGTGATTTTCCACGAAGATGTGACTATCAGAAAGTCTCACAACGAGGATTTTTGGAGGGGGTGTACAGTGAGTCCCCACCCAGATTTTAACCCGGGACCTTCCGGTCGGTAGCCATCGTCTGCTTCATAGTAATCGAGCGACGGTGTATGTAGCGTCGGACGGTGTGCACAAATAAGAAACACCTAGTTTCAGTTTTTTTTAAGATTTTCGCAGCTCATGTTTATGTTATTCAGGTTTCTGGTTCTGCGATTAAATTATTTTATATTAGTTTCGCCGTACTATGCTGCAGGCTTCGTCGGGCTTTTAAGAACAACAATGGTATTTTTTCAAAAAGTAAATAAACAATTCCAGCAGTTGATGATTTTGAGAAGTAGAAGACTTAATTTCGAATAAGTCTCTTCCAGGTAAAAGGGAGTTTATAACTATCCTCTCTATTGATGTTATTTGGTCTTTTTTCTATTTCAATCGCCTCCCTTATGAGCCGTGGAAAGTAACTGCTTTCTTTGTGTAGTACTCTTGCCGTTTCGATGTCAATGGCGTGACCTTCCGCTAACGTAGTGTGCTCAGCCACGGCAGAGTGATACCAGTCTTTCTTCCGGATTGCACGTTCATGTTCCTTTAATCGGCATCCAATTGCTCTCTTGGTTTGACCCACATATGATCTACCGCAACTGCAGAGACGTTCGTACACACCCTCATACATTGTGGGTGGTAATGGATCTTTAGTCCCTCGTAGATGATCTCGTACTCTGGAGGTAGTGCTGTATCTTGTGATAATGTTATACTTTTTCATTATTCTACCTATGCGATCGGTCGTACCCGCAATGTAAGGCAGCATAACATACCCCAGAGGTTTAGGAGTCTCCTTCTCTGTAGGTTTTTTTGATGTCACTCTTTCAATTAATTGGTTACTAAACCCATTATTGTTTAATGCCTTCTTCAAATGGTGTATTTCTTGTGTTATGGAATCAAGATCGGAAACTTTTCTATGCTATGCTGCCTGCAGCACACATAGCTTGAGCCATTGCTGGGAAAAAAGAGTCCACTCCCCTCCCATCCCTCCTGCAAACCGTACCGCCGCCCAAGGAGGATCAAAGTTCAAAATGAACGCCAGCGAACTGAAAGAGAAGGGCTTTCACATTTCCTTATCGTCCTTTTATATGATTTCTTCTTTTCAATATATTTCCATTCCTTCGTTCTCAAGTCAATATTCCTTCCGATCTCAAATGGTATGTTTAATACCTGTACACCAGTTATTGAGAGCTGCAGGAGGAAAATAATTAGATGATGTGAAACAATATAGAACCGATGGACGAGAAAAAGATAGATTTTAATTGAAAAAAATGTCAGGATGGTCGCCAAGGGCATAATTAATGGAGTCAGAGATTAAAAATCGTGAAGTAGAGTAGATGTCAAGGATGTAAATGGAATCTAAATCCTAAATCAATGAATGAAGTTTAGAGGGAGAAAGGTAATAAGAATCAATGCTTGCATAACTTCTTTCTGCTGAAGTGTGACAATGACTCTGCTTCATGTCTCATAGACACATCATACTAAGTGCTTAACAAATGACGATAAGGACTTTGTGCTGAAATTTCCTTGCTTCATCCGATAAAAACGGCATAACTTTGTTGTTACGTTCCTACAAACCATAGAGCCCATAAGCTACCTACGCTATTTAAGTGAAAAAGGGAAATGCAGTAAAAGTATGATTCCGGTAGAAAATCAGGTAAGAAATTTGACAGCAGACGTTACTACTTTCCCTGCATAGTAAAAAAAACTACACCATTCATGGGTTCACTTCACGGGGCCGTATTTGAGCAAAAGAAGTGGAACGATTTTTTGCCGTCCTTGTGAATGGGCCATAATAAATTTCCTCAAGGACCAAAAAAGATTTGTTTAAACAAATTAGAAAGATAAATACGAATAAAAATTCAACCTCTCTTCTCTGACCTTGACTTTGTTTTCATTCCGCAAGCAGACAACAGCACATCACGCCTTCCTTCAACCACGCACCTTGGGGTGATAATAAAAACAACAACAAATATAAGAAAGACAGCATTGCTGCCCCATCTTGTCCTCACTTCCGAAGCCCCCTTCCATTAAATCCCGCACGCATATTCCATTCCAGAGATATGATTCTCTTCTTTCCTCTATTTCCTCATCCTCTCAACATCTTCCTCTCTCCTTCCTTATTTCATACAATGTACTACCACTCGCTGTCTTATAGAGTCCCTAAACGAAAAAGGTCACGGGGTTCTCTACTGCACGGGCAGGGTGCGTGAGTCCTCGAATTAATCTTGAATCTCATTTGTCTAATTTCAGATATTTGACGCCTGTTCTTGGATAAAAATGAATCATTCATTAAACAGTTGTGTGGGAAATAATTTTTAATTGATTTGGATTACTTTGATTATTGCTTATCTGACGAGAACAAAGTGGTTTTCTCTCCAATAAAACAACACCAGAAATTGTGTAGAAGAAAAGAAAAGTTTGTTGCATAGGATGACAATTTCCCCGCAATTGCGACTTGTTCAACCGTGATGATAAGAGATGATGTAATCAGTTAAAACCTCTGGCAATTGTCAACTTACAACTTTGAAAATGTTTACAACTTGTTTAACAGAAAGATTAGTGAAATACGTGGCAACTACATTTTAAGATTCAATTGTTATTTACTAAGTTTTGTTCCATTAAAACTAAATACGTAATAAATGGCTAATGATTTAGCATGCAATGCTCTGCATTGGAACTGTCAAATGAAAACATTGATATTCAGTCGTTACCTAACACTATTCCCCAAATTTAACAATGCAATGAACAGCAAACGTGCTCGTCTCCAAATAAACTTCACAGGTAGTATTCGATGGAGAATCTTCAAACGTCTTTCCAAATTACTTTTTGTACTCATGCAATTGCCCCTGTTTTTACTTGAACCAATCCCTCTAGATTCCTACTGCATCATCGACATGGAAAACTGTGAAACATTTTAATGATCAACAGTTAAACTGTCGGAGCTGAAAATGTATTGGACTACATAGCTAAATTATGTTGGATTCGATATTAAAAATTAGATGCTTTCTCGTTCTCGGGTTAAAAGAGGAACGACTCGTATTTTGATGACTGCAAAAGGAAAAATAGATCAATTGCATAGCTACTGTGGCTTGAAAAATAAAAAAGTTCTACATAGTAGTGATTTATGGCTCTGGGTAAACATTTGGGAAAAATAAACCGTCGTAACTCAGTAGTAGTGTAAAGTAGTCATACTTGGCCGTTAAATTTCAGCTCGTGTCAAAAGGAAAGAATAAATATGTATAGGCGCCTTTAATTATTGAAATTAGGTCTCTATGGACACTTTTTTTACATTTTAGTATCTGCACCTCATACCCTAAGGGTAGAGAACTCCTCATACCCTCCCAGGTGGAACTCGAACATGCGACTTCCGGATTGACGGACGAGGAAGTTAACCCTCCGCCCAACGAGGCCGGCAAAAAAGGTACAACAGGACAGGGAATCGAACCTAATACCTTACAATTTCGCGTCTCATACTATGACTACCGAGTGAATTTAATTTAAATTCCAAGCCAATTAAATTTACACAAAGATATATCTATAGGAAATAAATGACAGTTTTACAGTGAATGCAAGCAACCAAAGCCTGCGATTTCTTGAGATAAATGTCTCAATAATTATGCTCCTGATCCAACCTGTTTAGCAGCTTCATTGGCATGGATAGGCCTCAGTGCGTCGCTCTTCCGGGTGCGCAGAATCAACTTGAAAGATTTGAAAAGGAGGCAAAAAGTGGAAACCCGCAGAGAATCTGAAGGAGCGTGCTCAGCGATAACGGATGGAGGGATTTTTTGCGGTCGTGCTCGATAGCCGGCTCTACTCTCTCTCTCTCTCTCTTAGAAGGCCCTCGGACAGATGAAAAGGCACGGCTTCCCTCTTACGGCACAGGAGCAAAAAATACACAGTCCAATGTGCGCATTTATACATATTCTCTCACACTTCTTGAGCCCCCTTCCCCACATCTCTCCTCACTCCTCTCTCCACCCAGCATCCATATCAGTAGCAGAGAACTAAGAAGGTAGGCTTTTGTTTCCCTGGGGACGGAAATGGCGAGGAAATCCTGACTGTTGAAGAGTTGAAGTCTTTAAAATCAGCCTGATGATGTGGTTTCTGAAATAAAACGTCAATGCAACGTTTGCCGAGTGATCCATTACGGATATCATCATATATATTATTACAGAAAGATCATTTTCTGTCATTCCGTATATGCTCCGTTAATACTGCACCTACAGTGATAAATGAGGTATCATTTTAAACGTTGAATCACTGGCTTCTGACGAAAAATACAATTTCAATCTCAAGTTTCACTATTTACCCATTAATTTGACTTAAAAGTTTCGATAAACTCTCTTGCCTGTATTGTATTCATATGTTTTGTATATTTTTGCAAGAAAACAAGTATAGAGAAAGTACTTTATGATGCACCTTCTTCTCTAATTAAAACCCAATTACACCGTTTCCTTAACATACTTATTCCCTGATAGCGTGAAAGTGCGAAATTTTCGCACGGGTTACCTAGTATACCTTTCAAGTTACCTTAACAAGGTAACTTGAAAAATAACAATAGTGAAATAAATGCGTTATCGTTCGATAGAATAAGCGGCTCAATGATTGGATCATGATCTTGAGTTTGGGGAGGCGCAAATTAGAGGTACGAGTGGGATCATACTGCCACAGGAGGTCAATTAAGGCGCAGGTAATAATTCTCAGGAGGGAGTTTGCAGGCCTGCTAACCCCCTCCAGCTAACCTGATCCTTGTGCCCGCTGTCATCTTTATGGTCTCGCGGCCAGAAGGTTCGCTCAGTAGGCAGAAGATATCGGGGGCTAATAGGCTGCGAAAGCCACGCTACGTGAAATTAAATTCTGCTTTATATCACCACCACTGGCTCTGACGAAAATTTGGATCTATCAGTAAAGCGCCGGAAAAGTTAAAACACTCCCCAACAACCCCGTTGCACTCCCGAAACATGGTCTTCCTCAGCTTAATCTACGTGGGACGGTTTGGAAACAGATAATTCCTCTCAGCTACCCTATTTAAACATTTGTGGAACCGTAGACTAGAAACGGCTCCTTATTGAGGAAAAAAGGACAAGGAAGGACGTCGTCGTGAGGTTGATGGAGACTTTTCTGCATCCCAACTCAAAATTTAAAATTTCCTCTTTCCATAAGTTCGGCTCCCCGAAGTTAGGACCGTTATACGGAGGCACCTTCTTGGTGATTAGAATGATCATAGCCGCAACAACAGAAGATTTATCTGAATATTGCCTACCGGACGGGAATGAGACAACAATGGCCTGAATCCGAATACCAAGGAAATAGAATTTCATGGGCCTTGTCTATTCCCCTACATGTCCCCCTTGTCTATTCCCCTACATATTCAACCACCTGCTCGACGCATGACCTTTTATGACCACAACACGAGAACCAAGGGAATGGATCTAGGAGACTAGACTTTGGAGAATCCAGTGCTGAAGTCAAATAGACCCTCCCCCTACTCCACAGGAAAGGGCTGTTCAAACCCGGACCACTTCAGCGTCAGTCAATAGACCTGGCTGCATTTACGGGAGACGAGTCCGAGGATGACTGCCTCACATCTGATCATCTCCATTTTCCTTCCTCTTCCATCTTATCTCTTATCCACCAAAAGAACCTACACCCATCCAAACTGTAAGAAGGTATATTGGAAGCCGGAAGGAGGAATGGAGATACTAAAAGGGTTTTCAACATTAGGGGAAAATATTCGATGGCAGAATATGACGACATTTTAGCTCGTAGGTGGATTTTCATCTTTCTAACAGCCATGATTTTTCCGAAGGAATAATTTATGCAATTTTCCATTTCAAATATTTAAGTTCTCTTTTTTGCTAGTATGGTTGAAATGGTCATGGTCATGCTGCTAGTGCAAATTTTGAATTTACATTCTTCAACTCAAAGGTGCCATTCCATTCCAAGTTAAATTAAATTCTGCTTTATATCACCACCACTCTCTCACCCACTCTTCCCACCACCACGGCTCTGTTGAAAAATTGGATCTATCAGTAAAGCATCCGAAAAGTTAAAATATATTTTTTACAATGTGAGGAAGTATATCATTCAGACAGAAGACAAAAGGTTTCCCCGAAATAATCAGTAAATTAAGATTAAAAGACTGAATGAATTATTTAGGCCTCATGCGTGCTGATAACAAAGTGAGAAAAAAATTGGGTCCATGAATATTAGCGTGGAATTTAAGACTGACATTGAGTGCATCTTAGCCAAATCCCTCCATTCCTTATATCTTAATTTCCTCGAAGTAAGAGAACTTCATTGAAAATTTGAATATTCATAATCAAACTAAACTGTATTTTTTCTTAATTCTACAAGTATAATAACAAGAGAGGAGTATGAATAGAGAGAGGAGTATTTACATATGTGACGTATTCCACTCACCGAGTTAAATCATATCCTTAAACGGTGGAAAATGCCAATGGATAAAAAATATTTTCGTATTATGCCACACATTATGGATGCTAAGTACAGTGCTATCTTTAATAGTTAAAATACCTTTTTTCATGTTTAGATTAATAATGTCCGTCACTTTCATAGGAAAGTAAGTGAGTCTTAAGTATCGCAGTTCAGCTAAAAATACTCGGCGGGGGTGAGGTAACTTTTTAAACAAGCTAATTTAAATGTGTGTCCCCTCAGTGAGATATATTTATTTATTTTATCGAGCCATGCTTCTAGGGTATGGAGCGTAGTTTACACGAAAGTATTCTCTAAGTAAAAATAATTCTAGGACCGAAGAGAGCCTTAAGGTTTGTCAGTTGAGCGTCCTCTCAGCGTCACTCGGCAGTAGATTTTCCGCAGTCTGTATCTTCTTTTTTAGCCTTCTTTGGTGAAGTGCCATCAAATTTTTACTAGGGACTTCAGAAAGATGGCCAAAAAAAGGCCCTAGAGACTAAAAGATCCCTCACCCTGCCCGTAAAACAGTCCATCATGAATGGGAGAAAAATATTTGATGGCGTAGCATGCACATGGCTCTCATATTAACCGCCATGAAGATGCGAGGAAGAAGTTGAAGAAAGACCTCGAGCACAATGCATCAACGGCAACGTATTTTATGACTTTGGGCTCAGTTTACCTTTCTATCAACTTTTGTGTCCCTATGATACTAATACCCTCTACGTAAATATTCGAGTCACCAATGAATAGGTGTACTTACACATAGATAGCTCTCTTATGAATGTTACGCGGGAATACTTGAGCACCAAGAAAGGACATCAAAAATAGGAGCGACAAGAAAAAAAAGAAATGAGAAGTCATAAGAAAGAGTGACTCTCACTAAAGAATAATTTTCCTTTGACTCCAATATTTTCTCACGAAACTGTAGCTCCAAGAATTTTAACTCAAGTGACGCAGATTGTCTCTCTCTTGAGTAAATGTTTCCATCCAGGTTATCGTTTTAGTCGCAAGAACCTTAAGTTACCCCACGTTAAATCGTTTGCGTATAGGTTTAGTTTACTCTCTGTATGTAAATTAATATCGGTAAATAATTTGAAACAATTGTTATTTAAAATTAGATAGAACGCATGAGGGGTAACGCCCAAGAGTGATTTAGAAGATAAAACTGTGAAAAAGATAAAAAAATGTAGTGAGACACGTGTCCTGTTTGTTGAATCACATAGTCGGCTCAGTCAGCATTCTTTTTTCCTCATCCACTTTCTTTATGGCTAATAATGTAAGACGGATCCATTTTCCGGGATCGGGATGAGATAATTGCAAGACTGATTGTATCGTGAACGATGAAATTTCTGAACAAGTGAACGATTTTGTTGTCCTTAGAGGTTTGGAAAAGAAGTTGAAAGGCCTAGAAAAATGTCATATGAAAAATCGTAGTAAGTATGGGAAGCATATGAAGGAATGAGTTTTGCTTTCTTATGCCTGTTGCTTACGGTAAAATTTTCCGTAAAACAGTTTTATACAAATTTTTATTGAAAGTTTTATGAATTGTACGTAACAAGTATTTGCTTGCTCACGGTAAAACTTTTCATAAAACCGCAATGTCCTGCCATCTATGAGACGCTTTGCGAACACGTGAAGTGATAAATGCACTCTCTTTTGGATGTCTGTTAGGTTAAAAACTATATGTATTGTTTATTTACTTACTTTCTGATCACACTCAACGGTGCTAAGGCTCTAACGCATTCTTCTAACTAGAAGGATACTGCCTCAACGTTCCATGAATTTCCAGCTGTGTTTGTTTACGTTTTCCTTGTTTGGCTTCCCATGGATACGAGATTATTATCAACGCGATGAGCGGAGCGTCTCATTGGTTGTTGCATAAAACGGTTTTGTGGAAATAGAACCTGTCCTATTCCGTAAAACGTTTTATAAAACTAGGTTTTATAAAACGATTTTATCGTTAGCAAGCTCATTTTTATAAAATTAGTCGATTTTATAAAACGTTTTACCGAAATTTTTACCGAGAGCAACAGGCATAAGGAAGCGAACATTGCAGTGAACAAAAGGATACAAAAAGGCCTCTGATATAGGTATATGGGGATATATATTAGTACTAGCTGAAGGTACCCGTTGAAATTCAACGGGTAAGAAAAACATTGAACTTATTTTTAAGAAAACCACGAAGCCTGAAGAATACTGTCAGCGTGATCATTTGAGGTGTTCGTATCCTATATTGTATGTAGTGTGCGTTGTAGTAGACACGCTGACTGTTTTCCAGGTGCACGGAGAGTTGAGTGACTGTTTGTCCTCTTCCATGCACGGGAAACCCAAAAATGGGCCTCGCAGGTTTATCACTACTCAAATAGCACCCAGGTTGATAGATGATCACCTCGTCCCTCTGTTTTTCTTGAGCCGTCTTTTGAGTGATTAACAGCTTGATCGCTTCCCTTGTGTACATAAATATATTTGCATTCAATGACTGAATTGAGTTGCGCAATTCAACGTTGATATGTGCGTTGAGTCTCTTAATCAGGATAGGAGAGTAGATTATAATCCAGCGGTTGACACCGTCAAAATGAGCATTTTCAGCAGCAGCCATGTTTATTTGTCCTATGAATCCTTCGTTACCCGGACTGCGCCTTCGGCATAAAAATGGTAGCCATAATTATTGGTTTCGGTTGCGAAATAAAAAATCCATGGTGATTCTTAGTGCACTTGCCGATTTTCATGCACGAATGTTGTTCATTGCGCAGAATTTCCGTACTTCTTTCGGGTAAGAAGCATGTTGTGACGTCATTATAATTTCCACCATCTTAATACAGATAGAAGTTTCGAAACAGATGGCTCAATATTTGAACCAAATTTATAGCTTGTTACCCGTCCGTAGGTTGGGCTAGGAAAAATTTGTGCGGTTCTTAGCGTAACCCCTGAAACACCACGGGGAGATGATCATGAGATCGCTGGTAGGCATGTCTTTGAGCATCCAAGTCTAATCTTTGTCGTTTTTCTTGCAAGGGCTCATTTTCTCGCAAAGGACACATTGCTCTTGCTCTAGAAGGTTTATTCGAAAGTTCACTCTTTTTTTTCTTTTAGGCATGTTGATGGATATATTTTTAAGTCCAAGGAAGGGAAACAGTTGCGAGTGAGAGTCTTGAAAAGGCAAGGCGATGATTGAGTGAATGTTAGTTTATTTCACTTTTACACTTTTAAACATATTTAAATAACTCGTAAAGTTTATGAAGTGGGAATCGGTTTAAGAAACTGTTCGCAATCGTAATAAAATTCAACGGGTGCGAAAAAAAATGAATGTATTTTATAAGAAAAACCACAAAGCCTGAAGAATACTGTCAGCGTAGTCAATTGAGGAGTTCTTCACCTAGTATGATACTCGTTGACGTTCCTTCGTTTGTTCGTATGATGTGGAAATTATTCTAAAAAACAATTCGCAATCGAAATGCGTGGCAGACGGTTCCACTACGTGTAATACAACTGAGTATTAAACGATAATAAACAACGCCGTGTTTGTTGTAGCAACAGAGGCATTATTACCATTACTTTTCGCTGCACCTAAATATTCTTGCACGTTTAATTCCTTTATGTGTCCCGTTTACTACGTAAGTGCTCTCTCATATACGTGCAGTGCCCCTATGAGAGCTACTTTGAGAATAGACATTGAAGAGTGTACTTGTTGTTAATATGTATTGAATATATCGATTACCCCCCGAAACAATCTATCATGGGGCCATAGGGGACTCTGGGCTCTTCTTATACAAATTTTCTTTCTACGTGCTATCATGGGCCGGCAGGAAAACTTAAATGCCAGATGCGTGAATATCCTTTGAAATTCAAATCTCTGGTTGTCAAGGAAATATGCTATTGTTGATTTCAGAGAAAAATGTGAGATTTTTCAGCAATAAACATGATTTTCAGACAATTACGAAGCGTAAAAGAAAATCGATTGAAAGAATTAGAAACTTCATATATTCAGCCATCCATTTAAAAAAATCCAGCCCTCTATCTTGAGTAAAAGTAATTTAAAAAAGCCAAAAATGAAACCACTGCACCGAACTGCTTAGCATGGACCACCAGGGACCACCAGGGGGGGCCTTTGGGGGCCCTGAGGGATTTTTAATATAGCCTATGTTCAACCCAAATACATTTTTTCTCTACATACAAAATTTCAGCTCAATCGGTTCAGTAGTGTTTGCGTGATTGAGCAACAGACAGACAGACAGACACCATTCAATTTTTATATATTAGTATGATATGATATAGGTATATGGGGAAATCCGCTTAACTTGAGCTCTTACAATAATTTATTTTAGTTTTTTTATTTTAGAGGCACATCTCTGAAACTTTTTCCTTCCTTGAATACTTTTGTCTAAGGTAGATTAACATGTGTGTAACTGAGTTTTGGAAATTGCTGAAATATATATATAGAGAAATTTGTAAAAAATATAAAACAATTTTAAAAGATTCATTTAAAATACATTTTAATTGAAACAAATTTATATTTTAACATAAATAAATAGTATATTGAGTATAGTAGACCGAATAATTATATTTTAGTCATGCTATGATTAGTTTTAACATTAATATACAGAAAATTGGATCTATTTACATCAGCAACCATAATATGTCAGACAATTATGTATTAGGATGTATGTCCTGTAACAAAATAATATAATGTCTTGTACCATAATAATATAATATATCTTGTAAAATAAACATATGACGCTTATATATAAAATTAATTTATATTACTTATGAATTGAAATAATTCGAAATGCATAAATGCACCGTTTAACACAAAATTTTTTTGTAGAACGTATAATAATTTGTTTTCATTTCTTATCCACCTTGCGCGCTTATTCATACTTTTTTCTCAGATTAGCTTTGGATATAATTTTTTTGGTACTTCGCTTTTTGTCTCCCATCACTTTTCGCTGTTTTTAATAGTATAATAATACCTGAAACTATTTATTATTACAGAAAAAATCAAATCATTCAATGAAATGCTGAAAACGTTATAGTGAAATTATTTATTTTTTCCCAGTAACAATGTTAAAATTGACAAATTTGGTTATTTTTCTGGCATAATGTATCATAATTCAGTTACTTAGCAACGAAAAACTTTGTAAATTGTTGTACGCTTATAAAATTATATAATTTTAAATTACATATGGTCTCAGCTTGAAATTTATGGATTAGTAAAAAAAATCAGAGTAACATAGGTAACTCAAGTTAGGCGGATTTCCCCGTATATGTTAGATAATTGAACGGCGTGAGAGGAAGGGGAAGACTGAATAATTCATGGTTGAATGTGGTAGAAGAGAATCTTAAGAGGATTCTTAAGAGTGCGAGAGCGTGTGTGATTACATGACTGAAACAGTCATAAGTGGGGTATGCAAAGATAGGGCAAAAAAGACTAAGCTAAGAAGACAACTACCCAGATATAATCTCCATAGTAACGTCTTTGACTGTGATTGAAAGGGAATGGCGTGATTTGTATATTCGTATCTGCAATCACCTTCCATCGTAAAGCTTTAGACTACATCGATGACTTTAGCATGTCTATGAAAATATACTGATTTCGTGTTTTCATTTAATTCACTGATGCTGTGCACACTACATTAAGGTCACAACATGCGTGAGATGCCAAATATTTACTTTCATAACATCAATTTACATTTTTGTTGCCTACAGGGTAAATTAAATCTACGCGAACAGTATTGAATAAATGGACGATTCGATATGAATGTCGATTGGAAATTCATATCGAATTTATATCAATTGATCGATAAATCAAATGAAAAATTACAATTTTGTACTCTTTGATCTTTAATTAAAGTTGAGATTAATTTCAAATGCATTATTGCAGTAAGAAGGATAAGCAACTAAACACAATTTATTTTTATGCTCATAAATTCGACTAAACACATATAAATAGCTAAGTAAACGATATAAAATCACCATTTCTCTGCGTAAAAGCCTAAATTATTGTAACTCAGGTATCGTAGCTGAGCCGAACTCATTGCATTTCACCAAAATAAAACGATTGGTCGAACCAACGAGTGAAAAATAGTTTATTTTTACCTTTCCCAAGTTACAAATATCCAAGGAAATTCTTCAGCTTCAATTCCATGACCCTGCGGATATTCTTTAAGATTTTTTCCGCGAAGGAGAGCATTACTCTCAACGGGCTGGCTCTTTTCTCAAAACCTTAAGCTCTCCTACCGAAGTGGGTGCACAATAAAGCGGGCACACACTGATCCTTCCGCCCACAACCTCCGACTGGCCCATTTTTCCATCACCTTCTTCCACATGTGCCACTTTCCCAGAATGCATCTCGCGATTGAACGAAAACTATTAAAAAAATATCCATCATAAATCAACAGGAAAACCTTGAGAATCAATACCATTGCGGTTGGACCCGTACAGACCGAAACAGGATACTGTTGGGTGAGCGTGGAAATGATTTCAGCTACTTTTTTGTAATGTTACCCTCGGGGCAACTGGGAAAGGACTGCTTCATGAAGTAAGCAGACAAACAAGGGAAGCAGCAGATGAACAACACAAGCCGACACAATTCCCTCACTGCTACTCTGACCACTCGAAATTCAAGAATATGTAATCGAATATTTGGTACTTATTCGGAATATGTAGTCTAACATTACCCTTTTGAGGCGCTTTAGAATAATAGTTATTAACCAATTGAGAATTTAAACATATTTTAGAAACACGAATTATGAGTATAAATTTTAAATTCAATGAACATACGTACAACATTCATAAAATACAGAAATCACCATTGTTTCTTGAAAAAATATACTGGATAAAACTTTCTAATGCTTTTCAACCTCACTTCAAATGAATCCTCATTTCTGTGCCGGCGGCACTACAAAAGTCGCGGTTTCCAAAGTATTTTAATATATTTATCCATCCATTCAATGGGTAGTTTTCAAATTTATGCAAATTTTTGAAGAGAAACGTAAGCTAATATAATAGGTACTGGAAGTTTTTTATAATTCTGTTCAAATGCAATAAGTGCATCAAAGTAAAGTACATAAAAAAATTCTACTATTAAGTGAAAATAGTCCATTGTGGTAATATGCTGACGAATGCATGACCTCCCACCTCATCCCTCTGGATTTTAACCATATACATATATTTTATCTTCTGGATAGCACCCGGTATCCACGTGCGTGGGAGACAAAAATTGATGGCGGCTGCCATCGTAAATTGACATTTAAGATAATTTCAAATGGGCACTTTTTCAACCATAAATGCAGCAAATTTCAGTTTAGATGCGCGGATGTTTCATGAGCAGTTTAATAAATGGAAAAACGGTGCATTTTTTTACACAGAATTGCCAGCAATTTTTTCTTTTTCATATCCAATTTAAAAACGCCGAAAACCCAGAGTATAACCTAGCCTACTTTTAAAGAAATAACTCCGCTCAGTCTCAGCCCTGATGACGATGAGAGATTCACTCGTCGAAAAGTTGGCCTTTAAAAGCCTTACCCGGTGACAAACCCGAGAAGATTTTACTAATATTATTCGCCGGGAAAGCCTAAGATCTTTTATCACTCCGCTAAATGTTATGAGTATCTATCAAGCAGGTTGAATTTGACCAAGTATACAATTCTACACGAGATATGAGCTTTTATAGGCTATTTTACTATTAGGTAGTCCAGATTATTTATTTAAGTTCGCATTTAGGTGAAAAGGATAATGACTAATTTTGATCAATGCAAAGGAACGCTACCTTATCTCGCTATTGGGAAACCGTCTACGAATATACAATTTTCAATGGATCGCAAGAACTGAAATCATGATCATCATTTTAATCTGTAAGGGCTTCCACTCATGCACTGTAATTTTCTTTAATTGAATTTAAAATTTTCAATGAATCGGAAGAACTCTAATCATGATGAACATTGTAATACGTGAGTGCTTTCTATCGTATCTTATCTCTTCATCCGCTCAACTTAAGCTCTTTTTATATCGAGAATGTAGTTTTCAAATTGTAATGAGTTTTTATACGTTTTATGGACATCTACGACAAATATGTCAAATTTCATGGAGATTGGAAATGATCGGCTGCCATGATCTGGATCATTAGCTTTGAAGTGACTCCACAAGGGTAGCAATTACCTGAAGAGTGCTAACATAACAAGGGCTGGTGGAAGAGACTGTCGAAATTTCACAAAACCGCTGAAGAAACGCCTCCGGCGCTGCCAACGGTAGAAGACCTGTCCGTCGCTGTATGAAGGAGATGAGAAAAACTTAATTTACAAATAGCAATCACGAAATAATATTTGCCACTGTTTTGCGCAAGAGAGAGACAGGGGTAGAATTAGCAATGAAAATCTTCCAAGAAGACGAAGGAATGTCATTTAATTATTTCAACAGTGTAATTTTAATGATCTCGTGAATTCGGCCCTGTCCACGCGCTTTGAGCGTATTGTACCCCTTAAAAGCCGCCACACACCAAATGCTATGCTAATGCCTGTTGCTCACGGTAAAATTTTCCATAAAACAGTTTTATAAAAATTTTTATTGAAAGTTTTATGAATCGTACGTAAAACGTACTAGCTTGCTCACGGTAAAACTCAAGAACCTTATAAGAGGAAAATCGAAGCAGTACTAATATGAACCGCTATGCCGTAAATGGCGCTAGCATCGGGTATACCTTGAGGTTTTTCCTTTCTCCATTCTCTAACACTCGTTGCGGGGCGAGTTTCAGTGGAAGGAGGGAAGACACTGTGTAGGAGAGGTGTGTATATGCTAGAGAAGCAACTGCTCGATCGCTGCGCCATGTACAGTGGATAAGAGGAAACGGCATTATTTCAAAAGATGGCGGAGAGGAAAAATCGCACTTCTCAGGTTTGAAAGTTTCCCATTTCTAAAGTAGTTGATTCATTGTTGTGTTAAAAGTGTTAAACAAATTTGAAAAGTTTGCATAATAAGTGAGGTGAATTTGGTTCCGATATCTCTGTTTAAAGTGGGTGAAAATCGCGAAAAAATGTGCGAGACGAAAGCTCACCTTCGCGATGAGCGGAACATCTCATTGGTTGTTGCATAAAACGGTTTTATGGAAATAGAACCTGTCCTATTCCGTAAAACGTTTTATAAAACTCGGTTTTATAAAACGGTTTTATCGTTAGCAAGCTCATTTTTATAAAATTAGTCGGTTTTATAAAACGTTTTACCGAAAATTTTACCGTGAGCAACAGGCATAAGCGTGAGAACTGTTCTCGCAACGGACGTCCGCTATGTGCGCGCACATACCAGAAACTAACCATGCCGTGCTGTGTAGCAAGATGGCGGACAGCGTAAAACGCACTTATCAGGTTTGACACTTGACTATTCAGTTAATATTGACGTCATTGCAATGATGAATAATTTTATACAATGCGCATAGTGTGCAGAACTAAGTTACGTAATTTAGTTTAAATTGCTCTGTTGTAAGTAGGTTAAAAATGTTATTGAGCTGGCGGGACGAAAGCGCTCATTAACCACAATAGATACTGCGTATGCGCCATGAAAGCTAATCGAAGAGGAAATTGCCGGCCAAGCGATCCCTTGCGACATAGCGCTCGGGAAGTTCACATCGGTTCGCATAGCTCGCATTTGGTGTGAACGGACAGCGGGAAATCGCTTTACGGGATCTTAAAACACGTGGCGAAAGCTGATAGCGCGCTTAGCATAGCATTCGGTGTGTGGCGGCCTTAATGGAGCGAGCCACACTTTGCCCCCCCCCCCCCTCCTACCCCTTTTGTCACGCATATCGACCCCTGGAGGAGAAAGAGGAAAAATGAGGAGATTGAGAGAATGGGAGAGGTCAGAGTGTGTAGGGGACGCTTGGGAATGAAGGAGTGGGTTGTGGGAAGGGCGGGGGAATGCGTGCTTAAGAAAAGAGGGGAAGGGGCGAGGAACGCGGACATGCAGTCCATACGTCTGAGCGACAAAGACAAGAGAAGGAGGAATTATGACAAATTATATTTTTTTCAACGAAGTTGCCCGGGGAGAGACAATCGCGCTATGAACTTTGACCTTCAGCACTAGAGAGGCGGTGCGCGAGGATGAATTCGGTGCCTCGAACGAGGACAGCCAGGAATAAATCCTGGGTGGACCTCAATTCGAGTGAGCAATTCCACCTTGATGGAATATCAATGAAATGAGGACATTTGGATTCAACAAAAAAACACAAACTGCTGAAGCAGACATCTAATAATGTTTATAGCAGAAATTCGTAAACAAAGGTAAAATATTGTAATTATTTTTTTTCATAATAGGTTTATTGATTGTTAAATTAAATTATTTCTCAATTGCCATTGTTTCGCATTTATATGCATGCTTCTTCAGGGCTCAGTGAGAGTGCTTTCTGATTTTATTTTATAATAACAACTTCGTTGCTATTTATTGTTAAGTATATAAATAGAGATCAAGAAGAAGAATCACCTAGTAAAATATTTTAAGAGTATACGTGGACAATCACTCAAATCAATGGTCATTAATTATAATATATAAAAATAGTTATATACATCTTTTTTTAAGACCAAGTCCGCAATGCTTGATTCCCCATGCTGATTCGTATGGAATCAGTTTACCTGACGGGTATTCATTTTGGAATGGCCATTCATGTCGGTAAAAAAATTTCTTTATAATTATAATTGTTACGGCAGGATTACTGACCAGATGATTCAACGTTTGTAGCCTTGAAAAACCCTTGTAAAATTTCTCTTACATGTTTCATAGTAAATTTATTTTTAATTATGAATAAATACAGTTTAGATATGAACATAAATGAATTACATTTAAGAAAAGATTTCTGGCCAATTTAGGTGTCCATTTTGCAACAGTTGGCCGAAGGAAAACTTACAATTTTGGTGTGACAATTTATTAATAAAGAAATGCATAAAGGAGTCAAATAGATGAATATCTCATACCATGAATTGAAATAAGCTCTGCACAAGACACCCAAACATGGATCAGAATGAATTTTATACCTTTTATAAATTATAAGAGGAGAACCTTAGCACTGGCACATTTCTTACTGTATCCAGCATTATAATATTGATTGCCTAAAAAATATTTTTATGCGATATTGCTTCTCTAATTAGAAAAGATTTCTCTTCATCAAAGGCTCACTTCATATCACTTTTTGAATAAATCAACATTTATTTTGCCATTGTTTGTGAAAGGCGTTAAATATTTTTTGCAAATCAGGATTCAGTATCAAACCATAAAAAGCTTATAATGTCAGAATGGCCATAACAAGCATAATTAATGCTTATGTTTTCATTAATACTAGACGCATATAACGCCTTAACATGAGAAGTACCGGAGGGGATATAATGACCCCTTTCCATTATTGACAATCGATTAATTCTCAACTATTCGTCTCTTGTAAATTTATTGATTTTTAACTTTAAGTAGGAAAGTAAAATGTCAAAATATGTACACTTATATCAATTATAGTTCATGACGATCATTAACTTCTGCAAATCAATACCAGGGGGAAATATTGACCCCCAGCCTATTCTGGTCTGATTTTATTGGAGTTCTGTCATAGTAGAATGCCGTTCAATATTCTTTTTCTAACATATTTTTATTTATATTAGGAATTTTCGATAAACAGAGACAATAGCTTACAATCACTCGAAATGCGAAAGTGTTATGCTCGTGCGCAAAGTTATGATATCATCAAATAATAACGCTAGCTAGCGCAGTTATTATTCAAATTCAATGGATACGCGGAGTTTTTACTTTAATTTGGATAAATATTTACTAGTATTAATTGATTTCTTTAGGAATTTACTTTTGAGGTTGGGGAAACCTTATACTTAATAATGTTTAGTGTTGGAACTCTGCATTACTTTTGATCAATGATCGATTTAAATAGCCCTCAGTCATTTTCATAGTCACTTAATTTTTATACAATTTAGATCCTTAAAATCGACCTCAAGAATAAAAAAGGTGAGTGATTATTACAATGTAGGCCATGATCCACAGTTATATTTTTATTTCTATCCATTTAATAATCAAGGGACCGTGAATTCTCGAACTTTTTTCGCTGCAATGCTTGACCAAACGCAAGATCTTTCACAGCCGGCGTTTGGAAGAGCGTGAAGTGCTTACGTCTCGAAAACAATCTCCGTTGAGATGTCACTGAGAACGACTCGTAGAGGCACCTAGCATAATTCATTATTCGGATTTGGATAAAGATTTCAGCCTGATTTCAATGGCTCTTTTTATATATACAACGCTCACAAGCCCTTGTTTGTTGTGTTCGGCGTTGGTGTTGTTGGCTTTGGTGACGAGTTGGGTGTCATCAAAGGGGATGATATTATCTTCGGACAGGCTGTGTTCAGCCAGGGCAGATTTTTCTGGGTGGATCAGCCTAATGCATATCCTGCATTCTTTAACATAGGAAAAAAGGAGAGCGTATATGAAGCAATTTACATCTACAAAATACCCTCAAAGTCACCTCAAGGGTGTGTGGCAGGGGGTGAGTAGTCACCAACATATACCCTAAAGTTAGTGTAACTACGACAATTAATTTTAGTTTATTACGGTACAAATTATCAATGAGCTGCTCCTTATATCCATTGTTTCTCGCAATTGATTTTATCATGGCCAATTATTGATGATATTGCATGCATGACTATAAGACAAGTGAATGTGGTTTGCAAGGAAAGGGCATTATGGAGGAAACTATAAAAAGGGAGCCAGTTTTCTAACTAAACTAACTAAATTCTTTGACTTTACTTACCCCGGAAAGGTAATGGCGTGATGAGTATATGTGTATTTCTTAGGGGTCTAATTTACCCCTGTTGGCAATAATAGGTATGCCTCGGTATTTCTAATATTCAACAAATTAACGTATCAACATGGAATAAATAGGGTCCCCGTGTTCAAATATAATTATCAAAAACTCAAAAGGGTTATTTTTTGTAATCACCGTTTCCTAGTTTTATTGCGGTTAATGAATCCAGTCCAGTATCATTGAAAAAAATCCCGATAAAGAAATCCTACAATGAAATAGACCATGCCAAGGAAGAATTAAGGCTCACACAAAATTAATATGAAACAATACCTACGTCGAACTTCCGGTTCGAGGTACCTATTTATATCTTGCAATGAATAGAAGAGCTCTACCGTATCTATTTAAATCTAATGTGGTTAGAAGTTTACCATAGGAAAAGGCCCTATGGGTAAGGAGAATGTTACTCCAGAGGAGGAGGAACAAATTATCAGACGAGAGAAAGAACAAGCACTTCGGTAGCTTCGATTTGTTATGATTGGTAGGAAGAATTAATCCAATCTGGAGTGGATTGCGTCCCTTTCTTCTAAGCAAAATTTCAAAACATTCATTCTCATCGCAGTGTTCCACGTTAGTTTGGTTGATTCAACAGAAGAGGATCTATTGCAGCTATCAAGGTTATAATGCTTCAAAACTTTGGCTTCCAACGAGGGCATTAAAACTTCAGCGACACAATCCAATTCCTACCATACACGTACCTTCACAAACACGTAATAAACTTATAAAACTCGAAATTTATGGAGTATTAAACTTTTTCTAACAATTAGAAAAAGGAGCGAAAGTTAATTCTATGATCACTCCCAATAAGTTTGATTATGACCGCCCTTCTGCGTCATTTAGGTAGTGCTGTCACTTCACCACGAACTCTCGGCTAATTTTACAGCCTAAACTTCAATAGCAATCTAAGATTAGACGAGGATGCAAAATAAATAACAGCCATTATTTTCTAAAACTACTTTAACACATTTTACCTACAATAGTTCTTCATCACTGACACGTATTACACGCATACATAGTTTTTTTTTCTGGCATGAAAGCATTGCTGATATGCATTAAAAACTGATCAAATAAAATAAGCGTTCTCCATGAATCATGTGATCTATAACCGGAACAACAGTGTTTTACGTTTTCTCAACCATCTAAATAAAAAATGATTCTCCATTTTCGGGTCTCCACCGCGTAGGCTGCTTTTTTCAGAAAAGAGTTTCGCCTGCGTATTCCAACGGGGCGTCGAAGAGTCCGAAAATGGAGGAGCGTACTTCTGAACGCCGCGGAAACCTACGATGGAATATCATCTAATAAAATCACGGAGAAACAATATTAGAAAACAATAATCACAAACAAATACGTTTTGTTGTGATTGGATCATTATTACACTAGAATATTTTATTTGAAAAAAATTTATTCGTCGAAAAGTTCTATTTGGTGCATCAAAGATGGAAGAAAACTCATAGTAATGATTTGGGTGGAGTAAAAAAAAATATGACATATCAAAGTGGTTGCGCCAACTATAGTTTAACTACAAAAATACCGTCGCGTATGTCTTTAGAAGAAAAGCCATATGTTGGATGAAATGTTAAATGTCATACATTTTTACGGTACTAGATTTTTTTCTTTTCTATCACACATTTTCTCTACACTTCATACTCACCAAATTCATTTTCA
Source organism: Pyrrhosoma nymphula (assembly GCA_963573305.1). Taxonomy (NCBI): domain Eukaryota; kingdom Metazoa; phylum Arthropoda; class Insecta; order Odonata; family Coenagrionidae; genus Pyrrhosoma; species Pyrrhosoma nymphula. The sequence goes on along the minus strand of OY754327.1, from coordinate 203,145,395 downwards.
GCATTACAATTCTTCCAAGCGAAATAAAATAAATACTCTCATCAGAATAATTGATATGAAATAGCCAGTTTCGTCTTCCACTGCTTAGAGACCAAATTGATAGCGGGTGAACATAAATCTACACGTGAAAATACTTTGCAAGACGTTGAAATGGCGTAGTGTATGACATTAAATTGAGTCGCTAAATTTAAGTAATGCATCTCTCAGTTGGCACTTCATTACCCTTTATTAATTTCTGTCTAGTCATCACAACCTTTTTCTCATTCTGCACCAGGTTCTTTCTTCCTTTTCTGAATCCGGAACCTGAATGGCATGTAATACGGAATCCAAAACGTTTATACTGCAACGTCGGAGCGGGATGAGCATAACCTTCTCTCGACTGATACATTACGCCTTGCATTACGCCTCCGAGTGCATTCAGTGTGGTTCCACACAACGGAAGGAGATGGGAAGATGGTGGTACACAGAGAGACGAATCCATCCATCAGCCGAATGGCACTTCTGCGTAATGGATTGATTTGGAGGGTATTACAGCGGAGGAGTTAACAGGGGAAGGGAGAGAGTATGAGGAAGTGGAGGGGTGAATGTCCGAGATTAAACGGGAGAGGAACAGAATGCATGTCGGCTGGAAGACAATGAGATGAATTGAGAGAGAGAGGAAAGAGATGCTAAAGGTAATGTTGCGAGATAAACGAAGGAAAGAGATCGTTGGTAGCAAGAACAGGAGGAGGGGATGAATTAATTCGCGTCATGAGCGCAAATGGATAGGAAAATAGAAAGTCCTCTTGAGGCTGAGGCCACTGAGAGGTTAGCAAAAAAAAACGTCTCGTCCATTGAGCTAGACGTTAAAAAGGGTGAGGTAAATGACGATCTGCGACTGCCAAAACATAAACCTTCATAAGATAAGACTAGTGGAGTAAGTAAAAAGTAAGATTAAGCTCAAAAGGAACGAGTTCACAGAATGTTTATTTTATTTTATTCTATTCTTTTCTGCCGGATTACTGGGGTTCTTTATTTGGCTTCCCTATTTTGTTCATTAGGAAATAATCTAGAGAAATACAATATTTTGCTAATAATTAATTCTTTCCGACCATAAACTCTCTGTAAAACCTCCTTCAACTTATTCTATGCCGCATGATCGTCAGCTCACTCAAAGCATTGCTGTGGATGCTTGGCTTTTAATACTCGGTAGATAAAGAAATTAGCAAATCTCTAAATAAACCAGAGTTGCACCCCAGATCAATTTTGTTTCGTCGGGTATAATTCCGGATTCTCTGTCCAGATACACGTCAACTTACCCAACGAATCCCAGGGCGATTGGTCGGTTGAATGATTACGAGTAAGTAGAAGACCGCAAAATAAATGACCAACCCTTAAATATAGACATTTTATCTATGAAAAACACGTATTTGAAAAAATCAACATTAATTTCACCGACTGAATTTATTGGGAAAAGACACGGGCGATGACTAAGGGTGCCTGGAATGTCGGAGAGAATGCAATAAGAACGTAAGATTATCGCTGATAGTCCCCCGCCTTCATGTGAGCCCGGAGAAAGGAGTCAAGGAAGGGTCAATACAGTGCGAGCAGAAATAAATGGGAGTGGAGGAGGGAAAAAAAAACGAAGGGAAGGGGAAAGGAGGAGGAGAATGGGGTGGGAGGTGAGGGGAGGGAGGAGAAGCAGGAGAGAAAGATGGGGAGGAACAAAAAGAGGTGGAAAGTTTCCTGTTGCGAATAAAAAAGAGATTCACTTTCGCGGAACCCCTAATTGTCCTTCCCATTCTCTCATGTTGCCTCCCACAATCGTCGATGACAGCGGCAACTAATCTTAAATCTCTCCAAAAAGGGTGACTCATCCGCTAAAATAGTGAAACACACATGGTCTCCTAACTCCGCATTTATATCCTTTGATCCCATTCTATCTTCGCTTTTAATTTCTTACCTTCTTTCTATTATTCTTTATTTTTCAAATCTTAACTTCAGTCCTTTAATTTGAAGAAACTTGGCAGTGGCAGGCTTCATTTCATTGAAGTTCATTATATTAGTATTCATGATTGATTAAAATACTAAGCACTTTCTACAAATTTTTATTTGTCCCACGCATTTCACTAATTTACGGCATCGTCAGGTATAGAAAGTTGGTATCATTCGTTAATCGTTGATGTAGTTACGGGGAAGGAGGGGAAAATACAAATATTCGGGCAGGGTTGAGAATGATACGTTGATCAAGGGCTGGTGAGGCGGGAAAGGGATAATTTTATCAGAAAGGAGTGCGGATATAATAATTGTTACAAAGGTTATTGGATTGTCTGATAACTTCTATTTAAATAGTAGTTTGGCAAATGGTTAGGTGGAATTCATATTTCTGTAAATACCGGCATGTTGTTTGATGCGTGTGATAATATTTCTGCCAGTCTGGCTGATGTATAACGTATTGCAGCTATTGCATGTAATTTTTTACAGACCAAAGTTTAGAAATAAATCCCGTATATCTTTGCCGTTGACTTGAAGTTTAGAAAGGGTTAGTGGGAGTGTAAAATGCTGCTTGAAGGGAGATTTGTAGGCGGTTTGAATTTCTATAAGAAATATTACCCGGGAATGAAAGAGAACACCACTGGTATTTCAGTTTTTGCGGAGAAATAATTAATTTGATTATTGACCGTCCCGTACTACTTTTTCTAATTAATTTCAGAATACCTACACGACCTACTCGTACACATTAAATGGTCCATTACGCCTATTTCTATCACCAAGCGCTCAATTTTATTCCATATCTCCTTGCAACTGAATACCCTTACCAACGGCATTTCTTATTTCTCACTTTCATGCATATCAGCCAAGCTTTATCCCATCTCCTTAAAAAAAATTAACTCGAACTCTAGCCCCCTTTCCACGCTGGGCGATATTACGTAGACCTGTTTTTGTTGATGCTTATGGATATATCTTATTTTGTGCACTTCATAGTACTGCTTAAATATGGCATAACCACTGTGTGTGGACAATTTTGAAATAAATAATATTTGTCTTATCACACTTGAGTCAAATGTGCAACAAAAAAAGTAGAATGAATGGCGATTCATCCGCTAATTACATATATTTTCTCCTTCTTGGTCTAACTTAGGGATTTAAAAACAACTGACTTTCAACTGAGTGCACCTCAGTAACCAGAGGACGCTCTTCTTTGAACTTTTTCTTTTTAAATTGATCCAGATTCAGAATCACTTCTTAAACCTTTCTCCCATCTTCTATAAGCGATTTGAAGTATGCTTTATTGTTTTATTATAGGTGCTAAAAATTGTTTCGTCTTTTAGTAAAAAAAAGTTCAACAATTAGTGTTCAACAGTAAAATCAGACGATAATTACTCATTGTAAATTTTAAAACTAATTTTCCTCTCAATAAAAAGTGACAAGTTTTAAAATTACGCAAAAATTTAGAAAAAAAATAGTTTGCGTTTGGGGAGAGATTTCAGATTATTTGCGCAGTTAAAGGGCTAAAGTGACATTTTGCATGGTCGTTTTTGCCGTGTTTAATCCTCAAAGAAGAGAGAGCCCGTAAAGGTGCAGCAAGATAAGATTCAATCAAAGCATAACATGGCTCTTCAAAATGAACTTAATTATAATTTTTATCAGGCTGTTGTCAACTAGGTTACCAGGCTACGAAAACGTACGCAAACCTTTTTTCAACAAAAGTCTTATTAAAACATATTGTGTGAAGGTCTTCCTTCCAATTAGTCTCGTGTTACGGAACCTATGAGTCTGCATGATATCAGATGACTGAAAACTAGTAAGTGATAATAGCTAACTTTGATATATGCTGATTTCAGAAATGCTCTTAGTTTTATACTATCTGTTTTGTTCAGAATGGTCCCAATTTAACTTCTATGATTTATTGATAACTTTATTATATGTGCCAGTGGATAATTATTGTTCGAGGAATATTTCTCATTACAAGCTAATGAGTCTTAGGTTGGCCCAAGCTAATGAGTTTTAGGTTGGTACAACTGCTACCATTGTTGTGTGACCTTGGAAGTGTTATTCATCCTTCATTCATTTTTTTACAAACATTGTCATTGCGTGAAGTAATGTTAACAAAAATGTGCTTGCAGTTTTTAACATCTTGAAACCATAATTCATATTTTGTGTAGAAACTTGGCGTGGTAGAAAAAAATGGAAGTCATTTTTAGATCCAGCATAAAAAATTGATCCAAGAACTCCTATTTTTTTTAAATCATCAGACAAAAAGTTTCAAAATGCAGGCGTGTTATTATTACCTCTGAATAATAGAGTGGTAGCCACAAGAAAAATATTCTTTAATAAAGAATATTGTCTTAATATCGAATTGCGTCCTCTATTCTTAAATTAAGAATAGCTGTTTTCATGAATTCATGAATTCAGAATGAAAAGATGAGGTAATTCATGAATTAAGAATGGGAGACAATTCATGGGAGATAAGTATTATTTATTCTTACATTAAGAATATTTTCTTGCCATTTTAAGAATTTTATCCTCTTAAATTAAAAATATCGAGGTATAGTAAAATAAGCCCAGCAATTCATCAACCTTGTCAATGTGTAACACATGTTGATTCACACTGTCGATTCTCAGAGTCAACTAGGAACGCGACCCCATAGTTCCACTAATATCTCATACCTACCTACATGCCGTGTATAATTCGCAACTTAAATTCACGCCTCATGAATGTCGTATATACCTGGCCATTCCCAAGCGTCAAAGTAACTGCGAGAACTAATTTTTAAATGTTAATGCCGTGATAGTTTGAGGATACACTCTCGAATCACGATAACAGTTTTTAGACATTAATTAATTGAAACCTACGTTGCCACATAGGATGAATATAAAGTCAATCTTAATGAAAATAAACAAGATTTTTTCCAATTGCCACCCGTTTTACGTGATTACGACAATATTCAAACTTTGAGAATATTTTTAGAGAGAATTTATTGAGAATGCCACTGCATGGCATTAGTTCCGGCTCACTCAGGTAAGACAATCCTCTAAAATCTTGAAACTCGCCTTAGAAGTCACCTGTAAGAATATTTTCCTTTTTATTTAAGTATACTTAATTTTCAGTGTGGGATTGGTGACGAACTTTCCAGTCACAGCCGTGTTCAATTATTTCTTTGCGCAATGACGCAAGTCAGAAAAGATGAAGGCTAACATAACCCGTTAACGCCTTGAGTACCATATATATGGTACGTAATGCAGGGTGAAGCTTCGGCGGCACTAATATGTGCTTAAATTGTAACATTTGCTTCGAAATTCCGTCGATAGGACGATGAGTCCACCCCAATGGGTTTTAGAGTTGCCTGCAAAGAGTAGGAGCGGTAGAAGGAAGGCCGGATGTTTGGTTCCGGAGGTGAAAAGTTGCGATTCGTTTTCACAAACTGACGAATAAAACAAAGTTAGCACGTAAGATGTAGTTATGCTACGTGGGTCTTAAGAGGAAAGGAAAGAATTGAAACAATAGAATCAGCGGAGAACACCTGTTACGGGGCTCCTCAAGCAGTTGGAATATACTTCCTCTCCTGATCCTCACCGTGTCTTCTAGACGACGGTGGCGGCGCGGTGCGGCTAGTCGAATACATAATGCAAGAAGGAGGAAAACTTACGAGGAAAAATTCAGAGCGAGCGAATGAATAATGAATTGATGCGGCAGGAATAATAGGTTGTTGCATCGCTGCTCCCCGCCTATCTGCCTCGCTCTAAATTCGCCAAACCCACAGACACAAACGAGAAGGCGTTACAAAAACAAAAAGGTTTATTCCGTCACCCTATATGTTAGCTCCAACGACAAAAATGGCACATGGGATGCAACTCATAAACTAACCAATAAGCACTCATTCAAGGAACTTGAAACTACACCTGTATTACACTGTTACAGAAAATACTTAGCTATGACCAATAAATTCAGATAAAGCGACCCTGTTACCATTCGCTACCACATAAGTACCGCTCTCTAGCATGCAAAACCATTATTGTAAACCTCATATTAGGGAGGTTCAGCCGCGACTGTGTGAGTCAAAACAAATACCAAATTCCAGATTTTTGATATTTTGTCCAAAAAATCCTGCGTTCACTGATGAAATGCGTTATCTACAGAAAACCAAAAGTAAAGTAGGAAAAATGCAGATATTATTCCACGAATGTATTTTAAATGAGAACTTTTTCCAGCCAAAGGAGCCGGCTGCAGCGCCATTTCCTACGAATTACCGCATTTTGACTTCAATTACGGCATTAATTCTTCAATAACTAGAAAAATAAGTTGGTAGGATGCTTGTATTTTTATTCAATTTTTCTGGAATATTTCCTTCTTGGAGACAGTTTTCCACGGAAATGGCATTTGTATTTTATGGAAAAATACTATTATTCCTCGTGTTTCTCTCATTCCCCCATTGAACACCATGTAATTTCAAGTTCAATTATAGAATAAAATAGCGTGAAAAGGTATTATTTTGTTGTCCATATCAGATAGAGGACAACCTTTTCTACAAGTAGAAAGAATATGAATAAAATGACATTTAAGTCGCTTTATAGTGGAACCACCTTTACCATTAGGTACTTTACACCTCAGTAAAAAAAAAAGGAATTTTTTAGCTAAAAAATTTAAAATTCCTCCACAAAACAAAAACGGATTTCTTAACGAAACAAACGAGAAGACCGTTCAAATATCACAGTGTGACAAACAGACGAAATTTAAGTTTTCCAGCATTCCACGTTATTCAATCAAGTACACGAATGCTATCAACTATTACGGATATTTTAAATTTAAAAAAATCAGCAATCAGCCCTTACATTTCGATTCACGACTTAATATTTTCCTAAGCTGAATATTCTGGCAACAAATACTTACTTCAATAATATAATCATTCTTTGCTCGTATTTTATTTTATATGATATTTCCCTACATTAAAAATCAGAAATAAATTAAGGCTTTTTAATAACTTTGATTAATTCCAAACTCAAAACACTTATTCAACATGTCTGAGGTTCTTATGCTTTTAAAAATACGAATTTGAGAGTCGTTGCCATTCTTAGGTCATTCAATCTCATCCAATCCACGGAAGAGGCCTTACCAACCAATATGTTGCCACAAAGGCAGCTCACTACGAGCTAAGAAAATAATGAAGATGGTCATGTTTAGCCCAGTCAACCGTTTCTGAGGTAAATGAGGCCGCCGATGCAATTTTCCGCTTGGCCACCTCAAAGATAGCGTATCTGTGTGCATATGGGCAGACGGACGCAAACAGTTGGCCCAATAATATTTGGGATTTCGAAAAACATATGGCATCCCAAGTGTACTGACCTCTTCCACATAACCTTTTCTGATCCCGCTGTGGTGAACGTAAAGGAACCCAGCCAGGTCCACAAATACGCAGGGCAAAGGAAAAGGTTCACTCATGTATCAGTTTATTATAAATATTCTTATCCCACTGAAATAAGTGAAAAGGCTCTGTTCCAGAGACTACCAAGTGCAGCCCTTAACAAAATTTAACGAAATAAGCGGCCAAATGTTCCACTGATTTAACATTCGAGAATATACGTCAACCATTTGAAGATCACAGTATATTTTTCCCAATTTCATCCAAAGGTATCAAAACAATTCTAGTACAAGACTTGGAAGGGAGGAAAATATAATATTCCCTTACATCCATGATTATCTTGATCTGAATTACTTTTCTCTATTTGATGTACTTATGGAAATGACGTGTTTGCATTGATAACAGGCCAAGGAGAACTCGTGCTTGAATTCATTGCGAATAGTTTAAAGAACAGCTGTAAAACTTTCCAGATATTAGATACTTATAATTTGTTGCAAAAAGTTTCTTACGTGAAATTAGGGCGTGAAAAAAAATCTATGAACATTGCTCTTTTCGTTTTGAACATTGCATAAATGTTGACCTACACTCATTTCTAGATCAACTCAAATCTTGGGAGAATTGGTAGTACACGTAAAGGCCGAATTGCAAAAAGTTCACAGGCGTTTAAAATCACCAAAATCAAGACAGCCGGTTATTGCTCTCCCGTAAATCGTTCGCAGCTAAGTTATGGAAAAACCACATAGCTTAGTCCAAATCAGTCTCTACAGAGTTTGATCGTAAGAATTAAAATAGGGGACTTATGAGTATGTGCTCCTAGTTTCGCAGTTAGGTGTGGAGAACTTGGGTTGACGAAGACAGCGAGTTCATTCCTCATGCAACGAGTTCAACACCTTAGACAGAGAGATCCTGCCAGACTGTTGGATTTGTGAGAATGACTAAATGGCAATCACCCCTGTAAACGATACATCTGATTAACCGAAGGAGTCAGTCTACGTGATATGGCGCCAAAAACAGACACAATTCTCATTTTTCGCCACGGGATGAACCCCATGACTTGATGGAAAGTAATTTTCTTGAGCGGTTCAGAGTGAACATTTGATATGGATTCTTCAGCGAGCAGCTGATAAGTCTATTTTTTAGGTTCATTTTTACTGGCGAGTTGTATCATCAATTTCATGAAAACGGTTTAGCTTAATTTAGAAGGATGTGCCGTTAACTACGCTAGTACTTTCAGAATTACTTTCAATATGTTAGTACACCCTTCATCGTTCCCACAAAAGAAAAGAAAATTGCAAACGATTTTGTCTCTAGAAATGTTATTTTAAATATGAAAAACCAATGGTAATGCTAGACAATATTTACTAAAGTAGAAAAAATTTGTCAATATCGGTAGCCATTAAGAAAATTGAATGCAATAAGAACAAGACCACAACAAAACAAATGCATAAATTGTAACAAAAACTCAGAGAAATTTTTACCGCATTACCATTAGAAGACGCCTCTCGGACGAAAGTGGATGTACGAGTACGTGCTGTATATTCTCACGAGATTGAGGGGGCGGGCGGTGGCATCGGGCTCGGAGTGGAGTGAGGGGAAGGGTAGTAGAAGGACGATAAAAGGAGAAAGGAGTGAAACAGAGAAGGAAAAAGGAGACGCAGCAAGATGAACCAAGTTTCGCTCCCCTGGGAAGACGACCGCTGGGAGAAGGAGGGAACGAACAGTACGGCGGTCGAATCGACTGCACACACCGCCGACTGCGACCGAATAAAATGAAGTTCTTCGCTCTCCGTTGCGCTCAAACGGGGTTTTGAGATACTCACGGAGAATGAAAAAATGTGAGATTGCCAAGAGGCCGACGATAATTCCGCCGGACGCAATTCACAGGGCTCTTGCGTTCAAAGAAAGTCGAGTGGAGTGTCACTTACTCGCAGAGAAGATTCTACTGACAAAAACCTATTCATTGGTTGATATGTTTCAACAGCACTGGCATAAATACTTGACGAGCCAAGGTTTTCTTTCATAGCTCTCGGTCAGTGACCAATACAAAGAAAAAGAGACCGTAGGTTTAGGTTCAAAGTAAAAACAAAATTTTAACATTTCATGCATGCATTTTTTAAAGCATGGCAAACAAGAAGACAGGCAGGCCAACTAAAAAACTGCGAGCTATAAAGTTTACAAATAAAAAGCATACTAAAAAGATTATGTTAGGAATTCATGTACATGAATACAAGGAATATAAAATTAAAAATCATTCCCATTCTCCTTTGAATATTCATGTGTCACATAGAAAGTAAAGACACAGCTCTAAGACAGAGCTCATCGAGGACCAAGGCTTTATTTTGTCATAATAATTTCATTATCTGAACAAGACGGAAAATGTTACAATTACAAGACGTTAGCAAAGTGTTTTCTTATTTATTTTGGTATTTGTCCGATTGTCAGAGCTCACCTTGCACCAAGGGATGTAAAATCTTCGCATCCAGGGGCAAATTCTTTCCCTAGCCTACCAGGAGTCTCCTTTGCAGACATCCTTGAATGCATATTTATCTTCTAGAAGTGCAAGGGAGATTGGTTAAATGAAACTTTACCATGCCCCTATTCCGTTTTTCCCTGATTTTTACAGGTTCACCACTGCTCAGAAGGTGGTGTTTTGTACCCTAGGCAACTACGCTGGTCTCCCATAAATTTGATAAAGAAAGATTATACTAAATATTTTTTGCAAAAACATTCCCCTGATTAGGTATGTGTAGGAGTCCCAAATAATATAATATAACTGTCCCAGCCTTTCACGGGAAAAGAGCCTTGTAATTCGTTTGTCATGATTGCTATACATGTGTACACATGCTTTTTACCCGCACACACGTTTGCAGGTCATACGCATGTGTCTCCCCGAAGATAACGTCTTTTTTCGTTTTCGCGTGTTCTTCCAAAGGAATTGCACGCCTCCTCTTGGCCATCATCTTCCCCTGGAGCTATTCAGGAACGGAACACCATCATTTCTAACCAATCGACCACCAGCATTTCCCCCTTTCCTACCTATTTTCTCTCCAAAGTCCACCTACGCTTCCCCTCGACTTCTCATCTCCTTCTCCAACCAACCCCTTCTGACCCCTCAAAAAAGCGTGCGGCGGGGTGGAATTACCAGGGCACATGCTTCTCTTTTCCACGATTGACCCTGACCCTTTACTTGGCTCTTTTCCTTCCTCCTGTGGGTCAGGATAGCGGAGGCTGGAGTACTCTGATGGAACAACCGCTCCCCTCACGGCACGATGAGGAAGCTCCCTTCCCCCGTCTCTTCAATTCTTCCTGACGACCATTTTTCCACCTTGCCTCCTCCCGCCTCCACGCTTCTGCCCTCCATCCTATCCTTTCCTGGAATACTGATGGGAGCGTTGGAGCGTTCATCCACCTCCGGACTGAAAGAGAACCGAGAAGAAGGAGAATATGACCTAATTTCGTATACATTTCATGAAAGCACTGATTGCACTACGACTGAGGTGTATCGATAATTGTCTCGCGTTACCGCATCAGTCAATAAATTACGTATAAATTAAGATTTAAGTTAAACATCATTGTTGAGCGAAAATAGGAATTTCTCCATCTTTCTAGTGAACTGCATCAATGGCAACTTAAACTGCTCACTATCTCTTCCCAAATTTGTCAAAACGCTACTAACTTGGTGTCCACACACAATCCATTTCTGGAGGTCAGTTTTTCGTACGGGCGGAAGAAGAAAAAGAATGGGAAAAAAACCTTCTTTGATACTACTCTTTTAACGCCATGCCACATATATAGTCTGTGCCACCATTGTTTACTCTGGCGAGTTTTAACAGGGAGTTCGTGTGTTTTGTTTTTTCATAAGATGAAGCAGTGAATCATTTTAAATTTAAAGGCACCAGAAAATACTCAATTTTGACTTTAATTGCAAAGCTAACAAAAACATACTTACTTTTTATGGGGAGTTTCAGTTGGTACATCACCTTTTCAGTGACTAACAGAGCATTCATTGGCAAATTTTCACTAAGAACAACACACTTTAAAAAAAAAGGCCTGCCACAAGACTTAAAAGTTTGAAGAAAAACCTATGGAATATTAAACACTTCTTGTTTTACGTAGAGAGGTTGACTCAAGAGGTTCGGGGTAGGGGGTTGTGCATTTCCCCCGAATGCCACAACCGAAGCGGCAGGGAGCCTATCCCCCGTTCTCCGTCTCTCTAAAATTCTCATTTCACCCTTGCTCCCATTTCCAGGCCGTAACATTCCATTTCCCTCCCCTCTTCGCCGATTGGTTGGCACCGAGGGCGTCGGGCCGAGAAAGTCCCAGGTCGCTCCCTCCACCGGTCGCAAGAACACTTGATGGTCCACAGGAGGGAAGAGGATGGAAACGCGGGGTGGGTATACATACATATAAGACACAAGCGCTCTCCTCTCTCCCATCCTCCAAATCCATCCATACACCTCTCTCTCAAAAGAATCCACTCCTGCCTTCCAATTCCTCCCGGTCCGTCCCTCCCAGTCCAATTGTCTCTCCGATGGGGATCCCCCTACGCAGGCGACCAAATGTGGAAAAGGTCCGGAGCAAAAACTTATCTCATTTCATCCTCGGAGAAATGTTCTCTCATTACATGAACTATCTCGATACGAACTAAACTTTTTCGGCTCTGTGTCACTGCATCGTTTGTCAAAATGCATACTTGAATGTATATATATATTTCCCATGCTTATTTATTATTGCGCACTTTAAGGTAGTTTGAGCGAGACATTTCCCTAGTCATAATGGAGACAATATTCATATTTTATTTCTTAATTTCAGTGTGTGTAAGAAGTATGGAGTAAATATTGCAATATTTACGACGCAAAAATAGTTATATATGACAAAATTCTCGGTAATTGAATAAATATATTTACATATTTTTCTAACTTGAGTTATTTCTTCTCGCCGTGCGGTGAAGACGCCTTCACAACAGAAGGGTTTTTTGCGATTCTGTGAAAACTACTGCGGTTAATAATCAATTAATTTTTGCACATAGTTGAGAAAACATACAAACTACACGCCGTTAGTTTTTTGAAGAAATCTAGGTGCTAGAAGTTACTATTTTTTTCGATATTCTCTGTCTCGAGCGCAGAGCCGTAATCTATCTCATGTAAAACAGCTTATTGCTCGAAAGTTTGGCAAGGAGTTAATATTATGGTATCATTGTAAATATGAGAGTTTTTATTTGAAATGAGATCATATTTGTCAAATTCTAGGTTGAAGTGATATCTATCTCAAATCTCAAGTGTCTTAAGTATCTAACTAAAGAAAAAGAATTATTTTATTTTAGATTATTCGATTTGGTTTACATGCACTCTAACTCACGGGGACGGATAACAGGTGTTTCAACTTGGGCGGCAAAATGAATTAAGATCAAACTTTATTCTCCAATGACCCTATAGTTTATTGAAGACATAAGAAACGTCACAATTCTGACAGTAAATTACACACATATAAATGAATGGTATTTGCTACGAAGGCTTACAGTATATCACCAAATAAAATTCATTCATGGATTAAAATGATGATGTCGCTATTTAAAAAAAAAAAATTTCTCTCCAATATACTGAATATGTTGAATTAATTAACATAATTGAGTGGGACATTTTTGAAACAACGGCAATGAAACATTAGCTTCTGTTACATAAATGCAATGCTTCGTACATAGAAGCCATCTTTATTTTAAGACTCAACATATTTCTTCTCTCAAAAGTCATTTTTACCTCATTCACCAATGTCTTATGATTAGAGAAAAGGTTTTTTGCATTGTTTTTTGTATTTTTAGCATTAAATATTTGAAATTTAGCATTTTGTAGCATTAATTAATAGTAAATTAGCAAATAAATAGCAAAATGTGGAAAATTGGGATTTATGGGAATGAAATTGTCACAAACAGATGATTCCGGTCAAAATTATGGTGCGCTGTTATGAATTGGTTATTTGCAAGTTTTCATATATGTTGTAAATGGATGTGTTGATAAAATGTGATATCTGAAGAGTAAACAAAAAATACCTGTGCGTGCACAAAGATATATATCCAATCAGCTACGCCTAGATCATTCTATATGTAAACAACATGAATCTTGCAGCTAATACTATAGAAAAAAGATGTTCATAATTATATTTTTATTCCTAGTATTGTTTGCAATATTGAAAATACAACTTCTGTCAATACAAATTAGCGCCTATTTCGCTAAATAGCAATTAATCGCCCTAAAATACTTATTTAGAATTAATTCGCAAAGTAGAAAACCACTTTAAATGCTTCCATTACCACCGAACATACCTAATGAAAAATCATAAAAACATGTTTTTTTAAGAGAATTTAATTTTTTCACATTTTTCGTTAACGCGACAATAACATATCTCTACCTTTCCTTTCACATGATATGTACCCTTTCCTTTCACAATATTTACTATTCTAGCTTAAATCATGAAAAAAATCTGTCGTATTTTCTTTTATTTCATATTTTACATTGATCACATAACTAAGCGCTCTCTGCTTTAACGACACATTCATAAAAGCGATTATCTCCACTTTTCAAGCATCTTGCTTGTCTTTGAAAATAACAAATTAAAAAAAATATTTTGTGCTGTCGTGCAAATGATCATCTATTTATTATTTCACACCCGTACTCAAGAATAGTAACTTGAGTGTGTATGTGCGTACTCCGTGAAAAATGCACCAACGTGAAGAATAAATGTTTGAGAAATGGGTAGTTGCGAGCAACAGAAGGGGAGAGAGGGATATGAAAACTGTGAAAAAATGCCAAGTTTTTTCAATCGTACAATGTGTGTTCCCTGATGTGAAACGGAAAAAGAGTACGTGGTGTCAAACTGCTAAAAGGTTCTCTTCATCACAGAAAGGGAGGAATCAGGCGAGATTCTGTGGAATATGAACATAATAAGAACTTAGAAGTAGCAATTTTCCACGGATAAATATTTTAATTCGACCCGGGTTTCGATGTACAGCATCATCATCAGGTACATAGATTTGGAAATCAAGGTATATATATATATATATATATACAAGAGAAGGTGGGTGAGGGAGGTTAGTAAAGTGGAGGGAGGGAGAGGGGAAGGGGAAACAATTTCAAGGGGGGGAGGGAGTTTTATTTGCACAAGAAGATCGTTAACATTTGAAATTTGAAAAAAAAACATAAGTTCGTTGAGGTGATATCCCGTGGCGCGTCGAGGGGGGGGGGAAGGGGAAAGGGACAAACATTGGAAAAATAGCCACTCTGTCACTGGTTACTGGGGAATTTTGTGGGGTACACAACAGTAGAAGACACTGTGTATAAAACCAAAAGGGTTCTTTGTGGAGTGTCCCACTGTGCGGCGTGTGGTCAGTCTTCGTGATGCCTGGAGCCCGACCAATATGCTCCTATACAAACAGCGGGAAAGGGGGGAGGGGGAGTCAGAGCACAGGGAAATTTTATACACTTAGTTGCAGGATGCACACTCACGCACTAAGGGAAGGGGATTGACAGGAGGGGGAATAGTAAAACTGTACATCGTTCAGGAGGGGGAATTTTTTTTTTCGTTGGATGATTTCTAGCTGCTCCATTGCGTCTAATTTACTTATTCTCTACATCATTTCCATCCACTCTCAACTTATCTGCCCATCCGTCCATCAATCCATCCCACAGTCTCTCTCAGCGCGAAGGATACAGATGGACCATTCAATGAGCCCTGTAGTACTTCGGCGTAAGACCGCTCCTCACACCTTTCAACCGAATAGCCTCTTGAGTTTCCTCCCGATGGGCGGCGCACCTTTCGCGGAAGAGCAATGGAAAGGTTTCCCTAAGAATATTTCTCTGATTCTCTCCCCCTTCCTCAATAACCACGTTCATCTCTCCAACCCAAAGTTCCTCTTGTGTACTGATGTTGGGTTCGGGTAGGGGGAAGAATTGCCGACAGGATAACTTTTCATATGACCTTCCAGTTTCCCACTTTAGCGACTCATTTCAACCTCGCTGCTTCGCAACCTCCCTACTGTCTTTGCTAAATATGCTGTGAGCACGAAGAAAAGGAACCGTACACATATATTTCCTCCACGTGACCACCAGGAGTACATTGAAACTATGCGTGAAACATCAAATCATCTAAGTGAATTACGGTCTATGCTATATGGCAATAATGACGAAGAGCTTATAGCCTGAGCATAATTTATGGCTTTAACAAGTCAATGGGTGCCTTTTCATTCGCATAATAGTGCGCTAATCACTTCGCTAAACACAACACCGCACTTGCCTTCCATTCGTGATTAAGACCCTGCGTACTAGGTAGCGCACTTCAAAACACATCGGGAGCAAAGTTGGTGTGCGATAAACAACAAAAGAACGTCGATTATGGAATCCGTGATTGTTGTCAAGTTTGTAAATTTTCAGTAAAGGCGATAAACATTCACATTGTATACTTATTAAATATTCAGGGAGAAAAAATTAACGTGTTTAAATATTTATTTCGAACGAATTCAACAAATTTAAATAAATATTTCGGCCATGAATATACATATGGATCCTAAACTTACCCCCAGTGGGTGTTGCAAAACATTCCGCATGCACCGAAAAATCAGGACCAAGTAGATTGTAGCGCCGCCACTCTAGAGAAGGTGGTTCTAATAAGGAAAGACCATGATTCAAATGAATATATTGGAAATAAAGGTACCGGAATTGGCCTCCATTTTAAAACCGGCCATTTTTGACACACTTAATCGGAACCATGCTAACTGCAGCGCGACCTATCTTTTGCGGAAAGCTAGGCAACAGTGCTGCCCGTACAGTGGTGCCGAAGATTTATATCCATATGACGTATATTCATGATTTCAGCAGTGACTGATGTTCAACTACAGAGTGCTACCTACCGAGAGGTATCAAAACATTTCGCCAGTGTTTTGTTCCATTCAACGCAGTTCGTGCGCGCTAAAGTGCGCTTACTTCCTTGAACCTTGAATTGAATGCCCCCAGTATTTAATTAGGCAGCACATATCTCTCAACTCATATCTAGTGAACCAATCATTTTCGCAACCGACCTATAATTGTGGCAAAATATACTGAAAGTTAGCGCTTCAACCTATTTTGTTTTTTCACTCCCACCTGACGTTATACATTAGAGAAGCCGTCTTGGTTGCGTTCACGTAATGTTGTGATTATATGAGCAACCTCAATTAGGGCTCTTTCGAACACAAAGAGTCATGAACTCAATTCAGTTCGGTACCATTCCTTTTGAACACGAGTCTAAATGGCCCAACAGCTGACTCAGAAAATTACACCCTCGTGACTTATTTATAGAGGAATATTTCTCTAATTATATTATTTTTCAAAGCTGTTGCAATTGTCCATTGAAATTCTCGTGAGACGTTTATTTGGTTTTACAACCATTGGATCATTCCCTTAACCGTTATATATGAAGAACATACTGAGCACATTTGGGCTGTGATATCCATTTTTTTTAAATATAATCTACAATGGTTAATTTCCATCGGTAAATCCATTTCAATAGAAAATTGCTACAAGTATAGCTCTATATCTCGTTAATATTATACTCTATTATGTACATCTATCTTGAAATTTAATTGACAAAACAAAGGTTGTGACATTTCAGTATCAAAAATGACTTGAGATATGTAACATAGCTATTAATAGTACATGTTTTTATGACTATTGCCTACGGATGTATCTGACATTTATCTTAATTTATACCGATGATGCAATGAAACTAAATGAATTGGCCAACTAAGGTTGTGTGTGAGGTATGCACACTATTACGAGGGAACCTGCAAGTATTGGTTTTATAGGATCACAAACAAGTATTGGTTTTATAGGAATATGTTATTTAGCTGAATATTTCTGCCAGTGATGTGGAAATGCCTTTTTTAAATATTGTATTTTTAATTTCAAAGGACATTCATTTGTATTTATCAATTTTGTTCTTATATTAACGTTGAAAAGTATTCATTTTTGGACATTATTCTACACAATTGCCTTTTACGCTAACACTGTTGTATACAAATTCTATAAAAGTGAATATCTTTATGTCCTTACGTTTAATGGAAAATATGTAAAATATGTACTAAGTATAAAGAAAATTTTGTTTTAATACAAACATCAGCCCATGATAAAAGGCTGAAGCATGGGTTAAGTAATAGTGAGTTTATCGTGTGAAATTCACAATGAAAAACCATTCGCCTGGACTGGGATTCGAACTCAGGCCCCTGCATATCGTGCTGAGTACTCTTGACCATATAAGCTACCCAGCCGTCCTCTACCAATGTGAATGTCTTAGACCACGCGATAGGCTCGTGCATGTTTGGATAAGTACATTAAAACTATCTCCATTTCAAGTGTAAATGATGCAAAACAGTTTTATGCACACAAAAAAACTTTGTTGAAAAATTCCTTATCGTCTGTGAATGTATTACGTTTATCAAATATGTATAATGCGTAGGATATACCGTAAAATGAAAACATACACTTAAATTTACACCTAAATTGGGTAATGTGAATAGTAAAAAACAAGAATGTTGCATTTGTGAAGCCCATTTTCAGTCATCTTACTCTGAGGATATTCCATCGGCCGGAGTGGGCGTGTCGCCAGAAGCGCCGAACTCCCAGCATTTTATCCTCTCGACTCTGGCTAAAAAGGATTCCAGATGAGGGTGGAATGAGGAGAGGGTAAACAGGGCAAGCGGTGAACATGATTAGAGAGGGAGAGGGGATATGGGAGGGGGTGGAGGTAGGAAGAGGGGTAGGGATGTAGAGGGAGGTAGGATGGGAGGGTCAAAGCGAAGCCATGGGGAATCGGATTAGAAAAAACGCCGATTGCAGACGGATTGCTCGAGCGATGGCGTGGGTGGTCAGTTGCGTATGTCTGTCCCAGCCATCAAGCCAGGGCAAAGAGATGAAATGATAGTAAACACACACACAGATTCCCACCGCTTGGTCCCTTCGTCGATCCAATAAGATTGGGAAGGATGACTCACCCCCAAAAAAAGCCCATCCCATCCAAAGGAAGAACCCATCACAACGCTTGGACGTCCCCGACCCTACCTCAGTATCCACGCGCGTATGTTTACCGGGGGAAGGTGCTAGGGAGATGCCAAGAGACCAACAAATAGATAAGGCTTCGCTCAAGAGGAACGGAAATTGATACTTCTTCGAAGCAATCGTTAACAGACCAATTGTACCACGGACAATATGTCTATACTATCTAAACGTTTGACCTGATAGCGTTAGAAGTTACTAAATTACTTTCCCCAACTTTACTTCACTATTGAAGAGGACTGGTAAATATTAATCGTCTGTCCCATCAATGGTCCATTCCTTAAGTAGCATTCAAATCGCACTACATTTAATGGAGAGAATATGGGTGACTATGATAATAACAAAATCTCATAGCAATAAACCCACGCATAAACCAAAGAAAGTAGTTACTTTGAAAATTGGTTATCATCGCTAATGTTTTGCATAGTTTTAATTTTAGTTTAGTTAAAAATCTACATATTATTACATTTAATTGATAAAAGCAATGTCACAAGATTAAAAGGTACACTGAGAGTAATAAGTATCATTATAATATCGTTATGACTCTTCGAAACCTCATAAAATAGGAGTTTCTTGAGAGTTTCATCAAATATTCCAAACTTTTTTTATTTTATAAAATAGTAATTCGGATGCAGTCAGGTGCAACAGAAAATCAAAGATTGATAGAAATGGAAATGTGGTAATTTAGGGAAATGATATCAAATGGATGCAGGAAATTACCAACGAAAAAGCCCTAGAAAAAGTTGGGGAAAAAATAGTTAATACAAACTCTATAAATAACAGAGACTGACTCGTATAAATAATTGTGATTAAAAAAACATTCTAATTTAAACTAGGATTGCCATATTTTAAAATGAAAAAAAACGGGGGGAGTGCCATATTTTACGATGAAAATCCAGGGGGTTATAATCCTAGAAAGTACTAGTCCATTTTCTTTAATTGGCATTTTTGCGCCAGTACGTGTTTTGGTGTTTATAATTAGCATATCGACTTTAAGTTGCTTTCTTGAGGGAGCACGTGGTGTATATTCCAAATGATAGACTGACAACTAGTCATCAACAAGACAACTAGAGTGTTTGAAGCGAGTAATTGAACATTGTTTTTGGAAGCGGAATGATAAAGAAATTTATTTGTAAGTGATTGAATTAAGCAGACGTTCAGGGCATGACAGATATTTCGGCGAACAGCATTAATATTGATGTAATATTTACAATTTTATTGAAGGGTGGTTTAATGTAAACTGAATGCGGTACAAAATTTACAAAAACGTCATATTAAACAACCCCAAGTTTTGAGTTAAGCCTCAACCAATCTTTTATTTTATCATATGTTGGTGTACAAAGATAAGGGGCATTAACTCATTATTGCTTTGATATTTCACGATGAAAGAAAAACTTCTATCGTTCTACTACTGGGACTGGGCAGTGATCATAAAAAACTGGGGGGTTTCCCTGTTTTCTGGACATTTAATCGGGGACTGAAAAAGGACATTAAAAACCGGGTGGTACCCGACTAAACCGGGTGATTTCGTAACCCTAATTTAAACTTGTCACAAATCGAAATCCCAGCCATATTGCGATTTCAACATTGGATATTTTTTTAATTGGATTTTTGCAAATTTTTAAAAGCTACCACGTGCGTTTTGGGAGTTATATTTTAAGATTCCACATTGTTCATGTTGAGGTGTAGAAACAATTACGCATCGGCGACCACAACCTGAGCGCGTGATCAAATCAAATCCGACCAATGGCCGCTAGTAGCAAACGGTATTAGCTGTATATGTATCAGGAAGTAAGCCGAGGTCAGCTGGATACCATCCGGGGCAAAACCAGGGGGCCGATTCCATAACTTTACGTTCGATCGTTAAAGAGTCATTCCCGCTGGATTATGGGAATTTTATCGAGAACAATTGCCGATCGCGATTCTATAACTCACGTTCGAACATTTTTTGCCTCACGCACGACTCCTCGGCTTCGACGTCAAAATACATGTCGAAGCGGCCATGGTCGATCGAAGAACAGTTTGTTTTGGTTTTTCATTTGAATGATATTTGAAGAAGTATCGCAGTGTGATGTATTTTGTGAGCTACAAATCACTTAAAACATAATATTCTTAGACTTCAAATGTGAATTGTGGTATGGAATGCTGTGTGTCGTTATATTGGAAGATAGTTTCGAACGGACGTCTTGTGTTGTGTTTTTAGCTGTGGCGATTTAAAGAAAATTATCCCAGTGGAGCATTCAATTTAAAGTTTTAAATGAAGTGTGCATCACTAAGGTTTCGATTTAAAAGATACAACCGTGTCATTTTTTGTGATAACTTTTAAACGAAGGTTTATCGAGTGTTTAGACAGTGTACATTGAGACATGCCAGTGGTGACAAGTGTTATTTATGTTCTGCGCTGGATTGCGTGTGTCTAAGTGGTGATATATTTACGTTAATTAGCTAGACTTGTTCTCTTTAAATAAGGTATTATGACAGAAATGGTATTACAAATGTTACAAATACGTAGTAAGTGTTGGAGAAGACGTAACAGCAATCATTTCGTTGTTTTCACATATTGACTAAATTAAGACGTGTAATCTATGTGAATTGAATTTGGTGACTCGTGGATTGCTCTTATCTTGTAAATGTGGTTGTTTAAGTGTCAGTGAAAGGATAAACAGTGTAGTAATTAATTATTCTTCAGTCAGGAAATTGTGGCACCCCAAGTGTCATCTTATTATTTCATTGCATTGTTGTGTTCAAGGTGATTTTATTGAAATAATTAATCCCTTTGCGTGTAATGACTTTGTAAGACATGATGTAAGGCAGGTAATGACTAATTAGCAATAGGCATTTTGATTTGCCCTGGGCAGGGATTACTGTTTTATTTTAGAGTATCTTAAATTGTGAGTGTAGTTGTTTACGTCCAAGTAATGATGAAAGGGTGATGATTTTTTTGTCTACTTATGCAATGTATCTTGTTTCATTATGCTTCATTCAGTAAATTTTGCCATCTCAAAATTTATCTTTTCATTTACTCGACGTGATGTCATTAGCAAGTATTGTTCCTTTATTTGAGTTCTGCTGTGTGTGCCTGGAGAAATAGTGGAAGTGATTAAAAGCTGCCAATTGTATATCTCAAGGTAGGTAATCATATATGCTGCATGTAAGCTCTTGACAGACGGTGACCGGTCTTGTAAAAGTGAGTTATATAGTATTTCTATTCGATTTGATTGGAAGACGTTTGTGTTTAAATGGTATGGATGGTTGAGTAGTACGTTAATTATGGGAACTAGCTAGAGGATAGTATTTAAGTATCAATGAATATCCTAATCAATTCATGTCCGAAGTTATATACCAAGGTGTCATATATACGTCTGAGTGTTGTTTTGGAACATTATCTTTGAAGTGAACCATAGAGCATTAATTTATTTAGATGACGAGAAGTATCAGCCGTGATGTCGTGGACTTTCAACGTAGTAAAGGCAGAAATTGAAATTTTCCACAAATAAAAATGCACTGGTCTGTCAGTGGAAAATGTCAATTTCTGTCTTCATTATTTAGATAACTACTATTTATCTTTTCTCTTCTCTTGGACTACAACCTTGTCGTGGTTGAAGGGCTTGCGTGCTCCGATGACCCCTAGAGCTGCACTGGCGGGAGCATTGCTCCTGGTAGGGTCACCCATGCCAGATTGGTCGAAGGTTAGGAGACAGACGAATGGTAGTCCGCGCAGCGTCTGTACCTCAGTGAGGCGGCTGAAAAAGGCGTCTGACCCCAGTGGGGCGGCCTCTGAAGTGATGGTGTCACGTAAAAAACACTATTGAGAAGGCCACGGAAGACTATCTCAATTAAAACAAAAACCTTGAAATTATGG
The DNA here is from genome assembly GCA_963573305.1 of Pyrrhosoma nymphula. Classification (NCBI taxonomy): domain Eukaryota; kingdom Metazoa; phylum Arthropoda; class Insecta; order Odonata; family Coenagrionidae; genus Pyrrhosoma; species Pyrrhosoma nymphula. Next base: position 203,123,115 of record OY754327.1, on the reverse strand, counting down.
ACAGTTCTCAATTGATAATGAATCCTGGCAACTACGGGACTCGGCCAAGAGGGCCGGGTGTCGTGTCCGGCAGCGGTGGGAGCAAGGCCCCTGCGGTCGTCATCACACGAAATCCTTGCTCAGACGTAGCAGCAGCAGAGGAAAAGAAGATAAAGAAGAGGAACAAAACTATCAGAATAGGCACGTGGAATGTTAGGACTATGCTGAGGGCGGGGAAGCTAGAGAATATAAAGCAAGAAATGGAGAGGGTGGGTGTAGACATCATGGGTCTGGGTGAAGTAAGATGGAAGGATGACGGAGATTACTGGAGCGGCGACTATAGAGTAATTTATAGTGGAGGGAATGAAGGTCAGCGCGGGGTTGCATTCGTAATGAATACGAAACTAGGTAAAAAAGTAGTGTATGCAGAACAGGTGAGTGATAGGATAATAGTCGTGGAGCTAAAAGCAGAACCAACGAATTTAGTTATAATCCAGGTTTATATGCCTACCTCTAATCATAAAGAGGAGGAGGTAGATGGGGTGAACGATCAGCTAGAGGAAATAATTGGTAGGATACCAGGAAGTAAGTACCTGGCGGTAATGGGGGATTGGAACGCGGTGGTGGGTGAAGGAAGAGATGGGCGGGAGGTGGGCGATTACGGGCTAGGAAGGAGAAACGACCGGGGCGAGAAAGCTGTGGAGTTTTGTCGCAGATATAACCTAGTAATTACGAATACATGGTTCAGACATCATCCTCGACGTAGGTTCACTTGGAAGAAGCCGGGAGACACAGATAGGTTCCAGATAGATTACATAATGGTACGTCACAGATACAGGAATAGTGTTAAAAACTCGCATACTTATCCAGGAGCTGATGCAGACACAGACCACAACTTATTAGTCATGAAATGTCGGGTAAAACTGAAAAAGATAAGAATGGGAAGGAGGGTACGAAAGTGGAATACGGAGGCATTAACTGGGGCAATGAAGAACAAGTATCGAGAGAAGGTGGATGAGATAATGGGTGAGGATCATGGAGTTAGATCAGTGGAAAATGAATGGGGAAGTTTAAAAAATGGAATTGTAGAAGCTGCGAAAGCAACGGTAGGCGTAGTGAGCGCAACTAAAATTAGAAAACCGTGGATCACGAAGGAGATGATCAGGGAGATGGAGGAGAGAAGGAAATGGAAGAGCGTAAACTCAGAGCTAGGTAAGAGAAAGTACCGAGAATTTAATAACAGGCTTAGAAGAGAAACAAAGAAAGCAAGAGAGGCGTGGTGGAGAGAACAGATCGACGCGTTAGAGAAATACCAAAAAGAGGGAAGAGCAGATGCATTATATCGGAGAGTAAAGGAACTGACGGGTGGTAATAAGGGAAAGGGAATTACAACGATAACAGACAAGACGGGAAAGGTGATCGTAGAACCGAGAGAGATCCAGGAGAGGTGGAAGGAGTATGTGGAAGAGCTGTATGGTAAAGAAATAAGGCCCAATAGGTTAGATATAGACAGGGAAGACGATATCGACAGAGATGGCATCGGACCAAGTATCCTAGATAGCGAAATCGAAAGAGCTCTACGAGACATGAAAAGGAATAAGGCGGTGGGAATAGATGACATACCTGCAGAGTTATTAAAGAGCATGGGGAAGATCGGAAGGGGAAAACTTTTTGCGCTTATTCATAGGATTTATGAGGATGGAGTGTGGCCGGAAGACTTCGCGAAGACTGTACTAATTCCTATACCGAAGAAGAGTAAGGCAAAAACTTGCGAAGACTATAGGACAATAAGCTTAATATCCCACGCGGCCAAAGTAGTTCTGAGGATTCTAAACAGAAGGCTAGAGAAGAAGGCAAATGAATACCTGGGTGACGACCAGTTCGGGTTTAGGAGAGGGACGGGAACGCGAGACGCTATAGCGGTGATGAGGACGCTAGTAGAAAGAAACCTAGAGTATGGGCAGGATGTTTTTGCATGCTTCGTAGATTTCGAGAAGGCGTTTGATCGGGTGGAATGGACGAAATTAATGGGAGTGTTGAAGAAATTAGGGGTCGATTGGAGGGACAGGCGTCTGATTCGAAATTTGTATATGAATCAGACTGCGCAGGTTAGGGTAGCCAATGGAGAATCGGGATGGGCCACGATAGGACGGGGATTGCGGCAAGGGTGCCCACTATCGCCGTTGCTTTTTAACGTGTATTCAGAAGAAATGGTAAGGGAGGCATGGGGGGAGGAGGCGGTAGGAATAAAGGTAGGAGGGGAGCTAATAAAATCAGTGAGATTTGCAGATGATCAAGCATTGGTTAGTCAGTCGGCCAAGGGGTTACAGTCAATGGTGAATGCATTAGAGGTGCAGTGCGAAAAGTATGGGATGAAGATCAATCACATGAAAACGAAAGTAATGAGATTTTCTAGAAGTAAGAAGGCGGGGCTGAATATAAGGGTGGGAGGGCAGAAGATAGAGCAGGTCGAGCAGTTTACGTATCTGGGTAGTATTTTGGAGGCGAATGGGTTTAGTGGTAAGGACATCAGATGCAGAATTGCGCTAGCTAAAGAAGCATTTTCGAAGAGAAGGGAATTGATGAGGGGGGGTCAGAGAAGAGACGTAAAGAAGTGGCTGGTGAAAACTTTAATATGGAGCGTGGCGCTATATGGGTCGGAAACTTGGTATTTGCGAAGGGAGGATTTGCGTAGACTAGAGGCGTTTGAGATGTGGGTTTGGAGAAGGATGGAGAAGGTTAGCTGGATGGCGAGAAAAACGAACGAGGAGGTATTGGATATGGTCGGAGAGGAGAGGAAGCTTGTGGCAGAGGTTCGGAGAAGGCAGAAGAGATGGATGGAGGAGGTTTTGAGAGGAGAGCGCATGTTGAAGAGAGTGATAGAGGGGAGAACACTGGGGAAACGTGGGAGAGGAAGGAAGAGGATAGGAATTCTGGACGAAATAAGAGGAGGTAGAAGATATGAAGAATTGAAGAGGGATCTAATAACGGGCCATCCTTATGAGGGAAAGCGAGATAATTTCTATTAGGTTGGGATACAAAATGGGGACTGTCAAAGAACCTACCAATCAGCTGGTAGAATACTTGAATGAGTTTATCTTTTAATCCGCGACAAGGTTCATTTACGAGATAAAGCGTTGTATTTGTAGTGGAATACGAAATGTTTCGAACGAAAGGAGACCGATGTCATTGAAATACATTATTTTTTAGAATTTTGCTGATGATAAGCTTGTAAATTTTGATCACCCGTGTGAAATATATAGTGTTTCAGAATCCAGTAAAGACGATTGGAGTGTAATTGAAATATAAGAGGCAATTCAAGCAGACGTCTATGCCAATCTAAGCAGACGACATTACATCCGTAGAAGTCATAGAATGACAAGTAATTAGGGAATAATTAATTCAATGAGAACGCATTTAGGGTGTTTATAGTACTCGTGAGGAAGTACAGTTCAATTATTCAGACATTGCAATGCTTATTTAAATTAATATTTTTCAAAATTATTCAAAACAAGTGCAGTCACTCCTATGTCAGCTCATTGCGCATGCGTAGAAGAGAAACAAGTGTAAACTATGCTGTAAATCCGACAACGCCGCAACGTTCGACGTTCTGCTGAACGATCGCCCTTATAGAATCGCTCGTTGGTCTTCACTCGAATAAATTGAGCTCGACCGAAGGTGAACGGATCCCTAACGTTCGAACGTCAGCCAAGTTATAGAATCGGCCCCCAGAGAGGAGTATCCTCTAGAGGTGGGCGATTCGATTCAATTTGATGAATCGGTTCATGTGATTTGGTTCATGGTAATGAACCGATTCTTCAAATCGTTCGTAATGAACGAAAATGGGGCAATGAACGATTTGATGGATTGAACCATATCCACGAATCCTTACGTAAGCGTGTGCGCACCGTCTGATTGGTATCCGATGATATCCAGTTTTACTACGGCTATCACACCGAAGCAATGATTTTTTTCTTCTCCGTTTCATGATACCTTAAATAAAACACCTTCAGAATGTAACACTTCTTCAAACACCCTAACTTTTTATAGGTATATTATAACTGTGCAGTTCACTAACAATGGTTCGTGAACTTGAAGAAAAATCTAATTTCCATCCTTTACAGCCAGAATTTCAGGGTGCACGGTAGGTACTTGGTGTACTGTGTATATATTGTCACTGCAAGGAGGAAATTTCGTAAATTTTTATATTAAAGACTGATGAGAATGATAATGGTAATAAATGATATATTTGGCGTCACAGAAAAAATTGTAGGTTAACTATTTACCTAACAATTAAGATGTGAAAATTTTGATTTTCTGAGTTAAAGAATAAAATATTGATTTCTCCGGAAAACTTTTAAAACAACAGTAGTGCGTATTAAAAAAATTAACAAATGAGCGTAACCGCATTCAAATTCGTCTCAAACTGATCCGCTATTTTTGAAAAACATTAAAAAATGGCTTTTTAAATTTTTTTTATAACAATCCATAAGGAACTAGTAGTAAAAATTAAGGAATATTCAAAACACCAAGACAATATTTCAAAATATTTGATAGTGACTGCAAAAATTTATTTTTTTGTCCCGTTTTATGTTTTTTACAAGTCATTTCTCAAGCTTTAGGCGGGTTTTACATCAAGTTGCACATGTGCACATTGAATTTCAAGGTTTTTACTAGTTATTTAAAAAAGAATGAATGATTTATCAGGATTAAATTGTTTAAAATCAACATTTTAAACAGAGGTAAAGAGATTGTTTGCGTTACAAACAAATATAACACAAATCAAGCTATTAGTTAGGTCTATGAAAATCCTGATGGATACACGTATAATGTCTATAAACACAAAATTTTTTTTAACTACTCTATTTTGTTTTCAAATAACTAGAATAACCCTTAAAACTCAATTTGCACATGAGCAACTTGATGTAGGACCGCCCAAAGCTTGTTAAATGACATTGTAAAAAAATGAAAATGGGATAAACAAATTCATTTGTGCAAAAACTATTGAATAGTGCTGAAATTTTGGACACCTACTATGTGGTTTGTACTACTAGAGCCTTATTTTGTTCAGATACTATCCATTTGTAACATGTTTTTTGCATTGTTATAAACAATGGACAAAAATCAGTTTTTTGTGAATCAACAATGAGACGAATTTCGATGCGGTTGGGCTCATTTTGTAGGTTATTCTTAACACGCACAACTTTGTTTGATACGTTTTCCAGAAAATCAATAGCTTTTTCTGTAGCTCGGAAAAACCACATTTTAAATTTTTAAATAACAGCTTTTCTTGCAATTATATCTATGGAACCAAATGTACTATTTATTACAAATATCATTCTGAATAAATTCCATCCATTAATCTCTGGTATCAATATAATTTTGTATAAAAACTCGATGTCTAAAATCGCCAAATCCAAATACAACAAATCAATTCTCCACGCAAATCGTTCATTTTGAACGATTCGTACTCAAGTAATTTTTGAATCAAAAAATCATGATTTAATTCATTCGGTTCATGCCCGAGAATCGGTCATTTTGAAAGATTCATTCATGAACGACACAGCTCTTGTATCCACCCTTCGGCCAAACACCCGTAGTGAGAGAGCGGTGGACGATCAAGGGGGCCGATTCTATAACTTGGCTGACGTTCGAACGTTAGGGATCCGTTCACCTTCGGTCGAGCTCAATTTATTCGAGTGATGACCAACGAGCGATTCTATAAGGGCGATCGTTCAGCAGAACGTCGAACGTTGCGGCGTTGTCGGATTTACAGCATAGTTCGCACTTGTTTCTCTTCTACGCATGCGCAATGAGCTGACATTGGAGTGACTGCACTTGTTTTGAATAATTTTGAAAAATATTAATTTAAATAAGCATTGCAATGTCTGAATAATTGAACATTACTTCCTCACGAGTACTATAAACACCCTAAATGCGTTCTCATTGGATTAATTATTTCCTAATTACTTGTCATTTTATGACTTCTACGGATGTAATGTCGTCTGCTTAGATTGGCATAGACGTCTGCTTGAATTGCCTCTTATATTTCAATTACACTCCAATCGTCTTTACTGGATTCTGAAACACTATATATTTCAGACGGGTGATCAAAATTTACAAGCTTATCATCAGCAAAATTCTAAAAAATAATGTATTTCAATGACATCGGTCTCCTTTCGTTCGAAACATTTCGTATTCCACTACAAATACAACGCTTTCTCTCGTAAATGAACCTTGTCGCGGATTAAAATATAAATAGTAGTTATCTAAATAATGAAGACTGAAATTGACATTTTCCACTGACAGACCAGTGCATTTTTCTTAGTGGAAAATTTCAATTTCTGCCTTTACTATGTTGAAAGTCCACGAAATCACGGCTGAAACTTCTCGTCATCTAAATAAATTAATGCTCTATGGTTCACTTCAAAGATAATGTTCCAAAACAACACTCAGACGTATGTATGACACCTTGGTATATAACTTCAGACATGAATTGATTAGGATATTCATTGATACTTAAATACTATCCTCTAGCTAGTTCCCATAATTAACGTACTACTCAACCTTCAATACCATTTAAACACAACCTTCTTCCCATCAAATCGAATAGAAATACTATATAACTCACTTTTACAAGACCGGTCACCGTCTGTCAAGAGCTTACATGCAGCATATATTATTACCTACCTTGAGATATACAATTGGCAGCTTTTAATCACTTCCACTATTTCTCCAGGCACACACAGCAGAACTCAAATAAAGGAACAATACTTGCCAATGACATCACGTCGAGTAAATGAAAAGATAAATTTTGAGATGGCAAAATTTACTGAATGAAGCATAATGAAACAAGATACATTGCATAAGTAGACAAAACAATCATCACCCTTTCATCATCACTTGGACGTAAACAACTACACTCACAATTTAAGATACTCTAAAATAAAACAGTAATCCCTGCCCAGGGCAAATCAAAATGCCTATTGCTAATTAGTCATTACCTGCCTTACATCATGTCTTACAAAGTCATTACACGCAAAGGGATTAATTATTTCAACAAAATCACACTGAACACAACAATGCAATGAAATAATAAGATGACACTTGGGGAGCTACAATTCCCTGAATGAAGAATAATTAAACACTACACTGTTTATCCTTTCACTGACACGTAAACAACCACATTTACAAGATAAGAGCAATCCACGAGTCACCAAATTCAATTCACATAGATTACACGTCTTAATTTAGTCAATATGTGAAAACAACGAAATGATTGCTGTTACGTCTTCTCCAACACTTACTACGTATTTGTAACATTTGTAATACCATTTCTGTCATAACACATTATTTAAAGAGAACAAGTCTAGCTAATTAACGTAATTATATCACCACTTAGACACACGCAATCCAACGCAGAACATAAATAACACTTGTCACCACTGGCATGTCTCAATGTACACTGTCTAAACACTCGATAAACCTTCGTTTAAAAGTTATCACAAAAAAATGACACGGTTGTTTCTTGTAAATCGAAACCTTAGTGATGCAAACTTCATTTAAAACTTTAAATTATGTGCTCCACTGGGATAATTTTCTTTAAATCACCACAGCTAAAAACACAACACAAGACGTCCGTTCGAAACTATCTTCCAATTTAACGACACACAGCATTCTATACCACAATTCACATTTGAAGTCCAAGTATAATATGTTTTAAGTGATTTGTAGCTCACAAAATACATCACACTACAATACTTCTTCAAATATCATTCAAATGAAAAACCAAAACAAACTGTTCTTCGATCGACCATGGCCGCTTCGACATGTATTTTGACGTCGAAGCCGAGGAGTCGTGCGTGAGGCAAAAAATGTTCGAACGTGAGTTATAGAATCGCGATCGGCAATTGTTCTCGATAGAATTCCCATAATCCAGCGGGAATGACTCTTTAACGATCGAACGTAAAGTTATGGAATCGGCCTCAAGGTGTTTATCCTCTTAGCCACCAGTCATGGGATCAGCTGATCAGGATGTTTATTCATCCATCTTATGGGCTATAAACAATGACGTATGATGATAAATGATTGACAGTTCTGTTTTGGTTACACAAATGTAAATTTACAATCATTAAATATAAAAATACATAGACATTCAAGATTTTTACATTTAGAGTTTGGCGCTGTTTTTATTTATTTACAATTTTAATTTGGTTGCTTGGATATATATTTCTTTGTTGAAAAGTTATGAGTCATTTATTAAATTATGATAAATTTTGCTTAGATAAGTGATGTCTGTTCTTTTATTCATGTGAGTATTTCTGTAAATTTATAATTATGTAACCAAAACAGAACAGTAAATCATTTATCATCATACATCATTGTTTATAGCCCATAAGATGGATGAATAAACATCCGAAACGTCGGCAAAAGTTTAAAAATAAAAAATCATTTGACCTATACTCATGAAATTTGAACCGTTATAACTTGAGAAAGAATTTCCTAACGTGGAGTATCAATTTTTTATGTTACAAACTAGAGGTGAAATGATCTATGAAGGGGAATAATAAACGAGGAAGATTATGGAAGGAAGGCATCGAGCATATTTTGAACTATGTTAATGGAGATAAGCATTTCTGTAGGACTAAAACTCTTTGCAGAAAAATTAACGGAAAGAATGATAGAGAGTATCAATCTTCGGGATTATGACTGCTTCCAAAGGCAAAGGTAAGGGTTGCAGTCGTTATTTTGAATCAGAAAATAATATAGATACACCTCAAAGTAATTCATAAGTCGTCTGAAAGGAAATATATATTTTTTATTCAAAGGTTATGCTCTGTGAATTTGTGAATACAAATTATTGTAGAGGTGTAGTTTTCAACATTATGAGGAGATATGGCTTAGATACTAATGAATAAGTAAATAATAGTGATTTTTACTGCAAAAACTCAAAACTTCCTGCAGCATGAGTGGTATACCTTTTCACTTACGAGAAACTGACTTTCTGCACGTGGTGATCCTGAGTCCCTTCATCAATGAAATGAAAACATAATATATGGATGATGTAAGGATAAAATTGCCGTAAATGGCAATAAGAAATTTTAGGTATGTTAGTTGAAGAAAATAATGCATTATGAGAAATCCTATTGACATAAAAAAATGGCGTCAGGTGATACTCCAAGTTAGTTGGAGTCTGAAGGAGGTAATTTTCAGAAGGCTAATACGAATGGTAAGTAAACCAATAAAAACTCCTCAAGAACATGGATGGCAAACACGAAGTATGAGTCATTGTACACAAACATGCTCCAAGATGAATATCATGCAACTTAGCAGTCAACTGTAACCATGGTAGGACAATTAAATAATAAGTATTTAGTCTTATGGGAATGTCTTGTAAGTTTCCGATTTATTGCCATCAAGTGAAATACACTTCGACCACCATTTTAAAGGAACTGGGTGGACCAATTTCACACTAAAGAATCTCAAAAACTGCATTTTTTATTCTTCATTCGAAAACCATACCATAAAAATGCAGTCTACTCAAAGAGAAACAGGTATGGTGTTCAGTAAAAACTGAAATTCTGAATTAGGACATTGCGCAATGCATACAATAATAAAAATAAAACATGCTTACAAGTTAATAAAAATGCGTATGCGTATAATATATACAATAATTGACAAACTTCACACAATGATTGCCAAGTACGACAAGAATTAAGAGAAAACGGAACTGACCTTAGTCACCTGAATGTTATAAAATCAGGGACCTGATACATAGAATTGTGAAGTAAGGCAATACTACCTCTATTGTGCTGACAGAGGCAATAGCTTTTAATGTAGACAATAAGCAGCTTCTGGAAACATTGAAGTTCAAATGTTTTGCTCATGACACAAAGCCCCTTCTGCGAAGGCGTACCTGAAAAAAACATATTCACCACGACTGCCGAGATATGAGGTGACAAGGCCCTTCGTCACCGTAATTGAAGCCACGAATCTCCAATTAGCGAAGAAAATGTAAACATGACATCCCCTTTTGCGTGTCCTTGTTGGCGAGTATCGTGTGCTCGTATACGTTAACCAGATACGAATACCTCATATCCCTTTGAGTCATACGCCTTTGACGTCACTAACCGCTTCCTTCCTCATTGGAGAGGGGACGTTCTTGCGTGTGCGTCCTGGGAATGTTTGCTTTGAATTACGGGGAGGCGAGTGTCACGCTGGAGATAAGCAGGAGGAGCAGAGTGGGAAAAGGAAGGAGGAATGACGGGGGGGTGTTCTAATGACCTTAATTATGCCCTCGAAAACGCCATTTCGAGCTCGTGCCTACGCAATATCTTCCTCCTCATTCTTCTCTGCTTCCTCTTCCCAATCTGATTCTGCTTCGTCCCACCACTCAAGAGAGTGCGCTCCATTCCAATCTTGAATGAAACTCGGCCGAAAGCGAACCTTGGATGGGAATTTTTAACCACTTCCGCCCCACTTCTCTTGCAAGCAGTCTCGAAGAACTGAAATGATACATTTTTTTATACCCCCTCCATGCAGCGAGTTACTCAGAATAGACATGATCAGCTCCCGGATAATTTGCATACACTTCGTAGGATCATCTAGCAAGGCAGGAGGGAATTAAATCCTGCCATTTCCTAAATTCATAATATATGGTTCAGTATCACGGTTATTATAAGTATTAAAAAAATCGGTACTTTACTGTTGTAACAACCACGCTTTTTGCTAGAGCCATGCTGTATTGGGCGGCGTTGGGTTTTTTTGGGTGATATTGAATGGGTTTTCTGAAATTAAAATATTCTCTTTCCAATAAACTTATTTTTAAGGAATTTATAATTGCACAGAATCTTAGACAGTAAAAACATTAATAATAGTTTTTTAAATCTAATATTCAGACGTTTGTTATGACAACATTCCTAATAGGACTCTATTTGGATTACTACAGTGGAGAATTTTCCGGGCGGGGTTTGAAAACAAATAATAGCGAAGGGTGAAATATCTTATGATCCAAACGATTGTTTTGAAAAGCTTGCACTTCAAATTTAAAAAAATACAAACTAACAATTACTATTACTATGGCATTGGGAGGGAAACAATAAAAATATATTAAAAAACCATTTGAATTTTTCACAAAAAAAATTAAGAGCCTGGGAGAAAAACTCTTACCTAATTGTGAAAAACACTATTTTAAGTGTTTTATTTTTATTTGCACTACAACGTGGCTCCCACCGTAGTGTGAATCAATATCTATAGCTTAACATCATTACAAAGATGGCATCAATGAGTATTGATTACCTGGATGATTGATCCCACCCAGAATAATGGATGACGAACAAAACATTTAAGCTTGCCAAACTTACAAACAGAAACGTAACTGCGTCTATCGCTTCATCCTGAGCCTGTACTTTTATTTAAAATGTTCTCCCTTAGTATAAATGTCTCACCTGCAATAGACTTACTTTGAACATTATTTTGTGATCACAGCACTTTCCTTCACGAAGATACTACTTCTTCCCTTCTGTTCTGCACACTTTAAAAAGAACACACTTGAACATCTTCATCCACGTCTCCACAGACTCCAGCCCATGTCAATCCTCAGTCCTTAGGACTATAAGCTTGAGAGTAACAGTTATGGAACGCTCTATGTCTCGCCTAATTATTCCTTTACCTCTCAAACTGGCTTTGCAGTCCTCGAACCCCTTCCTTTCGCTTAGGCTGCAATTAAAACGACAGTTCTTAAGAGGCCATCTCCGACAACTCCGCCTGCAGATCTACTACTCTAGGAGTGACTTATTTTGCAACAGGTGAAACAATAATAAACTCTTTGCCCCATCTCTATTCCTCAAGTAATTGAGTTTGTTACAGGCCTATTCAAAATCCAGTTTGTGCATCATGCCCTCAGGTTTACCATTGTACTATAATCCCGTCATTGGACACCAAAAAGATGGAAAACCTATGTGAAAAAATGCTAAATTTAACGAATAAGATGCGTTGTGCAGAATCAGTGCTGCCTTTCCCAACTAAGTTATAAGTATACGGCCATTCCGCAAGAAAAATTGAAATCTTAGTTCTGTTTCCATGAAAACTGAGTGATTAAGTATATCAAAACACCAGCCATTTTAGTAAGCTCAATGTGACTAATTATGCCTCATGTATAATGAAGTGGAAAAAGTGTTGAGGCGTGGAAAATAAATCGAAGTTCCAGTCTCTCCATTTAATCAACCTAGGCTTTATTAACTCTGATAACGTACAATCCAAACAGATACAACAATGTGTGTTTCTACCGGGTACATGTTTATAAATAAGCGCGTCCCTATACAATAATAAATGCACCACATACTTAACAAAAAGATGTATAAAATAAGAATAAAAGTATAGACATTAGTTATTCCACTGTAAAGTTTATTTGTGGAGATAATAGTTAATCCTATTTTAAATCAAATGTAATATATAAGAGAAATCATTGAATTGAAGCACTAAAATCAGAATTTTGTTTGCAATTTTTATGAGTGGACTATGGAAAATGAAGCAAATTGTTTTCTTTGATCGTTTTACATTCTATCACAAAATCCTTGGTTTCAAGGAAAATGCACCACGCACAAGAACTAAAACCATGGTTTATATTGCAAAATCCAGAGTGGTAGAAATTTATTCAGCGTATTCACACGTAGCTGACCATTGTCTGATTTGACGCCACGTTTTCCCACCGCTGAAAGTTATTAACAGTATTTAATTCACATTATATTAGCATGAATAGTCATATTAAATAAGAAAATCTTCAGAAAAGTTCTGCAAGCTACATTTTCATTTTACTGTTAAGAAGAAAAGCAATTTTAAAAAATCCATTGCTTCCTCTGTACAATATAACGTGACACGTTTGTTACGTCAAAGGAAGATATTGCAAAGGCTATGATATGATGATATTTTGATAATCAAAACTAACTAAATAGTACAAGTCATGATTTCATAACTTATGACCATCGAATCTTATCTTTTCATAACTATAATTTAAACTAATATATTTCTCTGTAAATATATGGCAACTGCTCGGATGAATTTATACGACAACAACAAATATAGACAGAATTAAGTGAGTAAAATTCACACAAACTTAAGTGATACCAAAATTATACAAGGTGACTCTCCACGCAATTTTTCTAATTTTTAAATAAATTCCACCTTTTACGTTAGTGTGTATGGAAGTTTTAACAGCATTTTTCTTACTTTGTAAACCCATAAGACTAGAAGATTAAGAAGACATTGTATAGACCTCTATGGCTCATACGATAGACGAAGTAACATTCTGTTTGTCAATTTTATGAAATATGCGCGCTAAGTTGGGGAAAAAATTGCATGTAGCAGAGGACAAAATATGTTGCAACACTCTAAGTCAGTGCTTTCCAAACTTTTCAACGTAACGACTATCTATAAAACATGAATTCCCTGTGTACCTTAAGAAAAGTGGCACCTCAGGGTGTCATGACACCAATTTTTAAATCACGGCTCACTAACTATTTTAATAACAAAGGAATATCATCAAAATGAGCTCTACATCTGGCAAAGATTGTTGATTATTGCCTATTAGGTTTTAAGTATGGTAAAAAAAAGACTTAAAAAGAAGGTTGAGCATTCAATATGGAAGCAAATAATTGATTTGCAAACAAATATACACGAAAAACTTGATTCACGCGATGAAAAACGCAAAATTGCACCATAAAGACTGAAAACCCCTTTCGGCAATCTGCCCAGTAATCCTACGCTAATTTATTTCACGAGCATATTGTTGATGCGGTTCAGGACGGTTCGATCACATTCCTTTACCCCTGAGGCTAACAATCAGGTGACGTTTTGTTCAGGGTTCGTCTACAAGAACGTAAAGTCCTTTCGCCATGCGTAGTTATCTTCGTCTTTTCATGGCAAACATGCGTGGGGTGAAATTGGGTAGTAGGGGGGAGAGAAGGATTTGTTCCGTGTATTGGCGCTCATCGAGGGTATGGGAGGAGATGGAGACAGGGTGGATGAATTCCTACCAAGGATGCGGCACTTTGCGTCCATTCGGACGGAACAAAAGACGATCGGTATTCTCTCCCGTCTCTCTCCGTCCATTGTTGTCCACCTCATTCCCTTTCTTCTCTCTTCCCCTAACTCATCGCCTTGCACTACAATCCTTTCAGCTCTTCTGTTGACCCCATTGTATGCGGTCCCACTGACGTATTTGCACCAGTTCTCAAAGCATATTTTTAAGTATTGAAATAAATTCCGAGCCCCTCTCAAGTAATGAATACATCAAATTATTTACATTATTTCCGTGAACGCGCTTCAAAAATAAAACGGGGTACCAAGTTGGAAACGGTAATTTTAGCGTATTGAATAAATCGACACACTCCCGACACCAAAACCTCGTCATTGAGTTGATAGCGTGCATGCATGCGTAAGGCTTCAATGGAGAACCTAAAGAACACATGAGGCAATTTTGGGCGTTATTAAAAATTTCAAGCCAGAAATTCCGTGACCTCGATTTGCTATTGCACTGATATTAGTTAAAAACAAAAGATAGTGTTCTTTTCTATTCAGCAACGAAAGAAAAACTGGCTTAGTGCAAACATTGATACTGACTAATAGTAATGAAACTTGAATTAAAATTGACAACCCATAATTATTTTAAAAATTTATAATTGTCCATCGATCAGCACCAATGCTTTCGCAAGATATGAAAGATAAAATAGCTTCACGAGCGTCGGAATTTCGACGCAGTGCGCACTGCGAACGACGGTATGAACATCAATATCAAGAAAGAATACTTGCTACAAGCAATGGAATAGAATTTATCAGATAAAAGTAGAATTAAGAAACCCTAGGACTAAGTATAACACCTCGTATTTATAATAAGATTTCGTATAATACGCTCAAGCCACTCAACGAGTTTTGTAATATCAGTATACCTAACCGTTTTTCCTAACACTTTTCCCCTCCCTCCAGAGAATGAATGATACTCCAAAACTTTGTCATTACCTTCCAATTCAAAATTAAGAGTTTAAATTAGGTTTTATAACATAGTTTTGCTGACTTTTAACTGAATACTGACTTTAATAAAATCAAAAATTAGAATATTTTAAGAAGAGCTCTTTCGCTGAAAAAGAAGCTACAAATAAAACACAGAGAAGTGGGTTGGGCATTGGGATTTATTGTTAATACATTTATTAACTATTGCGAATTTAAATAGATATCTGTGACTACAATAACCGTTAATAATGAAACAACATCGTCAAATATTAAGAAAACCAAAACTGGCGATGTTGAACGTGGATTTTTAGTTACATATAGGTCACTTGTAAAGAAAAGGTTCTGCTTCTAACTTAGATGTTTCTAATCTTATCTGCGCATTAAAAAATTAATAGTTTTTAAACGTAGAAATTCCAATAACAAGGATATGTTTAAAATAAGAGACCATCTATTGAGAGCAAAGAACACGAGTGGCCTCGTAACTCCTGGGGTCTATCAAATCCCATGTGAATGTAGCAAAGTCTACGCGGATGGCACGGGTTGAACAATTTTCACGAGACTGAAGGAACACCGCAGATATTTCAGACTTGTTAAACCTCATAAAACGGCGGTAGTTGAACACAACATCAATTTATACCAAAGGTTTAAGTGTGGCGACACGAAACTTCTTTGGCGTTCAGGATATTTTTGGGATCCACTCACTGAAGAAGCCATTGAGATTCCGATAGAGAATAAAATTTTAAATCAGAATTCTGGTTACAGCATCAGCAATGCTTGAAATGCAATCTTTAAAATAATACAGAACGAAAGAGCTAAGTCTCCCCTGAATAATGGTCTCCAGAGTCAACAATCGCCTACCGGCCAATCAAGAAAGACTGTACAATTTGGCTGAAATTTAAGATTTGTGACATTCTCGCCTTGAAAATAAGTGTCGAGTCGTCTCTCGAAACGTCGGCAATGATGAATAGTTTAAACTGGTGGAGAGCCCGAGAAGAGGTACAAATAACAATTCCAATATGAACGTGGAGATAAATACACATGTTTTCTTATAAACTTCATAAGACAATTACCGAAGAGAAGCTCAGACTTAAGAAATATGACAGAATGTAGGTAATATTTATTGTCAACGATAAAGACATTCATTTTAATCACTTCTTGAAAAGCTTTCTAAAGAATTTTTTATTTGGACAATCTGTCCTCCGTTGCGACTCACACGAGGGCAGACAGCTACGGAGCTCCTGTTGTGTTATGCAACCCTCAATTACTATACGATTCACAGGCAGTAGACGTCGTAGGCGTGCAGCTAAATCATTCATTGCTTGTTTGTAGTCCAGAGATGTTTGCGCCTGACTTTTGCTCTTCGCTACTTGCAAAATGAATCGACCTTGATTCGAAGAATAGTGATGTAAAAATCATGAATTTGTTCAATTATTTATTCAACGGAGGTATAAAAATGACAATTTCTGGTCATTCCAGTAAAAAAAATATGCATCCTCAAATACTAGAGCAGGGGTCTCCAAACATATCGTAACGAGGGCCGCAATAAGTACATGAACATTTATCAGTGGGCCGTAGTAAAAAAATATAAGTAGGATATTTTATTTTCGAGTTTTATCGATATCAGTATATTTTATTAGACAACACAGTATGTGAAATCAAATTTTCACAAATTGATGATGACGAACTACAACCATCAAATTCTCATATTTTCATCCGTGAACCAGTATTATGAATGATGTTACTGTGTTTGTGCTTTTTAAAGTCTAAAAAACTAATATTTCAGTTTTGAAACGCTTACAAGTAGCGACCATCCAAGCCAAAATTATGCGGCGTATATCCGCATTTTGCGGGTCGGATAAATCATCTTTGCGGGCCAGATGACACCCACGGGCCGTACTTTGAAGACCCTTGGCCTAGAGTCCTACTTATCCGAACACCGATAATCCGAAATATCGGTTAATCTGTACAGAATATTCTGAATAATGAACTGTACGTATGGTACTAGCAATATGATATTTTACTCTAGAAATTGTACAATACATGCTTTAATGTACAGTAATTATTGACGATTGTGTCATACAATACTTCGCAAAGTACATAATTGCATACGATATTGTATCAGTACACGAAACAAAGTAATTTGAATGGATTTTTACAGTAAAAAATTAATTTTTCGGATAATCTAAACATTTCGCAATCCGAACGGTGTCCTGTCCCAATTATTTCGGTTAAGCAGGGCTCTTAGCGTACTGCGATTTTTAAAGTATAGCCACCGATTAATGATATAATTCCCCAGTTCCGTATAAGATACGTCCAGCAAAGCTTCATATGTTGATAGCGACGGAGGAAGGAAAACGTACAAAATCTGAGAAATGCGAATATAATCTTAAATGTAAACACCAACTCAAGCGGTCAAGCTCCGAGTAAGGAAAACACAAAGAGCCACCTCGCTATGCGGATTTTCAAAGTTTTTAAAGTGTAAATCAAATATCATAAAATTGATAGATGCTTGAAAAATAACGATGATTTGAGATAAAGTATGGAATAAAATAAGGAGTTGAGATAAAATATGGAATCAATTGCAAATTAATAAGAAACCAAATCCCTGTCAACAAGACCAAATTTCCCGCTGAAAACTTTTGAAATTAAACTATGCTCCAGAAACCTAATTCTTGTTCAACAGTTTATTATAGAGTATAAGAAGTTAACTCACAGTTATTTTTAATGCTTTATTTTAACTTTCGTGGGTAGAAAGTATTATTTTCTCACGACAGAGTTCTAAAAAATAAAGATATAACAAATCATACAAATGCATAAATGGAGAGGGAAGGAAAAGTTAAGGATAGCTATCACAAGTATTTTGGTATTTATAAATCAATACCTTAGATTCAGAGCAAACTGTTTTCATCTTATGTTTGAGCAGTAATTGATTTAAAATAAATTGAGTACAAAATGTTTCTGGAAATATGTTCAGCAAAAATCCAATGATACCACTTAGAAAATAAATAAGGTAAATAATTATCTCCATCGTCTCAGGCTCAACCTTGTGGAAGTTCATTTTATCGTAAATGAAAAGGAAAACTTTGTTATATTTCACCAATTTATTTTCAGGTACTATTAGTACCTGAAGATGACGCCGCTGCGTCGAAACTAGTAGCACCTGAAAATAAACAGGTGGAATATAACAAAGTTTTCCTTTTCATTTACGATAAGGTAAATAATAATTAATTTACATAATTCATGAATGCCAATTGCACGGTACATCGTCGAGTGTGTGTGCAAAATATCACACCAATGTATTTAAGTACAACATGAAAAAGTGACATGACCGGGATTGGATTACAATAAATCTAATTTCCATCAAATTGCATGTGTTTGAACCACTCATAGGCAGAGCAAATGGAATGGCCAAAGAACGAGTTTGATGCCAGTACTTGTGAATTATTCATGGTGGACGTTGTAGATATACTGAATGACTCAGTTAGTAGACCTATGCAGAGAACCTAGGAAATCCCCATATTTTCTTCCATCGCCTTGCCTAGGAAATCAACTTATGACAGTAATAAATAGTAATAAAATTATTTTAAAGTTCAAACCCACGGCTTTTAATACCTCCGGTAAGATTCCATTGCCAACCAGATACGATATAAAAAGAGAATTACTTTAAAAAAGAGGCAAAGATGCGAATGAAATAGAGTAAGAGGAGGATGATGTCCCGCTGCTTTGAAAACAGGAATGATCTTAGAGTGAAGCCTCCAAGGACAGTCCAGAAAAGGACGAAAGGGAACCTTCGGCCAAGAACATAAAACTACGAGGAATTTGATATGGATGGGGCTTGAGGGTGGTGAAATGGACCGATTTATAGGGGTGGGGGCGTTTGAGAAGGGTATGAGGACTGAATGGGAGAGGATATGCTCATTTTGTGTCTTGGAAACGGGAAAAGTGACCCCGTAAGAAAAGGATGCATAGTGGTGGAATAAGAAGGTCCAAACAAAAATAGCTGAGAAGAAAGAAGGCAAGAAAAGAATGAATAGAACAGTGCAGTACATACAGGATTAGAAAGCGTAGAGAGTAGCAAAATAAAATGGTCAAACGGGCTGTAGGAAAAGGAAAGACCAGAGCTCTTTGCGAGGAATAAGAGGATATCGAGAAGAAGAATGGAGAAAATAAGTTGATAAGATTAGCAAAAGGAACGGATAAAGTGGGTAAAGATTTTACAGCAGATGAAATTGTATGATGGTAAAGTACTTTGTGACCATAACAAGATCAAACATAGGTGAAAGAGTACTTTCAAAGGTTATTAAATGAGGAAAGTGTAATATGGATAATGGAGGACGGTAAAACAAATGAGGAAGTGATAATGGGAATGAGCAGGAAGGAGGTAAATGTAAATTTAAAAAATGCCAAAGCGGTGGGTGCTGATAACATCCCTTTAGAAGTATTGAAGTGTTTGAGAAAAGAAGGGACTCGTAATAATGGACAAATTATGGTTACATTATAGAAGGAGAAGTATACTAGTACCGATATTTAACGGAAAAGGAGATGTGCAGGACCGTGATAACTATAGGAGGTTAAAATTCATGTCAAACTCTATGAAGATATGAGATAGAATCATTTAATGCATCAATAGTCGTAGTTACAGTAATTAAAATGAGTTCACTCCTAACTTTGTGGTATTCCATTCTGTAAAACGATTTATTTAACAAATTTTTACAAACCACAGAAAAATATGCACTCTCTCACACACAAACACGACCCGGGTTTCGGCGCTGAGCACCATCATCAGGTGACAAAGCAATGCGAACAACCTGTATATACATACACCACACTGGAGGGAGGGGGGTGGGTTGGCTGGGTGGGGGATGTAGTAATTAGGGGATGGACACGGATTGTACTGTGGGGGTAGTGGTGGTGGAGGATGGGGAAATAAGCGGTGTCGTGCAGGGCTGGTAGCGGACCTTGAGTGGAATGAGGGAGGAGCAGAAGCAGCGACTGCGTCAAGGATAGGAGAGGAGGCAGGGTACAAATATTCATTTGTTACCGGAACATTCGGGTCATTAGATGCTTTAAAATCTGCAATAGAGCAACTGGTAATCTATAAATCAACTAAAGTAATTTTAAAAAGCCAAAAAATAAAACCACTGAACCAAACCCAATGCCAATGCTTAGCATGGACCACCAGGGGGACCTTTAGGGGCCCTGCGGGCATTTTAATATAGCTTATGTTACACCCAGATACTTTTTGTCACTACATGCCAAATTGAGCTCAGTCGGTTCAGTAGTTTTTGCGTGATTGAGCAACAGACAGACAGAGAGACAGATACCATTACATTTTTAAAAATTAATATGATTAGTATGATAATATGATATGATGAACACCATGGAACAATAATAATAGTTCGTTCGGCCTCTTATGACATTCCATGGCACACAATGATATATTTTATGGAAGAGGGCTTTGCCGAGAGATCCATTAGAAAATTACTCCGTCGCTACGAACTTTAAGTATCATTCAATAATTGAGCCAGATTCCCTTTTCTTTAGTAAGAGTTATTCCAATGTTACAGACTCCTAATATTTTCAATGTGACGAAAGAAATACTATACGCTCCGTCCAAAATCTTAATAAATTCTTGAGTTAGCATCAAAAGTAGCATAAAAACCTATGAGGAAGTTATATTTGACGTGATTTCATTATAGATAAAAGGTAACGTGCCTTTCCAGTTGATTGGAAACAAAGAATGTCTTCACTTTAAGCCCGAGGACTTTAATAAAAGGAAACAGCCTTCTGAGGGAGAGCCAGACATCCACGTGCGTGTACACTGTGTTCGTCTGAGTATGGAGCAGATTGAGTGGAAAAGACTCGGGCGAGCCGAGTAACCGATTGATATATGTCCCATCCGATGCTCTCCACTCACGCCATTCGACCTCCATCTCCAATTCTCTGGCTCACTAGGACAAATGAGAGGAAGGGGCCCCCGGAGAAATTGTAGCCAGCGTGTTTCTTACTCTCAATTACATCAGTGTTCCTTAAGCGGACATTGAATGTGCATTAAAGAACAGATCAGAGTAATTTGCATTGAAAGGTGACCTTATAGATTTATATTTTTTATCATTTACCCCCATAGTTATTTTCTTTGATTTATATGTTTTCTTATAGGCTTTTCAGATATTTTTCCCTTGTGACCAGCTAAATACACGTGAAATTGTGACATGGTTTATGGTTTTCAATACTTTATAAAAATTATTACTACTTCACCTTTTGCTACCACTTAACATAAATTACAAACTATATGATGAAAGTAAACGAAAAGCACTAGTCTTTCGAATGCAAAATACAGTTTTCTTTCATCAATTGATCAGGCTATAAAGTACCCATTTGCAGCCGTACACTAAAAAAATAATGCATCATAAAATTATTTCACATCATCCAGAGAAAACAAAAAGGTGATAACTTTGTGATACGTGCACCAAGAGGAACAAGTGCCCAAATTACCCAATTGCACAGGTGCAATTGACCCAAATTACCCAAATCAATATAAATATATTTGTAGTTTCTAATTAGTTTTGTGTCCATTTTAATTCCAATTATGAGTGCACAGTAAATAGGAAGAGACGATAATATGTCCTCAGCTGTTTCAGGTATTCCATTGAATACACTTTCCCCAATCCACTATCAAAATATCTTTTGAATATTTCTCAATTATTTATCTGCAAGGAAGGAAAGGACCCGAAGTGCACTGCATGCCATTACATCGATGATCACTGCGGTCAATTTATCCTGCACAATACTATATGGCTTCTTTTGTAGAAATAGACGGAACGTCCCAAAGTAAAAAACGTCTCCCTTTCTGAAGTATGGCGGCAGTTCCTTCTACTTCCGCGCTAATCACTCCTACTGCCTCCAACTTCTTGAAAATGAAATTATGGGAGGATTATGGGACCAGCGGAAAGAGACGCAGGTGAAGGGAAGCATTAGATTGCATACAGTTAAAGTTAAAGGGATGGGGTTTGAGCTGTCCCATGAATTTTCAACCACTAGGACATCAACTCTTGTGGTTACTATCAAATATGGAAAGAACTATTCGTCAGAATATGTACACACAAATTTGAACTTTGAGGATTTTTTTGGGTTTATTCCGCGTTGATCCATCTTTTTGGAGCGACAGTTTCGCGAGCATTCCAGCCGGATTCTTCTGATGATAGGTATTAGGAGGACATCTGGACGAGTGGCGCAGCAACAGGAGATCCAGATGGGAGATTTAACAATCGATTGCACAGCCCCCGACAAGACCTGACGAGACGAGATGAAATCCTCGCAAAACCATCGTCCTCAAAAATGGATCAACATGGAAGAAATCTCGTAAGCCCCGTAAGCTTCAAGACCATTTCGTGGAAGCCTTCACTCCAACATCGCTTAGAAATGTTGTCGTTCCCACACGGTTTCTTGTTCACGGTTTGTATCTGGAGGTGTTTCTTTTACAAATTCACCCAATTGAAAATGGCGTGAAGGCGTTGAGTCCGGTCGGGGTTGCGTACAATAAAAATATTGCGTGAAATATACGAAGTACACTCAAACGTTTAAGTCCCTTTAATCAACTCGAAGCCGTTCAAGTATATATATATATTCATTCTGTGAGAAAGGCAGCTCGGCTGTCGAAATATCAGAACGTATAGTGTGTGAGTGTTCTTCTTTTTTGTGTTTCTATATTTATTTCCGCCCCACCTGTGGCAAAGATTATTTTTATTTAAATTATCGCGTGTGTGATTTTCCACGAACTCGTAAATATATATATATATATATATATATGAATTAAATATATTATATATATATATATAAATTAAATTTATATATATATATAATAATTATATATATATATATATATATATAAATTAAAACTTAAAGGAGGTAGGAGAAAGAGATAAAGATAAAGAATTCGTTCTTACGGGAACGTTTCGGACCGGTTGGTCCATCGTCAGCTTTAGAAAATATATATATATATATATATATATATATATATATATATATATATATATATATATATATATATATATATATATATATATATACATGCATAAAAAAAAAACAGTAATACACTAAACAAACACAGAAACACGCAAAAAGGACACTCACAAATAAAACTTGTCGCTGGAGGAAGGGGATCCGCTGGAGAACGAGTGCTCCGGTCGCACGTCGCAATGGTAATGTATGTTGGTGCTCGTACTGTGGAGGCGGTCCAAATAAAACTTGGACGTTTCGGCGGTCATGCCGCCATTCTCAGCGGTAGAAGAATGATGAAATGTCCGCTCTGTTCCCTTGGGAAGGAAAGGGAAGAGAGGAAGGGCAAAATGCATCAATTAATTTGTATAATTAGCGGTTTTTGGAGTTTAGCCATGTTTGAAAAAACGTCCCACTATGCAGATGGTTATCAAGGTGATTCAATCATTTTTTGTACATAAAGACCTCGGAATTTTACAATTAATCAGTTTCATTAAACCGTACGATTTCATCATTGGCTCATTTCTTTCACCAGATCCAAAGATTATTAGCAACTTCTCCAGGGATAAAATGTTTTTATTTGATACAAATTACTTATTGTTACGTCCACCATATTGGATTCAATATTCTGTTTACATATATTTGGGGTATGAATTATAATAAAATGCCATATCATGCCCCAGAAATGCATTAGTTTTCAAATAAACTACCCTCTACTTTCTTATCCCTTGGGCCGTCATTTTGAATCCACCAGGTTGCTGTTTTCATTTGTTCTGATTTCAGATTCGTAATCAGCGGCATAAAAAACTCCTGTGTACCAAATTTGAAATCGATCAAATAAGGATTTCATATTTTGGCCAGCTTTTCGGGATTTGGCCCCACTGTGCGGCTAAAGCGATTACCATGAAATTTGGTACCCATATATATGAGATCACTGGGACAAAGATAGGCTAGGTTAAAAAGGCCCCAAGGGCCCCTGTGTGGGTGGACCCTTTGGGCCTTTACTTCCATACGAAAAGCATACGATCTGGTGCAGAGGTTTCTTTGTTTGTTTTTTTCAAATTCTTAAACTCATGCTTTAGATTTTAAATGTTTATTATCAGATGACTGAAAGAACAAAGTTTTAAATTCATCCATTCGATTTTTGAATGCGCAGATTATTTTCCTAGAAGTTTTGGTTTTAGCTCCAAAATCTTAAATTTTTCCCCTACTTCAACAATAGAATTTATTTACTTGGAAACCGCATCATAAACATGGAACAGAAACAAGGCTAAGACATTTACGCCTCACGTTAAATCATCAATATTACAGAATTTCAATGAGGTTTTAGAGATGGGATATTTTTCACCCCAACCTTTCCATAAATCATTGATGGCTATAAATGACTGCTATAGAGTAAAATCAATGGAACATTATTGTGATAGTGTTTAGGTGAGTCCTCCGGGGGGTGTATAATATTGCTAGCATAGGATTTCGCAAAACATCGCGCATTTTCCTTAATCTACCTCACTCAATGATTTTGTGAAAAAGACCGAACAACGCTGGGTTTTCAGTGAACATTTATGCCATTTGATTGATGACCAAAGGCGTTATTTAACGTGATTTCTTTACGAATACATGGGGAAAATATGCCTATTACAAAAAAAAAATTTTAGTTCGGATATACAGGCTTTGATTTTGTTCTACGAGAAAACGGGCAATTTCCATTAGGTAAAATGATACGAAGTGTAGTATCAGTTTATCTTCTGTATGAACAACACTACACTATAATTTCTAACTTTTATCCCTTACGTTGAGAATCAGTGGGTATTTTCGCTAGTAAATAATAAAGAATACTAATTATAATTGATAGTGGGCAAAAAATTGTGGTTAGATTATAGCATCAAATCATTTATGAAAGTTATTCTTTTTTTATGTTGTAGGTTTTAAAAATTTCGCATGAAAGATTCATATATATATTTTTATGTATATATTTTCGGGCATAAGTGTTGGGTATTTATGCCTAATGCAAACCTTAACCCTTCCCCTGATGTTCTGCGGCTACCACACTCGAAGAGCGATGCGTATTAGTCGAAGATTAACACTCGTGACGGCCAGCCTTTTATTATCCGAAATTGCCAATGCTCTCCAAATTTTGAAGACATTCCATCGACAAGTGAATTAATTACCTTTGACATGTGCCAAGCTCAAATCAGCTCTTTAAAGCTGTAGAAATCTTCTCCTATGCCTCAACGGTAGTATTGACCTCTCTCTACCTTCCTGCAAAGTGCAAATGGGTAGATACTGTGCATTCGAATTATAAGCCTTCGGATTTCTGGCCACGGAAAAATAAAGAGGACCGGGAAAGACCTATATACTACGAAGCAAAAGAGCCAAAGATGACCGATATATTTTTTCAACATTTTCCGAAAAAAAAAACTGTATAATTTAACAACTATAGGATGAAGAAATGACATGAATAAAAATACAGCTCGTCTGTCCATGACGTTTTACAAGTGGATATAATTTTGTTTATCCGGAGATCATTGTAAAAACAAATAAATAAAGGTGATTATTACTCGGTAACATTCAAACGGAATTTAGCATTTAGCAAAATTAGTTGACAGTAAAACTGTCCGAGTTGACAATAAAACTGTCCTGGGAAATGAAGCATGTTGCCAAATAATGACAGCCGACAGACGATTACGCTATTTCAGTCAATGCTATCATTTTTCTCAGTTCATACACTCATTCATTCATTCATTCGTACTCCCATCTATACTGGTGAGGAATGGGTAAACTTTCTTTGTTTTTTTTACGAAAATATGGAGCCCATCTCGCAGTCATTTCCGGCTATGGAAAGAGGATTTCGCGCATCAAGAAAAAAAAGGATTACTGTTTTCCCCTCGCTTCCTCAAATCTCTAAAACCTACAAAACCATCTAACTTGGGCTGGGGTATTAGAGATTGAGTAATTCTAAGTCATTAGAGTCTAGAGTCCTTTTCAGCATTTGGTGGTTCTATCAATTTCAATTTTCGAAGATATCGTTAGTGTAATAGTATACACTACCCCATCATTCAATGTTAAATTTCCTATACCGGTTTCCAGCTGACATTGGTGGCACCTATATCTCCCATCTTCTATAAATAATCTTTCGCTGCTCTATACTTTTAAAATGTGCAGGGGTAAGTTCATTTGAGTATTCCACCAGCTGATAGGTAGGTTCTTGAGCTGTCCCCATTCTGCATCTCAATTTCTGAAGCATTTTCTCGATTTCCCTCCTAAGAATTTCCCGCCTTTAGATCCCTCTTATTTCCCTCATATCTTCTACCTCCTCTTATTTCGTACAGCACCACACTTCATATTTAAGTTTTCACCAGCCTTTTCTTTACGACTTTTCTCAGATCCTCCTTATCAATTCCCTTCTCTTAGAAAATGCTTCTTTAGCGAAGTAAATAACCAATGTCAAAATGTTATTTGTTCTAGCTGCCATAAAACTGCATTACTACAATACAGCAATATTAGCGCACTCATACATTTCACCATTCTGAGAAAAGTAATTATTTTTTGACAGGACGTCGCTGTGAGAATGAATAGACTGTGGTTGGTCGAAAGCCATTACTTGTGATCGTCACTGCAAGGAATCACTGTCGGCCGAGCTGCAAGTCTTCTGCTAATGTGTTCGCGACTGTATTATACTAGATTATGATATTGTCACTAAATTTTAATGAGTGGGCGAGAAACTGATAACCATCGGTGTAATATTTTAGAGTGGAGTAGCTCTTAAAAAAAGAAAAGTAATGCTTAAACCTTATTATCTAATCGAAAGAATACCTGCTCAGCAATTATTGATGGATATTTTTTTTTGTAAGAAAACTATAATGTACCGTGCGGTAAAATCTGGACCCATGAACAGCAGTAAATATCGTGCAAGGGTCAATAAGGGTAGACTTAGAGTTCAGATGAATCTTAAAACGAGAAACAGCACCAAATATTGAGCATAAGAGGATAACGTTGGACAGTTTATTCCGACCCCATCCTCTGGCCTCGGACAAAAATCCTTGCGTGACAGCCTCTAATATTTCTCGGACAAGGAAAGATTTATTTGACCCATGTGCCTCGACCTGCCCTCTTACAACTCTGTGCTCCGTTGACCCCCTACCCCCCCCCCCCACTCTCCTCCCTCATACCCCCCCACCCCACTACAACTCAGCCGAGGGAAGAAAAATGAAATACACTCGCGGTTAATGGGCTATTACATTACGGCGGTCCAGCGCCGTTTTTTTCTGGGCAGTTTACGACCCTCCTCATCTTCCTCCACCTGTCACTGACAGTCATAACCAAAAGCGCTCCTTTAAAAAAAACATTAGCAAAACAAGTAGCGCTCCTGTGAAGGGGTCGACTACGTGACCAGGGGACGTTTCCGGAAAAAAACCACCGGGAGACTGAGGATAGACACGCAATGCGTCGGCACAAGCTAACAAGAAGCCATGACATTATCAACGACAGTAATATATTGTGTGAGAGAGAAAAGTCATCCTTTTTACACGGGGCGCAGAATAAAGAATGGCCGCGGGGTAACGTGTGACACTTAAACGGACTTCGTCCTCCTCTTCTTCGTCCACTCCTAAAGACTCGCTATAGTCTCCTTAAAGACTACTATCGAGTCTTTAAGAGAAATCAAGTTTCATTCGTGAATCCATATAGAGCATGAAAAATTTATAAGACTTCGTTATTTTAAGAAAATCCCCTGTACCAAATCAACGTAAGTATTTGGTACAGCGCTACAGCTTTTTAAGAGTAAACTTCTGTCGAGGGGCACTAAAATACGAATACAGACAACGATGATACAGCCAGTTAAAATTAAGAGAGCTTAAACGGTAATCATAAAAAGAAAAATATTTTTAAGACAAATTTATCAGCTGAAATTCATTAGATCACGCTCGGGTAAATAAAAATCACCAGGTATAACAGATCTGTCCAAAGGAACTATAACAAGTTCCAGAGAGAAGAAAAAAAACCCACTTAGCCAAGAGTGAAATGAAATATTAAAGTCGACAAAGAGAGGGGAAAACCAAATAAACCATCCAGTAAACAGACGCAAGTATTACACCAGGTTAGAGAGTACAATTCAGTGCCAAATTTAGATTTTTCAAATTGAATATTCCCTAATAATTAGGGTCCTGTCATGAATTATGCATTTTCAAAATCAATTCAAGTATTTAGGAGTAACCTTAATACATGACAACAGAGAGGAGACTGAAATTTTAAACAGAACAACAGCAGCAGACAGAACATACTGGAGTCTAATTAAGCTTTTTAAGAGTAGACTTGTATCGAGGGGCACTAAAATACGAATACAGAAAACGATGGTACAGCCAGCATTGATATATTGCTCGGAGGTCACACCCTTACAAAGGAGTCACAATATTAACTCATTCCTTTTGAAAATAAAGTATTAAGAAGAATATTTGGCCCTACTTTATAAGGAGACAAATGGCGAATAAAAATAAACAGAGAAGTAGGAGAGATGTATAAGAGGCCAGACGTTGTAGCAATAGTCAAAAGCAAGAGACTAAGATGACTGTGCCATGTGCTGTGGAGGGTTGAAAATTCTATGATAAAGAGAGAGCATGGAACACTTCAAGGAAAGAGGCCAAAATTGAGGTGGAAAGAACAAGAAGAGAACGATTTGAGAAAGATGGGAGCAGATATAAAGATGGCAGAGAATAGAAGTGCTTGGAGACGGGATGTTGGCGAGATCAAAGACTTACTTGGTTTTCAATGGACCCAGGAGTAAGAGTAATTAGGGTCCTCTACGTTATCACTCATTGTAATAGCGGGTTGGGTGGTTGCAAAATTGTTTTAAACAGTCATGACTTTTCATCATCTGTTTTATATTTCCCACAGCCAATTAAGACCAAATGAATGAAGTTAGTCAAAACCCATACCCTAAAATGTGAACTACAAGAACGGAAGTGGAATAAGTACATACAGGAGAAGAATGAAAACATCTCATTATTGAGTAAGGGAGCAATACAAGGCGTCCTCACGTAAAAAATTAAAGAGGTTGTTGCGACATCTTTTACTCTTCTGATAAATGATGCTATATATTGTGGTGATTGAAAATTTAGCACCTATCAACCTATGAATCGGGGAGGTTTCCATCGAGAAAATGGAGGAGAAAGCAAGGAAGAATAATGGGAAGGGTAAGAATTGCCGGGGAGCGAAATAAGAAGGCATCTTACCTGTGCCCTTGAGTGGCTCCGTCAGGTAATTCGATTTGCCGTCTACTCAAAAACCCTTTCGTTTAACGTCCGTGGGAGAAAGGGGAGATTCCCGAACGATAACCTAATGCGGAAGTGAGTGGGCACTTAAGATGTAAGCGCAGTCAATGGCGTTTCCAGAGTCATTTACGGAGACTCGAAGATGAAATGAAAAAAATTGATTTCTTCAGTAAATGGGACGATATTTCGCCTGCACAGACAAGACCACCGATAGTGAATCCACGGAACATAATTATTACAAAGGAAATTGTAAGCAGCAAAAAAGTTTAAAATTGATATACTCACTCATTAATTCCCACGCAGGGAGATCACCGCAAGGTAATGATATATATTTTTTATCTTATCAAGTTATCAGTTATTGCCTATAGAAATCATGACAGAACTTTATTCCTTTGTCACTCGCAAGAATTACATCAAGAGGGTTTTCCAAAGCATATGCAGTGTGTAATCATCAGAATAATTCATGGCGTTATAAATGTAGAAGCTCTTAGCAGGAAAATGACTTAGAAAGAATAAAAGGATTATACATGATACACTGAATATCAATTGAAGGGAAGCGCAATATTAAAAGTATTTATTTGAAATCGTATGATCATAAAACTTGCAATGAGTAATGTCATGGATAGTAACACGTAGTTGAAAATCATATGCACTAGAAATTTTGTGTATTTCTTTGTTTTGGGCTAATATTAGGCTTCCATCAGAAAACTCGGCAGTTGGAAGTAAAATAACTGAAAAAAGGACATTTTTCCACATTAATGATACTGCTTTTCAGTGCAATGTTCGATGTTTATTTTAAACATTGTATGTAGTACGATGAGAGAAAGAATTGAAAAAAGAAAGATCCTGGTGCCAGTACTTCGGACACTGCTATTTCATAGCATCTTAATTTCTAGTAAATACTACATGACTCATAATTTATCAAGCAGTAAACTTATAAGGGTATCTTACTAAAGATACAAGGTTCAAAAAACTGATAATCACAGAATAAAGTCACAGGTTGCCTCCAAAGCGTTAAAATTCCCATTATAGTTGAATGGATAAAATCTTGATTTAGATAATTTGACATCCTAGTATTCATATGAACACATTGATTAGCTTTCAAAATTAGATTTATCAGCAGCGTTCCACCAGATCTAAATTGACTGTCGCCATTGGCGCTACTATGGCATAAAATATAAAAACGTTTCATACGCTTGCACCAGGTTGCCTATGGGACTCCCATTGTCCCCCGCCATTCTACAAAGAAGGGCGAAAGATGTTGCTTTTACAATTTCTTATAAACGTCTTGTATACTGTATATGTTATCTAGATGACTGGCTTTTATTTCCAACTGTACGGTTTTGTGTTCATTCCATTGTCTCCGTTTTAAGTGACGAGCTAGGCATCAGCATCAATCTACACAAAAGTGTTTTAGTGAATGTGAAAGTTATAAAATGCTTGGATGTGGTAGTGAACACAGAGGAAAGATCCCTCAAGCTCACACCTAAGGCAGTGGGAAATGTGCTCAAAGTGATTCCCGTCTTACCACGCCTCAGACGGAAAGATATGCCGAAGGCCGCGGGATATCTGTCACTGATCGCTGTCACAAAGATTCTACAGGCTATTTGATGGCAGGAGGCGATTCGACGATTTTTTCTTATAGGCTCCATTTAAGTTGCTACCCGTATCATTTGGCTGGCTTCTTAAAGAGGGGCGAAGAAGGTGCCCTAGGGCCGATTCTAGCAAAGGAGTTCTCATGAAGTGAGTAGGAGGTATCATCGAAGGGGAAAAAGAATTCTACTCCACCAACTGTTTTATATCTTTTATATATATAAAAGTCAATGTATGTATGTATGTATGTATGTATGTATGTTCCACATCTCCTCCTAAACCACTGGATTGATTTTGATGAAATTTGATACACATGTTTTTCACTGGTAGACAACAAACACTGTAGGGTTCAATTAACCGAAAACCTATTTTTTCAGGGTTAAGGGTGTGATCCTTACTAATATATGTATAAAAATGTAATGGTCTCTGTCTCTCTGTTGCTCCATCACGCAAAAACTACTGGACCGATTGACTGAAATTTGGCATGAATATAGAAAAAAATGTCTGGTTGTAATATATGCTATATTAAAAAGCCCTCAGGGCCCCCAAAAGCCACCGAGGGTCACCCCTGGTGGTCCATGCTAAGCATTGGGTTCGGTGCAGTGGTTTCATTTTTTAATTTTTAAATGTACTTTCACTCAAGATATAGGCCTGGGATTTTTTTTATCAGATGGATGAATAAAGGACGTTTCTAATTTTATCAATCGATTTTCTTCTACCCTCCGAAGTTGTCTGACATTCATGTTTTCAGTTGAAAAATCTCACATTTTCCCCTGAAATCAACAATAACATATTTCCTTGACATCCTGAGATTTCATTTTCATAGAATATTCACGCCTCTAGCATTTTAATATCACGCTTTCCTGCAGGTCCATGATAGTACGTAGAAACAAAATCCGTATAAGAAGATCCCAGGCTCCCAAGGCCCCCATGATAGATTGCTTCGGGGGGTAATCGTTAAATTCAATGCATATTTAACAAGTATACTCTTCAATGTATACTCTCAAAGTAGCTCTCAAAGGGGCATATGTATGGGAGAACACTTACGTAGTAAACGTTACACATAAAGGAATTAATAGACTACTAACTTAAAAGAATTTATACGTGCAGCGAATATCAATGGTAATAATGCCTCTGTTGCTACAACAAACATGGCGTTGTTTATTACCGTTTAATACTCAAATGAATTACACGTAGTGAAACCGTCTGCCTCTCATTACGATCGCAAACTGTTTTTAGACCAATTCCCACATCAGTAACGTCACGAATTATTTATACATTTAAAAGTGTTAATGTGCAGTTAACTTAGGTACATTTACTCCATCATCGAGTTGCCTATTCTAGACTCTCACTTGCCGCTGTGTTTCCGTTCCTTGGTCTTAAAAATATATCCATCAACATGCCTAATAGAAAAAAGAGTAAGGCCGATTTTTGGCTTTCCAGTGCATGAAAGTGAACCAATAGTCACGCATCTCTCCGTGAACCTGGAAAACTGTCAGTGTGTCTACTACAACGAACACAACATACAAGATAGTTTACGAACTCCTCAAATGACCACGCATACTGTTTTTCTTCGGGCTTTGTGGTTTTATTATAAAAAATAAGTTTAATGTTTTTCACACCCGTTGAATTTCAACGGGTATCTTCCGCTCGTATATATATATATATATATATATATATATATAATAAATAATATCGTTCAAACAGAGGGTGAAAGAAAGAGAATAGGAAACACACAAAATTTGTTTAGTCCAATGGTGGTGTGAAGATGGTATGATGGCCGATTCACAGTGAAAAAAATTCGTCTAGACCGGGAATTGAACCACGGACCTTCCGATTTCGCGCCGGATGCTCTGACGACTAAGCTATCTAGACTACTAAAGAAACACTGGAATCGGCGGGGGGTTTATGTGAATCAAACACCCCGAAGACTAGCCCGTAAAGTCCACCGAGAGATGGCGACAGGGCGTTATTCACCCACCGGCAGAGAAGGAATTACGTTCACAGAAGAGGAAAGGAAAGGTTGACTCAGGCACACAGACAGTGGTAAAGATACAGAACAGGCGTGGTTCAATTCCCGGTCTAGACGAATTTTTTTCACTGTGAATCGGCCATCATACCATCTTCACACCACCATTGGACTAAACAAATTTTGTGTGTTTTCTATTCTCTTTCTTTCACCCTCTGTTTGAACGATATTATTTATTATTTACGCCAGTGAGCGGTTCGAGTGAGTGAATGAATGGTTGTATGGCCGGAATGGCTCATTTCTACTTCTTGAGATCTGCGTGCCCCGAAACGCCTGTTCTGTATCTTTACCACTGTCTGTGTGCCTGAGTCAACCTTTCCTTTCCTCTTCTGTGAACGTAATTCCTTCTCTGCCGGTGGGTGAATAACGCCCTGTCGCCATCTCTCGGTGAACTTTACGGGCTAGTCTTCGGGGTGTTTGATTCACATAAACCCCCCGCCGATTCCAGTATTTCTTTAGTAGTCTAGATAGCTTAGTCGTCAGAGCATCCGGCGCGAAATCGGAAGGTCCGTGGTTCAATTCCCGGTCTAGACGAATTTTTTTCACTGTGAATCGGCCATCATACCATCTTCACACCACCATTGGACTAAACAAATTTTGTGTGTTTCCTATTCTCTTTCTTTCACCCTCTGTTTGAACGATATTATTTATTATTTACGCCAGTGAGCGGTTCGAGTGAGTGAATGAATGGTTATATATATATATATATATATATATATATATATATATATATATATATATATATATATATATATATATATATATAAAACTTCCAGGAAAATCACTCGGGTGATAAATATACAGTATGCCAAGAGGGTGGCCGATAAAAAATATACACACGGAAAAAAGAACACTTACACATAAAAATTTTCGATATTTCGGAGAAGTCTAGCTCCACCTTTCTCAAGGTTTAAGGTAGGAATGAAGAAAAGGAGAGAGATTGAGGTATGGGAGGGGAAAGAGGGGGAGACGAAGGTGTAAGAGGGGAAGGAGGGGAAAGAGGGAGAGAGGAAGGTGTAGGAGGGGAAGGAGGGGAAAGACGAAGAGCGGGGAGAGGGCGTGGAGGAAGCAGGGAGAGATGAGATGAGGGGGAGGGAGAAACTAGTGTGATTTATTGAGTCCGGGGGGCGAGAAAGCCTGGTGGATTAAAATACAAGAAGATTCAAGATCTTTGAGCTGAAGGGGAGAGGAAGAAGGGGGAAGGGAAGCAAGTAGACCGACTTTAAAAGTGTTATTGAAAGTGGAGTTGTGGGAGGAGACGTGAATGGCGACAGGGAGAGAAACAGAGAGGGAGGGGCAATCGTTACAAGACGAGCGGTGCCCATTCATTCTAATATTGAGAGGAGTGGTGGATAAGCCAATATAGAAAGAAGGGCAGTATTGGCAGAGGAGGATGTAGACAATGTTAGGCGTGGTGCAGGAGGGTGAGAGGACAGAAGGGAGGGGAAAAGCGAGGAACTTGTCCGGCAAGGGCTGGGTGATGAGGATGGGGCAAGTTTTACATCGCGGGCGGTTGCAAGGGGTGGGAAGGGATTTGGTGGGTTTGAGTGATTTGGACAGGGGTTTGGTAATATTGAAAATGGCGGATAGATTGGGGGGGCGTCTGAAGCTGAGAGAGGGACATTGGGGGAATATTTTAGAAGTGGTTAGGTTGTCCGACAGGATAGGGTAGAGGTTTTTAATAATACGCCTAATAGAGTCCACACCTGGGAAGTAGGTGGTACAGAGGGAGATATTGTTTTGGGAAATGCTATTAGTAGGAGGCAGTTTGGGGGAGTGTGGTTTTTTGAGGATTTTTTTATTGAGAAGTTGCTCTGGATAGCCTCTGCGAAGAAGAGATTGATGGAGGTTAGTAAGGAATTTATCAAGGGAGTCAGGGTTGTTGCAAATTCGGTGGCCACGAATAGAAAGGGAGTAGGGGAGGGAACGTTTAGTATGGGAGGGGTGGCAGCTGTTATAATGGAGGTATTGTTGTTGGTTGGTGGGCTTGATATGCACGGAAGTGCTAAATTTGCGGTCAGAGAGGGAGACGTTTACGTCCAGAAAGACGACGTTAGAGGCAGAGATGTTAGAAGTAAAGGAGAGGGGAGAGGAGGCGTTGAGGGAGGAAATAAAAGAGTTGAGAGAATGAATACCATGTGGCCATAAAAGGAAGATGTCGTCAATGTAACGAAGCCAGAGAAGAGGTTTTAGTGAGCATGAAGATAGAAAAGATTGTTCAAAAAGTCCAAGGAAAAGGTTGGCGTAGGAAGGACTGAAGCGACTACCCATAGCGCATCCTTTAATTTGAAGAAAGAATTTGTTATTGAAAGAGAAAGCGTTGTGGGTTAGGATGAAATTGGAAAGATCAAGAAGGAACTCAGAGCTGGGAATATGAGGAGCAGGGCGTTTAGTGATGAAATGGCGGATGGCAGAAAGTCCTTCAGAATGAGGAATGTTGGTATATAGGGAAGTGACATCAATAGTGGCCATTAAGATATCACAGTTAGAGGGGAGTGGAGTAGAATGGAGGCGTTCAAGAAAATGATAAGTGTCTTTGATAAAGGAGGGCAGGGAGTGGACAATGGGTTGTAGGTAGTAGTCAACAAATGCGGACATGCGTTCGGTGGGTGAGTTATAAGAGGAGACAATGGGGCGGCCAGGGTTGTCAGGTTTGTGGATTTTGGGTAGAATATAGAAGTTTGGGGTGCGTGGGTGTGACGGAGAAAGAAGGGTGATATCTTGTTTAGACAGGCCTTCATCAGGGCCTTTGATTTGAAGGAAGGAGATTATTTCATCCAAAAATTCAGGATTAGGGTCATGGGACAAAGGCTGATATGAGGAAGTGTCAGAAAGTTGTCGGTTGGCTTCATCGAGGTAGTCAGAAGAGTTGAGGATGACTACTGTGGAGCCTTTGTCAGAAGGAGTGATGGCAATATCTGGATTTAGAGTAAGTTTTCTGAGGGCCGAGATTTCAGAAGGAGATAGATTGGGTTTTGGTTTAAGGGAGTTGAAAAAAGATGGCTCAGAGAGTTTTGATAGGAGAAGGTTGGTGAAGATTTCAAGGGGGTGATTGGAAAGAAGTGGTTTTGGTTCATGTGAAGAAGGAGGTTTGAATTTGGAGAGAGCGGTGTGGGGGGGGGAGGTGGGAGACGGAGGAGTGGGACGCGTTTCCCAGAAAAATTTCCATTTCAGTCGTCGGCAGAAAAGAAGGGCGTCAGAGAGGATTTTAACAGGGTTTATTTTAGGGGTAGGTGAAAAACTAAGGCCTTTGGAAAGAAGAGATAATTTTTCAGGGGAAAGAGAAGTAGAAGAGAGGTTAACAACCGCTTTTTCTACTACCGCTAGTCCAGCCGACGACTGAGCTGGGAGGGTGGGGGCAGCGGAAGGAGATTCGCTTCTAGGAAGGACGCGCTTTGGGAAATCCACTGACGTAGGAGGAGGCGGGGTAGCCAGGTTGAAGCACGTAGCAAGGTCAGGTTTGGACAAGTACAATGGAGGTGGGGGAGGGGGGGATGTCGCCATGTGCACGGGAAGAGAGAGGCCTCGGCAGAAAAAGGAAAGGATTAGTGAAGAGAGTTTACGCTGGGCTTTTAAGCGCTTGGAGGCAAGAACGCGAAGCGCAGAGTGGAGTGAACGTTGGATACTGGAGAGCGAATGTGGGCTGCACAGCTTGACAATTTTGATAAGGGAATGAATATCAGCATAGTACTGGTGTACAAGAGCTTGATAACGTAAGAGGACCGTATGACAGAAATTAAAGGAAAGCTGATAAGAGTACGTGTGGAAGAACGGACGTAAAGAAGGAGGGAGGCCGGTTAGGGGGAGTTTGATAGTAAGTCCGTTTGGAAAGATGCCAAGGGATAAGCAAGAGGAGAGAAACTCGGAGTGGCACGTGTATTGCGCCAATTTAAAAGAAAGTTTTTTTATAGTGTGCAGCCAAGACATGACAAGATCGGTGGAAGGCATGACGGACTAAGTATTAGGAGAGGAGAAAGGCGTGAAGAAGCATATGGGATAAGAGATAAGATAGGAAATGAGATAAGATATCACAGTGGTGAGGGAGGGATAGGACACTGAGAAAGATGGATGCGACTCACAGGACAGGAACCACAGGAACGTAGAACCGGAACCGAAGACGCAGCTCGTATACAGAAGAACACACAGAAGGATTGCAGGACGCAACGATATAAAACTTCCAGGAAAATCACTCGGGTGATAAATATACAGTATGCCAAGAGGGTGGCCGATAAAAAATATACACACGGAAAAAAGAACACTTACACATAAAAATTTTCGATATTTCGGTGAAGTCTAGCTCCACCTTTCTCAAGGTTTAAGGTAGGAATGAAGAAAAGGAGAGAGATTGAGGTATGGGAGGGGAAAGAGGGGGAGACGAAGGTGTAAGAGGGGAAGGAGGGGAAAGAGGGAGAGAGGAAGGTGTAGGAGGGGAAGGAGGGGAAAGACGAAGAGCGGGGAGAGGGCGTGGAGGAAGCAGGGAGAGATGAGATGAGGGGGAGGGAGAAACTAGTGTGATTTATTGAGTCCGGGGGGCGAGAAAGCCTGGTGGATTAAAATACAAGAAGATTCAAGATCTTTGAGCTGAAGGGGAGAGGAAGAAGGGGGAAGGGAAGCAAGTAGACCGACTTTAAAAGTGTTATTGAAAGTGGAGTTGTGGGAGGAGACGTGAATGGCGACAGGGAGAGAAACAGAGAGGGAGGGGCAATCGTTACAAGACGAGCGGTGCCCATTCATTCTAATATTGAGAGGAGTGGTGGATAAGCCAATATAGAAAGAAGGGCATGAAAACAATATCTCCCTCCTTCCCCTCCTACACCTTCCTCTCTCCCTCTTTCCCCTCCTTCCCCTCTTACACCTTCGTCTCCCCCTCTTTCCCCTCCCATACCTCAATCTCTCTCCTTTTCTTCATTCCTACCTTAAACCTTGAGAAAGGTGGAGCTAGACTTAACCGAAATATCGAAAATTTTTATGTGTAAGTGTTCTTTTTTCCGTGTGTATATTTTTTATCGGCCACCCTCTTGGCATACTGTATATATATATATATATATATATATATATATATATATATATATATATGCATAAATAAAACAGTGCTACACTAAACAAACACAGAAACACGCAAAAAGGACACTCACAAAAGAAAACTTGTACGTTTCGGCGTCAGGACGCCATCGTCAGCGGTAGAGGAATGATGAGTCCGCTCTGTTCCCTTGGGAAGGAAAGGGCAGAGAGGAAGGAAAGGGGGGGTAAGTGCGAATGGATAGTGGTGGGGAGAGAGAGGTGGCTATTGGGCTTTTAATTCAATGGGCTAGGTTTAGCCCGGGCTTTTCGAATGCTCTTGTCACCCAAATATGGGCGTATTCACGAATTTTCACGTCAACATTACCGGCGGATTCAGGAAGGGCTTCTATGATCTCTAGGGAGAAACAATCGTCAAAATTTTGAGAGTGGGAGGCGGTATGTTTGGGAATGGGATCAAGAAAAGGTGGAGTTTTGGTGGCATGGCGGTGATTGTTCATACGGATATTGAGGGGGGTGGTGGTGGTACATCATCATCACCAAGGCAGATAAGGGATCTACAGTTGTCGTTCTTGACAAGCAAAGCTATATAGCTGAAGGTCTACGGCAATTAAATGATTCTTCCTCCTATACCCCTCTTCCTCATGATCCAAATCCTGATTTTCAAAAAGAAATCAGCTCATTCCTCCAGGAATTCGGCCCAAGTGAAGGCCTATCCCCCTCTGACATCGCCATACTATCACCCCTTCATTTCAAAACTCCGCATTTTTACATGCTCCCGAAAGTGCACAAAATCAACAATCCCGGTCGCCCAATAGTCTCCAGCATCAATTCCCTTTGCTGAGCGCATATCAGCACTTGTTGACCATTACCTCAAACCCCTAGTCATATCTCTTCCCTCCTTCATCAAAGATTCTTACCACTTCCTCGACCTTCTCCACGCCGTCTCTATCCCCCCTAATGCTACTTTACTCATGGCCACTATAGACGTTACCTCCCTTTATACGTCCATCCCTCACGATGAAGGCATAAATTCATTAAAGTTTTATTTATCCCAACGCCCAAAACCACACTTTCCCTCCACAAATTTCATCATCCGCCTAGCCGAAATGGTTTTAACAAAAAATGCTTTCTCCTTTAATAATCAAATTTTTCTTCAAACTAAAGGCGCCGCCATGGGTACTCGCATGGCACCATCTTATGCCAACCTGTTCATGGGCCATCTCGAAACCACTTTCTTAAAAAATCAAACACATAAACCTCTCTTCTGGGCCCGCTACATTGACGACATATTCGTCCTCTGGCCTCACGGCCGTGATTCTTTATCTTCTTTCATTTCCACACTCAACTCTTCATTCTCAGTTTCCTTCACATCTTCCATTTCTGACTCCTTAATTACGTTCCTGGATATTAATATCCAAATTAAGGACAGTAAATTCATCACCTCCGTCCACAAAAAACCCACTAACCACGACCAATACCTCCATTTTAACAGCTGTCATCCTTCTCACACCAAACGCTCAATCCCTTATTCCCTTTCTATCCGCGGCCACCGGATCTGCAGCAATGCCCCCTCTCTAAAAGAATATATCGAAACTCTCCATCACTCGCTCAGAGAACGAGAGTACCCAGAGAAGTTGCTTTTAAATAAAATCCTGTCTCCTACTGCAAAATATACCCCTCGGACCAAGACCCACCAACCTGACCAACTTAACCTTGTCACCACATTCTTCCCTGGTGCACACAGGATCAAAAACATATTGAAAGACCTGTATCCAATCTTAAAAAACAATACCTCTACTTCCCTCCTCCTACCTTCATGTCCCAAAGTTTCCTATAAGCGTCCCTCAAATCTGCGGGACATTTTAAAATCCACTAGACCCTCCCTGCAACCCACCGCCCCCCCTCCGCCACTTTCCTCAACATGCGGACGCCCGAGGTGCAAATGCTGCTCTCTCCTCCGCCCCTCCGCCACCCCCTCCCTCAAAAGATCTTCCTCTACGGCCAATTGTACCACCAGCAACATCATCTACCGCCTTTCCTGCAATTTCTGCCCTGCCTTCTATGTGGGAAAATGTACCACCCCCCTCAATATCCGTATGAACAATCACCGCCATGCCACCAAAACTCCACCTTTTCTTGATCCCATTCCCAAACATACCGCCTCCCACTCTCAAAATTTTGACGATTGTTTCTCCCTAGATATCATAGAAGCCCTTCCTGAATCCGCCGGTAATGTTGACGTGAAAATTCGTGAATACGCCCATATTTGGGTGACAAGAGCATTCGAAAAGCCCGGGCTAAACCTAGCCCATTGAATTAAAAGCCCAATAGCCACCTCTCTCTCCCCACCACTATCCATTCGCACTTACCCCCCCTTTCCTTCCTCTCTGCCCTTTCCTTCCCAAGGGAACAGAGCGGACTCATCATTCCTCTACCGCTGACGATGGCGTCCTGACGCCGAAACGTACAAGTTTTCTTTTGTGAGTGTCCTTTTTGCGTGTTTCTGTGTTTGTTTAGTGTATCACTGTTTTATTTATGCATGTGCATCGTCGCCGAGAGCGATTTTCTACCAAGACATTATATATATATATATATATATATATATATATATATATATATATATATATATATATATATACACACACACGAGTATGTGGAAAATCACACACGCGATAATAAGGATATTGGGTCGGTGATAAGGATTCCCCAAATGTCCATCTCTCACCTTCAGGCGTCCCGCCAACCTCTCCAGCATTCTAAAAACCACCAAACCGCTGACTAAACCCTATATTAGCTCTAAAACCCCACCCAACCCCTGCCATCGCGCGAGAAGCAATACGTGCCCTATCCTTATCACCGACCCCCTCCCCGCTAAATTTCTCTCCCACCCTCTTCCTTCCGTCCCCTCTCGGTCATGCACTTCCCACAACGTTGTTTACATCCTCCTGTGCAACCTGTGCGATTCATATTACATTGGTCTCACCACTAACGCCCTCAGTGTTAGAATGACCGGCCACCGAGCCAGCTGCAAGCCGTCCTCGCCCAATGCCTCCTTCCCCGTTCCGATCCATGCTTCCTCCCACAATCTCATTTTTGATAAATGCTTCCGTGTAGGCGTATTGGCTTCCCTCCCTCCCTCTGCCTCTCCCCTTCAATTGCGTACGCTAGAAAGTGCCTGCATCTGGCTTTATTCCGCACATAATCCGCCCGGATTAAATCGCGCTCACTGAACTCTCCCGCCCCTTCTCCCCTTTCCCCTCCTTCAATCCCCTCCCACCCCTCCCCTTTTCTCCTTTCCACATCCCTTTCTCCTCCTCTGACCCCCTCCCGCCTCTTCCCCTCCTTGCCCTTCCCTCTTCCTCTGACCCCCTCCCGCCCCTCCCCTCTTCTCCCTCCCTACCCCTCTCTCCTCCCATCTCACCCTACCTCTTGTTCCCTGCCTGTCCATCATTTTGTATCCTTCTATCTTTGAGAAAGGTTCTAGAGCACTCACT
This sequence comes from Pyrrhosoma nymphula, assembly GCA_963573305.1. Lineage (NCBI taxonomy): Eukaryota > Metazoa > Arthropoda > Insecta > Odonata > Coenagrionidae > Pyrrhosoma > Pyrrhosoma nymphula. Next base: position 203,081,728 of record OY754327.1, on the reverse strand, counting down.
GGCGTAAATAATAAATAATATCGTTCAAACAGAGGGTGAAAGAAAGAGAATAGGAAACACACAAAATTTGTTTAGTCCAATGGTGGTGTGAAGATGGTATGATGGCCGATTCACAGTGAAAAAAATTCGTCTAGACCGGGAATTGAACCACGGACCTTCCGATTTCGCGCCGAATGCTCTGACGACTAAGCTATCTAGACTACTAAAGAAATACTGGAATCGGCGGGGGGTTTATGTGAATCAAACACCCCGAAGACTAGCCCGTAAAGTTCACCGAGAGATGGCGACAGGGCGTTATTCACCCACCGGCAGAGAAGGAATTACGTTCACAGAAGAGGAAAGGAAAGGTTGTCTCAGGCACACAGACAGTGGTAAAGATACAGTACAGGCGTTTCGGGGCACGCAGATCTCAAGAAGTAGAAATGAGCCATTCCGGCCATACAACCATTCATTCACTCACTCGAACCCAGAGTTTTAAAGTAAAAAAGAACAATAGTAGAGGCAGCATCATAAATCGAGAAAGCTATTGCCTCACAATAGAACAAGGAATTTTTAAACAAATTCTACTAGTGAGTTTCATGAAAGCTAAATTTGGTCATGGAATAGGTTCGAAGAATATTTGCTCCGAGGCTTTACACGAGCAAATACCCTAATCTCTGTCCAGTAAATTATTCCTAATCTCAAGTGATCTAACGGACACAGCACACGGTATAATCGGATATGACGTAGTCACTGGGGGTCAATCAATCACTGGGGACAGAGAATTTGGGATTTAATTTCATAGACCGAGGCTCTAAAGACCGCCAGATGCCATAATCCAACTAATACTCTCATGACAGATCGCATCTCACTATCCAGTCCAATTAAAATCGCTGTAATCCCAAGGAATCCTGGACACTAGCATAGCTATCCCATTCATAGAACGTGAGTTCTCAAGACTTCGAGTTCATCTTTAGCTTTAAAAAAATCCTTCGGCTCATCCATGAATAATTCTGTGCCTCAAAAAGTCTTGGATGGATAAGAGTGACAATAAAATATTAAAGTGTCGATTAAATAACCACCACGCAATGAAATTCACTTGGAATACAAAACTTTCCTTGCATATTTTCAGAGAAAAATATTTTCTTTTCACCACCTTTTTGAGGTAAAGAAATACTCCGCTGTTAGCTTTCTTACTCGTAACTATCATAACATAGAATGGGTGAAAGTTCATTTTGGGGACGTAGGTATTTGTGGTTGGAGAGCATGGATTTCTGAGTTCAGGCAAAATAAAAAAATTGAAATGTTTTCTTCGGCTGTCGTCAATTAAGACTCTTCGCGCGTCCACGTTCTTAAGTTTCCATCTCACTCGTTGAAAATGAATCCCAATAAACGCCTTCATATTTTGTCTTATCTCCCCTTAATCTTCCAAACTGACTGTGCTGCTGAATGACGCTCAAACTATCGGTTGTGGTGTGGGTGCCACGCTGATTTCACTCCCTTGTTTTTTTGAATGGTTTGTGAGTATTTTTCATTTATTCTGGTTTCTATCATCAGTGTAGTCGCTTTTCAGTATCCGATTGTTGGAAAGGAAATATTAAGAACTGTAGTCGTAAATTTCTTGAGAAGATTGACAACATGAAATACTTGGGTATATTCACAGATCAACATTTAAAGTTCAATGAACATATAGATTAACTTAAGGGTAAACATAGGAAATGCTTGCATCAACTGTATCATTTAAGAAGTAATCTGCCGACACATTTAAAAGTTATTTAAGTGACTTTAGCAGAAAGTTTAATTAGATACGGAATCACTATTTGGGTTAATAACAGTAATTGTTATAAGAAGTACGCTCAGGAAAAATCATGATGAGTTAATAAGATCAATAAATAATAACTAGAGTCCAGAAAAGATATCTGAAATATATCGAAATACTGAATCACTACTACTAACTCAGCTGAGGTTGGATTATTATATAAAATGCATTTGTTGGGTTGTGAATTGGGATAATTCCCTAATGGAAACCAACATGTGTTTCATTTGAACAGGGGAGGCACCTACTGGCAAGTCTCTGACTCAGCGGGACCTAGGTTTGTGAACAAACAACATATGCTTTATACAATTCATGCCAGACCTGATAAGGAAATATTTTTATTGATCTTACTAGTTATATTATCTATATTTTTCATGAGTTTTCAATCTTTATCAGTTTTCATACTTGTATTTCACTTTTATAATCATTATTTAATTTTCTAATGTTTTATTTGCATCTTTTCTTATCGAAATATTCTGTTTCGATTGCATTAGATTGTGTTAAAATACATTGAAATTAAAATTATTTTTTTTAATAACCCTGAATGTGTTCTCACAAAGATAACAGTCCTTAACCCTTCATGGTTCCAGTATCTTCCTCAAATCAAATCGTTTCTTTTTTCTTCTTTCGCATGGCAGATCCTAGTCCCTCTTTAGTCCTTCCCCCCTTCCCACAACTTCAACCAAAGGGCTATAACCATCCCCGGGTCTTAATTCTTGAATTAAGGCGGGCACCGTCCTATTAACCGCTTCATTAAGCAAGACACACCTCCGGTCCTTCTTGCCAGAATGGTAAGGGAGGAACTAAAAGGATGGCTTCCATGATTTTCCGGCCCATACGAGTCTTGGCACGAAATCCCTCCAGCGATTCCCATAACATCTTTTCCTCCTCAGTCCTTTCTACTTTAAGACTTCTTCTTTCCCACAAATCTAGCAGTTTGTGAAACTCAGTTCACGGAATAAGAAGTAAGAATTTCAACTTTGGCCCCACTAGGATGGAATACTATTTGTTTTACTAAAATTTAAAACCTAAACTCACCTATAGTTAATACAACGTGTATGCATGTGGCTCTCTCAACTCTCTCTCAACTCTCATCTTTCTATTTATGGCGAAATACTAACCCCTTGCCGAACAACTTTTCGAGCAATTTGCCTAAAAAGGTAAGCTGTTTTGCATGGGATAGATTACAGCTGTAAGCTACAGAGGGAGAATCTTGAAAAAAATAGGAATTTAAAACACCTAGATTTCGCCAAAAAAAACAATAGTGTGTAGTTTGTATGTTTTCTCAACTATGCATAAAAATTAATTTATTACTCGCCGCAGTAACTTTTACATAATCGAAAATAAAGCCTTCTGTCGTGACGGTGTTTTCACCGTACGGTGTGAAAACATGTGTCAAGTTAGAGAAATGTGTAGATATATTTATTTTATTACTAAGAATTATGTCATATTCTCACTCATATCACTCTTTTTGCGTTCTTAATATTACAATATTTTCTTCATACTTATTACAGACGCTGAACATAAAAAATAAATTTTCGAATATGGTCCGCATTATGACTAGGGAAACATCTCGCTCAAACTACCTTAAGAAGAGTAGAGCTGCACCCCATGCCCTCTCCGGCTGGCTGTTTTTTCATTGGCTGTTTCCTTCGTGACGTGGAGTGCATGACGGGAGCCAGAAGAAGCCATGAACCAATGGAGTCGGTAAGACTACGTTCCACGGTTTGAGTTCAAACCTTGTATGGAATGAAACAGGTTTTTAATAATTCCAGGACCTCACATTAGGATGAGTAAAAAAATTAAAATTTTGGAATTTTGATGCGTAAGCCAGGGAAAAGTTGCAAAATGGGCTCAAACTAATGCTGTACAAATTTCAGGTCGACCAAATAATATTTAGGGGTCTCCGTAATATTATGATTCCTGGAAATTAGGAGAAAAATGGTAAATTTTTGACGTAATCAAACTGACGGGCAATCACGGGCATGACAGTTTTGCCATTTGTTGCCGATGTATTGAGGCTGTATCGAATAGCACAAGTGGAGCTGAACCCCCAACTTGTGATTAGAAATCCACCTTTCAAAAAAGTTGCTGATCACGTCTTAGAGCAAGTAAAAGAGTTTGAAAATTAGTTTTAGTGCCACACTATACGCGAAGAGACACACCGAGACGTTCATTGAAAAGGCTCGTGGACAAATACTGCCGCATGCGGAGGCGTGTAAATTTCAATCCTTCTAAAGTGAAACAGTATGTGGACGAATGTGTGATCAATCTCTGTTTGATATATGCCCTTGTAAGTGTGATTTCACCGCAGGTGCTTATTCTTGCTCATGCTATGCCAAAGTTACATAAATTGCAAGGGGTTTCCTACAAGATCAGAGGAATTGTCAGAAAATGGGTAATTGGTACTGTGGATGTGACTAACACAAATATTCTAGCAAAGCGTTTCTTCCTCCAACAGAATGAAGCAAGATACTTCCATTCTCCACCCCAGATGTTGATTGAGAACAATACCAGAACTATCTCTTGAGGATAAGCAAATCTATTGGGAGCGGTGCATGTCCTACTCGTGTCGCCAATGCAACTCCGAGAAGAGTCAATACGTCTCGATGGTTGACAACGATAGCTCGTAATTTGCGACTTTATGTGTCTACTGTGGTCTCAATACATCGGCAACTGATGACAAAACTCACATTTTAAGCTTCCGAGCTATGCCAAATATAGGGCACTCGTTGGCACTTCGCCCCACTTGTGGTTCCTTCTTCTTTGTCGCCATAACTTCTCGTGCCACAAAACTGCTAGCCCAAAAAGCGAAGTAAATAAATTCACCGTAAGACGGAACCAAAGGGCAGTGAGAGAGCGTTGCGTGAACTGCGGCGGAAGGAGACCGCACTGCAGGAGCAGGGTAGCGTGGAAAGGGGAACAAAGCACAAAACTGCCCACAAACGCCATATATGTGAAATAATACGAACTGCGACCGCCTCTAGGCCGACTCTACTCGATGAGGTGCGCATCCCGACCTGCAACCATGGTGTGCATGCCCGTCAGTTTGATTCCGCCAAACATTTACCGTTTTCCTACTCATTTCCAGTATTCATAATATTTAAAAAATTACAACCATTGGCACGCTGATAAAAATAAAAGAGAGATTCCGCCTGATTTATTGCCAAACAAGACGTGCGCCGTCGGGTCATCTCTCTACAGGTTTCAAAAGGCATTACCCTTCTTTCATAGGTTACAAAGAAGAACAAATCTGTGTAGTTGCTTTCAACAATGTATGATGACGGAATCACAGATGAAGAATGAAATAAGCCATGCATCATAATAGATTACAATGCAAATAAAATAGGTGTTGACACAGTTGACCAAATGCGTAGTTTGCATTCTTCATATCCATAATTACGAAAAGGTGGCCATCAGTTGTATTTTATAGATATTGGGACATCGCAAGAATCAATTCCTGAAAACTTTATTGTACACACTGATGAATGCACACTTGAAAAACGGGGCAAAAATACTCTCTCTACAAGCTATCAATTAAAATATACTTGTTAAGTTTTCGAAATGAAGAGTTTCAAGTTGAAGAAGTGCGCGAGAATGCAAGTAAGTAACGCAGAAATTGCGTCTTGTGCGGCCGTGCAAATAATATATATCAACGACAATCAAATGTGTGGAGTGCAATAACTTTTCTTTCCGAAAGTACTGTGAGTCAAAAGTAAGTACGTGCAAAAAGTGTATATGAATGACGTGACAAAACCTTAAGTGATAAAACTGTCTAATATTCTAATGAAGTTTTTGGTATTTCTTAAAAGTAAAAAAATATACATTAACAATAGTTTTGAAGAGTAAGAGTGTTTGAAAAATATGTACTGTGTGCGGTTAATATGTAAAATTTTATTAATAAAACAAGTATATTAATGTAAACTTGTTATTCCAGTTTTTGTTATTACTATCAGCGGAAAACTAAGTGTTGCACTGAGTGCCATGCGCGCCCTCTGGTGTTAGAAAATAGAGTGCCTTCTGCTGGAGGGTTAACCTAAAACGATTGAAAAATATATTCCAGGAATTTGACAAGTAGAGCTGAAAAATGTTTATTTACAGAATGATCCTTTTTAAATCGCCCGAATTCCTCAATATTGGCTCTGTAAGAAGCAACAAGGAATCGGATCATAAATATAACCAGTTTTTTCGGAAACTCTTTATTTTTCAGGCCGTCCGACAAGAAAATCTTGAATGCCATTAATAGTTTTGAATAATAAATAATAGACCACACATGAAATCCTGAAAACCTTTTATCTGATAAAAAACTCTTTACCATTCATAATAAGCATGTATTTTGCAGTGCAACTAGGGCCATCTGCATTCCAATACTCTCAAGAGCACGGAATGATGAATGGGTTTATAGCACCAATTATAAGCCAAGATGAACTATTTTATCGACAGAGCTCAGATAAGCCCATTATTTTAATAACGGAATAATCGAATTTCAATAATAAATTCAACTTAGCGATATAATTTCACCGTTTGAAGCACATTAAAAATCAAAACCTAAAAGTAGCTACTATATGACCCATTTACGTATACCTGAAAATAATTGTGCTTTCAAAGTGTTTCTGACCCTGAAGGTATCCAAGGTTTCGCAGAAACGACGGGCGAATGACACGTCGGGAAATAAATTTGCTGTCTGTTTAGTTTTTAGGGCAGATCACATTACAAATGGAATGGCTAAGAAACGTGATCAATCACTCACATCATTTTCTCACCGCTAAGCGCTATTTCTCTTCCTAGATCCAAAAACTCCGATAAATTTTCCCCTTCGTCTTTTTACAGTTAAACATCTTTTACATTAGTGTAACTTCAATTTGATAAATGATAAATATCAATTCCATAAGAATATTAGTGATTGCCATTGTCAATGATTGAAAGACGAGAACACAGTAAGCACACAGAGTTGGTAAGTACACAGACTCAAGGTACTCTATTCTCTAAAAATACTAAAATGGAATTAGATGTAACTTCAGATTTAATTCAGTCCATTTTTGATTGATTTTTACTACCGTTAAGTTTACCCGAAAACGCACGAAGTTGGCACACTGCCACTAAAAATGATAATCACTGTTATAACTTAAAATTAAACTGAATACAAGGAGAACGCTTCACCTCACTTCACAAATGACAAGGAGAAACGTTGTCGTTTTCATCAATTTCAAATCGCACGGAAAAATGAAACTCCAACGTACGGAATTCCGACGAATGAGAATTGTGAGAGAACGCTTCGAAAAAAACTAAATCGCCGAGAGAGACTGAATTGAACGAGAGTGGAAAGACGTGACGCCCAACTTGAATCGAAAGAGGCGAGACTCCGACAGATGTCACGTGTATCGTACGTATATCTCTTCTGCCTTCCTTCTCTCCCCATCACTCATTCATCTGAAAGAACTACTCCTCTATCCACCGCGCCTCGAAACCCCCACTCTTACTATGTACCCATTCCTCGCCTCCTCCATAACATCGTCTTCTTTTCTCACAACCTTCTTCTTTCCTACGGCGCCGCCTCCTCAACTCCTAAGGCATCCCACCCCCCACACACAATCTCGTCCCTCTCACCGAAAGTCCACGCAAATTGTGGCGAACTGCTGCCACTCAGTTATTTTCACTTGACAAGTTTACCGGTTTACAAGCAAATTCGTGTTGACACACTAAATTTTTTACCTCTTTCTCTTGCATTCCAAGTATAGATTTCTCCTAATCATTGCAACTGCACAAATGATGTGGTACACAGTCACGGGAACGAGTACAGCAAAGATGTACACCAAAGGGGACGATATTCGTCACGAAAAAATCATTTGCCTTGACCAGGATTCGAACCCGAATCTCCCAATTGCCGGTCAGGTGTGTAAGTCAGTTGCACTACCAAGTCATCTTGATTCAAGCCTTATTGATAGATCTTTATATATTTCTCTATTACGTGACACTATCCATACTTAAACGGTCGCTGCTTGCACTCACAGTGACTTATTTAAACGAAAAACTGATCGCACAAGTAGTACCGACTATATTTATGCCCTTTCGCCAGTTTTCTGTTATAATGCAAATAGCGAAGAGAATCTGAGAACATCAATTCTTTTCCTCCTCTGTGGACAATCATATGATGAGGAACTAATCTTTAACATAATAATATTTTCAACTATGTGTAATTAATAGAATGTTTATGATCCACTATTGTTTCCTGGTATGCCACTTCTGTGGTGTTCGGGACTATTAGGTTCGTATTCACGCGGGTTGGAAATGGGAGCCTTCCAAAAGAGAACGGAATCATCGCTCGCCAGTTTTGTTTTGTTTACGCGGTCGGTTGGGGCGCTAGCAGTGGTGTGTGTATGTTAATTGTAGCGCACAAGCAAGTACAAGCCAGCTGTAAAGTGAATACCACCTATGAGTACCAGCAAGGAGGAGACAGACCAGGAGCTCCATCATTGTGCTTCACAACGCGTAAGCTCGCGTTAATGTTATTTTTCATATGCTCTCATGAGAGCGAAAAAATGACCGTCTTTCTTTAAAACTGTAGTTTAAATTTATGGAATTCTTTCTTTGGACAGTAATTGAGTGCATTGCCCTTCTAGAGCGGCTTGCGTTAAGTATAACGATAACGATAGCGCTAAAGTAGAAACCGTGATCCCACCCCAGGAGATGGAAAATGGCCCAGATAAGGTGAGTGTTGTTCTCGTTTCACGGTGTGGGGCTGCAATGTTTCGTGTTGCATTCAACCAAAGGGTTTAATGAAATATCTTTCGTCCACTTTCAACGGCTCGGTGTAGCAAAGAACACATCAAAACTCTCATTATACAGCACCTATTCTGCAGTTTACTCTACTTTAAATTAAAACGTATAAAATATCAAATACGATTTCCGGGTTACTAAATGAAAGGCTTTCATGACCTTATGGATCTCCAAAACAATGAAAGAAAAACGTTATTATTTTTTGATGGGTTGAATCCAAAATATACCGAATAGGAAATTTTTTATAAACAGGTCTAAAATTCCGAATCTCTTGTTTGAATGTTGCTTCCATCAAATTATACATCCGTGTTCACTTTTATTACGAGTTCGTATGTAAAACAAATAAAAACCAATAGTTACTTTTTGTTGTACTAACATTTATGAACCTTTCTCAAAGAAGTTCTACGTTTTCCCTTGAACTCAAAGGTAATTAGTTAGCATAATAATAGAAATAAAACTGAGCAGAAATTTCAGTTTCATTATAATTGTTATTGTTCTCAAATGAAAACACTAAGTTACCTTAAGTAAATTACTAATTTTTGCTAATGAAATGAATTATCCTTACTGTGTCTTCATGGTTGGTAAATCAAATGCTTGATAAAGACAAATGCACTGTCATGTCACTGGTCTTGAGTTTGAGTGGGTAAGCTGAGGCTTGGGCAGAAACCGAGACTTGGAGGGAGCTAGGATGCCAACTTTCATACATCAGCCTAACTTGAAGTTTTTTTTATTACGGCATGGACGAGGACGAAAAGGGTGACAGATTGGGAGGAAAGATGAACCCGACTATTCATCCTCTTTTTATTGATTTTTTATGTGGCGCAGGAAAATAAATGAATAAGCATGCCCCCTCGACAATCAAATACTGAAGCACTTTGATGTAATTGATCATTTTCAAAAACCAAGCAAGAGAAATTCCAAACGCTAAAGTGGCTTTCTACAGCCCGAAATAAATATATGAAGTAGAAGTTACGATACAATTAAGCTGAGTCGTGAATGAAAAACGTCACCAAGTTTAATAAATAATTCTCGAGTTTCCAGCCGAGTAAGATTTTGGGTTGATGACGTTTCGACGGAATATTCCTCCTTCGTCCTCAGAGCAATAAAGCTCGCAGGGCATTCCGCGCCTGCGCTTATATAGCCGTCTCATCCGGGGGATATTGTTGTCTCCTATTTTCCGTTATCTTTTGAATTAACGGCTTCCATTCTCTGCTGAGTATGTACCCAGAGTCTCCATTTAAAGTGTTACCTTCCAGCCTGATTTCAACGGCCTCTTTATTCCATCGAAACGTCAGCAACCCAAAATCTTACTCGGCTGGAAACCAGAGAATTATTTATTAATATCATTCACCGAGAAAGAACCAAATCCTTTATTGTCACCAACTTTAGTTCACAAGCTGCTGTGGAATTATGTTGAAAGTTTTCTTTTGAGACGAAATTTGCGACGAGCAGCGTTTTAAATATGCCTCTTAGGAGGTCGATCGCCAGCTCTAGGCTTTTCTCTAAGCATCAGCTCCATTTTCACCTCCATCTTAAATCCTCGTCGGTTCAGACTTAGAACCCCTTTAGCAGAGTCCGTAAGACGAGACAGGCACGCAAGGACTCGCACAAATGAATTCCTTCAGTCTCGTCTCCCGTCTACGCTCGTTTCACTTCGGTATACTTGTGCGTGCAGTTGATAGGCAGGGGTCACGTGGGATCCAAACAAAATCAAAGGAGTCCGAGGATTTATCCTCGAGTAAACGTATAAACGCGAACGGAGTGGCCGAAGCCCTAGGGGCAAGGGCAGGGCGAGGAAGTAGAACAAAGGGCTCTGTCGTTTCCTTTAGGATGGGACGTGGGTGGACCATATTCCCTCCCCCCCCCCTTCACCTCACGCGTTGTTGCACCTCATCCCACGTACACAGCTTCCTCATACCTCTCCCAAACGCGTATTAATAACGTTCCAATTATCTCGTCCAAACTGTTAATATTAAAAAGAAAAATATATGAATATGCCATTGGCATGTAACAGTCTAGAAACCAAAAACGTAAATAAGTTGTTGGGGCATTGTTGTAAGTAAGCAACTGAAATAAAGATGTACTTGGGTGTACTGAAGAACTAGTTTCTTAAATTTAAAAGAAGAATTCAACACAAACAATGTTATCCACAAAAAATGAAATTAAGTGGAAATTTGAGTCCTTAACTGTAATTGACTTTATTTCATTATTGATTTTATTTATTAAAATTTTAATTAATAGTAAAATAGGAATATTAACTAACAAAGTGTCCTAACATACCAAATTTTAAATATTTGTGGCAAACAAATTGATAAAGCACCTAAATGTCACTTCCATGGGTGTCCCACACCGTGTTTTTACTTAAAGAACTGTGACCAAAACTTTTTGTACTGAGTAAATTAATTTATCCAACCATCGCATAATTAACTAGTACCATTGCCTTAAACCATGGGCTAAAAATAGAATATTTCAGTTCTATTTGAGGTAAATATATAGAGATTGAAAGTTATGTCCCCAACGTTTATATCACCTCCTTGGGAAAAAAGAAAAACTTCTATTTAACTCCACCAGGAAGCAGCACAAGTTTGAATGTTTAACTGTAACAAAGCCTTAGCAACCATTTTGCTGGGAGAATGTTTTTTTTCTAAACAGTAAGTTCATTTGGTCTCTTTATTTCTGCGTTTAGGTGTAAAAACATAGTTCTTTTATTGCCTGTCACCTCCATGTCGTCCATAATTTTGAAAAATGATTACCTATTTAAGAATTTCTTTGATTGTATGGCTTGTTGTCATAAAGAAATTACTTAAAATCAAAGCTCATTGCTATATGAGTTTTAAGTGATGGTTAACTGTGCTAAACTCTTGATTTTGTCACCTCCATGGATGCAACCTCCGTGGAAATTTGTGTCACCTCCGTGTTTTGAGATAGTGTAAATTTCAGTTTATTTATCTATTAACGTGTTCTTGACCTCTGTTTAAATGTTAGATCACTTAAATACATTTAGTACAACACCATTACAAATAAAATTACATAACATCTAATAATAGAAAATAAAGTTTTCGTTCGAAAATGTCCACATAGTAATTTCAGAATGACCCACTAGCATGTACAGGCCACTCTATAATTCCGATGCTATGACACGGCATCGGAAGCATGTGATTCATAGCTTCCTGACTGAATTTAGTCAACCATAGCGTAGAGAGCTGAGAGTCTTGAGAATGTTTGCTCGCGATTTTGCGAGTGAAAATAATAATAAACCCCCCATTTCCATTAAAATAGCACTTGAATAAATATCGCTTTCTCAAATAACTTGCCGAATCTGTTGTAAAGTATTAAATGGGCGGGATACAGATTTGGCAACGATTATTTATATTATTTCTAATTAATCTTTCCATCCCAAGGAACCATATTTAGAGCCACGTCTCTTGAAAGACGTTATTTTGCCTCCAGTGATTGCAGTGATAACTCGACAAAAAGAAAGGACTGAAGTCTTCATTTTATTAAAATTTCGGTAAAGGTGAGCTTTCGTCCCGCCAGCGTTTTCGCGAATTTCACCCACTTACAATAGAGATATCGGATCCAAATTCACATCACTTATAAAGCAAACCTTGCGCATTTGTAAAATACTTTCAACACAACAATGCATCAACTACTTTAGGAATGAGAAACTTTCAAACCTGAGAAGTGCGATTTTTCCTCTCCGCCATCTTGTGAAAAAATGCCGTTTCCTCTTATCCACTGTACGTAGCGCAGCGATCGAGCAGTTGGTTCTCTAGCATACACACACCTCTCCTACACTATTTCTTCCCGCCTTCCACTCAAACTCGCCCCGCAACAGCCATTTACTACAATGCAATTCCATTCATTCCACCGCAATAAACATTGCACATTTCACTTCAAATGAAGGATTTACACTTCCTTTTCACTCGCATTCATTCCACTGCACTAATAACATTTCACATATCACTTTAAATGGAGGATTGCGAGCTCCAGCAGCGAACAAATACCCGTGCCTTTCGAGGAATTCCAAGCCCGACTCCGCCGAAACGAAAGTCTGGATCGCAGACATTGGTGTGTGCGTACACGATTGACAACTCATGGCGACCGTACACCACACATGCAAGACAGAAAATGATTAACGCCAACATGCTTCTCAACTCTCGTAGGCGAATGAATACCGGTTGACTTTTCAACAATCAACTTCCAATTATTGACAGTTAATTTTCCCCTTCCACACTACCCGAGAGAACTCAGTAAACAATACTATTTACTTAGCCTCTAACAAAAGCCCACTTATAATAACCTTGTCATCTGACGAATTTTATACCAGAAACAATACGCAGAATAACATTTTAGCCTTCTACCAATGCCCACGAATAATAACCAATAAGCGTGAGGGATTCCATTCTTAAAATAATACGCAGAATAACATTTTAGCCTTCTACTAATGCCCACGAATAATCACCAATAAACGTGAGGGATTCTATTCTTAAAATAATACGAAGAATAACATTTTAGCCTTCTATCTATGCACACCGAAAATCACCAATAAGCGTGAAGGATTCTATTCTTAAAATAATACGCAGAATAACATTTTAGCCTTCTACCAATGCCCACCAATAATCACCAATGAGCGAGAGGGATTCTATTCTTAAAATAATACGCCCCCCAAGTTCATTGGAGGGGTGGGTTCAGGGCAAAGGAATGGAAGGGAAATTCGTTTTTCGGTTTAACAAAACACGGAAATGTAGTACAAATCAGCATTTTGAAATTTTCTCCACTCCCAGAAATGCCCATTTCCACTTTACCATTCCCGCGAAAACTGCGTTTTTCACTGTATTAATTCACGAAAATGCGTTTTTCACTTTTGAAAATGGCCAAATTGGGCCCGCGTACCGTCCCACCCTAGCACACCTGTTTCACTCCATAGGCCCGTAAGCTTGCTGGGGGGGGGTGGGGTATAGGCATATAATAGAAGTGAAATTAGTCTTATCCCTCTACCGGTTGTTCGTGAAAACCTCCAAATATGGCGTCGAAAACGGACGAAAAAGTCGAAAAATTGGTCATTTTCAAACGTCTATATCTCAAAAACTACTAGTCACACGGGTATGATTCTCCCATTTTTACAAATGCGCAACCTTCCTCTACTTATAGGTATCACATTCAATATCGTAGGTTTTCTAGATTTTTCAAAAAAAAATGTTGACCGTGCGGGACGAAAGCTCACCTTTACCAAAATTTCATTTTTTGGAAACCAATACCTTTTTATCAGTGTTTCAAAAAACGGAATTTAAATACTACATGAAAGTTATGTTCTAAAAAGTTCCACGCTTTTTCTGTTTTAAACCCACTTTTACCCTTACTTCATTTTAATTCAAGTAGTGAAAAAAATACAGTGGGAAAATATGGTCCCCATACATATGATCGTACAACGGGCAATTTATTCAATAAGTTACATGCGTGTGGGTAAAACTATATTTCTTTCAAATAGCGATTTCACCTCCTGAATAGATGTTGGGATTATAGTATTGACGGAGAATGAAGAGCACTCTTTTCTTGATGGACTTGAAAGGTTATCCATTAAATAAGGTGATATATTAGAAATTTTATAACATTTGAAAATAATACTGGAAAAGAGAACTTTTTGTTGTTCAGTGCCTATAAAGAAGGAAGAGAAAAATGGCAATGATCGGTGCATGACAAAGGAAATATCAAAGCGTGAAAAAAGTCGGGGGAGGAGGTGGAAAAACATATTGGTAAACGCCATCTGAGCAGAAAATGCAAAACCATGAACGATACCTATGCAAGCATTAAAGAAATCTCCTTAAAGGAATGATGGCGTGAAAACAGCTGTTTCTTCGGCGAAATCTGCGGAAAATTAGATAAAATATGTGCACATTAAGGCACAATTTACAGAAAGTAGGCTGCAGGATGTCGAACCATATGTTACAGGCCTTAAGTGATGCAAACATAGGTTGTAATAAACATAGGTTAACAAGCGATGCATTTATGAATATTTGAACATTTTGAATAACAACAAATGAAAATTTTCTACCAATATTCTCCAAGCAAAAATAGTTCATATATCACTGCCTAAGGATTTAAGTGGCACCGAAAAATTCAACTTTGAAGGAAAAAATTCTTATTCATGTATAGCAGCTCTGATTTCTAATAATAAAGCTGACAGACATACAACGTTTTATATTTGTAAAATACTAATGTCTGACAGGCCATTAAAGTTTTTATAATTGCCGCGTAGCTTCAGGATTCTCTTAGAAATTTTTCTAGTCTAACAATGATACTTTTCCGCTCTCCGGAAGAGTATGGTGAAATTTTAATAAACACTGAATTCTGACTCCAAGGTATATCAGTACTGAAACCAAGGTTGGAACTGGGCATATAGTGAACAGGATTCAGCGGACAATTTTGAGGAGTGGACCTGACGGAATCCAATTTTACCTCTTTAGTTTCCCCAAGGGAAATTGCCGCTGGAAATAAACTCATTCCTCCATTCACCCACTGGTTATTCTTTCCTGAATATTACATTCCATTCGGTGCCATATTTTCCACCCACTCACGCAAATACTGTCACTCACTCTTGGCACCCTTCAATTTCATAACCCAGCTTCGTTCTTCTCTGAAAGTAGAAGTACGTATAACGTCCAAACCACTGTGATATGTCAAATATAATTGTCATTAGGTAGTCATCACCCATAGTACTATTCGGAAGAGCAGTCTTCATACTTGTTTCCGAATCATTATGCGTTTTTTCTTCAATAGAAGCAGTAATTAGCTATTGATTTAAAGTTTAATAAGAATTTGTTTCTTTCATTTATTTCTATTTAGGGTTGTTTACGCGAGATAGATCCCGAGTCATGATGGAAATCGTACTCCAATTTTATATTTTAATCTCAGCCTCTGTTAGAAGTGTGTAGTATATATTGTAATATTAATATCGCAAAGGTATAGCAAATTATACATAAGCAAATTCTCAGTAATCAAATAAATATAATTACATAAGTCTCTAGCGGTCAAAAAGGGAGGAATCAGGCGAGATGTTGTGGAATATGAACATAACAAGAACTAAGATATTACAATTTTCCACAGATAAAGTTTTAATCGACCCGGGTTTCGATGCACTGCATCATCATCAGGTGATGCAGTGCATCGAAACCATGGTCGATTTAAACTTTATCTGTGGAAAATTGTAATATCCTAGTTCTTGTTACTAGCTACTTTTTTTTTAGTAGTTCTTATTAGTCTCTAGCGGTGTCCGGCATGCGTTGCAATGCCTCTTTTTCATTCTAGGTACACCTCTCGCGAAAGCTTATGGCGTTCGGATGCGCGGCGTTTGTGTTGTCTTCGTCAAAAAAATTCCATTTTTTTAAATACACTTATGCATGGCAAAAATGCCATGTCTTCGCTTTCCCATACGTCCCTTTTCTCTACCCCTTCTACTACACGTTACCCCTCCACGACGTCTTCTTCTGCGCATCCAAACGCCATAAGCTTTCGCGAGAGCTGTAGGCACACATATACAAAGCAGACACACATGTTCAAAATGAATTAAATAAAATTATTTTTTTGTGAATTAAAATAGAGTTGAAAATATTATTCGAGTGCTTTCGGATTAACAATATTTTTGGTCTTACCGCCCTCTGCAAAATCAAATAAATTTTTCAGCTGTCCCACTCGTGAGCATGCAACATATAATTAATTGACCTTGTGAAAAGCATAGATTTTCCAGATTAAATCCACGCACTTGAAGCGATTGACCTAGTTGATTGTCATTTAAGAATGCAAGGCAAACGGGGAACTGTAGTCGTTTGAAATCAAATGGCACGTTGGTGGTAATGATGGGAATACGTGGAAGAAGCACATCTTCTCCTTTTGACTTGCCATTCAGAATTGTCGCTTCGATGACGTTTGGCATCAGTTGTTTGACAGTGAGCCTGGTTCTATTGCACAATCGTGGTGCATTAATGTTGTGCAAGTGAATTATTGGTGCGCCAAGTTTGAGTGACAATTTTTGCGGAGGTACACCAGAAAGATCCAACGAATTTAAAAAACTCAATTGGATAATTAAAAATCTCATCCGCATTCATGGCGCTATCAATCGATTTGTAAGTTACAGACTCGCCCGAAATGTTTTCGTGAATGGCGTAGTTGATTATATTGACGTCGGTTTTTTTCTGCCAAAATAGCACGTTCACAAAGCCATTGGCGATTTTTATAATTGGTGACAATTTGCAGAAACATTTTCTAATTGTTCGATCGATGGAACAAAGACACAAAAGTTCAATAGATTTAAAATATATTTTGTGTCGGCATCAACTGGTACTTTTCGATTACCAATGTCCAAAAGCTGTTTTGAAAATCTGGTCAACACATTACGCGCATATTAATAGTTAACGTGAGTTTCTGCACGTCTCCAAAGATGCGACGCTTTGATGCAAACGTTGAGTTCATCAGCTGGTGTTGAATTTGGTATTACTGGTCTGTCCCACACGTGAGCACGCAACATATAATTGACGACGTGAAAAGCATGGATTTTCCAGATTTAATCCACACACTTGAAGCGATTGTGCCTTGTTAATGGTCATTGAGAAGGCAAGGCGAACGGGGAACTGAGGTCGTTTGACTACAACTATCAAATTAGTCACGGAACCTGGCATTTAAATGCTGTAGGAGTGAATAGCCATTCATAAAATCGCTATTAAATGGGTATTCAAGCCAGGTTGCCAAGGAAATATCTATTGTTGAAAAGGAATAAAAATTGATGAATTTCGAGATAAAAACGCAATACTTGGACAAAAACGAAGCGTAAAAGCAAATTGAATGGAGGAATTAAATACTGCATTCTTTTATTCGTTTTATGATACAAATTTCCATCCAATATCTTGAGTGCAAGTAATTTTAAAAAACAATTAAAAAAGAAACCTTCCCCAAATGCAATAACTTTCTCATGGGAGTGGGGTAAGAACAGCTCCAATAATTGCCATTTTTATAATTCAGAACCCTTTACGGGGAACACACTCTCAACAACTCTCCAAAGTTTCATCTCAATCGGATGAATGGTATTGGAGTGCATAAAAATGAACAGGCAAATATTCTTATTTATATATAGAAGAAGATAAGTCTCTAACTTGACTTATAATTTCACGCCGTACAGAAAAAGTCTTCAAAACAGCAGGTTTATTTGCGATTCTGTAAAAATAGTTGCGGTCAATAATAGATTAATTTTTATAAAAAGTTGAGAAAAAATACAAACTACACACAGTTAGTTTTTGACAAAATTTAGGTGTTATAAATTCCTATTTTTTTCAATAATCTCCCTCTGGAGCGCACAGCCGTTACCTATCCCATGCAAAGCAGCTTCAATTATTAGGCAAATCGCTCTAAAAGTAGTTCGGCAAAGGGTTAATGCTTTTATAAAATTATAAATATGAAAGGTTTTTCTTCAGAATGAGGTCAAATACAAAAAATTCTAGGTGAAGTGGTTTTTCGCTTAAAAAACCTTAATTTACAAAAATTGAATACGCTTCTTACACCAGTTTTGTGCTTTAGTAAGATTTTCACAGAAAAAAATATTTTCTTTGATTCGCCTATTTTTGTCTTTAGATCTTGCAATTTTGATTTACAATGAATTTCATACTTCTACGGATAGGTAATGAATTTTGAAAGTAAGTCGTAACGATGGGTTTCATCATCTCAATGATTGTCTGTTCCCTCTATCCTCTCGGCAATAACGAACTGAGCCAGTTTCCATCCACCCGTTTACGCCCTCAAGTCATTGTTATCCCTCCTTCCCTCTACTTACTAAATAAGTGCATTAATAAATTCACACTGTTTGGAAGAGCATGTGATGATGACGTTAACCATTGAAACCGGATCGTTAATACATCAATTTAGTGATGAAATACCTCAGAATTTCTTAGTAACGTGATTCATAACTTCATCAGCCAACAGAACTAACTGAAAAACTACATTAGTCAGAGTGTTCCCCGTCTATCATGATGTGAGAATTCTTCGCCACAATATTATTACAATTAAACGGCGCAAACATCACGAGTTTGAGTCAATTGATATATATATATATACACCTTCAAACTTTTGCCGGCGTTTCGTACGTTTGTAAATAAAAACAGCACCAAAAAGTAACAATCTTGAATATGTCTAGATGTATTTTTATATTTAATGATCGTAAAATAACCATTATGTAATCAGAAAAGAATTGTAAACATTTTCAACATCATTTATAATTTTCTTATAAATGATGAGATGGATCAATAAAGGTCCGAAACGTCGGCAAAAGTTTAAAATATATATATAAATAAATATATCAATTGGTCAATAAACTCGTGATGTTTGCGCCGTGTATTGGATATGTCGAGAATAAATACCATTTTAAGTATCACATTTATTTTACACTCGACTTAATAAATACTGAATTCCTAACTCATATAAAAAATAACTTCTTTTGACTCCTTTTATCTGCTCACGAACTTTGTCCTCTCCTACGCTTCAAAGAATCAATTACATCGACTTCTCCATAACGGAGGACTACCTACTAACCGAATCACGGGATGTGAACAGGGTGAGAGAACTCACTTGGATCCATACCATGGCATGTGGCTGAGCGGTGGGCAAGAGTTGGAGGCTGTCCAGTGAGAGGATGAGGGAGAAGAGATGACGAGAGAGAGGGCTCTGGACCGTCTTGAAGAGGATAAGGAAGTTTGGAAGAAGGGTTTGAAATTTAGGACGGAGGGTAAGTAGGCAGAGGAATACATCGTCGAGAGTAGGGGAGGGCGTTTTTTTCCTCGCACGCAAGGGTTTCATCCCTGTGGAGGTAAATGGAGCGAAGAATCTCCCGCGGTCATTTGGGGCGGATAGGGGGAAGGAAAAACGACGGCGCTTTCATGTTGAACGCGACCGTCAGCCGACTCCCACTTCCTTCGTTTGTGAGGAAGGTGGCGGGAAAGATCCACTGCTCCTTCCACCAGGGAGATTCTCCGCCATCGTAAAAATAACCCGTTCTTCACAACGCCATCTGGAATAGAGCCTTTGCCCATGAAGCCGTTCGGAGAGCCGTCTGCAATCAATCCTAGACGTTTCGTTGTCTCAGGATTGATTTATAAATAGAAGGAGTAAAGTACACTAATGGTTACGCCTACCTCCGAAGCTAAACAATATTTTTCATAGTCAACAATGGCCAAAGCTGCAGTATTTGTATTTTTAATCGTGTGGTAAGAGGATAGTAGAAAAAACTCCTCGACCGGCGACTTTCTGAGAACCATGAGAACCAACCAATCATTAGGAAGTAACCACAAATTTCTTGGAGAAAGGAAAAAAAATCGTGGGTAATGGGACAAAGAATAGGATTCGTTGGTATCTTTTCTGATGAATCGCAACGTCTTTCCACGAAAATGAGTTTTCCGAAAAAGCCGAAATTTTCCGTTAAAGCCATACACACTATCATTTCTGAGCTACATACACATCGCTGAGTAATTCCACAGTGGGAATCTGATCTTTTTGTGGAATCGATCTCTGGAGTAATACTACTAAAATAAATCCTGTATGCTATTTCTCCTGGGTTCAATATGTTTTTGACTGAACAATACGGCTAACATGCTTTTGATGCAGATCAATCGATAACCCAATGATGATAAATGCAATAATTCAATGATATATGCAATAATTCAATAATAAATGCAATAATTTTATGATAAATGCAATAAAAAAACCAATTATTAATGGATTATACAAATAATTTTATAGCTACGGCTTGAAATAAAGTTTCAAGTAACAACTATAATTTATGTACACGTAACATTTATACCAAATGAAATATAGTCATCAGCTCAAGGATTGGTAAAGAGATAAAAATAAACATCACATCAATAACTCTTTGTCTTGATGGGTTAGATTCTAATACTTCTAGAGTGCAAGGAGCAGTTTGTAAAGAACTAACGTATGCATAGAGACTCCCCAAAATTATTAGTACTCAGGAAATAATCCAACTTGATCATAGCGCTGTGCCCCTGAGCAGATCTCAACTTATGATCCAACCTATGATCAATCAGTATGTTGTTGTACAGTACAAAGCCTGAGCTATCGCAGAAGATAAAAAACATTATAACATCATTATTTACCTTTGATTTGGAAATTTTTGAAATAAAAATGTGCCAAACTAATGTTATCTCATTCCAGGATTTAAAAAACGCTAAAAATGAAAGTAATATATAATTCTCAAGGGTTATTAGATGAAAAAAAAAGTGCTGAAATAAGGTAAAGTCATTGATATTCCCAAAACTTTTATGAGTCACGAAATTTGGCAAACGTTAGATAAAGTAAAAACAAAGTATTTGCATGCCCGTAGCAATTATTTATAATGAATCCATAGAAAAAATGCAAGATTCCGGGACTCAAAAACAAAAATATTTTGGTATGCATCACTCACGAAGGTTGTGAGGTGTGAGAGCGCTGGCTTATGAAGACATTTAAATAAAACTGCAGTAATTGTACAGTCCACTTAAATTTTAATGTAAATATTACACTACCCGTGTTTCGACGTTTCTGAGGGCGTCATCTTTAGGTCTACCTGATGATGACGCCCTAATAAAAGGTAGACCTGATGATGACGCCCTATGAAACGTCGAAACACGTGTAGTGTAATATTTACATGAAAATTTAAGTGGACAGTACATTTACTGCAGTTTTATTTAAGTACTACAATGCTGTTCCACCATATAACGCCAGAGACTGTCGAATTTATTATGAAGGTACATTTTAAAAAATAGTCCATATTCGACCCGCTCTCCGGCAAACGAAAACTTTCTGAATTTCCTAGAGGTTCCACTAAGGATAAAGGGCAGTGGAACAATCTCTCTGGCGTAGGGCTTTAAATATTCTTCTAACATGCCGACATACTCTCGTGCGTTCATCCTTGGAGAGGTTCTAACAAGAGGTCCTGGGCCGGCAGCAGTCATACACCCCCAAAAGCTTAAGGATATGCGTCCAGAACCACGATTCCTCAGGACGTTTCGAGATTCATACCTAATAAGAGATAACAAATTAACGATATATAAAGAATTATGAAAAATAACTAAAATGAAGATATTGGTGACGCTGATTTCGGTCAAACATACATAACTATTAAAAATCGTAAGATAATTTGGGGTAAAAGAGCTGATATGCGTATTTATTTCCACCTGGTCCTTATAGCTTACTATGGTTCGCACACCAAGTGACAGATTCACGCACTTGGGGGCCTGTAGGCAGTACAAGCAACGGGGCCCACGTTAATAAACAAGTCGCAAGAGAAGAAAGGGGAAAACAATTCTCATAACAAGGGGCCCATAGGCAACTGCCTACTTTTGCCTTATTGTTAATCTGGCTCTGCGCACACCCACTGAAAGGAAAGCATTCGTTCTTTAAAACACCTCACTTCCCACATTTTTACGTGACCAAGTATGTACTAGAAGTTTTAAGATAAAAAATATCAATTGAATTACAAACCTTTTTCAAACTCTAGGGTTTATCAAAATGATCGAAACTACGAATGCATTTGGTTATTTATAGAGGATTGTAGATACTATGAGTAGGTATTTCACTGCAAGGACACAAAGATGCAACCACTGCCACTTCCAATGCTTTTTTCCTCTCAGTGAATTAAATCTGTTAAGAAATAAATGTGGTAACGTAGATAGTCATTATTTTTATAAATTAAGCCGTAAATAAAAAACCGCATTAACTCTTTCTTTTGTCAACTATATAAATTGTGTTGATATTAAGAATGCATCTTTGTTATCCAAAAGATTCAAAAAATGACCTGACTACGGATTCGAACCCTGCCAGAACCGCACACCAACTTCGGCGCATGGAATTAACCATCTCGGCTACGGAGCCGCTTCCTGGTGAAACACTCACGGTGAGTCCAAATCTGAATCTAGGGAGAGGAAAAACCTCGCGTCGAAGCCCGAAAGAAAAAACTCCGATCGGACCAACGTGTGCGTGGACGTGAATTTCCTCAGTGCATTCCTTTCGCTAGGGCTTATGCTCTCGGAGTTTATTTGACTCTAATTCCGCTAGCCCGGTCACATCCACGTCCGTCCTCGTCGGCTCTCGGTGACGTAAAGGCAAAGGCCGTAGCTAGCCTCGTGTGCCAACCCTCTATGTTTTTTTCCGACCCGGCCCCATTCAATCAAAACAGTACAAGTCCATGTGGGTGTCTACATTTCAGTGAAAACGATAGTACAAAAGGAACAGAAGCGGGCCTATGACACTTCCCTGAAGGACACCCGATGTGACTTTTACTTCATTAGAGATAGCGCCATCTAATACAACCCTTTGCACGCGATTACTTAAGAATTCTCTAATCCAGGAAATTACGTCGTCGTCTAAACCGTAGGATTTTAATTTCATGAGTAGCTTACTGTGGGTCACTTTATCAAATGCCTTTTTAAAGTCAAGAAAAATTGCATCAACTGGAGCGTTATGCTCACCCGAGACTAAAATATCGTGAGCAAAAAGTGCTAATTGAGTTTCGCAAGACCTTCCCCTTCTTAATCCGTGTTGTGTTTTTGTTAACAAGTTCTCTATATCGAGGTGTTTCATAACTGAACTTACAATTATATGTTCAAGGACTTTACAAGAGATAGATGTGAGAGATATCGGTCTGTAGTTCGATGGCTGTTCCTTATCGCCGCTTTTGAATATATCTGAGTGACATTTGCAATTTTCCAGTCCATGGGTACTTTGTGTTCGTTGATGGATTTACTAAATATATTCTGCAAGTAGGGTGCTATTTCACAAGCTAATTCTCT
This sequence comes from Pyrrhosoma nymphula, assembly GCA_963573305.1. NCBI lineage: Eukaryota > Metazoa > Arthropoda > Insecta > Odonata > Coenagrionidae > Pyrrhosoma > Pyrrhosoma nymphula. Next base: position 203,058,331 of record OY754327.1, on the reverse strand, counting down.
ACACACGCGGGCAGGGATTTCTTCAGGACCTGGGTATTTATTTGGACTTATAGATTTTAGCAAGTTTTCTATTCCGTGAGTGCAAATGTCCATAGGCGGCATCTTTTGCTGGAAGTGATCATTTAACTTTACGGATGTACTCTGCGATGACTTGGTGAACACACTTTGAAAATAAGAATTTAATAAGTTGGCTTTGTCCGAGTTGCTTGTTTATAATTCGCCATTTTCGTTTCGTAGTGGAATAGCTGTTGATCTATTGCCTTGAACTTCCCTTACGTATGACCAAAATGCCTTTGGGTTGACCTGTAATTGTTCTACTAATGTTTTTCTTTTAACATCCATGAATGCATTCCGAAAGGCTTCCTTTGTAGTGGCTCTAGACCATTTGTATTTTTCAAATATTAAATTTTGATCACTAGTGGACAAATCTCTACGGAGTTTTTTCATCTTGGCGTGGCATACTCTCTGACGTCTTAACGATTTTCTCACTTCTGCATTGTACCATATTGGTTCGCTGCCCTCTTTTTTTACTTTACTTGGAATGTATTTTCTGATCCCTGAATGTACGATCGAAAGGAAAGAAGGAAAGCTTTCCAACTACCCTCATTGTCTAACTTTAAGCTTGATTCCTGGAATTCGGGAAGAGAATTTTTTAGATGACTCTTGAACGCATTGAAATCCGCTTTTTTTTAAATGTAGAATTTTCTTCTTTGTTTAAAACTTTTAATGATATTCAAAGAGAACATTGCGGTAACTACTCTATGGTCACTAATGCCCTCAACAGTGTTTACCTTAATTACTTGTTGCGGTATATTTGTTGCCAATAAATCAAGAATATTGTCCCCTCTGTTAGGCGTCGTAGCTATCTGATGTAAGGCATTTGATGAAAACGTGTGCAGCAGGGACTCTCATACACCTTGTCTCTTCCTCCTGATATGTAACTGTAGGTCGTCCAATCTATAGAGGGTGTATTGAAATCTCCACCTATGATTACATTTCTTTCGGTGTTCCTGGATGTGATGTTCTGTATTTGTGTTTCGAGTTCTAAAATTGAGGTGACGTCGGTGTTAGGTGGCCTGTAATATGCGCACACGAATATTGTTTTTGATTTAGGGCATCTAATAGAGATTCTATGCTGGTATCTGGGACGGTTTCCGCTCGGTGAACAATAGAGGTCTGTTTATACTTAGCGTGTGGGGCGGACTAGAGTGTAAAAAGATTTTAAATTCACAAGGCTCTACTAACGCTAGTTTCTACACGAGTGATTAGTAGTCAGATGGTAGACCTAAGACTGTGTTAAAAATATAATAAGTAACGATTTGATTAGTAACTTGAAAAGAAACAAATACCCTTTCTTCGAACTAGGTACGCTCGATTCAGCCTAAATAAAATATATTGAAGTAGATTAACGCTAGGAAAGCTATCGATATTTTAACAGTCTATATATGTTAGATTTTACTAGATATTAGCTGTCTAACCTAAATGTATATAATTAATTTAATCTATATAAAAATCAAAAGGTGAAAATGGAGTGTAAACTATCTACATATGACAAAAAATATATATATTAAAATATTAAATAGCGATAAACAGTACTTAGAACTAAAAATGCACTAAGATTATAACAATAGAATATTTAATAAAATATATATAACTAGTCTGCCGCTAAGAATTAGGCTAACTTGAATTAATTAGAGGTTCTTTTAATACCGGAACACCAGATTTGTAGACTAACGATATGTAAATAGATATGTAAAAAAATACTAACAGTAAAGTACAACAAAGAACCAAAAAAGAACAATAAAAACCACTAACTATAGGATAAATGAAGCGTGAAAACAATGATATATTAAATAGATGCAAATAATATAGCAATAGGCAATTAGCGCAGAATTAAGAAACTACTTATCACTCCCAGCAGGCATCTTTCTTTCAGAGTGGAAATTATTTAAGACGTGACAGTGAAATTGTCTAGTAGTAAGGTAGGCTACTAATAAAATCGTAATGCATATGCTGCAGCAGAGCGCTATCCCTGGTCGCCAATAATAGGAAAAAAGGTATATCTAATCTTAACTTCTAAAATAAGGCATTAATGTTGCAGAAAAAAACACTCAAACAGGCCTTTTTAAGCGTTAGTAGCTTTGTGAAGGATAGGAATAGTGATCAAAAACGTATAATTTCGCAGAGTACGGTTATCAATGCAAATAGGAATGATAGCAACAAAAAATTCTGATTTTTGTGGGTATTTTCAAATAAACACCATTCGATGCAAATGTTACTTAAACGTAATCTTAGAGTGTGGCGTTAGCAGCTGAAGGTTCAAGTGTACGTGAAATTCCATTAAGCTGAGGAGGAAAGAACATAGGAAAAAAACAGCTTGATATCAGTGAACTATTAATAGGCACAAAGGATGCCTAATATGCATTATAAATATAAGTTTTGCACTTTCTTTATTACTTTCTAATTATATACGGTAACTTCCGATTAGTGTCCATTGCTTGATAATTTATTTACGTCTTTTGTCAATTTTTCTCCATATTTGATCGCCCTTTCTTCACTCCTTTTTCTTATTTGGCTCGAGAAGGAATAAAAGTACGTGTTAATGTTCACTATTCAAAAATGGTTAACAATAAAATAAAAAATCTTTCGTAAATTGCACCTCACGTAAACATTTTATCCACCGTTGACCTAAATAATGAATGCTACCGGACAAACCCGAGCGCCCATCATGGCTCTTATCAAGTTAGGGCTCTCTATCAATTTATCAACATATTGCTGACCAAAAATGATAATTGCTTATCATTAAGGTAGGATAAAACCTCGTGGAAGATTAAAACTTACAACTTGAATTAAAAACACAATTTGATTGACTCAGTCAGCGTGAGATGTTTTATTGTCCTCTCTTTCAGAGCGTATTGATTCTTTATCCCAAACAAAACCATTGCGTAGCAACGGTGCATAACGGCGAAATATAAAATCACAAATTCGGCTAAATATAAAATTACAAATTCAAGACACACAAGTTAGGACGCCGTATCAGCCCCCCGCGGAGACCGGAGGTCCGGCAAACGGAAACGCACGCGGCGACATGAATTGCAAGCGGGGTGGTCTGAAGCAATGAAGGCAGGTTTCACACGATCAAGGCTAACGCGTCTTTCTTGACCGTTGATGAGGATGGTGATAGTTTTGTCGTCTCCGCTGATCACTAGATGTGGACCGGAATACGGCGACTGTAGGGAACGTCTTATCTTGTCATCCCGAAGAAATACGTGTCCACATGTCGATAACTCTTGAAACACAAACGGTGTCGGGGAAGAATGACGCGTCGCTGGAACCGGACGGAGGCGCGACATTTGATGACGAAGCCGCACGACGAAGTTATTGTTGTCTTCTTGGCGATCAGGTTTAGCAGCTGGAACGATGAATTCTGCTGGTAGTCGTAAGGGCTCCCCATAGACAAGTTCAGCTGGGGAGGCTTTAAGGTCTTCTTTAACGGCACTGCGCAGACCAAGAAGAACGAGAGGCAAAGCGTCCAGCCAGGTCATATGAGGGTGGCATCGGAGGGAGCTCTTCAGGTGGCGATGGAAATTTTCTACCATCCCGTTGGCGCATGGGTGGTACCCACAGGTGCGACATCGTGCAATACCAAATATGTTGCTCAGACACCGGAAAAGCTGGGACTCGAATTGTTTGCCCTGGTCGGTCGTGATGCAGACAGGAGAACCAAAACGCGAAATCCAGCAGCGTATTAGCGCGTCGGCGACTTCCTCTGCGCTTATGGATTGTAATGGCCAAAATTCTGGCCATCTAGTGAATCTGTCGACGGCAGTGAGGCAATATCGATAACCTTTAGCACAGTTCAATGGTCCGATCAGGTCGATGTGAATATTTTGGAAACGTGCGGAAGGCGTGATGAAGGTGCCAGTCGGGGTGTGGACATGACGGGAAACTTTGTTTCGTTGGCAGTCTAAACAGGTTCGCGTCCAAGCACGGCAGTCTTATTGAACTCGAGGCCAAACGAAGCGTTGTGACACGAGCTTGGCGGTGGTACGGGAGCCAGGGTGGCTGAGGCTATGCAGGGCGTTGAACACCAGTCGACGCATGGAGGCAGGCACGTACGGGCGTGGGCGGCCAGTGCTCGAGTCGCAGTAGAGTGTCACGTTACTGTCAGGAATCTGAACAGATTCCAAGTGGAGAGCCGATTTTCGTTCTAGTAGGTCGCCGAGCTCATTGTCGTTTTCCTGAGCTCTAGCGAGGTCAGCCAAGTTGACCGAGTAATTCACGGAGTTGGCTGCGGTCACAGAGTCAACCCGGCTCATGGCGTCGGCGACGATGTTGTTGGAGCCGCTGATATGGCGGATGTCCGTGGTGAACTGCGCAATAAAGGACAGCTGATTCAGCTGAACTGGAGGCAGCTTCTCACGAGTCTGCTGGAACGCAAATGTGAGAGGCTTGTGATCGGTGAAGATGAGACAATGTTGTGCCTCGAGTATGTGCCGGAAATTTTGAACGGCGAGGTAGATGGCGTGTAGCTCCCTGTAGTAAGCTGGCCAACCAATTTCACGGGGAGCGAGTTTCCTGGAGAAAAATGCCAGGGGTTGCCAAGCATTGTTGGTGAATTGCTGTAAGCACCCGCCAACCGAGTGTGCACTGGCATCCGTGAAGAGACCGAGGGTGGCAGAGGGATCCGGATGGGCCAGCATTGTAGCATCCGCGAGACTATCTTTGCATGCCTGAAACGCCAGCTCTAACTCGGGTGTCCAGGGAAAAGGTTGATTTCCTCGTAGGCCGGATCGCGCAGTGTTTAGGGTTGCTTGGTGTTCAGCGGCATGAGGTATGAAACGACAATAGAAGTTGATCATGCCGAGGAAGCGAGATATGCCTTTTACGGTTGACGGTCTGGGATATGCACGAAGGTCGGCGATGCGGTCTTGAGGAGGCTGAATGCCTTGTGAAGAGACATCGTAGCCCAGGAATGAGACCTTGTCGGCTCCAAAGGTGCTTTTGCTCACATTCACCAAAAGTCCGTATTCGTCAAGTCGTTTGAATAGAAGGCGGAGGTGTTGGCAATGATCATCTTGAGTTTTTGAGAATATCAAAATATCGTCGATATAAGCAAAACAAAAATCGAAACCAGCCAGTACTTCGTCTATGAAGCGCTGGAAGGTTTGCCCAGCATTGCGGAGGCCGAAGGACATGAAGGGGAATTCGAAAAGACCGAATGGAGTGGTTATGGCTGTCTTTTCGATGTCTGCCTTGCTGACCGGTATTTGGTTGTACGCCTTGACGAGATCGATGGTGGAGAAAATGATTGAGCCATGAGGATGGTTTCCGAAGTCGTGGATGTGGCGCACTGGGTACTTGTTGGGGATGATCCTTGCATTGAGTGCGCGGTAATCTCCACACGGACGCCAGCTGTCCGGTTTCTTGGGTGCCATATGGAGAGGTGATGACCAGGGCCCATCAGAGTGACGTGCAATGCCTTCTTGCAACATGGTTTCGAATACTGCTTTGGCGATGCGCAAGCGGTCGGGAGCTAAGCGACGTGGGGAACACGATACTGGTGGCCCTGGTGTAGTCCTGATGTAGTGCACTGTATTATGTTTAGCCTGGTGTTCTATTCCTCGTGGTCGAGTGAGGTTAGGAAACTCGGCTAAGATGCTGGCGAAGGCAGAACTCACGGCTGGCTGGACGACTCTAACGCTGTGGTGATCGGAAGTGCAGCGTATGCAGCTTGTGGAGAGGCCAGTCGCGGAGTCAAGTAAGCGGTTGTTGGCGCAGTCCACTAGGAGCTTATGGTGAGCCAAAAAATCAGATCCAATGATCGGGACGGAGACGTCGGCAGTGGTGAAAATCCAGGTGTGCTTGCGGCCAAGACCAAAATCTACAGTGAAACGCAAGGGTCCATAGGTCTTAATGCGGGAAGTATTGGCCGCTTGCAGATCATAATGAGCGTCGAAGTGACGACTTGGAAGCAGCCTGCGAGGATAACAGCTTACGTCGGATCCGGTGTCAGCAAGGAATAGTTTTCTGCTGACTCTGTCTGTCGCGAAAACACGGCGATTAAACATAAATTGACAACCGACCGCCGCTAGCGTCGGTTGCCGCTGAAGTTTGATGAAAAAGTGCAGGGAGCCAAGCACTTCTTGGCTCTACTACCAAATTTGCGGCGGTACCAGCACTCGCCGGAATCGTTGGATCTCGTTGAGTCGGTGGATGAGCTTCGGCGAGGGGGTGGCGTGGCGCTCCGGCGTTGTGGACGACGGGAGAGGTCCTGAAGCATTGAATGTATGGAGGCAAACTGGCGAGATAGGTCGTCCAGGCGTGCGGATGTTAAATCATGAGAAGTGACAGCAGCGGCTGTGGTCGGTGTGGAAGTAGTGACGAGGGCTGCTGGTGGATTGATGGCAGCAACCGAGCTTGAGGATATAACAGGCGCAATATGAGCAGGAATTGCGGGTGATACCTCCAAAATGCTGTCAGCGATGGCGGCGAGTCGGTTTATAGTGACGGTCGGGTCAACTGCGTGTGGCTGAATGATCGCTTGGACGTGGGATGGCAGGCGCTGCATCCAAATCGTACGCAGTAGCTGGTCAGGTACGGCGCCGGACAAAGAGCGTAGGTAGCGGATGAACTGCGATGGTATGCGGTCTCCGAGTTCTTCTCCAGTTAAGAGTCGTCGAATGCGTTGCTGATCGGACATTGAGATGCGCCTGATGAGCTCGTCCTTGAGGGTTGAGTATGGTGCATTCGCCGGAGGCGTGAGAATAAGAACTTCAATCTCCTGAGCTCCGTATTCATCAAGCTGTCCAACGACATGAAAATACCTGGACTCCTCGTCGATGATATTGTAAAGCCGGAACTGGGCCTCGACTTGTGAGAACCAGAGTTGTGGGTTGTTCCTCGAAAAAGTGGGAATTTTGAGTGCAACGCGGCTGGGATGTTGCGATGGAATGCGTACTTGCTGCAGCTCGGCAATGGCGGCTTGCTGTTGATGCGTCTGCTTAAGTAGGCCCTGCAGGGCATCCCGAAGCTGTGCAATTTCGTTGGCAGCGCCCGGTTGTGGAAGCTGAGCGGCTGGCGGCGGATCAACGACGTGTGGTTGGGTTTGCTGTTGAACAAGATCGACGCCGCGTCTTTCCTTCCGCGTCCTTCGCGTAACGACCATGATCACGTCGGGGTCACCAATTATAAGGTAGGATAAAACCTCGTGGAAGATTAAAACTTACAACTTGAATTAAAAACTCAATTTGATTGACTCAGTCAGCGAGAGATGTTTTATTGTCCTCTCTTTCAGAGCGTATTGATTCTTTATCCCAAACAAAACCATTGCGTAGCAACGGTGCATAACGGCGAAATATAAAATCACAAATTCGGCTAAAAATAAAATTACAAATTCAAGACACACAAGTTAGGACGCCGTATCATACTTTGGTTTTATCGATGAATGATAAATGATAATATGAATGATAAATTCACGATAAAGAAAAATGACAACTTAAACTTTGGATGTGAAAATATTTAATCAATCAGTTACATGAAAATATCTACAGAGCAGTGTTCTACGGTGCAAATGTTAAATCGAAAATTTCTACCGCAAGAATAACATTCCTGCAAACTCATTTGCGAATTATATTTTTTTAGCAATATGACATCAGGCATTATTTCTTTATAGAAAGAAATAACTATCATAAATAAAAGACGAACTGTTAGTGAATAAAGTGAGAATGTTTACACATGTATGGTACGAGTATTGGAAGGATGGAGGTGACAGGTAAAAGCGGTGACACAGGAGTTCTGTAGATGGGGATGTTAATGAGTCGATTCGAGCAAAGGTCTTGGGAAGAGACGGGAAGGTCTGTCTTCCAAAACAAGGACAGAGAGAATTAGAAGCGAAGAGGTGGATGAAGGCTGAGAAAGGTTTATTATTGATTTGTAGAGAGAAAGAGAGAAGAAACCAGTATGGAAGTCATGGAAGACCAGAGTTGCTACCGTTTTCTTCTCCGCAGAATAGATTCAGGCGGGCGGGAGGAGAAGATTCAGGAAGGTGGTTCTGGATATCCGAGAGCATAAAATCAGTTAAGTCCACCGGAATATTTCTGTTGAAGTTGATAGCATCACATTTAACGTAAACCTGAAAAGGAATTTTTAAAATTAAATGCAGTGCTGAGCAAAGTCTGCATAGGATGCTAATGCATAAGTATGTTTCATAAAATAGCGTGATAATGAAATGCTGGGATTTATTTAATTTTGAAAAACAGCAAAATTTTGAGTAGTGTTATCCTCACAATTTTAACCGCTGTTACAAAATTTGAAAAGTGGCGTAGATTGAGTGAGGAGAGGAAGGGAGAACTCGAATCTTCCGAGAAGGTAGTGTGTGTTCAGTGATGAATGGAAAGCGAAAATGAATGGGGAAGCTTCCGGAATGAGGGGGAAAGGCTAACGGACGATAAAATGCATTCCGTGGTTAAATGGATGTGAACGGGTAAAATATAGTTGGGGAAATGATTAAATGGGTTTTTTTGAGCATGGTGTTTTTAGTTCGCCTCTTTTTTATAGGGTGTGCTGATGCGTGGCAGAGATTGGATAAAAAGTTGGAGGATAAAAGAAAAAAAATGAAAATAATGGCGAAAATAAGCGCCATCGATCTCGAAAGGTGAGATTGGATGAGGAAAACATAAGAAGGGGAAAACCAGCGTCGGTAGGGAGGATGCCGTAAATCCTTCTTCTGCGACTTTTATTCATTTCATCCTCACTCACTCCCAGGGGGCAATATCTAAAGGGAATCGCGGTCACCTTGCCTCGGGATTAAGATATGGGAAGCCACGTGGAGGCGATTAATGGCGTCCAACCTCAACAAGGACGCTGCGTGATCATCATATATTTCCTGCTTTCATCGCTGAAATTTCCTATTATGAGGGGGAGAACTAGCAACATGCTTGCAAGACCACTCATCCTATTCGCCGGAACTTCTATGAATGTTAAAATCATCTCCAATTACTGTCATATTCACAATTGAAAAGAAAAAACTTTGTTTAGTTCCACATAGGGATGTTTATCAATCTGTTAAGCAATCCGAAGGTCTGGCAATGGGCTCCCCTTTATCCCCACTTCTGGCAGACATATATGGACAACTTCGAGAGAGTTTTGCTGTCTCACGATCGGGAACTTGTAAAAAATGTGTTTTGTTGGTACAGATATGTAGATGACATCTTCTGTATCTGGTCAGGCACCACGAGACAACTAGAATTGTTCACTCATATGCTCAATAGTGTTCACAAGTGCTTGAAATTCACGAAGGAAACGGAACTCAACGGTACGCTAAACTTTTTGGATTTATCGATCTCAAAAACCAACCACAAATTGGACTTCTCAATTTTTAGGAAGCATTCCTACACGGATCAAGTAATTCACTCCTCATCCAGGCATCATTTTTCTCAAAAACTTGCTGCATTCCATTCTCTTTTGCGCAGATTGATAAACATCCCTATGTCAGAGGCCAACCAATCTAAAGAACTCAACATAATAAAACAAATAGCCACCAACAACGGGTATTCTACCAAAATAATTGATGCTCTTTACAACAGAAAACGCGTAAAGTTAGCTATGAAAAGTTTTTTTCCCACTCTCCTCACAGGAGACAAATCCATCAAGTGGCGTAGGATTCCATTCTTGGGAAATATTTCTTCCGAAGTGAGTAAGTTGCTGCCCAAAGATAAGTTAAAACCGGCATTTTACAACAAAAGAAATTTAAAAAACTTGATTAGTTTTACCTAAGACAAGGTAGACCCTTTAAATGTGAGTGGAGTGTATAGACTGACTTGCGATGTATGCAAGGAAATTTACGTTGGGCAGACTGGGAGAAGTTTTAAAATCAGGGTAAAAGAGCATGAGGCATGCTTTAGGAACAAAAATCATTTTTCTCTTTTTGCCAAGCATTTGTTGGACCAAAACCACCACAGCAGTTTCAAACCGGAAATCCTCCACGTGGAAAAAAAGGGTGCCAAGTTGGACGCACTTGAACAGTTGGAAATTTTAAAATATGTAAAGAGTGACAAATGTATTATTATAAATGATGTTCTGTTTCAATCCCATTCCCCTTTGCTTAACTTTCCACTACCTGAAGTCCCCGTCCACCGTCCAAAACCTCCTCCTTCCCCCCACCTTGCCACACCATCGTGACTTTCGGTCACACAACCTTTCCCCAACCCCCTCCTGACAACAGAAGCCTACAGACTCCCCCCCCATAGCGCCCTTCTTCCTCATTTTTCTCTCCTCCCTTTCCTTACTCATCAAACTTCCTCCCCTTCCCCAGCCTAACCCTCTCAAACAACAGTAACCAACAGCCTCCTCCCCCCCACAACAACCTTCTTCCTTAACTTCTCTCTCTTTCCTTACTCATCCAACCTCCCCCCACTCTCCCCCAGCCATACCCTCCCCCAGACCAACCCTCTCTCTCCTCTTCCAAACCTTTTCCCCTCCCCCTTTCCCCCCAGTGTACCTATATATTGCGGAAAAACGTTTTTTAAACCACCTGATGATGTCGCCCAGCGACGAAACCAAGGTCGTACTGAAATTATTTTATGTGGACCTAAACAAAGTTTTTTCTTTTAAATCATGAAGGAGTTCCATAAAGTTACGCCTCAAACCATTAACGTCATATTCACACTTAGCATTCACATGATTTTGAGCAATTAAAATATGATTGCGAAGATTAAGAATATTATGTGGCCTCCTAAAACCCACTTATCATAGTTTTCTAACTCACGTGCAAATGAAATAACGTATAGATGAATGAGAATTTAATGCTAAGCAGAGATTGATTGGTGATTGATTAGTGATTGGTGTAAGGAGGAACCAGTAGTTTTCAAGATCCTTGCTAGGAAATCAATAAAAAATGAAGGTAATTTTCTTCACATCTACATAATAAGTGACTCAAGAATACCCTTTTATTGTGCCAATACCTTTTCACGATCTTATATTCGTTTGTTTCAGTACGTATTTAGTGTAGCGCATAATCAGCCCTGCTACGACTCAATCCGAAAAGAAAATATTCTTCCATTCCTCTCCAAAATCTTGAGAAACTTTGCGGACACGATATGTATATCCTACAACTTGTTCCCTTCGATATAACTGTCAAGTATTCATGGTCCCTAACTAATTCCTCTTGACGTCGCATTGTTGTTCGGCACCTTACGCCGTAGGTGTCATATCGTGATAAAAAAACACCTCAATATGATCTTTCTTTCATCAATACATATGCTTTGTATCCTGTCTCTGGATTTCTTCTTCCATTTCTTGAAATTTTCTGATATTTCAAATAACTATCTACATGACAATTACAATCTACGGCTTCAGGTTTCAGTTAGTGGAAGTACTTGGCATGGATGCATGAAAACCATTTCTGTCAATCAAGATGTGTGTACGTTATATTAAAATAGCCAATACTAATGGGTGGTAATGTATGGGAACATTAGAATAAAGAAATCATAGCAGGTGCATAGAAATTAACAACTAATAAATTTTAAATTTACCTGATGCAATTAACGATCCTCATCGTGTAATTATGTAAACGCTAAAAACAGTGCTTGCGGTAGAGACAAAAGACTTAATGGTACTACTGCGATAATAGCCTGCTAATACGCAGTGATCTTCAAAATATTGAAAGGGGGAAATGAAAATAATGATGTAGCTCATGAAGTATTTTTAGTAGCTAGGACAAGGTGGAATAGAATCATTACGAATGTAGCGATGAGTATCGGTAGTCGGAAGCACATATTAGGAATATTTATCAGTTTAGAGAAATTAGCTTATTACATTCTTACATAATACACCCGAATCACTGTGAGTTGACTGCAATACTTACTCCAGGAAAGTAAATGCTATTATTTTGACTTTTATGAAAAGAACGGAGGTTTTTTAACATTTAAATCACTGCATAGTTACATTACTTAAAGTGAAGCACGAAATAACGTGACCGCCGATAAGCTGATTATCACCGTCACGTCACTGGCGCCTGGCCGTTGGGTTGACTGGGGGTCTACGCCACAAATGCAAAGGGACATGGAAGTTAGTTGACTGCGTGCATCCGGCCGTAGCCACGCGACAAAGGGCACGTGTTTGTCGTCCCATAGCGACAGCCCTGTCTCTCTCTCTCTCTCCCATGGGAACGCACAAAGGGGACGGTTGCAGTTGGACGTTATCTCCCTCGGTGTGCAAGCAAAACAAAGTGGTCAGTAGTCCGTCACATGCGTCAGTTAATTACGTCCCGGACAACCTTCAATCGGCCAGGTGGTGATGGCACGGAGTGATTCTTTATGTACGCCTAAAGCGCACCCCCTGGGCTCCCGTGAGAGCAGATTGAAACGACGTGTCCGGGCGCTTCGTGAAGAGTTTCAGTCCATCCCTTTTGTTTCGCGATTAATAGTCACGCACCCTCTTACGTGAAACCGATTGGAGGATGCAATCGCGCTTCGACACGTGCGGGAAATCAATTGGAGGGAATTGGTGAACTTTTAATAGCAATCGATGTAGAAATGCGGCCATCTTCAATATCCACGGGATTTCAGGAAGAGCGCACATAACCCCTGTAGGCTTTTTACAGTGTTTTTCTATGTGTTTTATAATATTCGCTCGTCAGCCTCCTGCTACTGCTTGATACTTTGGAATCGTACGTACCGCTATGAATCTGAGACTTAGGAGCGGCTCCATTTCCTCGAAGATTTCTTTTAACGACTTTATTATGCCTGATAACTTTTTTATCGCGAAAAATTTGGCTAAACGTTCTTCGCTAAAGATGACTGTGAAAGGAATGGTTATTGCATAGCTAAGCCCACACGGTGTTTTGGGAGGAATCGGCGTAACTCCTGGAGGTGACAAAGGCGATACGTTTTCAAGCATTAATGTCTTAATGTACATGAGGACGGAACTATTTACTTATGGAGCTATGGCAACGCAAACATTTTATCCACGAATTTTTGAAATGGCCATGAAAAGGCCGAATTACGGTATGTATCCAATACCGATTGAAGGGATCTTAAATTTAAAAGGTAGTTAAATTTTAAGAAGGCGTCCATATATTTGCAGAGATACCATGTTCTCGTGACAACCGCAAAATGCGCTGAATAAATTGTTGGCGTTGTCATAGGTTCATTACTAAGGAATTGCGAACCCATGTCCATTATATGAACCCTTAAAAACCCATCCCCTATCACCTCCAGGATCTAAATTCTTCCCAAAACACTGAGTAGGCATAGCACTGCGATCACCATTTGTTACACACTAATCTTTAGTGAAGACCGTTAAGCCAAATTTTCCACGATAAAAAGTTATCAGGCATAACAACGCCCTTAAGATATTTTCTAAAAAACTGGAGTCGTCCGTAAGTCTCAGGAACACATTCATAACGATGCGTACGATTCCAGAGTATCTTGGGTATTCAATTGCGTCATCGGCTAAGAAATGGCTTACAGCAGAATAAAGTTTTGCTGAGAATACTGCAAAAATATAACTTGATCCTTGGCCACCTTATTTTAGTCATAAACCGGTTCGTGACCATAACTTTTTTTGAAAAGTGTGTTAACTTGTGCTGCGTCTTTATCATGTTATCGCAATTGTTATCATAAAAAAGTTTTAGTCATTATTTGTTCCATATTTCCAAAAACACAGAATGAATCATTGACTACCCTTTTGGTACAAAACCAATATCAAATTTTAGAATGTAAATTCCAGAATATAGTCGTAACTTTCATTGCATTAAAACTTTGAACAAATATTGATTATAATTGTTATAATAAAAATGTTTCAAAATTCATTAATTACTCAAAAGAATTATTATACATGATGTAGAAAGGTTGTGGGTGATAATATTAAAAAAAACTATTATCAAGAGAAACCAGATATTATAGTTTTGCTTTACTGTCTGATTCTTGCTGACTTCTTGAGTCGTAAGTCACTAATAGATACCCACATTGGTCTGCCCTGGCCGGTTCTTGAATTCTTCAATTCATAATTCAAAGGATTGGGAATGATTTCTGCCTCTGGAAATAACTTCGTTTAGAGATTCAACAATTTTATGCTTTGCAGAAACAGCCATGCATGCTTGACGTAAAAAATTAAGCTATTGCAAATTATTGCCATTAAACTGCCTGTGGCACAAAGAAGTTATCCCAGCCCCCCTCCAACGCTAGGCGTAGATTGTTAAAGTCATTGACATCAGCATTAAGGATCTATCCAGGATAAAATACCCATTTTGAGGAGAGTTCCACGTTATTGGTAACCAAGGTGACATTGGAACGCTTTCAGGAAATAAAAAAACATGAATCACAGCTTTTTGGCGTTGTTGGGCGTTGTTACCTGCCCCTGACACTCAAATATAATATTATTATAATTTTGTTTAGGAAATAATAAAAAGAAAGACGAAATCTGAATTATTTCTGAAGGAATTTTATCTTCCGTATAACCTCATCACTTTTGCTTTTCTCAAAATGATACGTCAACCTCTAAACGAAGGATGTCGTGGAATTTGTGGAATGCTGTTATTGGCTTTTTCGAAGAAAATGCCTCACGTCTACCGCGAAATGTTTCCTCGTATATACGATATTAAAGTATAACTCGTTTCAAAAATGTCATTTAATAAGTCAGGTTCAATAACGACAATTATCTCGGATTTGCCCCTACCTTCGGAAAGGTAATAAATATTTTTTTGTAAATATTCCCTTTAATATACAAATTTAATATGTGAGCACAATTGTGCTTGATGGTTAGACTTAAGAAAGTCATATTTGCATGTGTTCTCTTAAAATTCTTTTCCACTCATTTCAAGATTTTCTCTTGCTCTCTGTAACTCTATTCTAGAATAGGGATACAGGCAATAAAACGCTTAAGTTACTGTGGGATTTTCTGACTTAAGAATTGGAAAGTAGCCTCTTTCTGACTCTTCACTAAAATCAAGAAAAATGGATATGACGACCAAAATACGATTAAATTTTTCCAAACTGACTCCACATCCCAAACAGTTTTACAAACTCATACACGAGGTAACTGCGAAAACTCACTTAGAGCATGTTTGCATATCACGTATCTGCTCGAATTCAGGCGTGAAAGGTGATGTAATTAGTGATTCATTCACATCCCTACCAATTCCGCGATCCCACAAATCCTTCCCCCTCGCAACTCCAAACGCCTTTCACCGCTGGGTTTACTCTCCTCCCTCCACCTCTTCCCTCAATGTCAGCAAATGTTACAGCCGCCACGTGTTAAAGGAGAAAGCGAGTCATCGGACCGTTATCAATCTTCGGATATCTGGAGGTTTTGGAGTCAAGGGACTTGTAGGGAGGAGGTGGGAAGCTTCATGTTGCTCGATCAACATTGCCTCAAATTTGTGTCGCGTCGCTTTCTCTGTCCGTCAATAGTTAATTCATTCGGAACCAGCGCTCAGGTCCTAAGCTTTTGCGTAGTTGCTTACGTTCTACACTGCAGATTAACAGGAACAAACAGAAGCAAAAAGGCCTTGAAAAACGCATTTGAAATGTAAAATATACTCATAAATACTGAAAGGTTATACTCTATGCTAATGTGAAGCGATTTCAATAGCTAAAATTTTTCTGCTGTTTTTATTTGATTCGTATCAAAATTTTCTCTTCAATATATTCACTAACAAGGGTTCATTGATAATAATAACTGTTATTCCCAACTCAATTGATGAGAAATGGAGGTTAGTGGGGGTTAATGCCCGAAGCACTGGTTACCATTGATGTAAAGCATCGCTCATTTCGAAGCTAATTTAGAAATTTGCTATAATGATCGAGAAATAGAACCGGATGCTGTCGTCTCTGTCTTCAGGGGACAGACGGACTAACAATTAATTATTTATTACATGAAAACCCATACATATATAATTTAAGTACAAAGAGAGTTATATCAAATAAATGGCAAAATAGTCACTGTAATATCGTTCTATATGGATGCAAGTACATACGTGCGATTAAATGTTATCTAAATTACTATTTATTATTGATCACAATAAGATAAGAAGTCATGAATTGACAAAGGTTTGACACAAATAAGAGAACTTGAAGTAATCATCGGCAATGACCCCGAGTGAGAATTAAAATTGAATTTTCCTTCAGCAAAAATATAAAATCCTCGCTAAGCATTGACCACCCAACAATGGTAGTAATTGTCAACTTGAGCTGTTCAAGTATTGGATATGTAGGCTTGTGCTATTATAGTCTAAGCAATTAAATATTATGTAATCGAAAAAGTACTGGCCACGATTTTTTTGTGCAAATGTCTTGGAGGAGCTAAAATAAAAGACTTCTCATTTATTGGTCATGAAATTTTTTGGTGCGTCATTGTTCACCGCTCTTTAATAATATGCTTCATTAAATTATACAGTAAAAAACATCGGAGATAATCCAATTGTTTATTAGCTTAAAAATTGCACTTTGTTCTTTAACGATTAAAAAAAAAATAAATTGCAAAACATTTCCAGTTCTTTAAAATAGATGACACTGGCAAGTGGCTTAACGAAAAGAATTAGACCATGAAAAATGTTTTAGTCGTTGCCCAGCCAATTGTAGAGCAAATTAAAAATGGGTATTTTTAATAAAAAGGGATAAAAAAAATAGTATTTTGCAAAAACAACTTAACCGATCGGACGCATCTTTTGCACTCTTTTTAAGTACATGACAACACTAAGGTTAGGAGAGTTTGGTGAAGTTTTAGTGATTATTTCAAAAGTAATAAACAATTGTAAATAAATGCTCATTTTTCATTAACTTTTGCAATAAAATGTTTGTTTATAGACCGATTTTGATTGACAAAGACTAATTTTTTACATGTGTTCATCACGTATAATTCATCTACACAACATTTTTTCTAAACGCTATAGATTTATCACAATGTCGTGAAGAACAGAAAAAAAACGATTGTTCGATCTGGTTGTTCGAAAAATACAATGATGCACCAAAATTTACATGACCCACGAGATGAGAAGTCTTTTATTTTATCTTCCCCAATAAATTTGCACACAAAAATTTCGGCCAGTACTTTTCCCATTTTTAGATGATTTTTAACTGTTTCTTGATCTATTAGAAATCCCAAATGTAATAAACTATGCATATACATATTGTCTCTAAGTGGATAATGATGAATGGCTTCACACTACGGTGGATCAGTCGCGTTAAGATTAAAACAAGCTTTTGGAGATAATATAAACAAACAATATTTTCATACCAAAAATAATCCAGGATCCAGGAAAAACCTGGAATCCGCTTCTTTAGAGTAATAGCTCAGTAAAAATTAAATAATAGAACGGCACTAGGCAGAAACATCCAAAAACACAAGTAACCTTTAAGCAAACTAAACATTACATTTGAAACATAACTGTTCTTTAATCTGTTAAATAAAGCTTGAATTAAAGGGTTTTGCAATTGAAAAACGAATTGCTCATTAGATTTTATGCGGCAATAAACTTTGAATATTCAGACCAACTGTCAGAAAACTACGCATTCGCATTGCGAAGAAAAAGTAAATATCCCGTAAGAAAACGTGATCACAATTGATTATCAATCGTCAAATCTTTAAAAAGTGTAAACACTGTATTTGTCATTTAATTTTTTGAAAATATAGCAATCTACATATGATAAAATAAGTCCCATAGTTGGTGCGCTAAGGTAAACATTTACCTCAGAAGACTTTACTATAAAAATTTGAAATATTCCCACTAACACTTAAACGAAACGTTGCACATTATCTTTTATATGAACTCTTCCTGTCGAACAGTAGAGTATAACAATTTCATTATTAATAAGATGATCTTTCTATTTTTTATGTTTGCGTATATTTCGATTGTTAATTACCTTTGACAAGTATTTACATCACGTCATGAGTGATGGAGAGGTGAGAAGTAATTGCAAACATATCCATCGACCACACACAGACGAGATTGGTCATGAGACGGCCGGATCAATCACGTCAAGCGGCGTTCATAAGGGCTCTCGTTGATTATATCGTCCATTCCGTTGTTCCGCCCCGACGCCCCTGGCCCCTAAATTGTAAATCCGATTTAATCCTCAGCGGGA
This sequence comes from Pyrrhosoma nymphula, assembly GCA_963573305.1. Lineage (NCBI taxonomy): Eukaryota > Metazoa > Arthropoda > Insecta > Odonata > Coenagrionidae > Pyrrhosoma > Pyrrhosoma nymphula. The sequence goes on along the minus strand of OY754327.1, from coordinate 203,040,245 downwards.
ATGCGTTTCCAGCACCCGTCCACTCGAGTCCATTTGGTATACCTACTAATATGTTGGCCCGCTGACACCGAAACGGTCAAGTTTTCCCCCACGCTCCACGATTGCAATCATGATCATATAATCATTTTAAACATTCGACAAGCATGAATTATCGTGATTTTTATTTACTTTTAGAGTAGAATTAATCGAAATTTACGTGCGGGACCGTCAATTATTACCATTTTCAAAGGCCGAAAAACAGTAGGGTGATGCTTTTTTAATAAATAATGAGGAGAATTAATTCGAAACCGATAGGAGCCTTAATTGCAAATATAATGAAATCATAAAAAAAATAAATATGTACTGCATGAAACCATCATTTATAACGCATTGGAAGTGCAACAATTGTTCATTTTTTGCAGAAGGCTCTGTTGAATGTCCTTAGTTTAGGTTGTCATACAATAAAGTCTCATGATAGATAAACCACTCCCATTTATACACTGGAATACTACCATCATATTGTTTAGAATGGAATAAAATTATATTCATGTTAATTAGGTAATATTACAGGTAAATACACAAATGCACCTATTACAAAATATGTACGTCATTAAAAAATTTGTCACAAATTCACACGACTAATTGCAAATAATTTCCATACTAAAGTCAATCATTTAAACTATCGCACCAAGAGAAATAATTTCCAATTGAAAATGTTCACCAAGCATAACGAATTTAAAAGTATCTGTTTCAATTAAATATGTAGATAGGTTCTCTGACAAAATTATAGGTAAAAAGTTAAATAATTTATTATTGAGATACAGATGGGATATTAAAATGTATTAATCGCACCAATTTTTTACGAAGCAGGAAAGAAATTATACCTACTAATGAATTTAAAATAATTTAATGATCTAATATAAAATGGCCAAATACGCTTGCTTAGAATATCAATCAACTCGTTCTCTCCTAAAGAAGCCATCGATCCCTGAAATCTAAATTTTCACCATGGACGAAGGCATCTCACTGCAGGAATAGTGAATATCAGGGTAAAAGCGGCAACTCTTTATCATTATTTGATCGCAACAAATTGTTTATACCAGAGAAAGGCGTAGTTTTATTTTAAGTTTACCACTGAATACAGTAACGTTTCGGCAATTTAGTTGGCTGGAACAATAAAAAATTAACGATGTACAATCAACAGGACTTTGAAATACTGAGTAAAATCAAATGCATGTTTACTATCGGTCGAAAGTGTAACAACTTTACCACTTTGAAGCGTAAAATTTAAAGGATTATAACCTGGAAGGAGTATTTAAAGGGAATGTGTAGCTATTTTCAAGATAACCCAGCTCAACTGGCCACGGCCAGGGAAATGTGCCGCATTTTATCACAGTAGCGCAGGTGTACAATCAGAAAATATAGCACAATTAGTAAATGGAAAAGTACGAGACAAATAACTGCGCAAAAGTAAACACCCGTGCTAAAAGTAATGACTCAAAAAATCTTTAACAACGTCGCCTGTCAAATTATCAGACGGATACAGCCGGTATCAATAATTCAGCCTTAAAGGTTGGTTAGAGCATAAATGACATGAGAAGCTGTCATTGACGTAAACTTATATTTTGTAAAATGGCACGGTTACAATATTATTCGGTGCTTAAATGAGAACTATTCAGAGTCCCCATAGATTCTTTTTTTGACAAGACAGTAACAGATGATTTTGGCTGGGGATTTAGGATCATGGGGCAATCATGTACAAGTAAAATTAACATTTTCAGGCGTACATGGATTTTTCAATTGTGAAATAACTGATTCTAGAATGACATTTCAAATTAATTATTTTAATATGATTCAATGATATAAAATTTCAAATAACATTGGGAGAAATCATCACATAATCTTATTTTTATTTAAATCAGGCACAGTTAATCGCAGAGTATCGAATGGCCGTAAACTCTCAGTCAGAGGTAAATTTACCAAGCATTCATCTATCTTATTCATTATCGCTAAGATTGTGGATGGAAAAGTTGTCAGGAAAAATATGACATCTTCATTTAATTTCAACACACATACAAGCTTAAAACTTTTCTGGTTCCCACTAATAGTCAGTTTTTAGACGGTTATTTGTTAGCATCAATTGTCTCATTCATTTAAAGTTCTTTCTTTCGCCAACCAAAGGATCAAAACATTGAAAAAACTCAAGTACAAGTAAAAAAGTAACTTCAGAAAAAAACATCTTGTATTTCAGTAGGAATCTTTGCAACTGCATGATATCGCAATAATATTATTAAACAAATGAGTGAGCCTGTAGTTAATGGAAAATATTGTAAACAAATGAATTTCCCGAAATGAAACATTTAACAACACGAGGAAGACCCATGCATGGGATTAGGAGAACAAAGTTAGAGATAATTCCCTTCAATAAAATTTTTCTCAACGTAATTATCAATTATAAATACATACCTGTCATCAACGCCTTTGGCCATGCGAGATTCTCTCTTGTACACTATAGGGAATAGGAATTTATTAACGGCATTTTACGCTCTAAAAAAAGGACTTGATATAAAATATAACACCACACTTGAAATTTGGAAGAGATTGTGGACATAAATGACCGCATGTGAGTGTAAGATTAGTCTGTATTTGACCTCGACCCTTTGTTTTGCCTCATACTTCTTTTTTCTGCGGTAGACGGCGCTTATGAATAGCGGAGTAGCATTGCGAGCAGGATTTTTAAGGTGATACAGATAGAGAGTGAGACATATTTATAGCAAGGGAGAGAGGGACGAATACAATGGGCGATTATTCCGGACGATATTCCGAGTGGGTGGGTGGATAAGAGGGGCACTTGTACCCTCTCTTGAACGCGAGCCCTCCGGCCCACCGCGGTGCGCTTCGTCGTTGTTTAGAGGGGCAGAGTCGAATTCAAAATGGGGAAGGCGATGAATCCATTCTGCTCCCCTAGGGCGCAAGCCCACGCACTTCCCATTGAAAACAGACAGAGAGAGAGGGAGTGATAGAGTTGGAGTGATAGAGTTGGAGAACATTGGTTGAAGTGATTGCAATGAATAGGAGCGCGACTGTGGGTTGGATTGGAAAAAAATGTATAGTTAAAAATGATGGTCCACGTCTCGCAAAAGATGCTGTTGGACGGATGTGCAGGGCTGTACGGGCTCGTCCCGTGGAAGAGGTAGTCATAAGGGTTGGAGGAAAAGGTGAAGTGAGGCTTCAAACGGTAATAGCAACAATTGGGACCCATTCGCCGGCAGTGACCGGTTTCCAAAAATGAGACCCTCATGGTCACCAAAATCGAGAGAGAGAGAGAGATAGATTGATAGATAGATACTTTTTATTTTCATACATTATATTGAATAATAAATCTTTGAGAAGTTATATCAGGAAATGAATAAATAAAATACAAAGTACATAACAAATAAATACATAAAATACATTAAGTTTTTTTTAAAACATAATTTAGGGTTCGCCCTCTATGGTGTTAATTTGTAATCACAATCGAGTCTTGAATGTTGTAAATGAGGGAGCGTTTCTCACATGAGATGGCAGTAGTGTACTCCATAAGTAAGATGAGCTAATGTGGAAGGAGTTACTAAGCGAAGCGAAGAGAGGGATAGGGAGAGAGAGAGGGAGAGAGAGAGAGAGAGGGATAGGGAGATAGGGAATGCTGAAATTCTTCTGTGTCATCGCCAACTCATTGGAAGTTGAAGTTAATTGGTTTTAACTCAAATAAATGAAGTAAATTCATTCATTCGAATGGCTTCTTTCATTTCTCTTCATCAGAATACTGATATAGAGTTGGTATTTTACTCGTCGTTAACTTTGCATTTCACACACTTCATTGAGCTACATATCCATTTGTTTGAATAAGTGCAAAGACAACTAGGGCAACACTGAGACCGAAGAACTCAATTCATGTCTACGATTGCTCTTTTTATTTTCCTCATTCAAGTGAATCAATACGCATACACATTTAGATGAAATGCATTTTGGGAGAGGAAGCTTACTGATCAAAAAAAAGAAAGAATTTTGCACACAACTAGATACAACTAGAATATATCCATAATTGAGTGCGTGGATAGACAGCACTTTCAAGGCAGCAGCATTAAGAGAAGTAATACGCTTGTATTGGTGACTTTTTATAATCTGCAAACGAGTCTCGCAAAAACCCATTCATTGATCGAGATGAGGTGCGTGGGAATATATTTTTTGTCATCACTGGACGACGACAATCCCTTTCACTGGAACGGCAGCAAAACATGCCGAGTCCATTACATTAACGTTCGTCGTGCTTTTAAGGCAATTGAAATCGGAAATAATTCTGTCAAAGTTCCTTGGAAGAGAAAACAAATTAGTTTGTTATAAACGACTCTTCGTTGAGAAGTGATTAATTACTCTGGAAATTCAGTATTTTTTCCTTGTTCCAAAAAAATATGATTTTTTCCGGATGACTCTGTAAATAACTCCAGTTTCAATCACAAAAAAACAATAGGTAATTTTTGCAATGGCAATTCAATGGTAATTTTTAAGATAAAACTTGAAATATTTTCATGGAATTCATTCCGTTAACAAGGTCTAAATGAATCCATAAAAATATGCAAATCCAAACGTTTGACAATGAATGAATGTCGGATTAGGAAGATTAAAATGCATCTAATTCGAAGTAACTTGAAGGCTTGAGTAAAATGTTAAATATGAAAAATCAATCTATAAAAACGTGCTTTAGAATAAGGCTAGGTTATCATGAATATTTCAAAATTTAATTTCAACTATCAGTGTTGAAGGTTTTATTTGAACTACGCTTTCGTTATCATATATTTATTAAAAAAAAGTCTCACATATTTTCCGAGGTTGCTTAATGTAGCATATAAATAGATGTACCTCTGACTGTGAGATTCTTCTTTGCTTTATATTCTTTTAGCCCATTATAGGTTATCAGATATAATGTGGGTATAGTATAATCCTAGAGGCATGATCCCGGATCGCTTCTATAGGATTTCACCACTTAAGAGTGCTGTATGATTTAAATGGACTGAATAGACCATTGCCTTTGCTGAGATTTGAAGGATATTGGAAACTAACAAGGGTGTCACATTGCCTTAACGACCCATAAATTGTCAAATAGAACGCCATGGATAATGATTGAGTAGTAGTTGGGAAGTAGCAGTTAAAAGGGTGGAGCCACTATCGGGGAGTTTATGGCGAAAATAGTGGACATGACGAGTTTACCACTGAGGAAAAAACAGACTCCACTGTATGAATAAGTCAAACGAAAAACAAACGGGAATAACACTCGGGTAATAAAACAGCAAGTCTTTCACCGTAGAATACCTCTGCTAGGGTTTTTGCGGCTAATTTGCCGCCTACTGATGGAATTCTGTTTACTTAATTCCATGTTCAGACCAACTGGAGCCAATCTCAGTAACAGCTAGGGAAGATCTTGGGAAACTCAATTAGCACTTTTTGCTCACGATATTTTAGTCTCGGGTGAACTTAAGCTCCAGTTGATGCAATTTTTCTTGACTTTAAAAAGGCATTTGATAAAGTTTCCCACAGTAAGCTACTCATGAAATTAAAATCCTACGGTTTAGACGAAGACGTAATTTCCTGGATTAGAGAATTATTAAGTAATTGCGTGCAAAGGGTTGTATTAGATGGCGCTATCTCTAATGAAGTAAAAGTCACATCGGGTGTCCTTCAGGGAAGTGTCATAGGCCCGCTTCTGTTCCTTTTGTACATAAACGACATCGGTGACAAAGTTGACAGTAAGCTTAGATTATTTGCTGACGACGCAGTGGTGTATAGAAAAATTCGTAGCTTTAATAAGAAAGCGCTAACTATGGACCTCGAGGCAATACAAGAGTGGTGCGATGCGTGGCAGCTAGAATTAAACCTGAAAAAATGCGTTGTTGTGAATTTTTGGAAACGGAAAAACGCTCCTTGTAACAGCTATTGCATAAACAACATAAAATTAGAGACCGTAGAATCCGTTAAGTACCTCGGAGTTAAACTGACTAATGATCTATCGTCGAATAAACATATTCGAGAAATTACCGGTCAAGCTAATCGTAAATTGGGATTTGTTAAAAGAGTACTTGGCAAGTGCGACGATAAAGTTAGGGAAATCAGCTACTTCTCCCTCGTTTGACCCCACTTAAAATATGCCGCCAGTATTTGTGATCCTTATGAGATGGGCTTGGAAACTGAGTTAGAACACGTGCAGCGAAGATCGGCAAGATATGTTAAAGGCCGTTATGATAATTTCGTTAGTGTTACTGACCTTTTGCAGCAACTGGGATGGGAAAAGCTTTCAGACCGTCGATTAAAATTTAGACTCAATCTATTATGTAAGTTCCAAACCGGTCTATTCTCAAACGATGTTGATAATATTTTACGAAATCCGACATACTAGGGTAGATCAGATCATGAGAGTAAAATTAGGGAACTAGACTGCAGAACGGACAAATTTAAAATGTCATTTTTCCCACGAACTATAAGGGACCATAACAGCGGTCAATGAGACTTTTATCTAGGTTTGTCGTTAGGTAGTGTAGCTCTTAGTAGTAGTAGTACTCCTAATACTTGAATCCTTATCTGTTACCTAGTACATACTAACAGCACGCCTATCATGTTTTCTACATGGGTCTTGAGTCCCTGTCCCTTCCATAATAAAATCATTGTATTCGGTGCAGGTGTTCTTTACTTGCTTTTTAAAATTACTCGCACTCACGATATTGGATGGAAATTTTTATCATAATAGAACGCATAAAATAATGCAGTAGGTATTGAATTCTTTCAATTAATTTTCTTATATGTTTCGTTTTTGCTTAAGTATTGCACTTTTAGCTCTAAATTTATTCTCTTTTCTTCCTGTTTCAACAATATAAATTTCCTTTGCAACCCGTGAATATCCATTTAATAGCGATTTTATGAATGTCTATAGCATGGTAAGGTGCCCATATTCTATTTGTATTCAATTATCAGGGAGAATTCGCTTCAATTAAACAGTTTTGACGAAAATAAAATATAAAATAAACATAAAAAAACATTTATTCCTTTTTCGCATTTAACCCCGTGTAATTTTAAGTTCAACTTGCAAAAATAGTAGCGGGGGAAGGCATAATTTTGTTGTTCATATAAAATAGTGGACACTTATATCTATAAGTGCGCAGATTTTCCCCTTGGGTGGCTACTGAAAGGTATATGATATCTTTAATAGTATTTGCAACTTGCGTGACACATCATGGGGATGAAACAGTTTAAATATTTTCTTCTTCCCATTGAATTTCAACGGTCAACCTCTACTAGTTTTTATATATTATAGTAACTAAAAAGGCAGCGATAAAACATGTCTGGCAATGCGTTATCTCGACTTAAGCACCGTGGTGCGTAAACTTTTCCGTCATTAGCACAACATTCCAGCTAACTTAAAGTCCTGTGAGCTTCATGAAACTTGACATGCCAGCAGCTACCTCATGAACTTAATGTCAACGTTAAATAACGGTTTAAGTAAACCTCAGACAATAGTAGTATTCAGTTTTTCGGGTCAACCACGAAAAAAGATACTGTGACGAAGTGAATTGCCTTTTCTCTTGTACTCTCATCAGTTATAATTTTATACGATTCAATATGTACATACATAATATGTTAAGCTAATCCACTAACAAGAATTATCTTTTATTCCATAAGGTTCCAAGAAGGAAATTCCACCAAAAATATTCTTATTTTAAAGCCACCCTCCTTCCATTTCCTTACAATCAACTCAGAGGTATTAGAGCATACTCAATATTTTACAGAACGTAAATAACCCGCATGAAATTTTAAATAACCCATTACAAATGTCCACTTAATATACGTTACCGCATTACGCTTTACTTCCTCAAATGAGATCCCCTGCCTGAATCATTGGATAACTATGTTAAACTCTCACGATGAACATTTATAGTGACTCACGAGAAACGAGTGTGACGAGTAAGCAAGAGAAAAATGGATTAATATCTACCATAGCAAGAAAAAAGTATTTAAAAGGATGTGGAGGTGAAGTAGAAGGAACTGGGAAGCGACAAGAAGATGTGAATCATGGGAAGGAATAATGCGTTACACGGCGAACTCGGACAAAATTTTGTTTGAGAGGACGTACTCCATTGCTTATAATGCTCGTAACGTCATCCAATGCTGGAGCAAAGCAAATGGCGTTTTAAATTATCACATGGAGGGAACCTGGTAAGACTAAAAACTCCGTAATTTACTCACGCTAAGATTCTTATCGATTTGCCTAGTTCTGTGCCAAACAAGCACATGCTGATATTTCACCGATCCTGAATGCCCTGAAATATTTATGATCATGGCAGAACCTCATAGTTTCAAGTAGTGAATAAATGAATATCAAAACAGAAACTTAAAAATAATTAAACATCATTGTTTTATAATGAGTACTTCATACTGTGGACGCTTAATAAATAAACGTTTTCGCTCAACAGAGTCAAATAATTGCGTTACCGGGAGATGTTCAACTTTATCACCATTAATAACTCAAACTTACCATTCAACTACGAAGATAATGGCTAGAATTCTTACATACCGGGTCTTTGCAGGCATCGCTTGAAAAAGTGTGCAACTCGATGACAAAGTGTGTAATTATCCTTGATATTACCACCCAAGATTTACCATTTCCACAACATTTTCTTATTTATCTACAAATAAATCAAGACAGTACAGTAAGAGCATTTTCAAACGTTAAAGTCAGTCAGATTTGTTGCTAGGTTATTCACGTTGATTTAAAATCTAAACCAGGAGGAATATTTCACTTGCTTACACTTTAGAAAAAGGTATCATTTGGATGGAATTCTAAATTTTCATTTCTAAAATTAATAGCTGGTTTCTATAAAAAATAGCTTCGAGGATATTAAAAAACTGTCTAGTAACTAATAAAGCCGAAATATACTTGAAACAACAGTCGTTTTCTTAAATTACATGAGAGTGTAATGGACTTCTTCATTACGTCAATCCTCTTTCACAGCGCTCACAAACAGAAAGCCCGTATTGGTCCGTGCGTATAATTACTGTATTAGCCATAGGTATACGAAAGCCCTTCTGTTATGTCAAAGCTAATTTGGGGTTATGTCCCAACCTACTAGAAGAGTCAAAGGAAACCATTTTGTTTCTCCAGGACGCATTTCCATTTTCTCCAAAGCGTGAGTGCCCTTAAGTTTGCATTTGAGGCGAAATAACAAGGCGGGAGGTGTGAACTGAAAGAGGCTCCGACGTCATATCGGACGGTGAGGAGGACGCTAAGGGAGAGGTGTATCATCAGGTGCATAATTATTTCGTGGATACAAGGCAGAGTGGAGGGGGGAAGAGAGAGGGGGTGGGGTAAATCCTGGGGAGGGGCGGGCTAATGGCCTCAACTCCGCGCCACCTGGAAGAACAAACTCGATTAACTCCTCCTGCTCAGCCCTTGTTGATCCTCGCCCCAGCCCCTAATCCCTAAACCCTGCCCCCGTTTCGCCTCCGCAAATGACCTCTCCCCCTCGCCTTCCGCCAATCCTTCCTTCCGCTGCTAGAAACACACCATGTATGGCAGTGCACCTGCCTTGGACTCAAACACATTACAACTCCATTTTAAAACCAACCCTCTCGCCTTCAAAATAACGAGGAAGTCCTCCCTCGTGTCTCTCCCTCTCCCCCTCTTTAACTGAACTTTAAGAAGTTGAGAGCGAGATAGCGAGCCTCACTACTCGGTGAGGGAACGCGCTGATAGGTACGGCAATACGCTGTCTGACGCAAATACTTCTTCTCGCTACACGGCAACGGTCAAAGCATTCCATCACTGATTCATTTTCACAAGTCGCTAGGCCAAGTAATGGTTAACGTAATTTTTAGGTATTTGAGCGAGCGAGTTCCCTAGTCATAATGGAGACCATATCCGAATTATATTTTTTATTTCACCTTCAGTAAGAAGAACGGACTAACTATTGTAACATTAATGGTACAAAATATATTTATGTATAACAAAAATCCACAGTAATTAAATAAATATAACCACATAAGTCTCTAACTTGACCCATTTTTTCATGCCGTACGGTGAAATTGCCTTTACACACTACAGAAGTTTTTTTGCGATTTTGTAAAAATTACTGCGGTAAGTAATTTATTGATTTTCATAAATAGTTGAGAAAATATATAAACTACTCGCCGTTAGTTTTTGACGAAATATAGGTGTTATAAACTCCTATTTTTTTTAATATTCTCCCTCTGGAGCGCACACCCGTAATCTACCCCAAGCAAAAGAGCTTATATTTTCAGGCAAATTGATCGAAAAGTAGTTTGGAAAGGGGTTTGTATGTTGATATCTTGGGAAAGATGGAAATTATTTCTTTGAAATGAGGTCTAGTTCATGAAATTCTGGGTGAGTTGATTTATCGCTCAAACTACCTTAAGATGAAGGTGAGATCAATGCAATGAATTAAGGAAATGACGGAGAAAAAATATATGTGCACGCTCAGGACCAGAAAGGGTTGAGTTTGAACCACTCGAGAAAATTCCGATCACGTAACTAAGGAGTCACGTGGAACAACAACGAAATTCGCCATGTTGGTGTGTTTGAAACATTGGTATGGATAATTTAAGCTTCAAATAAGGATGTTTATTTCGTCTCTAATCAAGATTTTTAACACGATCAACAATTTTCCGGTGAAAGAAACTCGATCGGGATGGCTGCGTGGATATCTTAAGCATCCGATATGTCGACTATTGTGACTCAAATCGAGATAATCGATTTCATCAACGATCTCCCGTCGAAAAAACCCGATCGTAAATGCTGCGTGAGATTTTCAAAAACACCAAATTCTCGAACCTGTCTTGATTGTACCACGTGACCCCTGAGTCACGTGGTCGAAATAATCTGAGAGCGTCTCAAACACAACCCCCTCTAACGGCGGATCCATGGAGCAATCTAATTTTCGTTACTGCGCCTGCGTGCTTATTTCCATCTTATGTCATACATCTTATGATAACTCAAACCTATACCTGCATATTATTACTACACTAATTGGTTATTTATTTAAAATCATTAACTACCAGTTTGTTTACTCCTCTCAGCCAAATCTATTCGCAATCTGGTGATGCCTGTAAATGGTCGAGGGGACAACGGAATAGATGGAAAGCAACATTCAACGATTTATCTATCTGAGCAGACCTCTCTTTTGTTCTCCCATTCCTCGTCACCCACTTGCGCTCACGCCAATTGCTAAGGTCACGTCTCTAGGATAACCTACTTTGCCTGCGTCCCTCTTTGATTGCATTTTAACGGGCAATAGAATCGTTACGGACTACGTTACTTTTACACCAGCCCTTGGAAAATGAAGAAAAGTTAACCTAAAACACTTGAGTTCACGACCACTGATTTGATAGCGGCATAAGGTACAATGAGATAAAATTAGTGAGATATAAAACCAGTTTAAGGAAAAGTGAATTCCGTTTAACGATGTATTTATAAGGTATACCTACCTATGAATTGGATTTTCTTTGAAAATCATGTTGTACTGCTAACATCCAAAAAGTGTTATCTCTTCCTATTTTGGTCGGTAAATCCACTTTTTACCTGAACAGGAAACGTTTTGAACTTTACAGAAAAAACAAGGTAAAATGTTTTCTGATTATGCAGTAATAAAAAGAGATGTTTCTTAAGATAACAGTAATTTGTGGTCGCAGAAATACCTAATGTTGGTTTTAAAAGTGTGAGGGCGTGGTGAAATAATTATCAATTTAAAGAGACTTTCTTTGCAAACTTACAAGAAATACATGCCAACTTGAATTACATCTAGAAAAAAGAGGATACACAAAACGTGACGGCGTTTGATTTCCGGAATTCGCTAATATTAGTCAGTGCCTCAGGCAGGCACACAATGTCCGTCCGCATTATTCAATACAATTTGGATTTGCAATTTCTTGCAGACAAGCTGAGTATTAGTTGGCGAAAAGAATAGGCAGTGTTACATCAATCCTAAAGTCAATGAAGAGAATACTTATATGTGAAAATTCCTTGCAAACGGCTTCCAGAGCCGTGTTGCATTCGAATTTGTGCAGAGTAGAAGACAGAGCTGAGAATATTAGCAGTGATTACTGGAAACTTTGAGGGCCGTGTTCGAGATTTGCAGCATAGATAAAGTGGACTCCTAAAGGCTAGTGCAGTCTATAAACTGTCGTCAATTACATTAATCTTCACACGAAACAGTTCTCTCTCTCTCTCTCTTAACAGATCTCTTAACATTAGAGGTTGTGCGCGTGATTTCATCGCCAGAAAAAGAAATATGGAGATGTGTGAAAACATTTTAAAACAAAGGTCACCGTGTTCAACAACTTTTTTATGCGTTTTAAGATATGAATCAAAGCTTTCACTGGAATGACAGCCCAGCCACTTTGTATCCATGCACATGTGATAGGTATATACGTAAGTCAACGGGACAGTGCCTTCGATTCGCCAATTTATCTCGTTATTTCTGATAGTCTCTCTCACTCCAAGTATTTTCCTTTAAAACAAGAAATATTGTGTGCTTTTAAGGCCATGTTTCAAATCTAAAGAATAATACTATTCTGCTAGATATAGCAGTTTAAGTTTATACTTCATAGTTAAAACAACGATAAGGTCAATGTAGTCTGAAAAATAAGCTTCAAAATGATGAGCGGTTTAAAATTCACATCGCGAGAGCAAAGTTGGTGATTCGTCGAAATGGAGAAGGCATCGCAACAACAACATTGTTGCGCAGAAATTGCCAAGAGAAAAAAAGCATTGCTAAGATTTTGTATTCATCAATTCTTTTTTTTTTTAGCTCTTTTGTGCTGATGTACAATGTTGGCAAATGTATTTATGAAGGAAACGGAAAAAAATGGGACTGAAAATAAATTATACAAAAACTAAATACGTGTATTATTCAATACGCCAAAATGGAAATACAGGTCATCTGCAAAAAGATGGGCATGCGTTTAAAAAAGTAGACCATTTTAAATATTTAGGAGTAATTTTAACAAGTGACAATACGGAAGAGCAAGAAATACAAAACAGGTTAAACCTCGCCAACAGATGTCTACATGCATGCAACCAAATTCTATCCTCTAAAGCCCTGTCACGCAAAACAAAAATTAGACTTTATAAAGAAATAATATCCCCAGTACTACTCTACGGATCCGAAACGTGGAGGCTGTCGAAGAAGGATGAGAAAAAACTAATAGTGTTCGATAATACGATATTGCGAAAATATTGGGATTCCTGAAGGAAGAACCCCGGAGAATACCAGGGCTAAGATGGTGGGACCAAGTGAGAACGGATATGTAAAATATCGGAGCAACAGAAAGAGAGGCAGAAGATAGATCCAGGTGGAGGGGATTTGGTGATGCGGTTAAATATTTCCTAAGATATAGACGGCCCTGGAAGTAAGTAATTAAGTTGTTTTTAGCTCTAAATAAACCCCCAGAATTCAAAAAACATACATGAGTAGTCTTTACGCACGCCGGTAAAAATCCACCGTCATACCCAGCCTAGCAATCCACGAAACGTCGACGGAAAATGAGACTCCGAAAAAAATTAATTTATCCCTTAAAATAAAAATAAATCAACACATTGATAGCTAAGGTATCCAGATGAATAGCTAAGGTATTCGGAGATATCGAGGACGAATCAAGCATAACTTTACGATAAGCTCAATTTTGGCACTCAACAATTGGGCACGCCCAACAATGTGGTTAAACAAAATAGGTCGAAATTGAAGAGGTCAAGGGTACTATCGGTCTTTTTTTGGTTCTTTTCACATTTAATTACCAAAAGGGAAAATTAAGAAACCGCCGAGAAAGAATTTCCTACGCTGCGTCGGAAAGAACCAACGTACTTGTGGTGAATATGACGAAACCATAAAATTTGTGAAGTTCAGGAATACACACAACATGTAAATTAAAGTCTGTTGTTAATGAAAGCAATAATTTAATACATTGAGAGCATGAGAGTAGAAATGAGCCGTGGATCTGAAATGCCACGAGAACGGAATTGTTTTTGACATTTCATCCACTAAATAATTTTATTGACTAAGGCTGATATTTCTACAACATGCATATTCCAAGAGATGTAGGTAACATGTTAAAGTCAAGCCAAGGATTAGAACTGAATTTTTGTAGGGGATAACTTGGTTGTCGATAATTTTAAGGATCAGGATATTACAATCAATCTTATTTGGGATCTGTTTACTTCTGAAATAATAGATTGCACCACAGTGGGATTTAGTAAGCGGAAGTTTTTTTTCTAATGATAGCGAGCGATACAAATTCTAAGATCACAGACATTTTATGGATTAATTTCACGGGAGACTCTTCGGTGATAACTGAGAATGAAAAGAAAATTACATGCGTTGGAGTTTCACACCATTGGAGTTTCTTTTTCATCATATAATGGCTTAGATGTACTTTTATGATGTAGTTACGCAGTGAGTTAAATGGAAAATATGTAAAATTTAAAAACTTATCAAACTTCATACAGGTTATGTAATACTGTCAAATAAGTCAATGGCATGCAGCGATCCGTGTATACAGTAGGATATGACAGCAGTGAGGAGAGTCATATAATCCAGGATAATAAATCACTATGACACTTGATCGTACTTTTAAGAGGAAGAGTAACTCTGGTACACTCCAGCGAAACAAGAATTCAGTGAGTCAACGAAACTAAAATGATTAATCTGTCCTCGCAGTAAAATAAAAAGACACGTTTAAGTTGACGCTCAAGACGAGGTGCCGAAAGAGACGTCAACGGGACAAACCAACGTGACAAATTCAAGGAACACGACGACTGCATCTACGCGCGGGTAAGTGCGAATGAAACTGCGTTAGTGCCCAAACGCTCTAAGTCAGTCAGCAACCAACAAACTTAATAAATGCCTTGGGTCAACCCGCGCCAACTGCAAGGGAATTATGCCCTTACTTTTTAAAGGGTCAGGACAAAGACAAAGTAACAGGCACACGCCAGAAATCCCTTACTTCTTAGGGATGAGAGAAGGATCTTTCTTTAAATCGGACTCTAATGGCCCGATACATCGAGTTTCGTATCTTATTCTTTCATTTCTTCGTTATATTTTGCGTAGATAATACTGATCTGGTGCGTAACGACATAATTCTTTTCCAATTGCTAGATTTACGCATAAAATGTCTTGAAGAAAGCGGAACATGTAAACCTTACATGTTGATTTCCAATTGCATAGTCCAATTGCGTGAAATTCTAATGGCGTTACACTATAGAGATAGTGTGAGCTAACGGAGGAGTGTATGTAAATATCTATCACTAAACGGATCGTAGCAGAGCGCTGACCAGAGGACATTCAGGATGTTTTCAAATTTGTATTCTATAAGATTCATAGCCCAGGAACAGATGCGACGTTTTATGAATGATGAACTAGTATCAATAAATGCTAATACATATATGTAAGCAATATTTGTATAAATCAAGAAAAGTTTCTGCAGTGGGACGGTGATGAATAGTTAAGAATCTGTTGCGTTAAGGTGGTTCCACCGTAAAATGACTAAAATGTCATTTTATTCATTTTTTGTCTAATCGTAGAAAAATTTGTCCTCTATCTGATATGAACAACACAATAATACCTTTCCACGCTATATTACTCTCTAATTGAACTTGAAATTACATGGTGTTCAATGGGAGCATGAGAGAAACACGGGAAAAATAGTATTTTTCCATAAATTATAAATGCCATTTTTGCTTAAAACTATTTATAAGAAGGAAATAATCCAGAGAAATTGAATAAAAATAAAATATAGCCATCTTACCACCTTATTTTTCTAGTTATTGAAGAATTAATGCCGTAATTGAAGTCAAAATACGGATATTAGTAGGGAATGGCGCTGCAGACGGTTCCTATGGCTGGAAAAAAGTGCTCGTTTAAAATACATTCGTGGAATAATCTGCAAATTTTGTTCCTTACTTTTGGGTTTATATAGGTAACGCATTTCATCAGTGAGAGCAGGATTTTTTCGTACAAAATATAAAAAATGTGGAATCTAGTATTTGTTTTGACTCACACAGTCGCGGCGGAACCTCCTTAATACAGACAATTAACGACCAAAACCCTGCGATCCTACGATGTGCAAAAAAATACTGCAGTTTGGATACAACAACATCCCGTTGATAAATAAATAAAAGGCTGTTCCCCTTAAATTCGTTTTAAGCGGATGCGGTCATTCAAAAATAATATTTTTCCAGGTATTTTGATTTTGCTTCCGCGGCCCATGAGTTTTTCCATCAATAGTAATTAATCAACTCATAAGTGAAGCCTAGGGAGAGCAGTGAGAATGGAATTTTGACACGAGTATGGCAATAGCTTCCAATTTTTAAGAAGGTTTTCTACGACTTATTTCTACGTGATTTTCTAACTGACCGCAAACGAAAAAAATCGATAGCGTTAGTTCCAACATGGTTACAGTAACATCCGGCGATTCTAAAATGTAGCGTGATAGATTACTATTAGTCCTTATTTATAAAAACGACATTAACTCTAGAGTAAGTAGCAAAACTAGATTACTTGCATACGATGCCGCCATCTACCGAGAAATTGACACAAATTCCGACTTAGAAGCTCTCTCATTTGACCTCAGCATCGTTACCTCGTGGTTTATTGAGTGGGGGCTTGAACTTCACCTTAGTATAAAATTAATCATTGACGAGTTGGCGAAAAGGAAATATTTACTTCAAAAGTTTTCACTAAATTTATTTTCCTCAATCGGTTTCAACGTTTACAACTTCGATATCAAAAGGCTAGTAAAACAAGCAGCAGGCAAGTCTCTAATAGTACATATATATAAATCTTAGTAAATGCACTGCTGTAGATACACGTATTACGAAATAAATCACACCAAATCAAAAACTATAAAGTGGAAGGGGTTAATAAGAAGGAGTCAGATGTAGTAAAATACCTGGTAATCACTTTTGACTTCAGACCTTACGTGAGGGACGACATGCGAAACATTTGCGATGTTGGATTAAAGAAGCTAGAATCAATCAAGCGAATATTAGAATGATTCCCTGATGAAAAAGTGAAAGAGAGATGTTTCTCTGCTCTGTTTAGGCCTCATCTCGTGAGCATTTGGAACCCTGGACGGAAAGATTCAATTCGAGAAGTAAATTAAAAAGAGAGGAAAACCGCACGCTTTGTTAAAAACTGCCACAAGCAAACAATGTGGTAGCTGATGGCCTGCCATTAGCAGGCCACACTGTTTGGTCTAAGTTAAATACCGTTAGAGATTCGTCACGCTGGGCTTCGATTTCTAGCCAAATTTTGATCAGACGAGTTTCAGTACGTGACGGAGGATAACATTTTGGCCAGCCACTATATTTCAAGAACTGATACAAGCGATGAAACGAGATACACTTCTTAAAAGACAGCTACAAAGATCCCTTCATCCAAGCCCAATTAGTGATTATAACAAAAACAGCATGACACTAACATAAGGCTCATTATTAACATACATTTCACTTATGTTCTTTTCCCATTCCCTCCCCTTTAATGGCTGGTGTCATTATACCACCTGCCACACACCTCTACGATGGCTCACAGGGAAGTATGTAGGCGTTACTTTTCACATTCGATAAGCTTGTAGAACACGCTCAGCTGCAGATGCCAATAGTTGAAAAACGTTCACCAATGTGCCTATCCGCATTCAAACCATCCCATCTTTCCTCCTAAGACACATTTGGAACTTGGATCGGAGCTCTGAAAACGAGGCAATGCTCTATGCATGGCATAGTTGTGTAAATAGATGAGCTTGAAATTCATCTTGTAGGCCGTAATGGAAATTTCCGTAATGGTAATGGTGGTCAACGCCGTCTATTAACCGACTCTGCAACCCTATATATACAAATTAATACGTAACTATATACATCTATATGATTTTAAAGAAACCTATTCATATCTATATAAATCTATCCATTTCCATAGAAGAAAAACTGCGAACGTACAGAAATTTTCATCTATAACAGTGAAAAATATGGTTCAAAATTTATTTTAAATGTCATATATAAAACATATATGGAAAACATATTGATCAAACATACATGTCTAACCCACATATTCCCCCATATATGTAACACTAGCAGGCCACCCGGCGTTGCTCGGGAAGGAGAAGGGGGATACTTGGAATTCATGGTAACATATCAGGATTTGTAGGTAAAGGAACAAAGCAGGTTAGGTGACGGTCATCTAAATAAACAGAAAACAGTATAAAAAGGTAAAATAGAAAACTCTTTATTTCCGGAATGCGAAACTGATGTGGGACGGCTTCTTTATAGACTATGGTGGCAGTTTTTCCTGTGGGGGTGTATCGGAAATGGAAGCCGCCAAATCGGCCTTCACCTCGCACACAAACTCGTGGGCGATTTACCTGTGAACGGTGAAGTTGCGAAAAAAGGAAGTATCAGAAATGGAAGTCGCCAAATCGGCCTTCACCTCGCGCAAAGCGCACACAAACATGCTAACATGGCAGATTGAATGGAGTTGTTATCGGAAGGTGGGAGAGTAAGCAGAGCGCGGGGATGGGAGCTAGATGGCGCTGAGCGCACTTGCAGGGTTCTGCAATGAGAAAACGACGCTAAGGACGCGTCGGACGCTACCGAAAGTAGCACTACTGGGTTCGGGAGCATGAGATGCACCTATGTACCAACTTTGGTCGCAATCCGTGCTGCCGTATGGAAACGCATAGCGGACGGACAAACAGACAACCTCTTATTTATATATATATAGATATATTGGCTGCGCAACATATCATGAGCAAAGATATCCCTTATAGCCTGCCAGTTGGCGCGGCAACAATCTATAGTTAATCTGCGACAACAACGGTGGTCAAAGCCATCTATTAAACCGACTCTGTAACCCTATATATGCAAATTTATACGTAACTATAAAAATCTATGCGTTTTTAAAGAAATCTATTCATATCTGTAATCTCTACAATAATCTCTCTGTAATTCATATCTGTAAACAATAATCTCTCCATTTCCATAAAAAAAAATACGTACGTATAGAAAGTTTCATCTATAAAAGTGAAAAATATGGTTAAATTTCTTTTAAATGTCATATATAAAACATATATGGAAAACTTATTGATGATACATACATGTCAAACCCACATATTCCCCCATTTATGTAACATATATTGGCAGTTCAACATATCTTGTGCAAATATATGGGTCGTATATGGCGAATATATGTCCATATAGTTATATCTCCCATATATGGGGTTTCAGTGTGGGTTAACATGGTAGTGGTTGATCTGTTTGAGACGGAAACAAGAAATTTTCACTTTCCTTAAATAGAAACCGCTACTATTTTTATCTTTAACATTTCCAGTGTATTAACCTTACAATTTATTTTAAATTGTATATTTTTCTTCTTTGTTTATTTTATGATAGCACAACCAGCAAAAGACGCGTTTTTTCGTTGTTTTATTCCATTGCCATTGAATTGCGCTTTCCAATTTTTTTTTCCGGGATCATTTTTGGGGAAAGGTAAAGATGTAAATCTGATACCATGCGATCGTGTTACGATTACCCAACTCTTGGATTTGGTTCAGGATAATTCGCTCCTCGGTTTATATAATAATTCTCAGAGGTGGACTATGCAGATCCCAAAACACTCGGCTGAAAACAGCGGCGCCTTGAGGGGAAGCCAGTAGCGCCGCTCTCCCATACCTTGTTATTCGGGGGAAATGAAATCCCCTTGGTGATCGACGACGGTGTGACTTTGTCAGAGGAGGTTCGAAATCCGAAGTAATTTGATTGCGTGTGCGAGAGAGGCCGCACCCGGCCCGGGAGTTGGACCTTCGACTGGGAACATTAATTATACCATATAACAATTTATCCAATTAGTCGTGGCTGAAACGCATTCAGTTAATTCAAGTACGCAGTTAGGTGGTTTCCCGATAACTGATAAGCATCACGTCACATTGGATTGAAAGCGAAAAATTAATCCCCTCTCTTTTAGCTCATCGTGAATGAATATTCCACTTTAGTTTTCTTCACCGCATAGCACTCCAGGGCTCTACGTCGATGCTTAGTTCCTTAGGCGAACTCGTCTAGGATGTACCAAGGATTTGAATTGTAACTATTTGATCTATCAATTATACTCTACACGCTCCTGCATTTTACTCGTTAGGTACCAATACTCAAGTTTGAGATCCAGAATTGGCGCAACTAAGGCAGGAGGAATGGGGGTTTTCCCCACAATCTTAGTATCTGTGCAAGCTGTTCACACCTTAAGTAGTGACCCATTTTTTTCAGTAGTAGCTATTATAGATCAAATTTAGATACCACGGTGGAATAATGGACACACAAACTTTATGGACGCGACATTTCTTCTTTAACGCTAGAGAAAAGATAAGGCCTTCCCCAAGAGAATTTTCAATTACGTAAGCAAAATATAAGTCATGGTACCAAAAAAAGAATTATTTTTTTCCCAACGGCACTGACTCTCTTTTAATTCATATTTTATATTTTGGAACTTTTTCCTCGTACCCCTGCATTAGGGTGCCCCAAGACATATGGGAAATGTTTTTCGCGAAATCAAATACGCATACCCTCTACTTTTTTCTGTTTGACCTTAATAACACACATAATAAATATTATTGCGATTGAATTATGTTGAACACGTGCCGATTCGATCTCAAACATGAGAAATGAAAATGTTGTCCTCGCTTAGTACGGAAGGATTCTAGAACTTAATGTTTATTTAGTAAATAAAACACCAATATGTCCAAATCGTGCTTATTTATTGTTTAACATGTAAAAAACATTATTCTTTAAATTTTCTTGTCAAAGTTTGTTATTTGCAGACAGGAAAAATCTTCCGGTGTTCTTCATGTACGTAACGCAGCAAAAATTGCTTTCGTTCCTCCGCAACCGTGATTAAACCGTGAGAGTCTTGCAACAACTTGACCGATCTTTCAGCTGCATCGTTCACTGCCCACAGCGTTGAAACCTTCTTTCTTTGAAGCATTATTTGATCACATAGTAAGACATTCGTGGAGAAAACTGTCATCAATTTTAAGACGATTGAACAATGAATGACTTGCTTCTGACTGAAATGAAGTCGTAGACGTTTTTCCATGAAATAAAACTAGAGAAAGTCAGTTTCCGAAATTATGATCTAAACAGAAAAATAAAGGAACAACTTCTATATTTACTAATTTAATTGACCGCAATTTAATGGACCGCAAAGTACTTCCTATGATGGGATGCTACGTTTACCATGAGTCGATAAATTCTTTTTGGTTAAATTTTCAGCCATTTTTACTTTAGTTTCTTGATCCACATTATCGTCAAACAGTGAAAAGACAGAAACTTCATCATTCAAATGCCATAAATGCTGGCTTATCTTTTGTAAAGCTCCTTTTGAGGTGCTTATATAATTTTTTTGTAAGCCGTCATCAACTACAAAAAGTACAAATCTTGGTAAGGTACTTTTACTGCCAAAATACATTGGAGCCATGGTTTGACGTAGGATGTCACGATGAACAGGAACAGCGCTGCCTTATCCTTGATCGTAATTTTGGATTGATTAATAAGTAATGATATTTTTAGGGAATAAATTGCTCTCGCCATCCATCGAGCTTGGTGCATGGCACGTGGAGGTTGAATTTAAAATTTTCTCCGCGTATCTCCGCCTAAAAATATCACAGAAAGCTCTATTTACTCTCGAGAGTCATTTCTGACTATTTCTTTGGTCAGTTCAGTTCTGTACAACTCAAGGAGAATGTCAATTTCGGAAACAGTCACGTGCAATGCGAGCTTTTCTTTATGACAATGTACTTTATCTGGATCGACACCATTCCAGTTATCTCCGAACTTCTTGAAGAGTGGAATGTCAGGATTTGCTGTCACTTGACTGATTTTTATTTCGTACACGCTTTTTAACATCAGTTTTTTACACGCGATGGTGGCAAGCAAAAATAAGCATATCTCTATTAAGTTTTTGTTCAAGAATCACACTGGCACCATTGATATGAACTGTATTTGAAGCCGTAGTTACACAACAAAGAATTTGCTCTTAATCTTCGAGATTCTAGTCTACAATCGTGTTCCAAACAGCCCGCGCCTGTCTGCTTCCTGAAGAACTTTCCAACCTTGGCACAGCAATATGTTGTTATTTATTTGCATACGGAATAACTATTGGAAGACGTTCTTCTTTTGATTTCCGAGAATATAAAGCAGGCAACAGTTTGCCATCCCTGGGAACAGTCACAACATCTAGTACCTCGTTATGAAAATTACCTTTTATGGCTTCCGCACGCTCTTTCCGTTTTTTCGTACGAATTCCTTGAAATGAGGACTTACTTATAGGACATTCATCAGTATTATATCAAAGTGCCTCAATGGTAGCTTATAGAGTAAAAACTGAATCTCTCAAACTTAACTGACACCTATCTAGCACTGCTACTGATTTTGGATTATGAAATTTTTCCACGAAGTTGTTTTACTGGTTCCGGGTTGTATGTTCTCGATCAGAGTTGGAAAATCTTCTTTTAAATGCATGTCATTCTCATTAGAATCAGGAGATGAGTCGTTTTGTAACGGTTCATAAGATGATGTCGAAGGAGTTGGCGTGGAAAAATATGTAGCACGTCGCTTTTCTTCTTCAATAGTCCTCCTTATCAGCCAGTTTTTTGTCCACTCCAGCTACGTGACCAGGCCGACCTGGCTCCCTCTGTCGCTGTAAGAAGATTCTGTCTTCATTTATTTTCATTAATTGAAGCGTATTGGCGTGTGCAATGCCAAACAAATTATCTAAGCTGTTGACAAACTCTTGGTGGCACTGCTTGAATACGTTTTGGGTTTTTTGTACATTTGTAACTCCCTCCAAAATTGATTTAGGTTCACTAGTTTCTTCACACAATTAGGGAAAGATTTGGTAGCCATACACAAGCCTTTTCCCAAAAGATAATATATTCGCGAATAGTGAGGTTAGCACTTTCATTGACAATTAAATTCACTTCACGGATTTTATAAAATAAAACTGCCAGGACTTGTCATTAGAGGTCATTTTGAACCTTTGTTTGATAAAACTGATTATATCAGGCCTGACCTCGCGGAAATTATGGGTATTCATGTTGAGAAAACCACCTTTGTTATTTCCACAAAACTTCATTCCGCTGGCACTCGGAATAAAGTTTTGTGGAAATAACAAAGATGGCTTTCTCAACATGGACTTTTGTTTGATGTTTTACGCCCCCTATTAAAAAATATACCCTTTTTAGATCTACGTAATTCCACCGACATGTTCATCGTACAATGTTTACTGATTAAAAACAATACGTTTACTAACAAAATAACAAGTGATTACAAACACATCGACGGCTTTGACGCGTTTACACATTGTCACAACGCACAAGCAAAACCTGCTTCACTAAACAATCACTTCAGACAGCCAACGTGACTCTGATAGCGAGTTCCTGCTCGAACTGATATCGTATCACATGCTCAATCGAACACTAAGCTATCAGTCACATTACTTTATTTACACACCTTGTACAATGTAAATTGTACATTTTTCGCTAAATTCGAATTAAACTGTGGGCGTGATGCCTGAGTTTCTTGGTTATCAAAATAACTGTCGGGTGCGCTACCTGCAAGTCCAGATATTTGTACTTCGTCTCATTTGTGCACATTGTAGCAGTTATTGTGTGCTTACCATCTCATTGTTAGTTCCGTTTGGGGGTTTAAACTTGAGGTGTTGGGTTTTGGTTCGTTCCTTGCGGTGGGACCCTTCGGTGGGCGAGCCGCCGCACTCCGCGCGGTATACTTTGTATTTCTTGGTTATAAAAAAAACAAGCCATCATATCAGTCATCAGACCATGTTCAAACATCATATATTAGTTGCCCATTACTTTAAAAAATGTACATTCAGGTTAAACTGCTGCATCAGTCGCAAGGTTAACATATGGAAGGTTTTCACTGACGTCTTACTTAGCAAGTACAGACATGTTTCAATACAAATGGCACGGTTTTCCGAGGTCCTACGTTTATGAAATTTTATTTACAATTGTTTTGACATCGTATAAATAAATTAAGAGGATATGCGTTCAAAAAAAAGACGTTCGATTTTTTTGGGACACCCTACCCTGCATGAATGCCCAGCTGAAAACTTCCGTATGCTTCTAATAAGCGAAACAATATTTAAATACGCCAGAACAAGAAACTACAAAGGAATGAAAAGTTTGCCAGAGAATCGATAACAACTAACTTATCCCCAAATTGATAACTACTTCTGAATAATAAATACCTCTCAAGCACTCGCTTCCAAGAAATTAATAGTCACTCCGAATTGCGAAAAATTAATCTAGACTCTTCATTTTCGTGTACCATTTTAGAATTTAAAATATTCTGGATCCATTACTGATTTCTCCAAAATGACAGCTATAGATTAACAGGCACGCCATTCATCTTAGCAGAGGAGGTATAAACTAGAAATATTGGGTCTGAAAAGTTTTTCGAGGAACAACCAATGATAATTATAATATATGATGCTGGAGTAGAAAGGGAGAAAAATCTAATTTGAAGCTTGTGCATGATTAAACTTGCGAAAAAAAGTAGAATATGAAGAATCTGAGTGTTAATGGCTAGTCGGGCAAGTAAGACAAGACTGTGAGACACGGTCGGACATATACTGCATAAATACTTGAATGAGGAGAAGTCTGGCGCAAAATATAACACAATTACTATGGGATTGAATACTTAAAACATGGCCACACTTAATCATAATTTTCAAATAAGCCACCTCAACCTTGGGAGCAATAATGGAAGATAGAATACAAGCTATAAACTGCGTTGGATTTACTGCATATACAAAAAACGACGCCAGATGTTGTCGCATTTTCTGAATACTATCGCTTAAGGTACTGCCAACTCACTTCGCCAACAATGAGCCGCGAACCTTCATGAGAGTCGTAAACAAGAAGAATGATATGGTCTAGGGGGCAGTAGTGGGAGTAAGACTGGCTAAGGGGGGCTACATTCTTCCTCGGATCGCGCCTGAACAAAGACCAATGCAAGCTTGAAAAATGTTCGTCGCTGTGACCTTCATACGAAACCAGCGTCAATAGTTTCTGATTGTATGCGTACATGAAGGACTAGTCTTGGCTCTAATTGAGGTCCTGAGAGTCAAAAGTATTACAAGTGACATCAACACGAAAAACGATATAAGTGCATATGTGTTCTAAGTTGGTACCGTTGGGTACCGTCAGGTTAGGAAAAGGCATACAAGTGTTCGAAAGTATGGTGCTGCGATCTAACCGCCAAACACTTAAACTACTTTGTTTTTTGTCACTTCTTACCGGATTAAAGTGATACAGGTGACACTGGACGATGTTTGTCACTTGTATTACTTTGACTCTCAGGCCCTCAATTGTAAGTAGATTGAAAATCCCCGTTCGGGATTCTAGCCTTCGCTTTGTCCCAAAATATTAGAAAAAAATGGGAAGTTTTTGCTATTTTTTCATTTTAAAAAACTCTACAGCTAATTGTGAAAGTAATTTTAACAGTAAAATTTTCTTTGTCTATAGAATCAAAAATATTCCAAGCCATCAGCAATCACGGTAAAGCCGTTACCGGGGAAGAGGAAAACGTCTGAGACGAATTTTTTTATCCCAGGTATCCCCTTAAGGAGGTAGGGTGGGAGAAAAATAATTGCAGCAAGAATATTAAATACTCACCTCCTATTTCTTGACATCAAGAAAGAAGTTTACCAATTTTCCGAGAAGTCAAGGCATATTTTTGTAATTTTTTTTCCACTGATGAGGAACTCGGGTAATAAAATTCAAAGTCAAATAAATATAAATATTTAAAACGAGAAAAAAAAATCATATATAAATTAAATTTAAAAAAGCCGTTGAAATTAAATATGATTAAATTTGGTCACCTCCTTAATAATGCATAACAACTTCAACTAATCAGTGACCAAATATCTGAACACATTTAATTGAATTCAAAAGTAAGCAAAAGCGTTTTCTATGTCGTAGAGCAAGACGTTTCGCTCCAGACTTCAGGACCAGCTTCACCCTCGAAACACTGACGGTATGGTTTTTCCCTTTTACAGAGGCGATAATTGAGAAGGGAGCGGCTTTTGATAGATGTTAGGTGAAGATGGAATAGGAGGAGTGGAGCGAAGCAGGGTGATGCGGCCCTAAACATTTTATTGCCTTCTGTCGAACGAAATCTATTTCGCGCCTCCAAAGATTAAAAAAAATAACCTTTTGGATAACCTAAATGGCTCCCCTTACCAAACAACAAAGACCACAATGACCCTCCCTCCTTCTACCTCCCTCCCTCCGTCCCCCCCCCCCTCCCACTGCACTGCTGAATCCTTTCCCAATCATGAGAAGGGTGCGTCGATACTTCCCAGCTTTCGATACTAAGGCGGGGTGTGGCGTTTCACGGCTGCTCAACTCGTCTCAAAATGCGATGCTCTTCGCCGCTGGAGGCCTCAGTTCATCCGAGGCCTCTTCTGGCTTGCCCCTATCCTCAACACATCCACCTAAATTCCCCGTTGCAAGCTACGCATTCTCTGAAATTAATAGTGGCTTTTTTGGGGACTCTGGTGTTGTATATTTAGATGTATGTCATGAACAGACCATGGTAACAACCAGGGATGTAATTATTTAAAAGAGAAGAAGGGGCATTGTTGAGAGAGACACTGAGGTGATCTAATTAAGAATACTAAATTAAAATAAATGACTCAAATACGCTTCACGTAATGCCAAACATATGTGAAATGTAAGATGTATTTGTGTTTGGTTTTTTGTATTTGTGTCAGGTTGTTTCATTTATTGTTTTGTAAAATAAGTAAAAGGGGAAACTGTTGTATATTTAGATTTATGTCATGAACAGACCATGGTGACAACCATAATGTAAATATTTAGATAAGAAGTAAGTTGTTTTAACAATGTTGAGCGAGCCTGATTGTGAAATGAAAGGTTGGAATAAATCTAATTAAAAACACTAAATTAAAATTTTTGACTCAACAAAACAATTAGTGCTTGGTAACTGAGGAAAAGGGAAAAACGAGATGTTTTATAGACCACCATGGCACAATATTTTTGGCCAACTTTTTTCAAAAAATTCTACCTTCAGTCAAACGGACCTTTATTCAGCAATACTACACCAGCTGTCACTCAGAGCGACAAGATTTCAGAGTCCTCTGGATTGCTTTCTCAACTCTACTCCCTCACCGAGTCATACTTCATATTTATGAAATGGCAATCCAGGTGACATCTGTGAGAGATTACGTGACATTAATACTGGCTTAATTTGTTGCACATGCACCATTTTCTAAGAAAGTGACTCTCAGTAATCCTCCGTCCTTAATTCTTATTTTCTGAGTTTGGATTTGACAGTCAACACTCGTCGAACGATGCAAATGACTCTTTAGTCGTCAAATCCATGATCGGCTTCGACCATCTCT
Organism: Pyrrhosoma nymphula; assembly: GCA_963573305.1. NCBI lineage: Eukaryota > Metazoa > Arthropoda > Insecta > Odonata > Coenagrionidae > Pyrrhosoma > Pyrrhosoma nymphula. Next base: position 203,012,751 of record OY754327.1, on the reverse strand, counting down.
TAGTATTTCCGCAGGAGATTTAATCTATTTTATCCCATGGGGCAAACGAAGCTCAAGGAAAACTGAATCAATTCCGGGGATATTAAAACGAAGGGTAAACCCCTCGCGCATGGAGAGTAAGACTGAGAAATGTAAAGACCTGAAGTGATTGATGGAGGTGTCGGGGTGGAAAAAGGGATGGGAAGAAGGGAGCCATTGTCCTCCAAGTGCTGCTCGAATAGACGAGGAGATGCGAAATGATGCTAGGGAATGGAAAGGGGGCAGTTGGGGAGTATGGGAGAGAGAGTGCAAGAAAGGATCGGATGTCACCCACATTTTGAATTAAAAGAAAGATTAAGGGAAGGTTGAGATGGACGGGAAGGGAGGTTGAGTGGGTAAGACGCGTTAGATAAAAAAAAAGATAGAGGCAAAGACAGTGGATAGGAAAATGACCTTATAAGGGTTAGATTGAGACATGGTATTCCTTTCTTCCGACTAACACCTCGTACCTACGAAAAATAACTTTATCTTCACATTTATATGCATATCCTACATAAATAAAAATGTACACTTTTTTACAGAGATGCTAAATAAAAACCTATGTTTGCGAATGATGTGAACACGCTTGGGATGCAGGTAAGGATGAGAGGCTAGCAACCATTGGAGGAAAAATCCCACAGGAGGGGAGAACGGAACAAATGAGCGAAGGGTTTACAGAGTGGAAGGAAGAAGGGGTGAGGCTAAGAGCGATAAAGAGAGGGATGGAGAGTTCTTTGCTCTGAGTCCTCGAGTGATATCAGATAAGGGTTGTTTGCCTCTCTTCTTACCTCCTCTCTTTCCCTTCCAACACATTCCCGGCGCATGTCCTTGGGATTCGCAGACGGCGATTCTATTTGAGTCAAAGGAGCGGCTGATGCGAAGCTCCTGCTTGCAGCCTTTTCCTTTTCGTCTTCCTCCTCCCTTATCTCGAGACCTTGAAGATGTTCTCGAGATGCAAGGTGAGCGGCTAAGGTGAAATGGTGGAGAGACAACTCCTTGACGAGAAGAAGCCAGATATGAAAATCCTATTTCCTCCAAAATTCCACTGATTCCCATATGGTGGCTCTCCTAACAAGGGCGACATCTTTACCTTTCGTATTTTACCAGCCACTCTTTCATAGAACTCTATAACATTTTATTGTCGCTTCATGTTTTACGCTCCTGTGCTATTTTGGTGCCGTGGGAATGCTGGATCGATTCCTTGCGTGTCTTCGCTGCAAACATCCCCGGTAAACATTCAACGTCCTTCAATTTCTCAGTTCTTGAAGTCAAGCTCCGATACGCGTCGTACATTTGACGCAGAATACAATTACAGGCCAGGCACCCCTAAGAAAGGCCTTTAAATATTGAAATGATTAATTCACCCGTAGTTTTGTTGGTGTGCCATCAACAAACCTTTTGCGTGCAACCAGGAGGCACGCAAAAGATTTACTGGTGGCACGCTAATTTTCTGTTGCCGTGTCAATAAAAGCCGACATCGCTAGCATGGAAAGAAAAACTAACCCCATTACATCATTGATATTTATTCTTATCAGCCTAACTATTCATCTTATCAGTATAATATAAACTATGACAATACTTGGGTATTAATCCATTTGTGACTAAATATGCTATTGGTCATTTTCAAGAGAGAGCAGGATTTATTCAAGGATACAAGAAGATTATTCAATGCATACGTGTAAGTGACCCTTAAAACTGATGAAATTCCATAAATAGAAGAGGGATGTAGTTGAAGAAGAGACGGGAAGAGAGGTATGTATGTACATCGGAACGGAATAAATCTTCGCGCTGTCCCTTAAGGGCGGAGACAACGAGAAGGGACATCGTGACCGGAACCCCGGGAACGCACACCACGAGAACAAAGGGAGTAAGGGATAAATTGGACCGCATGCGCTGGCAGTATATTTTACGATCCCTGGGAGTCCAGTTTAAGTGGGTCTCAATTTAGTAGCAAGCAGCCCGTATCTCGTAGCGACAGCCATTCTCTATCTGAATTACTGTCCACGGAATCCTTGATATAGAGCTCTTGATAAGGAGCTGTACCCATTTCCCCGGCCACACAATTCATTTATTCAAGGTATATATCACCAGCTATTGAAGGCGAACCTTTTCCAAATATGATGGGGATTTGTAGAGAGAAATATATGACCAGCACATTACATTCCTCTTCACAGCGAAGAAGTTACATTTCATTGAACCATTTTTATGAAGTATTGATGCGATAATGAACCACTAGTTATAATTTAACAGCGAGGAATCATCAGAAAAATTCAAATATTTTTTTAATAATATGGATATGAAGACCTTTCCATGAGATTATATTTGCAGTACAAAAGTTTAATTGAATAACTTTGGAGGCAAGAGTGTAAAATAATGAAGTCCCTGAAATTTAACAATTTATTCATTCAGAGTGTCAACATTAAATGGTCGTCGACTTCAATTACCGATGATTTAATAGTGATAACTATTGAGCGTTGCCCACTGCCCACCTATGGTGGCCAAACTCCATGACTGCCCTAGTTTTTCTCGCTTCGCCGACATGAATGCTAAGGAAGAAAAAATTATACTTTTCTAATATTTAACAGTTCGCTATTCGAGAACTTTTTTCCAAATAACGTTTTTAATAACCTTATTAACATAGGTATCTAGGGTATTTTGTTTTCCCTCTTTAGTCTTTGAACGGCACCTTGATAGCGCAACAACGTCCCATGTCTAAATAAGTGTCTATCGAGACACACCCTCAATTTTCGAAATTTTTTAATATTTCGTAAATTTCTTACAAATGGAATCAAAAACATAGTTGCATGATAAAATTTAAACAGTTAATTTTATTGCCTTTCATATGACACTTCTCACAAGTTTATAGAACTATTAATTCTTACTAGTGGTCACCAAGTGGTCGAAAATCGACGATAATTAAATACATTTTTAAGTTTGAACGTTATTGAGGTTCTTTTGTCAAAGAGTATACTTCTATAATCATTGAATATAATTTTTTCAATTTTATTCAATTACATCAGACGCGAGCGTGCACAAATACGTAATTAGCATGTATTGATTGCCTAAAATACCTGAAATACCTATGAAATTTATAAAATTCAATGTTATTAACATTTGAAAAAGAAACACAATAACACAGCTTGTATTCCTATTTACTATTTATTTTTTGATACAACTCATTGACAGTTTTAATTTTTTCATGCTATTATTGAATAAAATAAAGGCTAATAAAAAATAAAATTGACATTCATAGAAGTATATATATAATACCTGCCTCGTATTTTTTCATACAATTTTCATAAATTCAAAAACCGGGCAGTTAAAAAATAAATGTTGTCCATTGAACTAAAAATAGTTTGAAACTAAATTTAATGATTCAGAACTTTTGCGTAAACGATGTTTGTTTTGTAATTACTCTTTCATCATTTGCTAAATACCCTTGGCCATGATATTCGGAAGTATATAATAAAAAACCATGGAATAATCGAAATCTACTTGCTGCGACGAACAATTGACCTTGTGTGAAAACTGGCTGCCTCAGTAAAATTCCAATTTTTTAGAATGTTTGTCCTTGAGACTTATTTACTGTCATCGCAAATATAATTGGAATAATTGGAAATTGAGTTCTTTGAAAGTTAAATGGTAAAGTTGTACTGTAATATGTTAAATTTATACGTGGAATCAAAATTCTCTTGTTGCGTGCGGTTACTGTTAAAACTTCGCAATTAATCGTATTACGTTGCACACACTTGATACTCATTCTTGTTCCATTGACAAATACTTCTTTTGTATTTAAGTAAGTTTGTGATCAGTAAAACGATGCAATTACTTTTCAATGCTAACTTATGTGGCGGAAAACCACTAATAGTCAAAGAATTCAAAAACTCTACTGGCTAGTTATTCATTTCATTGTCACCATCACAAATTATTTTATCGTAGCTATCATATGTTTTATGTTCACCTGGTATTCGATTAAGAATATCAGTATTAATAAAATTACAATCATTTTTTAATTTAATAAAATAGTGAAGAGACAGGATTTAAATTAATTAATAAAATTTATATACCTACTCACTTTGCTGAAATTCCAGTATCCATGGAAAACATTAAATAAATGACAGACTATATGTGTTTGATTAAAAAAATGAATATTTTACTTTATTTAATGCATTTGTAACACATATTATGCATAGCTTTTAGCTTTCTTGCTCTCCTTCTTCATATAAACTTTAACTATGACAAACCTCACACTTCTCTGCACGCGCGCAATATGATTATAAAGGGGGACAAAGTTTTCTCTTCACGTATTAACATATCGATTTAATTAATAATAAACAAATCCTACAAAAGATAATAATGAACTTTAAATTCATTTCTTATGAAAGTTAATGTGAGTGATCTGGATTCGAACCTTAGATTTAAGGTGCACAAAATGAAGCCTATTGCCTGCGTAGTGTCAACATAAAATAATGTGCAAAGTTTGAAAGCTGATCAATGTCTGGTTCTTGAAAAAGCTGAGCATTTCATAAAAACGTTAAAGTTTTAGGCAAATCTTTTAATTATTGAAGGATATATTTAAATAATAGAAATCAAGAAAATGAAAATATATATTATATTATTAAGTCCCTTTAATCTACAGAATGAGATAAACAAAATGTTAATAAAACTGCAATTTAAAAAATCAACAAATTCAGCACACGAGGAGAGACTACGAGAAAATATTTCCAAAAATGTTGCATCAATTATTTTAAGAAAAGGTAATGCTCCCGACTCTCCATGTAACTTTGAAAGGAAACTTTTAAATTTTTCCTCGTTAAAAGCAAAATATTTATAAAAAGAACTGTTGCAAGCAATCCAATTCAACGAAGTTTTGATGAAAAATTGGTTAGAAATATTCTAACGAAGTGAAAAGGAATGTTGAACGATTTGGTGTCTTCCCAGCAAATTATGCTAATGAAGACTCCTCGGCCTTTTTACCGAGTCAGGAAAATGGTTGCTACCGACCGATGAGAAAATTTCCAATAGCACCGAACGTTCATGGCGCCAACGTGGATTTAAAGTCAAAGTTTATCTCAGGGTACTTTTCATGGCCTCACTGTGTAAATGGCAGTAAATACTTCCAAGTGTTGCTAAAACTTTCAATTACATTAGAGCACAACTGCAAAATTACGCTCTCAAATTGTAAATATTATCCCCAGCAAATACCACTTTTGAAACGACATGCATCATATATATACGTCTACACCATGTAAGTAAGTAGTGCCAACCCTTAGAAAAAGGGTCATCGGAGAGCAGAAATGATCCAATGACAAAATATCCAAAACGATAAATAACCAAATTCATTAGAAAACGATTCGGGAACTATACAGAGATGAAAGCAGTGGAAACATTCTCAGGATAAATTTAACAGTGTGTTCATATTGTCAAGTTTGAGATTCTTTGCGGTGAATCAGAACAGCAGAAACGCAAACCGAATTCATGGTAAACAGAACAGTTCTTATAAGTATTATTTTAAATATATCAGCCTCAACATATGGCTTCAGCCTTAGCTCAAGCAAAAACGTATCCATTTGCCCATCGAACGTATTATTATCCGAAAAATACACATGCACAAAACGCATGCACTCTGGGGATGGAGAAAAGCATAAAGTATTCATGATCTTCTTGCATTTTATGAACTCAAATCTTCTGTCTCTCGAGAAAACACTTCTTTGAAATAATCTTAAACATACGAACAAGCCGGGAGTGTGCAAATAGATATGTATTTACGCTGTAAAATCCCTTTCGACTGAGAGGAATTTTGCATGCACTCTTGAATTACGTCGTCTCTCATACACCGGGGCTCAAAAAGAAATTAAATGAAGCCGAACTCGGGGATTAAACTTTTCCAAGCAAAATGAGAGCTGAAACAGAATGCACATCAAACATGCTGATTGTTGCAGGACAATGTAATTCAAAATCTTAGATAAAGTGAAGCACGTAGTGGTCTTGCGCATTGGCTAGGTAAGCCGCGGTTCGATTTCCGTTACAGACAGATTTTTTCTTGCATGGCAATTTCTGCGTTGTTATTTCATTGCTGTATTTTTTCGGCAGGCATGAATATCTTCATCTCAGGTGGGTTTAAAGAGGTTCCACCGCCACTATGTGATTCAAAACAAAATACTTAATTCCAACTCTTTGTTTATTTCACTTAAAAATGCTACTTCCCCAGATGCTTTGCGTTAATTATAAAAAAAAACAAAAATTAGGGCACAAAATTTGCAGATTATCCCACGATTATATTATTAATTAACACTTTTGATAGCTCTCTACGCCGAAGAAGCAGCGCCATTTGTATAAGATGCATTTATTTTATCTTTAATAAATTTTCCGATATTTTTCGCTTCTTAATAACAGTTTTAATAGAAAATGGCATGTATATTAGATAGAAATATAATATTTTACCCCGTGTTCCCCACCTGTCGCATTTCACACCATGTAATTTCAAGTAGAACATGCGAAAATAATAACGTGGAAAGGTAACATTTTGTTATTCATATCAGATAGGGGACTTTTTTTCTATAAATATCCAGAATAGGGATGAATTAACATTAATGGCCTTTTACGGTGGAACCACCCTAACAATTCACTAAAATAGGGTTTTTGGTAGAGAAATGAGTGAAAATTCAGTCTTTGAAACAGATCAAGTCCAGACCACTTATAGCTTAGTAACACTGCACAAAACGCAATTTATGATTCTCTATATAACATTTTGTACTTTATCGGCGAACTTTATCTATAAATTATTCTCGGGTTTCCATCAGAATAAGGATTTAGGCTGCTGCCAACGTTTCGACTGAAAAATCCTCCATCGTCTTCAGAGCAATGATTTGCTAGGCATTCTGTCATCGCTTATGTACCCGTCTGATAAAAGGGAATAATTATAGTTGTCAATTTTTTTGTTTTTCCAATTTTTATATACCCGTTACTCCAATTTTTTGCATTTCAACTCTTTTGAAGGTTTCGTAATTCTTTGTACTATGCTATTTATACGTAGGTAGGTACCTTTCTCAGTCACTGAACGAGGGGTATAAAAGCGAAGACAGAATTTTCGCCAAATCATCACTCTGAAGATAATGGGAGGAGCACTCGATCAAAAAGTTGGCAGCAGCCAAAATCCTTTCTCGGATGGAAACCCGAAACAATTTAGATAAATAACTCCCTATACTTAGGTTTTGGCACAGATTTCATAAAAATCAAAATATTCTCTCCATAAAAAATGTCATAAATCCTAAAAGTACGCTTTGGAATGTAAATATTGAAATCCTAAGCGTTGAAACTCATCCGCTTACTAAGGGGAAATTTCGCATTTTCCTGGAAGGTACATTATACATTCGCAAACTACTTTACTTCGCTGACTATCTTATTACCTATGACTTACTTCGTCTCTCTGATAAAAAATACGTCAAGAAAAACTTCAAAGAAATAGAAAATACTGGGAAGAAAAAAATCATTTCCTGGCAATCCGGAGGTTATTATTCGACATCCTAAATTATATCCAACAATGTAAAGCTACCGGTCTGACAAAAAGAAATTTGGCTTAACGTGAAGCAATAAAGGCAGCACAAGCTCCCATATGCATAACAAGATCAATGATGTCCTGTCATTTCTTTTCCACAAACAAACACACACGCTATGCAATAATTAAACATACATAAAGCATTATATTAATTGTGTTCCCTCTGAATTATTATAAATTATTTGTCATGGGGTAGCTCTTGAAACTAATGACTGCTAATACGTTTAGCAATTTACGTTGAAATGTTTTGTGACGGTTAAGCTTTAAGTATTTGGATAGAATAAATATTTAAGAATCTAAATTTGTTAATTACTTTTGAAGTGATTTAGTTATTTTATTTACCGTTTTACGCAGAAGAAGTATGCTCATTTCCCTAGTTTTTTTCTTAAATAAATTGTGATGCTACTCCAATTATGTGCAAAAAATAATATCGCATTACCGTAGAAACCAAGACCTCACAGCAGTTAAATACTCTTCTGGCAACAGAAGTGAGTAGAGAAAGTAACTTCAAACAAGGATGATAAAATTTCACAAGAAGATGGAAATTTAGTAAATCCTTGAAATGTTAAAGAAGGAATCCAAAAATTATCTTTTTCCTTTACAGTTCAAAGAGTCTCAATAGGAAAACTTGCCCCTCAACCTTAAAAACCGAAGCTCAGGAAAGTATGACCAAAACATAACTCCTTCTCTGCACCATGAAAAAAAACGATAGTGAGGTTGAGAGTGAGGATCTCAAGACGATGGTCAATTTGAGAACGAAATAGTCACCATTAATCAGAGATGGAATTAAAATAATAAAAAATCGAAAACTTCTTTTTTTTAACCTTCCTTTCTTTTTTAAAATTTAGTGCCTTAATTTTCAAATTCATCTCACTGAGTTATTTATTCCCAAACTGATTTTAATGTTAACCTTACCTAAAAAGAGGCGAAAGAGATGAGGGTGGCGAATCCTTATAACTGAGTCGACGATCCCAACGCAAGGATGGTAAATTCCAACGAAGAATCGTTTGAAAATCAACATCAGTGCCAATATCCTAAACTCTGGCTAGTGAAAGAAGTAGCTCAATTACCCGCAATTTAACTAAACTTTAAGAGCTAATTGTCCAGCTATTGTTTAAGAATCTGAAAACTTAAGAAAAATTTCTACCGAATCAGTGTTTTCTTTTAAAATGATTTCGGAATAGTAAATATACATCCATCTTCAAGTTTGTTTTCGTGGGCCAATCACAATCAAAATACAAAATTACTATGCATTCCTCTTCAATTCCAAAAATCCAAGTGAAGGAGAAAAAGTAAAATTCATAACTTTAGATTTATTTTATAAGTAAAACAGAGGATTTAAAATAAACAAGTGCATTTGACTTTCTCGTATTTCATTTTCCTCATTTTTTATCAGTTCATGATTTTCAGAATTTATAGTTTCCAGGCAACGTGTTTAGACGGCATTTATAAATGTACAACTGAGGCAACATTGAGGCATGGAAAAAGATTATAAACTCTCATTCATCATCAAAAAACAAACTTTTCATATTCCACTGAATAGTACACAAAAATATCATTGACTTTGAGAGTCCACAATAAAGCTTTCGTACACTAATATATTCATTGCTTATTGAATTACACCATTTCTGCCGTCTCCTTTAAATCTTTAAGCAGTTTTATTTAACGAAGAAGTTTCTAAACCCATAAAAAAATAAATAATATTAACGAGGGACATAAAATGCTTTCACTTTACCAATTAGCAGATCCTCAACCTCCAAGCTATTTTTAGAAAAAGATTGCTAGAGTTAAATGCATAAATTTAGTAGCAAAACTACTAACCTTTCACAGAACATCGACTAAGCTTTTTTTCCATCTACAAATACATTTTTGAACGTTAATAACTTCAGATCCTACTTATCAAATATTATATACCTACGAAGGAGAAACATCTGGTATTCTGAAAGTCGGAGGCCAAAAGGGCATGATATTAATCTCGCTAAGTGATGTGGGTACATATCAATGGACCTTCGGGGCATGAAGTTACAAATTGTGCGATTCGGGAGGTTTTCTTTTCGTTTCTAGGACCCAAGCACTCCCGCCGAAGTAGAAGATTGAGATGTTACACCTTTTGCTCCCCAAACCATAATCGCAGAGTGCGAGAAAACCGGCTGGATATATCACAACAGAGTGGTCCGTGAGCAGAATACAACACTATGAAATTTATCTTCTTAACCACTAAAACCACCTCCACTCACGGAGGAGGTAGCTTAGTGGCGACGAACATTCTGAATATACTTCGCGTTCCCATAAATGCATTATTAATGGAAAAGCTACCACATGGTTAAGAGTACCCATAACTTTCAGCCCTTACGTGGGATACCGATCAAAACAATGCCAATGGCATTCTAACGACACTTGCAGCGTTAACAAGAGATACGTGAAACATGATCAATTTTGCATAAACTACCAGACTTTCTTTCTCAGGTGCCACAGAAGTAGCCTTATTCCGATTTAAACTCATTGCGATTGCATGGAAGTCATTTCCGCATCTTGCACGTAAAGATCATTATTATTGAATTTCCTTCACAGCCTAAATTAGTTATCTTTACCCTTTTAGTAATTTCGTGGCACTGAAGGAAAAACATAAAAATAAAGGTCCATCTTAAATATGACGACAAATATAACTGTTTCAAATAGAGCATTCTGAGTTTGTAAAACTAAGTACCAATTGTTGCTATGCGTTATAACTTCACGGTACGCTATATTTTGAATACAGGGAATAAAATCAATTTCATACTGCCCACGCCGTGATTAACTGGCTTTAGCTGGTAACTGAATTACAGGTGTATAGATATATTGATACGAAACCTATTCTTATTTATTTATGTTGAAGCTAATTAGTGTTTCCATTCATGGGTTTATGTTAAAAAATGTCTCAAGGGCGTCATCTAATCAGGAATTAGTCACATTATACTAGTCTAGTTTAATTACTGCACATTTCATTATTTCTCTCCGTTGTGCAGTTAAACTACAGCATAGTAATCCCAAAAGAGGGCCATATAGAAAAGAAAATGTGAGATTAAATCGCTACACCTGTACGTTTTCAGCCTGCGCTCTGTTTCGGCGGGTTGGGACGGAAAGAAAAGCTTTGGATCTAGAATTAAAATCTGCCATCTCAGCCAACATTAACAGTCCACCTCACAAAGAAGTCACGTAGTCGGAGCTATCTCCCCGAAGAAATTATGCAAAAATTAATACATTTAGGACCCATTTTGGAATCTCTAATGCATTTTAAGGCGGTTGAACCGTATGACGACCAGAAATCAGACATTTTATATCTGGCAACATAATGTTAAATCTCTCTGCTCTCGGATTCTGCAAAAATATAAGTGTCTTACGCAGCAATTAACTGAAGCCCAAATTTATCAGTCGTTCTTTTATTCACGCAAAAGAGATTACTTGTTTGTGCCATTAAAACGGGTCCATACCTTAATAAATTTATGATTTTCCACCAGAGGGTCTAGTCCTTTTATCTCTCATCCACTCCGTTCTTCCACCATTCAAACATTTTCTCTAAAAATGGCCATTTCCCAAGCCTCCGTAGTAAATGCGATCACCGTTACCTTATTAAATTTAATTATATTCCCAATATGTTTTAGTTTATTTCATTTTTTTTGTTTATTCAAACATTTCAAAGGATAAAACGTTAGGCCAGGGAGCAATGTCTTCAAGTGTAACATATCGAATGCAATATTTTCCGCTTGCGTTTAAATATTTTCTAATGGACTTTCTTCTATATTATTATCTACCTGGTAACAACCAGGTAGACTGGTTCTTCATCTTCTTTATCATTGATCATTTCTTCTATACCTTGGTTTTCAACTTCAACTAACTCTTTCTGTTGACTAATGATTCATTGTTCTTCATCTTCCTTGCTCCTCGAACTATGATGGCCTGAATGACCTTGTCCAGTTATGAATTTGTCCAACGCTCCTCTCTCTGTTGACTGGCAACTCGCTCGCGTCTTTTCTTAACTTTCCTTTTTTCAGTCCCTGATAGATTTTTCATTTTTCTACCAACTAATTAAAAGAAAAACATGAAATTGAATCGTGTTAATCATTTGAATATTAAAGAAGTGATTTTTGTTTTAGTGCAATTAATTCATGATTATTCGAAATTCAATAAATATTCCTGAGCTACGTAAATCCAGTCACTGGCGTAACAACAGGAATTATTTAATCTTGATGTAATTTAAACAACAGGAATTAATGTTTTACAAACAACTTCAATATTACTTCAACTTCAACTTACCTGAATATTTATTTCTGTCGACGCTCAAAAAAGAAATATTTTTAAAACCGGGAAATCCTTACTGCTTCGAGAAATTGTTTGTGACATAATACACGATCGTACGATGAAAGCTAGATTAATGAACTATAGTTTTTTTCGGCAATATAGGGCTTACAAGTTGTCTGTAAGCAGGCTTTGCTGGAAATAGGTGAATACTACCCTCACCAATCACCCCAAAAGGTCCCGTGGATCGTTGAGTGAGATGGAAAAAATGGACATTTCACTACCTATTTTTATTCGGAACATTTTTTTCTTTCTTGTCACTCTTTTGTTATCATAAGTTATCCTTAAGATGAATGCACAGTTAATTTCGCACTAAGAATTTAAGTGACTTCAGGTTAGAAAAGCAGAATATCTTACTCAAAATCATAAGGGAAAACTTTCGGTTAGGCACACCCTAGCTACCGATTTCAACGATCCAACAGGGTAATACTGTCACCATTGTACGCGTAAAAACAGAGTTAACAGGAGTGCGTAGCGTGCAAATAATAACGAAGAAATGAACATTTCGGTGGGGATAAATGCTACGAGATGCCCAGTATCGTCGAATGATTGCGGACCTAAAAAGTGTCTACAGAGGAAAGCGGGGTTTCACCATAGTACGGAAGAGCGCAGGTCTAAATAACCACATCGCATCTATAAATGTCTATATCGGCCAATATCTGTCTATATGTCTATATATATTTGACGGCCCCAGTGGCAACGCGGTAAAGTTCTCGCCTGATAAACTGAGGGTCGCGGGTTCGAGTCTCGCCTGAGTGGATTTACCACATGGGTGTTTGTGTTCGTTCATTGTTATGTGTTAAAGCACCCGATGTAAAAAGGCCGTCAGTGCTGTTTTCGGAAATGTGGAAATAAATAAGTAAATGAGGTGTGATTATTTAGGGAACATATCAAACGCCATTTTTAAGTTAATCAAATGCCTAGAGGGGAAACTGAAGCCATTACCCCTATTCATTACATCTTACGTACTTGAACGTGAGTCCGTCACTAAATTGAATATTCGAATGGCAGAGTGTCACCAAAATGCTATTTTACACAGCTTGAAGATATAATCAACTGAAAACGCCGAGGGTGCATTTTGGTAACGCATTCAGATAAAATTTAAAAAATTCATGTACAAAGAAAAAGATAAGCTAACACAGCAGAAATATGAAGCGCACTTCTTGCGTGGGAACTGGACGTCTGGCGTTGGATTACATGGGCGTTGTTCCGAAGTTTAGAAAGCGATCATCAATTCTGCTCGAGGCAGTAGAGAGAGATTAAATCATTTGACCCTCTCGTCGTCCTTCCCACTTCCCGTCAATGCGGCCATGTTCTATCACGCGCAGCGTCGTCCTCTCATAATTAACTGAACCGTATTTCACAATAATAACATCCATTCACCCCATTCTGAGAGTTGTAGCCGATGACGGACATGCTGTAATTAGTGCACGAATCACGTGATAAGCCTTAAGGCACCTGCCTATTACATAAAATCATTCAACGTTGAAGGTCCGAAACTAATTGAGCCGAAATCCTAAACTGAGAAGAATTACAATAGAAAGTGCAAACTTTTGAAAAAAAATGTCAACATACACTCTGAAAATCATCTAAAAAGCATTGATCAACTACTTTTTTCCATTAGTTTGTTACAAGTCTTTTGAAACCATTCATGAAACGTTAGCTCGTAGGCTTCCGCGGATGTAGTGTTGACTGTTTAATCTTTCGGGATTCATTCCGCGATATTTAAAATTGCAAAAACAATATTTCGCTGGTCCACCTGCCAGCTTCATCAGGTTAACTGAACTGATGAAGCTGGCAGGAGGACCAGCGAAATATTGTTTATTGCAATTTTAAACATCGCGGAATGAATCCAGAAAGATTAAACAGTCATTCAGAAACGTGTTCTGCGTTCTAGGATGAAAAATCTGAGCAGTGTATAGAATTTGATTTTTGGTTGTAGTATATTGGATCAATTTCAAGTTACAACTCAATGATTAGTAAAAGTATCGTCACTTCCATTTATATCCGCATCCAGATACCAAATATTTACAATACAGCAAACCAGTACTAATAACCAGAAAATGTATGTTGCTCTCTATACAGTGAGTTTCGTTGATGCAAATCATGGAAAAGTTGATGGATTATTTGTTCTTAATTGGGAATTTTGAAAACAGAGGGAAGTTAGAAACTGCAAAGACGAACATTAACGAAGACACGAAGGACGACAGTGAGGCTAACGACTTAAGCCTGCCACCTTCACTTCTCAGGTCAGTTGCGACATTTGCGTTGAGCCAGGAGCAAGCACGGATGTACTATTTCTTAGCGTGTGGTCAACGAAATACGTTTTAAACTGAGAACCCGCCGTAGGTTTACCAGCGCTGACAATCGTTAGGTGATGAACACACTTGCTACGGATCACCTAAATGGAGACAGTGGCGAAGCCTAGGATTTTAGGAGTAGATGTTTTCACTGCCAGGGCGAGTGTGACGAGAATGGTTAGAAGCACGGGAAAAACTGTGCAGGAATTCAACTTGAATATTAATGTTAAGAAAACCAAGATTATGATATACAGAAGTAATCAAAAAGATCGAATCAGCATCAAAATTTGACAGCAAAAACCTGTGGGAGTGTAACGTGGAAAAAAGGAATAAAGTGGATAAAGCAAAAAATATATTTTTAGCAGGGAAACCCAAGAAAAGAAGATATTCTGCCAGAAGAGGCTAACAGCCAGCAACGCAAGGTTGGAAGAAAGGAAGAACTTCGTTCATATTTAGAGCATTCCATTACATGGCGGTGAATGTTGGACAATGAATTACACATGCAAAACAAAAGAAATTGAAATAATTGGAGATGCAATGTTATCGAAGAATGATAAGATCAAATGAATGGAGAGAATCACAAATGAATAATTTTCAAGACGAGTTGGAGATAATATGCGGATTGGACACATTCTGCATCCTATTCATTGCATCTTATCCATCAATTACATGTAGTCAATTACATTTTGCATCAATTGCTTCCATCAACCCATTAAAAACAATAATGGAAGAATAAATTAATGGGAATAATCACTGTAGGACACTTCAAGGATTGAATACATCAGAGACATCTTGAAGGACGAAAGGGAGAATGATTGTGAAGGATTTCAGTGGTTTACAGAGAGGAGAGTGGAGAATAATGACTGGTGATGGCGATGCTGCTTTTAATTCGCCATTGAAGCTTCCAGCGTTAACTGGTTACCATCATAAAATGGACTGATTTGTTCCAAATACCAGTTAAGCGACGTCCTCTTTAGTCATTGCGTCGTCTTCTGATTTTTATCCGAAATATTTTCATCGAAATTTTAAATGAATGCGGCTGAATATCACTCTCTTTATCGGACAATTTTACGTAGTTTTACCAATATGCAATTACAACGGTCGCAACCTCAGTCTACGAGGAGAAAACCCTCCCATTGGTACTAACGACAGATTTGCCTTAACTTTTCAGTGTGCTAAAAACCCAGCAGGTAAATGTGGGGTAAATGGAATAATATTCTCGGTGAAAGCACCAAACTTACGTTGACAAATATTATTTCTCAGTAAATTTAAGGGTGTCTTTACAGAATAAATTCATTGACTATCTCTTTTTTCAACTCAAATATTAATATGTATCACCCTATGAATGACTTTCATGTTCTGGGAAATGATAGTTGAGAGGTAGAAGAAATGATAAAGAAAATGGAGGAGAGAAGGATATGGAAAAACGTGAACACCGACGTAGGCAAGAGGAAGTACAAGGAATTGAATAATAAACTCAGGCGAGTGACCAATCGGGCAAAAGAAAACTGGTGGAAGGGACAATGTGAGGAAATGGAAAAGATGCAGGAGGAGGGGGAAGTGGTAGCTTTGTACGCCAAGGTGAAAATGTTATCGGGTGGTAAGAGAGGTCAAACGATACCAAAGGTTAAGGACAAAACAGGGAAGATATTAATCGAACAGGAAGATATCCAAGAAAGATGGAGAGAATACGTAGAGGAGCTATATGACAGCGAGACTAGACCCCTTAGCCTAGATCTAGAGGATGAAGGAACAATAGATAAGGATAACCTTGGACCAGAGTTACTAGAGAGTGAAATAGAAAGGGCATTAAGAGAGATGAAGGGTAGAAAATCCGTGGGAACCGATAAACTACCTTCGGAGCTACTGTAAAATCTAGGTAGTAATGGGAGAAAATTGTTTTTCAAACTTATTCGTAGGATCTACGAGGAAGGAAAATGGCCAGAGGATTTCGTGAAAATAGTATTAATACCTATCCCAAAGAAGAAGAAAGCGTCAGAATGCGAGGAGTATAGAACAATCAGTTTAAGTTCGCACGCAGCAAAAGTGTTGCTTAGAATACTAAATAGAAGGTTGGAGAGCAGAGCGAAGTGCTATTTAGGCGATGACCAATTTGGGTTTAGGAAGGGGAGGGCAACCAGAGACGCGATTGCAGTAATGAGGACACTTATAGATAGAAACATAGAGCATAATGAGGATGTTTTCGCTTGCTTTGTAGATTTCGAAAAGGCGTTTGACAGAGTAAACTGGGAGAAACTAATGCAGATACTGGGGAAAATAGGAATAGATTGGCGTGATAGGAGACTCATCCGAAACTTATATATGGGGCAGAGGGCTCAGGTGAGGGTAAGTGACAGTGAATCCGGGTGGGCAGTTATAGGTCGCGGGGTACGGCAAGGGTGCCCAATGTCGCCTTTACTTTAAAATATCTATGCTGAGGAAATGGTAAGAAAGGCATGGGATGAGCTAGATGTGGGGATGAAAGTAGGAGTCCAGTGGATAAAGTCTGTTAGATTCGCAGACGATCAGGCGTTGGTCAGTCGGTCATCGAAAGGACTGCAAACTTTAGTAGATGCACTGGAAAAGCAGTGTGAGAAATACGGAATGAAGATAAATAATAGGAAACCAAAAGTAATGAGATTCTGTAGGACAAAGAAAGCGAATCTGGTGATAAGAGTAGGAAGTCACAAACTGGAACAAGTAGAACAATTTAATTACTTGGGTAGTACGCTAGAATAAACAGGACATAGTAGCAAAGATATTAAGAGGAGAATAGCGCTATCGAAGGAAGCGTTCAATAATAGAAGGGACCTGATGACGGGGACCTTAAGTAAGGATGTAAAGAAGAGGCTGGTGAAGAGCTTGATATGGAGTGTGGCGTTGTATGGGGCAGAAACGTGGACCTTGAGAAAGGAAGACAAAAATAGGCTGAAGGCGTTCGAGATGTGGGTATGGAGGAGGATGGAGAAGGTGCGTTGGACGGAAAAGAAAACAAATGAGGAAGTGCTTGACATGGTGGGCGAGGAGAGGAAACTTATAGAAGAGATTAGGGGAAGACAGGGTAGGTGGCTGGAAGGGGTAATGAGGGACGATGGTTTGCTGAAGGCCGTGATAGAGGGTAGGATGTTGGGTAAGCGGGGAAGGGGAAGGAAGAGAATCGGTTTTATGGACGGGATGAAGGAAGGTAGGACTTATGATGAGATGAAGAAAGAAATACTAGAGGTATAAAGGGCACGGCACGTGTAAGAGTTCGTTGGATATTCTCTGAGTTTCATCACAACCTACCTCTAACCGGTAGATTACTGTAATGAATGAATGAATCACCCTATGAACAGCCTTTGGTTAGTTATAAGAAGAAGAGATCCATCTCAAGTATTATTTTGGAGCGTAATTATTGCTGTTTTTTTTTAAATTGTGCTATTCCACCACTCGAGGGTTATGATCAAGATGATTTCGCAACTTGGAACGGAAAATCAGTTATTTTATTCTACACGTAAATACTTCACGTATGGAAATGACTATGGAAATTATTTTGGTTATGGGTCATTCCACTTCAATTCAACAAGCGTTTGTCCCTTAGGGTCTCAGATTTTGATAAATATTGGTGTATGGGTACAATATCAACTCAAACTGAATAACCTCAAACCGTTTTGTGAAAAAAAAATTTGAGCGAATTATGCATACTTTAATTTTGTCGCATTTTTACCAAAAACCAGAGCCTTAAATCATATTATCACTTATATCTCCGCTTGTAATTGTCATACAGCAATGGTTAATAGCTCTTATTAAAGTTAAATATTTATTGAATGCAAAAATATCAATAAAAAATTATTTTCTTCTATACCCTACTGTTGTTAATTACTAATGTTTAAAAAATTGTTAATAAACTTTTCTCATATACTCCAGTTCAGAATCAGCCGAAACTTTTTTTCCATTTTTTAAACATACCCAGCTAACTATTCCAAAAATAAAATTTGGAGGTAATTCATAAATGCGTTTTTATAAATATTTAAACATTTACAATTTTCTCTCGCGCGGCCCGTCGGCTCCCCCATTTGGATTACATGCAGCAGACACGCGATGCAAGTCTAAAAATTTCCTAATTGCTCAATGTCGTGGCTATATGAGATAAAAATATATTATAAACTATAACTGTTAACAACAATTGTTATTTGTTCTGTTAAATTGATGTTTGCAGAGAAATTTACGATTGAGCCCCACTTAAGTTTCCAGGCGGATTAACTTTTATTTGAGCTAAAATTCTGAATAATAAAAATAGATGTATTGAAAGAGAAAGGGAAGAAAGCCACTTTCTGGCCTCTCTTCCTTGCATTCTTTCCTTGAAGATCGATTGGCCACACTGGCTAAATTAAATCTTCTTGCTATATCCACCAGTCTATTTACAGCCAAATGACCCTCCAAAGAGTCCAAATATGCCCATCATCTATTTACCCAGTTATTCAAAAGGTTCAGGTCATTTTCAGTTGTGGGATTGCAAGCGATCACGAGATTTCAGGATGATTAACCAGATGACGTGAGGGGGGGGGTATAAACGAGGTGTAAGGGGGGGTTTGAGGGGGTGGGGAGACGGAGGAGTGAAGTGGATGCGAGGCTAATTATATATCCACCCAACAGCAATTGGTACGCCCATAAATTTCCCTTCATATCGCTAATCTACAAAAGGGAGCGTGGCAAGGAATTATTAATTCCTCTCTAACCTACTCTTCGTAATATCTTTGAATTCACAGCAATTTAATTGAATCGAACTACTATTAGTCCCTTTAGTTTACTTTAGCAAAAGGTTATAAAAGTGTGACTGGGTAAAAGACGCCGATTTGGACAACTGCTACTATCTTCTGATATAAAAAATCTTTAATCGTGCAATTTTTCAAAATGTCGTTAGTTTTCACTGAATATGACGAGATAGGAAATATATTACCACAGCTTGGTTAAAAATGAATCCCTATTTTAAATACTACAACACTGCCGTACAATTCACGACAGGCATAACAGCAAAAAATATAGGGTAAAAGGTTTATTGAATGAAAAGCCGTAACTTTGTGAATCCACATTTATTTATTGTAAACGACCCGGGTTTCGACGTAGCACGTCATCATCAGGTACAATTATCTTAGAACACTCAGCATATATAGTTACAAACATAAGGAGGGGAAGGGGGAGTAAATATTATCTATGGCTTTTCTGGACATTTTATTACGATAAAGTTTGTTGATTAGATTTTCTGAGTATCCATTGTTAACTGCAATTCTTTTAATGGTATTTAGTTCCTTTAGAACCATGGACTCGGACATAGGAATGGAAATCAGTCGATGAATCATCGCATGAAAAGCTGAAAGCTTTTGAGAAAAACAGTGTCTAGAATTTGAATGTATTACTTGATCGGTATACGAGTCCTTCCTAAACACTGAGTATTGCAAACCCTCCTGAGATTTGGAAATGGAGATGTCTAAAAAATTGAGGGAACCGTTTTCTTCCTTTTCCATAGTGAACTTGATATTTGGTTTCAAGGAATTTAAATGCCCGAGGAATATTTCAAGCTACCTTTCTGACGTGTTTTGTGTTTGCGATCACAGGAATAAAATAAAGGAAATTGACTGCCGAACCGATAGATCCAAAATGTCATTTTTCCCATGTACAATAAGGGATCATAATAGTTGCGATAGATCAATCACATGAAACTCCCACCCTCAATAGGTAGAGTAGAATTTTCACTTGTGCTTAATAACACCACATAATTACTAACTCTTCACACCGGTCGATTAGTCCGGCAATATTTCGTTTTGTTCTTTGCATGAGGTAGCATCTCGTAGTATTCATAAATTAACAGCATCAGTAATATTAACCACTAGATGTGTCTATAGCATTTTTCTGCATGTTTGTATGTTCTTTTACGTATCACTCTCCCAGTTTCCGGTTGGACTGCGCACTGTCTCCTGACTGCTTTTGGCCTGCGCCTAGAGCCAGGGGGAACGTGCGAGGTTCGGATTTGTTCTGGGACGAGTGCTGCATGCCTGGTGTGGAATCACCCCGTGCCACACACCCCAGTGGTGGCTTGCACGGTACATCGTAGATGTAGATGTAGATGAATTCTGGATAAAATGTCTATTGATGTAACTAATGCATAAATTCCTATCATTTTCCGTGCCCTTCCTTCTTTCAACGCCTTATATATCCTCAAACGTATACTTGTGCATCTTCTTAAATTTTATTGCGGTCACGATTTTATGGCCCCTTTGTATTAGCATTTAATCAAAAGTAAACGATGAAAAAGGATTTTTCACGAAATCTTCAATTGTAAGTCATTGGTATTTGTTTAAATTTAATATTTTGAACAACTTCATAATAAATGAGTCAGAAAAATTGGAAACCTCATGTTCTCATGTTCATGCAGGCGCTTCTGGGATAATGCAAAAATGAGAATTGGCGAACTGGAAGAGCGCTCGTAAGTCGAACCAGAGGTTTATAGAAGTCAACGTCTGCGAATGCGATATTTCCTTGCATGTACCATATGCGATTTCAGTCCCACTTTTTGTCGGCCCCCATCTTGACCCAATGGTGATTGGGATTTTCGTGCACGGGTGAGTTCCGCATAATTTCCATCCTTTGTCGCAAAAACTGGCACCAAAATTACAACTATCAGCAAGATACCTGTCAGCATAAGCTGTTCCAATCTGCTGAGTACTTCGGCAATTGAAATAAGCGTACGAAATCAAGGCCTTCGAGGCAAAAAAGTCAATATTGGAGGAATAATTGTCGTGATTGGCTCCCTCAGAGCCCGGTATTAATTTGTTATTTTCTTCTCGATCGATTCCCCACCTCCAGTGCGAGGAGTATATTTCTGGTTAAATCATACATAACGCAAAAAAGGGACGATTCTGTTATGTGTTATTTCACTTAGTATTAGTTCTTTTCATGTTTAATTCATCCATTGTTCATTCATCCGGTGATCGACTTACGATGTTTCACCCTTCACCCATTCGCTCATCATCATTCTTTTAGGATAAGTTTAAGTGTGATATTATTATTATTATACAAATCGTTACAAGTTGGCTACTTGCCAGGTGGTAACAGTGAAAGAATGAAAGTACATCACTAAATCAGTCAATCGAAAATTTAAAATAAACATAGAAATTAATTTTCCAAAATAAATTTTTTGCACCTATTCTTAAAAATCTTTAAGTTTCTAGGAAAGGGCTGAAACAGTTGTGCAGGGAGTCTATTCCAATCATCAATCGTCCTGTTAAGATATGAAAACTTTTTTACGTTGGTCCTTTGTGACCGACATTTCATCTTGTATTGGTGATCATTCCTACCAATATAGTTGGGGTTTTCTATCTTATGCCGCAGTTCCCCCAAATGCTTTTCCCCCCGCAAGTGTACGGAAGAGTGCGCAAAGCCTATTTATTTTTCTTCTCCGTGCTAGTGAGTCCCATCCCAATACTTGCAGCATTTTAGTCACACTCTCGGTCTTTCTATGCTTCCCCATTACATACCTTGCTGCCTTTCTTTGTACCTTCTCAATGGATTTTGTTTGTCCCTTTTCACACGGGTCCCACACTAGTGACGCGTATTCTAAAATCGGTCTGATTAGGGTCTTATACGCCTTTTCTTTGTAGTTCGACCGCTTTCCTTAAGGTTTCTCATCACCCAATGTAACATTATATATGCCTTTTTGTTACTTGTTCCACATTTGCCTCCCACCCTAAATCTTTCGTTAAATACACCCCTAAGTATTTACACCGGTCACTTTTTGGAATGACCATACCTGAATAAGAATAGTTTTTCCCAGCTGTACTTAGTTTCCTGATAAAAGTAACAAATTTGCACTTTTTTACATTTATCTCCATTCCATTTTTTAACACCCATTCTGTCATTTTATTTACATCATTCTGCCATTTTATTTACATTTACATCATATATTGTAATGTGAGTCCTAGTGATGACAGTATACGTGCTTCTGAAGCATTGATGTTCTTTATCTCACGTCTGGAGTCGTCCCACTCCATTTCGTAACATATTTAAAGTTATTTGCGAGGGTAAAAGTGGATCGAGGGACCAACTCCCCCAAATGACCTTCTTTCCAAAGGTCTTCTTTTCTTTTTTTTGGCCTTCAAAAATTTTAAGGTGATTCGGATTTGGCCTCACGCGCTCAGTAGAGGGGAATTTTGGATGTACGGTCGTCGCTGTCGTAGGGCAGGCAGCGACCTGGTACAATATGCATCCAAAAATTTAAGTATTTTTTGACATTAACAAAGGACTCTGGTATTAGAATGGAAAAATTACCAAGTATTCAAATAAATATTTATTGCAGAACGTTGCTGAACGCAAATAATCAAAACACAAACATCAGTACGTCTCCTAATAGAATGCTTAGTAGTCCAACACATATATTTGTCAACTGGCTCTTTTTTTCCATCCATGAATACAACCTAACGTATCACTGTAGAATAATGTAACGATTCCAAAGGCAAACTCATTCAATATTCTATATTTTCAGACCTCCAGGGTTTAAATCTGCTGGTACGGTCCCGGGATCTCGGTGGGCAGCAGGTGAAGTTTTTTAATCAACAAAATGGTCATATCTTACCTAGAAATCTGATATATATATAGACTTTCTGAAAAGCTCAGACTAAGCGACAAGGGAAGAAGGTTTGATCGACGTGTGCTTTCATTCGTGGTGTTGGGTAGGCTTGCCAATTGAATTTTTTAAATGAAAATAATGAAAATAAAAAAATGTGAGGAGCAATTATGATTTTCACTTAATATTAAACACAAATGTTTACCTAACCAACGGAGAAAATAACCAGATAAGGTAAAGACGTAGGAAAAAGGAAAATAGATGCAATGCAGTGGCAAAAAGGAGACAAATTACTAATTAGATATAACGAATGATTGGAGTGCATGGAGGCGTAGAAAAATGTGAACTTCAACGATGGAGGATAAATCAAGAGAAATACGTACGAGAATTTCTCTCGTGCCAAAAATGAATCGTCTGCGAATCAACGCTAAAAACGAAGAGATGAAAAATTCAGCTTCAGTTTTCACAACAGAGAATGGGGTCCCCTCCTCTTCATAAATGCTTTAAAAGAAATTTCCATCGAGGCTGTCGACTGAATCACGTGTGTGAAGGGGGAGGAGAGAGAGAGAGAAGGGCTTTTGAGGGGAAGTGGGGAGGGGTAAAAGAGGAGCGGGTGGGTGGTGAGAGGGGAGGGGGAGGTTTACGGGGGAGGGGGGGGTGTCTAGGGAGACGGAGATGAAATGAAGGATTGGAGAGGGACAATGAAAACGAAGCGCGTGCATATCGCGACGCACTAGTTATGCTATTATTTGCCTCCACGGGTATAAGACGATCTAATTCTAAGGTTACATCGCACCGTCTAACCGAAAGCCTTAATTCTGAGACGAACGTGATATACGAGGGTAGACTTAAAAGTAAGGTCTCCAATTTTTTTTGTCATAGAAAATGACATTTATTTACATTGTTGGATACATCGTTGTAAAGGTCATGGCTTCAGCTATTTTTCGATGTAGTCACCCTGGCGCTCGATGATTTTCCTCATCCTCATGACGAACTTTTGAATACCGTTGAATACCAGCCTAGTAATTCGGTGGTCTTTCTGCTCATTGTATTATCTCTAAATCTCCAGACTTATATCACAACCATCTTCCTCCAATCTGGTAGTACATTTAGTGTGAACATTTTAAAGTAAGATAAATCAAAAGAGAATGAGCCAATGCTTAGCAGAAACATTGAAAAATGGGAAATGACGGCTATGAGATGGAAATAAAGGACAGGGGCAGAGATTTCGACGGCTCTACAGGAACTTGAAGACATGACGAGTTCAGGCGGCATTAGAATCTGGGAATTCGTTTTCTCTATGAGGAGAAACTTTTTAAGGTACTCGGAGAACCTTAGAACAGGAAAAACGGTTAGATATTATATCCATATAGATGAAATACTAATGATGACTACAGAAATTTGGCTAACTGAATTTAATACCAACATTTAATAAAGTAAAAGAGAACCACAATACTTAATTCAGAATTAAGGTCTCAAGAATATTTCTAAAATTCACAGAATATTTAAATAACCTAGAATGATTACAAAAAAATTCTTCTGCAAAAATATTTAATAAATAATATTTTATTTTCATTCAATATGCTAAGCAAATTCCATAAAGTTACGCCTGAGACAACGGAGTTATCTCATGCATTTAAAAATACGTCTTCGTTGAAGCTTTAATTTTTTATCGAGAGAAGGATTATTTTGATAGCCATATTTATGACGTTTAAACATCTTGCTACAAATGAAAATAATGATGGGTGTATACTTGATCATCGACGGAGAGGACATTCCTTATCTCAAAGTTTCCTGCACTCCAATAACTCGAAGAGGTAATAATAATACTACCTATCTCATAGTTTTTTATGCAACAAGTAAGCAACCGTATCCTGAAGAGTAGCGCATGTACATAGCGCGTCAGTCGACTTAACACTGGAAACCTTTATCGTGGCCATTGAAAGGGGACGGTGAAAACGTACTTTCAATCACGGGAGCAAAAAATATCATACCCACGCATATGTTTCGGATATTGCGTTCGACGCCGTCTCCCGTGGGAGTTGTCCTTTCATTCGGCCGTTTCTTTTATTTTTTTCTTCTCCGCTATTTCCCCCCGCACTCCACAGATCGGGTCCGCTGTGGATCAACAATGGAATCCATGGAGACGGAGGATAGCGAGTGACAGAGATGAATAAGTAAATAAAAAAGGGACAGGCCAAAATACGGTTCATTTTTGAAGAGCACCTGAAAGTCCGGTGTAACGACCGAACGATTAAAAAATAAATGAATGCAGCTAAAAATGAAAAAAGCAAGGAGGAATAGAAAGGAGTGGTGAGAAATGAATAAAAGTAAAAGACATTAAGGTGTTTCCACCGTAAAAGGACATATACGTCATTTATTTCATATTCTGGATACTTATAACAAAAACAAGTCCTCTGTCTGAAGTGAACAACAAAATGTTACCTTTCCGAGCTATGTTAATTGCAAATTAAACTTGAAATTATATGGTGTTTAATGAGAGATTGGAGGAAACACATGGTAATACAGTATTTTTCTAACTAATGTAAATGCCATTTGACGGAATGTGTTTATTAAGGCTGTTTTACACGGTACATTTGTTTGTAGAAACTCTTCCGTTAACTCTGGCATGAGGCAAAATGTATCGTGTAAAGCGGCGAATTGTATGAACGCTTGTGCGAATGTCTCAATGCCTGCACGGGAAATAGAACCTGTTCTAATTTCGTTGAGACAAACGTGCAATCTCACGCACATTCGTTTGTAAAAATCTTTCATCGTGTAAAACGGCCTTTAGAAGCGAAAACTCCCGGAAAATTTATTAAAAATAAAATTTAAGCATCTAACCGCCTCATTTTTTGAATAGTTAGCTAATTACTGCAATAATTGAAATCCAAATGTGACACTTCCATATAAATGGCGCTGCAGTTGGCTTCTATGGCTGTAGAAATGTGTTCACTAAAATATATTTGTGGAATAATCTTAAAATGTTGTATCTTTATTTTGGTTTTCAGTCATCAGCGAAAGTGGCATTTTTTTAATAGAAATGAACAAAGAGTTGGAATTTATTAATTGTTTTGACTCGCGGTTATCGCGGTGAAACCGCCTTTAAGATAAGGAGAGAGTGAGATATATACAATATTAGTATCTGGGGAATCGCACGCAGAGAGGCGGCGTCAATTCAGGGAACGCGGTCATCCATTCGATGCCTTCCTCGTATCCATCCCCGGCCGCGAGATGTCACCGTACAACAGCGAGTACGGCGCATTATTCAACGCGTTAGGGGTGGTATCTACCACCTCCCGGACGACGCGGCTCCTAACTCCATCCAATCAAATCTCAGCGAGGCAACATCAGCGGCAGGCAGTCCAATTTTCGGAAAAACCCCTGCCATCCTCCCAAAATTCCTCCTCCGTCAAGCACTCTTCTTTTCGCCCACCCACGTCCACGCAAAAATCCAATGCACTTTGCACTGATATACATTAGTCAGTGGAGTGCATAGAAACCTTTAGAGTGAGCAAAAAAAAGTCTGTACCTTCTATTATATAAGAGCCACCGCATGACGTTTTTTTTAAATCACCATTGTACAATCGTATTAGAGATGTGACTATAATGGCCTGGATGTCATATTATGATCAGTATTATTTTGTTACTGTTAAAGATTTTATGAAAGTATAGAAACTTTACCTATATAAGTATAAGTATAGTACCTTAAGAAGTTTACCCTAAGTAAGAAAGTATAGTACCTTAACCCGGTTGGAAACCCGAGAGGAATTTATTCAAGTAATTCACCGGGAAAAACTTAGATTCTTCAAAGTATAGAGACCTTGAAATAATGAGTTTAGAGGAATAATGGTTTTCTAATTTTGAGAAACTGGGCAACGCTTCTCAAAACAATGAACAATGTTTTCAGTCGCTGCCAGACTGAATGAATCGATTTTGCAAAGGTGGACATCACGTGAAATTTTGTTACAAAACAACATGACAATCTTCAGGAAGAGTACGCAAGCAACACTCGATGACTGTGGCAAAGTGCGAAGGCAAGAGTTAAACGTCAGTGAGGAACTAAAAGAGAGATGCTACGGTCTCTCGTGAGAGAATTACATACCATGGAAGAAGAGTTTTTTAATGAAACGGAGTCATCAATTGATATTTTGAAATCCATGCCAAGCTTTTAACCTCAAAAGTATGCTAATATTTAACGAAACATTTCTTTGTAAATTTTTCCCGTTTCTACCAGAACCACCCCAATCCAAGTCGTGGTGATATCAAATCTGCAAAAATACGTAAAAACGCCAAAATATGCAAATGATACAAACTTTTGAATCAATAAAAGCTAGGACGCGTGTCCAACCAAGCGCCTGCACAGTTGTTTGAGGAGTGAAAACGCTTTTGCCAACAAATTGTGTGCCACTAAGCAGAGGGTATGAAGCAGTAACAATTACAAAAACATACAATAACAATTACCGAATGCATATTCATGGGGAATCTGAGAGTTCAAAGGTAACATACTTGTAAAATCTACACCTTCATTTTAAAGGCCAAACACTGATGTGTTCCCATTAAATCATCATCATATTACTCCAGAAAATGCAGTTTCAAATCCTTACGTGGAACAGATGCAATTCAGTCTCCGAACTTTTACTTAAAGAGCCCTTTCCATATTGTGTGATCAGGTGCCCGAGCGGGCAATCCAGACTTGACCGGACTTGTATACTGATTTTACGCAATGAAGTGTTCTAAAGTATTCGTTGTTACAGTTGTAACACTTCCCTCCGAGTCCCCGGCAAGCATCAGGTTTCATTGCCGTCATAATGGCCGGAGACTCGAGAGTGGTTGGGCAGTAATCGTTGCCACGTATGATGCCCATCGGATGAGTGGCTACGCTGCTGTCGGGTCATGCGTACGCAGTAGACGGAGTGACCCCAGGATGACGGCCTTCTGCATGCGTGTAGCTAGTGATTCCGCCTGTGCCACGCAGGATGGAATGCACTTGATGTTATTAAGCACCGAGCCCTTGACTCCACCGAGCACACCTTTAATAAGGACCACTAGTTTTGCAGAGTGTCCGGGGAACATCTGTCGAAGTTCGAAGAGCAGGTCTTGATATTTCGTCCGTTTTTCCACCTCCTTCGCATCCATGTTAGTTTCAGCCGGAGCCGAAAATTCGATCACAAATATGCTCCATGTCGAGGTGTGAGGTGGTCGAGGAGAACGATATCAGGCTTGGTCGCCTCCAACGTGGTCGCCTTGGTGATGGAGACGTGGTGGTCACCAGGCTTGGTCGCCTTGGTGATGGAGAAGGAGTAATTCTACCAGATTGTACATTTATCGTTCTCCACGACGGACTCAATCTCTCCAGAGGCATAGGGCAGCACAGGTGTTTCGTCGATGCCATAATGGTGTCGAAAGTGATAGTATAACACCCGCAGGGCCACGTTGAGCCGAGCTAGATACGCTGACCTGACCGTAATAACTACAGCCGGAGAGAAGGTGACTCAAACTCTCCGGCTAGGCTCGGCACGCCCTGCATCTCGTGTCCGCGACCTCCGCCTTGAATATAATGCGGCGGTACACGAGTGTGTTTATGACACAATCCTGGCACGCGAGGACAAAACCCTCGGTCTCGGACTTCAGACCGGCGGAGCGTAGGTAGGCAAACATCAGCTCCTTCGATAACCCATGCTTTTCGATTTTGCGATAGAAACATCTATGCATGGGCTTATCGGTAGAATAGAATATAAAATGAAATTTATTATCCCGGGACAAGTGTATCCCTTAGGAACATAGTCTTGTGCATAGTCCCTCAGGAACATAGAACTCACATAGTGAGTCAATTACTCACAATCAGAGCCTAGAGTAAGGTTTTCCAGTTTTAAACTCCAAAATCTTTAAATACCATTGCATCATTTACACTTCAGGTCAAGAAATGTATTTTAGCAAACATTTTTCGAATTCAGCCCACTGGATATCTAAAGAGGGAGAGAGCGATAAAATAAATAGAGTGAGATGGCGCCGGGTAGTCTTAAATGAATTTCTCCCCACCGATACTCATCACGATGGAGATGAAAATCTGAAAGGAAGAAGGGATAAAAGTCGAAACAAAAAAGCTTGAGACACTCACCCTCTTCTGTCCTGCTGGAGATATCTCCTTTCTTCCTACTTGAAGATCCAAGTTCTCGTCTCATGAATGTTCAAATAGGCACTGACCACTCTGAAGAAAGAGAAAAAGGATTTCGATTACTCGTGAGCATTGGAAGACTTGATTTCAATTAAAGCTCAACAACAGCGCATGCAAAATTCCTATAATTCAACAATGCATTCTCATGAGTGTTTCTGGAAAGGAGGAATAGGTTCAATCGTAACGATTTTCTAACACTACCTACTTCTTTAAAGTTATAAAATGTACGAAGTACGGATTGTACTTTTTCTTTAAGCTAATTCATGAATAAATCACAAGTTCTGATCATATAACTTTTAGAGAGCGTCGCTGAAAAGCACGACGGCTTCGCTCGTCAACCAATCGCTCGCTTTCGAGACCTCGACAAATTTTCTCGAAATCCAGACCTAATTCTATAGACATTCCTCGTACCTTAAACAATAAAGCCTTGAGCAAAGGTGGAGTGGAGCGAATTGTCATCATGTTTATCCACTCAGGCCAGTGGCGGTTACAGAAAAAGCTCAAGGGGGGGGCGCAAGTTATCGCGACGATTGTAGCTTTCAAACTGACTGCCTGGCAGCGACTCTGCTTCCCTTATATGTGTAGCTCGGTTGTTTCGAGAACATTCGGTGCCAGAATGTTCGCTTCCAGACTTTTAAGGAGTGTGAACAAATACAAACAGTAGAATATTAGCGACTTTTCTTGAACAAATGCCTGACAGAATAACGTATCGAGATCACTAGAATGGCCGCGACTTTTCTCGTAGGTTAGGTATCTATGTGCCAGACAGAAACGTATAAAATACGATGACGCGCGCGCGTGCTACATAAGAAAGTACAACTACTAGATAACTCGACTCAGAGTCGACTGACGAAAGACACGAACGCACAGCGTGCGGGCTGACTGGCGGGGGAGGCAATGCGGGCGGCCCCGCAAGGGGGGGGGGGCGCCCCTCATATGTATCCACCACTGACTCAGACCAAAGTGGGGCTAACGGCGCAATGTCGATACGGAGCGATTTGCCTTTTTGCCGCTCCGGGAGTTTCACCACCCAAGTGAAATTTGCCCACAGGACTCCACTCCGCAGGGGAGAGGCTACTTATTTGATGTATTCTCGTCGTAAAGGCTCTGATTACTCGGATTGAAATGTATTGGAGGTCATTTTGAACACGCGGAAAAAGAGACTGAATAGATGATAACTTATGATGGGACTTGAAAATTCCGTTCAACTTATTAGATTCAGAATCCAATGGGTCAAACTACACAAATCGGTGCAAATGCATGGATAGAGCAACAGTTTGAGAAATAAGAGCCTTGTAGACAAATAATAGTAAAACTAGACGATTCTGGAGGCAGGTAATCACCAGTTACCCCCTCCTTACACCGCTCGTGTACGTGCAATGAGTTATATTGATAATAGCCATAATAATTCAACGTTAATGGGTGATAAAAATGGGTGACGCTGGGATGAAGAAGAAGAAAATGACTGAAGAATGGCTTTGTAACGACTTAATTAAATTACATTCTAAATCAGAATGCTGTCTTTTTAAGTTATCATGTTAACATAATTTACAAAGAATTACACTAAATTTATGCTTCAGTAGCGAGAATCCAGGAGCAAATCTTGACCCTAGTATTGTCATTGTATATGCATGCGTATTTTTTATATTTTCTGTGCTTTTTTGTTGTATTTTATTTCGAGTGAGACTTACTGCACACAGATGTGGGATACCACGCTCCCCAGGGCTCTGGCAGCCTTTAACGGAGCGAAAATAGATTGCTTGCTTACGCGACCACATTTGCAGGATTGGGAGCGGGGCTTGAACTGAGAGGAATGTAACGAGAGCGGTTCAAAATCTTAAGAGAAGAGGAAGCGTTGGGGGTTTGGGAACTAAGGTGAGAGTTACGACGCTGAAGCCTTAGGGACGAGGGAGGCCTTTAACACTCGTGCAGCCTGGGATGTCTTTATGTGGAGGTGCTCTCTGACGGAGGGGAAGAAATCACCTTAAGCGCAAATGTGGCGCCGCAGTGTGGCGGGGATACGAGATGCCTCCCGTTGACGAGCACCGGGGTCGAACTCAACAAACGACGGTTACCAAGGGTATCCACAAAGTAAAATAAACAAAAACAAGTGCCTTAATTTGAATATATTATAAGTTTCTGAAGACATCTCGGCTGTTATGAAACATTATAAAGACTTCCAGGGAAGACATTGTGGCTCGAACCGGGATATGACAAGTCGTTCACAAATATTTTTAAATTACGTAACTAATGTTTTAAAATATACGATCAGTTCTACATACATTTTTCATGGGGCGGTTAGGTAAGTAGACTACTAATAATCAACCGTGGAGAAGGCGGAACGGCATTTTTCCCAATATGGCGGAGAGGAAAAAACGCACTTCTCAGGTTTGAAAGTTTGCCATTGCTAAAGTAGTTGATTTCTTGTTATGTTGGAAGCATTTTACAAATTTAAAAGGTTTGCATTATAAATGAGGTGATTTTTTGTGTCGATATGTCTGTTTAACGTGGGTGAAAATCGCGTTTCCGCTGACGAGATGAAAGCTCACCTTTACCATAAAATTAATTGACGACGGGCTAATTTGGTGGAAATTATCTATATTAATGAGGCGTAGTTACTTTCCTCTTTAATTTTCCTCTCCCTCTATAATCAGTTTCCCAAGACCAAGCCACGAGGCTATTAACCACGAGAGGCAGGGACCTTGGTCCCTCTCGTGGGTCATAATCACCCATAGCTTACTTCCCTCATTGACACCCCCCCCCCCAGTCCTCCCCGTCTTCCTCCTCTCTTTCACTGTATACATAGGAGGCTGGTTCATTAGCCTCTTGAAAATTATGTGTAAACTTTGAAAGCAGTAGAGACAAACTAAATAGTGGAGAAAATTATAAATTAATTACTTGATTTAGTCCCCAAATAAGCATCGATCCTACAAGACGTATGCTTTCGAATAATTTTGTTTGATGGCATTAAATATTACATGTATCTTTGATAGACTCCTTATAATGCCTCCCGATTTAAGACTTAACAAACGAAGGTCATTTAACGGCTCCTGACAGTCAAAATGCAAGGTTGGTGCATAACATCAGTGTATGAGAAAGGGGAATCACGCGATTTTCTACAGCTTAAAAACTAACATCTTCTCTATAAGTGAAGACCATTCAAATTTGCACCTTTCAGCGGCTATTTATGGGAAATAATTATACTAACCAAATTAATACCAACGGTTGGTCATGATATATCACGAAAATGTATCACATATTAGCAAAACGTTCATCTACGCAAATATTAGCTTTATTTGAGGATAAATTGGGCTATGTCAAATTACTAATGGAGGACATGAAGACTGCAGAAACGATGAAATGGAAATTTCGAGCGGTGACATCAAAACACTATTCAAAACAACACAAATATCTTAGCAACTTGTTAATAGATACCATATTATGTATATGAATAAATTTTCTTTTATTTTCAATTGACAATAACTTTAGTGACCACCATTTGAAAAAACAACGAGAAAGAGTTTGTAAGATACGGATAATATCAATGGTGAATAAACCGAAGAGAGTATAAGCTGATTAAAATAAATTCCTGACATTCGTGTAACTTGATTGATGTATTTAGAGTGTATGCCACTAGCAATGGTTCACTTGACTCGAGAACTCCAAATAAAGCAGTGATCAGATAACAAATGATCTTTTACACACAGAGGTAGAATTTGAATGTTTGTTAGATAGAGTCCCTAAACTAAAATTAAGTCATCATAATTCCATATCAATAGGCGATATGCAGTTAATCGGCCAATCTCAATGGCTTTTATCACAATTCGGTACATTAATGTCCCAATCTTCTTCGAATGAACTGGGAAGACTAAAGGTTGGACTGAAACTGAGAACGGTTCTATAAAAGGTACAAGGACTTAAGTTAGTTTGAGCAACATGTATTTCCCTAGTCATAATGAAGACCATATTGGAATTTTATTATTTTTATTTCGGCATCTGTATGAAGTAAATATTGTAATGAAATATTAATGGCGAAAAATATAGTTATATATGTCAAAAATTCTCAGTAATTAAATACGTATGTCCACATACGTCTCCATCTTGACTAATTTTTTCACGCCGGAGGGTGAAAACGCCTTCACAGCGGATGGTGTTTTGGCGATAATGTAAAAATTACTGCACAGATTAATTGATTATATTTTATAAATAGTTGGGAAAACATGCAATCAACACACCATTAGTTTTTTCACGAAATCTAGGTGTTATAAATTCCTATTTTTTTCAATATTCTCCCTCTGGAGCGCACAGCCGTAATCTATCCAATGTATTACATCTTAATGGTTTGAGGCGTAACTTAATGGAACTCCTTCATGATTGAAAAGGAAAAACTTTGTTTAGTTCCACATAAAATAATTTTAATACGACCTAGGTTTCGTCGCTGGGCGACATCATCAGGTGCTTTTTTTCTTTCCAATCGTATTACATCTTGTATATTCAGGCAAATTGCTCGAAAAGTAGTTTGGCAAGGGGTTAATATTTTTATATCATTAGAAAGAGTCCATCCAAAGAATCAATAAAATGAAGTCAAATTCTAGGTGAAGTGATATTACGCTCAAAGTACCCTATGGTTCACCGCAATCCCCTCCACGGAAGGAAACAAGTGAATCCCACCAAGGGATTCGAATTTGTGTCCGGATAGTGAATAATCTCGAGGGCTGGGTTAATGGGAGTAGTGTCCGACTGTCTCCACTTCTGTGCTCCGTCCGTCCAACCTGCGCTCCTCCGTCCTTCTCAATGCATTTCTCTCTCAAGGAACAATCCTTTCTCCTGTCTCAGATACCCGGTCTCAAGGGAGAGAGAGAATAGAGAGAGAGAGACCCTTTACCCCTTTTGAGCCCCTTAACGCTTCTCGAGCTCCTCATTCCCCAAACACCCACTTTTAACTTGCTCCTATTTCACCTTTCAAACCCTTTGATAGCCGTCTCTCCCCCTCTTCTCCCCCCCCCCCCATACCCTCCTCCTCCTCCTCCTTGGGAAACCCCGTTCTATTTCACCTTTTGGCAATTTTCACCTGAGACCGGAGCAACTGGAGAATTTTCCACCTAAGTCCCAGTTATTTCTTGCTGGTCCTCTTAAATTACTCTAAACTCTACTCTGCTCCACTCTAAACTAGCGATTAGATGGATTAAACAAAGGGGTAAAAATAAAAAATCGTGAGGGAAGAGTTTTTTTTAATCCTTAACGTCTTAACGATGAAGTTCGAATTAAATATATATTTTTAGTTTTTTGAAAATAGTTAAGATATGGCTTTTTTCCAAACTGAGTTTCAAATGTTTAATTAGAATAAATGTTTTCTTGTTTTGAATAATCATTTTTTTGTAATAGACTTATTACTTAGACTATAATTACTTGTTACATGCATTTTCTCTATTATGTATATATTTATGGTAGGCTACTCACTTTTTGTTAAGTTTTTCTTTATTTATGTTGAACTGTTATGTTAAAGATGGTAGCTTCATTAGATGGTAGAGTATCGCATTCAAAGCTACCTTCAGCTCAAGCATAAACACTTCTCGTTACTTGCGGTTAATGCTTCAGAATGTGCAATAAATATCTATCTACCTTCTTCGTCCTGGTTTCATCGATCTTTTTTTTTTGGAGCCACTCTTCTTGAAATCTATCCAATTTGTGCACAAAGAATGGAAACTCTAAAACTGTCATTACGTTTGTCATCCGGATAATGAGATCTGGCAATCATTGCGCCAAGTAATGTTGAAGACACCTATTCCATAAGGGGAAGCTTGTGTCCTTAGTCTAAGGCAGCGGTTACCAACCTGAGGTAAGAGTATCTTGAGGAATATGTACGCGAGATAACTTAAATGAAAGTGGATTTAAGATTGAAATAGTAGTGATAACTATGCATTGTTTCCAATGCAAGGGATACGCAAGTCAAAATAGGTTTAGGATATGGTTTAGAGCAAAGGAGCGCAGCCAAAATGGCTTCCATTCGTCCATTAGCCGATAGTGGTGGAATAACGCGAAATCGCAAGTGATTATTTGAACAGAATAATAGGTTCGCTGGAAGCGAGTATTTCGACTTAATTCATTCCTCTTTAAAGAGGTTTCTCCGGCGGTGCTCTTCAATCCCTCTCAATAAGGCGGAGACGTAAATTGAGGAATTCCGTGCGGGGGGACAAAACGCGAGAATGTCGAAAGCACGTGGATTAAGGCCGAAACAGCAGGCCCAATTATTTATGCGCCCGTGAGGCAATATGTCGAGGGTTTTAGGTCCATATGCGTCATTAGCTACTCTACCAATTAGCAGTGTGTCTTAAGAGGATTCGAGTCCCTTTATTACTTCCTAATGACAATTTAAAGGGCCCTTCTCCTCCCTCAAAGTCCCCTTAATTTATTGTTTCACATGTATGAGTTACATTCCACCCGTATAAGTGCGCCTAGACTCGCGCACTCTGCCTATTTCATTCTCCAATCGAATTCCATAGTTTTACTAGTGTTGCATGTGGTTTCGCTTCTTCTCTTTGTTTTTACAACCCTCATTATATCTACGCATTCAGAATAAAAGTTGAGAGTTGACTAGATAACCATTTTAAGCTATTATTTCTCCGCATATTCAACAGAGATTATACAATGGTAACCTAACGATATAGTAAAGAGATTTTAAGAAGACAGATTCCGATAGAGATCAATCGATAGGCAGAATACGGATTATGTGGATGAACAAAATATTTCATTCAAACTTTATAATTAACAATTATTTCAAACTAATTATTCGTAATCACGTTATGAACTGAATTTTTATGTTTTTTACACTCATATTAGTTTCGGAATAGCCATGAGATGTAAAAATAGTATAAAAAATTGTTTTTGGTATTTTTTACGAAAATTAAAGTCATTCGTGCGTTTGCTCGAAAGCCTAATTTTGTAACCAAACCTTTAAAAGTAGGAAATTTGCGGCGGCCCACAGCCTGCGGGCCGCCTGCTGGGGCAAAGACAAACAAAATTGAAACATGATGCTAAGTCACATTTTATAAAAATGCACTTTATTACGATACCCTAACGTACTTGGCACACCAAATCATTGGCCGTTCTTCCACTATCCGGCACACGACGGCCAAAGTGGCCGGGCAGCACGGCAGAAAATTAAACTTTTATAATGCCTAAATGAACAAACTCGTATTGAGTTGCTTCCCTTCCTACATTGTAGTAAGTAAGAACTAATTTTATGCTTAAATGTATACATACCTTAAATTACCTTTTCAAAGTTATTGTGTTGTTTCTCTTCCTAGAAAATAAGTCTTGGGGGGTTCAAAATTCAAATCTTGCCAGGGGCGCTCATGACCCTAGCTACGACGCTGATGAGCAGCCTTGTTTATTGTCAATATTATGCCAAGTAAACAATAAAAAACAATTAAATATGGTCAATAAGCCCTATGGTCAAGTTAGTGAGTAGTTTCGGTGATGTTATTTTAAATCATAAGAGTTTCATTGGATTAACTCTGTTAAATATTAGCGCCAACGGAAACTTATAAATATTAAAATGTTTAAGGGGCACTACCAAGTAGAAACTACTGCGGCTCGAGATATTCTTTGAATCTTCACACGCATACGATACCGTACCAATCGTATTTTCAACTTTTTTAGGGTAGAATAATAACATTACCGGCCACATGATACCAATAGTTTTCGGGAAGTCGGTACTGAAGTAATCAGAAAGAGCATGCATAAAACTTATCGATAAAACATTTATTTATTAGATACAACAGAATTTTATAACAAAATTAAATAATAGGCTTAAAAGAGAAACAAAGAAAGCAAGGGAGGCGTGGTGGAGAGAACAGATCGACTCGTTAGAGAAATACCAAAAAGAGGGAAGAGCAGATGCTTTTACATAGGAAAGTAAAGGATCTGACAGGTGGTAATAAGGGAAGGGGAATTACAACGATAACAGACAAGACGGGAAAGGTGATCGTAGAACCGAAAGAGATCCAGGAGAGGTGGAAGGAGTATGTTGGAGAGCTGTATGGTAAATAAATAAGGCCCAATATGTTAGATATAGAAAGGGAAGACGATAGCGACAGAGATGGCATCGGACCAGGTATCCTAGATAGCGAAATCGAAAGAGCTCTACGAGACATGAAAAGGAATAAGGCGGTGGGAATAGATGACATACCTGCTGAGATTTTAAAGAGCATGGGGAAGAACAGAAGAAGAAAACTTTTTGCGAAAAATCTATTCGTAGGATTTATGAGGATGGAGTGTGGCCGGAAGATTTCGCGAATACTGTACTAATTCCTGTACCAAAGATGAGCAAGGCAATATCTTCCTAAGACTATAGGACAATAAGCTTAATATCCCACGCGGCCAAAGTAGTTCTGAGAACTATAAACAGAAGGCTAGAGAAGAAGCCAAATGAATACCTGGGTGACGACCAGTTCGGGTTTAGGAGAGGGACGGGAACGCGAGACGCTATAGCGGTGATGAGGACGCTAGTAGAAAGAAACCTAGAGTATGGTCAGAATGTTTTTGCATGCTTCGTAGATTTCGAGAAGGCGTTTGATTGGGTGGAATGGACGAAATTAATGGAAGTGTTGAAGAAATTATGGGTCGATTGGAGGGACAGGCGTCTGATTCGGAATTTGTATATGAACCAGACGGCGCAGGTTAGGGTAGCCAATGGAGAATCGGGATGGGCCACGATAGGACGGGGATTGCGGTAGGGGTGCCCACTATCGCCGTTGCTTGTTAACGTGTATTCAGAAGAAATGGTAAGGGAGGCATGGGGGGAGGAGGAGGTAGGAATAAAGGTAGGAGGGGAGATGATAAAATCAGTGAGATTTGCAGATGATCAAGCATTGGTTAGTCAGTCTGCCAAGGGGTTACAGTCAATGGTGTATGCGTTAGAGCTGCAGTGCGAACAGTATGGGATGAAGATCAACCACAAGAAAAGGAAAGTGATGAGCTTTTCTAGAAGCAAGAAGGTGGGGCTAAATATAAGGGTGGGAGGGCAGAAGATACATCTACATCTACATATTACCCCGCAAGCCGCCTCAATAGGCGTGTGGCGGGGGGTGTTAGGACACCAGCCGTTTAAATATAAAAAGGAAACGATCTAATGAAATTACGCCTAGCATTTATTAAAGTCCCTTATTGTTCGGGGGAAAAACGAATTCCCATACCTATCCGTTCGGCAAAATATCTCTCTTAATTTATCGTTTCTGTCGGACCTGGAAATATAGTGGGGTTCTAATATGATGCTCTCCGTGTCACTCTTAAAGATATCTATTTTCGATTGTTCAAGCAATCTAAGCCTAGCGCGCAGCCTCCGAGTCTCTAGCGGCTCCTAGCCTAATTCGTTTAACATCTGTGTAACGCTGTCTGTACGCCCGTAGCAGTTTTTGGCGAATCGCACAGCTTTCATTTGTGTTTTATTAAGTTCCCGTATTAAGTCTTTCTGCACCGGATCCCATATGCTCGCTGCATATTCAAGGTGTGGCCGGACGAGTGCGAAATAGCACCTCTCTTTTACTTTTTCATCTGAAAATCTTCCCACAATACGCTTGACGAATCCTAGCTTCTTCAGAGCTCTGCCACAAATATTTCTTATTTGTGTTCCCCACGATAGGTTCGAGGTCATCGTAACTCCCAGATACTTCACTTCATCCGTCGCCTTTATGTTATCACCATCCACAGCATATGCATATAGATATAGCAGGTCGAGCAGTTTACGTATCAGGGTAGTATTTTGGAGGAGAATGGGTTTAGTGGTAAGGACGTCAAATGCAGATTTTCGCTCGCTAAGGAAGCATTTTCGAAGAGTAGGGAATTGATGAGGGGGGTCTGAGAAGTGACGTAAAGAAGAGGCTGGTGAAAACTTTAATATGGAGCGTGGAGCTATATGGGTCGGAAACTTGGTCATTGCGAAGGGAGGATGTGCGTTGACTTCAGGCGTTTGAGATGTGGATTTGGAGAAGGATGGAGAAGGTGAGCTGGATGGCAAGAAAGACGAACGAGGAGGTATTGGATATGGTCGGAGAGGAGAGGAAGCTTGTGGCAGAGGTTCAGAGAAGGCAGAAGAGATGGATGGAGGAGGTTTTGAGAGGAGAGGGCATGTTGAAAAGAGTGATAGAGGGGAGAACACTGGGGAAGCGTGGAAGAGGAAGGAGGAGGATAGGAATTCTGGACGAAATAAGAAGAGGTAGAAGATATGAAGAATTGAAGGGGGATCTAATGGCGCAACATCTTTAGGAAGGAAAGCGAGACAATGTCTATGAGGTTGGGATGTAGAATGGGGACTGTCCAAGAACCTACCAAATAGCTGATATAATACTTGAATGAACAACAGAATATCAATAATGATGAATATACTTCACCAGGTACCATAGATCATTACGACAGCACAATTCTACTAATAAGTGGAGGACAAAATATTACCAACATAAAATGTTGCTTTAGGGAACTTAGTTCCACAGCAGATTAGAGTCTAAATAATGGTATTTATGGAACTTCATCATTATCCCCTTATTTTTCAGAAGTCCTTTAGCAGCGAAATGGTTGCGTAAATTCAACTAAAAATGTGTAGCACTGAACACCAGCATGCTTGGCGGAAACATTATAGATATGTTTTTAAAAAATTCAACCGACGTGAGTGTATCACTATAAGTGAAAAAAAAACTTTTAAAAAATAATGAGAACATCACAAATCACTCTCATCTAAAACTAAAATCGTTCTCTAATGAATGGAAGAGAGACGAGCGTCAGCTGGTTACTCTGACACGTTGAATTCAAGAGAATCAAACGAGCATCAACGATATCAATTACGGGGAAATTCCCAGATGTTTGCGCCTCTTCGAAGGCGCCAGAAACCATCATTTCTACATTACCGAAATAATAAAACAAAAAATAGCAAAGTTGGGAACTCATTTGCATGAGATAGGAAGAAACAGTGACGGGTGTCGACTTTTAAGAACGCTATCATCAGAGGGCGTTAGCAAATAATTTCCGAGTTTCAAGAGCGCTGAAAATACAACTGAGGGAATAATCAAGAGTTCAGGGAAATTTTTCGCCGTCGGTTTTCTATAGAATGAAAAAGGGCAACATTCAATGTATGAGGTAGGTAAATATAGGAGTTGTAGGCTTTAGGAATAACTTTGACGGGTACCTCGTTAGTAACCCACAACACTACCGTGAAAGCACACCATTGATTATTCAGGTATTATAGAACGGATATTATGTAACGGATTATATTTATATAAATATTTATTTGATAAATTGAGCGAAAGTATTCTACTTTCGAGGAATAATACAATTTACGATGATTAAAGTGTTATTTCATGACAAATACACATCTACAGTACAGTGAAACAAGAACACACCACTTAAATAATGAATGGTACGACATAAAAACCTTTTAGATGAGTAACCTATTAAAGGTAGTTTTTTCAGGCTAGATGATATTTTCTATGCGATTTAAGTCGGAGGTGATGATGACGCCAGAGGGGATAATGACGTCAGAGGGATGAGAGATCGTGAAAAGGAGCATCGACGAGAAGGAAGGAATTAATGGCTTTGAGGAGTTTGGAAAGGAGGAGAGATAAAGAGGATAAAGGCCTTTGGCTCAGAGCGCGGCTTTGCATGTGCATACTTCTCCACCTCGCGGGCACCAAGGAAAAAGGAGAGAAAGATAATGGCAAGGCGCTCTGGAAGCACTCGACATTTGAGTGTGAAGAAGCAAGAGAGACAGCAGTTGGAAAAAAGAGAGATAGAGAGGGCATAGGATAAGTTTTGGGAGAATCGTATGGGGAGGGGCAAAGTGGATGCCAGGTGAAAATTGGATCCGGGATATGGGATTTGGTAAGAGGTCTGGAAGAAATAATTGGACCTCATGTTATGCGTGGGAGGTGAAGTGAACGGCAATTAAAAAGATCAAAGTTGTAAATTAAATAGGGCATCTTACAGTAATACAGTGTCATGCACGACTGCCCTTAAGGGATGGATTGTATTTATGTCTGGTGTATGGTATGTCATGGTGAAACCGCCACCCAGCCACCCACGTGAAAGACGAAATTTATGTCTGAGGGTTCGCATGTCGCAAGTCGGCTGATCTGTGTTTCTTAAAACCGCCCCTTTTTGGTGAGAAATGTGGGACGACCCTAACCTATGTGTCTAGACTGTTTTGAAGGGTCATATCTGTGAAATGGAAAGGGGAGGATCTTTCTCACCCCACCAGGAAACCCTCCTCCATCCTTATCCTCACCCCACCTCCCCGTGAACCTCAGAAAGGGTATATATGCTCAAAGCTTTTTGTAAGAAGCGGACAATTCTGAAGACTGTAGCCGGAGGCGCTGATCGTCTTCCGGCGACTGTAAATAAAATATCTTATCCACTGCATTGCGTTTGAGTTTCAACTCTTCAAAGCCTAAAACCCCCTACGATAGCAATCTAGCCGCTCAGATTGTTTTTCGTCAGCGTCGAGTTCCGCCATTTGGGACACGACAACAGGACTGTTATTTGGTAAGAAGTGGACGCTAGTTACAACCACAAAGTACACTAATTTGGGAACTAAAATGCAGCACTCTTAATATATCTTAATGACCGTACATAACAACCATGACAATCATTATGACTCATTATTTCTCTTCAACACTAAGCAGTTATTTTGCCTTCGGTCTTCCAAAACAAGCCGTTCATTACCTTGTCATAGCAAAGAAGGAAGAGGCCACGTAGCGATTGGGAATTACGAATACCGAAGTGCAACTACATATGCCTCTCTCGGACTCAAAGTCTTTTAAGTTTAACACCAGCTCTCACGCGGTGTAAAATCCGTAGTCAAACAGGCAGTTCAAGAGATACCAACCTCTGTATCATATCACCGTGTGCAGATGGCTCGGGAAGAGAGTAGTTCTGCAGTTATGAATGGCTGCTCTGTCAGACCCAGGCCCAGTACGCGCGAATCGGCGAATAAAGCGACGCTTGCCGATCTTGAGATATGAAAAGAACCCACTATTATGTGCACAAGCACAGTTGCAATGTTAATCTTCTCCTATGAAAGAAAGGGCGCATTTGATGGGCCTAACAACGTGAGTGTCAAGTGTCGCCTCAACGACGGAATATCTCAATGTTCAAGTGTGCGACGGACAAGTAGGTTAGAAAAATACGAAGGCGTAATTAACGGCATCGCACGAGTGAATAATTCAGCCATTTTAATTAAATTTAGTGCTGACGTGATTTCAGTATCATCTGAGATCGTGCCGCAGAATGGCTGCAGGTCCAAAGGGATTTGTTAAAATTAAATTATCCGTGATTATAAATTTTCATAGCACGCCTTCTTGCCATTCAGGTCCACTTCGTGATTATTAATAACTTGCAGAATACATTGCCCAAATCATGTAGTACACATATTTTATCCGACCAAAAGATAAACAACTACACTCAATGAATCAGGATCTGTTGCCAAGACGTCATGTCATCGATTTTCAGCACCCCTTCCTATTCCTGCAGTGTGCTATTGGTCAGATTACTAAGCCTACTACACGTCTCCCAAAATTTGAGTAAAAGTTGAAAATTAGGTTATGTAATGATCCAGTGGAATTAAATATGAAACCCTTTTGAAGAGCTTGTGATTATTCGTTTAGCCTAAACATTTAACCTCTTCCCATTTTCAAAACAAATGAGGAAAGGATATCATCGATATATCAATCAAGGTCTTTCACGTGTCTTTTTTTGTTTTGTTCTTGAAAAGAGAAAAATATATATTGGACCAAGTATGCATTTTACTTTCATTGTACAGCAGCACACTTTATGCTCGCAAGTGTCCCACATAAAGAAGGCGAAACTGGAATTGGCTTAAGCCGAAGTTTTAGGGAAAAATACCGCAACAACCTCATCTTTTTTTAGACAAAATTGGAAATCATTAGAAACGAGGTGAAAAATTCGAGCCGATGCGGCACAATGAGTACCTATAGCATTAAGGGAAAAGAAGTAAAGCCTTTTTCAGAACAGTTTAACAACATAACAGCCGATGCCGATGGCCAGAACAAAATGATTGTTTAAAGGAAATGTACTATTGCGAATGAAACGAAAATGCATGCAAAAATGAAACATGACGAAGCACAGGAAACGCTGACAGATGTAACATTATAAATCGTCACCATAATTTTTATTTTCAAGTTGATATAATAATGCAACATTATAAATGGTAGATGTATTAATTTTTTTAAAAAACAACTAGTAAAATAACCAGAAATCGGTTCTCAATTTGGAATAATTTCGAAGGGCCAATTTTCGTGGTTGTTCCCTCTCAGACGAGTATTATCTCCTTCTCTTCGCTGCACCGCTGCTGCGTCTCTTCGGAAGCATAAAAATATTGCCGTGCATGCATTAGAGGAGAGTGGCGCCGGAGAGGAGGACCCAGTTTCGAGCAGAATGACCGAGATTTCATGCATTCTATGCGGCTTCACCGTCAAGTGAAGCCTCTTTCGGAAGTTGCGCCCCACTCGCAGTCCGATCCCCTCCCCCTCCTCCCAGAGTGGTAAATAGGACGAAGAAATAGAATATTCCCGCACAAATGCATCCATTTGAACACATTCTCGCGGAATTCACAGGAACTGATGCCCTCTAAGATCCCGCAAACATATAATAATTCGCGTTTCCATGGAAGAGAGCAAGTCTAACGTGACATCCTCGTGCGGAAACAGAGTGCTTGAAACATGAAGTAAATGGCTCGGAGCGAGAAAACTTCGAGGGAATAAACTTTGGTACTGCAATGCAATGTGGCAGATTTCTTAAGTTGGCTCCAATGAGAAGGAAAACGTCCGTAAGGAAAAACTTTTTTCCTAATGGATAAATACATACAATAGATACATAGATAGACAGACAATACGTACAACTCCATAGCATCTGATGAAGCGTAAATATGAAGAAACAATTTGAAATGCCACGACCAAATGCCGTAAAAGGGACCGTAATCTCTGTCTCCCTTTTCCAAAAATTAGTGAATACTCCCACACACAGACTACTGCTGTGTTGTATACTCTGACCTTGCAAACGAACTGACTCTAAAACTTCAGAGGGATCAGAACTCCTGTGTGAGGTAGGTAATATCTTTGATATCACTTATGTATTATGAACACGTGACGCCATATTTTGAAAAACTCAAATGTCTAAACATACAAAAGAGGTGCTTACTTAATAAGGTAATATTCATGCACAAGTTTAATAACGACAGAATTTCCCACATGTTTACACCGGAATGTAAAATACAACGCTAGAACAAATGAACGTCCAACACGCCTCTATATTCCAGACTACCAAACATCTGCATACGCTAGGTCTTACTATGTCACCTCTTACGTAGTATGGACTACTATGTCACCTGTCATAATACGTAAAACAATCTAAAAATGCAAATAAATTTTAAAATAAATATCATGAAATATTACTTCAAGTGAACTTAATATTGTGCTGCACTGTACAACATCTGATGTATTTTAATAATGTTGCTGCTTTATTAAATACTATGTTGGGCTCTGTGGTATTAATTCATCTTGATATAGAATTATTTGTTTGGCTCTAAAGATGTGTAAACTCGTATGATCCA
This sequence comes from Pyrrhosoma nymphula, assembly GCA_963573305.1. Lineage (NCBI taxonomy): Eukaryota > Metazoa > Arthropoda > Insecta > Odonata > Coenagrionidae > Pyrrhosoma > Pyrrhosoma nymphula. Next base: position 202,968,147 of record OY754327.1, on the reverse strand, counting down.
AAGGGACACATTTGTCCCGGAATGATAATTTGTAATTCTCTGTTTTCTATTCTAAAAGGTGCAGTAGAGTAACCAAGGTTCACACTGTGAGCCTCATTCCCTGCTCCTGCCACCTCCACGCTTCAATATGTCCGCGCTTGGGATACAAGCCCCACTACAGATAACATTACTTATGAAGTGCACCGAAGCCGTAATCTGGATAGAGATAAGTTGGCATCGCCTAGAAACGGCTGGGAGGTGACGGCTGAAGAAATCCGAGCTAAAGTCACTTGGCCTATCGGTTTTCATTGGTCCCCGTGTCTCAGAGAAAGAAGAGAATTTTACCTTCCAGTGATTCGGTAGATAAACAAGAAAGAGCACTTACTGCAATGTAACACTCCAAATTGAAAAATCGAGAGAAGAGCTACTCTAAAAGGTTTTTAAAGAAAATTTCACAGTAATTTTGAAACCAGCCTGTTTGAAATGCCTTTGAACCTCTATCGTTTAATATCACCTTTAATGCAGTCTTTCATTATATTATTCGATAAAAAAATAGTTTTAAGGCTTCTTATTCGAGCTATTTAACCCGCCATTGGTCGCGCAATGAGATTTTCTCTCTCACTCCAAATTTTAACTTGTGCTCACTTTGTAATCAACAGTTAGGATAAGTTCCCTTTCCTTCTAGCTGACTTTTTATCTCTTCCTATTGACCGACCGTCGCAAAAAGTATAAATGAAGCGTCCGTAGCTGTGTAATGATATGTCTGATACCGTCGGCCACAAGGTGTGAGAATTTTCCTCATCGCGCGACCACTGACGTTAAGTGTTTTTGTATAATCACTCAGTTGCGTTACACTCTCGCAACATGCGGGCAAAGTTGATTCATTTCGTGGAGAGCAGATACGTTAATGCAAATTAATGAGTCATGAGAAAGTATGTCCTCACAAATAAATATTTCTTCAAGAGAATGGCAATTTTCTTCATTTACACTCAATGATATCATCGCCAGTAAAATTAGCAATGATTACGCAATTGTATCAGTAATTGTATATACGTGTGGAAATCATTGTTTCAAATGAACATTTACAGAAATAAATTATATCTAAATATAGTGTAATATATTGCCAATAAACGCTTTATGATAGATACTCAATGGTACATCTGAGTGTGAGAAAAAGTCTCACACGCGACCGCTCGCGTGATATAAGTACCTTAGCGACCACTCCCGGGTTAAAAAAGCAAAGCCACATAATACTGACACTTTTCTAAAACGTAAATGCCATTCAAAGAATAATAAACAAACTTTTAAAATAAATTCTTTTAAAACCTGCAAGTAAAAAGGGAAACAAAATAGGTCTAAAATATCAGACTCTAATGGAAATCTGAAATGTTTTCCAGTGAATTTTGATTAAACTATAAACCAGGCCTTTGAAACTTGAATGGGTGGAAAGGATCATAAATTAGTGGATATTGAATGCGGTGGAGGAGGAAAGATGGTCGGTAGGGGAAAATATAAATGAGGTAGAAGTACTAGGAGAAGAAAACAGACGTAAGAAGCCATTCCAAGAACAAGTGACAATGTCGATAAAAAGGGGGAAAAGTAGGAAGAGAATAGGTATTTTTTATTGGCATGAGGGGATGTAGCAAAGTAAGCAAGAGGAGAAAAGATCGCATTCAGTGGGAATAGCTGCTGATGATCCGATGTCTTAGGGGATTAGGGACAAGTCCCCAATTATCCTGAGACCCTCGAAATTTGGTATAACACGCAGAGGGAGGAGATTCACTTACCCTTGAGATTACAAACAACAATGGATGGGATCGCTATTTAATGTCTTCTTGTGTATTTGCAAATTAAAGCCCATTGAATCCACCGAAATTTAACTTTTTTATGATACTTGGTATTTCACAATCCCAAGTTCACTGGAAAATATATGCACAAAGACATTATAATGTAAAACTGATACTAAAAATCGTTTTGCTAAATAATAATTTTTCTAAATAAAAAAGTTGTCTTCGGTTGAAAATATGTTTATTATTCCTAATAATTTTTTCAACGGAAAGACACTTTTATATTGAATTCCTTCATTCACTAATCATAGTACCTATAATTTACAAATTAGGCCTACAAGATTCCAACTGGAATTTCTCTCAATGCATTGAATAGAAAGAAGATTACCTAGTGACAAAGTGAAACTTATGTGAGCAAATTTTATCCCGAGTAAAAGGAAAATCGATATTGACTTCGAGTAAAATGGATATCGGCAACCGATTAGGTGACCCTTTGGCATTCATACGCTGATGTTTTTCTTTTTTTATTCTTTCCTTAAAACTTTTCGTAGCACTTTTTCCACTTCTATCTTTGTTTTCTTCAACTTTCTGAGGAAAAAAACTTCATTACTTGCAGTTCCCTCCCTCGCATAGCAAGAAGTCCGGAACGGAATAGAATCTCGCGAGAAACCAAATTGGAAAAATTCTCAAAGTTTAAGCGTCAACTCCCGGGAATGCCCTTCGTTTCGAATATGCAACTCACATGCTAGAAATATTTGAATTCCATAGCAACGGAAACGTGTTCCAGGAACTGGTATTAAATTTGTCACTACAAACACACAATACTGTATTTCATGCTCATACTTTGGAGTGTGAAAATAGATTTTCATATGGTAGGTGCGTTCTGCCTCGCTGTTCTCGCTCGTGAGAACGAACGGAAGTTCTCGAATGAAATGGAGATATCCGCTGCTCGTTTCCCGCTTATTCTCCCTTCAACAAATATAAATAAACACCGCAAACAAACCATCTCAAACGCTAAATCTCAAAGTGAAATTAGTTGTCCTTGGTTCCTCCTCCTCAGAGATGTCCTCCGCGTCCAGAAACTTTCTCCCGAGAAGATTAATTGCCGCCCTTTAAATTCCAAACTCGGGAGAATTCCTCCCTCCGTCCAGGCGCCCAACAAAAAGAGAACTTCCCAACTCTCCGTCCTTCTTCCAACATTACAACTTTCATGCATTATAACGCATGCTTCTTCCATTCCGACTCCCTTCCATATCTTTCGTCTTTCACGCCATCTTCCTCCTTTGTCTATTCGGCGTATTCATTAGCAGCTTCCTTCCTCAAGAAAACCTCTCTCCTTCTTACACTTCCTACACATGCCTGCTTCCTTCAGTGAAGGGTGATAAGAGTTTCAGACAATGCAAGTACGCTGGAAAACACTAGAATGGGGAGTGATTGTCTTTCAACAGTTAAAAACCTGAATAAGATCAAAAAGAAAACAAAAATGAACTAGGAAAAAGAAGAACAACAAAAAGCGATAAAGATCAAATTACAGGCTGATGGCACATGCCAAGAATTTCGTGACAGGAATACCGTTTGTCATGTCAACAACTCGTTACTACAATTCAATCCCTATGTTAGATTTATTATCATGCTTTTGGCTAGGAAATAGTTGAAAATGTCGACAGGTGATCTGTTCAAGCATAACGCAATAAAAGTTTATGACCCCAGTATTTTTTATCTAGCATAGTGACCAATGAATGTCATATCTCATCAAACAGATGAGGATGAAATAGACTGGAAACTCTGTCACGATAGCACTTAATATTCGCGATACCAATGTCCGGTTGAGGCAAATTAATAAGTATAAAAATAGTCAACAAGCATGAGTTTCTCACTAACGGCAATTAGTAACAATATGGATCCGACACTAGAACAGAAACAGAACACTTCTGACGAAATCTAACGGTAATTATTCTCAGGTTGTATCCTGGGAATGAGTAACTTTGATATAATTCTGACAGGGCGAACTAGTAATAGAAATAGGAATTATTATGGCGAGCACGCAGATTCATATTTCTTTTAATCGGATCATGGAACGATGGAAGGGCTCCGATGATTTATTGCCCTCGAACTTAAAAAGAGTGTTTAGTCCAGGAGGCGAGGGCCTTGGGCGTGAAAAGTGGCAAAAAAATTAAAAAGGTGGCGAGGCGATTCATTTCAGACGTCACTTGAAGAAAAAGATGAGACGCGTTGCCAAACACCAGGAGAAAAAGTTGAGAGATCAAATATGAAAAATTGTGAGGACAAATGCTTCGGGATGACAGGAAAATTCAAAGCAAATGTTTTCGTAAATATTCAAAAAGGAGGAGAAAGGCCATTTGTTTTAGCTAAAGATTGTTGAAAGAAAATTGGGTGAGCAAGTGATGGGATAACTCAGGAAAAAAGGAGAAAGAGTTAAATCGATGCATTTTTTTGGCAAGATAGAAATGCGAAGTACAGATTGACGTAATATTATTAAGATACAAAAGAAAAACACTCGTAACTTAAATATTAATTGAAAAGAAAAACTTTGTGAGTTCCACATAAATATATTTTCATTACGACCTAGGTTTCGTCGCTGAGCGACATCATCAGGTACTTACAGAATATTTGGTACACAATCATCTTATTATTCATCAAGGAATCAAGGAGTTAAGGAAACAATAACGGATTTAAATATTTTAATAAATATTGAAAATTATTGCATGTATATAGTTGTTTGTTTGTGATTGTTAAAAAAGTTGAGATGAGTTGCTATGTGAGTGATGAGAGAGAAAAGAGACGTTATAAGAATGAAGAACACCTAAATGGTGTTTCCCTACCTCCACCACGGGTGAAGATATATGCGTATGACGCAGGGAATTTTTCGATTATTTCGATTGCACGTTGAAGAAATGCGTAGTCTCGCGGTGCGGCCCTGACTCCAAGCGGCTGCGAGCACGTCCGCGGCAGACCACGAAATTATTGCCAAGATACTAGAGCACTAGGGGGACTTGGGCTACTAATTTGCAAAAAATAATTAAGGCTGCAAATTGAAATTTATCGTTTCATCACTCAGTTGAGTGTCATTTCAAATGGAAAAAACATTACGTACGATATAATTTATAGCATAATTTTCCAAAAGTTCAACATCTAAAAACCGGGATGCCATGTTTTTTTGACCTCACATAGCAGCATCACGCATACGTGTATGTTTACATTAATGACAAACAAGAGAATTGCCGGGACCGGGACTTGTACACACCCAAAAAAAGAAAATAAATAAATATTTTAGGCAACGGCTTGAAGAAAAGTAAACTGTGTGTGGGAAGAAGGCAATTCTATTAATAATCATCATATTGGTAATAATTGGTAACGGAGTGCTTAAAAGAAGCCATAAGATCAAACGTTTCCGAGAAGGTAGGAGTAAAAGCAAGCTAGTAAGTGTACTGCATTGTATCAATATGGTAGTAGTAGATAAGGCATTACATGTTCGTGTTTTCAAGACTTCGCACACCGAAAAAGCTTGTTTCGTTGATAACCTCGCACGAATGCAAGAACAACGCTCATAGATATTTACCACAAAGTGAGTTCGTAATCAATGCCAACATGTTTAATTCAGCACAGAGTCGAAATATGTCCTTTTTATCGTTTTAGACGTATCGTATCTTTTCAAGTGCTACCACTTGCTATCATAAATATTTCTATAGCTAAAATTAAGCATGAAGTACACAACCTTTTTCTACGAAAAGACAGTACTACTCCTCTCAAATACCGAAGATAGCAATGACGTTCTCGTTTTTCCACCAATCCCGTAATTTGGACAAGGCTTTTGATTTCACTAGCCCGCAGTAAATGCCCATGTACATCACTATATGACTATGAACTAATTGACTGTTTAACATGAAAATTCTCCTTCATCCACTTAAAATCCAAATTACAACCAACCACAGATGGGAACCATTTTATCTAGACACAGCTGATTTAAAACATTTGCAAATGCTTAATTTAAAACTTATTTAAAGACTACAAAATCATATGATCCCGATTATAATTCAAGAAACGTGAATCAATTTATATAAAAATATCCACTGATTATTTACATATATAGGTTTCAAGAGATAAGTTGTATTAATTATGTGGATGTTTACCATTCGTCGTGAAATCAAAACATATAGTCCAACCCGGAGGTTATGCCGATGGTATGAAGAGATTCCAAAAATAAATTTTTCTGGCTCTGTTGGGTTTTCGTTCGATCCAATATGTATAATCTTTCAATGAAATCAGCTTTTCACGTCAACAGTCAAGATATTTGTAGACTATTACTTTTCAACAGACACTTACTTCGTTTTAATGTAATCAGAGAATTTCAACATTTTTTTATCATAAAAGTATGTACCTATATTTAATATTGCTAACAATTTAGACTGTGCAGAGCCAGAGATAATGGTATTTGCTAATAAAACACAAAGTAAACGAATACAGCAAAAGATTGGGATGCATGGAATATGCAACCCGCGTTGCGTGGTCACGGATGACGTGACATCACGTCAAAAATTAAAATGCACATCATTAAAAAATTAATGCTTTTAAAAAAGTTTCAAAAGTTTACCTAACTTATTTGGCATCGATACTTACGTCCTGCATAAAAAAAGAAAACCATCCAGGCATAAAATTATGTGAAGCATGTGTGCAGCGTTGAAAGGGTAAAACAGATGAAACAAATATGAATGCAGTGGAATAAAGATTCTGTCCTATAAACATATTCCTATTAACTGATTTCTTTCTAATTCAAGGTTAAATGTTAAATATTAAACGCTATATTTATTTCATCAAAAATTCGACTTTATTTTAGCGATTTTCTTGACTTGGACTGAGAGAAAAAATCACAGTCCAGGATATGCTCACTAGAGAAAGTTTGAACTAATCAAAATTCGAACATATAAGAAAGCTGAAACAAATAAGGAACTGATACTTCACACTTTATGGGTTACAGACAAATTTCCACTTCAGGCATTATGGAATTGTGTTAGCGTGCAGAATTATAATTGACCAGACGAATGTCACAGAACTCTCATGCTGGTGTCAACATGTATCGAATTGACTATGCACGTTGCTCGGAAAATTAGTTAAAACACGAGGGAACATCAATGTTCTGCAGTTTCACACGGTTGCATAGCGTAACTCCTCGGCACTTGTATCGAAGTGATGACTTGTCAGAGCCTGCGAATCAGAAGGCAGCCAGAACACCCCTCCATCTCCGGGGAAATCAAATCGAGGGAACGTAAAAAAATACCCATGCATGATGACTCGATTATTGAGCAAGCTTTACTTCAGTGCTTTCCAATGCATGGTCATAACAGCGGGTATCAAGAAATGGGATTGAACCATACACATATTATGTTCGATTCCAAATTGCAAAATACATTTGAGAAGTAGTTTTTTAAAATCTGTAGGGAGGATTTCCCATTATTTCATCCTCAAGGAATATTGCACATAAAATATGAGCATGGAAGGGATTCTTCCGACGTCGATAAGCTCGCGTTAAGGTGGTTCCACCGTAAAATGACTAAAATGTCATTTTATTCATATTCTGTCTACTTGTAGAAAATATTGTCCTCTATCTGATATGAACAACAAAATAATACCTTTCCACGCTATTTTATTCCATAATTGTACTTGAAATTACATGGTGTTCAATGGGGGAATGAGAGAAACACGGGGAAAAAGAGTATTTTTCCATAAAATATAAATGCCATTTTTGCGAAAAACTATTTATAAGAAGGACATAATCCAAAGAAATAGAATAAAAATAAAATATAGGTATCTCACCACCTTATTTTTTTAGTTATTAGGGAATTAATGCCGTAATTGAAGTCAAAATGCTGTAATTCGTAGGAAATGGCGCTGCAGTCGGCTCCAATGGCTGAAAAAAAGTGCTCATTTAAAATACATTCTTATAATAATCTGCGTATTTTGTTCCTTACTTTTGGGTTTCTATAGGTAACGCATTGCATCAGTGAAAGCAGGATTTTTTGGACAAAATATAAAATATGTGGAATTTAGTATTTGTTTTGACTCACACAGCCGCGGCGGAACCTCCTTAAGATGCCAAATATGAACAGAAAATGGACTTGGAAGACACTCCTCCAAACGCAAGACGGGATGCAGTAGTAGTTACATTCCAGGAGCATCTTTCTTTTCCTTTCGTTTACTTTATTTTCTTTCTAGAAATCAATATATATATATATATATATACACTCACGGAGGCAAGAGATATACGATGCTTTGATGGCGCTTCAGGGAAGCTCGGCACTTCGTCCTCAACACAAAAAAATATCAAGGAACAAAATGAATGACGCTGTGCACGACGAAAAACGACTCCTTTATCGCTTTACTCGCGGCGGCGGCGGCGGAGGCAAGAACATGATAAATAGCGACGATATTGGAGAGATGCGAGAGGAGAGAGAAACGACGACGGACGAGCTGAAGTGTGAGCGCGCCGGATCCGTCTTTTTTTTCATTCTCTAGGGATTCCACACACACAGACAGAAACACAAACCCAAACAAACAAAGTGAAAAGGTTTGATTTCTTTGCGAGTTGGCATGGGGATCGGGTTGCTTTGGAAAAGGGAAATAGAAGGGGGTTAGATGAGTGGTGGGAATGGGATGGAGTGGGAAGCGGAAGAGGAAAGGGTAAAGAGAGAGAAACATGAGCTTTCCATTCAAAGCGTTGAATTTAGGGATCGGATCGGAACAAATAAACGAACACGCCTCACACAAACTACAATGAACGGAGCGATAATCGAGGAAAAACGCATTCTACCGTGTAACAGTTAAAATTTAAGCCAATTTAGTAAATTTAAATGCAAATTTTTGTGTTTACATGTTTGATATTTTTGCTGTGTAAAAAATAAAAATTTAATTTTTGTTAAAATTATTAAATATTTTGTAAAATAGGATCTGAAATTTAAACCATTTCGAAGGGGGTGAGAAAAACAATGGGACAACAATAAAAATGGAATATTAACAGAGGAGTGTGAGGAATCTTAATAAAATAAAGGAATTAAAAGAATATTAATAGGAACTAACGGGAAATCTTATGGAGTAAAAGTAATAAGAGAATTAAAAGAGGAGATTAATAAAATTTTAAAGGAGATTTAAGAAATGTGACATTTGTCCTGTAACAGAGTTGTTACAAAAATTGACAAAAGAAAAAAAAATAAAAGGTAAGTTTTATGAAGATATAGTAAAGTAATAACCGGTAGGTAGCATTCTGTAGGCAAACTTAAGACATATTTTGCAAATATTTTACTAACTTCTTAAAACTACATGGTTCAAAAGGAAATCTATTTAAATACATCAATGTAATTAAAAGTTTAACATAAGTCATGTTAGACGCCTATAATGATACTCAGTACATACACTACAACCACGGATATATTGCCCGTATTAGTTTCTTCTCAATCCATTTCCTTGTGCACATTAACAAAGCTCACGATCAATTTTGAACTGCGCTGCCAAATGATTTCAACAGGAGCTGAAACGAATTGAAAACTCCCTTTTTCCTATTAGATGAGAGCATTGTCGTCCTAACACCCCCTTGCCACAAGCTCCAACGGCGCCTCGTAGGGTAGTATGTGAATCCACTCATCAAACTCGTCAGAAATTTATATCCACGTATGAAAATGGGCATACCTGATTTTATGTATGTCATTCAATGGGCGAGACTGGCAAACAGACGATATGTATCAGTTTTTTTAAGGAAGTCAATCATTATCCTATAACTATAATTATTCTGTGGTTGGTGCAAAGGCTTCTGTAGTGGGTTGAATAACTGGTTCCGATGTTTTCTGTTTCACCTGCGTGATTCATCGTTAAGATGAACACAGTTTCTCCTCCGTTACAGGAGGTGGATCGTAGCCGGATTATAATGGCAGGTTAGTGGCGCCCAAATAAATGCTCAATTCGGTTCAACGTTTCCATTGTTTAGGGGCATGAATAGCCTTTTCCATGTTGTTGCCAGTGAATAGCCATCCTCTCTATTGAAATTATCTGGTTCTTCATGATTTCAATGGCCTCGCGAATCACCCTAGGGAATTATCTTCTTTCTTTCGCGATCACCCTTTTTGTCTTTGTGTTTTGCAAATCAACTTGGTGGCTAGGTTCCGACTAGGCATGTTCGGCGATGGCTGAGAGTCGGAAGTCTTTCTTTTTTCAGTGTTCTCTCGTGTTCTTTGATTCTAACTTGTACTGCTCTGCCTGTTCGTCCAAGGTAGACTTTCTCACAGGAGAACTTCACCTCGTAAACGCCCTCATGTACTTGTGGTGAGAGGTTATCTTTAGGATTTGAAAGTATGTCTCCTGTTTTTGTGGCTGCCGTGAACCTGGATGTTAAGTTGTGCTTTTTATAGGATTCCAGATATCAACTCTGACGTGCATGCTACGTAAGGAAAGGTAGCATAGGATGTGGGTTTGTGTCTTCTTCCATGCACTCATCTCCTTCTTTGAGGCACCTCTCCATCTCGAATGTCCTTTTTCAGGGCCAGCTTTTGGGGTATCCGTTCTTCTCCAGGACTGTCATCACGTGCTTCTTTTCATTGGCCAGTGACTCTTGAGTCCAAGATGCAGTGCACCCGGTGTATGATGGTGCTGATGAGTTACTCCATCTAAGATGAATGGTGGTGTGATTTTTCTGGGAAGTAACGGTCCACATGGGTTGTCTTCCAATAGACTGAATGTCTTAGGGGCAACGGCTTGCCACGATGGAAACACCGGTTCCCGATCAGTCACCGAAGTTAAGCATCGTTGGGCTCGGCTCGAGTTTGGAGTGGTGATCCTCCGATTCGTCCGAGTGCTGTTGCCCCTGTCTGCACGTAGCAGACAGTAGGTGCGAAATGACCTTAGCCGTCGAAGCACGTTAAACAAAAATACTACTACTACTGCCTTAGGGTTCCGTCTAGCTTCTTCCTCATTAGGACTTCAATAAAAAGCAGCTGGTCTTGGTCTCCTATCTCCATGGTGAATTTAATGGAGGGGTGAAGGGTATACAGGTGTTCCAAGAACAACTGAAGTTCCCTCCCATGCGGCATTATCGCGAACGTGCCGTATACGTACCTTAACCACAGTGATGGCTTCTTCTTGAACGAGCTCATGGCCCGTTTTCAAATTCTTCCATGAAGGTATTAGCAACCACCCGGAACAGCGGGGAATAGCTGCCCCTTCATTTTGTCGGAAACATAAGTCGTTCCCCAGCAAATAGGAGACACGTACCATATAGTTGTTGATGCAACTTCATTAGCTGGCAAAATATGTGCTATTTAAGGAAATAGAGTGTACGTTAATCAAAGAACGGCTACGAAGTGATACAATTGGATGAGACAGTCAGAATTGCATCGGTATTCGAGGCAGCAGACATTAGACTATGATATGCTATAGGCTATGATATGATAGGCTATATATGGGTGCTATCTACAAAGATAAAGCGACACGTGTACCAATTTTCTCCAACACTTTCCGCTCTGAAGAGGCGGAAAGCCTACAGCGGGGCCAACAATTACTGTTATTTTTACTTTTGTTGTTTTCGTTTGTTGTTTTCGTTTGTTGTTTTCGTTTGTTGTTTTCGTTTGTTGTTTTGTTAAGTTTCTTCTTCCTCTACTTGTATTGTAAACGCGGAAATAAACAACTTTTGAATTGAATTGAATGAGATCTTAACGGTTTAAATAACGACGTCGATATGTTGCATTTATTTTTTTTAGCGCTTTTATCTTTCCACCCACATCGCCCACTGACGCTGGCCGAAATTTCAGTCCCTGCTGCATTTTGAACAGATATTATTGCTATTTTTAAAAAAATACGATTGATATCCCATTATAAGGATGTTGAAATACAGAAAAGGGGGTGTTGTCGAGAATAGGATCCAGTGCGATGACAAAATGGAACGGAAACCGTTGAAGATGTGGGAGGAGCGAGAGACAGTGAAGAGCGATTAAAGTGGAGGAAGGAGGTGGCGGATGCGGAGATAAACGGTTGCCGTTGACGTTGATAGATGGCGACAAATAAAAACGAATGCGAATCAAAAGGTACTCTTTCATTCCCGATGGCACGTGAAAAAACTTTGGATGGTCTGTTCAGAGTTGCGAGCTGTGCTGACTCTTCCGGCACGAAGGAAGGAGAGGGAACCTTTCACCCGGTCATGTAATCAATTACACTTTCGGAAATGAATTACAAATATAATTAGACTGCTGGAAAAATAAAAAAATTCATAAGACAACAAGGGAGATTACAGATACAGTTTCCGGCGTAATTCGGTGGAAATCTTTGATATTGAACATAATGAATTCACTTGTCACTATTTCCACAATTGTTTATTTCAACCGACCATGGTTTCGGCACTTGGTGCCATTTCCAAGGCACCAAGTGCAAGTGCATGTTTTTCAAGGCACCAAGTGCATGCACCATGTGCACTTGGTGCCATTTCCAAGGCCGAAACCATGATCGGTTGAAATAAACAAGTGTGGAAATAGACAAGTGAATTCATTATGTTTAAGGGAGATTGAGGCAACTCTTATTTACTTCGTAAACGAAATCACAGGCAATTTATGCAAATTGCAAACTTGGGTGACAATATAAATTGATCACAAGAGTAGGTTTCCACTAAGAAGCTTTAAGTCTTTCGAGAGATACATTAAAAGCCAGGCTTTACGATTTAACTATGTGTAATTTATACATGCCACTCAAAAATCACTAGATTGTACATACTACACATTTTGGATACTGACCATGCTTTCGACGATAATACTGACATATTCGTTATGAGGTAGAAATATTATGTAAGCAAACAAAATGGCTTAAGTACTTTTTCTACTTTTTTAAATACCTAACACGCACATAAGGGTACTTTTGAATGCAAGTGATAAACCACTACCTCGGAGGGAGTTTTAAAAATTTTCGTTAACTTAAATTCGCCAGAGAATAAAAATTCACGAAGCATTTTTTTTCAAGTGCAAGTGAAATAGATATATGATGCAAAAGTTCTCACAAGTTTGATTATATTAGATCAAAGCTCGTCTTTAAAAAATCGTACTGAAATAGAGAAAATCAATGCATCGTGGGTTTGGAGGACTTCGAGATATTTTCAGCAAAAAAAACTCCGTAAAGAGACTAAATTTTAGTATAACACTTTTTTGAGCATGCCAACGATTTGAAAGCTCAAAATAGCCAAAAAAAATACGTTAGATCTTGATAAATGTTCTCTCCATTATGATAAATAATAATTATCATCAGCAATCATCAAGCCAAAGATTGGTTTGCAGCAGCTCTCCATTCCACTACCCTATCAGTCAACATCATTCCTATACAATTCTACACTTTGATATCCTTCATAATTTACCAAATGCATTCCATTCTTGATAATCCCCTGTGATTCTTCCCATGCATTATTGTTTTTAATCGATAAATAATATATTTAAATTTTGTATAAGTTCCACTTTCATTCAGTTTCACTTCTAGTTTTGTATAAACTGACTAGAAGATGAATTAATTATATGCTCCAAGTCTATTTCTCCCTAAAAAAAACTAACGTATTGTTACTATAATCAAGGAAAATTTCTCCATGCTATAATATTTTTATACTAAACATTAATCCCAGGAAGGTCCAAGGAAATTTATGTTTCCGGCTATGAGTCACAGAAACTACTATTAAATTAATAAAATATCATCAAATACTATGTTTTAAGTTCAAGGGAATGTAAATACAAATACCCGAATCCTCGCCTGTCAAGATGAAAAGAATTTTGTTTCTCTGCCGTTCCTTCAATATTCGACAGATGAAGTGAAGTATCTGGGAGTTACGATAACCTCGAACCTATCGTGGGGAACACGTATAAGAAGTATTTATGGCAGAGCTCTGAAGAAGCTAGGATGCGTCAAACGTATTGTGGGAAGATTTTCAGATGAAAAAGTAAAAGAGACTATTTCGCACTCGTCCGGCCACACCTTGAATATACAGCGAGCATATGGGATCCGGAACAGAAAGACTTAATCCGGGAACTTAATAAAATACAAAGGAAAGCTGCGTGATTCGTCAAAAACTGCTACGGGCTTACAGACAGCGTTACACAGATGTTAAACGAATTAGGCTGGGAGCCGCTAGAGACTCGGAGGCTGCGCGCTAGGCTTAGATTGCTTGAGCAATTGAGAATAGATATCTTTAAGAGTGACACGGAGAGCATCATATTAGAACCCCACTATATTTCCAGGTCCTACAGAAACGATAAATTAAGAGAGATATTTTGCCGAACGGATAGGTATGGGAATTCGTTTTTCCCCCGAACAATAAGGGACTATAATAAATGCTAGGCGTAATTTCATTAGAGCGTTTCCTTTTTTATATGTAAACGGCTGGTGTCCTAACACCCCCCGCCACACGCCTATTGAGGCGGCTTGCGGGGTAGTAAGTAGATGTTGATGTATTCTTTCTCCTCTCCAAAATGGGGGAGATTTCCTATCTTATGTATTTTTAAAACGGGATATTATCAAATTGAATAAATAATGAAGGCGGATAATTAAAAACTCATTAAATGTTACACCTATTTTAAAAGCAAAAGTTCCTAACGGCTCAGCTCGGCCTTATTAGTTGTTAACCACATTAGAAGTGCACTCGTAGCGGTAAAAGACTCATCACGAGCAGAATCAGAAACCCAACGCGTCGATGGCCGATCGCCTAAAAAATGGCAGTTCAATAAAAAATTTTAAAAAACACTCAAATTTCTCCGTTTAATCATTTCTCTGGCCATTATGGCTTGCACGGAATGCATAAACAAGGTTTAGCACAGAAACATGCAATAAATTAGATAGTTTCCACTTTAACGAAGAGAAACTCTGTGGGACAATTAGCCTCTCATTTTACACGACAATAACCACTGGTCAGAAATTATATTTTGCTCACAAGGATGATTTTATTGTGTCAAAAAGAGTGGTGTTTACGCCTTGAATTGCAATTTGTATGACGCAAGGAATAATTGTCAAACAGATATAATTTTTTCAATAGGACCTATTGGTATTTAGTAAAGTTAAAGACTTAATAAGTATCATTTAAACTTCAGTAACTACAACACAATTACATTCTCAGAGCAATGAATCATGGAAAATGTCTGGCTTCATCTAGTCAACTTCTTGCAGAAGGCAAAACATTCAAAAGTATTTATTCAGAGGAGTGTTTACTTTAGGCTTCCAAAAAATGTCAACTCTTTATTCCTTCTCATATATTTATTATGATTAGATATTTTCCTGGTCCCCGTAAAATGGCCCCAATTACACTCAATCCATGCCATACATCCACCAGTAAGAAGTCAACAGGAAATGTCCAAATGGATTTTTTACTATGTATATTTTGTGTGATAAATTTGTGAAATATACCCTCGTGGAGGCCTAGTGCGTAGAGCTCTGGGCTACCGACCGGAGGGTGCCGGGTTCAAATCCGGGTGAGGCCTCTTTGGACACCCCCTCCTGAAATCCTCGCGGTGTCTGATTGTTAGAACTTTGTGGCAAATCGCAGGTGGCCCAGGGAAAGAAACACTGGCCCCACTCTACACCCTGGATGTGTGAGTTTTACACGCCGATGGTTGAGCATGGGGTGAGCTCGACTCTCATCTATAAACATTCCAGGCATGTCATTTGGGTACGCAGCAAAGGGTAACTACAACGACGACCCCATCTTAAAGTATTCAACATAACCTTTTGAACTAACTCTATTAACGAAGGCCGTCGTAGATAATGGATATCATTCATTCATTTGAGTAATCTACCGGTTAGAGGTAGGTTATGATGAAAGTCAGAGAATATTCAACGAACTCTTACACATGCCGTGCCCTATCTATCTCTAGTATTTCTTTCATTATCTCAGCATAAGTCCTACCTTTCTTCATCCCGTCCATAAAAACCTATTATCTACCTTCCCCTTCCCCGCTTGCCCAACATCCTACCCTCTATCACGGCCTTCAGCAAACCATCGCCCCTCATTACCCCTTCCAGCCACCTACTCTGTCTTTCCCTATTCTCATCTATAAGTTTCCTCTCCTCGCCCACCATGTCAAGCACTTCCTCATTTGTTTTCCTTTCCGTCCAACGCACCTTCTCCATCCTCCTCCACACCCACATGGATAATATAACAATAATATAATATCCATAATGGATATATGGATCAAAAATTAATATTGGTAAAAAGCGTTGAATAGGGTAGAAGGACACCACTTCCTCAAAGAGAAACTTAAAAGGGGTTAAAAGTCTTGGAAGACGTTCAAATGTGGCGTCCCAGCGCCTCCCTCAGCGCCGGAGTGGAACTGTGGCGATCACGGCGGTTAATGTGTTGTGATGTAGAGCAGCGATGAATCACCGAGCGCAAGAAGTCGGGCCAAGTCAGCCGTGGTCGTCGGTCGGATTCAATGGACCGCGGCCATAACTCACACCTCTCTCGAGTTTTCAAAATAGCCGCCCGCGCAATACGTTCGTCTTAGAACGTACTACCTTTTTCACCGGAAGCTACTCTTGTTTTATTAACGCTAGCAAGTCATGTGGATGCAAGGGAAGGAGATCTGATAACGGAGCGGTCAGAAAAAGAGACAGATAACTTGCAGTTGAGGAAGGAGTACACTCATTGAACATAAGACGCAGGGTGTTAACCCGCCATTGGTCGCGCAATGAGATTTTCTCTATCACTCCAAATTTAAACTTGTGTTCACTTTGTAATCATGAGTTAGAATAAGTTCCCTTTCCTTCTAGCTGACTTTTTATCTCTTCTTATTGACCGACCGTCGCAAAAAGTATAAATGAAGCGTCCGCAGCTGTGTAATGATATGTCTGATACCGTCGGCTACAAGGTGTGAGAATTTTCCTCATCGCGCGACCACTGACGTTAAGTGTTTTTGTATAATCACTCAGTTGCGTTACACTCTCGCAACATGCGGGCAAAGTTGATTCATTTCGTGGAGAGCAGATACGTTAATGCAAATTAATGAGTCATGAGAAAGTATGTCCTCACAAATAAATATTTCTTCAAGAGAATGGCAATTTTCTTCATTTACACTCAATGGTATCATCGCCAGTAAAATTAGCAATGATTACGCAATTGTATCAGTAATTGTATATACGTGTGGAAATCATTGTTTCAAATGAACATTTACAGAAATAAATTAAATCTAAATATAGTGTAATATATTGCCAAAAAACGCTCTATGATAGATAATCAATGGTACATCTGAATGTGAGAAAAATCCTCACACGCGACCTCTCGCGTGATCAGTAGCTTAGCGACCACTCCCGAACTGAAACAAAAGGTTAAATAAGGCATCCCATTTTTGTTGTAGAACTAAAAGATCATTAATTTTTATCGATACAGCATCTTAGGAACTTTGTTGCATAACTCATTTGAAATAGATATTCACTATGATGCCTTTAGCATTAACATATTAGTGTTTACAACATTCGTGAAGAGCTTAGGAACATCAACTTGGATCACACCGCTTACTCGTCTTACACTCGTTTATCGGCAAGATGGAGGTCGGCAAAAGACCCACCGCAGAATTTCATGATGCTTTTATATTATTTTTAAATATTGAACTCCCTACATAATAAAATTTCGCCAAAATACAGTAAAAATTACCATAAATATTTGTAAATTCATGAAAATTGAGTAATTAAGGAAATTTGAGCGAAAAATCACTTCGCTTAGAATTTGATGAATTTGGCCTCATTCTAAAGAAAAAACGCTCTCATCTTTTCCAATAATATCAAAATATCAACCCTTTGCCGAACTACTTTTCGAGCAATTTGTCTAAAAATATAAGCTGTTTTACATGGGATAGATTACTACGGATGTGCGCTCCAGAGGGAGAATATTTAAAAAATGGGAACTTCTATCACCTAGATTTAGTGAAAAAACTAACGGTGAGTAGATTGCATTTTTTATCAACTATTTATAAAAAATAATCTATTACTCACCACATTATGTTTTTACAGAATAACAAAAAACCTGCTGTTTTGAAGGGGTTTCAGCCTTACGGCGGGAAAAAATTAGTCAAGTTAGAGACTTATGCAGCTTTATTTATTTAATTACTGAGAATTTTGGTCATTTATAATTATATATTTTCGCCATTAATTGTACAATATTTATTTCATACTTCTTACAGACGCTGAAATCAAAGATTAAATTATAATATGGTCTCTATTATGACTAGGGAACTATCTCGCTCTCAAACCACCTTCAAGGATTAATTTATTACAAGACAAGCATCTCTCTTCCACACATTTAGCAAATATTAATAATGACACTCTATTAAACGTGTAATGAACACATTGCGTACACGTGAGGAATATTTCAAGAGAATGAGTTAAAAACTTCGGTTCTGAAGGTGCAGGGTCGCGGATCAGTTCGGCCGAATATTTATACCGCATTCTTGACCTCTATTACCTATGTTTTATTTTATAAATACTATTCATTGAAACTGGCCGTGGCATCCAACTGAAGCATGTGTCATCTAACATAATTTGACATTGGATCCGAGAGAGTTGGATAGTGAATCGCAAATCCGACATAGGTAATAAAAACGCTGTTTAACCCAATAGGGTGGTTCCCTATTTTTTTTTATTGCCTAGATCTGAAGTTTATAGCCCCTGGAGTACGTATTTGAAGCCGTTCGATTTAAAAATGGCGTTAAGTATTTTTCCTTATTAATTAAAAAGTGAAAAAATTCAACGGCGCGAAAACGCGACGGTAAACTATTGCATGCTGGTTAATCCTACGTGTGACGTCAGAGGTACGTACGCAACTACCGCAATCTGCCGCTAGGTGGTTCGCCGCCGTTGCTTATCTACATACGACGTCCGCCGAGAAAGCTTTAATAATAATAATAAATTTATTGACGGGATAAAAACCATTTACAAAAGTAAACTTGGTATAAAATGGAAATGAGCTTTATTTATTAATTTAGCTGCTCTAGTCGCATAGAGAAACCTCATCAAAATAATGAAACACATTTATGGTTACGGTATGGGGAATGAAAATCGTATAATAATATATTCTCAAATTAATGGTGCTAGCTCCTATTTTTTAGGTAAAGTTAGTATGAAAAGCATGAAATAAACCATTTTGTTCGTATTCATTTCGAAATATTTCCCGCAAGCAAGCACGAAATTGTCACTTAATAACTATACGGAGAGCAGGTGCTACGCCGCAGCTATGATTCGAATACACATTAATTTAATTCATCCACTTTGGCGAGGTGTCATTGCCATAACATGAAATTAGCAAAAAAAAGCTTACCGTCAATAGCATAATGGATGGCAAAATCTCGAAGCAAACTATGTATGATCAAATACTAAAACAACTAAAATGCGTTGATCACCGTGATCACAGACCATTGATGGGAACTCGTGATTCACTGCATCAGCTGATCAGCATCATATTCCCCAAGGAGTACCAGTAACATCCCTCCGAGAACATTGCTTTATAAAAATTTTTTTGTGCCGCAGTGTCACACAACAACAATTAGCGATAGCAAGAAAGCTTAAGTCGCGGTTCCACTAAGCGAGAAGAGGAGAATTTTGTGGTTCAAAGCTGTCAGAAGAGAGTACCTTGCTTTACTCCTCTGATTTCACCTGCACTAAACCGAACATCTTCTCTAAAGAACTCCACCACCATGGCCACATCCACTTACGGTAGATTGTCCGTACAAAACCAGTTTGTAAAGCCATTGAACTTGTTCTCATGAAACCTTGTGGCTTTGTATATCAGCAAAAGGAACTGATGATGAAAGGTAACTAATGGAATATGCAAGGTATGAATGATAGGAATGGTAAATGAAAGGAATAGAAGATGAGATAAAGGAAATTTTTGTCAAAACGAAAGTGATCAAAACGTAAACAACTAAGCCGGAACACCACAGAACGCGAAGTCACAGGTACGCAGTTTCGTTATTCATTTCACTGCGCATGCGACGCTTGCCGCGAAGAACGCCTTCGCGGTAGCTCTGTACTAGCAGGGAGCGTAGGAGCTTAGAAAACGTCTTTTAAGGGCATGCTCAATGGATGAGACTTTCCGAACTTTGAGCATTTTAATCGAGGTATATTAATACAGGTTCACCAGATTTTAGGGACTCTGAAATACAATAGTAAGTACAGTCGATGATAATTCCATATACCTCGCAATGTTGACTATCTACCTGTTACGTCATCATAAACGCTGTCCCGCCATTTCCGAGCCTTTTCAATTGAACTTAAAATTAACATTCAATTTTCTTGGAAACTAAGACTTTTTTATCCAAATAATTTGCGTGTAATGAATACGTTTATGCTGAGGCACCTGTCGCAATTAATGAATTCTGTTGTCTTTGATGAAGGAAACTACTCTATTAGTTGGATGGCCAACGAGAATCAATTTGAATCGGACACCATATCCATTGCATTGGTTGCATCATATATCAATTTCTGTCAGCGACGATAGGCACTGACGAATAGAGAAAGAAAAGTTGTAGCTTGCAAAATGGTTCTGTGCATATTGTAGTCATAGGATAATACGAACACATTTATGTTTGCGAACGGATGGCATTCCACGCTATTCCGGAAAGGAGTTGACCGTGGGGATCCCATAGTTTGATGTAAATTGGAGGATATGTAAGTTTTGAAATTCATTTAAAGTGACGACACATTAAATATTATGTTATACATAAATAAATCACACAACAAAAATGTTTCTGCACTTAGTATTTTCTAAAATATCAGAATGTTTCATTCAATAAATGAAAGAAATAAAATGCGTTCAAAACATGTTCTGCTATTGTTGTAATTTGATAACTGAACGTCTGTATACAACCGTCATTTGAAAGACAAAGAAGAGGCAGTAAAAGTGGCGTATTTTCGAGCAAATTGTTAAAGGTAATAAATTAATTTGAAGGAAATTACACGTTCAATACATTATCATTGAATAAATATTCTATAAGCTACTAAAATTAGAGCAGGTTGCCGAAAAATATCCCTTAGGGGTCGATATGACTTCGATAGGGATCGATACGGACTCAGGGGTCGGTGGAAAAGGTGTTATTAAAAATCGATAATGTAAGTAATAAATAGCAAAGTTTTATTTCATTGCATCTTACAATTTGAAGTGTCATGAGGAAATCAAAGTTATTTTTTTAATAATAAAAACATTTTAATCATTATTATATTTTGTAAATACTATCAGATCGCCAATCCTTTTCCTTCGTTTTAAAATTCGGCAAACCTTTCTCACTCGAGACGAGTGATGGGCAAAGTCGGTCTTTTGAGAGATTTCGGTCACGTCGATCACTCCCACTTGTTATTCGATCTTCTATCTTCGATCAGAGTGACCGATTTTCCAGCTAGTGAGTAGTTCCAGTTGCCTACGATCAATGATCTCTCAGGAAAGTCGTGATAGATAAAAAATCTGGTCGTTCGTGAGTCATATACTGAGTGAGAGATATACTGTAATCATGACCGATGTGTACAGCTTAATGCTCTTGATAGCTATACAGAGCTTCAGTACAGCTACCTCGTTCAGTGCCGGTTTCCGTGGAGTTGTGGGTAATTCTTCGAAAACAATTGAAGGCACAATTGTGCAATACGTTCGAAGGTTTGTTTTGTTTTTACACAATGGTCTTGGCTTGTGATTTTAAGTTTCGTTATACGAAGAATATTAGAAATATCCCACTTGATTACAAAACTATTGAAGAGTGACATATTTTATGGACCACAAATTATTAAAAACTCATTATAAAAACCAATGATAAATAGTAGCATAGGACGCTGCGAAATTTTATTTTGGTATGTAGTTCGAACCGATCAACGTTTTCTTTTGGCATTAAGAATTTAAAGCAAATTATCCGACTGTAGCACTTAAATTCAATTTTCAATTACAGTCGGTATCACTGTTTCACTTGTGCAAGAGACGTAATATTTGTCGAGAATATTGATACGATGGTTTATCGTGTGTTTAAGTGACAATGCAATTATGGAAATTCAGTGATTACAAATGTTATATGTGCTGTGATGTATTGCGTGTGTTCTTGTGGTGATATTTTTATATTTAAAGGTAATTTGTGTTAGGTAGACTTACGCTCCTAATGGATGTGTTATGACAGGAAATACGCCGTGGAGGTTATAAAAGTCTCTGTGCTTCTGAAATGGCATAATATTGCGTTGTGTTTCTGGACGTGAGTTACAACGAAGAAAGTGTATGTTCAACTTATGCTAAAGTTATAGTTTATGTCGTAAATTTACCAAGAGTTAGTGCTTCAAAAATGGCCTTTATAGTGAAGTTAATGGTGGGTTTTTGTTTGTTTACGTCATAGATTTTTAAGTTACAGTGTCCCCTGAAATAATCTCATAGTTTGCTGCTGTGTGTTTGTCTAAGAGTGAATTGCATGTAAAAAAGCGAACGTTCAACTTTGGTAAAAGTTTGTTTACATCGTACTATATATCTATAATTTAGTTACTGTGCTTCTGAAATACTGTCTCGTGATCGTCGAGTGCTTACAATATTAATAAATGCCAAAATCGAAGATTTGTTCATAGGTCAACGTAATATTTGTCGTTTATTGTATACATCGTAAAGGTAAAGCATAACTTCAGAGTATTGGTGCAAATACAGGAGCCCAAAACATTCGCTGTGTAGATACCTACATTCGTTTGTGCTTTTGTCTCGCGTATTGAATATTCTATAGAAGTGTATAATCACGGAGTATAGAAAATGTATCTTCTAATATCTGTGATTCTAATAATAACAATCAGTCTTACGATGATTGCTTTTTTGTTAAGTTGCTTCTGTCGTGGTGTTGTTTTCTTCTCGTGAAGCACTTCTTGTGCCAAAGTGAACTGCATAGGACTTAACGTTTACCATTCTCAATATTTGTTGAAATATATTTGAATTTTTTCAGCCACTTGAGTGATTTATATCTAATTTAAAACGATCCTTACAAAACATGCTTCGTTTGTTGCCGTCGAATAAAATCGATGGCGTTTCACCGTGCACTTCGTCACTTATTGTTAGTTAACTAATCAAACTAGTCAATTATATTGATATTCAGTAAATATGTTTTTCGAAATACCACGTAGATTATAAATGTTTAAAAAGCATATTATTAAATGATGGTTTGTATATGTACCTTCGTACCTTTCAATAAATTGTATATTCAGTAAAAATGCAAGTTGTTATAGCATTGAATCTTTAGTGATATATTAATTCCTCCTCACAAAATGCCTTTGCCCGTACATTGGAGATGTTAATTGGTTACGAAAACGATTTGATTACTATAGTTGTCTTACAGGGTATTCAACATTTATGCATATCAAATGCTTATCAGTAAATGCTAACATATATTGCTTCTAATATACAAGAAATGCCTAATACACACAAAATATTTGTTATAATGATGTTTATGAGTAGGGATTTAAAAACTGATTGCAGGATGTGATGAATCTCCTTAAATTGTTTGGCACTGACAATGCTAATTTTAAACCCATTACATTCGTTCTTCCTCTAGATGATATTGCTGCTATCATTAAGAAGCACCAATGCAATGCAATAAAATATGAAAGCGTCAGTGAGTTTCTCTGCTATCTGATTGCTACTAGTTGCCATTTACTAGACTATATCATTTACAGGCAGGGAAACCTATATCTAGGCAAAATTATAACTAGTTTACTCTGTAGATGTTATGAAATGCATGGAAAAATCAGGTTATAAGAATGATTCCTAAATATCTGACCTCAATATATATATGTTTATTATCTTTGCAAGGAATAGTCTCTGATCAATTATTAATTTACAGAATGGTTTAGTGCTTATCAATGGTTATAGCCATCAATAACCTCAGACCAATATCCACTGTGCCAGTGCTCTCTATATTATAGAACTGTAATCAGAAAACAGTAGTTTACATATCATATAAGCGATTACAGTTGTAAGTCAGACCTAGTTTTGATTCAAAGAAGATAAATCAGCTGTGCATACTGTGACAAATGTTTATTTCCCCCATGCAATCATTGAATTTGCTAGAACAATATACATATACCATCTTGGATTATTAAGAGTAAAGATTCTGAGTGTGTTTCATGTTGATTTTTGCTTTATATACATATTGGATACTTATGGGAACTAAAGCTAATATCTTTTTATTAATTTTCTTTTGACATTTTGAAATTATCTCTTCCTTCATACTACCATAATGGACTTTATGAAAGGGTTATTCTCTGTGGGTTTGGCAATGTTTAAATAATAGATTAGAGTTGAGTAGTGGAACAGGATTGTGATTGAGGAGTGAATAGCGTAAGAGGAAGATGGAAAAAATTGTGGGTTCATGATGTGATGGAAGAGACATTAAAGGAGAAAGATTAGGAGTCTTAAGAATAGGAGAGAGTGTGAATGAAGCAATGAATGAATGCAATAGAGGCAAAGGATATATGCCAAGATAGGGTATTATGGAGTAAATTATTATAAGAGAGCCAGTTTCCAAATCCAAACAGTCATCACTAACCACAGAGTGCAAACAATATCATGTGATAAGTTGTGTGCCTCAAGTTACCCAGGTACTCAATTACTTATCAGTCAACTTAAGTGTACAGATATCGTTCCTGTGTGACTTAAAGTTAACTTGATCAGAATAAAATTATTTTTTATGCTCTCATTGAAATTAAATATCTGTCATAATTTAAGTCATAGTTTTGGTAACACCCTTTTATAAGTTGAAGAAGTTAATGGAGAAGAGGGTCATGGATGTACATACGATAAGGCAATGGTAATCAATGATTTTTCACTTATATCTAAATTTTAGTGCAAAATGGATTTGATCTGTAATGCGTCATGCTTAATGAATGCTGTTACATATTATTAATATTATTTATTTCACTGATATGAGGAACCTAAGGGTTGGTGAAGCCTTCTCAGGTTTCCAACCGGGTAGGCCGACGTTTCGATGTCTGACTCAGTCATCGTCATCAGGGCTGATGAAACCTAAGGGCTGTGCAACCATTCATAGATCCATTTATTTTCTAATAATCTATAAGTCAAATAAATGTTAGTGTAGATTTTTTACAATTACTACTTCGCTTATTTTGAATATCTTCCTTGAAACCCCTATAGGATTAAGTCTGAAGTCGACTCGTATTGTCATGATCTTTGGTCAATTTATGAATATTAATCAACTGTTATCAAAGGACATGCTATGATGTCTTGTCTAGCTGTAGTATAAATTAGCAATGGTAATTAAAGCTGCTGGCTCACACATGCCAGATTGGACGAAGAGCATGAACGAAGGGAAGATAGTCCACTCAGCATCTGTGGATATTTTTCCTCATGGTAAGTGGCTTGCCAGCTCACTCCAGAGTATAGATTGAGAATGGATATTGAGTATAAACCAATAGAGGCTTAAGACAACTAGCAAAAAACATAAATAGTGGAATGAAGTTGTAACTGGGGCAGAATTTTAGTGGAACGAGGTGTCCTACTCAAGATATTAAATGTCTTGTATCAGCAATATTCAAGAATTTAATTATTGGGGATATGTAATGCCTCAAGTCCTGATATAGGATGCAAATAAAAGGTTGGTTTGGAAGGTTTTATGAAGGGCTTGATTAGGGTTGTGGCCTTCGGTGGATCTAAACCATTGGCTAATGTTGAGAGGGTGAAAATAGACTGAAGTTATATGAGGAGTGGGTCTCGAGAAGGATAATGAAAGTAAGATAGAAGAGAAGTTAAGAGATACTTGACTAGGCATTGAAGTTACATATCACAAAGAAGGAAATTTAGGAGTCCACTTCATGTCAGATAGTAGGTAATTAGAGGTAATGAGGTCCTGAAATGCACTTCTGAAGGGAAAGATTTGCTAAGTTGGGAGAGGTAGGAAAAGTATAGGCAAGTGAAATGAATGGATGTGATGCGCAGAACTAAATTGAAAAATTTTAAGGAAAGAAATTTTTGAAGCGGGAAGGGTGGAGTGGTAATAACTGACCCTTGAAATATATATGGCTGTTAAGCTATTTGTAATGGTGGTAAAATGTCATGGTCAGGCAAATATAAGAATTAAAATGAGGGGCATGTGGAATGAATGGACGTTGATTTCAGTCCAATGCTATAATTGCATTACTCCACCAATGTTTAAGATAGGCATCAGTTTTTAAACCATAATAAGATTTTCTTTGCCACAGTAGATTTCTGATTATCCTTACGAATGTTCTGCTAACTTCCTGCTGGTTCCTTCTAAATTTTCCTGCTAAATATTTACCAGGGATTTTGGATCTGTAATGAGTAATAAGTAGAATCAGAAATTTTAATTTGTCCTTGCCAAGGAATTAAATTTTAAATGAATATGGTCTAAGCTCCTGTGTACAAGCCATGTTGGAATACACACTTTGATGGATGATATGATGATTACAAATTTCCAGCGCTATTTTATAATAGATGATGCTGTGTATTGCACGCATAAATACAGTATCGGTGGTATGAAGTCATATATTGCCTTACTAAACATGTTAGTACATTTTGATTGAAATAACTTCTTGACGATTTCAATGGAATGCCTAAGGCTGATGTAGTAGCCCACTCATGTCATTCATTTTTTGCTTGCAACCAATTACATTATTACGATATTTAAATTGTACCGTTTATTGAAGCTGCACTCTGTGCAAATGCAAACGAAATTCCGGAAACTCATACTGATATTTACTGATAAAGCCTGTACATTCTTTTAACTTACTATTCACTACAAAAGTAATATGATGGAAGTATGAATCAAATTACCTGTGGGTAATCATTATTTTCAGTTATCATGCCTCGAACGGTGTTTGGATCTAACCTATATTAACCGGAATCACGCCATTGTTCCCCAAATGAAGTTCTTCAAATACCATTCCTCTAAATAAATAGGAGACTTATTGGCACATACGAAATTTTATTCTCCGAAATTAGGATTCGCTGGTGAGATTACAGTAAAAAATATGTGCAAGAACACCAAAAGCAAACTGCATTCCAAAAACAATTCGGTGAAAATACAATGCTGGATGAATACACCGAAGGTTTTAACACGCCGGTACTTCGGAAGACATATGGGAAGAAAATTCAGACGAAGGGAAAATCAACGGACATCCAATTAAGCACCTGGAAACATTCTTGATTGACAGCAACACCATCAAAGTCTAGAAAAAGTGATTGAAAAGAGAGGAGCGGAGTTGAATTTTTAAAATGCTTTAGCAATATGAAGCACAGTTGTTTATATAAACGGCCGGTATATATATGATATAGCGGCATGGGTATCAGGTTTGATTTCTAAGCGATCACGTCATAGACTCAGATATTTAATTATCACACAATTTACGACTCGTCGCGGCAAATGAAAACAATTCATAGGAAATAGTATTGTACTATACTACTTACAGGTGACGATTAACCGATTGCACGTAATAAATAACAGCACAACATAGCCAACGCAGTAACAAATTATGCATCGCTCGGCGAATTAACAAACGGATCATGTTTAGTTTCCATTGCATTCCTCTTGTATCTTAACCCAGCAGTCTCTTTGCCGACAGTGTAACGGATTCGGTCTTAATTTTTAATGATGTTATTATTCTACTAAAAAGCGAGCAAGCAAAATTGGTAAAACTCTCTCAATGCAAGATATTTGTGTCGTGATGTAAATTGTTGACTGTTATTACGCTGCGTCTTTGTTAGCGCAACCGAGCGGAGCATCGATTAACTGCCTACATCTCACGAAAGAGCAAGTAACTCTCGAATCTCTCGTTAGAAAACTCACTCGAGATTTTTTTGGCCGGTCTCAAGTCTCGTGATCGATATTTGATGTCATACAATCATTCCTGTCGTGATCGGTGAAGATGAACGCCTCGGTCATTGGAGAGAAGCCGTTCATCGATCTTTCTTTTATCGATTCGATCACTCACGACCGACCCATCACTACTCGAGACACTTCCGATAATTAATGAACACTTTGGAAAAAACAATCTAAAAATCACATATCTTTTTGTACGTCCTGTTATAAATGATAATAATGATGACTTGATTAGAGAAATATTAGGACTATCTATTCGTCTCTTACATATAACTCACTAAATAAACAAACGCAGCCATGCCCAGGGAGTTGATAATCCTACCCTGGTGGGATTCGAACCCGCAACCCTTGGTTTGACAGACTTAACCCCACCGCCATCGGGGCCGGCATACGTATTAGTAAAATAGGTAGGTAATAGTAAAAATGATGAATCTAAAAAAATGCTGAGACATTTTTTAAAGGTTTGAGAGTCAAAACGTTCGGGCACTAGTGATCTACAGTTAAATTTTTAAGGGATGCCAGATGTGAATTAACTCGAAATTGAATTAAGCCTAATCGTATGAAAACCAATTTCCATTATTTGAGTAAGCTCCTTCGGGGAGGCGACCTAATACTGAAGTATTGGCAAAATTGAGGTCAAATGAGTCGGTTGGTAAGAGAAGAATTATTTGGAGAATAGAATAAGGGTGGTGAGAAACTAGGCGTCGGCATTAACCTACTTCCAACGAAACGAGTCAAGGCATTTACCTCTTACCGAAGACCTCAAAGCCTATCTAAAGAGCGCGACGGCACCGAAATAACTCCGACAATACCGGGATTCAAACTCAGACCCTCGAGAAGGGAAGATAAAAATTAAGTCATTACATCCCATTGCCGCGTCTAAACTGACCAATTAAGTGTACACTTAAGTGCACCTTTCACTTAAGAACACTTAAGAAATGGGTCCACTTAAGTTGACCCGGTGACCCCTATTTAAGTGGATTTGGATGATATCGATAGTGTACCGTCGATGCTTGGTCGAGGTGGTCCTAATCTCGTCATCGATAGGTCGAGGAGTTTCGATAATCATACACATCATACACGTGTTTACATCATTTATACGAGGAGTTTAGTTACTGTGCATGTGTTGTTCTGCTTTTACATTTGTTAATGGGGATATAAAAGTCTAGAAATGCCTCAAATTAACATCTCGTGCACATAATTTTAGTGCGATACGAATTTATTTCCATAAACACTGGGTAGCGCTGAGGTAGATATAATATCTGAGTTTTGACGCTCGCCTGGATTTAATGCTGCACTTAAGTACACCCTACTTAAGTACACCTGTAGTGCAGACGAGGCATATACGATCCCCCTTCATTCATGACACTTAAATGAATAAGCAAAGATTGAACCTTAGTTCCTAGAATGCGAGAAAAATGTTTTCTTATCGGGTGAGGATAGGTTAGGTGAGCGGTATGTGCGACAATCTGGTTGGATTCTGATGGATCACATCGTGGCAGATCCGTGACACAAAAAAAGATATATTTTTTTAAAATAACTCTTGGCAAAACAAACGGAGCGTTTTCCTGGAGAGACATCAAAGTCACACGAAAACGACGTTTTGTCCGTCCATCATCAAAAGGATATAGGGTAACAAAGAGGTATTCGGGTACAAGAAGATTGACAGGGGTCACTTTGCCACGGAGGGGGGGGGGGGAAATAAAAAAAAGGCCGGAGGAAGAGATTGCACTCGAAGGTTCCAAGAGGACCCGGAGATGACAAAGGATAGTCGTTTTCAAAAGCACAAAAAAAGGAAAACGAAGAAAAAAACTGCTCAACTTTTTCCTTAGGCGTCGATGCAGCCATTTCCCTCAAGATGGAACTACACCGCATACAATTCAAGGATCAAACTTTTATTTTTCTCAAAGGAAACAATGAGATGAGAGGATGGGACCGCCACAGTAAGTCCTCAAGGAATTACATTTCTTTTTAGAGTATATTGGTGGAGGAATTGAATGAGTATTCCACTCGCAGCTGCTATATTTTTGAATAAATTGAAACTATGCACGGTGTATTCGGAAATATGTATTAATCACGTGCACGTAATTGAAGCTAAAAAATAAATAACAATAAAATAGCCGTAGGTTGTCATCCTTCTCTATTCAAATCATCATTCATCAAATATTCTCTCAAAATATTTTGTGGAATGTTCAGAGGGCGGTAATATGTACATATGGTCAGTTAGTGGTATGCACATTCTATGTGAATTACTGATATGATAAAATATATTTACCAGCACTTGCAAGACGAAAATATGAGCAATTTTTCTCTTTAAGGAGCTCGGAGAAAGGGAAGATCCAGATCACTGTATGGAAAAATTTAAAGTGTAAGTCTTGAGACGAGTACTGCTTACAATGATGTATGCTGATTTAGGCCCAATTCTTATAAACGATTCAAATTTAAATAGCCCAGGTCTGTATTTTTCCACTTAAGCAAAGAGTTAATTGCGTCCTCTTTAAGAGACACTATTTTCTTAGTACATATATGGCAGAGTAGAATACGATTGAAACATCCGGAGAAGAAAAGAGAAGGGAAGGAAAGAAAGGAAGTTCCTTCCGAAATTATCCGTCTCCCACGAGCCATAAACTACATAATATACGGTGTAAAAGTAGCACTAAATTAGCCGCAAGCACCAACGTATAAATTAAAAATATATAGATAAGTTTAAGTTTAATAAGGATTACACGTACTAAGTGGATGAACTTTAGGTCAAGCCAAATGGAAGACATTGTTTGTTTTGTTTTGAATAGTATATATATTTCTAATTAGTCCATAAATTATGGTATGAAATTTATTCCATTTAGAAAGATAACAACACAACAGGAGAATATGACATATGCGGTAGTATTTTATGATTCTGCCGCTCTATTATGGTGGTACAATTTTATATTTCATTGATGATGCTCAACTACATTTAAGACCATGAAACTAGAGGTTCCTTTCAGATAACTTATAAAAAATTAATAACGGACCATGCTTAAAATTCATCTACTGAAATTACTATTGAAAAGTTGACTCCAGCAGACAAATCATATGCATAGGAAACATTATACGCATGATATGTTACAAGATATAACACCATTGAGTGGAAGCTCAACATAAAGTCATTTGACAGGACCGCGATTCGAACCCGGATACTTCAATGTCCGGTCATACATGCTAAATAGCTACACCACCTAGACTAACAAAATTAAATTATGCAGAAAGAGTAGACACTGTAAGAATAGCAGAAGAAGAAAGGTGGTGTAACTAGCTACCACAATGAAGACTATCAAGTTTTAGAGAGTGACTAGCGCACATATATTTGCATTAAGTAACAAGTCTCCATCTTGAAAGCAAAAGTGTCCTAAAAAACAAAAAATGACTCTCGTCAAGAGTATGAAGTTATCCTGACACCACAAAATACATCCTGCCAATTCATGTAGCTACCACATATTTTATGAAAAACATACGCCTAATATGCCTGTAAATACAATTTCACCGTTATTATTAAAAAATGATCGCATTGGCCTGATGTGGATGAGAAACTTAGACGAGACTTTTTAGTTGGTTAGCAAGTTCAATGATTAAATTTTAACGTGGACTTTAAATCAGAGATAACAAGTAATGGGATACATAAAATAATTCAAATGTGTCAGACTTCGAGGTGAGGATCTTGATGAGAAGGTCCCAGTCCTACGCCGCGTGTCAAAGGCGTCCCGATTCCTGAAACATGAATAGCCGTCGTAGCATACATATAATTGAAGTAGAAATGAGGCGATATTTTGGCATCATACTTAAGGTTACTTGCTCAGTTAATGTACAGAGATCGCTTTCTCCCAAAAGTATAAAGCTTAACTTGAAAAATATCTCCTTGAATGATTTGAAGATTTAACTCAACTGATGAGTCATTGAGGGGATTCGGCATCAGTTTTCTTTCCGATGCTATATGTGTCACATTCCGGCCAACTCGTGGTTTATCGAATATTGGTGGAACGTTAACGTGACATTTAACAAAACGAAAAACGGAAAAATCGAACGAACTACATCCAAAAGTCACCTATTATCTTTTACCATTATATGGTGTTCAATGAGTCACTTTTCTCAGTAACATCCAGTACAATTTGTAACGCGTTATTGCAACGCAAGCCCGTGAAACTTGACGTCGCGAGTGAATTGACTGCGAATTGGTGGGCGTAACGAGAGAAAAAATTAAAACAACCTTAGCTAGTTTGAAACAACTTCAATGACAGCATTTATATAATTACAATTATTACAGTACGAAACAAGCCCGTAGGCTAAATACCGTTAACCTTGTCTATACAAGACGATCACAAGTGGAACCAAGCCGATACGTCCTCCTCCAGCCGCCGTCAGTTTCAAAGAGGGCTGCTATGTTCGCGGTGCACTTTGTCAGCGCAGGAGGGGAAACAGCTGGCCAGTGGAGGAGTGGGGAGAGGAGGGGAGGTGCTATCACACTTTGGATTGGTGGGAATGTTCACAAGTCGGCTTGCAAATTGAAAAAGATGTCAGCACCAGCGCGGACCGAATAAAAGGAGTGTTCTTGCTGGAATCGCGATGACCTGAGCAGATCGCGGCACTTAGCTCATCGCTCTCAGAAACCGCAGGAGACTGTCGCGTCTCGCAGAGTCTCCGAGGATTTTCGAGTCTCGAGGTTTCGAGGGGGGGTAAGGGGGGGAGGGGGGGGGATTGGCACATTATTTCAAAACGACCACTTATCTAATCAGTCTAGATGACTTAACGGCACATTCTGCCACTTCGGTCAAATGACCATAATTTACATCGATAGGCTCAAATAGATTTTTAAATACGACGTTGTCTCAGGCGTGACTTGGTGGAATTTGCTTAACATTGTAAATGAAAAGTGTAACTTAGTTATTCCACATATATTTCTATGTGGAATAACTAAGTTGTACTTTTCATTTATAATGTATTTTGAAATCATACCTTCACAGAGAGCACGAATGAATTCCCTGTTAAAAGCCAATGGTTAAATCATCAAGGAAAGATAATTTTCTATTTTGAACTGTATTTACCAAAAAATTGCAATAAGATTCGGATAGTGAAATTCTTAAAAGAAAACGGGACTTATTGTAAAATCACCAGCAGGAATTACTAAGTAAATTGCCTTTTCTGGTACCCCGACAGAAGATCACGACGACATCAGATCACGAAGAACAGATCACGAAGACAACAAATCACGAAGACAATAGATCACGAAATACAAAAAACGCATTATTTTTAATAAGTGAAAGATAGAATATACCTATTAAAACGGGTTTCACTTCATCAGATATATTTCACTGTTATAATACCTAATATGTAGCATGATACAAATCACACTTACACACTTTATTATCACTTAGGGTTATTTGGTTGGGCAACTCGCCGTAGTTTTACGCAAAAAAATCACCATTGGGGTGGGTTGGGTAATGTCCAACGGGGCGGCCCCCTCCGGTTCAAAAGGGTATTCGTGAAAAAAGAAACGTAGCTATCCGCCAAATAACCTCCTCCCCAGACAGCCTTGAAGGTTACCCGTGCCTCCAGTCTCAAGGAGTTCGTGCGTTTCCCCGCTTGGTGGCGCTGTCATCAGGTATGCCAGTAGTGTTATCTCTCTCTACATTCGGAACGACTCCGCAGCGCCCCCCCCCCTCCCAATTACACATCTGCGGCAAAATATTGAAGGAAAATATATTACAAAGTAATTTTCCCATTTTATACGTGATTTAGTGTGGCGTGATCTGTTGTCGCATGGTCTGTTGTCGCGTGATCTAATGTCATGGATCCGCCTTTTCTATCTCACATTGAATATTTCGGGCTAAAATTTAACAGAAGATACTTAAATAACAAAGAAGGGCTGATAATTTGAATATGAATAATTCCTTTCGCATAACTGACAATAATAGTGGAGTAAAATTTTACCCTAAAAACTGATATTGGCGCATTTCACGCAATGGCGCTCTAAATCCTTATTACCTTAAGACCTGCTTTTGGGACGCTTTTCGCTTGGTTAGCAGATTTTTGGTCACTGAGGCAGTAGCCTTGACCAACAGATCGTTGTAAAATATAATTGATGAGTACAATACAAGAGCAATGTCATATTCATTTAGAAAACTAAAGACCCAACACATTGAATAAACGTTGAGAATTTCTAATATAAAAAACTATAACACATAGTTAAAACCTCGATGTGCCGATGCAAAACGAAGCAAGTCCGCGAATCATCAACAATTTTCACGGAACAAAAACTTTTTAAACCAGGTTATTCATTTTCGAGGCACCGGTATCATTAAGTCACTACTTACGCGAAGCCAAGTTTGAAAATAAGCCGTTAGTTAATTAACCAATCACGTGATCACTTAAGACGGATCAGAATCGCAATCCCGACTTCTAATCTTAGATATTCCCTCCGCGCCTCGATCAGCTCCCGCCCCAGTCGTCTGTGGAACGAGTTCAATTCTCGACGCTCATCAAAACACGATCGATCGATCCCCACATAACTTCCGAGAAAAGAGTTCTTCTAATCTTGAGACCCACTCGATTCCCTGGAAAGATACCTTCGTACTTCCCATCATAACCTTCGGGGACTCTATCCTGGCTTCCCTCATAACCGGAGCAATTATCCGACCGCGAGGATCAAGGTGTTTAGGTGGGGAGGAGGTTTAAGCGGGTGGAGATACTCTTAGGCAAGGAGAAGGGAAGGAGGAAATGAAAGCCAAGATCGCTCTTAAGCTCTCCTCTTCTTTTCCACGACTATTATCTCTTCCTCTTTGATTACCCTCGTCTTAACTTCCTCGATTGCTTTTTTTTCCGGCCCGTACGTGGACGGCGCAAAAAACGTGGTCTTAATGAAGTTAATGGTATAAGAGGTAACTTTATGGAAAAGCTTCATGACTAAAATATGGTGGATAACACGAAAAAACCCAGAGTCTATACCATAATATAAATATAATATAATATTATTATACCTAAACAAAAAATTGTAATTTTTCGCCGATCATTACTTTATCTTGGATCTTGATTTTTTGTTTCTCAACCGTTGAATATAACTGGAGTTGATAAAAAAAGGAACTTTTTTTAAACTTGTAAAGGAATGGTTATTTGAGATCAAGGAGGTGGAATAAAAAAATGAGCAAAAATTAATTAAAAAATTGTTTAAAAAGAATGAGAAAATGCCTTTTGTTTGGATAGAGTGACGATATTTGAATTATTTTATTTTGTGTTATGCATATTATGCTTGCTTTTAATTAAATCACTTTAGATTATTTTCCTGCAAAAAGGCTCATGTTACATTATTTATGCATCATAACCATATAAAACTATAACTATCTTTGTAAAGTGCAGTGATCCAAATCAGATTCTGTTGTGTGTTCCGCAATTATCAATGTTTATTTTTTTCATTTTTATGTTCTTATTGTTTACATTTTCTGTATCCACCAATAATTTTTTTAAAGTTATTTTTAATTTAAGGCACAGTAACTGATTTTTGCTGTTTTCGACGTACAAGTAATTATGTTTGACGATGAAGAGTCGGTTAACCCAAAACAGGATGTTATCCTAAGGGGAACCTATGCCCCTCGTTTTGCATTGTTGTAATATTTACCTTTATTTGAATGAGTTTATACAAGAAACAAACAAATAAATAAAACAAATGAATAATTTTTGAATTCCACATAAATACATTCGACAGCCTCTAGCGTTATATGGTGGAATTTACTTGGTTACTTGGGACAAATTAGCCATAGATTGTGAATTGGCCCTCAGTTCCGAACAAATCGGTGTTAAACAATTGTGTTCAACTTACTTGAAAAGTATTCTCGATAAAGAGGCCCAGTTTCCAAAATACGATCACGATAACATTTATCCTGTCATAAAATCAATGTCAGACTCCATAACTCAAGACAATTTAGTGGTGACTAAAGCGGACAAAAGCAATAGTGTTGTGAACCTGAATAAATTTGACTATGTAGGCAAATGTATTGATTTTATCACTGATACCTCCTTTGTTAGATTAAGAAAGGACTCCACAACCAAGTATCAACATGAAGTGAACACCAGTGTCAAATCTTGTTCGGCCTTATTCAGTGACAGGGAAAAGTATCAAGTTATTCAATTGAACCCGCTTCCCCCGAGACTCGACGGCCTCATTAAGCTTCACAAAGACAATTTACCCATCCGTCCAGTGGTATTCGGCGTAGGAGCACCGACTCATAAACTAGCCTTCAAATTGAATACTATCTTCCGTCAATTCTCAAAATTCTCACTCACTACCTCCAACAAGAGGGTTTGGCTATGGGATCACTTTTATCTCCATTACAGGCTGACATTTTTATGGATGATCTTGAACGTAAACTTTTCAATTTTAATTTTAAACTTTTAAACAATGTATTTTATTGGTTTAGATATGTGGGCGATGTTTTATGTTGCTGGACCGGCAGCCATAGGGAAGCGGATATATTTTTAATCTTCTTAAATTCCTTACACCCACGTATCGTTTTTACTATGGAGACTGAGTCAGGTCAGATAAATTTTTTAGACCTGAGCATTCCCATTTCACAGAGCAAGCATGTATTTGATATTTACCGTAATCCCACATACACTGACCATGGACACATCAGACACATCGCATCGGCCAACGGCTATAAGGCCTCCTTAGTAGAAGGCATTTTAAAAATGAGGCAAAAAAGTTAGCCATTCAAAATATCACTTCCGCCCAAGTTTTCAAGGAGAAGAAACAAAGGTTGACTAGGTTACCGTATCTTGGCCGGGGGTCGCACAAAGCAGCTCAAAACCTTCCCAGGGACAAATATAAAGTCACTTTTTACACTCCACTCACATTAAGGGGCATATTTAATAATGCCAAAGACCCATACGATCCCATGAAGAAATCCGGGGTATATGAAGTGACTTGCGGCACGTGTGTATATAGGTCAAACGGGGCGAAATTTTGAAATCCGCATCAATGAACATGAGAAAAGCTTGTCAAACAGTGATCCCAAATCCCACCTTGCCAAGCACTTGATAGAGGAGTCCCATTATACAAACTTTGACGTGAAGATCCTCCATTACGAGAGAAAAAGACGACGCCTAGACACCTTGGAACAGTGGGAGATTATCAAGAGAAAGAAGAATAATATCAAACTTCTTAACTATGTAGAATTTGATGTTCACTCCCCCATTCTATCCTGGATCATCTGTGCTCCCTTCCCCCCTCCTCTTTCCTCTGCTTATCTCCACATTTCACAAGAACCCCCCCCCCCCCTATAGGACACTCTCCCGAATCCTCGGGAAGGTCACATGTCTCGTAACAACACCCCCCCCTGTTATTCACCATCAACCGTACCCCCCCTTCCTTACTACTACCTCCTTCATTGGTCAAGAATCCCCCCCCCCACTTTCCTTTTGCTTATGTATAAATATTCCCATTGGAGACAGCTTGTGTAGACCTGATGATGACGCTATAAGCGTCGAAACAGGTGTTGTGTAATATTTTACATTAACATTTAAGTGGACAGTACATCTACTGCAGTTTTATTAAAGTACCATCCACATAAATAGTTGATCGTTTATTGGTGTGGAGTCCACAAAGTTTTTTCTTTCAATCGTGGTCTCAATAAGACAGCGCCAACAAATCCGACTGATTTCTTGAGTACACTCATCGTCTACAAAGCTGAACGAATAGATATTTACGTTTATTCTCGTAGTTTGATAATTTCACATAAATCCAATCTCCAAAAATAATTCTAATTTCCCGTTAACACTCCATATGGAATTGGAACCAATTATTTTGCTTCCAGCAATCTCACAACCAATCACTTATTTTCCCGGAGAAGAGTATTCATTTCAATGCAAACGAAATAACATTTTTAGTTATTGATTGACAAAGATTTTTTTGCACAAAAAAGCTAAACAGTAGTTAATAGACAGTTTTCCTTTCTCGATAAAAATGTAAAATATCTCAGAAAATCTATGGTAAACGTATGGTAACTCTTTCTGTAAATATTTTCCATATATTTCCATATGGTAAAAAGGCCGCCTTATCTTCATTACAAATTTCTCTAAAAAATATCGGCAGGGGCCCTTCAAGAAAACAAGTTTTGTTAATAAATTTCATCCCTTGTTAAGCCGTTTTGAAAAATTATCATATTTGAGGAGTAAAGTTTCTTTTTAAAAATACATTTTCATGCCAATTTATTTTCGTAAACGAATCAACTCTTCGTGAGCCTTTATAATCAGCAAATTATGATCAATCGCTACCACAGAAACATCCAAACCTATTAATTCAAATCTTAATACGTTTTTATATTGGACAGAAGATAATGCTCTCCCCACCACATTTTATTACTCACTTTATCAAAACACTGAAATTATAACTGAGTGTAAACGGAGTTAACACCGTAAATAGATTCACCAAGGGCTTTAACTTAACGTAAAACAATGATTCAGTAAAACAAGGATAATCAGAGAAGCCATAGAAATCATATTAACAGCCATGAACTTTGACTGAAGGGACGCATATCTCCTACACGCCGCAAAGAAAAGAACTGCTGGTGTACCGCGCAATCAGAACGC
Organism: Pyrrhosoma nymphula; assembly: GCA_963573305.1. Lineage (NCBI taxonomy): Eukaryota > Metazoa > Arthropoda > Insecta > Odonata > Coenagrionidae > Pyrrhosoma > Pyrrhosoma nymphula. The sequence goes on along the minus strand of OY754327.1, from coordinate 202,929,914 downwards.
AGAACCAAGAAAGGGCGCAGAACTGGCGAATCAAAGCTCACAAACAAACCATCCAGGCATACATTAGTGTGGCATAAATGACTTCATGACATCTTTTATCCGAAGACATCAGCATAATAGCTGGCAAAACGGTTGTCTATTTTAAGACAACGTATGCGGACGAGGAATCCGGAAATGCAGAGATCATCTGATCAATGCTGCGAATGATTATTACCACTCCCATATTTCACTCTCATAATAATTCATAAATATTTTCCATTCATTCATCCTTCCTCAGTGTTATGGATATCGTTATTATTTTGTCTCAATCTATAAAACTGCCCTACAGCCTGTTATTGGGGCCAGTCAGTTATGAAAAGTGAAATGGAATGAACCAGTGCCACACAGAAGTAAAGACACACACACTTGACACACAGATTCGGTTTTCTTTTTGCACATGTTTTTCCGTTTTTCTTTCACGTCAAGCATTTTTTTTCTCATTTGATTTTTAGATTTGTGTCCATTCAATCACACGCACAAATGAGCCTGAATGAACGTGAGCCACTTATAAACATGACCACCATGTTTTCATAATTTTTCAAGTAATAATTTTATCAAAAAGAGAGAGAAATCGAAGAAAAGGCTGGAAGAGAAGAGTGGCTCGCAAGAGATGACTGGAAAAATGTAAACACGTGGCAAACACACCACAAAAAACTGAAATCGAAATAATCAGCCGTTAAAAAATCCAACGAGGAACTGCAAACAGCAATTATTGAAGACACAAAAGAGAGGAAACATTACAATTTTAGTAATAAATAAATTACTTCAAAAGAGCATGGTTAAATTACATCTGGGATTTAAGAGCCCAAGATTATGATGAATTGAAAAAGTAAATAACCCTACAATGGATACCTAGGTTACCTTTTTTTTAATTTGGAGTAATTTTATTTCTTATAATTGCTCGTGTTTAAGATAAAAAGGGTTTCATCCAGCGTGATGATCTAGACAGTATTCATAACCCTACATTAGAATAACAACCGATTGAGCCGAACCACTGAGTAAAAAGTGGCCAAAATTTAACAGTAGGTATCTTAACTTCACAGCAGAGATTTTTATGTTCTAGTATTTTTTTCTTCAACTAAATTGCACTGGAACGCAGACAACAATGTAGAATATAGATTTTCACTCACTCCCACGGGAAAATAAGAGTTGCCACCATAAATAATTGAGTCAAATACCATCCCATTTACAAGGAAAAGAAATATTTATTTTCTACAAATAAAACTGATGATCTCAGGCCTGACTTCGTGGAAATTATGGATATCCATGATAAGAAAACCACCTTTGTTAATTCCACAAACTTTCCTTACGCTGGCACGACGCACGTTTCACCACACTGTGGAGGCACATGAGTATGCCACAGTGTGGTGAAACGCGCGTCGTGCCAGCGTAAGGAAAGTTTGTGGAAATAAAAAAGGACGTTTTCTCATCATGTTCATTTTCTACGTCTATATAAACAGATTATAAATCCTTTTACGCCGGGGTAATCAACAGGTAGCGAATAATATATAACACCATGCCCTGAGTAGGGTAAATCCACCCTCAGCATCCAAATTAAACTATAAAAAGCGTTGTTGTTTTTATTTCGTGACTCTTCTTCCGTTATATCTTGGCCGATTTTCTTGTTAGTCGGGAAAAGTAACTATTTGAAATCCCTCACTGAGAATGATTGCTTTAGCTTGTATTTGAAGCTTCCTCCCCGCGATTTCTTGGCGTCAACATCCACGTCACCCTCTCCCTCTCTCTCTAACTCGATTTAAGAGAGGGCATGTGGGTCGGGGGTAAAGGGAACATCCAAAAACCCTTTCATCCCTCTCCACTTCGAAAAGTCAATTCCCGCTTCCCTGACTTTCACTCTTCAAATTAAAACGAGACCTCCCGACCCTTTCCATTCCGCTTGATTGCATCTGTGGTGGGCAGTTAAACTTTGTAAGTTTAATTATTTCCCAACGGCTCCTCAATTAGGGACGGCTGGCAATTACAACCGGTTAGCGGAAGGAAATTGTTTTTAAATAATTACGCCCTTACTGAGGCAAGATTTCGGAAACTTGTCGACAAAGAGATGAAGAGAGATGGGTACGAGTCGGTAATGGGCGATACCACAACAACCACTAAGGGAGCTTTCATACCGAGATAGCAGTGGAAAGTGGCACACTGGCAGCAGCACTTACTTAGTAACCAATGAGATCAAAGACGCACAACAGAAAGATGCCCCTCTTGCACATACATAGCATAAAAATTCTATGATCAAATCAGGAATAAAATATTTAAATAGGAATCATGTATAAGAGTCCAGTACTTAGATATTTTTAAGATTCCCCCTGTTTCCTGCAAATATCCCGAAGGTCTTGTTTTCATAAAAAACTTGTTCTATGAGTAAGACATATTTCATTCACGATTTCATTCGTAAATACATAACAAAACATGGATGGTTCAATCTGTGCTTAAAGAAAATAGAAAGTATTTAACTTCTGCTCAAATTTTATTTCAAAGTAATAAGTACTTATAAGTATTATTTATTTTGCCAAGGTAGTGAGTTTTCTAGATGACTAAAGTAAGAACATAGTATTTCTCTTAATTCTACAGCCTCCACGCTGGGGCGTCCATGATAAATAGGTACTAGATTTTCACAAATATTAAGCCTATCGTCAATACTCGTTGGTTTATAATGCACTCCGATATAGATCCCAATAAAAGTATGTAACTCGCAGGGGTATTTGACTATATTTTATACCTTATCTGTGTTACAGGATATGGGAGCTTCAAAAACTTCGAGACAAAAGTCCCAAAATCACATCAACGCTCTTTCTGGCCCTTGAAATTCTCTAATTATAGATCCTTAGTTCAATTATTATAATACACCGGGGAAAATGGAGCATGATATGCATTGATAATAGAAATACCTCATCTCTAGTGAACCGCATAAGGAAAGCTGGTTGATTTTCTTTCGGAGGAAGGCTGTGTGAAGGTGAAATATTTAAATTACCTTGATGAAGCGCTTCGAATAATATATAGTTTTTAACACCGCTATCACTATTTATCTCTATGTCTCCCATGCGTATGACTGTAGACAGACTATCGGCAACAACACAAGCCATGAGAACCCTTAAAAAATATGGTTTCTAAATAAACTATTCTGATCCCGATTTTTGAGGACTTTTGATCCCAATATGTTTTTCTTCCAATGCTCCCAGGCAATTGGGTACATTTCACCGTTCCAGATATCTCTCTGAAATTTTTCAGTCTTTCTCTTTTTGGCAGTGACACCAAAGCTAGTTGAATAACGTCCCGTGATAATTTGGGGTGTGTGCTTCTACTTCATCTACGGTTCATACACCTTGGTAAAAATCCTATGACAGAGAATGGATTAATTGTCCCGTTTCCAAGTTTCTGGAAGAAGAAAATTTGTCTTTATTCTACGATTTTATGTTTTTCACAGTGAATAAATACAAAATGAGATGGAAGAAGAGCTCTAAAAGAGAACCAAATCTCAGAAGTGTCCCAACCTGCTGCCTCCAGCAACCTCTACCGAGTCGTTCAGCGGCAAGAAATGTAAAATATACTATTTGCAAGACGCTATGCCTCATTCCATATACCAAAGGCAAAAAGCAATCTGGAAGCTTGTTTCAAACTTCATCTGAAGGTGATCATACTACAGAAAATAGAAGGATTACGGTACGGTGAGATGATATCGTACTTCATTGATATTGCCTTAATGAAATCCCTAAATAAATTAAATAAATGATAAAATAGGTTGTAAAAGTACCATGACTACGTTAGGAAGAAGGTAACGATATGGGACAAGGAGCTGAAGATAATTTTTATGTTCCATCTGGCCAACTCCTCCTCCACAAGTTGCTAGCACTGGAAACCCAGTTAATAGAAAGATGTCTGCGACAGATTCTTAAGAAGTCCCCCAATGATAAATTTATGCGACCTAACTTGAGTTAAAACATAAGCTTACCTCCACCATTCATGGAGGTTCAACTATGCCCAGCGAGACATTTATGCCTACCTAGTCGAAATGAATAAATTTTGTCTGCCAACTAAAATTAACGAAATCGTGATGCTAGTATTAAAGGTTAATTGCACGGAAAAGGAAACAACATAATTGCCAGGGGGAGAACAAATTTTAAAAATAAATCATCGTCACACAATGAGTGACTAATAATAGGACAATTAATACAACACAAAAAACAAGCCGATTATTTATGGAATTATAAATACGTCAATTCGGCCAAATTATGCCTCATTACGATACAAACTTTTGAAGTAGGTAGGCACTGCATAATACTGGTATATTTCGAAATATCAGAAGCTGAGGAGCATACCTGACATAAATTAGAAAAGGTAATGAAGAATCTTTACTACCAGCATAAAGAGAATATTACTAATATTCACGTATCAGAACTGGTTAAATGCAGGATAAAAATAAATCAGATAATATGCAATGCTAAGATGCATACATATACAAGCAAAATTTCTTTACCAGATGCAAGTCTTAACAAATAATATGAATTATCAGGTGTTAAATATTTAGTGAACATGAATACAAGGTCTACTGTATATTAATGCTCATGAATTTAATCGCTTAAAGTTTAATTCACCGGCAAATCATACCTTACAGTCAGATGTATGGCGTGACTTGTTGAGGAAGTAAACTTGGTAATACTTTCGAAGCGGACAGTCTGCAAATTCCTCGATTTCACCTGCTTTCCCAGGCATAAATTACACCTATTTCACATATTTTGCTATGCTACATGTGCGCATTTATACCAACATTTAATTATTTTCGTTAACCCTTTTCCTTTCCAATACCATTCGCTAAAACCTGTAAAATGCATTTATTTCTCGACGCAATGTTGCGAAATATGACGTTTTCCTCCTCATTCCCCGAGATGGCGCAGCGGTCGACCAGTTACTGGTCTTTGCTTCACACTCCTCTCCTATGACTTTTCCCGCATTCAATTTCAAATATCCCCGCTTTACAACGCTTTTCACACAAACTCTTCCCCTACCATTTCACACAGTTCTACGCACTTTTTCACAACATTCCCCTTTCCATTTCCCTCACACTCCTTTGCAAGAACGGTTCTGTTTTCGACCAGCAAATAGCATCTTTTACACGACTTTTTGTGAGCTCTGAAAAGAAACCTTTCCCTGGAACGTCGATTAATACCGCACTAAAAACATAGAAAGGAAGAGGGCTAGTTGAAGGTAAGGATATAGGTATATAGGATAGAGAAGTGAAGGGGGCTTAGGAGGGTTAATTCAAGAATCGGCCACGAAAAATACTTGTCCTACTACTAAAACTTCACCACTTTCCAATCACCTAGCCACTTGGGGGATTTTTAACTTAAAAAATACGCTACAACTTAGACGACACTACAACTACACCCTCTTCCATTCACCAATCCAGTCGGGGAATTTTTTTCTTCAAAAAATTACGCTACAACTTTGATGACACTACAAGTCCACCATCCTTCAATCACCAACTCACTCGGGGGATGTTTTTCTAATAACAAATACGCTACCAAAATTCAACAAACTACATCTACAGCACCCTCCACACACCAACCCACTCGGGTAATTTCTTACTCTAAAAGAATACGCTACAACTTTTACCACACTGCAAGTACACCCCCCTCCATTCACCAACGCACTCGGAGAATGTCTTTCTTAAAATAAATACACTACTACATTGACAACATTACTACTACACCAACCCACTCGGGGGATTTTTTTTTAAATACGCTGCAACATTCACCGTAAAACGTTATGTCGTACGCGTACGTGTTATGTCGTAAAACTTGTAGCGTATTGTTTGAAAGAAAGAAATCCCCCGAGTGGATTGATGATTTGAGGGTGGAGCAGTTGTAGTGCACAACCACTACACCCTCAAATCATCAATTCACTCGGGGGATTTCTTTCTTTCAAACAATACGCTACAAGTTTTAAGGCCGTTTTACACGGTACATTTTTTTGTACAATCTATCGTGCGAACGCATGTATCAGGAAATTGTACCGTGTAAAGCGGCAAATTGTGCGAATGTATGAATGACTGAACGGAAAATAGAACCTGTTCTAATTCCATTCAGACAATCATACAATTTCGATCAGTTATTATCGTTAATATTCAACAGATGGCGCTGATGTGGCGAAAATTGTGGTGCCTGTGTTACGATTGAAAATAAAGTTGTTTATAAAAAGGATTAACACTTTCCCGTCGAATATTATGAGTAAATATTATCCTGTGTATATAATCTTTAATGAGTAAACTCTTCTCGGGCTCTCCACCGGTTTTAACTATTCATAATTGTTCGTTTCGAGAGACGACTCGTCACTCATTCTCAAGGTAAGAATTAATTACGTCGACAATTATGAATAGTTTGAAGCAGTTTAGAACCCGAGAAGAGTTACCTAACTCAAAGTTGCTCAAAAGTTTACATCGCTCATTTCATCGTGTTATTTGGTGTTCTGGTTTTTAAGTGTAATCGCGATCTTTGGGTTTGTGTCCTTTTCCCCCAGAATTATGACTGGTCCTCAAGTAGAGTTCCTGATATCCCGCGTGATATAATGATAATCAATTTATTTCTATTGGTTAGCAAGTAACATAGAAATTGTAAAAAAAGACATTAAAGTACTGGTACAAATACAAGGGAGGGACTAAAAAAAAGGGTCCCGTGTTCCGCTATACCACTTGATAATAACACTTTGTCACACACACACATAATAAACCCACGAAATTTGTCTAACAAGAGTGGAGATCTGGCGAGAAATGTCAATGACTTGTCGCTCTAAAATCCAGATGAGAAAAAAACCAAACGATGCAAAGATCGAATATAAAGCCAGAGAGAAGAGTCCACGAGATCTTTTTCTGAACAGGGAGAGTTATCAGTAGGCAGATGGTCGAGTCGAGGTTCCGAATTTCAGGTGATCAGCTTTTCAAGGTGTCAAATACGTGAGTGAAACATATGTTCACGAGTGAAACATATACATGATAAACAAAAGACTCGCGAATTCCGATCGATTTCTACCGCTAAATTGCACGGAAAAATGTGCGATTGCACTCATCGTGTAAAACGACATTTAGTCTGATTCAGTCGTTCATACAATATTTTCTTGCACACTTGACTGTACATGCGTTCGCACGATAGATTATACAAATAAATGTACCGTGTAAAACGGCCTTTACGACATAACACGTACACCAACCAACAACCACCAATCAACTCGAGGATTTTTTCCGACAAAGAGTACGCTACAACATTCACCATACTACAACTACACCACCCTCCAATCATCAATCCATTCGAGGGACTTCTTTCTTTAAAATAATACGCTACAACTTTTACCACACTACAAGTACACCACCCTCCAATCACCAAACCACTCGGGGGATGTCTTTCTTTTAAAAACTACGCTACTACATTGACAATACTACGATTACACCCCCCTCCAATCACCAATCTACTCGGGGGATTGTTTTTCTTACAAAGAATACGCTGCAACATTCTCCACACTACAAATACAACCCCTCCAATCACCAATCCCCAGCAAGTAGCGAGTTCCAATTTTGGCAATTTAAGGCAACGCACTTTGTTTACCAATAATGTATGACATTCCCATTATTATGAAACATATATATGCATCTAAATTCCAAGAAGTAAATACACTGAAATCGTTTACTCACCTTTACAGAGACGATAATAACTGGAAGGCTGACATTTATCGTGTCTACAATTCTGAACCCGTTTTGCTCTTCTAGTTGCCTCCTTGGGCAATGTGAAGAATTTCACTCCATTCTTGATTGTTCTTGAACAACTAGGAGCCGAACAAGTTGGCATCTCGAGGCGGTACTTCATATTTCTGCTATTCCGCAAAAAAACACTGAGAGCAATGCTCTTCTTACGGAGAAAACACGAAAATAATCACAATGATGTGGGAGATGTTGGATATTGTGTCGATGAGAAGACCTCTATCGATGATGCAAATATATCGAATATATCGACCCTGGACGATTGAGAGCAAGAACCTTATTCGAGGACGTTTATCTCCTACTTCAATCGTGTAATCAACGGCCGCGAAAGAAATCAAGTTCCAACTTCGGCCGCTATAGGGGCTGCAACCGCGTGGGAGGCCAAGTTAATCTAGTCTTAAAATGATCGTGTTAAATGGCTGCTGCGGGGCGAGTTTGAGTGGAAGGAGGGAAGAAACTGTGAAGGAGAGGTGTGTATATGCTAGAGAACCAACTGCTCGATCGCTGCGCTACGTACAGTGGATAAGAGGAAACAACATTTTTTCACAAGATGGCGGAGAGGAAAAAAACGCACTTCTCAGGTTTGAAAGTTTCCCATTCCTAGAGTAGTTGATACATTGTTGTGTTGAAAGTATTTTACAAATGCGCAAGGTTTGCATAATAAGTGAGGTGAATTTGGTTCCGATATCTTTGGTAAAAGTGGATGAAATTTGCGAAAACGCTGGCGGGACGAAAGCTCATATTTACCGAGGCCTCCCTCGCAACACCAGCGCATTAACTGGCGACCCGTAATTTAAGCAAATGACGATCGGAAGCGCAGCTAGATTTCCGTCCTCATTGTAAGGTTCTTGATTGAGAGACTGCAGCGCCGCGGGCGGAGGGAAAGGACGCGCGGATGAGGAGCAGGAGATCCACGAACCGAGAAAGCGAGCGAAGAGAGGCGAGGAAACCAGAGAGAAAAAGGAAAAGGGGATATAAAACAGCTGATTCCGCTGTTTTCGAGAATCTTGAACTTGAGAATGCGAAATAAGGAAAGCATCCTTTACCTAATGGGCGGAGTTAGTTGGAAAAAAAAATCATATGAATGCCTAAATGCGAAGGACTCACGAGCAAGATGGCAGCCGCTCGTCAATGAGAAAGGGATGAGAAACCATATCTACTCCGTTAACAACATTTCGACTGAAGCCAATGAGTGCTGGACCCCGAGATGCCAACGAAAGACGCGGAGCGGAAGTCAGCTATCTGCCCACTTACAAAAAGGAGACTACGTACTTACATTGACCGGCTTTCTTGAATGCCGTATATTTTGTGTGGTGCAGGAAGTCAAGTGCTACGCTAATGTGTCGTGGTCTTTCCTGAATATGCCCTAGTTTAATTGCTATCAATTAATTTTTAATCGGTAATGTCTGCAATTAAGATCATTAGTCAAGGAAAACCTTTTACAGTCAAGTTATTGTGTTGGTCTAGTGGTTAGATTCTATGACTACTATACTGAGGGTTGCAGAATCATCCACCGTCCACCGTTTTTTTTTCTCCTTCATTTGGACGGGGTCACGAGATACTTTTCCGCCGACTTGTGTATCCTCATCAGAGGACTTCAGTAAACTTCTTTTCACCAACACTTACCTCAAAAACCGTACTCTAGTTTGGAAACAGCTAATTGCTTCACTTGAGAAGTGATGGACCTCTTATTTCATAATGTGTCCATCCTGTTTATACTATCCAATCTATCATACACAACACCAGCTGCTTCTTCCACCTGCTTCTTCGTAATTCTGGAGAAATAAAGGCAGAGAACAATGACATTTGGAATTCTAATTTTAGAGGTAAGAATGACCTTGAATAATCTTGGAGTTAAATTCTGCGAGAGAAACAAAGTTCGGGGTTAGTAAATAAGAGACGGAGTGTACTTGGTTTAATTCATCCAAAAAACCTCGGTTTTAATACATTCACAAAACATTTTTGAAATATTACAGACAAAAATCAACACTTATTCATTAATTTCCTGCTCCATAAGGAAGCGGGGTGCAGCTGTTGGGGTGATAATCGTCAAATAAATATCAGAAACAGAGAAAAACATTACACCAAGAATATCGAATAAATCATTACCTTGAGCATTGAATAACCTAAAGTCCAATTATTAACTCGATAAACAACTTTAAATGATACTGGAAATACCTGCCGTATGACAAACTATAATAAAGAGGATCGTTCTGCGGTGACGGAAAACAGCATGACATTGAAATGCCTAATGACTATAAAATTTCAACACAATAAATACGCAGGTATCGTCCACTAGAGACGCTTTAGCGTAATACTCCTTAATTCCCCAAACGAATATACGGAAATCTGGAATTGGCTCCGACTTCGCAGTGAATCCTTTATCCTGGAAAAATTGCTTTTTTTTTAACGGCCCGGATCCCCCCAAGTAGGCATGTCCAAGCCAAGGAGGTTCCATGTGCACGTAGGTGACTGCAGCTATAACATAAAGAGTGACGCGTCCATTTACCATCGTTGCATCCGATTTGACGAGAAGTGACCGATTTCCACTTCGATGACCATCTCAACGATTCCCCCGAACACCCGCTATCGCCCAGGAAGACGCAAAAACGGAGGAAAAGGAAAGAAGGTACTACAAGTGTACTGACCCCTTTCCACGACATCTACAATCAGGCTTGAGAGGAAGAAATGCATTTTAGTACCCGAGCATATACTTAAGGCGAAAATGCACCAGCTCCACTTGAACAGGTATACCAGAGAGTAGATTCAATCGCTTGGGAAAATTCTCTACTGAGTGATCATTTAATCGGATGGCAAATTATGCAATGAACTTGATTTTTGAAGTTGAAAATCTACTGATGGTCGAGTAAAAATAATGATCGACTGAATCGGCGCTTTCCAAATTATAAGTAAAGGGGAAAGAGATTTCATAAGTTTTTAAATTTAATGTTGAATGAAAGAAACTAAAAGTCTTTAAGGCGAGAACACAAAGTTCATCCTCTTGCTATATGCTCTTTAAATGAAATTTGATACATTAAAGAGTTTGAACCTCTATAAGAAACTAGAAAAGAAACACTATAAGAGTTTGAACCACTCACTATAAGAAAACTCTAGAATTGAAACGTAAATTTCCACTCCATTCATTCCAGCTGATTAGTAGGTTCTTCGACAGTCGTCATCCTGCATCCCAATTTCTGAAATATTGTCTCGTTTTCCCACCTAAGGATGTCCCGCCATTACATACCTCTTACATTCCTCACATCTTCTAACTCTTCCCCCTCTATCACCCTCTTCAACATGCCCTCCCATCTCAAAATCTCCTCAATATAGGTATCCCTTCTAACTTCACCGAATCTCCGCTATAAGCTTCCTCTCCTCTCCAATCATATCCAATACCTCCTCTTTCGTCTTCCTCACCACCCAGCTCAAAAGATCTTTCTCCAAGTCAACAAATCAAACGCCTTAAGTCTACGCACATCTTTACTTCGCAATGACCAAGTTTCCGACTCATACAGCGCCACGCTCCGTATTCAAGTTTCCACCAGCATCTTCTTTACGTCTCTTCTCAGACCCCCCTCATCAATTCCCTTCTCCTCGAAAATGCTTCTTCAGCGAGCGCAATTCTGCATCTGATGTCCTAACCACTAAACCCATTCTCCTCCAAAATACTACCCAGATAAGTAAACTGCTCGGCCTGCTCTATCTTCTGCCCTCCCACCCTTATATTCAGCCCCGCCTTCTTATTTCTAGAAAATCTCATTACTTTCGTTTTCTTGTGGTTTATCTTCATCTCATACTTTTCGCACTGGACCTCTAACGCATTCATCATTGACTGTGGCCCCTTTGCAGACTGACAAGCCAATACTTTATCATCTGCAAATCTCACTTATTTTATCAGATCCCCTTCTGTCTTTATTCCTACTTCCACTCCAACACACCAAATTGTATTATAATCGAGTTATAAGAGTTCACAGACATCAATTTTTTTATCCACAACTCTCCGTTCAGCAGATGAACGTCCTAATAAACACGCGTAATCTAAGTTGTTCAATTCTCAATCACACCACTAGTTCAGTTCTATTTTGAAAAAGCAACCCAACTGTGGCGTCAAACGAGTTCGCCAACAACAGAGTTATGCTGCATAATAGTTAATCTAGAGTTTCCAACGACAAACATAGGCCGAGCTCATCTTTAATGTCCGTGGAAACGCACCAAAGGGAATTCCCTGGGTGACAAAAAATGAACACTCTTAAAAAGACAGAGATCAAGGACTTATGTCGAAAAAAGTTAATGTAAAGTCGTGCAGGAGTGACAGGGAGACGGGTAAGTAAGGAGTGCACGGGGAATGAAGGGATGCCCCAAGATGATGATTAAAAGGAAGGGTAAAGAACGGGTGTTTGTGAGAGGAGCACAGTCCGCTTCGGAGATGTCAGCAGAAAGGGAGAATGAGAGCCGGAAGGAGACCCATCGTGGGTCGCAGATATGCCTCCTGGTAGTGCCTCGGACCCCGAGGGTGAATCTTGAGTAGGCCGTGTCAGAGGAAGATACCGTCACTGCCTTCACACTTTTACCGCGTATCTACGTACAAATTAAACGCCGCCTCAAGGGAGGAACTTCTAAACGTGAGTCCACACGCTAAACTAGAAATACGGAAAAGTTTTAATCTTCCACGGCCATTTTCAACCGACTCTCTTACCTATTACCTCGCTATGGAGAGAGAGAGAGATATTAGGCGGAGGCAAGGAGAGATACAGAGAGAGAGAGTCGGGAGTCGCAAAGATATGAAACGACTCCCATCTAAATTCACTGCCGCTCCCTTCCCTAGTTCGGGAATCCGTGGGAGAGGGCGACGCGGGAGCGAATATTACGGCAGGGTCCATTTTCTCCCACCTTGTAGAAGCGTTTGACCCCAATTCCCTGTCTTCCACGCTAAAAGCCACCCTGCCGCAATCGCTTGAGGCTTCCTCCTTCAATTCCACGCTCAATCCCCGCATACCCACTCCTCCGACACATAAAACTCAATGACCCCGCGCAAATGAAATGGAGTACTTCTAGGTTCTGTCGATTCATTTCATTTTTATTCCCTCGCTTTTAGCAGTCGTCCTTTAACGGCTTTGACGTAAATGAAGGCATATCCGAACATTTTCAGCAGGAGAGGGGTTCTTATGGAACACGCGCCGAATTAAAACTCACTCCCAGGAGTATTTCTTCACAAAAAGCTCATTCTGAATTCTCGGGTAAATGCATCTCAACCTTCATTGCACCGTATTTGAAACATAAATTAACTTTAAAACCGACAAAACTATTTTCCTTACTAGCGTCATTTAATTTGATTCTGTATTCAAATTATAAGTCTCACATGTTGGCCATAGAAACCATCTAATGTTACAAAATAAAGGTGTGATTTCGATTACGATCATTATTTCGCCAGAAAGTCAAATTTCATCTCTCCCCCCCATTCAAACAGTAACCGTTACCCTGAAAACTCACTTTCACGTGGAAATCGATTGAGACTTTCGGAGACTGTAACTCATGCTGATCAACCCTTTAGAGAAAACATTTAAAGGCAAAATATGAGTATCAGTAAACGGCAAGCAAGTCTTAAGGTAGTCTGAGAGCGAAATATCACTTCACCTAGAATTTGATGAAGTTGGCCTCATTTATAAGAAAAAAACTCTCATCTTTCCAATGATATCAAAATAACAACACCTTGCCGAACTACTTTTCGAGCAATTTGCCTCAAAATATAAGCTGTTTTACATGGGTAAGATTATGGCTGTGCGCTCCAGAGGGAGAATAATTTAAAAATTAGGAACTTCTAGCACCTAGATTTCGTCAAAAAACTAATGGTGTGTAGATTGCATATTTTATCAACTATTTATAAAAAATAATCTATTACTCACCACAGTAAGTTTTAAAGAATTGCAAAATAACCTGCCGTTTAGAAGGGTTTTCAGCCGTACGGCGGGAAAAAATGAGTCAAGTTAAGGACTTGTGTAGCTTTATTTATTTATCTACTGATAATTTTGGTCACATATAACTATATATTTGCGCCATAAATATTACATTATTTATTTAATACTTCTTACAGACGCTGAAATCAAAAAGTAAAATTTGAATATGGTCTCCATTATGACTCAATGGGAACTATCTCGCTCTCAAACCACGTTAAAAGCTGAGTATGACTCTACTTCAGTTTTGCCTCTTGGGGAGCATCTCAAGTGGTGAATAGTTAGTCTAATGCAAGTTGTGCAAACTTTATTGCGAATGGAACTTTAAAAATCAGGATTCATTTATGAGCATATTTTTGTATTTCGTAGTATTTTAAAGAGCTTGGAGTAATGAACAAAATGCTGAAGTAAAGTCACAATTCTCAACCTATAATGGCAATTCATATAAACATTGTTAGATCTATACAAAGAGCATAATGTGATTTAAAAATATCTCCATAATGTCAATTTCTTCAAATGTTAATTCCTTTTTTTCCATTGCAACGCTTGGCTGTCAATCAAAGCCAATTATTTGGAATATTTAAAATAAGGCTATTGAACAAGCTGACATTATTGTTACCTAACATCCAGAGGATTAAATAGCCAAATTCTATAATGTAATTTCATCAGAATGTCATTTGTCAGTGTAGAGTGATATGCATCTGAAATACCACTACCTCAAAAAATAGATGTGTAACATTTAGTATATAGTTTTCAGAGGTAATTTTCGTTACTATTGGAGCAGTTAACATTCGTTGACTTCGTTCGATGCTCAGCTCACTTATGCGTTTGCTATTATTAGAACCTATAGACCCGTATTCCATTATGAGAATCGGAAAACCATGCTCTTATCATTGGTTTTAACTCGACCGGCTCAAGAAATATTAGATAGAGACCTAGCGCCATTACGCTCATGCGCGGATACTTGCCTCCTTTTTAAAGAAGACAAATGCTCTGGCATGATGGGTATTTTTAATAGTGAAGACTTGCCAGTGTACGACAGCGATATATTTTCTGGCAAAAGAGCGCCGTGGAGATAAGGCGCTCGGCTTCGGCTCGGGAAGGAGGTTAAAATGTTTCCGAAGGAGGAAACGTCCGATCTGGAGGTCGAACAATCGGACTCATTGAAGCATGAAAGACAGATACGAGGGCCATTATACCCCCATTTGGAACACAAATACGGACGCATTCTTCGCTCTTTTCAGCTGCATTCATACACAAAGCCCCGATACGCCCGACATTCGTCTTCGATAACATTCCGCACGAAAACACAAGTCATTCCATCTTCACACGAGAAGGATAACAAATCCTCTTTACCTCCCCCCCCTGAAATATACTGATGAAAGCCCTGAAACTATTGCAACCAGTTTATGAATATTGAACTCGAAATATGTTAGAGGTATAGTCACTCAGCGGCTCAGTTTTTTCACGCTTTACTCTCTTATGGCTCGAAGAAACTAAAAAACTATAGCTTCGAGGCTCAAATCAAATCTTTTATAGTCTGTCCAAACAGGGAAGGCGGGTAAGAGATTAAGGCACCGCTCGAGAGCCCAACAATAGCCGCGTACCGGCCGTGTCTGCCAAACAATAGCCGGGGTCCGGTCGACCGCGTGGGCTATAACTAGTCACGAATCGCACTCCACTCTGAAAAATTATCACATAAAAGTAAGCGTAATTTGTATTTTTTTATTACAGATTTGATTTCTACGTGTGATTTCATGAAAAAAGAGTCTAAAAACGACGGAGTTATGTCAATTAGTTATGTAACACTGAGTGGTTGCAAAAAATTGTATTTTGATTTTTTTTAACTTTTTAACTTATTTAACTTTTCGTGTATTTCTTTTATAACGTCGTTTTTAGACTCTTTTTTCATGAAATCACACGTATAAATCAAAACTGTAATAAAAAATTACAAATTACGCATATTTACTATGTGATAATTTTTCAGAGTGGAGTGCAATTCGTGACTCATTATAGCGCACGCGGTCGACCGGACCCCGGCTATTGTTTGGCAGACACGGCCGGTACCTACGCGGACCTATTGTTGGGCTCTCTCTGGAGCGGTGCCTTAATCTCTTACCCGCCTTCCCTGTTTGGACAGACTATAAAAGATTCCACCTGAATCGCTTCACATGCTTGAAATATTTGGGCCACATTTACATGAATGTCACAAAATCGATTCCGTAAGAGTTTCATTGCTACGATGAAAGCTGATCCATCGCCAATAACATTGAATGCAAACAGTTAACATTTATTTTTAAAAAAATGGAGAAAACGGAGCCTATTTCATGGAAAAATAATTTTCCGTTTTTAGAAATACTTCCATAAACTTAGCGATCCAATCTAAGACGTGAAATCTACATACTCTTAACCGGTACCACCCCATATTGTATGAAGTGAGATGATGGAAGGGGTTACATTCAATTTCATTCCCAATAAATGTAATGACAACTCAGCGTTCGTCCGAATCTCAAACAACCTGATCGACCTGAGAATAGACATCAAGGGATAGAGGTCTGAGCGACGGAGGGCATTATGGCGTCTCATGGCGATTACTAATCCCACAATTAGTACTAATTATGAGCTGAGAATAGTATTTCATTCATTTGGGGCTGATCTTGCATATCGGTAAATACTGTGACATGTTTCTCATACATATCTGTGCCACAATATACATTTAGTATCACTGTAAGTAAAGGGAATTGCATCTTCAGATACTACTGGTGCACTGAGGTTTGAGGAGGATCAATAATTTTCATCTAGTGAGCTCCAAAATACCGTTTCTTCCCATTTAAGCTTCCACAATGCCTACTTAGTCTACTTCCCACAATAAAGGTGTTGTACTGTAAAATAGTCAGATTAGAGAAGTAAATTCTATGAGGTTTTTATGTGAGATCAGATAATTTGCCATGAAAAACCCGACAGAAGTATGAGATGAGAAAAAAATGAACGTGAGATCTTAAGAGAGTGAGACATTAAAAAATAAAGCTATATTTGAACATGCATAATCGTTTATGTATATTTTTAAATGCTAAACTTGACATTAGTATTACTTTTGAAATAAAAAAATTATTTGTAACTTTCTAGTTTCCAACGTAATATATAACTTAACAACATAACAACGGTATTTAACCATGGCAAAAAGTTTGATTACGATGGCTGAAGTATTTCGTCGTTACTAATAATGAAATCTCGGAAGCATTTGGCCATCATATTTTGCAGATTTATATTTAAAATCGATTTTTGGGAAATATTTAGATACCATGTTAACGCATGCCCATTCATTGGAATAAAAATTATCCGTTGAAGCCGAAACAACTTTCATAACTGAAATCCAGACATATAATGACTGGTCCATGTAATGAAGTATTACCATATAAACTCGTATAAGAGGCGCACCTTTTTTCCCAGAAATCGCAGCCGAAAATGAGGGTGCGCCTCTTACACGAATCTGTCCGTTGCAAAATTCCGTCACCCGAGTTTGAAGACTAATATCTCAGATATGGCTCAATCGATTTTAAAATGAAGTACATCAAATTAAAGCTTGTTTATTTCTGCGTTTATGGATGGTGTACAAAACATTTTACCGTTTATATCGATTTCAGTATGTGCTTAAAAACAGAATTATAGCGCATTTTCCCGGGTACCGGACAGATGCATCGCATTTACGGCTTCGTAATAACAACACGGATCAAGATATCAAATTTTCCTTTACAAATATTGTAGCAAAGCTCTTTCCTAACAGCTATACGAAGTTTCATATTATTTAATGCATTAGTATTTTAGTTATAGATGCAAATGCACGGATCCGTTATTTTCCGTTCCGCGCATCCCTGAAAACCGCCGTTTAGACCTTCTTCAAGCTCTCGAGTTCATCATCATGAATCCACTTATAAAATCTTCAAGGAATTCGTTGGTTAATCAATATCGATTAACATTTATTTTGGAAAAAGAGCGCGTTCAACTGCCAGCAGCATGCACGGAAGAGAAAGGGAGAGGCGCGCGCTGTTGCCCAGTCGGAGGGCTATCCGTAATGCCCCGTTTAGACTACTATCGTACGTACCATCGTAGCAACTCGCACGCATTCACACTACGATCGTAACTCAGTGCTACCCTCAACAGGAATCGCGACGAACAAGTAAAGAGCAAGCGAGCAAAATAGGGATTCCCGCGTTCCAGTGGCGTTTTTAAGACTTTCGATATGGTTTTACAAGCAAATGACACCCATCATTGTTTATTCGTGAAAGTACCACCATCTGATTAAATATAATGATTGAAGTTTTTTATTATCGTCATTCACATTGCCGATTTCCGGTCGTGATACCAGCGCTAACCATCGTAAAAGTGGCAGTGTTAGGAACTACGTGTACCGCTGTCCGGACTTGCGTTCACACTACTAATTTCGGCTACTATCGTCAGGACGATCGTACGTACGATAGTAGTCTGAACGGGGCATAAGGCGCGCGAGGGAGTCTACTACAGGCATTACCAGCGAGGGAAAACCAGTTGTCTTTTCTCTGTGCATGAGTCATTTGGACTCGGTAAATAGTGGCATAAAGTGTGACGCGGCGTTCGGGCACGCGGGCGTTCCTCCGCGTTGTCTTGTAGAGGAACACCCGAAAGCCGTTACCAATATAGAGAAACGCCGCGGAAACCTCAGTTCCAAGTGAATACTTCCCTCCGGGGTCTATATATGCCTATGAAAAATGCCGCGTAAATTATAAGAGAATATCGCAAGCGGAAGGCTTTGAAAATGGCCGAAAGTTCGCAGTTAGGCCCGCAAAACCTCGCAATAGAAGAAAAAAAAACTCAAAATTTTTTCTTCAACTTCGACGCACAAAAAGCGGGGTGCGCCTCTTACACGGGTGCGCCTCTTACACGCGTTTATACGGTACATGTTTTGTTTAAATCTTAAATTGGGTAAATTATATAACATCGCCAGTCTCCGTTGAGGTAGTACAGCGTCCTCACACACCGTCTAAGACGCTGAGGGTGTTCAACCCTCCAGCGTAGTCTATTTCCATGCATAACATATCTCTTTCTTAACAAGGCTGCTAATTGTAGAACAAAATGGGAAAGTACTCTCAATTAGAGTAATCTGCAAATTAAATGTCATTTAATCACTCTTAAAAACTCACAGATTGCAATAATTTAAAAATAAACACTTTCGCCTTTTTTGACCAGATTACAATATTTTTAAATAGGTGGTTGATGCTATGAAAGACTCAGTGAAGTTACTATATATCAGATTAAAGATTAAAGTTCAAAAACATGCTGCGTTTTCGTATAAAGGAGACATAATTGCAGGTCTCAGTGAAATTGGAAAACTCTAAGCACTCCTTCAACTACAAAAGATCATTCGAAGACATGGCATATCTTGTCTAGCTTGACTCCGCCCCTTTTTTAATGTACTTGGCTAACTTCCGGTTGAATTCCGATTACTCTTCAGAACAAGAACCTTATAAGAGGACGTTAATCTTCTATTTCGATCGTGTAATCAACGGCCGCGAAAGAAATCAAGTTCCAACTTTGGCCGCTAGAGGCGCTGCAACCGCGTGGGAGGCCAAGCATTTCTGGGAGTGGATGAAGTTTTAAAATGATTGTAGTAAATGAGTTTTAGAGAATGGAGAGAGGGGTAACCTCAGAGGGTAACCTGAATTCCACCGTAGTAAATGGCTGCTGCGGGGCGAGCTTGAGTGGAAGGAGGGAAGAAACTGTGTAGGAGAGGTGTGTATATGCTAGAGAACCAACTGCTCGATCGCTGCGCCACGTACAGTGGATAAGAGGAAACGGCATTTTTTCACAAGATGGCGGAGAGGAAAAATCGCACTTCTCAGGTTTGAAAGTTTTCCATTCCTAGAGTATTTGATGCATTGTTGTGTTGAAAGTATTTTACAAATGCGCAAGGTTTGCATAATAAGTTAGGTGAATTTGGTTCCGATATCTCTGTTAAAAGTGGGTGAAATTTGCGAAAACGCTGGCGGGACGAAATCTCACATTTGCCGAGGCCTCCCTCGCAACACCAGCGCATTAACTGGCGACCCGTAATTTGAGCAAATGACGATCGGAAGCGCACCAAGATTTCCGTCCTCATTGTAAGGTTCTTGCTTCAGAAGTATGTTATTCCTCGACTTGCTTCCCGTCGAAGCCCGAAGAGTTTATTTCGTGTGAGCAGAGCCAGAAGTGAGATGTCCCCTTTTTGTTTCTAACCCTTCCTCTCTTCCTCTATTCCTTCCTACTTAAAAACGTCTCACCCTTTCGAGCAGGTCCAATGGGAAGGAAAAGTAACGCCCATTATTTCGCTCGTAGCCCGCAAATTGGAGTACATCGGGGGGAAATTCATCGCCCCAACGTGGTTCTCACATTGCGAAACTTCTCCTCATTCTTCCTTCCTCCATCCCTTGACACTACACCTCACGAGATAAATCGTCCCACAGGTGGTGAAAGACCTTGCGCGCGTACAAGTAGGGACATAGTAAATATCTTTAAAACCCAGTCTCGAGTCTGCAATTCGCCACAAAGTTTTAATATTTCTCCTGAAATAGCACAAAATTTCAGCCATCATCCTGACTTTCCCTTTCAGCTGAGATAATTAATCAGTTCTGGAACACGTTCCAGTAACTTCAGAGCCACAGTCCGCTGACACTCATCTGCATAAATGATACAGATAAGCAGAGAAGATAAGGTTAAACGATGAATTGGGTCTGTAGAGGGAGTTATGCAGAGGGATAAGATTTATGGCTATTATTCGCATCCTCTCCCTGCACAAATGAACCTTGATGTATTTCTCCCGTAAGGCATTTAACTCCCCAACAAATCCAAATGCCAACGATTCAGCTAAACCTGGCTAGGGAAGTATTGGGTATTCCCTCAGCTTCTAGAAGACGTGGGGCTATTATAAAATCCAGGAAATGCCAAAATGAGATCCTTCAGCATACATCAGTCCTCGCAACCCAGCCCTAATTTCAGCCCTTCTAGAGGAAATGACTCCAAACAAAGAAAGAGTGCACTCTCTCTTCGATTTTTATTTCTATCTCTCTCTGATGGATATTTCCCTGCAATAACTCCATACCACATAGAGTAAAGCAAGGGAAAAATTGAAAATTCCTTAGAAAAATTGTTTTTTTCTAAGGAAATGCGCTTTAACTCTAGAGATTTTTTTTCCCAAGAACTTTTTTCTTAATAAATTATAGCCTTCGGTCAGTAATTTTCCCAGAACAATATACTACTTTAGGGAAAACTTTCAGGCATAGGAAAAATTACAGCATTTTTTGCATTGAGTACAGTGCATAGAGTGAATTACTATAGAGAAATAAATATATATTCACGAAAACAATATTTTCTGCATAGTTTAATCTATACAACTATAGAGTTACCACAATTTATCATAATGAGACTGACAAAATATTTATCAATAAATAAATATGAGCAACCATTATTTTAAAAAATCACTTCATTTTATAGGGAATTTTCCAAAAGATTGAGGCGGCAATAACCTGTCGAACTTATGGCGTAGCTGAAGTTTGAATAGAAGACTAAAAACTAATGAGAGTAGCTATCAAACAAAGCACGCATTATCTGTACAATAAATTATTTCAATAAAATACACAAAAATAATTATTCCTTGCATAGACAATTATTACGTGAAACTTTATTTTCTTTCCCGTAATACTGATGACGAAACGAGTTTTACAATCCCTTTATATCATTTCCCGAAATTCTTTAAATTCACGTTCTACAATTGTGAAGAGGTCTACATTAATGGGTTCATCATCGAGAGAAAGCAATTCATAAACGCTACTCTCCCAAACTGCCTACCGAATAATCTTAACTCTTCCTGTTTACCTGGTACAAACATAGCAATCGAAATGTTCGTAATAATTTTCCCCGATAAAATGTTCTTCCACGTCACCTTCAACGCAGTGATGGAATTGCTAGAAGATGGGAGGAATAACACTAACTTCTTATCCTGAAACACACTGAAAGGCCTGTTAACATGAGCTTGGAAGCATATTAATTTGTCATTTTTCAAGAGTATGTACATTATCCACAACCCTGAAACTTTTCAACGTAATTATTCTCTGATTTTTCACATAAATATTAAGATCAAATCCACTATTCATTTCTGAAATCTTAGCTAAATAATATTTACAGATACATTGGTTAAGTTAAATCAGGAATTTTTAATCACTTATGTCATAAGTAAAAAATAAAAATAGCATATTCATATTGCTTCCCAGTTATTTACAATTTACTCACCATATTTACCAATGTGTCCGCATATTTCTTCTCGTTCTTAGCATTCCAATGGCTAATATAACTTCAAAATTTTCCATTTCTTAGATAGCTACAACTTATTGAAAAATGTTTTGCACCCACAACAGATTTTTCTTGAGAGACAAAACTTTTGGGTTGAACTCATTTTTTTTTACCCAGAGATATTTTAAACATCTACAGAGCAGGTAGTATACAAACAGTATAACACTTAAGTAAATCCTCTAGCGTTTCAACCAACTCCTAGACGTTAGAAAGAGAAGTATCAAGTGTGATATGGTGGAATGTCAGCATAACGAAGCACAGAAATGCCAATTTTCTTGGATGTTAAAATGCAATTTTTTTATATCTCGCTCTTCCAATACTATACATGGTACAAATATCTTCGTCAATTCCGAAAACTGCCTAAAATCAACCAAATGAACTATTTTAAACGATTTATCTTTTTGTCTCGGAATATTTCTAACCTCTTTGCTTCTCTTCAGAAAGCCTACCACTTTCCTCCACTACCCCTCTCTCTTTTGTCTCGCCTATCGCCTCTCTTCCCATCCAATCATCTCAAACTACTTTCCCTCTTCAATCATGGCTCATTCCTCCGATACCTCACTATTAGTACAACCCTTATTTCATTGTCTCCATTTCTGTCTTTTGTAGTTTCTTTAACCTTCTTCATATCCATACAACTCCTTCTAAAATCCAACCTCTTTCTCTTTCCTCAATGTTGATTGCACACTGTGCCTCGCATCTCATTAAATTGTATTACTATCAATACATTGGTTAATTTCTTGAGGTTTGGTCATGTCTTTATTAAGAAACTCAACTTCTCCAGAATTTCAATACGAATATGTTTTTTATATTCGTAAAATATGTATTAAAAAACATTCGAAATTCGAAGTTACGATATCTGTAATTGTTAATTTAATGCTTTATACTATTCATTTTAAATATTTGTATTTTCACTCATTATATTTTTTAAACAAAATTTCAGCTTGGTTTTCCATTTTGGTTTTGTTTTTAATGTTGATTTTGTTGCTAAGAGGAAGAGTTTGTTTATGTGATACCATTGTCGCAGTAAGAAAGTTAATCCTTTGAGGTACTACATTTATGAGTGAAAACTTTTTTATCTTTGTAGTGTTATTAGTAACTGTATTCCTTGCATTGTACTGTATGCCCTGAAGAAGCCTCATTAATAAAAAGACGAAACGGCTTGGCGGAAAAAGGAAGTTGAGTTCCTTAAAAAAGACATTACCAAACCTCCATCAGTTAACCAATGTATTATTATTAAAGTGGTCATAAACTATTCAAAGAAATTGTTATTAATACCATCTCCATAATAAATAAGAGGATTCTTTGGTTTTCTCTTTGTTATTGCCCTTTCCAAAATACGTAGCGTTACACCCTTCACGTATTCACCCACCTGGCAAGAATCGGGTGATACTAAAAATGCTAATTAATCCATTTGAATAACTCAAACATTTTCAATGAGAACAGTAAACGTTTTAATCCTTTTACTTTTAATAAAGCATTGATTGAAAAGATTAGCACTGTGCACCAATAGAAAAGTACAAAGCAAGTAAATAATCATTCTAGGTGTGTGGATCATGGTGATTCAGTGAGCATACTACTGCTTTTGAACTTAAAAAGTCAATTTGGAACACCTACTTGGATTCCAAGTTTGCGAAAAAATCCTGATACAAGTTGATGATCGTGGAGAAATGTTCAAAGTTCTATCATTAAATACGTTTGCTGAGTATAAATCCCATATTCTGTGGTGGTTCGTATTAAAGAAAAAGATTCAAAACTTTGGTTCTTTTCAAGTGTTTGAAAATGCATCGTCTTCAAAGGTAAAGGAATATTAATTTCTTAAATGTGATCACGCACTTCTTCAACACATATTTCTTTCTTATCCTCGTTTTTGCCAGTTGCTCCTTATCCGGCCATTCTTCATGCATGATTCACTTCAAGCAATTTCATCAGCCACCAACACCAAGCAATTTACCCTACATTTTAACGAGCAACAAGAAATTTGGCTTCATCGTGTAAATTGGTTCTGTTTTCGCAAGCACAGCGCTAATATCCCCCGATTCCTCATGAAAACATTAATTTGAACGTAAAATGTGGAGCAGCAATGTCAGAACAGATTTCGCGGAAACAATTTCTCGCTCGTGGAGCCATACTCAAACGTCCTTGAGGAGACAGGACTGATATGCATACAGAATCAAGATTTCTTTTTCACGAGTTCACTAAAGTTCACAAAAATTCACGAGAAACTTTAGAGCGGCAAAATCACATCGTCCAGCGGAGTAAAACGAGAAAACACGTCGAAAATTGCGAAGGAATAACATCTTCCCAAGGCGCATTGAATGGCTTTAGTGCATCTCCACCAAGTAATGCATAAACAAGCAAGGCGTCGTCAATTTTACACTCGGTAGGAAATTGAATTTCTCCTCAATGAGGGCTGGAAACATGATTGAGGAGGTTTTGAACATGAATCTTTCATATTTCCAAAGGCATCAAAATATTAACCCCTTGACCAGACTACTTTTCGAGCAAATTTCCTACAAATATATTATCTGTTTTGCGTGAGATAGACGACGGCTGTGCACAGTAAAGGGACAATATTGAAAACATTAGGAATTCACATCACCTATATTTTGTCAAAAAGCTAACGATGTGTACTTCGTATGTTTTCTCAACTATTTACAAAAATTAATAAAATACTCACCGCAGTAATTTTTACAGAATCATAAAAATGAACCTGCTGTTATGAAGGCAATATCACCGTGCGGCGTGAAAAAATGAGTCAAGTTAGAGACTTATGTAGATATATTTATTTAATTACAGATATTTTTTGTCATATATAGCTATGTTTTTGCACCATTAATATTACGATATTTATTTCATACTTCTTAGAGACGCTGAAATTAAAATATAAAATTTGAATATGGTCTCTATTATGACTCAATCGGAAATATCTCGCTCAAACTACCTTAAAACAATCACGCTATCCCAATGCCACGCTAAAACACACCCGTCATCCTAAATACAAGGTCTTTCATTTATTTCTAAGATATTCATCATGTGAAATAAAGCTTGGAAATACCCATGAAACCCAAATTTCCCACTGGAAAAAAGTAGGTATAAACGCAACTTGAAGAAGAGTACATAGATCTCAGCTTACAATCACAGCTTCTATCAGAGGCATACAAGACAGAAGATTTTATTTATTTTAGCTTAGAATTACCCTTTTAAGCTATTACCAACCATGATGACGAGGGCAAAGACAGTGAACTATAAATCCGCTCGTAAATTATTACGGAAGACGACGTCGGGCATTTAGAGCCAATTCCTCTTCGCCTCCGAGTGATAAAAATGTCAGCGTATTATTTTTTACCCGCATGTAGCACCACGCAAGTCAGAGGAGCACTGAATAAAGAGATTTCATCGCGACAACACGAGTCAAAGCAAATACTAAAATAACACATTTCCATTTGTTTGGCTTGAAAAAATTACATGTTACTCTGATGACAAGTCTTAACTATTGCAAAGCAATACTTAGGAACAAAAATTGGATATTATTTTGGAAATAAATTTAACCAATTTTCCATTAATAGAACTAATTGCAGCACCATTTCCATTACATTTTGACTTCAATTACTGAAGTAACTAATTAACAACACGAAAAAGAAAACAAAAATGTGCCTAAATTTTAATATTAGTCAATTCCCAGAGAAAAACCGCTTCTTATTACCGTTTTTCCGCGAAAATGGTCTTATCATTGGACAGAAAAATAGATTTGTGTCCATGTTTCACCCATTCTCACTTTAAACGCCATATTATTTCAAGTAATATTTTCGAAAAAACATTGCATGGAAAGGAATAACTATTTTGACCACATCAAACAAAGATGCGTTTTTCTATAAGTAATCAGAATGTGAATCAAATTAAATTCCAGTCATTTTATGGAAGAACCACCTCCGGCGGTGAGAGATTAGTGGCAAAAGAGCAAAATTTACTTACGTGGCTCAAACTTTGTAGAATACTACAAAG
The DNA here is from genome assembly GCA_963573305.1 of Pyrrhosoma nymphula. Taxonomy (NCBI): domain Eukaryota; kingdom Metazoa; phylum Arthropoda; class Insecta; order Odonata; family Coenagrionidae; genus Pyrrhosoma; species Pyrrhosoma nymphula. The sequence continues at coordinate 202,903,802 of OY754327.1, read as the reverse complement.
CTATAGAGAAATATATTATGTAACTGCTGTGACTTGAAGGTGACTGTTCGAACTATACTTTGTAATTTAACTTCCATTGGCTAATGAATAAAGGCAAAGACGCTTTTACGAAATAATCCTCAATAAATGAGTACCAGGAATTAATTTGACGACATTGATGAAATCGGAATCCATAAAATTCCCTCATACTCCACATCTTATCAAAGTAACGGGTGGTGTATGTCTTCATGCCCGCTTTTAGAAATATTTCCCCGTACCCGCCACTTTTCTTAACGCTTTGATCGCTTTTGAAGGTCACGTGGATTCACACACACACACACACACACAGACACATCCTTCTTTGCCTTTCTCTTCTTTCATATTTCATCTCCAGGCATTACTGCTTTCAGTGAAAGTCAAACTCCCATTTCTTATCTCTCTAACGGAGCAGAACGAAGAAATTACCTTCCTTTTCTCCACGACGATGTAAAAATGACTAAACTACTATGATGAAAATTAAAGATTGTTATTTTTATAAAAATATTTTTAAAAAACGCAGGGTAATTAGCAAAAAAAAAAGAGGAAGAGGGAGAAATGTATAAACACGAGACAATGTTCATCGTTTCATCACCAAGGTCTCAAGGGGCGTTTACAACACTATCACCGCATCTCAAACAGTAACACTGAAGTACTATTAGGAAAGATGAACTAAAAATGGGGTGATAAATAAATATTTATCGCCTACCACTTCATTAATATATTGACAAGTCACTTCGGATAATTTAAGTTTTTTTTTTTTCTTGGAGCGTACCTTATCAACATGGACCTCATTTTGAATACACATTTGATCACATAGGTTATTATTTAAACTCCCGGACTAATGAATGTCACATATCTTTGGTCAGCATACTATTTAAGCCATATTAAAAGCATTTTAAAGCTGACGTGAGATTTCAGTATGGATAACGATTTAAATGAAAATAAATGCATTTTGGGTTTTAAAATTAGGCTAAAGAGAATGGTACAAAACGCTCTTGGATAGCATAAAAAGAACAAAGAAGGAAAACTTGGCGTGGAAGGGAAGGAGGGTTTAGTTGCGTAATGAGACCATATCTAGGGGGAATTTCGATATTTTCCACATCAACGTTACATTGAAATTATTATTATTATTATATATATTAAAAATTATTACAATAAATTCCACATAACTTTGAATGAACCGGCATGTCAACTGTCGAAAACTATCGTCCATGACCACATCAATAGAGTTATGAGTATCCAGGTCTATGTCCTCTGGAAGAATTCTTTGGTTCTTTCTCGCTACTTAAGGAATGGAAAGGAATAGGTTTTGGCATTTGCGACAAAAAGTGTGTTATACCTAGTAAAAAACATTGACGAAGGAACCTTTTATTTCTTGTGGTCACAAAACGGTAATAAACTCGTTGGAAATGAACGAGGGCTAAAGAGAGAATGGTTATATAGAATAGCTTTTATAATAAGCAATGCGTATTAATTTTTTTCATCCTTCCTTTTTAAATTCCGTTTCCCTTAATCACTTAACACCAACTGATTTCCAGGAAGAAAAGCTGGATAGGAAACAAATTTGTGACGGCTAAACGAAGGCAAAATAACGGAGGCTATTTTCTTCACACACAAAAAAACAATCGAGAGATGATTTCGCTTACCTCACTTGATTCGTTCCCATAGCAATTTAAAAACACCTGCCTCTCAGACAATTTAACGCACGAATACCCACTTAGGAGAATAAACATTTCGGATAGCAAAGAAGAAAGCAGAGAATATTTTCGGGTTTTCAAACAGACAGGAGTTTCAATCCACTAAAATGAATAACTGCCCGCCGATTACATTTCAACCAATGATATAAAAATACTCTTCAAGCCATGTAATCTAAATTTGTCTAAATTAAAAATTGGCTTTGGCCCCCCTCGTCTTTCTCTAATTTCTTATTTCGAAGTTGTCAATCGCACGATTCACATTAAATACTGAGTTTTAAGCGAGGGACCTCTTTACGAAATATTCAATTAATATAACCTCATTATGAGAAAAATTATTTCCTATATCTAATAATGGCATAATTTCAGCCAATTATGGTATCGCTTTTTGAGATATTTTCAATAATAACCGGAGCTATTTTGCAAGTGATATGGTTATGCTGTTTGTTCCAAAGAGACATTTTTTAAAGAAATGAGAAAGTACTGCACACAGATCATGTCAGAAATATAAAGATTCTGTTGGAAATAAAGCAATTACTCAAATTATTAGATGTTATTAATAGATTTATTATTATTTGTTGTGATAATATTATTTATTTATCATCCATTGTTAACATAGTTACAGCTGTTTATTAGTTGGTTGTTAAGGGTGTAATCTGTAAATTTCAACATGCTAGTTCCGTGAAATAAATCTTTTTGGTTTTGATTGTGACTTTTATCAGGAAAGAACCATACCTGCAACCGATTCCGCATTTCAACAGATTCCGCATTATTTCCGCATATATATAAAAAATATTTTGCATGTTTTTTACACTTCTTTTTTTGTTTGTGCTCAATATCATACTTTTTATGAAATAACAAAAAAATCTTCAATTTTGAAAGCATTTTCTGTTAAAACCGTGAAATAAATAATTTTATGACTCAAATATGTACATATATTTTGTTAATGTATGCTAAGTACTCCAAAATCCAAACTTTTTTGTCAAGAATATTACTATATTTACTTCATACTTATTTTCCATGCTTAATTTTATCATGAAATTCTAATATGGTATCTACTTTGGTTAGGGAAAATATTTATCCAACCATGTTTAATAGTGCTTTTTTCCTTTGCAGACCCCCATACGGGTCTCCTTCACATCAGCCATTTGCGTTTTGGAATAGAAATAAACTTTTTGTCTCAGAAATTCTAATCCATCCGTCATGTCTTCATATCAATCCAAAATACTTCAGAATAAAGTTATAAACTCTTAGAAAGATTTTTTGGAGAAGTATAGCCCATAATAATACACCAGAGACTACGATCAAATACTCGAAGAGCCTGAATATCGACGGAGACTTACAAGTCGAAGCTGGTTAGTTCCAGTATAAGGAGCTGAAATTAAGAGTGAATACACTGCTAAAGATTTTCAAAATCATGAAGGTGTTCAAAAAACTATTTATTTAAAGAAAAAGAATAACGAAAAATAACATCAACAAAATTTTGCCGACACGGACTCTTTTGAGTTTTGCTGTGTTGGTTTCGACTCGGTGTTTCTCGCTTCGCTCCTGAAGATGCTCGCTGGAACGCGAGAGAAACGTTGAAGCGTATATGTCTATGCTCCAAACGCACCTTCACTCGGAAGCCACATTAACATAGATATGAACAGCTGCGAAAACCTACACTCGAGATAAACAACATGTTCCTCTTTTAGAACAGATTTGAAGTTTAATGCGTCTAGAAACAGGTGGGATAACCACGTCTACCACCTACAACGGCCAAAATCATAGCATTTCTAGTATCACACACTGATTTAAAACCAAAGAGTAAAAGTTTCGGATTCCATCCATAGGGCCACAGTAGAGAAGAACATTTACTCAGAGAAGCACTTCGCAGGACGCAATATTACAGATATAATGATGGGTCTGCAACTTCAATTTTATTGCAGTATTGTCTCAGTCACCAATCCGAAAGAATTGTTTCGTCAGTTAAGGTAGTTTGAGAGCGAAAAATCACTTCACCTAGAATTTGATGAATTTGGCCTCATGTTAAATATAAAACTCCCATCTTACCAATGGCATCAAAATATCAACCCCTTGCCGAACTACTTTTCGAGCAATTTCCCTGAAAATACAAGCTGTTTTACATGGGATAGATTACGGCTGTGCGCTCCAGAGGGAGAACATTAAACAAATTAGGAACTTCTAGCACCTAGATTTCGTCAAAAAACTAACGGTGTGTAGATTGCATGTTTTCTCAACTATTTATAAAAAATAATCTATTACTCGCCACAGTAATTTTTACAGAATCACAAAAAAAACCCTGCTGTTTTGAAGGGTTTTCAGCCGTACATCGGGAAAAAATGAGTCAAGTTAGAGACTTATGTAGCTTTATTTATTTAATTACTGAGAATGTTGGTCATATATAACTATACCTTTGCGCCATTAATATTACAATATATATTTCATGCTTCTTACAGATGCTAAAATTATGAAATAAAATTTTAATAGTCTCCATTATGACCAGGGAACTATCTCGCTAAAAACTACCTTAAGGGAATATTTTATGAGTAAAAAATGGGTGTTACATAAAGAACTCATAAAATCAAGATAAATCGACAAATTAAAATAATTTACAAAAACCGGCAGGAAGAAAATTCTGATCCAGATGTCCGTTAAAGTTCCAAAGACCAGTTTCGCCGGAGGAAGAGGAGACAGAGTGAAATGAAGTCGATCAACTCCCACTTTATCGGAGAGTTTAAATAAGAAAAAAGCAGAATTTTTCGAAAGGTCAACAGAGGACAAGCGGGGGGAATATTTTTTTTGGCGAGGTAGATAATGCATAAAAAGAGAAGGGGTAGCAATCGGCGTCCAGCGGAAAAAAGAGGTGAAGAAACTTCCTTTCCCGCAAGACTCTCCGAGCTACGTCGCGACGCGGTTTCTTTTTTCCCTCGATCACTCCATAAAAAGCGGCGACGCTGCGAGGATTGGCCCCGCGGGACTCTAGGGCTGACCGTTAAAGCCTCTTCTCCCCTCTCCCTTCTTCTCCCTCCCTCCCTCCCTCCCTGCAAGGATACGACGACTCTGAAAGAGAGGGGGAGAAGTCACGATTCATACGAGTTGAGACGGGGTGGAAAAATGCAGTAAAAGATTTTTTAAAAAAAGTTGGAACTTATGCGGACGAACATCTCTCCTGAAACCTAGACTCTGTCAAAACATTTCCGAAGATTTAAGAAGACGTGTGTCACATATGAACTATTTAAAATAGAAGGAGTAATTCACCGCTAAAGACTTATGTACTACCGTGGGCATTTAATGTTTCATTTAGGTTTATTAATCATACCTAAAACATGTGCCATTCCGAAACTGTTTATCTATAACAATGGCCGAATGCATTGATCATAGCACGCGTTGATCATAAAACATTCCAAAACCACTCTCTTCTATTCTCGTGTCATCTTCTCAAAGACTTAACGCTTGACATAAAAGACATAGGCCATGTTATCAGAGCTGTGGAATTGTAGCATTGTGTCCTCCATAACTTTAATATTATGGCATCTATATTAAGCTGGCTATGCATTCAAAAAGGAAAAATTATTGGTTTACATATTTTGTAGAACAAATACTATTAAAAATGCAATACTAATTCAATTTTCATAGCTAATCATAGGGTGTTTTGCAAAATAACACTCGACCAGGCAAAGGTCAGGTCAAAGTAATTTCTAACGTTATAAAATAAGTAGAAACAAATTTGCTTATGAAGTAAGTACTCAACGAATATCAAGAAAGGAAAACAATTTCGATTCGCGACGATGCATAAATGGCGGAATATTGTATAAGATTTAAATAAAGGCAATTATATAATTTAGTAATCTATTGAAGCAATATCAAAGTGCGAATTCGTTATTTCGGTTGACACAATTACCGACAAAACTATATGACCGGGGAGGTTTAGCAAGAGCTTACTTTAGCATTAAATTCATTAGCTCGAAAATGAGACGGCTAGATAAATGTTCCTAAGCTATTTTGGCGTTGAAATTACCGCTATGACTACCTGCGCCATTCTATGGAACGGAGTGAATTTCACCTGGCGTGCGGAGTATCAAAGTAGCCGCAGTGTCGTATAACGCAGGGGTATAATATAGGACACCTGAACGTATTCAGAGAGCTGAATGAAATTTGAGCATTACTGGGATAATAGGATAAGTTAGGATTATTTGAAGGAGGTTCAGGAGGTACGGGAGGGGTCATATCTGGAAAGGTAGTTTGCCACGCCTGGATTTTTTCGTTGTCTTTTTTTAAAAGCAGGAAAGACCCAAAGGTGTATTCAAATCCTTATACACGAGTGAAACCTGCCTTAAGCGGAACCTGAGGTAAACGGAAGCCTATCTTATCCGGGAAAATATGTTGGTCCCGGCGATCGTAATAGGGTTTTACATGCATTGGTACCCTTGTGTTAAACGGAAACTGTCTAACGCGGAAACGGAATCGATTTCCAGCACGTGAAGCTGGGTTGAGCGGAATTTCAAAAAACAATTTGATGCACAATTTTTTTAAATAAGGAAAATTTTTCCCCTTTTCTCTTTCTTGAACATTGCACCAACCCACGCTTGCACACTTACCTCCCCTCAAACTCGCAGAACCCTCTCACCTCTCTAAAAAGAGTACATAAACATTGTTGTGTAGCCTTGCTCGCAACCGAAATACACGGAATAATTTTCCTACGTGCTGCTGACAGGGTAAGACCTTACCAGAGAACGCTGAAGGACCTTAGGGGAACTGCTGATTGATTTCCGCAATGCCATGAAACGTATTAACGCTGGAAAATAAACTGGAGTTGATCGAGTGCTTTGAATGAGAACAGATTTCCATGTAGCTGATACAAGAGAGGTTTAAGTGTGGAAAGACGCAAGTTTATGAAGTAATTGAGAAGAAGGACGAAATCAAGAAAGAGTTTGAAAGAGGTGTAGGTCCTAAGAAACGTATTTCTTCATATCAAAATCAACAATAGCTTGCAAACCAAAACACCAAAAATAATTGTTGTTTCTCCCTATTATTTTAGGCCTAAGTTTACATTCAAAGAGGAAAACTCCTCTCTACGAATATGAAGAATTAAACAAATTAGATTTTGAATGGTTTGTGCAAGCAAGATCGAGGAATATTTCTTTGTCAGGTCCAATGGTGCAAGAAAAGTCAAAGGAGTTTGCAGTCTCTTTAGGAAAACTAGATTTTAAGCTCTTGAATGGTTGGCTGGAGAGCTTCAAATCAAGGCACAAATTCTATCAAATCATATCAAAAATGTAAATGCATATTTACGCACTTAAAGGAATATAGACAGGACCTTTTCTATTTCACAACCAACGGACGATCTAAGCGAATTACAGCAGGCTGTAGGCAATAACATGGATGCTGAGAGATTTGTAGACTTAGACAACGATCTTCTGACGAGCGATGAAGATGGCTTGCTGACAGACAGTATGAAAGAAGACCAAGCCTGTGAATCCGAGTAAGAAGTACATATAACCATAATATGTGAAGAAAACAAAAGGTTCTAAAAGAAATGTTGTTTTATTTAAAAGAATTAGCAGAATGTAGTCTTACCAAAGGTAACACTGATTTATTCAATATCTTAAACGGGGCTATCGACAACGTAGAGAACTGTATTATACAGGGAAAAAAGGAAAAACAGACAAAAATGACGGATTATATGCGTATTTTATAGATCATTTTTTATGTTAACTAAGTGAACAGATAAATAAATTTAACCACAATGTGGTATTGTTCTTTCATGTTTCATAATAATTTCGTCTACAAGTAAAATTAGAGTGAAACCAACCTTCTAGGCGACGCATGTTATGTGTGTGAAATGCTTTTCAAGGTCTTTTTCGAAATGTGAGACCCTGGGTTAAGCGGAAAACTGTCTTATCCGGAAAAAAATGATGGCCCCGAGAGATTCCGCTTAAGACAGGTTTCACTATCAGTACTACGAGTCGGTGTTATTAACTGCGCCCTCATTTGATACTCTCCTTCATTCCAAGGGTCAAGGGGATCAAAGAGACGAAGTATATGAAACTCCCACCCTCAATAGGTAGAGTAGAATTTACACTTGTGTTTAATAACACAACATCATTACTAACACTTCACACCGGTCGATTTGTCCGACATTATTATATTTTGTTCTCTGCATGAGGTAGCATCTCGCAGCATTCATAAATTAACAGTATCAGTAATATTAACCACTAGATGTGTCTATAGCATTGCTCTGCATGTTTGCATGTTAATTTACGTATCACTCTCCCAGTTTCCGGATGGACTGCGCACTGTTCTCTTGACTGTTTTCGGCGTCTGCGCCTAGCGCCAGGGGGAGCGTGCGAGGTTCTGACTAGTGCTGGGACGAGTGCTGCATGCATGGTGTGGAATCACCAGGCATGCGAATTACGAATTGCACGACATTTTTCCAAGATTTGATACAAAGTTTATAAAAGTTTAAAAAATTTTATTGTAACATTTGTCAGATATTTCTTAGTCACTATAATCCCAAATGATACGGAAAATGAGCGGTGTGAGTCCAACGTGCATACACATAGAAATATCGCAGCGCATAGCCCGGGAGTGGTCGCGCGTCATATGAGATGACTTTTACGTACAATGACATGCCATTTTCCTGACGCATGAGCTGGGGAGAGCGACTCATACTATATTTCACCCCTTTCTCCATAGCACATCCAAAGAAAGCAAGGGAAGAACAGGAGGAAGCAAATGGTTGATATTTCGTAAGTCAGGTTACAGTTTGATGGCTCTATGCCCTCTATATCTACCTCAATGCTTTGCACCAACGTCAGCCGGGCAAGCTGAACCGAAGGTAAGGTCGTCATGGTAATTTAACCAGATTTAAGAGGAGTGTTACATCGTTGAATTGGCGACCAACTTGTTGGACATGATCACTCGTAGTTAGAGACCACGAGGGAAACCGAGAAGGTGGTAAAAGGTTAGGTCAGAATAATTTTGAGGAAAACATGCTGATAGATGATACGGGCTGTTGACACAATGGCGTGAGTCATGAAAACTTTTGTGGTGCTGAATAAATTAAGAAATACAAGAATAATTGAGGGTTATGGGGCTGAGCACATCGGGGACTGCGGAAGAATCAAAAGAACGGTTAAGAATGACGTTGGATGAAAAAGGGATACACGCGGATACCTACAAATTGCAAATCAGGGAGAATAATTCAGAGGAGAGAAGTACGGAGACGATGAAGAGAGAAATCGTTAAGACGAAATATAGAGACAAAAAGAGAAAAGATGAAGATCAAAATAGGAGGGACGAAATACAGAGAAGAAAAGTTGAAGAACGAAAAGAGAGGGACGAAATGTGCCAAAGAGAATTTATCGGGGCGATCAGAAAGGAGCGAGAAGGACTCTACATCTACAAAATACCCTGCAAGCCACCACAGGGGTGTGTGGCAGGGGGTGAGTATTCACCAACATGCATTACCTTCTACCCTAAATTTAGTGTAACTTCGACTAATTATGCATTAGCATAAATCGCTAATGCTTGTCACGAGGCGAAACCCCACGAGCATGGACTACTACACTACAGATATTATCACAATGGAGAGGGACCATTAATATATATATGTATGTATGGAGATGAATGGAATGGGCATGGAGATCTTCAGACGAGAGAGCCAAGAGACATTTTCCGCATTGTAAAGGAAAATGGTGGAGAGACAGAACTCAGTACACAGGGATAAATCTACGGGCTGAAGAAAGAGGTGGAAGAAGGTAATGAAAAAGCAGAACAGATACGACAATATCAAGAAAAGTTATGAAGTTATACCGAGATGTATGAAGGAATGATATAAAACGTTAATAATAGAGTAGATAAAAATGAAAGATTGGTGAAAAGAATTATCAGAGATCGGACAGTGGCCGTGAAAAAGCGGTAGAATTCACGAGTACGTAAATATGGAGATAGCAAGGAAGGTGAGGGAAGATAACATGTGCCAGATTGCCAGCCGAGGGAACACAGTCATCAGCAATGCAGCTGAATAACGCCGACTTTTGAGGGTAAGAAGATGGGCGCGTAGACCAATGACATAAAGACGGATACACGAGTGGGAGGAATACGCGGAGATGTAGAAGCTGTTATCAGGGGCCGAAGTGTTGAAGGTGGCCCGGCGAGGGATGACGGCACTGGCCGGAGAGGGGTTTACGGCGACGTCGCATCAGCACGCGATCTTTGGGAAATCTCACGAAAATGTTTCAGATACAGCACTGGGGAGATAAACGGCAAATTGGGATGTCAAGTACATTGGAAATGAGAAAATATTGTTACGTGCGTGGGTACAAAAATAACTTTTCTTTTTACGGAAAATTCTTAACACATTTATTTCACCATAAGAGTACACACCGTAACATTCAAAGTCACTAAGTCTCCATTACCCATGGTTCATCCTTGTTGATTCCTCTCCCTCGTCAACAACCATCCGTTTCCACTGCTCTGGAAGCTTCCCTATTTCAGCCGTCGCGTGGTTTCCAGAATCCTCTCGAAGATTCGTCAATTCCAATATAATAGGATGGGAACTCAGAATATGTTGGAGTTGTATATTTGGAGTAGGAGAATATATCGGCACGGTGAGAATACATCTACATCTACAAAATACTCTGCAAGCCACCTCTGGGGTGTGTGGCAGGGGATGAGTATTCACCAACATGCATTACACTATGCACCAAAGTTAGCGTAACTACGACTAATTATGCATAAGCATAAATCGCTAATGCATGTCACGAGGCGAAGCCTCACAAGCATGGACTACTACACTACAGATATTGTCACAATGGAGAGGGACCATTAATATATATGTATTTTGCAACTACACAATGGACAGAGACTCAAGACTTAAAAAGTATATATAAGTGCAGCTAAGGAGCTTAGACATGGGAAATGGGAACATCGAAGCAGAAAACCGTTTTTCAATTTTCCCTTAGTTCCCGACAAACTCAGTCCCTTGGAGTATCCCTCAATTTTTACTCTACTTCTACATTATTCAATGCCTCAAAACTTTTTGTGACCTCCACAATTGTGAGAAAATACTCAGTCTTGCAACTATTAATATCCTCCACAGTTTCTTGCCCACTATAAACAGATGACTCACCACGGTATTTTTTGTCTGCATAAGTACCTTGAGGTAGTCTGAGAGCGAAAAATCACTTCACCTAGAATTTGATGAATTTGGCCTCATTTTAAAGAAACAACTCTCATCTTTCCAATTATTTCAAAATATCAACCCTTTGCCGAACTACTTTTCGAACAATATGCCTGTAAATATGAGCTGATTTACATGGGATAGATTATGGCTGAGCGCTCCAGAGGGAGAATATTGAAGGAAATAGGAATTTTTAACACCTAGATTTCGTCAAAAAACTAACAGTGTATAGATTGCATGTTTTCTCAACTATTTATAAAAATATAATTTATTACTCACCACAGTAACTTTTACAAAATCACAAAAAAACCTGCTGTTTTGAAGGGTTTTCAGCCGTTCGGCTGGAAAAAATGAGTCAAGTTAGAGACCTATGTAGCTTTATTTATTTAATTACTGACTATATATTTAACTATATATTTTAGCCATTAATATTACAATATTTATTTAATGCTTCTTACAGACATATCAAAGAATAAAATTTTAATATGGTCTCTACAATGACTAGGGATCGATCTCGTTCTCAAACCACCTTAAGCAGAATAACGAAAGGAACAGAAGGAGAGCATGAAAAAGTACATGGTCGTTCCATGCGTTTGGCGAAATAGAGATTTTTTTCTCGATCTTCGACCATGCCAGTGATGCCCAGGAGACGAATCATGAGAAAGAGAGGGAAAAAAAGAAGCAAACCAAAGGATCAAACGGAGATATTAAAAAAAGGGTGAGATATTCGTCTCTGTTGGGGTTGAGGGAGATGAGCAGCCAGTCATCGGATTTGGCGATGTGTCATTCAGATAGAGGGTCAACCGCCAAAGTGGCTGGGGGGGAGGAGGAAGGCACTACCGCTTACTGGCGAAAAAAAGAAAGATCAAGAGCGCACGAATGACAAATGAAGCGCGAAAACCAGGGCGAACGGAGAATAATGGATGAATAGCGTAGGAATGAAGGACGGACGCATGAAATACGTTCTAGAGAGCAGAAGATAGAAGACGAATCGGGAGTCGCGATGGGAGATGAATTCGCACTCTAGAATGTGCATGTTTCGACAATTTTTTCGATAACGCTTTCCCAGGCTCTAAGGGTTTCTAAAGAAGTCTTTGGAGTTCTAGGGAGTGTCTCTCGCGTCTTTTCTCTGAAATTTAAATAAAAAATTTCCCTACTTTGCTTCGGATACTTGTGAGGTACTATTGATTTACTCGTTTACGCTGTAACGAAGAAACATTCGGATTTTTCTATTTTACAAACGTAAATTAATAAATAAGAGATGATTAAGTTTTCTCTTCCCGGAGAAAAATTCATCCCCCTCATAAACTACTCTCTTTTTACTTATGCAGTAAAATAATTATTTATAAACGCATGAAAAGGCGTGAATGATGATCGCTTCCCGAAAGATACTATTAGAAGTTAGTATTAAATTATTTGCCACATAGTTTCGACTATATATTCCGAATATCAGTAATACCTATCAAGATACCGTTAAAAATTAAATGTTGAATTTTTCCTATGGAATGTCACTCATTGAACTACATTATGGATCGCCACGGATACCCATTTCACATTATCCCACTTCTTCCAAACCTACAATCGCACTCCGAAATGAGAAAAGTGGAGTAAATACATCCACTTTGAACACAATTTCAGAACTGTCATGAATCTCATCAATCATTCCGGAAAAAAATAAACCATTACCACTAAAAATTCAAGGAATAATTCTATAAAAATAATGGCAAAGTACCACGCATTGAATTTCGGACAAGGTGATTTTTCAAAAATAAAATAATCCCCCTGCGTTGCTGCTCTCAATTTTTAACACATGCTATAATTTTAATATAAATGATGAAAATAGTAATTCAATATTATGTGATATGCCAAAATAGACTATACACAGTGACCTAGATACCTAGATACGGTGGGGCATGGGAAATTTCCCCAACCCCTAACAATGTTGCGAAGGGCGCAAAATCTTTCAACATGGAGCGGTAGAAGACGCCCTCCAATTTCTGTGGCACCCCAAAGGTACCGGGCTTAGGTTCTAATGAAAGGTGAAAACTGAATCGGAAAACTCAAATCAACTCCAAGTTTGAAATTAAATAAAATTATTTTCTAAGGAAATACCTGAAAACTCTTGAGAATTTTTTTCGTGCAATTTTTTTCTTAGAAATGCAAGTCTTCGGTCAATAATTTCCCGAGATCAAAGCACTACTTTAGGGAAAACCTTCTAGCATAGGAAAAATTACACCTGCAATTGTATTGAGTGCAGTGTACAGTGCATAGAGTGGAAAACTACAGATGAAAAAATATATATTTAAAAAATATATTCTACATAGCTTCATTTATACAATCATTGAGTTATCACAATTAATTATAATGAGACTAAAAAAATTTCTCAATTAAAAAAGATGTGCAAACATTGTAAAAAACACTCCTCTGTCAGTCAACAGCATTTGGTGTAAAAACTACATATATTCTAAGCCACTGCAACACACTATCAAAAGCATTTCCCACGGAAGTTGCATGCATTCTAGGGAAATTTTTCCCTAACGGTATATTTTTTAGAAAATGTGGGTCCAATTTTCTGGGGAATTTTCGACAGGGCTCCCTTGACCTGCAACGTTGTTACGCCGCTGACCAATGAGGTATGATTTGCAAATACCCTTTAGATACGTTATATGTCGTTATTTTGCATATTATTAACAATTAAAATATTTTACCACCAATAGTGAATTTGGACTCTGAATACTTTAAAGCAAAATATTTTTAAAGCGGTATTTCCGAATTTTTCCGTTTTTAGTTCTCATACGAGGAAAATCAGGGAGTAAAGACGGAATAGATTGCTGAATGAAAAACATATTGAAAGAATGAGACGCTAGTTTCGATGCAATAATAGGAAAGAATAATTTCCTAAAAGCATATCCACAGTGAAATACTATCGCGCAACAGTAAACGAAAGTCGTGGTAGAACTTATAATTGATAACTGTCGTTGCTGCAGGCGATTGGATACTACCAAAGATTGAAGAACAGAATACATGGCGTCATTCCGTAGGGGAGAATCGAAGACATTACAAACGTTCGAAGGCCTCATTTCAATTATTAGTAAGGCAGCGTAAACGCCGAAAGCAGAGATATTTCATAAATAATTTTGGCGATACTCTGACAACTTGGAAAATGTGACTCGAAATATAATTTTAAACACCCAGCGTATAATAAGTTTAGTCATGCATAAATATGGTGTGAGGTGCCTTCATTAAAACCCGAAAACAGATCTTAAATAATAAAAATTCCATTACTCTGGTCAAAGAAAGAACTATAAATGACATAAAATCAGTTTCTTACTTATATCAATTAACATTGCCCAGAGGATATAATTTTAATTCGTTGTTTATCACATCTAACTCACAATTTGATATATTGGTAAGTAATATCGAGTATAGGTGACGTGACCTTACTTCCCTATAGATATAATTTTACAAATTTCCGCAATTGAATTCATTGGTGAGAAGGCTGACTGTAAAATGAATGCACTCTGATAAACTTGAAGGGAAAATTTGTAACACTTTAATGAATCAAGTCTCTTGATCACTAAAAATACATGTCAGGCCGGGAGAAAAAGGATATTATTTCGATCCTAAGAACCACCTAAAACAGCTCTTATTGGCCATTACATCGGGGTATTAACAATATTAACAATGGACGAGCACACACAACCATGCCCTGGGAAGTGAAAAATCCTCCCCAGGCGGGATTCGAACCCGCGACCTTTGGGTTAGCAGGCGAGGACGTTACCCCGCCGCCACCGAGGCCGGGTAGTATTGAAGGCATTATGTTCCAAGGGGCATCACGGGAGTAAAATCCGGTACCTGATTGGATTAGAAGTGTGCATTGCTCAAATATATTCCGTGTGGTTTCTTTATATTTACAACACCGCTCTACCAAATGAGAAACAGAAAAAGAAAACAATGCGTGAGCGATAGAACTTCTTAAAAAAAGACCGAAAGGATGGTCAAGTGACAGTTACCGGATTTCATGAAAGGATGCAACGCCTTCGAGAGGATTAACGAACAGTTTATTCTCCAAAGGATCAGCTCTGGATAAATAACACTACGGCTAAGCAAGCAGTGCCATTTTCCCGAAATGTCCTGCGTTCTGTTCTGTTCCGAAATGTACTCGTTAGTGTTACTGACCTTTTGCAGCAACTGGGATGAGAAAATCTTTCAGACCGTCGATTAAAATGTACACTCAATCTATTATGTAAGTTCCAAACCGGTCTATTCTCTGACGATGTTGATAATATTTTACGAAATCCGACATACTACGGTAGATCAGATCATGAGAATAAAATTAGGGAACTAGACTGCAGAACGGACAGATTTAAAATTACATTTTTCCCACGAACGATAAGGGACCATAACAGCTGCCAATGAGACTTTTATCTAGGTTTTTCGATAGGTAGTGTAGCTCTTAGTAGTAGTAGTACTCCCTAATACTTGAATCCTTATCTGCTACCTAGTACTAGCAGCACGCCGTGCATGTTTTCTACAGAAGTCTTGAGTCTCCGTCTTGTTGTGAATTGTAAAATACATATATATTAACGGTCCCTCTCCATTGTGATAATATTTGTAGTGTAGTGGTGCATGCTCGTGAGGCTTCGCCTCGTGATAAGCATTAGCGATTTATGCTAATGCATAATTAGTCGTAGTTACACTAACTCTAGGGTATAGTGTACTGCATGTTGGTGATTACTCACCCCCTGCCACACCCCCTGAGGTGGCTTTCAGTGTATTTTGTAGATGTAGACAAACAACGTCATCTTCAGGTGATCGTCAGGTCAACCTGAAAATGTCGTTATATGTCGAAACTTGGGTTGGCCAAAAATACGTGCTTACTCGTTAAATTCCCTCCCGAGTATAATTTTAACAATTACCTTATTAATAATAAGTAAGACTAAAATTATCAACAAGTACTAACTTAATTATTAATGTTAAGGGAAGGGATACGAGAGGATAATGGATGCTTGTCGCAGCGAGAAAAAATAACAATTAGAGCGAGGATGAACATCTACAACATCTCCGAAACCACGCGGAAGAGGGCTTCCCCTTCAAGCCGCCATCCACCCAACACCCTACCCCCCTCCCCTCCTCCTACACCCTCCCCCAACTCCATGGCAACCCGCGATACCAAACAGCCCCCCCCATCCTCCCCCACCCTAAATTCCTCCCAACCTTTGCTCCCTCAACTACCCTCTATATATATTTTTTTTCTGCCCGCTTCCGAAAATTCCAATGTCCTTCCCTCCTGCCCTCTGGGGTCCCATAACTCACACAACCCTTTGGCCGTTCGCACCCATTTCACCCTCTGAAAACCCTCTTCCCTACCTCCCTCCACCCCCACCCCAACCCCTCCCCCTCACCCGAAGCCATTCTCAATTCCACGCCATTTTCACGCGTCCGTGGGAGAGCTCTCTCTCCAGGTGAAAAAAAAAAGTTTCTTAAAAATTCCTCACGCGCCTCACTCTCATGCCTTTTCTTTTCTCCTCCTCCTCCTTCTTCTTCCTCAAAGCGATCGAGAGGGACGCTAAGCCCTCCCCGCACCGCACGCAGTCGCTCCTTTCTTTCTTATCTGCCTCTTCAAAATCCTCCCGCGTTCCCCCACAGCAGGCTTTCTCTGGTACTCCACATACATTCCCATTTCCGCTCGGCTCTTCCGCCTGTGAAAATCCCTTCCCCAAAACATCGAACAAGACGGAAACGAGAAGTTTAGTTCATCAACTTTGAAAATTGTGCAAGTAAACTTCACGTCACGCTCGCATAGAAAGGATGCATCGGCACGGGAAGCCCCTAGACGTCCTCCTACTGGAGGTATCCAGCCAGTTCTTCCGCAGCGAAGTAGACTCGGGAGTATCGGGAGATCAGCAACATGACGCATATAGCGGTGGGGTCTTGGGACCTCTACAAGCGGCCAATAGCAAGCACAGACGATCCAGCGGCTCAGCCCAAAAGCAATAGGCCTCGGGTAAGCTGAGAAAACTGCGAAGAGCATCGTAATGAGACGAAAAAGGAGAAAGCAGGAAACTCCACACTCCGCCTTCATAACATCTACATTTACAAAATACCCTGCAAGCCATCACAGGGGTGTGTGGCAGGGGGTGAGTATTCCCCAACATGCATTACACTATACCCTTAAGTTAATGTAACTACGATTAATTACCTTATGCCTATTTCCTAATGGCAATTCTCAAATCGAACGTAGTGCCTTCAAAATTCGGCAATTGGGAAAGGACTCAGTCCCTTCTCTCGGATATCTACTTGCAGGTCAACGAATTATTTCACTTTTACAACATACCAGCGCGAGTACATATTACGTCTCGCCTCGCATAACATTAAGATGGCTTTGGAAATAAAAGGAGAAAGTAGGAATCAATGACGAAAAAAGAACAAATATGTTTTCAGCGATTAAAAATACCTGTCCCATGACTGATAATGTTCGGGAACAGCGGAAAGTGGCTACTCACCGTAATTTTCGACAGGCTATTCGTACGGCACAACTGATTTAAACTTAGACCTCGCTTGGAAGCCTTAAATGATGGTTCAGATGAGGATCAAAATACGATAGTAATTCAGGCGGCCAAACGTGAACAAAAGCTGGCAAGAAAATTCATCCTTCTAAGAAGATGAGAAGGATTCACTAGTGCTGACAGTGTCAGAATCATATGACCCTTAATCAATTATTTAAAAAAAAACTGAAAATCTACATCTACAAAATACCCTGCAAGCCACCTCAGGGGTGTGTGGCAGGGGGTGAGTAAAAACCAACATGCATTACACTACCCTACAGTTAGTGTAACTACGACTAATTATGCATTCGCATTAGCATAAATCGCTCATGCTTGTCACGAGGCGAAGCCTCACAAGCATGCACTACTACACTACAGATATTATCACAATGGAGAGGAACCATTAATATATATGCATTTTGCAACTACACCAATGGACAGAGACTCAAGATTTATGTAGAAAACACGCACGGCGTGCTGTTAGTACTAGGTAACAGATAAGGATTCAAGTATTCAAGAATTCATCCTTCTAAGAAGAGAAGGATTTAATAGTGCTGACAGTGTCAGAATCATATGACCCTTAATCACTTATTTAAAAAAAAGCACAGAAAATGACCTCTACTAGGTAGCATTCAGCTAAGCAATATATTTACTTCATTCACCATAGCACGTACTTTGTCGGCCTCGCTGGCGTCTTCATCCGCCAGCTCAAGGATCGCGGATTCGAGTATAACCAGGGCGGGTTTTCCCCATGACAACATAAGTGCAACGAATTATGAATTGAAAGTAAGATAGGACTCCATAGTCCTAATATCACCCATAACGAAGTCTCATTATAAGTACTTCATTTCAAGAACTGTGAGTAAACATCTTTCAGGGTCGGCTACCATGCATTCCTACTACGTTTACGTCATACCGATATTTTGGCAAGTAGTGAGGAGTCACTTCTTTCAATCACTTGGAACATAAAACAAAACAAAACCGCATCTGATTAAGCTGTTTTACAGAAAATAATTCTCAAACAAATATTTCTGGAACTAATTTCATTTTTCAGCTTTTACAAAAAATACCCGGTTTATGATTGACTAATGGGCAACAATAAATATGAACTAAAGACCCAGGTTTTTTTTAGTCTTTCTCTTGATAAATGCTCAACTTAAGAACTCCTAAGATGGAAAAAAAGAAAAAATGCACAACTGAAACCCCTAATGGCAGTATTGAATCACGGCGCAAACACACTGTACGTCGAAAGTGTTTGTTTAGTAGGATCAGGTGTCGATGGAGGTATTTAGAGGTAGGGAAGGAGGGGAGAAAGGCGTGGTGGTGGAGGGGGGGATGGGTGGTGTAATGGCGGAGGGGAGGCCTACGGGACGAGGAGTAAAAAAATCACAAAAAATGACGGATGATAGAAACTGGGGCGAAGTATTGAGTATGGATAGAACTCAAGAAAAGTGAGGTTGTCTCTGTTGCTAAGACTCACCACTGATACACAGCGTTTATTCAGAACTTAAGATAGTAAACTGCCACATATACAGAGGATACTCCTATATTGCTGATCTCTAACTGATCGAAGGAAGAAATACAGGTTAAATCTTTTTCGCAAGTTCGGAGCAGACAGTTTTTTTCCGGACGTTCAATATATACTGCTAGAGCCAACGTACTACGGTAGAAGCGATCACAGGAATAAAATAAAGGAAACTGACTGCCGAACCGTTAGATTTAAAATGTGATTTTTCCCACGCACAATAAGGGATCATAATAGTTGCGATAGATCAATCATGTGAAACTCCCACCCTCAATAGGCAGAGTAGAATCTTCACTTATTAAGCACTAATAACACAACATCATTACTAACACTTCACACCGGTCGATTTGTCCGGCAATATTTTATTTTGTTCTCTGCATGAAGTAGCATCTCGTAGCACTTATGAATTAACAGTATTAGTAATATTAACCACTAGATGTGTGTATAGCATTTTTCTGCATGTTTGTATGTTCTTTTACGTATCACTCTCCCAGTTTCCGGTTGGACTGCGTACACTTCTCCTGACTGCTTTTGGCCTGCGCCTAGCGCCAGGGGTAGCGTGCGAGGTTCTGATTTGTTCTGGGACGAGTGCTGCATGCTTGGTGTAGAATCACCCCGTGCCACACACCCTAGTGGTGGCTTGCACGGTACTTCGTAGATGTAGATGTAGATTGTAGGCACACCTGGTCCGTTAGACCGTGACGTGCGACAAACGCAACCCAAAAAAAAGGTTCAATAAAATAAAATAAAAAGGGATAGAGAGAGAAAGTTGTATAAATGGGAGATGGGAAAAGTAATAATGAGGATATGCGCTTACCAGAGGGTGAATAGTACGGCAGCTCCTTCCTGAAATGTAGGAGACGAAAACCTCTCGAATTGCCCTCCCTTGAAGGTCGAAGCACACTGGTTGTTCTCTTGACGAGCACTGGCCACCGAATGTCCATGCGCCGGGTTTTCCTCCCCCCCCTCCTCCTCCTCACGAACTTACCGCACTAGCGCTACAAGGGAATGTAAGGGAAGTTGGGAAGGGTATTTAAACAGAAACAAAACACCCAATGCGGTTACGAACTCATTATCCTGATGTTCATGGCTGAGTCAAACATCGAGACGTTGATGAATTTCAATAACCTCACCCGGTGCCAAACCCGAGACGCCAGTATGAAAGCATTAGATCCCATTCCGCCGCTCGCCCTCCATCGCCCAGCTCCATCGTCTCTGTTCGCGCAGTTGCACCAAGGCTTTCCCTATGCACTTCCCATTTACTCAATTCACAGCTACATCTACTCTTTCCTACTTGCTTTAAAATGTTCCCCCATTTAATGTGATTTGGTGAAGCCAACGGATGCCACGCCTGTATTACGATATACGTACTGATCATGTGGGAGCCGTTACGTAAATTATAAGTAAAGTAAACTCAAATAAATGCCCAAATTCCAAGCCACGTGAGAGCATACTTTCTAAACTCGCACCGAAAGTTCTTATATTTAAATGACAACCTCTGAAGATGGAGTTTTCTCTTCTATTGAGTAATTTTGTATTTAATATTCATAATATTTGAGACAATAATACACGCAGGCAGGTAGTGTTACCCACGGAATTTGCATATAGATATTATATAAGCGGTCTGACGTAAGATTTTTATCAGCAGTAAAATATCCTTAATTTTGCATTTTTGCTATGTATTCCACGGCAGGAAAGAGGTTATTTCTTTTTTAGTGATCACTTAAACTACACACACACAAGCCAAGCAGAGTCAAGAAGTAAAACATATAAAGAAATGATGTAAATCAACGATGTATTACTTAAATAAACCCACCGGAGGACGAGAAAGGAGTCTACAGCTCCTCTCTCATAAATGAATTACCCATTTTCCACCTCCATCCTAGTGACTTTTACAGCCTGAAAGAAAATAATGGATGGTGAAACCTAAGAATTGGATGTGGCATCCAATTTAAAGAGATTCTAGGAAGCTTTATCTAGCTAGAAAGTGCATTAACAAATTTAAATACCTAGTGCGACAGTATCATTTGTATCATTATTAGGAAAATGCGACGAGAAAGTTAAAGAGCGATGTTATTTTTCACTCGTGAGACCTCACTTGGAGTACGCCGCTAGCATATGGGACCCTTACGAAATAGAACTAATCTCTGAAATAGATAGAATACAACGGAGAGCAGCAAGATTTGTGAAAGGTTGTTACGATAAACTTAGCAGTGTTACCGAATTGTTGAAGGAATTAGGGTGGGAATCTCTAATTTATATAAGGGAGAAATACAGGTTAAATCTTCTGCGCAAACTCGGAGCAGACAGTTTTTTGCCGGACGTTCAACACATACTGCTAGAGCCAACGTACTACGGTAGAAGCGATCACAGGAATAAAATAAAGGAAATTGATTGCAGAACCGATAGATTTAAAATGTCATTTTTCCCGCGTACAATAAGGGATCATAATAGCTGCCATAGATCAATCACAGGAAACTCCCACCCTCAATAGGTAGAGTAGAATTTTCACTTGTGCTTAATAATACCACATAATTACTAACTCTTCACACCGGTCGATTAGTCCGGCATTATTTTATTTTGTTCTTTGCATGAGGTAGCATCTCGTAGTATTCATAAATTAACAGTATAAGTAATATTAACCACTAGATGTGTCTATAGCATATTTCTGCATGTTTGTATGTTCTTTTACGTATCACTCTCCCAGTTTCCGGTTGGACTGCGCACTGTTCTCCTGACTGCTTTTGGTCTGCGCCTTAGAGCCAGGGGGAGCGTGCGAGGTTCGGATTTGTTCTGGGACGAGTGCTGCATGCCTGGTGTGGAATCACCCCGTGCCACACACCCTAGTGGTGGCTTGCACGGTACATCGTAGATGTAGATGTAGATGTATCAAATTTGCGTGTGAGAAAGAAAATAAAAGGGAAAATCGAATTTTCTTGAAGTGACGGTATCTAAAAGTGTTAAAAAAATTTAATTTGCTATTTTTCGCAAAGCCACCACCACGGACCATGTAATCCCCTCCGACTCCCGCCATCACATATCTTAAAAGTTATCCACATTCCACTTCTTGCTGAATAGACAACTGAATATCCCCCTCTCCAAAGAAAAGTTAAATGAGGAATTGGAAACGATTAAATCAATAGCAACGGCAAATTACTACAACAAAACCCTTGTAGATAAAATGCTCCTCAAAAAACGCTCCATAAGAGCACAACATATGCTATTTATTCCGATTGAGACTAACAAGGAAAAACTTAAGTGAGGTAAATTACCATATTACGGAGTTCTGTCACAAAAAATAAGCAACCTGTTCCCTAATGGCAATTTTAAAATAGTTTTCTACAACAATGACAACTTAAAAAATTTTTATATAAAACAAAAGATAAAATTGATCCCTTGGATAACAGTGGCATATATTTATTGGAATGCAACGAGTGCAATGCGGTCTATACTGGACAGACGGGCCGCACTTTCCGGATGAGAGCAGAAGAACACAAGAGGTGTTTCCGGAAATGTAACCTCTCCCAAGGTCCGTCTACATCGGTATAGACGGACCTTGACCTCTCCCAGTGCCACATTGCTAAACACCTGTGGGAGAAGAACCACACCAGTGATTTCACTCCGAAGATTTTGCACCGGGAGGAAAAAGGGAGGATAATGGACAGAAGAGTTGGAGATAAGGAGGCAGATGAAGAATAATCATCCTTCCCCTCCCCCCACTCCCACGGACACCCCAACGCTACCTTTGTCAACAATAACCCTTCAAAACTCAAACTTAAACCTGCCAACGGTCATCCGCCCTTCCCTCCCCAACCCCCCACCCCCCTTCCCTCCGCCATCCGCTCACAAAACCACATTGCATCCTTGAGGTTTTCCACCCCCTTCCTTCTTCCTCCCCCTCCCCCACCCCAACGCCTACCCTGGATGGTATATATGGATCATGTTTTTGCTTTTGACTCTTTGTACCAGAAGATGACGCCGCTGCGTCGAAAATAGTTGTACCGGAAAATAAATTGGTGGAATATAACAAAGTTTTCCTTTTCGTTTATTCTAGGAAGCTATTCAAATAATTTGGTGATTCATTCATTGCAGTTGGAAGCTAAATAATTCAGATAGTAGCAAAAAAAAAAATTAAATAAAATTGAGTTCGAAAATATTAGATAAGTATTTCACTTCTACGAGTCTTGATCCCTCGATTAGGTCAAATCCTATTCTCCACAACCACTCCTTATAAACGTGCGAAATGTTGGCGATCAAATTGCAAGTATAGTAATGTACTTTTTTTTAATATGCAGAAAAGGGTGACTTCGATTATTGTCATTAAGTCTGCCAGAAGCCACCACATTTGAACAATTTAGTTATATTGTCATACAATTTATTTCTTTTGGTAGAATACAATTTGAATGAAGTCCTATAACTACTGCATCGTAATTATATGTAACTCTAAGGAGGGTCTTCCGACAAACACCATCTTGCTGAAAAGCTCTCTGCCTGTTTAACGATTTGGCTGTCTGATCCAACTATATAGTCTTGAAATTACCAATTATGTGTTACGGAAGAAAATTTTGTAAACATACATTTTAAATAGATGGTACACCGAAGCACCTTAGAAACCACCTTATATCTTACGAAATCCGACGTACTACGGCAGATCAGATCATGAGAAAAAAATTAGGGAACTAGACAGCAGAACGGACAGATTTAAAATGTCATTTTTCCCACAGACGATAAGGGACCATAACAGCTACCAATGAGACTTTTATCTAGGTTTGTCGTTAGGTAGTGTAGCTCTTAGTAGTAGTAGTAATCCTAATACTTGAATCCATATCTGTTACCTAGTACATACTATTGCATGTTTTCTGCATGGGTCTTGAGTCTCTGTCCATCTGTGTAGTTGTAGAATGCATGTACATTGACGGTCCCTCTCCATTGTGATAATATCTGTAGTGTAGTGCATGCTTGTGAGGCTTCGCCTCGTGACAAGCATTAGCGATTTATGCTAATGCATAATTAGTCGTAGTTGCACTAACTCTAGGGTATAGTGTAATGCATTTTGGTGATACTCACCCCCTGCCACACACCCCTGAGGTGGCTTGCAGGGTATTTTGTAGATGTAAATGTTTTGCCGACTAGAGCTGATGTTTGAGCCATCTATTTGTTATTCAACAAAAGTTTAAGTCTCAACAGGCTTGACATGAAGCTATTCACCCAACTACTCGAAGAATTTGAATTCTCAAGATTGTCCATAATTCACGCAAATCTTGAGAGTCACTTCTGTAAGTAAAATATAGTTTTTTTATGGCCTATATATCACAACTATTTGGGAAAAAAGTTCAATAGTTGATCTTGGAGGCCAATAAGCGCACCCAGAAAAATGAGATAAACAATATCTGAGATTCCTACGAAGAAATTAAATTCGGGAAAGAGAAGTTTGATTAAATGAGAGATTAAGAAGAAGTGCAGACGGAATGAATACGACAATAGTACACGGTTTGTTTTAAATTCTGCATTGCAATGCTATCTCGTGGCGAGTTACAGCGTTACGATCCTTGAAGTTTCAGTAACAGCCGTGTAGAAGTCCAAAGCGCTGTAGTATGTGTATTCAAATACGTCGGTCAACAAAAATGTTCGCGATAAGTACCCAGTACCTGTACTCTTGATACAATTGAAATTTTTAATGACTGCAAGTAAATATTAAACTACACATAACTAAATACACAACTAAATGATGCAGGGGACAGACGTAAACCCCTACTTGCAGAATATATTTAGTAAATCCATCAACGAACACAAAGTACCCATGGACTGGAAAATTGCAAATGGCACTCCCATATTCAAAAGCGGCGATAAGGAACAGCCATCGAACTACAGACCGATATCTCTCACATCTATCTCTTGCAAAGTCCTTGAACATATAATTGTAAGTTCAGTTATGAGACACCTCGATATAGAGAACTTGTTAACAAAAACACAGCACGGATTCAGAAAGGGAAGATCTTGCGAAACTCAATTAGCACTTTTTGCTCACGTTATTTTAGTCTCGGGTGAACATAACGCTCCAGTTGATGCAATTTTTCTAGACTTTAAAAAGGCATTTGATAAAGTTTCCCACAGTAAGCTACTCATGAAATTAAAATCCTACGGTTTAGACGACGACGTAATTTGCTGGATTAGAGAATTCTTAAGTAATCGCGTGCAAAGGGTTGTATTAGATGGCGCTATCTCTAATGAAGTAAAAGTCACATCGGGTGTCCCACAGGGAAGTGTCATAGGCCCGCTTCCGTTCCTTTTGTACATAAACGACATCGGTGACAAAGTTGACAGTAAGCTTAGATTATTTGCTGACGACGCAGTGGTGTACAGAGAAATTCGTAGTTTTAATGATAAGTAAGCGCTAACTAAGGACCTCGAGGCAATATAAGAGTGGTGCGATGCGTGGCAGCTAGAATTAAACCTGAAAAAATGCGTTGTTGTGAATTTTTGGAAACGAAAAACGCTCCTTGTAACAGCTATTGCATAAACGACATAAAATTGGAGACCGTAGAATCCGTTAAGTACCTCGGAGTTAAACTGACTAATGATCTATCGTGGAGTAAACATATTCGAGAAATTACCGGTCAAGCTAATCGTAAATTGGGATTTGTTAAAAGAGTACTTGGCAAGTGCGACGATAAAGTTAGGGAAATCAGCTACCTCTCCCTCGTTAGACCCCACTTAGAATATGCCGCCAGTATTTGGGATCCTTATGAGATAGGCTTGGAAACTGAGTTAGAACGCGTGCAGCGAAGATCGGCAAGATATGTTAAAGGCCGTTATGATAATCTCGTTAGTGTTACTGACCTTTTGCAGCAACTGGGATGGGAAAAGCTTTCTGACCGTCGATTAAAATTTAGACTCAATCTATTATGTAAGTTCCAAACCGGTCTATTATCTGACGACGTTGATAATATTTTACGAAATCCGACATACTACGGTAGATCAGATCATGAGAGTAAAATTAGGGAACTAGTCTGCAGAACGGACAGATTTAGGATGTCATTTTTCCCACGAACGATAAGGGACCATAACAGCTACCAATGAGACTTTTATCTAGGTTTGTCGTTAGGTAGTGTATCTCTTAGTAGTAGTAGTACTCCTAATATTTGAATCCTTATCTGTTACCTAGTACATACTAACAGCACGCCTAGCATGTTTTCTACATGGGTCTTGAGTCCCTGTCCATCTGTGTAGTTGTAGAATGCATGTATATTGACGGTCACTCACCATTTTGATGACATCTGTAGTGTAGTGGTGCATGCTTGTGAGGCTTCGCCTTGTGACAAGCATTAGCGATTTATGCTAATGCATAATTAGTCGTAGTTAAACTAACTTTAGGGTATAGTGTAATGCATGTTGGTGAATACTCACCCCCTGCCAAACACCCCTGAGGTGGCTTGCAGGGTATTTTGTAGATGTAGATGTAAATTTCCTGAGCAATTTATATTCTAATTTATGCATAGTAACTATTTCAAAACAAGTTCTACGTAATTGATAATCACAACTTCCTTCAGCAGTTACTGGAAAATTGGATAAGGTTACTTATCGCTACCTTGTTACCTTGTTACCTTACCTTGTTTGTATTGGTAATTACTTACCAAACGCTAGTGACAAGCATCCGAAGTTAACTCGTCGATAACACTTCCTTTCCAGTGCCTCCGTCGAGCGGAAACCTTTGATGTGCGTTTTGATTGACGGAATGAAAACCTTATGCGTGGGCTCGTGCAAATTTTAACTGAAAATGAACCATGTTTTCGACACTTCTGCTGAAATCGTGTTCAAACTAATTTATCCGTCTCGTGTATGAAAGTATTCAGTGACGGGTGAGGTAGAAGCGTGGTTGGAGGGATACAAAAAGTGCTATGAAGGGTTTTTAGCGGCAAAAGGTATTGTGTTGAGAAATTATAGTTCGTGACACAAGGGTTCAAGATACATTCAACAGATTCAGGCGAGATATCGTGGAAGTTCTTCATAATGTAAGAGAAACAATTGCACTTTTCCACAAATTGGTTTATTGCGTACAACGCGTTTCGGCTCACAGAGCCATCATCAGGAAAATAACGAAACAGTTAACAAAAAAGCTCGAGTTAATTGGTTACGGAGGATTATCGGTCATGAGGTGACATTAAAGCGATCTCAAGGAGAATATGCTGGGTCTAGAGATGCTCAGCACAAAGTAATACATAAAAGGGAAACATAGACAATCTAAAATGTTCCAAGTAATCAAGGAGCTGCAACTGGCAACCATCTGCTTTGGGGATATGATCAAAATTACTTAGAGGTTCCAAACATAAACATAATTAATAAAATAAAATATTTATGATTTTATATTACCTATCCTCCAATTTTCATATGTTTTTCATCATAAATCGGTATCAATAGCTGTCCCACTTCAAATTAAACTGCAAACTACTGCCTCTTCCAATAATTCGTTTTTCGTTTTCAAAACGGTTTAATTATCTGTGAACGGAAAAAAAACCAAACTTTTTTCAATTATCGACTATATGGAGTTTCCACTATCACGGTGTGTTTTGACAATGCTAAGATGCATATAAGAGAGATACGGAAAAAAATCGGAAATAAGAGCTACTTCAGTTACTACCAACTGGGCAAGGTTAATTATTGGGAACACATTTCTCTAAAACGTAATGAAGGACATTGCCTAAAATTAACTCTCTGCGCTGACTGAGTGGTCAGTTAAAAATGAATAAGTTTGAGTGTTAGATAAAAATATATGCAACAAATGACATGTTTATAGAAGACTGCTGCTGTTGAAATTCAGAATCCACTTGAGGGAAAAATATAAAAGTGAAATAAGGATATTTTGATCTTATATATTCATTTATGAATAACTCAAGTAAGACATGTGATTGATAATACAGACGTAACAGATAAAAATATTTAGACAGGGGAGAAAAATGCCTCCCTACTACAGGGCTAATGATAATATTAAGCTTCAAATTATGGCTTAAGCCACCCACGCTGGTCTATATGCGACCCCGAAAATAAATTGACTTTTCTAAAGTTCGCCCGAGTCCGGCTGAGGCAGATCGATACACAGCGGCTTGTCAACTGTCATGATCCACCTCAGAGGCAGATAACCTTATCAATGGCATTATTGAGACTAAATTCGTACGTTGAAAAGAACTTGCGTGGATATTAGAATAAATATTTTAGGAGGAAATTGATGCACATTTACGCAACCGAGCAGTCTAGGTGGTATAAAAATTGCATCCTTTGGATACAATGCACAACATGACTAGCGTTCCATGTAGTTCTAAATAAATGTGAGTATTTACGAGCAGAAAAATTGCAAACATCTACATCTACAAAATACCCTGCAAGCCACCTCAGGGGTGTGCGGCAGGGGGTGAGTATTCACCAACATGTATTACACAATACCCTAAAGTTATTGTAACTACGACTAATTATGCATTAGCATAAATCGCTAATGCTTGTCACGAGGCGAAGCCTCACAAGCATGTATTACTACACTACAGATATTATGACAATGGAGGGGGACCGTTAATATATACAAGGACTCAAGACTTATGTAGAAAACATGCACGGGGTGCTGTTAGTACTAGGTAACAGATAAGGATTCAAGTATTAGGGAGTACTACTACTACTAAAAGCTACACTACCTATCGACAAACCTAGATAAAAGTCTCATTGGCAACTGTTGTGGTCCCTTATCGTTCGTGGGAAAAATGACATTTTAAATCTGTCCGTTCTGCAGTCTAGTTCTAAACAAGCGTTTCCGCGTAAAAAATAACTACTATGAAACCAGACTCAATTAAAATGGTTTTGTTACTACTAGTCTTAAATCGTCATTTGCATTAATTAGAACAAGGAGCCAATATTTTCTGTTTATCTTTATGAATTCATATTCATCAGTAAGAGTAACTTTATTTTCCAGTTTCTGATGGTTTTCATAAATAAATCAATCAAATCGATTTTATTAGATAAAATAAAGTGAACCTGCCCAGACTAATGATTCCTCTGTGTCATAAAACGGCCGATTCTTGTCACATGTTCTTTCAGAAGGGGATTGGGGACGGCACTAAACAGCATCCACCAGCCAATATGCATAAATGTATTTTTATTATTTTTACTTTCATATCTACGCGGGTTCATTTCATGTTATATACATTTTCTTCATACATATATTAACCAATAGCCCGGATACAGCATCTTAGGTGCTTGCAACAGGCGTTAAAAAACAATAATATAGGACATTCTCAAACAACCATGTCATCGGTGTTAAGAGAAAATACACCATGGCGGGCCTCGAGCCGGTGACACTCGGATTGGGATAAAAAAAGGGATAAATATTTAGCCTCACCACCACCTGCGATGAGTATTTGGGATCCTTAAGAGTTAGGCTTGGAAACTGAGTTAGAACGCGTTCAGCGAAGATCGGCAAGATACATTAAAGGCCGTTATGACAATCTCGTTAGTGTTACTAACCTTTTGCAGCAACTGGGATGGGAAAAGCTTTCAGACTGTCGATTAAAATTTAAACTCAATCTATTATGCAAGTTCCGAACCGGTCAATTCTCTGACGACGTTGATAATATTTTACGAAATCCGACATACTACGGTAGATCAGATCATGAGAATAAAATTAGGGAACAAAACTGCAGAACGGACAGATTTAAAATGTCATATTTTCCACGAACGATAAGGGACCGTAACAGCAGCCAATGAGACTTTTATCTAGGTTTGTCGTTAGGTAGTGTAGCTCTTAGTAGTAGTAGTACTCCGTAATACTTGAATCCTTTTCTGTTACCTAGTACTAACAGCATTCCGTGCATGTTTTCTACATAAGTCTTGAGTCTCTGTCCATTTGTGTAGTTGAAAAATACATATATATTAACGGTCCCTCTCCATTGTGATAATATCTGTAGTGTAGTAGTGCATGCGTGTGAGGCTTCGCCTTGTGACAAGCATTAGCAATTTATGCTTATGCATAATTAGTCGTTGTTACACTAACTTTAGGGTATAGTGTAATGCATGTTGGTGAATACTCACCCCCTGCCACACACCCCTGAGGTGGCTTACAGGGTATTTTGTAGATATAGATGTAGATGTATGGCCTCCACACTGCCATTGGGAAGGCTATTTCCTCACAAGGATCATGAAAGCCACTGCCCACGGAGCTGCCGGCGAACTGATGGGGACTTCACCGCACATTAGACAAATCAATTTCCATGGTCGCTAACAGTAAGAGCTTATGTTTTTTATAATTTTTTCTACAGGCTATGGAGAGTTTCATGTGTAAATATCTCATTGTCTATCGATGTTTCAATCAACTTTTTTTCTCCACATGATCGCGGAAAATTGTCTGAAATCATTTTCTATCATTTTGTTTTATTACAGCAGCATAAATAGCAACCAGAAAAAAAAGTATGAAGAATTATTAGGAGGCTGTATTATTTGCTAGTTTATTTTTTTATTCCACAGCGTTACACCAACAGGTTCTGTAGGAGCTTGACTTAGGTGATTTTTAGGGAAAATTGTAGGCGGGTGTATTATGTGAAATTTTGTTTAACTTTGAGCCCTCGTATAGTTTTATGTGCTAGAACTAAAATAAACTACACTCGTCTACAAATGTACCAATTAATGGTGAATGATCGACGAAAGTTTCAGCTTTTAGCTAGAATGAAAGCGCTTCTTGACAGTTTGGTCATTTTGTTTCATTTTTATCTATTTCAGCCCACTGGCCCAAGATAAATTATTGATATACTCAAAATAAATTTCTTTCTACTCTCAGATGAAGTGGAGAAGATACTGACTCTGTTTTATCAGTCGTAGAGAAATAATATTACCCTAATCGTACCAACGAACGCAAAACTACGATTGATATATCAAAGGGAAATTCATTGCAATTAGTCTTCAACACTGGTCCTCTTATGCGGGTAGCTAAATAAAACCAATGAGAGCAAGATAAATGAATAACGACATTATGTCTTAGTTTATCGCGGTATAATATCAGCAACCTAAAATAGCTGACACGCATGATTACACAACACGGCTCAGGTAACAAAACAAAAGAGCCTATAAGCATGTACTATTTTACAAACCGTCGATAAAATTATTAGAATAAAATTATTACTGTGTTCACCTCAATTTCATCTCACACCAACGAATCAACTCAATGGAAAACCTCTCGACCACTCTCCATTTCTTCCTACCTAACAAAGAAGTGGAAAAGTAGCTATAAAAAAAAGGAATTGATTTGTGATTGAACGGACACCCATTACTCACGATGAAAAATACAGCTTCTGAGAGAAGGATGTTCAAAAGAACTTCCACCGACGGCGATGAATGACATGGATTCCGTCGATTTCCAGCAAATATACTAAATTAATAGTGTGGATGCACTCTTTATTTGTCGAATTTTCCAAAAACAAGTTCCAATATCAAAGACACTAGGTTTTCAAAGGAGCCCAATGGCGCCCAATTGTTCAAGGAAGATATTGAAATTGAATGACACTTGATATCATGAGTTTATTCCCAACTCTAAAATAGTTACATTCTCTCCGTATATTTCTCACATTGCGTGTGAATTGTCGATTATCGTTGAGCAGTGGTCCTTGCAGAGGCTCCTCGATAAACACTCTTTCACTTGGCGGGAATTTCTCATCTACATCTACAAAATACTCTGCAAGCCACCTCAAGGGTGTGTGGCATGGGGTGAGTATTCACCAACATGCATTACACTATACCCTAAAGTTAGTGTAACTACGACTAATTATGCATTAGCATAAATCGCTAATACTTGTCACGAAGCGAAGTCTCACAAGCATGCACTACTACACTACAGATATTATCACAATGAAGAGGGACCGTTAATATATATATATAAATATATATATATATATTTTTTTGCAACGACGCAAATGGACAGGGACTCAAGACTTATGTAGAAAACATGCACGGCGTGCTGTTAGTACTAGGTAACAGATAAGGATTCAAGTATTAGGGAGTACTACTACTACTAAGAGCTACACTACCTATTGACAAACCTAGATAAAAGTCTCATTGGCAGCTGTTATGGTCCCTCATAGTTCTCGAGCGAGAGAGAGCAACGTACAGATGTCCATGTGAGAAAACTGCAGTTTGGAGTTCAAAGTCCAACGTGGTCAAACGACTGACCCTGCAACTTGTTCATTGTAATCGCATTTACTGGAATCACTGGAAATCGTCGTCGTCGCAAGATGAAAGGGAGCGTTGTCTCAGTCGGAGCCAAATCAGAAATGATTCTCGCTTTTATGAAACTTCTTGCTAGCAGTTGAATAATGGCATTTTCAAATTTAAGTGACTGTGGCTGTGAATCTTACAGCGTTCCTGAGTCAGTGAAAGAGTGAGAATGGTTTTTTTAATATATGTAGATTATAGTGTTGTGTGCATGGGCAAAATAGTAATTCGAAAAAAAAAGGAAGCCGTATTGCGTAAGCAAAAGGCGGTTGCCGGGCACTAAAAATGGAGAAAAAATTTCGTAACAGAAAAAAACCGCCAACGTAGAGAGAGCAATAACTAAAAGAGAAAAAGGAATGGTACTAAAAAAAACGGGGGGGGAATAAAAAACGTCGGAGCCGGGCTATTTACCCCTCCCACCCCCTGTCTCACCCGGAAAGAAATACCTATGGATGTATGAAAAAATAAAAAGGGAGTTATTTGGGGGTGTGGAGAGAAGAGAGCGTGTAAGTGAAAGACTTGGGCGTAAATCACTCGTTTGCTCGATTCCGACTCGAGTCTCCGTCGATACGGCCGTAAATCAGTGCGACGGCCGCGGAGAAATTTATGTCTCTCCAAAATAAGAGAGGTTGGGCGATGGGAAAACAATTCCACGCGTCGAAAACAAAAGAATGGGAATAAACAAATAATGATGGAGAGAAAAAAAGAGCATGGAGAAATCTTAAATTGCTGAAAGAAACCCTAAATATTTGTCCATTTTGAATTCCGTACCCTTTCACGCCATCTAAGACGAATTATCAAGTCTTCTTCAATCTGCGTCTGTGTGTAAAAAATGATATATTTACGGATAGCCTAACAATTTGTCCTTGGTATTTTTTTTTAATCGGTATATTGTCTTAACTAGTGTTAAAAAGCAAGCATGAGTACATGGCAACGAATAAAAGTCCATACATTAATACGTATTTCTAACAAGTTAATCAAAAAATGATCTTTTATTAAATGTGAAAATAATTCAAAGTCAATTTTTTGGGCCTGCCATAAATCAAATAATCACAATTTGTTAAAACGAATCCACCAAGAAAAAAACGAAATGATAATATAACTGGTTTTAATTTTTTTAAACTTATTGGTGTATTATCATAAATCTCTATTCAAGTATTTGCCAAAGAATTGAAGCCGTTACCGAATTTACATTTTTTGCCTTAAAATTCCCAATCATTACTTCCCATATTGGAATGTCCATATGGAACACAGTCACTATTGCCGAAAAATAATATTTCAGAGCCACTAATAAGAGTCATATTATTATGTGGACTCTTTACACCGCAAAGTTTTGTTCTTTACCATCAGCTACACATTTGAGTGTCAATCGAGACCTAGACGTTCATGTGAAGAAACATAAACCACTTAATTCCCCGAAGAACATTATTTTATCTTCTATTGCTCTAAGAATAAAAGTTTGTTTTCCAGGTAAATAATGTTGATGCTCACATGATGGCAAGGAAAAAAACATCTACAACAAGCATCTGATCTTCATAAATAACCCCGCTAAGAGCTATATGTAATCACGCCTTCAAAATCAAATAATCATAAGAACATTCAGAACACTTACCGAAATGTATTGGGACGTTTCAAATATTAATGACTTTTTTAAAAGGTACTTCTGAAATTAATGATAGTGGAATATACAGCAGTCAACTACTTACAAATAAATAACAGGTATAGTAACAAAAACATATGAAAACGTAACGTTTTCATACCAGGGAAGTTCCAGTTCTACTACAGTTTTTTTGCAAATCATCATCATATAAAACAAAGAGATAATACAAGAATTGAAAATTTTACGGCAGGATATCAGATTTATGAGGAATAATCAGTGGTCCTTAGAGCCTTAGAATTAGTGCTCCATGGCTAAGAAAAGTTTATTTCGCTGTTTATTTTGCAAATTTTCCAGAATGAAAGGGGGTAGCAGGTTCACCCTAAGTTTTTTCCGGGGCCACAATGTGAAATTTTCTTATCCAACTTGGAGTTTAAAACACACCACAGGAGCTGCTGAAATAAACTCTTCGACAAAAGCACAGGGCCTACACCAAGAACACCTACCAATCCCAGCGAACTGGAATCTCAGGATAGCCATTCATTTGGTTTTCAGAGAGACATTAAATTTTTCAGTCTTTTCCGTGGATATTGATCAAATTAATACATGCATACCCATCGCGTTGTTGTTCACTTACTGGAAATGCATTGTCTAAAGAGCTTAATTTTCGGACTTTGAAATCTAGCTTCGGTTTTAATAACTTCCCTCAAACAGCCCCATTCTTGCTCCTTTGTTTCTTCCACATTCATCGATTGCTTCATACACGCTTGTTCTTAAGACTCCTAATATTCTTCCCCCCTCAACGCCGTCCTGCTTACCCAGTACGCTCCCTGAACTTCTGAATATAATGAACTTTGAAGGCTGCATTCTTTCGGGTGTTTCACCGCGTCATTTTATTTTTAGTGCCAACAGTATCGCCTGCGTTCAAGCAGGCTTCTTCAGGTTGAAGTGATGATAAAAATTGTTATTTAACAGTAGATATGAGTTAAAAATAAAATCAATCTAAATTATTTTTAAGAAGTTTCTGTGGTTTTACTCAACTTAAGAGAATTCGATGAAACTTGCTGGGAATATTGATTTGGTTGTCTTAAAGCTACCTGATTTTTTTCAGAATTATTTGCCGCAGATTTCTTAAGATATTTGAACGAGAAGTGGGCATGAAAATACACTGGCTGTTATGGGAACGCAATGTTTTATTAATCAGAAAGAACATTTTATAATTATTCAATGTATAATAATTTATATCATCGATAGAAAAATTTATATGTAACAGAGTTTTACTCCGAGCGCTTGAAGTAATCCCTCGCGCGCGTTGCAGATCGTGTGAAATTGGCACAGCACGGGTAAAGATACTTGAACGTGGATGCATAACTTGCAGGACGCAGAAGAAAAGGCATAAGAACCCGTGTAATTTCATGTCCGATTCTCGATCAAATATCTTTTAAAAAAAATGCGGTAAATAATTCTGAAAATATGCAGGATCGCTTTAGAACAATATTATGAAAACCTACTTTCAGGAAGTTTCATTGAATTCTCTTAAGTTGAGTGAAACCACCGAGACCTCTTTAAAATTATCTTATAATAACGAACTATTTTACGCAGGTTTACAAAAATTTTGAATGCAAAAGATGCTATATCTTGAAAGTTATGCATTATTGAATGAAAGCATGCAAAGAAGTCATTAAAATCTCTTCCGGCCACTAGGAGGGGATTTATTTAATCGTCCTCCGCGCTTGAGGGGTTAAGAGAGTTAAAGAGTCTCTTTCTACACATTCACCCATTACTTCCTCCCGCGTGGTTCACTTTCAATACCCTGTAACGAATTAGTTATTTAACTGTCATCCATTCTCTAAACGTGGCCAAATAATCGAAGAACACTTATTTTCATACAGCATCCATTCCACATTTTTTCATCACCCACCTTTGCAATCTTTAATCCCTATGGACTATCTGACAGTAGTGTGGCATCATCTACGTATAAGAACTCGCTCGTTCTAATCTCTAACCACTGACTCGATATTATTACTAAACGCATATCTCACAGATATATTCATTAAAACATTGAAAACCACGGTGAAATTGCACTTGCTTGTTTTATACTCAAATAGATACGCATTGTAGTTGAATCCTGTACTATTAAACGAGCAAATCTTGTTATTTAGATACTAGCTGAAGGTACCCGTTGAAGTTTAACGGGGGTGAAAAACATTGAACTTATTTTATAAGAAAACCACAAAGCCTAGAGAATAATGTCAGCGTGGTGTTTTTCAGGAGTTCGTAACATATCTTGTATGTTGTGTTCGTTGTAGTAGACACGTAGACCATTTTTCAGGTGAACGGAGAGATGAGTGACTGTTGGTCCTCTTTCATGCACGGGAAACCCAAAATAGGTATGTACTACTGAAATAACACTCAGGTTGATAGAGGGTTACCTCGTCCCTCCGGTTCTCTTGAGCCGTCTTCTGAGTGATTGACGGCTTCATCGCTTCCCTTGTGTGCATAAATATATTTGCATTAAATGACTCAGTTGAGTTGCGCAATTCAACGTCAATATTTGGGTTGAGTACCTTAATCAGAATTGGAGAGTAGGGTAGGTACAATCCGACGGTTGACAACGTCAAAAGGAGCCTTTGCAGCGGCAGCCATGTTAATTTGACCGATGAATCCTCCATCACCCGGAATGCGCCTTCTGCATAAAAAAAATCCATAATCATTGGTTTTGGTTGCTAAATAAAAACATCTATGGTGATTCTTAGTGCAATTGTCGATTTTCATGCATGGATGTCGTTCATTCCGCAGAATTTCCATTCTTCTTTCGGACAAGAAACACGTAGAGACGTCATTATAATTTCCGCCATATTAAAACAGATTGAAGTTTCGAAACAGATGAGTCTATATTTGAACCAGATTTATAGCTGGTTACCCGTCCGTAGGTTTGGTTACGATGAAATTTGTGCGGTTCTTAGCGTAACCCGAGATACACCACGGGAAGATTCTCATGAGATCACTGGTGAGCATGTCTTTGAGCATCCAAGTCTAACCTTTGTCGTTATTATTGCGAGGACTCAATTTCTCGCAAAGAAGACTCTTGCTTTAGAAGATTGATTCCAAAGGTTACTCTTTTTTCTATAAGGTATATTTATGGATATATTTTTAAGTCCAAGGTGGGGAAACACAGCGGCGAGTGAAACTCTTGAATAGGCAACTCGATGATTGAAAGAATATTTACCTAAGTTTACTGCATTGTAACACTTTTAAACATATATAAATAACTTGTATCGTTTATGATGTAGGAATTGGTCTAAAAAACCGTTCGCAATCGTAATGAGAGGCAGACGGTTCCATTACGTGTAATACATCTGAGTATAAAACGATAATAAACAACCGCGTTTGTTGTAGCAACAGAGGCATTATTACCATTACTATTCGCTGCACGTGAATATTCTTGCACATATAATTCCTTTATGTGTATCGTTTACTACGTAAGTGTTCTCTCATATACATGCAGTGGTCCTATGAGAGCTACTTTGAGAATAGACATTGAAGAGTATACTTGTTGTAAATATGCATTGAATATATCGATTACCCCCAGAAGCAATCTATCATGGGGCCATAGGGGACTCTGGGCCCATCTTATACAAATTTTCTTTCTATATTCTATCATGGGCCTGCAGGAAAACTTAAATGCCAGAGGCGTGAATATCCATTGAAAATAAAATCTCTGGTTGCCAAGGAAATATGCTATTGTTAATTTCAGAGAAAAATGTGAGATTTTTCAGCTATAAACATGATTTTCAGACAATTACGAAGTGTAATAGAAAATCGATTGAAATAAATAGAAACAAAATTTATTCAGCCATCCGATAAAAAAATCCCAGCCCTATACTCATCAAGCAAAAAAAACCTTGCAAAACCTCGACGTTCTTTTGTTTTTTAGCGCACATCAACTTTGCTCCCTAACTGTTTTGAAGTGCGCTACCTAGTGCGCAGTGTCTTAACCACGAATGGAAGGCAAGTGCGCTGTTGTATTACGAAGTGATTAGTGCACTAGAACGAATGGAAGTTACGTGCATCAGCAACATAAATCTCCCATTGAGTGGCAGATACAAAATTACGGGCACAAACAAATGTTAGTGATTACTATCATAGAGTAACTTAATTACTCTATGGTACCATTAAAAAGCATTATTTATAACTACATTTGAAGTGAAAATAGATGATCCTCAACACTACAGAATAAATGAAATTATGTCGCTTGACGGAGATGAATAAACGCGTGAAGATAGTATTCTTTGGGAATATCCCTGTATTAGTGTAACAACTCATGCCAGGAAAATCATATATACTATTTCGCCAAGGGCTGACAAGTCATGTTCTTGGTTTTGCTGGAATTCATTTCATAACTGAACTTCATGGAGGGTCTCGTCAGAGGTCAATGAGAAGAAGGACTAGAGGGTAGGATGATCTTAACCTACTTAGGGCTTATTCAATGAAATGCAACGTGTTTGACGCACAAAAGAGTCTACCTGAAGCCATCGTGAAAATGTCGTTGAGCACTCTTTCATTAACCCGGAAGTGGTCGCTAAGCAACATATATCACGCGAGCGGTCACGTGTGTGACTTTTCCTCACACTCAGATGTACCATTGATTATCTATCATAGAGCGTTTATTGCCAATATATATTACACTATATTTAGATTTAATTTATTTCTCTAAATGTTCATTAGAAACAATGATTTCCACAGATAAATGACATTAATTCATTGCTGATTGCTGATTCAATTACGTAATCATTACTAATTTTACTGGCGATGTAATCATTGAGTATAAATGAAGAAAATTACCATTATCTTGAAGAAATATTTATTTATGAGGACATGCATTCTTTTGACTGATAAATTTTGCATTAAAATATCTGCTCTCCACGAAATGAATCAACTTTGCCCGCATGTTGCGAGAGTGTAACGCGACTGAGTGATTATACAAAAACACTTAACGTCAGTGGTCGCGCGACGAGAAAAAGTCTCACACCTTGTAGCCGACGGTATCAGACATATAATTACACAGCTGCGGACGCTTCATTTATACTTTTTGCGACGGTCGGTCAATAAGAAGAGATAAAAAGTCAGCTAGAAGGAAAGGGAACTTATTCTAACTCATGATTACAAAGTGAACACAAGTTTAAATTTGGAGTGAGAGAGAAAATCTCATAGCGCGACCAATGGCGGGTTAAATAAGCCCTGTGGAAAATTAAGAATGAGACTCTTAGATTGTCAGTATGAATTTCTTGTCTTTGGAAATGTCTACATACTTAGAGGGTGTAATCCTGGGCTTCAACCTCATAAATCCCAAAGTTAGCTCAGGATATTGTTGGCACGAAAATAAATAATACTTAAAATGAATATTGCATAGAGACCACGATAATATTGTGTACAATCCTAATTTTTCACCAGCGGCATGTGGAGCTGAGATATGTAGAGGTGTTGAGCTGGAATCCGAAGGCGTGAACATAATCTATTGATCCGTGTTTTTCGCAGTTTTTTTTTCTTCTTTAGCTCCAGGAGTCAAGTGGTTGAAGGTGGATATTTATAACTGGGTAAGTATTACCCAGAGGGAGAGAGGTAGGCAATTGGAGAGAGAGAGATGGGGTTGGGGGAGTCCCCTGGAGTGGAATATCATTTTTACCGCCCGGAGGCAAGCCCACGAATCGGAAGGGACGCCATGTTGAAATACGACTTGGTCCCGCGATATCGCATCTATTATGGCCGCGCCGCGCATCTTAACCCTCATCCCAATCTCTCCAATTTCCCTTTCAATTTTAAGCGCCATCTCTCCTAAAAATTGCCTTTCCTCCTCCCCCATCCTTCATCTTTCCCCCCTTTCATCCGCCCCCCCTCACTCACCAAAAATACCCTGCTTTCGCTGATGAAATGCGTTACCTACAGAAAACCAAAAGTGTGGTACAACATACGCAGATTATTCCAGAAATGTATTTTAAATGAGAACTTTTTTCCAGCCATAGGAGCCGACTGCAGCGCCATTTCCTACGAATTACCGCATTTTGACTTCAATTACGGCAGTAATTCCCCAATAACTATAAAAATAAGGTGGTAAGATGCCTGTATTTTATTTTTATTCAATTCATCTGGATTATTTCCTTCTTATAAATAGTTTTCCGCGAAAATGGCATTTGTATTTTATGGAAAAATACTATTTTCCTCCGTGTTTCTCTCATTCCCCCATTGAACACCATGTAATTTCAAGTTCAATTATAGAATAAATTGGCGTGGATAGGTATTATTTTGTTGTTCATATTAAATAGAGGACAACTTTTTCTACAAGTAGACAGAATATGAATAAAATGACATTTTAGTCATTTTACCGTGGAACCACCTTAAATTAGAGTCCATCGATGCAATCACATCCAAATTGCCATGCCCATTCTGAAGCCAAACTGGTATTCACGATTCAAGTAGCAATTTGCTCCATCTTCCAACCTTATGTTAACAATTCTTAATAGAACTTTTGACACGAGCGAATTAGACTAATATTTCCAAACTTCTCGCATCATGACGCTTATTTCTTCTTCGTGATAGGTATCAAGACTGTTTTAACTTAGTCCTCTGGTAATTATACTCCTGCCTCGTAGATCTTACTCAAGAGGTCGAAAAAAGGCCGTCTCCCATTATTAAAATAAGTTCTTCCGTAACTCCAAAGGGATGTTAAACTCATCTCACAGCTTTTCTTGCCTTCATCACTTGCAATGCCTTCTCTATTTCGCTGTCGAGTATCTCCAGTCTGAATTTATCCTCCTCTATTGCCCTCTCATCCTCTATATCTAATAAATCACTGTTTCAGGTTTAACTTTGTGGAAACGCGCCACATGAAAGAATTTCTCGTTTTGTACATTCCACACTTGTTTATTTTCACCAATCATGGTTTTGATAGATAATGTCATTTTCAAGGACCTTGAAAATGACATTGCATTTCGAAATCATGGTCGGTGAAAATAAAAAAAGTGTGGAATGTACAAAACGAGAAATTCTTTCATCTCTTAATTTAAGTTCACAGGTTTACTATCACTGTCATGTAGCTCGTCTAAGTATTCTCTCCACCTACCATGAATATATTTACTGTGCGTTTAATATGTTATCCGTTTTATCCACAACCTTTGGCATCGTTTGCTCTCTCTTACTGCCTGATAGCATTTTAATTTCAGCGCGCCATATCTCTCTCTCTACATTTTCCATTTCTTCGCATTTCCCTTTTCCACCAGTTTTCCTCCGCACGGTTGTTCGTCCCCGCCGAAGTTTTTTTATTTTAATTTCTTATACCTCCTCCTGTATAATTCAGTGTTGACAGTGTTTCCACTCCTCTCTTCTATACAATTCACAGCTTCAGGCTCTACTTTCTAGAAACTTTTAATATTCATTACAACTAAGTTTGGTACTTTTCATCATAAGTAAGTTTTGATTCATCGCCTTTTAAATATTCCCCTTACCCCAATAGGATATAAAGCTGAACTGGATGCTATAATTTCTATAGCCATCAACAATGGCTATACCCCGGATTTAGTCAACAAATTACTTCGTAAAAAACGAAAAATATTGGCTCTAAAACAGATTTCCTCCGCAGAGCCAACTTAACCGACAAATTTTAAGTGGTGTTCTCTTCCTTTCTTGGGAGACATTTCACATAAAATTTCGAACCACCTACCATGCTCTCTGAAAGAGCCGCTTTTTAAACACCCCTAACCCTATCCAAAATTCTAGTGAACGGTAAAGACAAACAGGATAAACTTCTTAAGTCGGGTATATATAAAATTAAATGCAATAGCTGCAATATAGCTTATATTGGTCAAACCGGTCGAAATTTTGAAACACGCATAAAAGAACATGTCCGTAGTTTAAATATTAGATAATTTGTCTCCCTTTTTGCTAAACACCTTATAGAGTGCAATCATGCCATTGACTTTACCCCTGAAATTTTACATTTCCTTCCCAAAGGTTTGAAAATGGATGCATTAGAAAAGATTGAAATTATCAGGCATTCTCCAAATCTATGCAATGAGCAGCTTTATACACACACCTACCCACTACTTTCTGGAAAATTTTCGTTAAAAAAACGTTGTCCTTTCTCATACCACCACCCCTTGATTTCATTGATTTTGCCAAACATTGTGTGTAAATGTTTGTTGTTATTGTTTTCATATCAATATTGTTTTAACTCTCCTTTTCATTTTTGTTTCATTTCCTTTTCATAATTTTTTAACGTTAACTTTTCTTTAAAATCAAATTTAATGTTCTGTATCTAACAACGACAACAATATAAAAAATGTGAACAAACTACTACACCATAAAATTGATGAAACGCGTAGTGTGATTAAAAAAATAAAAAGTGTAGAAGAGTACCTCTCTTCTATTTTCCTAATCATTTCTTCTGTAATCCATCTCGTTTTCATTTATTAATTTTTATCGGCCGATCTTGTTATGCCTGTTTTTCTAATATATCCCATTCTTATTTTTTGCACTGTTTTTAAATCTCTGAATTGTTATCATGTAACTTGATATCTTTCTGTGTCTGGTATTTCCAATATGTGTCTGCGCCTGGAGTGATGTTTAAAGCAAGTGTTTCTTACTACTAATTTATTTCTCCTACAAAATTCAAGTGCCTTCTCACCGCGGCCATTTCTCTCCCCATGCCCTTCAACTTCAAATCCATCACTCTCTTTCCCCCCCCCACCACATCATTTAAATCACCCATTACCATCACGATTTTCTTTCCCGGAGCTTCTCTGATTATCTCTTTTTGTTACTCGTATCTTATTCTTCCTCACTATGGTTGCTTGTAGGCATGTAACCCTGGCCCAATACTAAATGCGTCAGGGCGGGCATTTATTTCGACCACTAGTATCCTGACACTCATCTGTTCAATGTTTACAACCCTCTTCCCTAATTTTGAATTTAGTCCCATAGCTACCCTACATGAACCCTCATCTCCCCCACTACAGAGAACCCTGTAACTATCACTCCAATAGTCCCCGAAAACCCTCCATTTCACCTCGCACTACCCTAAAGCATCAATTCTCCCGTTCTCCATTTCCTGTTTAATATATTACCAAGTTTCCCAGCCTTCATCATTGTCCTAACGTTCCAGGTTCCTAGTTTTACCGATGCTTTCCATCTCTTCTAGTATTTTTTTTCTCTGTTGTAGTCCTTTTAAACTCCGCTATACCGGTGGCAAGCCCGGGGCCTGTCTCTAAGAGACAGGAAGGAGGAGTCGGAGGAGTAACAACCTCGTAAAAAAACAGGGTCCATCTGGCCCGGATGGTAGCACCCTGTAAGGGTCCCTAGCCAGGGTCACGGTGAAGCCCTCAACGGCAGCGAAGGCGGAGAAGATGGACTTCGGTACGGCTGAACTCGCGGAAGAGGCAACCCGACTGACCGGGGTATATCAGGACAGAAACCACTGCCTTTTCGTTAGAAGAGGGATCTTTGAAGGCTAAGGGAGACAACCCTGACAGAAAACAGCCAGCCGGTAGGCTTAGGAGGCAGCCCCTCCAACCGGCTAGCTCGGTAGGGCCAATAACCCACCTGAGTGAAGTTAATTATTCAGAGTATAACAGAGAGAGCCGGATGGACAGGAATCGACAGAGCGAACGAACGGACACGATTTTTGGTACATGGAACATAACATCACTCACTGGAAAGGAGTGTAAGCGAGGAAGAGGACGACCAAGGATGGAATTGGAAGAATATATGTGGAGAGAGATTGTCAGTCAGGTGCGGAAAGAGCCTTAAGATGAGGTGAAGCGTCACGCTCAAAACAGGAAAGAATTTGGAAAGTGGCTGAGTGACCCCGACGCCTAACAGCAGAAGGGGATTTGAGAAATAAGAAGTAGTCCTTTTATATTTTGGTTACGTATTCCGTTAGGAGCACGTGGGATGACGACCGCGGAAGCCTTACATCCCCCGCTGCCGGGCACGATACCCGTACATCTACATCTACAAAATACCCTGCAGGCCACCTCAAGAGTGTGTGGCAGGGAGTGAGTAGTCACCAACATGCATTGCACTAAACCCTAGAGTTAGTGTAAATACGACTTTTGAGGCAATAACATCTTCCGCTAATCCAGACGTGATATGGAAGGAATGACTGAAGAAGTCTGGGCAAGCAAAAGTAAACAAGCACTCTCAGAAACAAAGAGTGAATATGTAATATTTGGAAAGATTCTCATCCGCAATCCAAAGGTTAAAAATAAAAATAAACAGCTTAAAAGAAGTCCTAGCTTTAAATACCTGGGAGTCTATATAGACGAAAAATTAACATATGAAAGCCACGTCAACCATCTAAATATAAAAACAAA
This sequence comes from Pyrrhosoma nymphula, assembly GCA_963573305.1. Lineage (NCBI taxonomy): Eukaryota > Metazoa > Arthropoda > Insecta > Odonata > Coenagrionidae > Pyrrhosoma > Pyrrhosoma nymphula. The sequence goes on along the minus strand of OY754327.1, from coordinate 202,859,627 downwards.
AAATATATTTTATGCGCTGCAGAGATGATTTAGAACAATGTTTGGAAGTAAATCTATGTTAGATGCTTATGATGGCGTAATTAAACCAATTATGACATACGGCAGTGAAACACGGGGGCACAAAGCGATAGGTAGCAGAATTCACAGGAAACTACAACAGACCCTAAGATCGTGCCTCATACCGATTGTCGGCAGTTACTCAACAGTCAGCTCGGATTCACTCTGTGTCGTAGTACTTGAGCCGCCACTGAAGTATATAGCTTTAGAAAGGAAAACAATAATATAGTACAAAAGATATGGTGAGTCACTGTACTTTGGGCAAAACTTGACACTAGCAGAATATCCCCGTAGCAGTGCCCTCTCAAGAGGAAGATTAGAGCCATCACAGAAGAAATATGGACCAATGAGTGGGAGTACTCAAACATAGGCAGACATACGCGGAAAGTAACCGTAAAAGAAAGGAAGAAATATAAGTTCCCATATTCTAAAAAGTTAGCACAGACATTGACAGTACACGGCGATTGTGGTTCGTGTCTAAAGAAAATAGGAATATTAAACCACGAAAAATGTCCGGAGTGCGAGGAAGAAGATACCATAGAGAGCATGGAGTGGAAAAATGCGTCAGATTGGAGGCCTGGCAGCGTATCAGCCTGGGGACGGAAGTAAGATTGGAAACAATGGGGGAAATAGTGAAATGCCTCATTAAGGAAAGACAATTTGACGAGTTAAATAAGGTTATGACACCATTGGTAGACGGAAGAGGAGAGCCACAGAGACAAGGAAGATAGGTGAGATGGGCGGAGGACGGCTCAGGAGAGAAGAGGGGATATGTGGCTGCCCCAACCTACCGAGTGGAGGGAGGCTGTAAGGAGGGAGGCAGAGTAGAGGGAGGCAGATTGGAGGGAGGCGGTATGCGGGTGATTGGAGATAGGCAGAGGGGGTATGAAGAGGCGGATGCTGGGAGGAGAGAGGCGGAGGCTGAGAAGAGGAAGGTGTAGTGGAGGGAGGCGGAGAGGAGGGAGGCGGCTCGGCGGATTAAAAGACCTTTAACTCAATAAACTGGTGTGAGGGGAACCGGATATTCAGGGAGGAGTGGAATGGAGGACTCTTCCAGGATGGCGGGAGGGACTGGGGTTCACCGACAATTAGGAATGACACACTCACGCACAATAGTAAGCTCCCCGCTTTTATTATACGCACTATTACAGCCGCGAGCCCCCTCACTCGCCAGGTCTCTCAGACCAACAACCACACAAACACCGTCTATCACTTCCCCAATTCCACACGGCTAATGTCACAACCTCCGCACCCCTCCTAACCGTCCCAACACTCCGACTGTCTTCAACTGACTCCTCGTCACGACTCCCGTTCTCGAGGTCGTCGTCGTTCCCTCGCTATCCGCCAGGGGGCACACCACCTCCTGGCAGCACCCGTTCGGCCGTAAGCTAACACTGGTAAATTCACTAAAAAATAAAAGAGTAATAAATGGGGATAAACTAAAAGTACATACATCCCCCCATGTGCTGGAGAAGATCGCTGGACTGTGGATCGCTGTGAATTTCGGAGAAGATCGCTGGACCAGTACTCCAAAGGGAGGTGGAACCCACGGTTGGATTCTGATGAACAAAGAAAGAGCCATCCGCCTGCCCCCGTAGTGGCAGAGGATCCCTTCAAGGGGGTTTAAGGCTGCGTGTTCGAAGGGTCAGAGGGACACTCACACTATTGTGTCTCTCCAAAAACCCTTCGGGAGAGAAATTTCGCCTGCCGGGTGTTCGGACCACCCGGTGAAGGGTTTCGCTCATGACGTAGTCTCCCCTAATAATGGGGTGATTGTGTCGCTTTCTTTCCCCCATTCCCGTAACCCTTTGGACTCAGAATCCTTCCCCCCCTTAGAGAACAACCGGGTAAGGTCCAAGCTGACCAGGAACCGGCTCTAATGGTGTAACCCCCAGATTTTATTTATCTGCGATTAAATACCCCCATGTAGCTTTGAATGAACTGCACGTTTCGCATACCCCATCTGGGAGTAGGTGGCGTGTGTTTTTTTAATGCTTCCGCTAATGCCAAGAAGTATCTGATTTCCATAACTTTATCGTCGCATTTGCCAAGTACTCTTTTAACAAATCCCAATTTACGATTAACTTGGCTGGTAATTTCCCGAATATGTTTACTACACCACAGTTCATTTGTCAGTTTAACTCCGAGGTATTTAACCGATTCTACAGTCACTTAATTTGCTCATGTGCATGCATTATCTGTTATGAAGAGAGTTTTTTCTTTTCCAAAAATTCATGGCAACACATTTGTCAATCGTCAAGCTACCTCCTGGGTCACACCAATACATGACGTGTGATGTTTCAATCGCTTCAAGTGTGAGGATTAAATCTGAAAAATCCATGCTTCTCACAATATGGTCAATTACATGTGTTGAATGCTCACGAGTGGGACAGCCGAAATATATCAATTTGTTTTTGCAGAGGGCGGTAAGACCAAATACATTGTAAATCCCTAAGCACTTGATTACATTTTTCAACTTTAGTTTAATGCACAAAAAATAGTTGTCTTTAATTTATTTTGTATCTTTAATTTTATAATGTAAATGTATCTGCTTTCTATACCTATGTGTGCCTACTTTGAAAGAAAAAGAGCCATTGCAACGCAAGCCGGCCACATCTAGTATATTATAAAATCGGTATATATTCTGGTGTACTAATTTAAGACATGGGATATATTCGGAGAAGATGTGAGAAAATTCAATGCTTGAAAACTTAATCTTAACGATCATTAATTTTAATTACGTCTTCATTGAGTCAGTTCAACTCTAGAAATATTCTTAATGGCACTGAAATTCAAGATTGCTACATGACGACATGCGTTTGAATGCATCAGCATGATGTATGGATTGATTTCTCGCTCATTTCCAGGCAATAACTCTCGTAGGTCAACCGCTGTCTCTAGCTCACTTAAACCAGCACTCGGTGACGCATTCCTACTTTGCATATTCATGAGTCCAGTGGCGAAAAGGTCGATGAGGTGCACAATTTCAGCGCCAACGAAAAAAAAAACTTCGTAACTGGTGAAGTTGGCAAGGATTGGAAGGGTGAGGAGAGGAAGAGTATAGGAGGTCTGGGTTCGTCCATCCGACGTCAATATTTTAACCATTCCTCATAATTTATCTCCTTTCCCATCTCTATAGTAAATGCAAAAAATACGTGGTCTTTGAGAGTTTAAACTTAGTTAGATTCCGGCAAAAACGTTTTTCGGGACTCCCTGGTTCACTTTTTCGGTCTATCTTTCTCGAGCGAGATAGTTCCCTAGTCATAATAGAGACCATACTATGATTTTCTTTTTTGTCTTCAGCGTCTGTAAGAATAGTGAAATAAATATTGTAATATAGATGGCGAAAATATATAATTATATATGATTAAAATTCTTAGTAATTAAACAAATATAGCTGCATAAGTCTCTAACTTGACTCATTTTTTCCCGCCGTACGGCTGAAAACCCTTCAAAACAGCAGGTATTTTTGCGATTCTGTAAAAAATACTGCGGTGAGTAATAGATTATTTTTTATAAATAGTTGAGAAAACATGCAATCTACACACTTAGTTTTTTTACGAAATCTAGGTGCTAATAGTTCCTAATTTGATTAATATTCTCCCTCTGGAGCGCACAGCCATAATCTATCACATGTAAACAGCTTGTATTTACAGGCAAATTGCTCGAAAAGTAGTTCGGCAAGGGGTTGTTGATATACATATATCATTGGAAAGATGAGAGTTGTTTCTTTAAAATGAGGCCAAATTCATTGAAATTCTAGGTGAAGTGATTTTTCGCTCAAACTACTATAGGTAAGCATATGAAATGCATGTAATATATGCGGAATCAAATGGTTAGCTATTAAGCTCATAATACGTAAAAACTGCTAACCAACGATGAATTTATTTAGATTAGCAACGGTGAAGTAAACAAGCAGTATTAATTAAATTACAATCAGTTACAAACCGTATGGGCGTATAAACGTTGTTCATTTATCTTTTTCGGGTAAATGTTGATTGCACTACGATATCTGTAATACTTTATTTTAATTTCTATTATTTCCCTTGATATATAGCTACTTTTACGCGAATGAAGGCGAAATTCGGCAATTAGTCGAGTTGAAAATGAAAGGTACAGTTAAGTGTGCCAATTGAAGTTATTTAGTGAAGATATTTAGAAATTATCCGGGTGAATGTTTAAATGTATGCCACTCCAAAACATTAAGTTTCATGTCAAATTTCTTTAAACTCAACGTTAATATAATGAATTAAGTGTTTTGATATTGCCGATCCCTTGAATTGGTTTTATTGCATAAGATATACGATTAGCTAGCGTAAGTGAAATGAACCTCAATGGTTTTCCATGCAATAAAGTGTCTGGATAAATACCAATGTCGTAAAGGTCTCAATACATTTGCGTGTACCGCTGTCTTTATATTGGTACAAACATCACGTCGAAAGTCGATTATTTCTTTCACCAGGCCCCACTGAGTTTTGGAATTTCCTTTACAATTTTCAAACTTTCGCATATAATAATTATTACAAGCCAGTCTTAACTTAGACCCTAGACTATTTCTAAAAGCTATGAATTCCTCTTTTAAGGAATTACAATTAGGATGACGCCTAACTTTTTTTAATAGATGATTTTTTTATGTCTATGTCTTTAAGCAGAGCGTTAGTTACCCATGGTTTCAGTATTCTTAAATATCTTTTATGTTTACTTGGGAATTTTGCCGCGTTTACAACTGTGTATTAAATCCAACATAACTGAAAATGCTCTTGAGGCATTGTGCTCATTAAACACTGGAGTCCACTCTATTTTCCTTGCCTCTTCATATAACATGTCGTAATTTATTTTTAAAGAAGTTTCATTTTTTACACAGTGAGCACGGGACACATTTTCTTTGCCCCTAGAAATATCAAAGGAAACCATGGAATGATCAGTTATACCCAGATGCTTAACTTCTGCCAGCATTTTGTATCTGAATGCATTATAAAATCTAACAAATACATGGTCGATGCACGTTGATGATGATGCGCTAATTCTAGTTGGTTGATTTAGCAAACATGACAGACCATATGTATGCATCAAATTACAATAATAATCACAATCATTATTTGCAACAATCAAATTAATATTCATGTCACCAATAATAATCATATTTTTTCCACCGCTATTCAAAATTGGTTCCAACTCCTGTAAGAATTCAGCCACAGGAATAATTCTGGTCCCTGTAAATGCTTACAAGATCGAACTCAGTCAGATTAGTTTTAATTGTTAAGTAAACACAGTCCAAAGTACGAATTGTGACTGCTTTTGATACACATTGAATACCTTCATCCACATAAACTATGACGCCTCGACCGCGGTTTTTTTGACAGCATTTAGCAAATACTTTATAACCAGTTACATTGTAGAAATTAACTTCGTGTTCATCAATCCATATCTCAGATAAAACAATTATTGTTGGTTTACGTTGCAGTTGTCCCATATGAAGCAAGAAGAGATCGAAATTGCTGCGTAAACTGCGGATATTTTGATGGATTATGGATACTGAATCACCATTGTTTAACAAGTTGTTTGTAGTTAGAGACATCAAAACATATTTTACAGTGATTTTAAGTCCTCCATATGTGATATTACAAAAAAAGGCTCCTTTTCAGCTTTCCGCATGAAAATCTTGCCTCCACGTATCCAGAGGTAAGCATAACCCTTAGTCTTTTTTATTTCTTTCGCAGCATTTAGAACTCTACGCCTCCCAGGGCATAAAGCCTCATTTATATAAATGGGACTATCAGAAACCGACTCAGGAAATAAATGCATCGTGGAAAAATTCCTCTTAACCCGCCGCTTAGCAAGAAGATTTTCTTTCGTGGTCTGCTTGAGAAATCTTACGTGTATAGCCCCAGGAAGTCCATTCGGCCTTGGCTTAGTACGATAACAACTATCAATGGATTCCTCAGTCAGGTCAACTCCTAACTGTAGTCCAATTTGACTGACGACATTAAGTAAATTTTCCGACTTATTGAAGGGAACTCCATGAATTTCCACGTTGTTTGAAAGTGAGAGCTGCTCAAGGTCGTCAGAGCGATTTGAAAGAAGCGTTACCTCTTTTCTTAACTGTAAATTTTCACTTTGTAATTCACATATTGTTTCGTTGCACTCATCTAATCTTTTGGTTTGCGCCTCAATAAGTTTAACACTCTCTTCCAACCTTTCATACAGCTTTCCGATTGAATTCCCTAGATGTTTCTCAGTCTCTTTGAGTTCAGTTTTTATCTCTTTCACCAAGGAATACACATCATCGATAGATTTACCTTTTGCAACACATTCGTCTTCATCCAGTTGTAGCAGCGGTGCATTGAGGCTCTGCCTGCGGGAACTTTGGCACTCCAGGCACCTCCACTTCTGATTTCTTGCCTGGATACCAGCAATATCTGCCTTCTTCAGCTGGACTGGCAGGCACTGCCCATGAAAGAGCTTGTTGCACTCGCTACACGAGATGTACACGGTATTCCTTGTAGATTTACGTGAAACACTGACTGCTCATATTAGCACGATACTCAATGCACAGCACATTCACTGAGAAAGAACTTATTTTTTCACCGGCAATATGCCTAGACTTCAACACTGTGAGCAGTATGACATGGCCTTGAGCGTGGCTCAGAGAGTGGAAAGACAACCGTTCTCTCCGAAAGCCGAACATGAACTGCCGAACATGTATCTCAAAAATGGTACTCTCCTCAGTCAACTACAGTGAGCATTGCACAGAAAAATGAATATTATGACTTTTTTACTCCAAAATGTTTAATTATGTTTCAAAAACTATTCTCAATATTTTTTTCATTTTTGGGAAACATTGCACCTTACTCCATAGTTAATAAAATAGTTCTCTATAGGGTCATTCCATGTCAAGTGGTCTAGGGCTCCCCGCTCCCCGCAATATTGTGTGGATAGTTGTGCATGCCATAAATAAAAATGTGTTAATTTTTAGGTCCGTTAGTGAAATACTTTTGGAGATATAGCCGTTTGTGTGACCCCATGTCACGACCACCTGCCACATGAATGTGAAATTTTCGCAACTTTGAGACGTGATATCTCTGTGGCCTTTTTTCCTAAACAAATAACACATACCTTTCATTGTACAACTTTTAGTGCTCTGTTAAATGAAAATGATTATAGCATTTTCTCAAAGCGTACTGAGTATATAAAATGCAGCAAAGTCGGCCTCAGAAATTAGTTCTCCAAAAATATTTCAAACTTTAGCGTGCTCTGTCTCTTTCGAGAATTGCTCAATGGATATCAAATTCCTTTTACAATATTTCCATGTAAGTGAGCTTTTGATAGCGTAGTTTCAAACACCTAGCGTTTTTCGTTAGTTTATAAATCACGTCTAAAGTTCACGACTTTTGTAAAAAGGTCAAAAATAGGGTGTTTTCAACCCGTTTTTGCAAAACACTACCTTCTACAAATGCCGTTAAACCTATCTCATTAGATAGAGCTGTTCTTTAAGTCCCTAGAAAAGTGGATTTAATTAGCTAACGCGGACACACCATGGCGTGGCAAGAAGGTCCGTGGGTGAGATACAATCAGCCTTCATCAGCCCCACGCAACGACGAACTCCTGTAACTACACGCGTGGGGTGAGATGTTAGCTATCCTACGAACGCATGTTTTCGCAATGACGCCGAAAAAATGCAATTTGGAAGTTTGACACACCGATGTTATATTACGTCTGTCCATGGTGACATTGTCACTACCAATCCAAGTATGTACTTGAACTGTCAACCCCACCACCATAGGGGTCACGCCCGATAGCCATGCAATACCAGCCACGGGTGGGTCTCTTGTTCAGGTTCCCAAGCCTGTAATTTCGTATCTTCCTTGAGGTTTCAAAGCTCTTTGCGGTGGTACGTCCGAATTTAAAGATATTTATCTAATTTCGAAGGAAATAGCTATGAAAGTCATGATTAAAGTTTGATCTGCTGTCTACATCTTATTATATTTACTTATCATTTTAGACAGCACAGTCTCAGCAAATTCAAAATTTCTTTCTTCCGAATGTTGTCACGGAAGGAGCAGGAAGCATGCTGACGAGATGTTGATCCGGAACCCAGCAGGTTTACTATCTTCTTTCGGGCCAATAAAATGATTCAGCAGGACCTCGATAATGCATGAATGTTATCAATCCATCATTTTGGTCACTCATTACTTCAACAACAATGCCGATCCACCATTCACTCTCGTAGACGCAGGAAACATAGCAACCAGGGAATATTTTACGTAATTTCAAAGACACTTCGGGTGAGTGACAAAGGATAGCGGCAAAGAGTCCTCTGGATTGCCGATAATACACTACATAGTTGATTCGTCGCATTCCGCCATTTTTGCTCAGAGCACATCTTGTTTACTGTGTGAAAGTGAAGGTGGTAGGCAGTCGCTCTGCAGGGTTTTCCTTTTTTTTGCGAAGATAAAAAGCAAAATGGTTAGTTTTTCTGCTCCTAATTGATCTAATAGCACTGAGTAAAGGTTTCGAAATTTTAGTTTCCCTCTAAATTCCGAGAGAAGAGCAAAATGGCATCAAATGTGCCGAAGGGACAAGTAGCAACCAACATCGTCTTCCCGTCTATATGTGAGGTAAGTTTTTTTGGACATAAGAGTTCGTTAAATGCAATTAGATTCAACAGATTCAGGCGAGATATCGTGGAAGTTCTTCATAATGTAAGAGAAACAATTGCACTTTTCCACAAATTGGTTTATTGCGTACAACGCGTTTCAGCTCACAGAGCCATCATCAGGTACAAGACTGATGTCAAGACAGTCTTGTACCTGATGATGGCTCTGTGAGCCGAAACGCGTTGTACGCAATAAACCAATTTGTGGAAAAGTGCAATTGTTTCTCTTACATTATTTTAAATGCAATTAGCTTCAATTTGTAATGGTAATGATGCCTGTATTTTAATTATTTGGTTTGAAATGTGCAAAAGTACCAGTTATTTTACTAATATATACAGGGTGTTTCAGGAGGAAGTGGCAATACTTCTGGAGGAGGTTGGGGACGTGATTTTAAGCATATTTTTCCCATGAACATGGGGTCGCAACTCCTTAGTTACCGAGCTATGGCAACGCAAACATTTTGTCACAAGCATTCTGCAGTTACCATGAAAACCCCCAAAAGCAGTGGCATCCAGCAATACTTACAGAAAAAAACCGGTCTAAATTGTACTTAAAGTTTGTATCTTTCTTTTTCTGCCAAAATTTACGCATATTGCTCACATTTTATAAAATGGTAACTGAAATTGTCAAAATTTTTCTTCTTCAAAAAATTATTTTTTAGAATAACTTTTTTATTTTTAGATACCTATACGAAAATGTTAATAGAGTCATAAAAATTGAAAAATTAATTTCTTCTCCATAATTGGTAAAATTATTTTCATATCTTAATTTTTACCGAAGATATGGCATCTTACACGGTTACCTTCACCAATCTAAGCTTAAGTACTTATTTTCAAACGTTTTGAAAAGAATAACCAACCAATGAAACCCAACTTTAGGTGTTTTTGTGAACCAAATGAAGTAAACAATCAAGCGGCAACAAAGATCTCAATTGGAGATTATCTCCATGGATTAATTGTCGATCACTGGCGCTGAGATTCATTCAGTAGGCTAGTTATAAACAGAACTAAGACCAATCAAACGCCCAGGTAACCCTTCATTTTGTTAGTTGACTACGACGAGGGAAAGACGACTTTCACTTTTTCAGTAGGTACATCTGCTGTCTCGTACCTTACGACACATTCCCTTTCAGTCAAGTCAAACTAAAAAAAAAATGGAAGGTACAACTCTATTGTTAGACATCATCATAAAATAATTGTACAGAGCACCTGCTACTTGAGTATTCCAAATAAAACGTTTATTTAGAATCACTGTTAAAATCTGCTTTCGATAGTGCCATGGGGGTTTTTATATTGACCAAAATAAGAATGCAATCTGTATTCCCACCGTCTCTTAGGAACTGAGCTCGGTCGGTAAATGAGATGTGTCTGCAAAAATGGCGATTTTCATACGACCATTCACGAAGTGATTCAGCTGTCTGGCATTTTTCCTTTTTTTCTAAACTCTTATTCCAAATGTAAGGCATATGATAATAATTTGTGGTTACATTTATTTATTCTTAGAAAATTCTAATTGATTCTGATGTGATGCCTATTGTCTTAATCTCATATCACATCGATAGTTTACCTATGAATATGACATGCAATTACTTAAATATCCTTAGAAGATCTTATAAGTTGAAATAGCTTCTTAAACAAGAAATGTCAGCGCCAGTGATCGACAATTAATCCATGGAGATAATCTCCAATTGAGATCTTTGTTGCCGCTTGATTGTTTACTTCATTTGGTTCACAAAAACACCTAAAGTTTGGTTTCATTGGTTGGTTATTCTTTTCAAAACGTTTGAAAATAAGTACTTAAGCTTAGATTGGTGAAGGTAACCGTTTAAGATGCCATATCTTCGGTAAAAATTAAGATATGAAAATAATTTTACCAATTATGGAGAAGAAATTAATTTTTCAATTTTTATGACTCTATTAACATTTTCGTATAGGTATCTAAAAATAAAAAAGTTATTCTAAAAAATAATTTTTTGAAGAAGAAAAATTTTGACAATTTCAGTTACCATTTTATAAAATGTGAGCAATATGCGTAAATTTTGGCAGAAAAAGAAAGATACAAACTTTAAGTACAATTTAGACCGGTTTTTTTTCTGTAAGTATTGCTGGATGCCACTGCTTTTGGGGGTTTTCATGGTAACTGCAGAATGCTTGTGACAAAATGTTTGCGTTGCCATAGCTCGGTAACTAAGGAGTTGCGACCCCATGTTCATGGGAAAAAAATGCTTAAAATCACGTCCCCAACCTCCTCCAGAAGTATTGCCATTTCCTCCTGAAACACCCTATATGGGTCATTCCACCTCAATTCAACAAACGTTTGTCCCTTAGGGTCTCAGATTTTGATAAAAATTGGTGTATGGGTACAATATTAACTCGAACTGAATACCCTAAAACCATTTTGTGAAAAAAACATTTTTGGGTGAATTATGCATATTTTAATTTTTTCGCATTTTTAGGAAAAATCCGAGCCTTAAATCATATTATCACTTATATCTCCGCTTTTAATTGTCATAAAACAATGATTAATAGCTTTTATTAAAGCTAAATCTTTATTAAATACAAATATATCAATAAAAAATTATTTTCTTCAAAACCCTATTGTTGTAAATTACTAATGTTTAAAACATTGTTAATAAACTTTTCTCAAATACTCCATCACAGAATCGGCCGAAACGTTTTTTCCGTAATTTTAACATATCCAGCTAACTATTCCTAAAATAAAATTTAGTGGCAATTCATGAATGCGTTTTTTATAAATGTTTAAACATTTACAATTTTCTCTCGCGCGGCCCGTCGGCTCCCCCATTTGGAATACATGCAGCAGACACGCGATGCAAGCCTAAAAATTTCCTAATTGCTCAAAGTCGTGGCTATATGAGATAAAATATATGAAAACTATGAATGTTAACAACAATTTTTATTTGTTCTGTAAAATAGATGTTTGCAGAGAAATTAACCATTGAGCCCCACTTTCTCTGCGCGAAGTTTTTTCTTCCTACTCCGACACAATCGATTGAAAACTAACGAGAAAGCAAAATCCTTGTATTTATAACGAATGTAAAATGGCTAAGTTAGCATGCTTTCCGTAAACATGATTTCCTACCTTGTAGGAAGGGGTCCTCCCGGAAATATTTTATTTGAGGATCCTGTTACTCCTGCCTACAACTACAGCTGAATCCTCGTCCCTTGCTTGGACGAAGAGAGTCTCTTCATTAAAACCACTCCATTTGATTCGGGTATTGCTGCATGAAACTCCCTAATGCCTATATACTAACTGCCTGACGATATCTTTTCGCAAGTACATCGGAATGTTTTCCAATTTCTTCTTTCTTTGCGCAGCCAAAATCCTCTCCTAAATATGATCTTTTGCCCGTTTAAAGAGTTCTATAGGTGTATGTATTTGTTTTTCGTATGGAAGCTGAAAACTTGCTCTTGCTGCTAGTCTTTTCAAAGTTCCTCCCAGTCCGTCACTTGGCCCTTTACCATGCGATATAGCAAAGAAATGCCATTCTGCAGAGACTGTGAAATCTTTCCTGTGAAGAGATAAGTTCTGAATGTTATACTTTTTTTATAATGAGCAGCTGCTCCATCTGAATAATATTTTTCTTTTTGAAGCTTCGGAACTTTCAGTTTCAAGAATTTAAGGAGAATTTTTAGAAAAAAATGTACAGTTGATGTTATATGCTTCAGACTGTCTGATATGATTACGAAGTTCAATGGGATAACATTATCCTGGACTTTAGGGCTGTAATAGAGGTGAACTGTTGCTTGGTCGTTATTCCAGTGCATACCTTGCATGCTGTTCTGTAAAACGAAAGCGTAATTTTCTGAAAAATCTGCAACGACGAGAACCTTGGATGTTATGCTTTACATTTCCAAGAAAATCAGATTGATTTTTAGCAATGTAGTCATGTGGCTGAAGTTTCAGTAACTTTTCAATATAAGTTTCAAGAAAGTTATCGGTAGACTTTGTAAAAATTTCTAGGGAGCAACGGTTAGCTTGCACCTATTGGTGGTAAGTAACGCTATCAATTAAATTTCCATCAGAGTGTTCTTCTACTGAATTCCGAATTTTGCTCGGCCCAAGGCAGTTTTTAAATTCGTTCAAATGGCATTCGGTCGCAGGGAAACACATCATTGCTGACAAATAGTCTTTATATGACAACAGCGGCTCGGTGTTATCCCCTAGATTTAGTGGTGACAACCTTGCACCTAAAATCATTAATTTAACATTTTGATGCACCAGACACACGCGTACGGTATGAGTTCCTGATGCTCCCGCAAGAACGCACTTCTTAGGTCTGAGCTCCGCATATTTTGAAAATAAAACAGTATCTTCGGGATATTTTTCCTTAAATTACAAAATATCTCTTTTAAATTTCCTAAAATTAGTCTCTTCTCTTTATGTGTCCGTTTTCCATTGTCATTAAAGCCGAGAAAGAGTTTTCAATCGATTGTGTCGGAGTAGTTAAAAAAACTTCGCGCAGAGAAAGTGGGGCTCAATGGTAAATTTCTCTGCAAACATCCATTTAACAGAACAAATAACAATTTTTGTTAACATTCATAGTTTATGATATATTTTTATCTCATACTAGCTGAAGGTACCCGTTGAAATTCAACGGGTGTGAAAAACATTGAACTTATTTATAAAAAAACCACAAAGCCTGAAGAATACTGTCAGCGTGATCATTTGAGGTGTTCGTATCCTATCTTGTTTGTTGTGATCGTTGTAATTCGTTCGTTTTCCATTTCGTGCACGGAGAGTTGAGTGATTGTTTGTCCTCTTTAATGCACGGGAAACCCAATAATGGGCCACGAAGACTGATTACTACTTAATAAATAGCACCTAGGTTGATAGATAGTTATCTTGAGCCGTCTTCTGAGTGAATAACAGCTTGAGCACTTCCCTTGTGTACATAAATATATTTGCATTCAATGACTTAATTGAGTTCCGCCATTCACCGTTGATATGTGCGTTGAGTATCTTAATCAGGATAAGAGAGTAGAGTATAATCCAGCGGTTGACAACGTCAAAAGGAGCATTTTCAATAGCAGCGATGTTTATTTGTCCTATGAAACCTTCAATACCCGGACTATGACTTTGGCATAAAGGGTGGCTATATTCATTGTTTCCTAAATCATAATCATTGGTTACAAAATTAAAAATCTATGGTGATCAGTCTTAGTGCACTTGCCAATTTTCATGCACCGATGACGTCCATTGCGCAGAATATCCGTTCTTCTTATGGGTAAGAAGCATGTAGTGACGCAATTATAATTTCTGCCATCTTAAAACAGATTGAAGTTTCGAAACAAATGGCTCACTATTTGAACCAGATTTATAACTGGTTACCCGTCAGTAGGTTTGGTTAGGATGAAATTTGTGCGGTTCTTAGCGCAATCCGAGAAACACCACGGTGAGATTATCATGAGATTGCTGGTAGACATGTCTTTGAGCATCCAAGGCTAACATTTGTCGTTTTTCATGCAAGGACTCATTTTCTCGCAAAGAAGACATTCCTCATGCTTTAGAAGATTTTTTCAAAAGGTTTACCCTTTATTCTATTAGGCATGTTTATGGATATATTTTTAAGTCCAAGGAGGGGAAACACAGAGGCAAGTGAGAGACTCGAATAGACAACTCGATGATTGAGTCAATGTAAGTAAACTGCATTTTAACACATTTAAGTATATATAAATAACTCGTAAATTTTATGTGGGAATTGGTCTAAAAACAGTTTTCAATCATAATGAGAGGCAGACGGTTCCAGTACGTGTAATTCATCTTAGTATTAAACTATAATAAACGACGCCGTATTTGCTGTAGCAACAGATGCATTATTAACATTATAATTCGCTGCACGTAAATATTCTTCCACGTTTAATTCCTTTATGTGTATCGTTTTATACATAAGAGTTCTCTCGTATGCAGTTCCCTTATGAGAGCTACTTTGAGAATAGATATTGAAGAGTATACCTGTAAATATGAATTGAATTTATCGATTAACCCCCGAAGCAATCTATCATGGGGCCTTTGGGACTCTGGGCCCTTCTTATACAAATTTTCTTTCTACGTGCTATCATGGGTCGGTAGGAAAACTTAAATGCCAGATGCGTGAATATCCTTTTAAATTCAAATCACTGGTTGTCAAGGTAATATGCTATTGTTGATTTAAGAGAAAAATCTTAGATTTTTCAGCAAAAAACATGATATTCAGACAAATACTATACAAATAAAATATAATGAAAGAATTAGAAACTTAATTTATTCAGCCATCCGATAAAAAAAATTCCAGCCCTCTATCTTGAGTGAAAGTAAATTTTAAAAGCAAAAAATAAAACCACTGCACCAAACCCAATGCTTAGCATGGTCCACAAGGGACCCCCAGGGGGGGCCTTTGGGGGCCCTGATGGATTTTTAATGTAGCCTATGTTACATCCCGGTACATTTTCTAACTACATACAAAATTTCAGCTCAATCGGTTCAGTAGTGTTTGCGTGATTGAGCAACAGACAGACAGATAGACACCATTCAATTTTTATATATTAGTATGATGATGCCACGACCTTGAGTAATTAGGGAAATGTTTAGGCTTTCATCGCGTGTCTGCTGCATGTATTCCAAATGGGGAGCTACGGGCCGCGCGAGAGAAAATTGCAAATGTTTAAATGTTTATAAAAAAACGCATTTATGAATTTACACAAAATTTTATTTTTTGAGTAGTTAGCTGGATATGTTTCTATTACGGATAAAAGACCAATTTCCAGATGCTCGCTGTAAAAGATGAAGACTCGGTGAGGGCAAAATTCATTGAAAGTCATCCATCTGAGGAAGAAACCTCCGAAGAATGATCGTCTTCAGCATCTGAAAATACAGATTCGGATTGCCGAATCCGAAATAATCCGAATAATTATTATAATAACGTTACATTGTGTCAATATCTTGTATTGCATAAAACTTATTGCACGGGAACTTTGAGGGCAACAAGAAAAGATAACCCAGAAGTGGTATTCTCCCGTAGCGAGGATATTGCAGCATCAAGAACAACTTTGAAGAAATTTACTTTGAACGAAATTCCTCCGGCCGGGACAGGTTCATCTTTTCTCTTCAAGGGAAAATTGCCTTTTTATTTTTCCATTCACGGACTTTGGTTTCTTTTTCAAACTCAGTAACAACAGCGATTTGTTCTGCAATTTTTTTTTCATCTGTGAAAACATTACTGAGGCCTTCGTCGGATCGCATATATTCTAGAAAAATCTGCTTCACTTCTAATAAGAGCCATTGAGCATTGGAGGTCGCAAGTGACTTTTTGCAAAGCCTTACTGACATGTTTATTTTTAAAGAGGATTTCATGCTAAGTTTCCACACGACACAGAAACTTGAAATTTTGCAGTTTTTTGCGATTCCTATAGCAGTGTTCCTTCCAAATGTATCAAGTTTCTTATCTTGAGAGGCTTCATAGAGAGCATCGCATATTTCCCCAATTAGCGAGCAGGTGCTATTTACATTAAAAAAATCATCGCTTATTGTATATCAAGTATGAAAATTATTATTTTAAAGTAATTTAAATATATTTTCAAGTGTAAGCGAACTTTTTCAGTGTTCAAGGTATCTTAAGATGGTTCCAAGGTAAAATGACTTAAACGTCATTTTATTAATATTCTGTCTACTTGTAGAAAAAGTTGTCCTCTGTCTGATATAAACTACAAAATAATACCTTTCCACGCTATTTTATTCTATAATTGAACTTGAAATTACATGGTGTTCAATGTTAGCATGAGAGAAACACGGGGAAAAATAGTATTTTTCCATAAAATATAAATGCCATTTTTGCGGAAAACTATTTATAAGAAGGAAATAATTTAGAGAAATTGAATAAAAATGTAATATAGGCATCTTACCACCTTATTTTTATAGTTATTGGGGAATTAATGCCGTAATTGCTGTAATTCTTAAAGTCAAAATGCTGTAATTCGTAGGAAATGGCGCTGCAGTCGGCTCCTATGGCTGGAAAAAAGTGCTCATTTAAAATACCTCCATTTGTGGAATAATCTGCATATTTTGTACCTTAACTTTTGGTTTCCTATAGGTAACGCATTTCATCAGCGAAAGCAGGATTTATTTTACTCTCACAGTCGCGGCGGAACCTCCGTAAAGGCAATATGGCCTCAATCCTACTCTCCCATCGAGTATTGCTGAGAGGTTTCACGGTAAGTGCTGGCGTGTGCTTTATCAACCAAATTCCATCGACTTGAAAAGAAGTTAAAGATTTCTTGAATAATGCTAAAACATTCAACTGCGACAGGGCGGCATCGTTAACCACTAAATTAAGCGAATGATTTCCACTCGGCACAAAAAAGGCACGGCAATTCAAGTCTAGTATTCTTTTCTGAACTGCAACATGCTTTCATTTCATCTTAGAGCCATTCTCATATCCTTGTCCTCTCATGTTCTTTAAAGGGATTTTTCGTATGGATAACTCGTGGAGTAAAATTTCTGTGAGGCCTCCTCCTGTAGAATCCGTTAATAGGAACGACACCTAAAAAATATTCTTTAATTAACACTTCCTCGTTCTTCGCAAATTTTACAAATCTCACCACCAATGTCATTTGGTCAGTGTGACTAACATCGGGTGTACAGTCCAGTATTATGGAATAATATGTACACTGCTTGTACTCATTTAAAATGCGGTGTTGAATCTTAGTGGACAAGAGGCTTATAAACTCGTTTTGAACAGTTTTGCTCAAATAATAAACATGTGTCTCTTCAATGAGTAACTCTACTCAAATGTACATCCATGACAGCATCGAATTTGGCAATGCGTTCCACAAGTTCCAAAAAATTGCCAATATTACGCTGGATAAGTGTCTCTTTTGTTCCTCAAAAGGCCAATATGCATCGCTAAGTGTAGAAAATCGCGTTATCTGATGGGTACGTGTTATGCCACGTATGGTTTTGCAGATACATTAATTTGTACAACTAATTATAAATATGATTAATCTCATCTGCGTTTTCTTTCTCTTGTCTTGGTTGACTACATTCTACGCATTTTGGGTCTATATATATTTTGAGGGCTTGTCAGGGCACTTTCGGCGCCCCCCCCCCCTTAGCCCGGCGCCCCCCTTAGCCCGGCGCCCCTACGTGGCCGTGTAGTTCGCTTACACCTTGGTACGGGCCTGTAAGCATTCAAGCTAAGCGACCCCTCTCTGAGTTTCGCACGGAACAAGGCAATGACACAGGTAACACATTTTCATTTAGTACCACTAATAGCACGAAGAAAACAGCATTTCGCAGCACTAGTCCACATAATATGTAATTCATATAACACTTATCTCCGAAAATTTAAACGTACTATAAAAATCAAACAATTCTCTGATAAATTCGTGCCAGCAGCCGCGGTTATACGATTGGGGAAGAAGATTATTATTGGTTAGTAGTAAATTTTGTGTTTATTAACTTTTTAATTTTTAGGTGAAATTTATATTTATTTACAATATATTTATATTTATTCTATGAAACTTATTTTACAGACAAGGATTAGATACCCTTTTATATTCAGTGTTAATTTTTTACTTGGATGATTAATTACATCAATATTAATAGGAACGTGATATTGAACTATATATTTTATAGTATATACTACGCTAAATATTGCAGTAGTATTTCTATTAAACAGAAAGTCATTATATTATTTACCTCAAACCTTCTCCTTCAAAATGAGAAGTGTAATAAAATTTACTTTATGTATAAGAATATTTTCATTGGAGGGTTACCCCCATTCCTAAACCTACTATAAACAGCAAACGATTCTCTTGAGTAGTCTCTCCGAGCTAGTAATAGCAAATAACGCACTGAATGCTGCACAATGCACCAATAAATAATGATTCAACATTGCAACCGTTCTTGGGATTGTACTTGCCATCACGTGTGAGAAAATGTTGCCGCCCGCTTCGCATCGAGCCATCATCCGATTCGCACAGACGCATCAGCGCTTTAAAGCTTTGCAATGGAATTCGGACCGAGCGCTTCAAAGTGATGCGGTGATGCGCGATTATTGAACCGCAGCCCAGGACTTCATGTGGCCTGCGGAAGAAATGGCTGCTGGTCCATTTATGTGGTCATGACGGAAGGAAATCGACTCTCGCGAGGAATGAAGAAATATCTCGACTAGGGATGAGTCGATTCCACTTTTTTTCGATTCCAATTCCAATTCCGATTCCTTCAAATCGATTCCCGATTCTCGATTCCGATTCCATCGATTCTTATTCCTTCTAACAGGTGGGATATTGATTTATCTGTAGCATTGCTGTCATTAAAATTTAAGAATGGAATAAAATAACAAAACAATTAAGTGGCCCAATAAGTATATTTAATAAAAATAGCAAAATAGTATGATAGCAATATATCCTCAGGTTAAATAAAATAATAAACACTGACTGTTTTAGACAAACATTGTGAACTTAATAATGTACCGTGCACTATGTAATTAAATTTAGATGACTATCCAGCATTACTTATGCCGTTCTGATGTTTTACATAATATATTATGCATTAAATTAGTATTTTATTTAACCACCAAAGTAATACGCTTAAGGATGCTCACCCATATACACTATAAAAAAAATACAAATATAAAACCTGTTACACGTGAGAGTTAAAATGACAAATATTCAATGAAAATGACAATCTATTCAATATTTTTGTTAAGGAAAACAAGCATTTTTACTCTGTCAGGATCGAGTCTATTTCTTTTTGCATCGCATATATTCCCTGCTGTACTGAATAGTCTTTCACTAAACGCAGTGCTAGGAGGAACACACAGATACTTGAATACAATATTTTTAAGTCTCAGAAAGACACTGTTATCCCAGTAATGGGAAACTTTTTCACCGTCTTTTGGATCAAGGTTTTTTTCTCCTAGGTACTGCAGCAGTTCATTTTCGCAAGAAGAAGCACTGCAATCAACTTGCTCAACACTTTTGCAAAAGTAGTCTTTATAATGGGACCACAGCCCCTTACTAGACTTATCACCAGGAGAGTCTAAGGTGGAGGTTGCATTTTCAACTGCTGGTTCATTAAGTGAGGTTGAATCCGTCTGTGTCAAGGCCACCATTTCTTTGATTATTTTCACCTTTGCGGCTTCAATAGCATCAGGGTTTTGAAAAGGTGTAGCTTTAAAGCGAGGATCCAATATTGTTGCACAAACATAGGTCAAATTTGCTTCCACATTAGGGTAGCGCAGGGATGATATCAAATCATTCTTCAGTCCTTGAAGTCCAGAACCTTGGCAATTCGAGTTCTCCACAACATTTTTTACTGTATGTATAAGTGAAATGTATAACCTGAGGAAAATTATTTAAAAATCATCCTGTCTCTTTTCTTGATTATATAGTATAAAATGCTTAACCTCATTCAGATTTATTTATGCCCCATACCCTCTTGTTTTCTGGTAACCTTTAGCCTATAAAATTTACTATTTGTACTGCCCATGAACCAAAATGTTTAGCAAAAAATGTTATTTTAAGGAGGTCTATTGAAAAAAAGCATAAGAAAATTGTAATATCCACTAATAAAAATGTAAGTATGGTAGTTGGATTGAGATACCCTGTAAAATAGTAGCCACTAGGCTATATGAATCAACAAATCTGATTAATAATATTTAATTTGCAGCTCAAGCTTAAGAACCTAAATTCAACTAAAACAATGGTAACAGATGCAAACAAATGGTGGTGGTAACAAATAGTAATTTACAATAAACCTACCTCGGAAATAGTTGAAGATGATTTGCTCACTTGAAGAGTTGCTTGCTCAAAAATCTCAAGAATGCTTACAGCAAATTGCATTGCCATCCAATCATCAGCAACCATGTCCACAGAAAGTTTGATGTCACTCTTACTCGAAACTAAAATTATCGCTTCTTTCTGCTCAATTACTCTCCGAAGCATGTGGAGGGAGCTATTCCAGAGGGTTGGTTCATCCTGTATCATCCTATGCTGCGGCAGTCTTAGCTGAATTTGACAGGTTTTTAATAACTTTGAGTTTTTTGCAGAAAGTTTGAAACTTCCCACAAGTTTCTTTGTTTTCTTCAGTAGAGTCGTAATTTTTTGGTTGTTCATCAAGCCATCTTTAATTACCAGTTGCAGTGTATGCGCTACTGGCGCTACACATGATAATGCTTCAAACTGTGATCGGTTCAGAGCCGCGGTTATGTCTGTTCCATTGTCCCTTATGATAGTAACAACTTTAGAGGATATGCTCCAGTCACTGAAAACTTTCAATAAGAAACTCTTGAGGTTGACAGCAGTATGGGATACTTCAGTAAAAGGCACTACTTCCAGGCACCTGTGTGTCATTCTGAGGGCATACTTTGCTCCGGAATAGAAGTGTGCTGTAACAGCCATATAGTCCTCATTTGCAATAGATGTCCGCATATCTGTTGTAATAGCCACATATCTGGCCAAATACAACTCTACCTTAACATTTTGGTGCACCTCACTGTACATTAGGGTGCCTCGTTTTGCCACTTTTTTCTAGGAGCGAATCGTAATACCCGGCAAAAGTTGCGTACCCGGATGGATATTACAGATATGATTTTTTTTCCAAATCGGATAATATCTTCTGCTCGCTACTTTGCCTTAAAGTTTCGAAAATTTCGACGAAAAACGCTAAAATTGACAATAATTTAAATTTGGTTTGAGCGAGCACACTTTTTTGGTAATGAGATAAAACTTAGGACTGTAATTGACATTTAAGCGCAAATGCGCCAACTATATTGCACTTAATTATCGAGCAGATGACCTTTTACGGTGCCCCCGAAAGCGCGGTTGCGTGGTAGGCAACCCGCAACGCACTAACGCATTTTACTGCAAAAAAAAACCGTTATTATCATCTGCACGTTTTTATTATCATCAGACTTCAAATATCATTCGAAAATAAAAAATATATATTTCGATCGTTAAAATTGGTGGTCCAGATGAATTCTCCGATGGTGATTCATAATCGCAATAATTTGATTTGCCGTGACCAGCGGTTAATAAAAGAACGAAAAACGCATGCATTGCTTCCCGATCCCGTGGTTTCCAATTTTTTTTCTCTGAGAGTTGCTCATGAACAGGCGCCATTTCAGGGTTCGTCGGTTTGTCGCTCTTGCCAACATTTTCATGTTTCCGAGGCCGCTTAGGTATGTTCGTCGCAGCACCCGCGTGCCGGGCGTATCCTCCGCGCGGGCAAGGCTGACACCGCGGCCGCTTTGGTGTGTGGCGGCCTTTATGCCCCAAGCTTATAGTCTATGCTCAAAACATTTATCTTCCTGGAATCGATGGAATCGGAATCGACTTTAGGCGATGGATTCTCGATTCCGATTCCGTGCCCGAGAATCGGTGGAATCGAGAATCGACATTTGGAATCGACTCATCCCTAATCTCGACATTTGCCCTTGACGCGTCGAGGATAAGATTTAAGTATTTCTCCCCTCCCCCCCCCCATTCCTTCTCCTTTTATTGTTGGAAGGCCGCACCCTTTCGGAAATCCACATTCTTGCCCTAGGGTGCCATGGAGAGGTTCGTCGAACGGTGAGTGAACCACTGCCGTTGCCAGGCGATGCCGACCCGATCACCCACCACACGAAGTGAAGATCTCTTCCCCAACAATGTGGACGCTCTAAAGCTCACGTCCATTATAACACAAGTTCCTCTTGCGCGACGGCCTTCATTTATTATTGTCTCGTGTCGTTGTATATTTAGTCTCATGTCCATGGTGACAACAAGGGATGTAAATATTTACATGAGTGGAATTGTTGAGAGAGAGGTACTGAGATGAAATATTGGAATAAATCTAATTTAGAAAACTACATTAAAATAATTGAATCAACACAACACGTGTGACATAGAATTCGCACGATTCATCGGTTGCAATTGTTGCTCAGTAGTGAATTTAGAATCGGCTCTGTTTTTCCGAGTTTTCATACAGCTACATATCAGAAGACACGAGGAAGACCCAGCGCAATCAGTGGGAAGAAATCAAACTAATACTAATTGGCGTTAATTCGAAGGCTAAGAGGACCCGTCGTGAGTCCAATATAGAAAGATTCACATGCATCGCAAAGTAGGATGTAAACCTCATAACGACGTGATACGTAAAGGAGAAGAAACGAAGGTCAGAGAAAAAGCGCGGAATATTTTTGAATATTTAAACGTTTTATAAAACCTAGTTTTATAAAACGTTTTACGGAATAGGACAGGTTCTATTTCCATAAAACCGTTTTATGCAACAACCAATGAAATGTTCCGCTCATCACGTTGATAATAATCTCGTTTCCATGGGAAGCCAAACAAGGAAAACTAAAACAAACATGGCTGGAAGTTCATGGATCGTTGAGGCAGTATCCTTCTTGTTATAAGAATGCGTTGGAGCCTTAGCACCGTTGAGTGTGATCAGAAAGTAAGTAAATAAACAATACATATAGTTTTTAACCTAACAGTCATCCATAAGAGAGTGCATTTATCACTTCACGTGTTCGCCAAGCATCTCATAGATGACAGGACATTGCGGTTTTTAGAATAGTTTTACCGTGAGCAAGCAAGTACGTTTGACGTACAATTCATAAAACTTTCAATAAAAATGTTTATAAAACTCTTGAATGGAAAATTTTACCGTGAGGACCAGGCATTAGTAATGGATTTGGAGAGGGGGTTGGTGGTTTTACGGATACTAGATAGATACGGCTTAGGGGCTTACGGTTTGAAGGTGAAGGAGGGACATTTTGGGAAGATTTTGGTGGCTTTGAGATTGTCAGAAAGGATTGAGAAAATGGTTTTGAGGGTTCGTTTGAGGGAATGGACGCCTGGAAAGTAGATTGCGCATAAGGAAAGGTTATAGTGGTCATTGATAAATATTTAGTTTAAACAGAAGGTGAAAGAAAGAGGATTGGAAACACACAAACCGGTAAACGCTATGAAGGTGTGAAGATGGAACGATGACCGATTCCAAATGAATAAAAAATCGACTGGACCAGGAATTGAACCACCGACCACGGGTGTAAATATAAACAAAATTAAGAGGTTGAAGACATCCATTCGTTAATGCGCATAAGATGTATACAGGAGAGGAGCGGTGGTTTTGAGCGAAAAATCACTTCACCTAGAATTTGATCAATTTGGCCTCATTTTAAAGAAAAAACTCTGATCTTTCCAATGATATCGAAATATCAACACCTTGCCGAACTACTTTTCGAGCAATTTTCCTAAAAACACAAGCTGTTTTACATGGGATAGATTATGGCTGTGCGCCCTAGAGGGAGAATATTTAAAAGGTTAGGAACTTCTAGCACCTAGATTTCGTCAAAAAACTAACGGTGCGTAGATTGAATGTTTTCTCAACTATTTATAAAAAATAATCTATTGCTCACCACAGTAATGTTTACAGAATCACAAAAAAAACCTGCTGTTTTGAAGGGTTTTCAGCCGTACGGAGGGAAAATAATGAGTCAAGTTAGAGACTTATGTAGCTTTATTTATTTAATTACTGAGAATGTTGGTCATATATAACTATATATTTGCGCCACAATATTTATTTCATACTTCTTACAGACCCTGAAATAAAAAAAATAAAAATTGAATATGGTCTCCATTATGACAAGGGAACTATCTCGCTCAAACCACCTTACACAGGTCTCGTCTTCAGGCGATGAGAAGAGCCTTGTCCTTCTACGGCGGCGCTTCTTTTTCGATTGTAATACATCGATACGTAAGAAAAACCACGCCATTTTCTCTAATTTTTACAGTAAAACAATTATGTGACAAAACATAATTTTCTCCATTCATAGATAAATTGACCATAGTTCTAGCTGCAGGGAAAATCAAGGATTTACGTCCATCTATTTGAAGTTATAGGTGAGGCATTAGATAGGCGGGGTGATTCTACAATTCCAAAGAACTCAAGGGTATCCATGCTGATGATACTCGACCCGTAAAAAAAATACGGCGACAATAAAAGACAAGGAATTTCCACTCTCCTGCTGGTCGGTCGTAAACTCTTCTTCTTGCCTCTTGTCTCCTTGGGCATGCGCGGAAGCAGCGCTGTGATCACTCCATTCTTTATTGCTCTGTTCCTCTTCTACACACAATCCTCTCCCATCTTTATTCCTGTCCTCCTTAAAGCGCAGACGTAACGCCGGAACTGACAAAATGGCAAGAGTAGGTATGTTGTATTTATTCATTCATCGAATTGGTCGCGCTATGAGATTTTCTAACACACCAAATTTTAACTTGTGCTCACTTTGTAATAATGAGTTAGAATAAGTTCCCTTTTCTTCTAGCTGACTTTTTATCTCTTCCTATTGACCGACCGTCTCAAAAAGTATAAATGAAGCGTCCGCAGCTGTGTAATGATATGTCTGATACCGTCGGCTACAAGGTGTGAGATTTTTCCTCATCGCGCGACCACTGACGTTAGTGTTTTTGTATAATCACTCAGTCGCGTTACACTTTCGCAACATGCGGGCAAAGTTGATTCATTTCGTGGAGAGCAGATACGTTAATGCAAATTTATGAGTCATGAGAAAGTATGTCCTCGTAAATAAATATTTCTTCTTGAGAAAGGTAATTTTCTTCATTAATACCCATCAGTATCATCGCCAGTAAAATTAGCAATGATTACGTAATTGTATTGTGTATATTGTGTAAATATCATTGTATATACATGTGGAAATCATTGTTTCAAATGAACATCAAGAGAAATAAATTCAATCTACATATAGTGTAATATATTGCCAATAAACGCTCTATGATAGATATAATCAATGGTACATCTGAGTGTGAGAAAAAGTCTCACACGCAACCGCTCGCGTGATATATGTTGCTTAGTGACCACTCGCGGGTTAAGTATTAATTATCATTGGAAAGCCCCGGAATTAACCTGCTCTTAACGAAAGTCTTTAAGGAATTCACACCTCACTGTACGAAGGGAGTACTGCACTTGAAGTCCCCTTCGCAAAGCACCTATGGAAGGACCGTGTTTCCAATAAAAATACCCACCACCGATAGGGCTCAAACCCGTGACTTTTGGATGGGAAACCATTACTCTTAAATAAATTACTAAACCAACATGGTCCCCGAAACTGCGACTGGCATGGCGGTGAGACGACTTCGTACTTCCTAGTCACTTAACAGTTCTGTATTATTCTCGGAATACTTTCTTTTCCTTTTCTTGGTGTGTATTTTGATATTAAGAACTTATTCACTAGTGCGCCACCCAGTGAGGCAGTTGACGTCGCACTAAAGCTACTTGAAGAGAGGGGTCACACGAAGGCAAGTGTGGAAGAGTTCTCGGTTTTACTTAAAGTATCTGTGTCTCAAAATTATTTTAAATTCAATACCGTGATTTACCAAAAACCTGTAGGTTTGGCTATGGCCTTTCCCCTTTGCTTGCCGAAATATTTTTAGATAACTTAGAGACCAAACATTTTCATGTTGGCAATGCATTTACAGTGCGGGTTATTTATTTTTGGTTTCAGTATGTGGACAACGTTTTAATTTTATGGAACCGACAGACGACTGGACAATCTTTTAATTTGATTTACACCTTGCATCCAAATATTTCTTTTACTCGTAAGGTGGAACGAATCAATCAATTTCTTAGATTTGACTATCACCATATAGAAGAAGGGAGGCATAAATGCTCAATGATCCATTAACCCACACACACCGACCATGTTATATCTGCAGATTCCAGACATCCTTACCCTCAAAAAACTCTCTGCTTTCCACGACCTCATCAACCGTCTTTTCATAAATACCCTGAATGAATTCGAAAGAGAGAATCTCTTAAAATCAAGCAGATTGCAGTCAATAACGGCTATCCATACCCATACACGTGTAGATGATCTTATACGCAACAAAAGGAAAATATTAACCGTAGCCTGTTTGTACGAGAAAACAGATCCCCCTGGTAAAAAGTGGTGCTCGGTTACTTACTTCTTCGGTATTGAAAGTTTTTTTCTATTAAGTTTTATTCAAACTTTTACCTAACCACAGATTTTTAAAAAGTTTGAGTAAAATTTGATTTTATGTTACACCACATTTTTACCACAGAGCAATTTTTTTCTATTTTTCGAATCAGAAGACAGTATCGTAGAACATATGCATCGTCCATTTAACGACGACCATACTATGTTGTCTTTGAACAATGGACGTATTATTGAAGAATACCGTATCATTGCATTTATTTATTTATTTCTCTATCTAATGAAATAAATGAGCGTGTTTTATATATAGTGATGTATTCACGGCCATCCAACTGGCTCTTGAAAGCCTAACCAATTTGATATATGAAAAAGGCTGAAAGATTATTTTCCAATAAAGTTAATAGTTTCTTCAAAACGTCATACGATAACCATAATATGCTATTAATGATGAGCGTTTTGTATTTTGCATCCTCCATGTATAAAGCTAGAGCCACTCAAGCATAAACACGCAGTTAATATACTCCTTTCACAAGAAACCATTATTAAAATATCTTATTCAAAATGTCTTCCTTCCTTCCTTTATTTACGGCAATCCTCTTCCTGTGGTGTAATAATTGAGAGATGTTTTATTCTGCATTATATTCGCCAGGGTTTAGGTTTCCGATTGCCTTTTTGTTGTACTGCATTTTGTTTTTAATTCTTTTTTATAATAAATGTAAAAAGTACATTTTATTTTTTTTTTATTTTTTTACAATTTATCAGGAAAAGCCCCATTAATTCATTTTTCAAAAGTCTATCATCACTTTGATGTGCCTATCGCACTTCTGACACTGCTGTTGTGACATGGATTGCTTTTCCCGTCACCTATTCCCTCTTTTTGCCAAACCGGCAAGAAAATAAAGAAAGGATATCGTCCGGAGACTAGGAAAAATTAAGTATTAAGGAGTAAAAAAACCTCTGGCTCTCCACGGATCTCCTACGCTGTCAAACGCTGAGTGGGAAGTAATGTCCCGATGGGGGGGGAGGGGGGGGAGACAGCCCCTTTTTTATCGCTTCCCCCTTCACTCCCCACTCAGCCACTCATCCTTAAGAGGAGAGATCCCCTCGACTGCAAGAAGAATAAAAAATACAACAACGGGGGGGAGGGGGGGGGGGCAAGGGGGCAGCGGATTCACCTCATGCACACGTGATTTCGACCCCCTTCCCCCCCCCCCACCACAAGACTCTTGGTCCACTCCATCGTCTACTCGCATCTTTCCTCTGCTTTATTTTTCTGCCATGTCCACTTCCCGGTGCCAATGAACGAACTCTTTTTCCACCGCCACGGAAAAAAGTGCTTGTGTCCATTTTTTTCCTTTCTTTTTTTCTTTCTTGCGTTCGTGAGTTGCTCCCCGGTACTTGTGAGTGTGTCAGCGTGTGTTTGAAAGAGAGAGAGAGAGCGTATCTGTTGCCCCGTATCCATGACAACCTCGGCGTTGCGTCGGTCCCTTTTGGAGGTCTAAAAGTGACAGACGACGGGCGCAATCCGGAAAGACGCAAGAGATGCTTAGAGACGGAGGAGGGAAAGATATACTCGTTTGTTTCCTATTATTTGGCTTAACTGCAGACTATATAAATACTGAAAAGGCCATCTTTTCAGTTTATTATAATTATCACCATTAGGGAGTTATTCTGAAATTTTCATCTCGATCGTTGCTAGGGTAAAAATAGGAATCTTTGTTACTTTCAAGTGGAATGTGCAATCCTTGCTATTTCGTAACATTCTTTTGATAAAATTCCATCGTTTCCACCCACGTTTCCGACATCCAATCATTTAGCATAGAATATGCATCTTTTAAAATATAGCAGTAGTTTGCGGGATTGCGGCTATATATACTATTATTATTTTTCACTTTCGAAGGTTATATATTCTGAACGGTATGTCTTATCTCATTTTTGACGGCAGATTTGTAAGTAAAGTTGAATTATCTTTATGACATCAACCGCATTGTTCTACGCCTCTCTGTTTGAAAAAAATGGATGCTTAAAAATATTTTATGCTATTCCTTTTTTCATTCGAAGGCTGTCTTTAGCACGGTGGATCTTTCTTCATTTTCCCGACAGATATGTATGTAAAATTGAACTTTCTTTAAAATAGAACAAACCGCATTGTTCTACACCTCTTCATTTGAAGGAAAAGGATGTTTTAAAATATTTTCCACTAATATACCTTGTTCTTTCCATGGCAGTTTCTTTACAATGGTGGGTCTTATCTGAGATTTGACGATATTTTTGAACGTAAAATTAAATTTCCTTCAAAATAACCTCAACCTCGTCGTTCTACGCTCCTAGTTTTAAAATTTATGCATAATTTAATATATTGCCATTATTCGCGGGATTGCGGCTATATGCTACTATTACTTTTCTCTTTCGAAGGCTATAAATACTGAACTGTCTTATCTCATTTTTTACAACAAATTTGTGATTAAGGTTAAATTTTCTTTCAGAAGACAACAACCGCAATGTACTTTGCCTCATCCTGTGAAAGAAATGAATGTTATAAAATATTTTCTACCATTACTTTTTTCTTTCGCAAGCTGTATCTTTAGAACGGTGGATTTTATCTACTTCTTGACGACATTTTTTAACGAGGAATTACATTTCCTTCAAAATGACACCAACTTCGTCGTTCTACGCCTTTGAATTCAAAAGTAATGCATCTTATAAAATATTACGGTGTTTTGCGGGATTGCGGTTATGTACTACATACTATTATTTTCCAATTTCGAAGGCAATATATTCTGAACGGTATGTATTATCTCATTTATGACGACAAATTTGTGATTAAGGTTATAATTCCTCCATGAAGACAACAACCGCAATGTACTTTGCCTCATCGTGTGAAAGAAATGAATGTTTTAAAATATTTTCTCCTATTATCTTTTATTTCGAACGCTGTATCTTTAGAACTGTAGATCTTATCTAATTTTTGACGACATTTTTCAACGTCGCATTAATATTCCTTCAAAATGACACCAACCTCGTCGTTCTACGCCTTTAGGTTCAAACGTTATGAATCTTTTAAAATATGGCAGTAGTTTGCGGTATTGCGGCTATATGCTATAATTATTTTTCACTTTCGAAGGCTATATATTCTGAACGGTATGTCTTATCTCATTTTTGACGAAAGATTTGTATGTAAAGTTGAAAAGATAAATTTTCTTTAAATGACACCAACCGCATTGCTCGACGCCTCTTCGTTTGAAAGAAATGGATGTTTTAAAATATTTTCTCCTATTATCTTTTATTTCGAACGCTGTATCTTTAGAACTGTAGATCTTATCTAATTTTTGACGCCATTTTTGAACGTAGTTTTAATGACCTTCAAAATGACCCCAATATCGCCTTTAGGTTCAAACGATATGCATCTTTTAAATAATGCAGTTTATCGCGGGATCGGCTTTATGCTACTATTATTTTTCACTCTCGAAGGCATTATATTCTGAACTGTATGTTTTATCTCATTTTTGACAGTTGACTTGGATGTAAAATTGAATTTTCATTAAAATGACACCAACCGCGCATTGTTCTACGCCTCTTTGTTACAAAGAAATGGATGTTTTCAAATATTTTCTGCTAATAATTTTTTCATTCCATGGCATTTTCTTTAAAACGGTGTATCTTATCTAAGTTTTGACGACATTTGTGAACGTAAAATTTAATTTCCTTCAAAAGACCCAAAACCTCGTCGTTCTATGCTTTCAGGTTCAAATGTTATGCATCTTTTAAAATATGGCAGTATTTCGCGGGATTGCTATTTAATATGACACTACATATTAACTTTCACTTTCGAAGGTATTATATTCACACCGTCTTAATTAAGTGGATGTTTTTAAATATTTTCTACGATTACTTTTTTAATTTGAAGGCTGTATCTTTAGAACTCTAGAAGGTATATCTATATAAGGCTGTATCTCTAGAACTTTAGAAGGTACATCTTATCTCATTTTTAACGACAGATGTGTAATTAAAATTGAATTTTCTTTAAAATTACACCAACCGCATTCATATACGCCTCTTCATTTGTCATTTTCGACGACAGATTTGTATTTATAATTGAATGTTCTTAAAAAGGACACCAACCGCATTGTTCTACGCCTCTTTGTTTGAAAGAAATGGATGTTTTAATATATTTTCCACTGTTACTTTACCCTTTTGAAGGCAGTATCTTTACAGCTGCGGATTTTTTTAAATTTTTTTACTACATTTTAGAACGTGGTATTAAATTTCTTCAAAATGACTTAAATATCGTCGTTCTACGCCTTAAAGTTCAAACGTTATGCATCTTTTAAAATGTTGCAGTTTTTTCGGGATCGGCTATATGCTACAATTATTTTTCACTTTCTAATGTCTTATATTATATTATACATATAATGTCTTATCTCATTTTTGGCGACTGATTTATATGTAAATTAAATTTTCCTTAAAATGACACCAACCGCATTGTTCTACGCCTCTTCATTTGAAAGAAATAGATGTTTTAAAATAATTTCTACTATTACATCTTTCTTTCGAAGGCTCTATCATCAGAAGGGTGGGTCTTATCTAATTTTTTATGACATATTTGATCGTAGAATTACATTTCCTACAAAATAACCCCAACCTCGTCGTTTTACGATCTTAGTTTTAAAATTAATGCATCTTTTAATATATTGCAGTATTTCGCGGGCTTACGACTATGTACTACTGTAGCTTTTCACTTTCTAAGGGTATATATTCTGAGAGTTATGTCTTTTCCCTTATGAAAAAATTGTATAAAATCCGTTGAAAAATTCTATACAACTTATACAGGTTGTATACAATTTGTATACATTGTATACAAATTGTATAAACTGTATAAAATCACGTGCTGTATA
Source organism: Pyrrhosoma nymphula (assembly GCA_963573305.1). Lineage (NCBI taxonomy): Eukaryota > Metazoa > Arthropoda > Insecta > Odonata > Coenagrionidae > Pyrrhosoma > Pyrrhosoma nymphula. The sequence goes on along the minus strand of OY754327.1, from coordinate 202,828,056 downwards.
CAGCATATACAATTGTATACAGTGTACACAATTGTATACAATTTGTGTACAGTGTATACAATTTTTATACAATGCAATAGTGGTTGCATATATTCAAAATTATGTTTTTTAAACATCTCAATTGGTGATAATAATACGTTCAAGCTTAGTAAATAGCACGGAAATATGCTGTTCTGTCAGGTAATGTACTTTTAGTTTGAATATAACATGTTAAATGCCATGAGTTTTAGTGTGACAGCTATTTAATATCATTTAAATAGAGAATCTACCTTGATGGTATGGGGAAGCACTTATAGTAACCCAGTATTTAAAAAAGGTTCCAGCAAAGATCTAAAGAATTAACATGGAATAGTATTAGGTAATACCAGTGGCGTAGCCAGGAGGGAGCATAGGGGACACGTGTCCCCGCTCAAACCAATTAATTTTAACATAAAAATAATAACCTATATAACAAATTTATTCTACTCCACCAATACTAGGAAGCAAAACTAATATTGACTATTATTTATTGACTAATATTTTATGTCTTACGTATAAAGTGATGACATCTATTACTGCCTCACACATTAACACATCTGTATGGGAATGCAACGGCTTTTTCCATATATTTTCTCCCTCAACTTCTTCAGAAGTCATCATCTTCAATTGATAATGAGGTGGTAGCGAATGATGTAAATATTTGCAGACTGTACTGTCACATAATTATTTATGTCGCATAATGTCACACAGCACAAAATCTCTATACAGGCTGTATACAATCTTGTATACAGCCTGTAAAAAACTTGTATACAGCCTGTATAAAACTTGTATACAGCCTGTATAAATCTTGTATACAGTTTCTTTACAGATTTACGCAGTAATATTGCAATAATATTCATACTATGTGGCAACATAGGATAACAGTTATCTGGCATTAATTAATGGCAAATAACTTTTATCAATATTTTATGGTATTTCCTCAAACTATCATGGAATTATCATGATAATTCCATGATAGTTTGCAATGCATTTAATAATTATAGTCCTCGAAGTCACATTTATCCACGGAAGTGTCTACATATATACGTCTTTCTAAACACCGATACTTCAGTAATGGGTGCAAGAATAGGTGCGCTGAGTCTTAGGTTTGGTAATCATGCGATACAATTGTATGGTACTTAAGTACCATATAGTTAGGTAGACACGAGGTAGTATTATACGACGTATTATATCATGACATTGCGCAATAGCACTTTCCCCTATGAAAAAATTGTATAAAATCCGTATAACATTGTATTATTTTTTTCTATACATTCCGTATAAAATTTTATACAGGTTGTATACCAATTGTATACAAGTTTTATACAGCCTGTATACAAGTCGTATACAGCCTGTATACAAGTCGTATACAGCCTGTATAAAAGTTGTATACACGCTGTATATAATTTGTATACATCGTGTATAAAAGTAGTATAAAATGTATACTTGTATACACTCATTTTTGTATATAACTTGTATACAACCGGTATAAAGACTGTATACAACCTGTATAAAATTTTATATGGAATGTATACAAAATTTTTATACAATTTTATACGGGTTTTAAACAATTTTTTCATAGGGGTTCTAATTTTGGTGACAGATTTGTATGTAAAGTTGACTTTTGTTTATAATGACACAATCCGCAATGTTCTACGTGTCTTCATTTGAAAGACATGGATGTTATAAAATATTTTCTATAATTACTTTCTACTTTCCATAGCTGTATCATTTAAATGGTTTGTCTTATCTTATTTCCGACGACATATTAGTATTTAAAATTGAATGTTCCTTAAAATGACACCATCCTCATTGTTCCATTCCTCTTAATTTGAGGGAAATGGATGTTTTAAAATATTTTCCATCATAACTTTTCTCTTTCGAAGGCTGTATATTTAGAACGTTGGGTCTTATCTACTTTTTGACATTTCTGAACGTAGAATTTAATATCCTTTACAATGACTCCAACTTCATCATTATAAGCATTTAGGTTCTGTTATGCATCTTTTAAAATAATGCAGTATTTTGCGGGATTGCGGTAATATGCTACTATTATTAACCAGATAAAAATTTTCTCTAATGGCCGTAAAATATATGCGTCACTCGTCAAAAATCAAATACGTACTGTGTTGGCTTGCGGGAATGGGGACTCCACAACAGGGACCAACCACAGCCTCTCCACCAGAATACCCTCCTGTGGTAGTTTACGGAAAAGTTATTTCCTCGCCAGGGACCACCACAGACACACACACACAACCCAATTGGAATCCTTTGTAAGGCTAATGGGACCCCGCTAAGGATTCCTGTGTTATAACCTGGGATCCTTCGCAGAGCTGAAGTGACTCTACTAAGGCTGCCAAGTTATTTACACAACCGCACACGCAATCACACAAAACACTCACACACACAGTAGGGCCCCAAATTTCTGGGAGAACAGCTCAAAAAGAGCGTGGTCAATTAGAACAGAAGCAACAAACAGGGAACAAGGGTGAACTTCAGATAGGTGTATTTCGACCACAAAGTGTCCTCTTCAGCGAGCTAAAGGGAAAAAACACTTGCAACACGAGGTAGAAAGTGAATGAAGAGGAGGACAATCCTAGAATAAATAGGGAAGGGATAAATGGGTTGGGAAGCAGGGGGGGGGGGGAATTGGTAAATGCTAAAAGGTCATTGGTGGGCATTTTAAATTTTTTTATCTGGTTAATCTATAGAGGCCGTAGAGCTCGACTACCTTGATTTATGCTACGATAACTTTTCAAAGCTATATATTCTGAAGGGTATGTCTTACATCATTTTCAACGACAATTTTAATTGAAAATAAATATTCTTAAATATAAACCAACCGCATTTTTGTACGCCTCTTTGTTTGAAAGAAATGGGTGTTTTAAAATATTTTCTTCAATTACTTTTTTCTTTTGAAGGCTGTATCTATAGAATGGAGGATCTTTTATAATTTTTACCGACAAATATGTACGTAAAATTCTATTTCTTTAAAATGACACAAACCGCATTGTTCTACACTTCTTCATTTGAAGGAAATGGATGTTTTAAAATATTTTCTCCTAATACTTTTATCTTTCCATGGCAGTTCTTCAGAACGGTGGATCTTATCCAAGTTTTGATGACATTAGTGAACGTAAAATCAAATTTCCTTCACAACCACCTCAACCTCGTCGTTCTACACCCCTAGTTTCAAAATGTATGCATCTTTTAAAATATTGCAGTATTTTGCGGGATAACAGCTATATGCTACAATAACTTTTCACTTTCGAAGGTTATATATTCTGAATGGTATGTCTTATCTCATTTTTTAATACATATTTCTATGCAAAGTTGGATTTTCTTTAAAATGACACCTACCACATCGTTCTATGCCTCAATGTAGAATTAAATTTCCTTCAAAATCATCTCAACCTCGTCGTTCTACATTCAAATATTAAGCATCTTTTAAAATATTGCAGTATTTTGTGGGATTGCAGCTATATGCTTCTATTACTTTTCACTTTTGAAGGCTATATATATTCCGAACGGTATGTCTAGTCTCGTTTTTTATGCCAATTTTGTATGCAAAATTGAATTTTCTTAAAAATGACACCATCCACATTGTTCTACACCTCTTCGTTTGAAATAAATGGATGTTTTAATATATTTTCTACCATTACTTTTTTTTTGGAAGGCTGTATCATTAGAACGGTGGGTCTTATCTCATTTTTTTACGACAGATTTATATGTAAAATTTAATTTTCTTTCAAATGACACCAACCACGTTCTACGCCTCTTCATTTGAAAGTACTGGATGTTTTAAAATATTGCCTTATTTTGCCAAATTGCATCTAAATGCTACTATGTATTACTATAGGAAGAAATTCTTTGCATTTTACATAACACATGACTGTGGTACTGACAGCATCACGTGGCCAAAAGGCAGATTTTCAATTTTAGAGCTCAACTTTGCACATACTTCACATTATACTTAGCCTAAGGGAAGGGAAATTATAACATCCAAGGAAGAAGTAGAAGCAGTTTTTCTTTTCCGTGTAATTTCTTTGGTTTCCCAGAAATGTCTTTTGCTCAGAAAACCACTCCCCACTCCATTTGTTTAGCTGAAAATCCTCCTAATAAAAAATTTAATTTCAGACTAAGTTCTCTCCATACACCTTCTTGGCCACCCTGCCACAAAAATATAGCTTTCCTAGATTTAGGTAATTTTACTTTCAGGGATCCAGGCACATGCATGAATTATCTAAATACTTCCCATTAATGTCTTCATGTGCCATTAACTGCTCTCCACATTATAGTCAATGCCCCATACACTGCAAACTTGCTTTCGTCACAGCCAAATTAGTGAGCATTCTATTTAGCGCTGGATATTTAAATGCATACCACTGTGTGATATTCCAGAGAGGAAAAATTATTCACTCTGACCAGGATTCGAACCCGGATCCCTCGATTTCGCGCCGAGTGCTTTAACCAGTTGAGCTACCGAGGCGTCATTCTCCCTTGTGGATTATTTGGTAGCGTTATGGGAGCATGGAGGTCAGAACTGCTAGACAATGCATACCACTCTATGAAGTAATCAGGTATTCCACTTGAGGTCACTATAACATACAGTTGAGCACTCCTAATCTGGAAATCCCTAATACGGGAACACCCGTAACCCAGCAATATTTCCAAGGCATGCTCGCACAAAACAGAAAATTTTTTTCCTGAATCATTGCTTCGTATTCACTGAAAATGTAACCCACTCTTAACAAAAATTCTCCCATTAAAGAGCGAGTATTGGAAGATTTTTTTCATACATTGTTGTCTATATTAATTGTTGTGTGCAACGCAATATGTCTTCAATTCAGCAAATTGAAGACATATTGCGTCGTTGCCGAGACACGGGGGTGTGGCATCTCGGAGATGGACAGTACCGGTCTTACATGGCACATGCATGTTTGCTTTATAATTAGTGGCAACTCAAAGACAAAACTATCTGTCATCTGCATAGTTTTATCCGTAATTATGTCTAACGTAAGCAGTTATAGCAGCAGCAAGGGGGCAAAGCAAAAGCACAGGACATTAACTATCGCAGAAAAAGCGGAAGTGTTGAAAAAACTTGTTTTTGGTACATACATCAATTTAGCGCCTTAGATTGTGTGTAGGGGGGGCCTTCGTCAGGAGCCCGGGCACTTAGACCTTCTTGGTCCATTGTGCCAACCCCTTACCTGTCTGCCACACGCAGACAGGGGACAAGAGCGCCACAGTAGAGTTATGTATGGTCACCCATCCAACCTCCGTCCGGGCCCAACATTTCTTAACTTCGGTGATCTTACGGGAACCGGTGTGTCAATGTGGCTGGGCCCTTGCCCAACGCAACACCATTTCAAGTGGAAGGAGTGTATGAGATACCATGCCAAACTTGCAAGAAGAAATATATCGGCGAAACCGGACGCTCCGCAAAACCCGCTTAGAAGAACACGAGCGGGCGATTCCACTGAAACAACCCTTAAAATCAGCAGTAGCGGAACATTCAGCCTCGGGACATGCGATTGACCTCAGACAAACAAAGATAATCGCCAAAGTGAAAAACTTCAAGCCCCGGCTGATCCGAGAAGCTCTGGAGATAAGAAAATGCCATCAAAATTTCAATAGGGACTGTGGCCTCCAAGTCAGCCACACGTGGGACCCTGCATTGAAGCGGAATAAAGATGCAATGACTACTCCTTCCACTCTTCCCCTTCCCATCCTTTGCCCTCCTTGAAACCCCTATATAAACTCCACCAACTCGACAGATACCTCATTCCCTTTGATAAAGTGGCCAGCAACGGCCACGAAACGTCAGGTTTCACACCTGGTCATAGTACGCGGGGTACACCCGGAAAAAACAAACATACAGTGATAATGACCCGCGAAAGTTTTAACCAAGAACATTATACTGTTTGATGTGCAGCAATATGTTTATACGTTCTACGCATTCTTTGCACTCTGCCATTTTGCGATACTATAGTATACCGGTACCGGTATACTATAGTATTGACTGATATTGTGTTTGTGAATTTAGAAACAGTAAATTTCTTTTTTTATATTATTTGTTAAATTATACAGAATTTATTCAAATTTCATTGAATTTGCTATAATTTATCGAATTCCCTAATAAAAAACAGCGCGGGCCCCATAAGTGTACTATGGTTACTACCACAGCAACCGGAGTCCGGCAAAATCCGTAATCCGGCATTGCTCGAGTCCCGACGGTGCCGGATTAAGGGTGCTCAACTGTATTGACAACAATCCTGGTATTAAAGTACTTATGATGAGTATGATGTGTACATGTTCAGTCCTAATGAGCTAATGTATAATGGCATTACCCTACCAGATGTATCATTAGCAAAATTGCCCAATCATATGAACAAGATACCTAACTGACATTTTAAGTGGCTCTTTCACACTGACTACTAAAAGAAAAACTATTGTATGTTTCTATACTGGTGAGCTGATCTTGGTAAATAACAGAAGAAAACAAAAAATGCAAAAAATATAACAATTAGCTCTAATATCGGGGCACAAAAAGAAAAATTGAAATAACAGCATGAAGTTTATTAATAGTATTAAATGAGGAGTAAGCTTCAGCAATGACAATGATGTGACAAACCTTGAAAAGAAATACACGATCAGTCTTCAAATAGTCTTTTTCACACAAGTGCCACAAGTTGTAACTAGACACAGCTGAAACCTAAATGTAGTATTGCCTCATGACAAAACAAAATCACAATAAATAAATGGGCAGTAAAAATTTATATAAAAATTGTTGCTATTCACATAACAAATTAACATCTACAACTGTCAACCTAGATATAATGACCCTAAATAGTGTAAATAAATCCTGTAAACAAAGATACCATTTTCAGCATTGCCTCTATTCAACTTGAGTATCCCTGACATACATATTTTTAAAAAGATGCCTAAAAACTCTCCCATCAAATAATAGACGTAATTCAACAACATCTGTTTAACAGTCCATCTACACTTCTTTACAATTACATAATTTACACAATATTAATAAAAAATCTCACTATAACAGCCACAAAGATATTGTGACAATGGTATCCATATGGAAAAAATCAGGTAACGTATAGAAAATAAAATAATTTCCTCCCACCCATATACAAGGCACATGAACCCAGAAATATCATGCTTGTCAGTGTCGAAACCCATCTTGTGCCTGGCAATATCATATTCTTATAATTATGCACATATGCGTGTTGCAACAAAATTAGTGTTGGGCATTCCAATGGAAGATCCCAGGAGGTCTTGATGACCCGTGATGAGAGTAATGCATTTTGCAGTGATGCAGTGAAATGCTTTGGATGCAAAAGGAATCTGTGAAAACTGAATGATTTGTTAAATGCATAGACAAATAGAGGAGATTCAGTGGGTAAATGCTAGACCCACACAAATAATCGTGGTCAATGTCAATACATGCGTTCAGCACAATCACGCCTCTAGGCTTGCATCAACAACATTATCATCCTTCATCCTCGACAACTCGAGGCTTCGTTACACTGCCATCCTTGCCACAGCCATCATCCACGTCTCCTGCTGCCCTGTCCTGCTCCTCGCCCCCCCATGCCCCTTCCCTGTCGGCCTCCTCATGGATCGGGAGGTCAGGGAATGGCTCCACAGATGAACGGCTACTGCTCGTCACGCTGTCTTGACCACTCCTCCCCCTGCTTAACACCTCCGCCCTCAAGCAGAAGGAAATTGTTTTTCCCGTGAACCTAGAGTGAGCAATGCAAATAATTGAAGCACACTGGTCAAAATAATTGATTTGTTTCACATGATCATGACATTCATAATCATTAAAATATTGAACTACATCTCCAAATATTAAAAGACATAGGTACTTCCTCAACCTAATACTTTGCAAATTTTAGCTAATGATGATTCAGATTGAAAAAAATTGCAATTTTTCTTCAATCTGAATCATCAGTAGCTAATTTTTAATGCTAAAAGAAAACAACAGTTCATTGCCATAATGGCCCACGTTGTGTTCACAACTACTTTCCAGAACAAAAATTCAGCACTAAAAGCATTTTATGTCCTATCACATTCGTTATTTTTTAATCAGAAGTAGTCATACCAGGAAGCATCAGTGAAGTATTAGAATGTGCATCAAGGTCACAGGCTACAGTTAATTTTCAACTTATTACACACATTTGTGAGAGTGAATAAATCTACTTTAGTGAATGTCACCTATATTATTACTTGTCAAAGAAAGTTTTAAATCAAAGAAAGAATATAAATCCAAGGTTTCAGCATTTGTATGTTTCAGCTTGAATATTCAAGATGATAAGATATACATTCTTACCATTGAGACAAAAATTATAAATTAAATCCTAAATTTAGGAAAGGACTTATCCTAGGCAACATAAGCAAAGCTTGTCAAACCACGTTTTCACAATTTCTTGTGGATTTCTGCAGCTTGGAGGTGTAATCAGACTTACCTTGAGAAGCTATTGTCAAACATTAGAACGTATACTCCAGAACGTTTGGGACGGAGACGGCCACAAGTTGGAGCTAAGTGTGAATTGACCCTCGTAGTTGGTACAACAATTAAGGCATTAGACACTGGTACATCCATGCTAGCCTTGTACAGCACAGAGAAAGCAATGCTCTGAAAAATAAACACATTATGATTAATATGTACCTCTAATTTTGGAATCCCAATCACAAGATGTCTAACAGCACAACACTAAAGGTAAAAGGCAGGGATGTCTGAGGATGGATTTTTGTAGGTTACCAAAAATACCATCTGTCTGTTTTCAAATACCATCCGCATCTATTTTTTTATTTCATCTATTTACATGGAATTAAGCCTAGAACCCTAATGGACCAAGCCATTTGGCTTTGAAATCTCAGCCATTTTAATAATAGATAATAGGAGTTGAATCTCTTTGTTTCATGGCCAAAGCTTGATTCTGATGCTCTCGCAGAAAATGCAGAAAAAAAACCTTTGGTGGAAATTGGCATCTTTATTTTTAGTGATCGATAGAATTCATGGAATCGAGATCCAATCAAATCCTGCCAAACATCGTCACATCGATGTTGTGCATGTGGCATATGCATTAGGGGCTCTCCATCAACATACGATGATCACCAGTTGCCAATGGGAATTCATTTTCCCTGCCTCTGGATGGATAGCCAGCTATTGTCATCCAAATCATAATATATATCATTGTTAGATATATTTCACAAATAAATTTGGCATTTGGTGCATGCACGGACAGCCTTTATGCCTTACCAATTTGAGCAAAATTCAGATATTCAAATCGTCCCATCAATAACATTTATAAATATTGACTGTTAAAAGTTAATATTTTGCAAAACATCTTTTCTCATCATAATCTCCTGTTATGCCAAAAATAGTGAAAATGAAACTTGTTGGGTCACCTGTGTTAGATACATATATTGTGTAGTACTTTTAAGGGAAACATGCTGATAAGAAAGTCATGATTTGTGTCATTTGTGGCAATATTAAATCCCATGGCGGTGTTTCTCCAGCCAATAAGTAACACAATGTGGAAGCACAAAGAAAAACACTCAATTTCACCCCATGAAGCAGTGAAAGCCTGCAGATTTATGCATAAAAATAGATGGATAAATTTTTAAACTCTTAGTTAAAATATACTGTTGTACTGTTCTAGCTGTGCTAGTTTAAGATAGAGCATTCAGTACTTCTGGAAATTTGGTTTATTGTGGAAACAGCAATGTGGAAAACATAAGATCCTGACAGAGTAATAATTCTCCATTTCATAAGCAAAAATTAACCAATTATTTGTTCTCGTTCAGTACTGCTTTTGAAGATTTAAGAAAATGTTATTGTGAAATTGAAATAGTTGCTGTTTCATTTCTATTTTAAAGATAGTGAATTAGGTTTTAGCTTGAGGTAAAACCTAGAACTACCGTATTTGCACGAATCCAAGATGATGTGTTTCCCCTCCCAGGCTTCCGAATAAAAGTGTAATCGGAAGTAAAATCCATGACTTTTTTACCATTGTGGATTTAAAAAAAAGGGGGGTCATCTTAGAATTAAGTTCGTCTTAGATTCGTGCAAATTCAGTACTTACAGGTAAATATGTTCACAAGAACAAGCAAAAATGGATTTGGTTGTTTTAGATAGAAATACGCAATGGAAAGGAACTAGGAATAATAAAATGGTGAAAACAGGATTCATAAAGTTTAATTAATTTTAAATTCAATTTTAAAAAAGAGATTAAGATTTGAATAATTTTAGATTCAACCCACTACTTATTTTTTATTCATTTCAATGACAGTGACGCAGTAAAACCTCGTTAATTCGAAATTCAAGGGACCTAAAAATTGGACTTCGAATTATCCGAGTTCGAACTAAACGTACTTTCCGAAAATTAACGGAAAAAGTCCCATATTTTCCAAGATAATCACCATACAGCTATATTTTTTTTATTAAAAGGCAAAGAATATGCACTTTAATGAGGAGTTAATGGACGAAATTCTTCACGTTTATCAGATCCAAGTTAAAGTTGGAGGAGTGTGCACTATCAGACGCCATCGTGCAGAAAATAAAAACAAATTGAATTATTTCGGGCATTTGTCCCGTGATATCACATAAGGTGTATTTTCCAGGTTAACAAAATTTTCACCGTAGACCTCTAAATTTACCGGCCTGCTCCCAGCCCATTTCCCCCAAGACTTTTCTACGCTGCATCATCATCCTTGCCCGCCGGAAGTCCCTTATCAGTTGCGACCGCGAACCAAAAGTATCACATGTCACTCATCGCTTCCCCACGCCCTTCTCTTCTCATTGTCAGGTAACTTACAATAGGGGAGGGGCTTAGAAGAGGAGAGAGAAGGGTAGGGGTGGAGTATCACGCCAAGGTTGGTGGCGACCCCAGAATCCCTTAGCCCTTCGAAAGAAGCTCGAGGGAGCCCAATAAAGAAATCGCCGACGCAACGTTGGACATACACCACACAGAAGTAGTCCCTATATAAATTTCAGGCTTGACTTCGTGGAAGTTATAGATATCCATTTTGAATTTTTTAAACTTCGTACTTTTCCACACTGTGTATAAGTTCTTTATTCAAAATGGATAGTCATAATACATAGGGATGATATAGATATATCTTCTGCCTTCCTTACCTCGTGATTCACATTCGAGTTTGGGGAGATGGGACAAGAGTAGATGGGAAAAGCGTAAACAAAGCTGAGAACCATGACTCGTCAGCGATTCAGGGCAAACAAAAGAATCTGGGGAAGCACGCGAAACGAGATGGGAGGAGGGGCTACCAAACGATGAAAGTGCTAACGCAGGGAAAATGGGTCAAGGGTATCACACCATCCGGAAAATACTACTCCACTATGCCTGGCGATCCTACAGTTATCACTCGAGGAGGGGAGGCTTGGAGTGGGGAAAGCATTACAATTACAGGCATTGTAGTCATGGTACGAAAGCCCTGAAAAAAACCCAAGGACGAAGCGGCTGAGATGTGCATCGAGGGATATTTGACTGGGGTTAAACAGCTATTGGCGCGCGGTGCACCATAAGCATATGCTAAAGTTCAAAATAACTTGGCAACACTAAAAAGTAACTTATGCTCAAGAAAGCGATGCCAAAATCACAATGACTTTGAAATAAGCACTACTATCGGCACAAAAAAGGTAGAATGCTGAACTTGATTTGAGGCACGTACAGCCAGGAGTTTCACCATTACAAACTGTGCAGAATGGTAGTGTACATTGCCACGGGGCGATTTTCTTCTTTGTGGTTTATTTAAAGTAAGAGGAAGAATATCAACATTTCCTAACATGAAAAGTTTTGCAATATTTTTTCCATAAAGCATACGTAAATTTGATAAAAATATACTTATCTACATCTCGGAAATTGAAAGGTAGCTTTCAGCCATTTTAAAAATCAAAGAATGGGTAAAATTTAATTTAAAAATAATATTTATAATGCTCTTCATAAAAAAATAATTAAGTGCACGAGTCAAATATTTTGGCCGTGATGAGATGAAGAAGATGACCATTTTGCCGTTTTCCTTCACACTTTCAACCCTAGAAGCTAAACGTTTACATTTAAATACTTTTCAAATAATGCACTTTGTAGTCAAATAAACAAGGAGTAAAACGATATATTACACAACTCTATGGAGCTCCGGCGGAATTACATACAAATGCTTAAAGTTCAGCGTTCTACCTTTTTTGCGCCAATAGTAACTAACCATCGAAGTGCGCTGCCCCCGTGAATCATTTCCAAGTAAACGATGCATTAGGGCATCACAGGACAAAATTCAAATTAGAGCTACATATTAAGCGCATTTCGAATTATCCGTACCATCAAGTATGCAAATTCCTATTCCGTTTGCCGGGGACTGCTCACAACTTCGAATTAATCGATATTTCGAATTAAGAGGGTTCGAACTAACAGGGGTTTACTGTAACTGGAACCAGTTTTGTGGCCAAAATGCATGTTTACAGTCAGTCGAGCACTTACATTTGGGTTGGTGGAGAACTCCCAGAGAATATTGATGTTCTTTTCTTCAATGAGAAGAGGCACTGAGTAAATGGCTCCAGCCCGGACCCAGACTTCCTCTGTTTTGCCCTTGCCACCTTCGCCTCCCTCGGGAACACTCAGTGACAGCAGGTCAGACCCAGACAATGTCACCCCAGACTGAATCTCACTGAATAAAAAGGGTGCACACCAAAATATAGAAGAAAGCACTTAAGGACGTTCAGTGGTTTCACTCAACTTAAAGCAATTCGACGAAACCTGCTCTGGAAGCATTACTTATGCTCTCTTAAATCTACCTGATTTTTTTCAAAATTATGTACCGCAGATTTCTTATGATATTTGATGTGGAAGTGGGCATGAAATTACATATGGGTTCTTATGGGAACGCGAGGTGTGACTAGCTTTATTCATCGAAAATAAAGTTTTCTAGTAAAGAATAAGATTAACAAAAATAATTTAAATCATCAACAGAATAATGTATGAAAATCATTTGATATACTTTATTTTTATTATTTTTGTTTTTCTTATTCTTAACTAGAAAAAGGTTCTTTTTGATGAATTAAGCCACTCGTACCTTGTGTTCTCCCATAAGAACCCATATGTAATTTCATGCCCACTTCCACATCAAATATCCTAAGAAATCTGCGGTAAATAATTCTGAAAAAAATCAGGTAGATTTAAGACAACATAAGCAATGCTTCCAGAGCAAGTTTCGTATAATTCTCTTAAGTTGAGTGAAACCACGGAACCTCCTTAAGGAGGTTGATTTATCAGAGTATTTATGATATTCTACACGTCAATTCAGTATTTATAAGGGTGAGGGGTCATTTAAGGCACTACATGGTATGCTGTTTCCTTTGTACAAAAACTTAATCGCCTCCTAGAGGGCACCACTGGTCTTCAATGGGGTTGAAGTACTATTTGGCTACTAGATGGATCTGCACCATGCCAAAGGGGAGGGGGTGGTGGGGGAGGTTGATGCCGTGGAGGTGATCGGCACCACCAGGAATGCAGTGAATGCAGTGCTGGGGAAACCAGGAAGACCATTTTAATTTGCAACCCTTTTTTGCCACACCATGCAAAAGTGAAAAGAACGGGAAACATTTGCCTCGTGTTTGCAAGATTGTCAAGATGCCTAGACCAAGCTGTGCTGTTTTTGGGTCCAAAAGCCAATTATATGATGGTCCTATGCACTGATTCCTCATCAATATGGAAAGATAAGTGATTCAATATACATATATTTAAAATTTTATAATTGTTGTGAAATGCAGAAAAAATCACTTACGACGTTGCTCAAGTCCAAATAATAATTTGCATAACACCGTTCATGTTAAAGGCTCTCTAACAAAACTGTTTCATCAAAATACCATTGCACTTCCACATTAACACTACCTATGTTTTATAAGGCCATAGTAATTCATACAGCATTCAGCTCCCTTACATGAAGTTTCCCTTTTTTTCATAGGGTCGAGAAAATATTGCTGCAACCCTGACCTCAACTACATTCCTGCACGTGGGCCATGAAGCCAACCTTGTTCTTTGCTATGAGCAATCACCATTGGTAGAGAATTACTTTAGTGATTTCATTACTGGAGAGCATTATTGGATTATGCCTTCCATGAAGCCAACCTTGTTCTTTGCAATGAATAATCACCAATGCTTGAGTATTGTCACATTTGTAATATGGCCAACCTTGATTTGCATTTTTACATTCAAATAGTATAAGCCGAACTTGGGTTCCACAAAGAGAGCCCAATTATTTTTGCTCTTATTCATATATTTGTTGTGATTACATATTTTGCCAAATTTGCCAATCACTCAGGATAATAAAAATATTTTCAAAAAGTATTGTATTCATCTCGTTTTTCCATGACAACCCTATGCTTACAAAGTTTTTTATTGCTTAAAGTTGCCGCCATTTATTTTGACGTAGTAGTGCAACCAACCTTTGAGGAAAAACCTAGTCTCAACTGAGCTGCTGTATAGGAATGGGTATCTCAGTGCTGTGAAAAAGTTGAATTTGCATGCAACGCCATCGGTAGGCTGAGCTTCAAACTACATTCTCCTTAATTTACTCCACCGCTCTCAAGCAACAGCACGTTTTTACTTCTAGAGCAAACAGCATACCATGTCATTAAGCTACTTTTCCCCACCCCTGGTATTTATACAGTAATACATTCAGGTGATGAACCAATCAAAAAAATACATATTATGATATTTTTAAGCACAATCTAAATTACATTGACAGTTGATCTAACTTTGTAAAAATGGGAAATGTACAAAAAGGTGCTAACAGAACAAACATGCTAACTCCCATTTTTTGTTTATTTGAATGTGTATCACTGATGCATCAGCATGGGTAAGTGATCATTATCTCCTGCATCAAACATGGCTAAAAATCACCATAGCGCAGCATAAACACAGCATACTAAAATGAGTTTCTTTCAAATTTCAACCAATATCACACAAGGAGGTTGGATGATGTGGTCACAACTTCCATGTTGTGGACAATATTTGTCATCACAAATACATGCATATTCCAACCTTATATATATATATTAATATCAAAGTGAAAGAATTATAAAATGCATTTTTCAGTTAAGAACATTTAAGGAGGTTCTGCCGCGACTGTGTGAGTCAAAACAAATACTAAATTCCACATTTTTTATATTTGTCAAAAAAAATCCTGCTTTCACTGATGAAATGCATTACCTATAGAAACCCAAAAGTATAAAGGTACAAAATATGCAGATTATTCCACGAATGTATTTTAAATGAGCCATTTCCTACGAATTACCGCATTTTGACTTCAATTACGGCAAAAATTCTTCAATAACTAGAAAAAATAAGGTGGTAAGATGCCTGTATTTTATTTTTATTCAATTTCTCTGGATTATTTCCTTCTTAGAGACAGTTTTCCACGGAAATGGCATTTGTATTATATGGAAAAATACTATTTTTCCCCGTGTTTCTCTCATTCCCCCATTGAACACCATGTAATTTCAAGTTCAATTATAGAATAAAAAAGCGTGGAAAGGTATTACTTTGTTCTTCATATCAGATAGAGGACAACTTTTTCTACAAGTAGACAGAATATGAATAAAATGACATTTAAGTCATTTCACGGTGGAACCACCTTCACACATTCAATGCGGAGCACGTCAATAGACGTGCTCCTGGCTACTCCGACTGGCGGAGCACGTCAATTGACGTGGTCATTCCCTTCCGAAGCGCTTTCACTTTTTTCAAGTCGATTTTGACGACTTTCACGAAAATCGGGCCCGCATTGAATGTGTTAACATGCCATCATCATCACTTATGAGTCTATCGAAAATAAGAAGTTAAGAGTTGGCTTCTTATTCACAAGGCATTATCAACAATTTTCACAGATAATGATTTATTCTGGTATGATCAAATTATCTATTGGACTCCTTCTGAAAATGATTTATGTTTATGCAGAAGATTTTATAATGGAGACAGATCATACTAATGTTACACAGAAAAGCAGAAAGCAACATACAGGCAGAAAAAGTTTTTCACGTTTTGTGCAAATCTGCTTCCAGAAATACCATTTTGTCTCCAAATTCCAATCATACATCTTCCAAACCAACACTAGCAGGATGTACTTACCTCCAATTTATGAACTAGTATGAGACCATGATATTTCAAAACAAAACATTGACAGAAGGTACGGGTATAAAACCATCAACTGGCCTTTTAAATAAAAATAT
The DNA here is from genome assembly GCA_963573305.1 of Pyrrhosoma nymphula. NCBI lineage: Eukaryota > Metazoa > Arthropoda > Insecta > Odonata > Coenagrionidae > Pyrrhosoma > Pyrrhosoma nymphula. Next base: position 202,811,774 of record OY754327.1, on the reverse strand, counting down.
ATTTAAAAAAAAACCCTTTTTAACAACTGGTCTTATTTAAAAATGCACTAAAAAGTTTTGAATAAAAGTGCACTAAAAAGTATAAAATAAATTTTAGATTGAAAATTACAAGGCTAAGAGACCTTCTATTCCAAATTTATAAATACTAGTCGACCCGTGCGAAGCATTCGCACTGTATCCTCCTCAAATCCCACTTAATTGAAGTGCACACCGTATAGTTAGTACCGTGTAGTTAGTGTGTCATTGATGTAGGTGTGGGTTGAAGTAAGGAATAGATGTGTGTTTAAATTTTAGATTATATATTTTTTTAATCATAAGGTTAAGGTATTTACATATTTACAGAATATTTACATGTTTACAGGACCTCTTTGAACACTATGTTTGAAGTGATGAAATGGTCATCTGTGATTGTTTGTAGGTGGGCCTGTTTTACACAGACATAGATGTCACTGAAAGAGCGCACCCTGGAAAACGCCACATACAACTGACCGTGTGAAAAAACAGGGTCAGGCAAGTACAATCCTGCCTTTGTTAGCGTCTGTCCCTGTGCCTTATTTATAGTCGTATAGTCAAAGGCAACTTTTATGGGAAATTGCTTCCTAGTCAGTTTGAAAGGCACGGTAGGATCAGAAGGGGTAAGGTTAATGCGTGGTATGACGACAGTTTCACCGGAGTCAATCAATTTCGCTGTGATAGTGTAGTTTCCCAAGTGAGTTACAACTAATCTGGCGCCATTAATTAAGCCCTGCTTAGCATTTGGGTTTCTAATGAACATGATAATAGCGTTCTTTTTTAGGATGAGTTTATGAGGTGGCAAACCTGAAGGGCTTAATGAGTTCAGAAATTCTAATCAAGCGGTTTGAGGAAGTAAATATAAATTCAAGTTTTGATTAATTTAATTCATTTTATAAATAGATCAGCAGATCGAATACCTTAAATCAATATTTTAAGTCGAAATTAAATGCGGAATGAGATAATAGATGCATGAAATCGAAATCGGTTTCATTTCGATATATCTCGATATTCTCGATAGAGGATCGATAGGTCGAGGGCGGGATTTCAAAAAACAGTTTTTTTCAATTGTAATTTTTCGAAAAACAAATGAAATTTGAGTAATTTTTATATTTTTCCGGTGTAGCGGTTAAGAAAAGCTTTAAAATGATGCCTCATTTATGAAAATTGATCAAGTATTAAGGAAGTTATGGCGTACCGACAAAAAAAAGCCCTTGAGAAATAATATACATATATGATATGAAAGTTGAAAGTGAAAATGAATATTTGTTTACTTTATCTGTGCAATTCGTCGATGATTATGAGGCAAGAACATATAATCGTACGTCTAATGGATCATCTAGTTGATCATCATGATTACAAGACCAGGGTGCTCAAATTCAACTTAGTAAATTACTTTGCACACTGGTCTTATAATCATGATGATCAACTAGATTATCAATTAGACGTATGATTATACGTTCTTGCCTCGTTCACGACTAATTGCACAAATAAAGTAAACAAATATTCATTTTCACTTTCAACTTTAATATATTTATAAATTTGGAATAGAAGGTCTGTTAACTTTGTAAATTTCAATCTAAAATTTATTCTCTACTTTATAGTGCATTTTTATTTTTTATTTTTTAGTGCATTTTGAAATAAGACGAGTTTTTAAAAAGTGTTTATTAAAATATATTATTATTTTCTACTTTTAAGTCTTCACTTTTTTATAAATTTAACAAATTAAGTAAAATTTCTAACGGTTCCACGGGAAGGGGTTCAAAAATTGAGTAATAGATATGCGATTAAACTCACGAAGCAAGTTGAAAATTCGTATTCATATTAATTGTGCAATGGTTCTTTGAAATTTAAATGATTAGCATTTATTCTCAATATAAATGCTAAAATGATGGTTGAAATGAATTGCAACAGCGCTTAATGCGAGTAGACAATGTAATGCGGGTTGGGTAATGTCAGGATAAAAAAATATAAAATTGAAACCATTTAATTTTAGTAGATTAACTTGGTAATTAGTGAATATAATGATTGTATCATGAACTGTCATCTAGATTAAACGTGTATGCAAAATTTGGGAAAGATTGAACAACGGGAAGGGGATAAAAATTGGGTAATAGATAATAAGAACTAAGACATTAAAAGTTTTAATCGACCCGGGTTTCGATGCACTGCATCATCATCAGGTACATAAATTTGGAAATCAAGGTATTGTAACATATCGCGCAGTAAACAACGTAACAATAGGTAGTTAGGGGGAGAATACACAAAAGAAAAGGAAACAAAGAGATCGTAACTAGTGACGCGCGGGGAATAATATAGACGCGAAGAGTGAGAGCGAGATGGTAGAAGCAGAAAAGGAGTGCGGTTGGTAAAAAGGTGAAAAGAAGAAGGAATAAAAGTGTGGGAAAAGGGGCCGGTTTGTCAAAAGGTGACGGGAAGTGTTAAAGGAGCAGGTATAAGGAAGGAAAGCTAAAAGAAAGGAAAGCTGAAAGAAGACGAGAGGAAGGAGGAGAGGAAGGAATTGCGGCGATAGCGAAAGGATCACGATAAGTGCCATTATAAACATTTGTCGTCTTGTGGGTTTAATTTACAAGGTTAAAAGTCAAGCCCTTGAGAATGAAAAATTGTAACATTCATTTGAGTCGTTAATTAATTATATAAATTGGAAAAGTTGTTCACTTGTAAATTGGGCCCAATTAATAATTATAAAATTAAAGATATAAATATTAAGCAACCATAAATGTTTTTCTGCATGTTGTTTAGATAATAACTAAAATAATAATATACAAAGGTAACATAAAAGGAGACGAAGGTGGGGGTTACAGTATATATATACAAGAGAAGGTGGGTGAGGGAGGTTAGGAGGAGGAAAGTGTAGGGAGGGAATGGGGGGGGAAGGGAAAAAATAAGAACTAAGACGAAGCAATTTTCCACAGATGAAAATTTAAATCAGTGGAAAATTGCTTCGTGTCTTAGTTCTTATTATGTTCATATTCCCCACAACACATCTCGCTCTCACTCCTCCCTTTTTGTAAGGGGTAATAGATATGCGATTAAACTAACAAAGCAAGTTAATATAAGACCAGTAAAAATATGCTGGCTTTTAACTACATGCCCTCAGACACTCAATCACTGAAGAAAAATGACATCAATGCCTACCATGATTTCCAGTACTGGAGAGTAACTGGGTTAGGAACATATGGAGTACACTGCGACAGAAAAACCTCCTCCTCGCTAATCATTGAAAAATCTTCAGCATCATCTTCTTCGTCGTCCCCTTCATCCCTGCTCTCTTCTTCACCTCCAACAGCACCAGTAGGCAAAGCAAGGTCCGTTAATCCTGAAGCAGAGGGAAGAGTCATGAGTAAAAATGGAGAGATCTTGAGACTGCAGAAAACATTAGAAACAATAAAAGTTGCTTTCCCTCCTTCTCATCGGAGAATTAGCAAGTCGTTTCATTACTTCAAAGTACTCCACTGAAATAGAGTTTAACCCCTTATTCAAAAGATATAAGAAAAGTGGCATTTGTGGCAGAAAATACAAACTTAAACTTATTTAGGTATTTCAACCCAATCATTTAACATGCCTTTTCAAATGATCTCATACAGCTGTTAAATGCCTAAATCTGAGCTTCTCATGCGCTTGATGTTTTTCATACACAGGGATTTGATGGGTTTTTAAAAAGTAGTCTTCTCAGCTTTGAAAAAAAATGGGAATATTTTACAGGCAGTCCCCGAGTTACATAATAGATGCCTTCCGACACTAGCAGCGTAAGTCAAAATTTACGGAAGTCGAAAAAAAAAGGAGTCGAAAATAACTCCTTAACTGAATCCGTGCTTTCAAGATTACAGTGGATTCGGAGAAATACAGGGAATAATTTTTGGCCAAACTTCATTCAGTTCTTTGCAAAATTCAAGAACTCTTTATTGTTGGTTACCTACATTTTGAAATTCATAGGTTGGTATTAAACTTTCACTTGCTAGTGATTCTTTTGTTTATGAAGTTCCCTTCATGCATCTCTTTGGTATCTACTGTCGGCGCAGAAAGTATACGACTCCGAGTTTGAGACTTAATATCTCTAAAACGGCAAGCCCGATTTTTATGAAGTTAACATTAACATTTAGCTTGTTTCAATCCACGTTAAGCGATTACAAAAAAAACTGTTTAAAAGTTATATAATAAAAGTTATATATAAGAGTTCGATTCTTGGGAAAAAAGGAAAAAAAGAGCCCATTTTGTTAAATATAAAAGCTCTAACTCTGTTTGTTTATATGTTGACTTTATTTTTGTGGAAAAACTTTATCTCCGTTCTCACAACATGTAGAGAGATTTGCATAACGGCATTGACATTGTCGCGAGTTCTGCATTACGATTCATGCATATATTTATTCAAGTATTCTACCAGCTGATTGGTAGGTTCTTGGACAGTCCCAATTCTGCATACCAATTTCATAGACATTATCTCGCTTTCCTTCCTAAGGATGGCCCGTTATTAGATCCCTCTTCAATTCTTCATATCTTCTCTTACTTCGTCCATAGTTCCTATCCTCTTCCTTCCTCTTCCACGCTTGCCCAGTGTTCTCCCCTCTATCACTCTTTTCAACATGCCATCTCCTCTCAAAACCTCCTCCATCCATCTCTTCTGCCTTCTCCGCACCTCTCCCACAAGCTTCCTCTCCCCTCCAACCATATCCAATACCTCCTCGTTCGTCTTTCTTGCCATCCAGCTCACCTCCATCCTTTTCCTAACCCACATCTCAAACGCCTCAAACGTACATCCTCCATTCGCAGTGACCAAATTTCCGACCCACATAGCGCCACGCTCCATATGAACGTTTTCACCAGCCTTTTCTTTACGTCTCTTCTCATACCCCCCCTCATCAATTCCCTTCTTTTCGAAAATGCTTCTTTAGCAAGTTAAATTCTGCATCTGATGTCCTTACCACTAAACCCATTCTCCTCCAAAATACTACCCAAATAAGTAAACTGCTTGACCTGCTCTATCTTCTGCCCTCAAGCTCTTATATTCAGCCCCACCTTCCTACTTCTAGAAAATCTCATTACTTTCATTTTCTTGTGGTTGATCTTCATCCCATACCTTACTCACTGCACCTCTAATGCATTCACCATTGACTGTAACCCCTTGGCAGACTGACTTAGCAGTGCTTGATCATCTGCAAATCTCACTGATTTTATCAGCTCCCCTCCTACTTTTATTCCTACCTCCTCCTCCCCCCATGCCTCCCTTACCATTTCCTCTGAATACACATTAAAAAGCAACGGCGATAGTGGGCACCCCTGCCGTACTCCCTGTCCTATCGTGGCCCATCCCGATTCTCCATCAGCTTCCCTTGCGCCATCTGGTTCATATACAAATTCCAAATCAGACGCCTGTCCCTCCAATTGACCCCTAATTTCTTCAACACTTCCACAAACACACATATACATAAATACATTAAAGTAAAGGTTTACTTTAAAGCGGTTTTTATTCATATCACGTTTTTTGTCTGCCTTCAGCCTGCATTGAGTGGCTGTGGGGGATTCTAGGAGCTTACTTTTCCTTCCGTTTACTCACGCATTGTTGCCAGTGGTTGTATAAAGTAAATGTTTACCTTAATGTACTTATATATACTTGAATCGTAATTCAGAACTTGTGACAAAGCCAATGGTGTTACGCAAATCTCTCCTCATGTACTGAGAACGGAGAGAAAGTTGCTCCGCAAAAATAAAGTCAACATTTAAACAAATAGTTAGAGCTTTTAAATTTAACAAAAGCACAAACAAAAGATTGATAAATAAGGTGTTTACTGCCATCGAGTCAACGGTATTTGCGTAGTAATCCCTGAAAGTTGGACATTGCTTCTCGTAGACCAAAAATTGGGCTATGTTTTCATTTTCTCCCAAGAAACGAACTCTTATTATAATTTTTTAAAAGTTTTCTTGTAATCGCTTAGCGTGGAATGAAACAAGCTAAATGTTGATGTCAATTTCATAAAAATCGGCCCACCCGTTTTACAGATATTAAGCCTCAAACTCGGGGTTGCATACTTTCTGTGCCGACAGTAGTAAGCCTTTGCTGTGTGTAATGGGGAACATGCATGGAATTTGTTTCTCCTGTTACTGTAGCCCACAATATTGAGAATTTTCTCACGAATCCGATTATGTAAGCCAAAGCTGTCTCCGTCAATTACAAATGCTGTAAAATGCTAATTAAAAGTTAGCAAAAATCGACGAAAGTCACGTGACTCGAAACGCTTTCTCATTGGCTTGACATCACCGAACGGTACTGAAGTCCTCGCAGCTGCAGAGATAGGCGCCTTGTTGAAGTTATCGGAGCAAATTCGCATTAAAATTATTCTGGTAATTTCTCGATAGAAGAAATGACTGAAGTGGGATTCAAGAAGGCACAGTCGGATAATTTACCGATGATTGACTCACTTATGGTGGCCGCCTTCCTGAAAAACAGCGATTGTTTCGTCGCTGCCGAGATGCGTGGAGAAAAAGCGAGCAGGAAGCCAACTATTGTATGCATAAGAAAAACTTTAAGTTTTAATATATAAATTTATAAATGTTTATTTTTAGAATATAATAAACTATCCACCGACTGCGGTAAATTATCATCTGCCCATAATTTTATTATTACCTAACTTTTCATGCGACACATTATGCGGTTCTCTTATATCAGCTGCTTTGTTGTTAAAATACAACTATGGAAAAAATAAACTGATGTACAAACAGCTTTCAAGTATGATTAATGTCTAAATAATTCTAAATTATCGCAACGGCTTCAGTCGCCAAAAATAAGAGTCGGCATGTTAAGTTTTGCATTAATGCGTAGCAAACTCAATGTGTCTCATAATCTGAATCTATTGATTTTCAAATTTCCTTATTACCGAAACTTAACCCATGCAGTCGTAATGTTTCCCTCTATATTGAATAGATATAAATCTTTATTCGTATAACCTACATTTTTATTGAAGACTATATTAGGGAAGTCCATGGCAAAGCAGTATATTTGCTGTATTGTAGATTTCGGCTATCAGTCTGTAGTTATTAAAGTATGAAACGTATTTCCAATGTTACGAATTCCTCTAGTAGCTATTGAAATGGCGTAAATTTTGATGTCTTTTTCGTTTTGCTACCCCGAAGAGTTACCTCGCAATCCCCTAAGTTCGGATTTTTCGTCCGCTGGGACGCGCAAGCCTGCTGTTAGTCGTCAATTACTCCTAAACGGTTAGTATTTGTCCTTTTTCGACTATTTCATTGTGTAGCCATTAAAATTTCCTGAAGATTAATACCTTTCGCTTATTCATAGACCTCACGATAACCATAAAACAATCATCTGAAATAGAAAATTATTATAGGCAGATATAAGAAAGGCAGAATATAACCCAAATTTTCCAAAATATTTCCAAGTAGCCGGTGGCCTAAGGGTTAGGTTGTGGGTTGTGGAGTGGAAGGTCGGGAGTTCGGATCCATTAAGGGAAACATTTTTCTTCTTTTTTTCATAGCAAGTTTCACTAACATCTTTGAAAATTTTAGGTTCATCATCGCAATACCTTTTAATTTTTTTTTTGCTTTATTTTACTCCCTAAATTTTCATTAATGACGGCGAATGCCCAACTCCGAAGACCCGGTTTCTCAGCGAAACCTTCTAAACTAACATTCTCACCTCCAATCTGTTGACGGCGTTTTATAGATCTCATTGAGGCCTACAACCTTATGTCTACCCTTACTCTCTATCAATTATAGTTCGTAAACTTATCATGAAAACGTGTAACAGACAAATCATGAACTAATAGTGAGATATAATAGGTACTTCATGACTTATCTAACGATTTTCAAAGCCATAAATGTTACTGCTCGCATATAAATAGTGTTCAAAGCTTGGAAATTTACTTTCCCTGTGACTTTAGAGACGTAAGTTGTATTAAATATATTAAGGTAGGTTTACATTCAGCTTACATACTTCCCTTTTCAATTCATATAAGGTTTATTCCCTTTCATTCTATTTATGGATATATATGGATGAATTGAAAAAGGGAAGTATGCAAGGTCCATGTAAACGTACCTTAGGCGGTAGAATACTGAAATAATAATACTTTTGTTGAAATCAAGTCATAACTTTCCGTTCATAAATAATATTTTGCCTTTGATGTGATAGTTTTTCACTTTCTAATTTATATTACGTGGCAATAACACAATTTGGCTCAATTATAACATTTTTTACCTCACAAAAATAAGGTTTGCAATACGTGGTACCGGCACTTACGTTGAAATGATCCTCGCAGCAATAAGCCTTCGACAATTTAGAGAGAGAATTTCCGTCTCTTCTGCAGGCTATCAACCATTTTCTCCTCTTCTTCGAGTCTTTCGGAACGTAAATAAAAACCTTTTCCGGCGTGGAAGTTGAGGTATTTGAGCAACAAGGCACGATGCAGGATTTATATACCTTTCCCGGTTTTTTCTCGTTTAGATACATTCTGCTCAAATGAAATGATCAAGTAAGATTAGTGAATATCAGTAAATATGAAATAAATGCAATCATTGACGCCAAATGCTCGTTCCATCAATAACATCTGCCTACTTTCTCGTCAGAAGGTAAACAACAATCTCTAGCGATACCGTTTCGTGACAGCACGCGTCCATTCCCCGATGACGTAGTGTTTTCAAGCTGGCGAGAAAGAATTATTTTTAAAGACTGATATCTCAGTAAAAAACCGCTTGCCATCTGTAAAATTTTCGCTACATCCATTTTAGATAGTGTCCTTCGGATATAAGTGGTTATAAAGAATTGTGCATGTTCCCCATTCCATGCTTCAAGTTGAGAGTGATTTTGAATTTCTCATCAATGCTTTTTAATAAATTACTTCATCACCAACTTTGTTTCGTCATTTATCTCATAACAAATTATAACATTTAATAATGTTTATACGTTTACAAATTTATTAATAAACAAAAATTTTAAATGGCCTGAAAGTTGCACCTCATACATTTCTTATCAAAATCCATACTACCGTATTTCTCCGAATATAAGCCGCACTCGAATATAAGCCGCACCCCGTTTTTTGGGACTCAAACAGGGAAAAAAGTTAATACGCGAATTAAACCGCACCCTTATTAGTGCATCCCGTACCACCTACAGTATTAGGCATTAGAATTTTGTATCTGTTTTTACATTACCTTTGTACCTCTGACACAATGTTACTTATATTATCCTTTAATATATGAATATATATTGTGCACCGATTTCACCTTTTTCAGCGTTGTTTCTTACTTTCCCCGTGGCTTAAGCGAGCATCCACATGAATCTGAATGGCTTGTTTGCTCAATTCGGCCATTTCTACGATTTTTAACGAAAGTTCTCGAATTTAAGCCGCACCTCGAATATAAGGTGCACCCCAATTTTGAGGCTCCAAAATCGGGGAAAATCGTGTGGCTTATATTCGGAGAATTACGGTATCATAACTGCGAATTAGACAAATGCACCCGTGTGCAAAAGCATCGTACTGCTACTTTACGACTGCTTACCAGGCCAATTTACTGGTCTCAACCCTCTCAGATTGGCCAGCTCTTTCTAACATTACAGGACATGTGCTCCTTGAAAGTAGGCAACCATCCTTCCAAATCCGTAACCTTCGTAAGTTCTCGTCTTTTTTGGTATGGTTGCCAAGTACGTAAGTACATGTGTACATAAGTGGAGGCTTACATAACTCGGGGACAGCCTGTACTTTAAAATAACGCATGTATGAAACTTCTTACTCCTATACGCATTGGCCATCACTGAAAATGGGGGCCTCCTACACTTAGCTTCCTTCCTCATTGGGACTTTTTTTGCCACATGAATCATAGTATGGCCAGGCCAAATTACTAATTATTAAACTTATGGTGATTTGTAGAATTTGTAAAAAGAGACAAAATAAATGTGATGTTGCCAAGTTTTACAAAATAAATACAATTACCTACTTTACAGAAATTGTACCTTCACCTATTGTGGATGCCATTAAATCTTAGAACTATTGGCATGCAATGCACTTCAATTCCTCACTTAATTGGTCATACCACTCAGTTTTCATTTAACATATCAATACTAATTTCAGATTAATTGGGTATACATAGAGAGAAGTTGTTTTGGTGGAGTTGGTATACCTTAATTACAAAACATAAGGCAGAGTTGTGACCAAAATGACAATGGGATGTGCTATAGTTCACAGGAACAAGAGACTTAACAGGTCTTTGTTGTCTCAAAAATAAAATTGCTTTAAGGATTTAGAAAGAGGCATTTTACTTTTCTGAATAATCATTCAATTGGCTTAATATCAGTCAATGCAGAGCAGAACAGTGTCGACCTCGGTGTCTTCACCCCAAGAGTCCATTGCAGGTTAATTACGCACATGTATCATGCAAATATTATGTACACAGATCAAATATAACATATGTCAGTATCAAACCACTGGATTGTAGACACTGCCTATTGCTATGGATCATATCAAGAGCTCAATTAGGGGATGCATCATGCTTTGATCTGGAGTGGAGCTATTTCTTTCATGATGACTAAGACATAACAGAGCCTCTTCTGGACTTTGAGTTTCAAGCACACGACTAATACCAGCCAAAAGTAAAAATTAACACTAAAAATAAAAGGGCATCTAATCTTCATATAAAATTTAAGTTTCATAGGGTTAAATTCAATATAAATGTCATCAAAACTTTGGATCTTTATTAAGATTGTTCCATTTTGCAAGCTGAAACTCATCAATTGTTAGCTATGTATTATAGTTGCTAATAAAAATATAATAGCATTTTATTGAGTAATTTTTTTAATGTAAACTTTCCAGCTCTCTCTGCAGTGAATTTTTATTTATAATCTCCTAATAAGTGGCATTCTTAGGTTAAAGTTAATTTTAATAATCTCATTTCCAGCAGGTTTACAAGTTACTATTCCCATTCATGATTCCTAATGCTATTTTGGTGATACACTATTTGGGGATAGCTGAAGATGGTTCAATGTATTACTCTTATCTATGAGATTTTAAGGTATCCCATTCCTAAAAAAACCTAACTTCTACAGCAACATTCCCAAACTGTTGCAAGACTAGAGCTTCCAGTTCTGTTGATTCACATTACCCGTAAATATTTTTGTAGGTCACAAAGGTGGAAAAGTAGAGTTTTAAACCAATGAATGAAATCTGGCTAATGATTAGACAGCAACTTAGCATACAATCATTTCATTATCAGAGGACATTTGTCTCACGCCAAACCCAAACATCTCTTCCATACCTATACTACTTCCAAAGAGTAAGCAAACTCAACACAATGCAGTTGACACACCAAATGAAAAATAACAGCTTACCTTCCAAGTCATTAGATCCACAAGCATCATTTGATTCAGAAGACCCTTGCTTGCTATCACAAGTCTTATCTCCATAGGAGCAGGAAGCTATAGAACTTCTTGAGTCTGCCTCCGCAGCTTCTCTAGCATATGCTGCAAAACATTCGGCACACGCTCTGGAACGTTTACCGGAACCAAGAAGAGACTCCACGACCCCAGCTACTAAGGAAGAGGCTTGGGAGCCGGGACCAGAGTTCAAAGTCAGCCAATGGGAGGAGCAAGCACCACAGAATATCTTCCCACAGCTTCGACAATGATGGCGGCGAATCATGAGTGAGAATGTGACCCCACACGCAGTGCACGTCTCAATCTCAGAGTCATTCACCCACTTGGAATCCTCGAGCACCAAACGACGCATCTCCTCAAGTCGGTGGTTTGCACGAAACAAGTCTTCTTTCTCCCTGTCAACAACGAGAAAATTATTAAAGTAATGAGCGAGCCCCACTCACACTGCAGTTCACATCCTGTGAATTCCCCAGAGACTTGAAGGCTACTTGCTACGCTAAGATTACCTACCCAAAAAATTCAGATACTGCAATTTTAGAGTGCATGTAGAATGCCCAGAGGATATTATTTTAACCCTGTTCATATCTGTAGAACTGATAGAAGCAAAAAAAAAATAGGGGGATAAACTACCCAACTAATACATATAAAAATGCCTTCTTTCCACGCACCACAAGTGTACACAACAAAAAAATTGTGAGACTCAAAGACACTCTGCGGAAATACAGTTCGCTTTCATCCTCTCCTTCTTCCATTTCATTTTTCCTTGTCCCTCCCATTTTTGTGGTGGCAGGTGTCCTAACACCCCTACCGCATGCCACATTGGCAGCTCACAGAGTACTACGTAGATATAGAAATCCAGATATACCACACTGTACTCCTCACTTGAAATAACTAACTACACTCAAACCCCATGGCAGGGGGTTGCATCATCCCATGAAGTCAAATTAACTCCCTCCCAAAATAAAATTTGATACATTTGGCATAGTCAGCAAAGAAAAATTAAACCCATCACCAGAGAGCATTACATTGGATGAAACTCTGCTCCAGGCAGAAAAAAATCTCATCTGCATTTGGGACTCAATGTCAGGTTTTACTGACAACTTTTGCAGCCCCACTCAAAATTACAAAACAGAAATAAGCAAGCAAAAGCCCACTTTAAAAAAATTCTACTTTAGTTTGAGTTTTGCCCTACCTGTACATAATATTAGTTCATTTCACATGGACAGAATACGTTATTAACCAGCATAAATAAACTTACTGAAGCATTACAAGAATGATGACTTCAATAAGGTGCCTGCATGAAGAGTTCATGTTAATGATCATCAAAAATATGACACCATTCACTCATACTTACAAATAACCATGGGTGTAAATTGATAAGGAATACAGAATGTTTTTATCCACTAAACAATGACCATGATGAATTTCAGGTAAAGATTACTTTTAAACATGAAATTTAATTGTACTTGAATCTTCATAATGAATAAAGACACTTGAATCTTAATGAAAATTAATGTAATCAGCAACTGCTACCATTAAGATACATGCACTACTATACAGGTCTTCCCAACTTAACTAAATATCCAAAGTTACTTCAAAAAATTATCAAACAAAGTTTTTGCCTTTTTATGGTGTCACAAAACATTTTATATTGCTTAAGATTAAATTACTAAATAATTTACCCAGTAAGTTTTATCACCACTTCTTGTAAACGCATGGAATCATCCTTAAGCTGCCCAATCTCCGTATTGAGGTGAGAAATGTCTGCTTCTGCACTGACCAACTTGGAGGACAGTCCTTCATTTTCCTCAGCCGAAAACTTTAGCTCTTCTTTTAACTAAATAGGAAAAATAACAGGGGCAAAACTTATTCAATGAGCAAAACTATATTTATTAACTGGTAAATTTTAGGATGATGTTAATTTCCAGACAATACAGCACAAAGATAGGTGAAAAAAGTTCATTACATACCCTGTAATCCATACTATGATAACAGAATCCTTGTTTCATAAATTATAAAAGAAGATACTAGGCATGATTTGATTGTCACAAAACCCTCAATCATTTCTAATACCCTTTCACTTAAAGTTTGATTGCGGAGGATGAAATATGCAGCCATCAAGTTACAATCTGGGTCTAGGAAAGCCAAATTCATCAGGAACCAAGGCTAATTTTAGCAATTAAAATATCACTAGAATTGAAGACAATGAATTTTCTAGATAAAAATTACTTAGCTTTTAACTTAAACTATCTGCCACCAAGTATAAAAAATGCTCCTTCTCGGGGAATATTCAAGAAAAATCTAAAACTTTTTCTGCTGGACAAATGCTATTATAGTGTGAATGAGTTTTTGGAGGAGTCTTCTGATCACAGAAGCAGCTGAATGAATTACATTGTCTTATGAATTATATTTGATTTGTCCTATATTTTACTATGTAAGGTCTTGGGATTTATAAATATTATTATTATTATTTAATTGATACAGTTGCAACACTTCCCTGAGTCCCCGGCAAGCATCAGGTTTCAATGCTGTCGTAATGGCCAGAGACTCGAGAGGGGTTGGGCAGTAATCGTTGCCACGTCCGACGACCATCAGATGAGTGGCTACGCTGCTGTCGGGTCATGCGTATGCAGTAAACGGAGTGACCCCAGGATGACGGCCTTCTGCATGCGTGCAACTAGTGATTCTGCCTCTGCCATGCAGGACGGAATGCACTTGATGATATTTAGCAGCGAGCCCTTAACTCCACCGAGCACACCTTTGATGAGGACCACTAGTTTCACAGTGTCCAGGGTAAATTTGCCAAAGTTCAAAAAAGCAGGTCTTGATATTTCGTTCGTTCCACCTCCTTCGCATCATGTTAGTTTCAGCCGGAGCCGAAAACTTGAACACGAACATGGAGCATGTGAGGTGGTCAAGGAGAACGATATCAGGCTTGGTCGCCTCCAACTGCCTGGAGGTGGAGAAGGAGTAAGTCTACCAGATTGTGCATTTATCATTCTCCATGACAGACTCAATATCTCCAGGGGCATAGGGCAGCACAGGTGTTTCGTCGATGCCATAATGGTGTCGAAGGTGAAAGTATAACCCTCGGTCTCAGACTTCAGACCGGCGGAGCGTAGGAAGGCAAACGTCAGCTCCTTTGATAACCCATGCTTTTCGATGTTTCGATAGAAACATCCATGCATGGGCTTATCGGTATGCGCCTTGAGCAAGGCCTTCTGGTCAGCTTTTTTTATTTAGAGCTCGATAATGTCTGCCTTCAATGACAAGATGGTTGTGTCATTGTCGCTTCCGTCGGATGACGGGTCGAAGTCGAGACCGGTTTCGTCCGCTGCCCTCTTTGCCACCTGGAAGAGAAACGCCCCTGCTCCCGCACTCTCGTGCTCTCTCACGAGATTGAGCAGGGGGTCCCTGCCTTTCAACACTCGGCATGCTGTACCCAGGACAACTCTGTTGTGGAGGCACTCCAGACTAAATAGTCCTCTACCACCTACATTGCGAGGGAGATACAATCTGGCGACGGAAGATTTTGGATGAAGACTTCTATAGATGGTCATCATCTTCCTCATTCCCCTATCGAGGTCCTACAACTCGTTGACGTTCCACTTCATGCATCCGAAGGTATACAGCAGTGTAGGAACCGCGAACATGTTTGTGGCAAGAACCTTGTTCTTGCCAGACAGCTCAGAACTCCAGATGTTCCTGAGAGCCTGTCTGTATTTGACGGTGAGCCTTTTCTTCACTGCTTCAACCTCCTGCATTTGGTGCCGGGGGACGCCGAGGTATTCATAGCTATCATCATCCTCGAGGTGACGAATGACGCTCCCGTCAGCAAGTTGCACATCTTCCTTGATCTCCGAAAATCTTCCTCTCGTCAGCTAGATGGATGCACACTTGTCCAATTTGAACTCCATCCCTATAGCCTCACTGTATTCCAGTATGGTGTCCAGGGATGTGCAAAGGTCTTTTGCATTAGAAGCGTACAGCTTCAGGTCATCCATAAAAAACAAATGGGTGACCTTATACTTCCTGTCACCTGAAACAATGCACATGTATCCTCTACCTCATCGCAGCCAAAGGGACAGGGGTAGGAGGGAAATACAGAACAGTAAGGGGCTCAAGCTGTCCCCTTGAAAAACATCACGGCGGTATGTTACCAACTCTGTGCAAAGTGACCACTTGCCTGAAATCAGAAAGAAGCATGTTTTCCAGAGTGGTAATAGGTGATGGATGCAAGACACTACCTCCGGGTGGACTAAAATCAACTTCAGCATGGCAATCAAAAGCTCATGTGAAGTGGTGTCAAAGGCCTTCTCGTAGTCCACCAAGGTTATTGATAGGTTTCACTTATGCCGGATGGCATCCTGGCATATGCACCTATCAATTAGCAGGTTGTCCTTGCATCCCACCATTCCCCGCTTTGAGCCCCTCTGCTCGTACACCTCCCACACAGGCTGGACGTGGTGGAGGATAAGGTCGCTCAAGATAGAAGTGAACGCCTTGTATATGGTGTTGAGGCAGGTTATAGGGTGGTATTTCTTTGGATCGGACAAGTCTCCCTTCTTAGGTACCAGAACCGCAGGTATTTCCTTTTTCCGCAGGTGGTTGGCATAATCGTGCAGATTCTGCTGGTCGCTGGCAGCATGGCATGCAAGGAGGTCACCCCTTAGGGCTTCCGTCCACTGCATACGATCTCTCGTAACGATGGTATTGCTATTGCCACACCCAACTCTACAAGGGCCCCCATCCGAGAGATTGTGGGTGGCTTTTTCTGTTTTCCTTTTTGGAACCAGAAGAACAGCGGGTGGAGTGGTTACCCCCACACACAGACGTCCACCATTAGCCGGCAAAAGCCGTTACCAGGTACACCACAGGGTGGTCCGGCTTTCGTACTCTTATTATTATTATTATATTCTGTATTACTATTATCCAACAATCTATTTCCGAGATAATCATTATGATGTCACAAAAAGTTCAAGGAAAACATTGTCAGAAAATATTTCTGCCAGGATGGGAGAGATAGGGGGAGAAGGATATAGAGTGGATGGTGGAAGCAAGGGATCTTTAAAGATCACTTTGTATTCTAAAACTCGTGATTTAATGCATCTCGAAATCTGAAGCCACACAAGAAAAATTATGAATATGTCACCAAGCTCACCTTATCAAGCTGCTGCTGCATAGTTTGGCTCTCCTCTTCCCTATGTGAAAGCAATTCTAAGGCACCCTTAAGCCGCTCACTGGCATCCTCCAAGGCCTTGGCTTGCTCCCTCCTTTCCATCCTCAGGGAAGCAAGTTCACCTTCAAGCACATTCACTAGCTTCTCCTGCCTTTCAACTTCTTCAGTCAAGGTACAAAGCTGCTCCTTTTGTGCTTGAGATGCCTGCAAAATTCATTTTTTTGGTGAAAAACTGGATTTTATTCCAGCATATTTTTTACATTTACTCTATTGTGTACCACTGAACGCACTGGCCTTGATGTAGTTAAACCGAACCCTCATCTGGTAATATACTGGCTCACTTTACAATGTAATTCACATTACGAATGGTCCTATGGAGCGGATTACCATGGTAACGCGGGGGTCTACTGTAGTTGTGCCCATTTCTTCCGCGTTAGCCCAGCCACATTCGCACAGATTGCGATAAACTCCTGAGGTCAAGAGGCCATAGGAATCTTTCACCCTCACCAGCTGTTCTCTCAGCATCGAGCACGGCCGGAAGACTCAAGTCACAGAGCATGACAGACACTTCAGGCTCAGTCAACCAAGAAAAATCTGCCATGGCTGAACATAGCATCAACTATGACCACGCTGTCCAATGGGACAGTGCAAAGGTTCTTTACCACTGGAGCAATTACTTGGAGACTCTCACAAAAGAAGCTATTGAAATTCAGTTGGAGGAGAATAAGTTCAGTGGGGACGCAGGATATCCCCTAAGCAACTCCTGGAAACCGGTGCTCAGGAACATCAGAGAGGTCAGAGAAAGGCAGGAAGATCCTGACCAATCAGATGCCGCCTGATCCACCCACCAGGCATATATTCCTGACAACATGAGGTCACGACATTCAGCCCTGAAGACGATGGACGACTAGGTGGTCAAAACGTTGGCAACTATGGATTCCTTAACCCAGTGGACATCCCGAACAGAAGTTCTTAATATTACACGCCAGGAAAGCCTCCAATCTCACATCATTGAATCAGTAGCTTTTGATGCACAGAAAATATTTACATAACCACCAAGCAGATTGAAAAGTTCATGTAATTTTAAGCTCGCATAATTCTACATTAGACCGACTCAATTTTTAGGTATCTCTCAATGCCCAGAAATGAAAACAATATTACATTTTTTTTCCCTGAAAGAGATAAATACTGGTTTACATGAATTAAAGTTACCTTCATTCATTTTCATAGAATTAAAAAAAACACAAATCCCCAGGAAAACTTTGATTCTCATAGCCAAGGAATCCAAAGAATTTGAAGACTTTTTTCTCCTGCCTTCTTTATGGTTCTTATAGTCGATTCATTTACAGCTCACTGCCTTGTCAATGACACACCTGAACCAACCTGAACCTTCCTCTCCAAGTTCATTTAATAAAAGCTGCTAATCAAGCAATAGAAACACCTTCGACTTTTGAAGAGAAATGAAAAATGAGAACTTTGTAACACGGGAGAGAGAATGGACTAGCATTATATGATAAGCTACAATCTTCACATCTGTATATACACCCCTTGGCATTATATATACATATACAGTAGAAACTCGATATTACCAAGTCAGCGGGACCAAAAAATTGGCACTTTGTATCATCGAACCTTTTAAAGGAATCGTGAAAAAAATTGTAATTCCCCCCCCCCCCCTAACTTTAGTAGTCTTTGGCAACATTTTAAAACCATATTTAGTCCTTATTAGTCAAAGCATTCATAGAACAATGCCTTTATATCATAAACTTTAACACATAAAAGATTGTAAAATAACTATCACCTCATAGTTTCTCTATGAAAATATTTGAAGTCGGCGAGTAAGAAGTTAAATTCATAATCGCAACATGTCACTCTCATTGTGAAGAATCTGAGATCAGGCAAATCACGTAATTGAACTTCTGAAACTCACGTCAAGGTAGCTGATGCACACTTGTACAACGAATGCTCCTGGGAGTCCGTAGAGATCTGCAGGCGGTTGGCAAATACGAGCTACTCTCACATGGCTGTGTGCGAGAGATAGCGAGTTCCCTCTCCCCCTTCCAAGCGGTGGAAAGGGCAAAAGGGGAAGGGACACGCACCTCTCTTGAGCCGATCCTTAAGTGGGTGGACGAGCGACTGTCTTCCAAATTGCAGAAAATCACTGTTTTCCTGATGCCACCTACGTGGACCTTTTCCCGAAGGATACCTCTTCCCTTCCCTCCTAAGTTCAGCGCGCAAGGTGGGCACCTGGCTGGAGGACGGGTGGCCACGCAAATAGGCACGCATGGGCATCTACGCCACTTGGGCGGGTACGAACACGGGCATGTGTGATAAACACACGGGCTGGAGTCGCCCGAGTTTCCAACCGCCTACATGTCTCTGATCCCTCCACCCCAAGCTATAGCCAACTCATCACGTGTCTGGTCTGCAGCGATTTATGGCCACCCCTCGGGAGTTCCTGAGTCCCCTATCTCCCTGCTCACTCAGCCCTCTCTCCAAGAAAATGAGTCAAGGTCACCGACCACCCCAATACCAAAACAGATTATGCTTACCTCCTCTACGCTTGCAGTGGCATGCTAACTGATGAATTCTTCCGATTTTAAAGCATAGTCTAATAACTTGGCTTGGTTTTGCATTATATCGTACACTGTGTAAATGCCAACACCAGAGCCCTCCGCTATGTTAGCCACTGGGTCTCCCTTGGATGCCCTTTCAATAATCTCCAGCTTCTACAGAATGTCTAACACAATGCACTTTCTTTTTTTTTAAGACCCGGACATTTTCAAACAGTTCTATAACTAAAGAAAACTAAGCAAATATAAAACACCAGTGAAAGCCCAAGTTGCGCGAACATAGAGCAGTGATTCAGGGGGCTCAGGGTAATTGCTTGAAGACGAATGGGGCATGATTCGACATATTTTCCATAACACCGTCAGTTCGTGATTTACTAAGCTTTCAATTCTAAAGAGCAAGATTTTTTTGAGGTGGAGTAATAATGTGGAGGTCGTGGAGAATGATACCGAAGAAAATAGTACCCGCGTTAACGGTTATCTATAACAATCCTTTAGTTTAAGAGGACGAAAATTAACCCTTAAAGTGCCAGCGTCAATATAGGCGACGCTCGAAAACTCTCCCAAAAGTGCGCCAGCGTCGCCTATAGCGACGCTAAGTTTAGAGTTTTTTATTCATCGTGAACACAATTCTTCGCAGTAATTTTTTTTATATTTAAGCTTCATAATGTTCTACAAACATAATACTACTCAAATTCACTTTTATAAAACAATTGGCTATTTAAATCTCTTTTAAATACTGTGTTCTTAAGTTCAGTGGCACTTCCACCACCTTCTTATTTGCTTAGTGTTTTTCTTTGGATTTTTTCATGGGAAAATGCTCATAATTCATGAATATTGCGTGTCAATATCTTTTTCTTTTTGTATTATCTTTTACAAGGATCTCCACAACATTATTTTATGGGTACTGGGAAAAAATAGATAGGTAATCAGTCCTGGATACGTAGTGTTTTTGAGACGAATGCTTTCTTCCCGGGCGTGCATTCCCCGCCTTCGTATGACTGAGATGATGCCGCTCTTGAATCTTTTGCAGCACAAAAGATTTTGACAGTGAGAGTCACTGCAGGCGTAAAAAAAGTTGCCACCGGCCTGACCCAGAGAGATTAGGCCAGCAGCTACTTTTTTTATGACTCGGAGGGTCTTAGTCATGCCTTTTGGTCGATAATCACATAGGTAGTGATTTCGGTGACGGGCAAAGTGGAGGGTTCCGTTTGGGAGATTTATTTACGATTTGGAGTGTCTGAGCACGGCCATCTGGTCTAAGTCATGCGTTTGGGTTAACAATTACAATGAAAGCTCTTTCGGTGACGGGAAAAGTTGAGGATGCCGTAGAAAGCAGTTGCATTTCGGAAAGAGCAATAGACGCAAGCTAACTAGGTTTCTTATTTCCTACCAAAATTTGCGTGTGATACGAACGAAAGTTATTTATTTACGACGATAGTTTATTTTCTCTTTGATGAGTGAAGTGCGGTAAAGAAAGAAAAAGTCGACAAATGTTGGTAAAGGTGAGCTTTCGTCTCGCTTGTGAAAATGCAATTTTCACCCACTTTCAACAGATGTATCAACATCAAAAGCACCTCACATATTTTGCAAACCTCTTACATTTTACAAATGCACATTTTTTCCTCTACCATTAGGTATCATAGTCAATTTCTCCATATACGTAGCTTTTTCATAAAAAAATCACTGGGTAGACGAAAACTCATCTTTACCATTTTTTATTTCCTTGTGATATGAACGAAAGTTTTTTTATTTACAACGAAAGTTTTTTTTCTCTATGATGAATAAAGTGCGGAAAAGAAAGAAAAATATCTACGATTTGATCTGTAAAATATCAATTGACAGTGATTTCCTAATAAGTTCATCTGATTGTAGTGAATCAGTGGAGGAAGAAGACATTAGTGATTCTGAAACTTCATCATCGGAAACCGACGAGAGTGAAGACGACTGGAGTGAAAGAGATGGGGAAGACTGCACCGCGTCAGCAGTATGCCGAAGTTCTAGGTTCGAAGCACGCTCCACTCCATGATTATGCGCCAATAGTGTAATTTTGTCTTTTTTCACCAATACTCTCCTGAGGATAATGGTCACTGAAATAAATAGATATTCAGAGCAGTATCTCCACTCACACAAGATCCTCTCCCCGAATTCAAGAGCAAGACTTTGGAAGCCGGCGACTGTGACAAGAAATGAAAGCATTTATTGCTTGCATTTTGAATATGGGGATAGTAACTAAGCCCAGCATTTCTAGTTACTAGTCCAACAGTAGTGGAGACATCATGTTCAGAAACATGTTTTCCTGTGACCGATTTCAAATTTTGCGCAAATGTTTTCCATCCTGTTGTAAATTCGAAAGTTCCCCGTAGTGTGACCCATGATCTACATACCAGCCCATTGTGGGCCATGCCAATAAAATACTTAGGCATTACCTACTGCATCCCTCACCAGTAACTGTATAAAGATAAAAGTTTAGTTGGACCAAATCCCACAGCAGGTTATTGTAGTACATATCTCAATAAGCGTCATCATCATTGGGGAATTAGTTTTTGATGATGTGTGACTCTGTACCTCACTAAAGCGTAAAGAGTGAAAAGTGAAAAGTGCTTGCAATCTAAATGCATTATCAAGCATAATTTGTTGAATACACATTGGAAATTACTTTTGAGTGGAACGGATCATTGTAAAATCAAAAAAAATGCATGCTATAAGCAGTCGAAGTATTTCTCTTTCTCTCTTTGTACTTGTAAATTTTACGTGATTTCTGTGTGAATTTGGACACATGATTTTGATAGATTTTCTTTTGATAAAATCCAAATTTGATTATGATAATAGTTTATTTGCTAAGCAAATCTAAAATGCTTGCATTTTCACCAAAATGTGAACAAATCAGTTGTGATCGTAATTTCAGTATAAACTCAGTAATTGTTATAAAAATTATAACATTGCATAATTGTTATTAACAATTAATTTGTTTTCAAAAACCATTCTGATCATTTAGATAATAAAATTTTAGCTAGTATGTATTCAATATCTGATTACCATTTGTCTGATTTATGATATTCATTTTTCAAACGTTTGGGGTTGAATCTTGAATGGATCATAAATTTGGCTCTGCTGATAATCATCGATTTAAACAAATAATAGTGAAAATGCAATTGAAAATTTTGGTATTTGATAAAATCAATAAGCATTCTTTGAAAATATGTATAAATCTTAATAAATCGTACATGTAAAATTTTACATCGCTTTTAAATAATGGCAATAAAATTTACGATAACAATTACAATGTTTAATTAATTTAATATTATTTCCATGGATAATAAATTTAAAAAACGGTCAACAATATCATATAGGAATATGTTATCTATACACTGTCCAAATTTGACTAATTTTTTCTTAAAAATTATTCTTTTAAATGACATTTTATTGAAAGTCTACAATTTTCATGAAAATCCCTTGGCACTTTTAAGACACCTTTATGTAAATGTAAAATAAATGTAAAACAATGTAAATAAATGTCATTTTCAATGACAAAAAAAATTGGAGACCTTACTTTTAAGTCTGCCCTCGTAGTATCCATTTATCTCCTTATTATTCATCCCATATTCCTAGAGCATGCTGCTAAGATATTTGTAACTGTCAACCCCCTTTAATTATCTCTCTTCCTCACACTAGCTCCTCAAAGTTCTTGTCTACCTTCCATGTGATGAAGTGGAAACCACAAGATCCAATTATGGCTATAATTTTTTAATATGTAGTTACTACTGATATTTTCTAAGTGTTATTTAAGGTTCATTGGGGTTTTGGGTTCTTAGGATGAGTTTCTCTATATTTTATCATCATCATTGGTGCTTCTGTCCTCAGACAGGCTTTTACTGTAGTGATGCCTCCACAACAGTCTGTCCCGGGCCTCTCTCTTCATCTCTACATGATTTCTTCCTTCCTTAATATATATGTAAGCCTAAAATGCCCACTTTCAATATTTTTAAATCTAGAGTGGTATGAATACAATCTGTCACTGATATCCAAGATGGTCATACTCACAAGAGCTGCTGCCTTGAGCTCAGAAATTTGAGCCAGTGTCTGCCGTTGAAGATGGTCAATCTCCTCTTGCAGGGAACCAGAGCTGGAATGCATAGTTGACTGCTGAATATTTTCGGATGAAATAGGTGTAGAATGGCTATCAGCTACTGCATCAAGTGAGGTCTTGATTTCCAGCAGTCTCTTGTTTCTCTGCAATAGCAAGATTTTTTTAGTGTCAAGCTGATGGAATAATGGAATACATACTACTCAAGGATACTTTCTTCATTCTATGCCATTATGACTGCAACCCAAAATTCATGAGTTAACGTAAGAGTATGCAAGAGCTGACATTCAACTAAAATACAGCATGCATTTATTGCGAGGTCTTTTTAATCCCCTAGAGCAATCAGGATAAAATGACAAGTAGCAAAATAACATATTGGCTTGATAGATAAAATAGTGGATTTTGCTGTTCATTCTTGAAAAGTAAATTAGACGCAGTTCAAAAGTCAGACTAGATTATTTACTTCCATTCATCAAGTTCATGTACATATTCATTCATTCTGATTATTAAAGGCTATAGGAAGGGGAAGGAATCAGAGGAAGAAATATCCCAACAGATAGCTAAGTTTTTGATTGCCTTCAAATATTACACAACCAGCAAGATATTATTTTTCAAAATTATACAATGTATGAATAAACTATCAACAAGATGTGATTACCCAACTGATCACCCATCAAAAACTATATCATTCCTGATAGGATAAAAAATCAGCAATGCCAGAGGCACAGCCAACCAAAGGTTGGTTATCCATCTGCCTTTAGAAATGATTATGCATTGTACATATAGAAAATATTGTCTAAGAATAATGAAAACTGTGGAAACCCAATTATCAAATTCTCAGATGTTTATACAAATAAGTGACCAGCACTGAAACAGGAATGCAGAAGTTAAAGTCATTAGTTCTTTTTCTTATGTCACATGAATAAATTTCGGCCTAGAATTATTACAATTCAATTTTGGAGTGAAAATTCACACTAATTTCACATGCACACAGCTGAAATGCAACATTTCACCTTGACCTCTGAGATACTGTAGCATTAATATACGATGACTTTCCAATCATGACACAATCTTGTAAGCTGATATTCCTAGCAAGTGATGTAACTACGAATAGATGAATTCCTGTTACACAGCCAACTTATTAAAAGGTTTCTAATTCCCTACTAAAATATTTTTGCATGTGAAAATAAGGGATACGTTTTATTAATATACACACTTCACATCTAAATGCAAGGCTAAGTAAGAACTAATGCACACACAGAATAGGCACTATCCCATCAGAGCATTAGTAATATCACAGAACATGATCCTTAACAATATATAATACTGATCCATGAACATAAAGATGTCAGAAATGGGCTGGGTAAGAAAGAAAATGTTAGAAAACTCACAGTGGTATGCTCTTCTATGAGAAAAGGCACAGGGGGGCAGTATCACAAGGCTAAAACATTTGCTAGCATTTTTGTATCAGAACCAGTTCATACATCATCAATGATATCATGAATAAAACACTATATCACTTAACAAAAAAAAAGAACCAAGCAACCCTCTAAATCCACTGAAACTGCTTCCAGTAATGGCACACAAGAACAATATCTCGCTCAAAAGTGTCAACATCAGTGAAGTATTGCCTCACTTTTGTTAGTTACTACTGTGTTAGATCATGCCATAACCATTCCAAAGGCACAAAAAAAGCTGGTTAAAAGTATTTGGGAATCATAAAAGGGCCATCACTCATAAAATCACTCCCAGCATTCTACCTCCACAGCTGCTTCCAGCTCCAGGACTCGGAGACGCTCCTGGGCTTGTGCGAGGCCCCTCTCGAGGGCTCGAGATCTCTGCTCTGCAGCAGAACTCCTTGCAAGAGCCCTCTCAAGTGCCACCTCACCTTCCTCAAGCCTATGCTCCAAAGAGTGTCGCTCCCGTCGCAGGATGTCCATTCGCTTGGGCAACTGCTGCAGCAAGAGGCTGGCAACCCCAATAGATCCACTGGTCACAGCGTTCTCTGCGAGACCATCTTCATCCAAATCATCATCTTCATCGTCATTGCGGTCATCATCATCGGGCATAACTTCTCCCCCCTCATCATCAGAAGCAGAGCTCCCACCCCCATCATCGAAGAGAGGCCCATGGTGAAGGCCATAGATGGTTGAAGACATCCTGGCAATGTAAGCCTGGTCATCATCCACTTCCCCATCCTCCTCCTCCTCCATCGCATCGTCCTCCGAATCATCCTCCTCTCCCATCGACCCCTCCAAAACATCCAGGTTCATCTCTTCATCCAACTCCTCCTCCCCTAGCTCATCCTCCATTCCAACACCCATCAGCTCTCCCTCCTCCTCCTCCTCTTCCTCCAATATTCCACCGAATATGACCTCGCTGGGCAAAATTCCATGTGCTGACATGGAGGTATCAGACGCACTCACGGCCACAGGAATATCATCCATCTCCTCTCCATGAGTAGATAAAGGTTCACCTGACGTTGGTTGTTGAGGACAGGAAATCACTGTAGACACTTCGGAGTTGGTACATTCTGTAGGGGATACGGTTAAAGCTTGTGTTTCTTTCACTCCCATCCCATCAATTGATGATTCCTTGGAAACACATTCATCTTCTATGACAACCTGAGAGGAGGAAGGACCCTGCTCATTCCCACACTCAGACTCACGCTGTACTACCACAGCTGTCATGGGTCCCTGAGGTACTGGTAATGAATTTGTTTCGGCCACCTGGCTCCGACTGAGCACAGGAGATGCCTCCCCTTTCAAAACAGGTGGATTTTCAGAGGGAATAGTGTTAGTCTGGCCTTGTTCACATTCATCACTTGGCATAAGTTCCACTTTATCACAAAATGACGATACCACTTCAGTTGATAAGAAGTCTGTTGGTACACTAGAATTTGACTGAGAAGGAGGTTGGCAGTTGATGAGAGATGGAAGTCTCATCACAGGAAGCCTGCTTGGAAGCGGTGGGGGTGGTGGGGGTGGTGGGGATGGAGGAACGGTTTCATGAGGAATGGGCGTCGAAGTACGCAAGATGGTAGAACTAGCACTCCCGAGCATTGTCTCACCAGTCTCTGTGTCCGCCTCCACTGGACTGCTTAGTCCACCTTCCCCACTGCTCCCACTTCCCTGATCCCCATACTGCTCATGCAATTCCTCAAGACGAGAGGAGAGCTGTGCACTCCTATTGGTCGTTCGTGTGACCTTCTTGAAGAGCTGACTACACTGCTCCTCCAGCCGACGAAGCCTCTCCGCCCTGGCACGGAGACGCTCTTCCATGCTCATTTCAGCTGCGCTCATCGCTGCTGGTGAAGCATTCTCCTCTGAGCACGGCACAGCTGTCGGCTGGCAATCTGATGAATTCATCAAGGGCAGTGAACTGTCACTTGTTGCAAGGACATTAGAGGCAACACTTCCATAATCAACAGCATCACCATCATTTGAAATTAAAGTATCCCCAGAGTAAGCAAGGTTCATCTCATTCTCAGCTCCTTCGGCCAAGATATCAAGATTTACAGCCTGCACAAGGTATTCTTCGCCTACCCCTGTACAAGGGTTTTCAACCGAGATAGCCATTTGTGGTTCCTCAATTTGCTGAGCAGGCGTTGTCATTGTATTAAGAGGAGGATTTTCATTTTCTGCCTTAGTCTTAGAGAGACAACTAACTCCCTCTTCCTCAGAAACTTCGGTGACATTGCCTCCCAAATCACCATCTACAAATTCCTCCTCCTCTTCATCCTCGCCCCTTCCATCAGAGAAACCACTTTCAGGGGAATTCATTTCTGTTGAATCATGTCTTCCATCCCCATTGCCAGACTTTCTTGCCCTGAACTCCTGTCTCAGCAACTGCCACTCCTTCTCTGACTGGGAATTCTTCAGCCGTGCCAGATCCCACTTCTCACGGCAGTACTCCAGCTCCTGCTTCAGCTCACCCAGGAGCTTTCTCTTCTGATGCAACTCATACCGCAGAACCTGTTCTGAAGTGTGCAGCTGCCTGTGTTGGGCCCGCATCTTAGAAACAACGCTCCATGTCCTCTTGAGTTCCACTTTGACCGTGGCTAGTCTCCTCTCCTGTTGCTTAAGCTTCGATTCCAGCCTCCCGTTAAGATCCCTTATCCTCCCAAGCTCATTCTGTAATGACTTCTTCTCGAGGATAAGATCCTTCAGACGGATGAATGTACGGCTCACACTGATGACAAGTTTTGGACCATAAGGTGTGGGGACACTGTCAAAGCATCCATCTGTCCCAGACTTCTTGGCCTCCTCCTCCTCCTCTTCCTCCTTCTGTTCCTCTCCGAGGAGCTCCACCAGCAGGCGCCAAACCTTGGGCAGACTGGCTGCAATCTCCCTCAGGTCTTCTGCTTTCTTCTTGGCCCCCTCATCACCCTCCTGATTTCCCCCACTGGCACCCCCCTCACCTGCTTCGTCCCCCATACCGCCATCCTCACTGGAGTTCTGAAGCAGGCGTAACCGTTCAAAATCGAGTTCTGCAGTGTCTCCCAGCCTGCCAAAGAGGCGATTCACCATGGCTAATTGGGTGGCTAGGCCACGGCCTTCTTCCATGGAGGCAGTGAGGCGAGCCTGCAAGCCCTTGGCAACACTCTCCTGCTCACCCAAGAGCGTCTCAAGCTCCCCCGCATGGGCTCGCAACTCTGAACACCTGCGTTGACTCAGCTCAAGACGGTGGTTCTTCTCTGATATCACCTCCCTTAACTTTCGATTCTGCTCTTCAGTTGTCTTCATTCTCTCTTCGTACATACCACGCAGCTCTCGAACATTCTGAATTTGGCTTTCATATTCCCTGCGCAAATTATCATCATTCTTCGTGGAAGTAACCTGTGGTCTGAAATCACATGAATCTGATGGTTCCATCTCCTTTGACACCACTTCACCAGGTGTACTTTTCACTTCTGTCCCCTTACAAGCCAGTCTCATCTGTGTTCAAGAAAAGTAGGGACACACACAAAAAGATTCCAAACTGTAGTCAAAGATTAAGTATACAATGTATCTGAACTTTTTAGAAGAGTTACCAGACTTAGAAAGTGTCTCTAACTCCTGTCAAAAATGATAGTTATTCTTTCTCATGGTAATTTCATTGAGTAAAGTTTAGGGCTCAATAATCTCTGATGATAAAAAAAATCTGGGTTTTTATGAAATACAAGATGTGATCCTCCTTCCAAAAAGCTATGCAAGAGCTCGGAAGATTGTGGAATGTCTAGCAATAGACATTTTGAAATAGAAATGGAAATGATTAATAGATATTTTGCTTAGTGAGAATCAATTTCCTTACCTACAACAGGGTATAAAATTGACCAATATCAACATACATATGCATCAGTGTAAAACTATTAATTCACTAAAAATATTGAGAGCCAAGAAACTAAACCTTTATTCTAAATACGAGTCACAGCTACTTACAGAGGTGGTTTAAAAACTTGCCATATTTCCTGGCTAGTAAGGTGAACTATTTTCTCTGAAGAAACCCACGGAAAAGCACACTTTTACATCATCAATGTCAAGATCAAATTTTTCCTAAAGACCTCCTTGTTTTAATTTGCAAGATACATATGAATCTTACAGTGAAAAATAAACACAATGATGTTTCAAATCATGCCATGTCATCATATTTGATTCGGTATTCCGTAAAAAATCACTTCTCTATTTCCCCACAAACAATATTCAAAGGTTATTTATTATTTCAAATTGTGTGATCAAAACCTAAGTGTGTCTCCCATGCCCATGAGTTTTATAAGCCAGATAATATGGTAATATATTAATTAGGCTCCTGAAGTATTCATAGACAACCTAACTTCATTTTTCATTTTCCCCCAACAGTTTTAAAAAGCTCTGCTAGTCAAACTACAATGGAAGAAACGGGTGATGCCCTTATCTTTTGGAAATCAAGAGTCACGCATGAAGCATAATGTTTACTCCATCTTCAATTACAAAAATGTGGTGGAAAATTATATTATAAAGGAAGGTGGAAATTGGAGGATTGGCTATTTATAAAAGGTAACTTCACGCATATAAATACTTCAGAGAGGCTATTAGTGAAACCAAAAAGAGCAGGAGACTTTGTCATAGACCTTCTATCCTGTCTATTGGCTTACATGGTAAATCACTAACCTCCTAACTAACCTGGGCATCAACGTGGGCCCTAAGAAAACTCAAGTCGAGCAGATCATTCCCTTTTGATCTGGCACCACTTAACTGGTGTTTACGCTACGAGTCTCAATCTAAAATCCAAGTTTTAAAACCTCAAGCAAGTGCTTCTAAGGGATTAGCACAACTTTGCCTGTCATACTTAGACTTCTGTCAAATGATAAGCCAATATTTATTATTCTTTTGGAACATGATGCAGATGATCTAGCATTAATAAATCAATTCCAGGATCTCTCCATAGACATTTTCAACAATAGAGGGAACATTGCTGCCTTGAGCCCAAATCTTTGATGACACATTCCACATCTTACCTGCTCCAGCTCCTCCTTAAGACTCTTGTTCTCCAGGAGCATGGACTCCAGCAACGCCTCCACCTCCTCCACCCTCCTCCTCAGCTTCACCACTTCCTCCACGCCATCCGTAGCCTGCACCCCAATGGAAACACCGGCAACTGGCTCCTCGGCCATCACCTTCCCCACCTCCAGCTCCAGGATCCTCGCCTTGAGTACATCCACCTCCACCCTCCTCTCCTCCTCTCCCGACCTCAGCTTGTCAATCTGCCCCTCCATCTCCTCCCTCTCCTTCATCCACAACCTCTCCTTCTCCTCCCACTCCCCCTCCCGCCTCCCCAACTCCTCCTTCACCCTCCTCAGCGCCTCTTCCGCCTCCACCACTCGCCTTTCACTCTCCTCCACCCAAGACTACTCGTCCCAAGGGGGGGAACCATGCAAGGGGGAGAATCAAATGCAAAAATGAAAACAATTTGAACATGATTCAGTATTTGAGATCGCATGCATTGTAGCCCCATAAAAGCAAGGAAAAGCCAAGGAAAACCTTTCATATTCACATTCTAGAATCATCCCAATTCCCAGAACTGGACTGGAAAGGCTCAATTAACATCTTTAAGTTGAATACTTTAAGTGAAACTTTTCAAAGCTGCATCAATTCAGAATTTCATGACAGTTCCTTGATGTAATTATACATACATATATTACTGAGATGACTATATGTTGTTCCCCTAATCAACTACAGAAAAATAATAATTACTGCAACATTTTCTTCTACTACTAAGAAAAATACACATTATACCTTGTACATTCCACAAAACAGACACAACAGTTGTTCAGTGAACAAATTTCCAAATTTAAATTTTCAATAATGTAGTAGAGTAAGCAACAGAGCAACTTCAAGGCTTCTCTACCAAAAGTGCACAGTGCTTGACATCACTATTTCATTCTCAGAGCATACAACAAAAACACTCGCAAAACATATTTAGCATTTCCTATGGATCCCCCATGTATAAGTATACAATGCGTGACAGACCACCATGATATACCCAAATCTGAAGTTGCTCTACCTAGTCAGGTAAGTAGTGAGGCATTACCATCACACATTACTTTAACATCAGTAGGGATGACTTCTAATTTGTCCTCTAGCCACACGTGATTCTTTCTCCGTCTTTATGAGAACTATATCGATGATGAAGAACTAAAACCTTCTATATCCATTTCCTCTCAAAAATGAAGTTTGGTACTGGTAAATTAGAAAAAAATAAAAAGAATCTACTGGAAAAATCTCCTATCCCCAGTTGAATTATTAATGGTAAAAAAGTGAATGGTGGCGTTACCTGCCATAAATACTTCAATAGATTTAATAATTACTTTTTCTGGGTCTCCTGAACAATGAACATTTTGGAGATAGAAGGTATTGTTTCTTAACCATCGATATCACAAACTGGAGTGATCAATTTTTGCCACTGTATTGGTTGCATTAACAATTCCATAAACTTCATCTACTTTCCGTAATACTGTTATAAGTAATGATTCAATTTCAATGATTATATGACCCACTTCAGCAAGGCTCAATTCAAAGACCCTTAAATTTTGTACAGCAATTCTATTCAAAATATATCACTGAATGGTGAAACTTAGCCTATGATGAATTTCTTTGACATTTTAGTATTAAAAAATTCACAAATACCAAGGGGACCCATAACATAAGGGACAAATGAGGATGATGCAAGACAAAATAACTTCAACTGTGAATTATTAAATTAAATGTAGTGCCATAAGATTTTAATTTTAGTTGCATTCAGAACTGGGTGCAAGCTGGAAAAAATATATTTTTACTATTATTAAACAATAAAACCTTTTTCCTTTTACAGTTTGTTTTATTATGTATAATTTCGATAATGGGTAGCACTCATCAGCATGAAAATTCAAGCTTTAACTCCTCATATCTTCGAGAATTTTCACAAATATTTCCAATTGAAGATAAGCAGAATCCCCTGATATAGTGAGTAGCACAAAATTTCAGCTTTCTTCAAAGACAAATATATCTAATAGCAGCACCAGCTACAAATGAACTCCAAAGATAAAAAAACCAAATTACTAAAAACTTGAAGGAAGGCAACAACACAGTCTGGATGCTGGGAGGCACAATTAAGTCAAGGCTTGAGAATCTCCACCTTGACGTAGGGATCCAGTACATAGACAAGCTGATGCCAAATGTGAAATGCACGTGTATATATGTGACCCATAGGAGTGATGGGATATCAACACTAAATACATTTCATCTACAAGAAGATAATGATTCAATAATTCTACAGATGATGGAAATGTGAAATTTTGACGAAAAAAAAAGTCCAGTAATACACAGCATTATGGTCACATACTTCCTGAAATTGAGTTTTCATGCACGATGAGGCACACGGCGTACAACCAAATAGCTAGCCATCAAAATATGTGGTGACCTTTGAGGCATCACCAAGTTACACAGATCACAGTGCCTTATATGAACAAATAACAACATATCCCACGCTCATCATTACATCATAAGTCTATTGTGACATTCACAAGCTTACATGTGCCTCAGCTTCAATGCCGTGGGATGAGTCAGCCTCGGGGATTTCCTGCTCAGTCATCCACCACACGTCTTTCTCCTGGCTTTCCTCCCTCCGATTGTTCTCCTGAGACTGACCAGCCAATCCCTGCCCTTCACCCCCTCCACCACTGTCTTCGCCCCCTCCGCCCCCACCACCCCCACCACCACTGCTTTCCGAGCCCTCTAGGACGCTCCCCATGGCGCCCATGGCTCGTGAGCTGTTAACGTTATCCACCTGATTCATAGACAAAATGCAAAGAAAATACGTCAGTTGAGAGGGTACAAGCCATCACAACAGAAAAGTACAAGAGGTGACATTAGGAAATGGCAAAGAATTCTGTTGAAAAGCCAATTATTACAATAGTAGTCCCTAGTAATAACGGATTGTTGTCCTCAGAATCTGGAGTAGAAAATGGACGTGTAATTCTCTTCAGTCATTCTCAAGAAATGGGGAAGATGGTCTCTTTTTTACTGTATTGAAGAATACATGCACTAGTACTGTTCTCTTGATTAACCCTTTAAATAATTACGGGACATATTTCTCCCAACAAATCCCTCTGTACTAAATGATTGATGCACGCAGGAGGAACAAAAATTCACAAAAAATATACCCATGTTAATGCAAACAAAAAAGAAAGAAATCAGTCTTGAAAAGGTTAAATATGTACTGTTTCTATGCATTGAATGCCACACTTTTACTCAACAAAAAACTGCGGCATACCAAAATGGTTATGGAATAGGCAAAGAGAGAAATATATAATTTCAAAGACATTCACGATTATTAACAGAGATGAAAACAATCAGGTACTCACAGCTGATATTGAACTCGACAAACTTGATATGCTAGCACTGCGGCTAATAGCCTTCCAATTGAAAGGGGACCCAAACTCTTTCCTAAAAAGTACAGAGATGCAAAATTTTAAAATCAATGAAAATAATGTTGATATGTATAAATTGAACTCCAAAAGAAAAAAACAATACATGAGAGTTTTTAGGCAACTGCTTTTTTAAATACAAAATGTAGAAGTGATCTGAGGATTCAAATATTTAAGCACATGAACACAATTTTAGAATTCAAAAGTACAGATTTCTACAGCTAAGTAAAACACATGATAATTAGTAATGTAAATTATGCATTTACTGGTCATGTTAATTTATCAAAAATAGTTATGATATTTCACACACCACCACATAGAGTATCGGAGGGTTTAATTTCGAAAAATGTTAGGGGAAACACATGTGTAAGTTAAATGGAATGGTCAAAGAGCTTCCCACGAGTAATTATCTGGAGAAACCTATCAGCATGCAAGTAGGCTGGCATGCACATAGGTATTAAAGCAAAACAATTAAAACCACCACATTCTTCTTGTTTTACACCACAAATGATGTTCACCAAATCAGAGGCTCTCCTCATTGTCAACAGTTTACTCCTCTAACAACAAAAAACAAGAAAAATCAAATTCATGATAAACTCGAGGTGGGGACTTACAACCATAGACTGCAGGCCTGAGAATCCAAGGGGGTTGTGATTGAACCGTTCGAGATGATTCCCATCGAGTAACCAAGGAGTCACACGTGGCACAATAACCAAGGGTTTGAGAATTTGGGTGTATTTAAACCATTCATCAAAATCTCACGCAGCCTTTCCGATCGGGTTTTTTCATCGAGACATCTTTCATGCCAGCCTTATATCTTGATTAGAGTCGCAATAATCAACATATCAGCCGCTCAATGTATCCATTCGAATTCTTCAAACACACCCACATAACGAACCTTCCATTGTTGTGCCCCCTGACTCCTTAGTTAAGTGATCGGAATGATCTCGCTCGGGTCAAACATAACCCCCCCAAGGCTCAAACAAAAGTGATGCTTAAGCTCACTCATCTAAAATTGAAGCAGTAATATTTTAAGATAGGAACTTGGAACAAATTGGAAAGTGTAGAATTCACATTCCTTCAGATTTTCTAAGTTTGAGGCAAGCACATACCCCACCTGAAAAAAACGAGCTTCAACCCTAATCCTTAGGTGAGTAAATGGTAAAGTCATGCAAAAAGTAGTTTAAGTGATAAACCAGACTATTAAATACATATTATTACGTATCCGTAATATGCCAAAGGCAAGAAAAATAAGGAACTTGAAGAAGGATTATTAAGTTTTCCTGGCGAATTATATCTGCAAAGGTTTCTCGGGTTTGACAGCAACCTTAACCAAATATTCTGAGTAAACCATCGAAACGTTGATGAATTTCAATAATCTCACCCGGTGTCAAACCCGAGAAACCTTTACATATATAATACTTGAAGAAGGCCACCAACACTCCAAAAAGGTCCAAAATATCCTCATCTAAGACTTCATCCACCAATTACAACACTCAC
Source organism: Pyrrhosoma nymphula (assembly GCA_963573305.1). Classification (NCBI taxonomy): domain Eukaryota; kingdom Metazoa; phylum Arthropoda; class Insecta; order Odonata; family Coenagrionidae; genus Pyrrhosoma; species Pyrrhosoma nymphula. The sequence goes on along the minus strand of OY754327.1, from coordinate 202,777,106 downwards.
TTGAAAGCAAAAATATCTTAAGAATCCTCGCCAGATTACAGCTTGAATGGATTCCTTTTCATCAAAGGTGACATGGGAGGAGAAACAACTGTTCGGCACACATTATAAGGGTCCCAACTCTGAAAGCAATGGTGAGTGGAGATTCCAAAACTAAATGCCACAGACACAGGGAAGAGACTAAACTCACAACACCCTCCAACATCGACAGAATTTCCAGGCTCAAACACAAATCACATTCCTCAGTAGTTTTCATGCATCCAGCATTGGCCACACTGATTAGGATCCAGGGGAAAATCCTTCTTGAAGAGCGATGAAGACGACGGGGGACGGGAGGGGGGTGTGAGCGACACGGTCGGTCTGGAGGGATATAAATCGCTACGCACAGCAATCGTCCAAAAACACAATGCTTTTATAAAATGGGCGAACACACACAGTAAGGAGGGAATATTTTTGGGCCGCTTTTAATGGAGTTTTTCTCCGGATCAGCACATCATCTGATTAAAAGGGCGTACCAAGAGAACGTCCCTCCCAGTCTCGAGGGGCACCAAACAAGGGGCCCTTATTTCGGTCACTTTCGAGATCCTCGCGCAGGGGAAAGAGAACCTCGGCTCAAGTCCACGGGTGCAAGCGGAAGTTGAAGAAGGGCGGTCGGGCGCCCTTCCCGTCGTCGTCTTCACTCGTCGGTCGCTTTGTCGAAGTTATCCCCTCGGCCATAGGGCGAAACGGGACGCGCGGTATCCTCCTTCGTGGTCGCGTGAGTTCTCAAACTTCGCCCCCCTTGCCGTCGTCTCGTCTCTCTCGCTGCGTCTCCTTCCCAACTGAGCGGTCCAACGCTCCAACGGTGAGGAAAGGACGGGAGGAGGCAAGGGTGGAGGGAGGAGGAGGAGGGTGTTTCCGAGTTGGGGTGCAAGAGGGGTTGGCGAAGGGTTGGCTTCGCTCCCACGGACAGGAGTCTCTTTGAGTTGTCTCGCCGGGAGCAGATGAGATGGATGCCCGCACGGACGAATGTTGGATTCTGCGCCGATGATCCTGATATGCATTCCGATTCTCGGTGCTACGCGCCAGGACGCGGTCATACGTCCGTGTACCAGCGGGAAGAAACTTATCGAAAGTAACACGGTTTGAATAATCATGACAATCCGTGTACCGGTGGGAAGAAACTCATCGAAAGTAACACGGCTTGAATAATCATGACAATCCGTGTACCGGCGGGAAGAAATTCATCGAAAGTAACACGGCTTGAATAATCATGACAATCCGTGTACCGGCGGGAAGAAACACATCGAAAGTAACACGGCTTGAATAATCATGACAATCCGTGTACCGGCGGGAAGAAATTCATCGAAAGTAACACGGTTTGAATAATCATGACCATCCGTGTACCGGTGGGCAGAAATTCGTCGAAAGTAACACGGTTTGAATAATCATGACAATCCGAGTACTTGCGGGAAGAAATTCATCGAAAGTAACACGGTTTGAATAATCATGACAATACGTGTACCAGCGGGCAGAAATTCGTCGAAAGTAACACGGTTTGAATAATCAGGATCATCATCAGTTGCCATTAATCCGAAAATTGATTTGCAGGGGCTCTCCTCTCAGCTAAGCACTTTACTCTTTCGAAGTTCTTCAGTTTAACTTCACTCTTAACTTGCTTCAAGTACTCCATCCTTAGTCTTCCTTGACAGTCATTCCCTTTTTTAAATTTATTTATCCTTCCAGCACTGTTTTCAACAAGCCGTTGAGTCGCAAAATACGTTCAAAATGAATTAACTCACAAGTATGATTACATTTTCGTACGAGATGAGCATTTTGTTCCGCTGCCAACTCTATCTCTCCCTAAGGTTACTTTGGCTAATCCCGCATCGAGGTGCCCCTAGTGTACCGATTATTTAATCACGACCGATAAGTTCTAGTCTTCTCCTGAGCTGGCGACCCAAAGTTCGGTTCAAGTGGCATAAGGTATGGAGACCATCCAAAAGATTCAGACCAAACTTTTATAACCATAAATCTGGTCGCGTCCCGATGTAGGATCAAAGTTTGGAAACCATGGCTCATTCCTTTTTTATCGTCCACTGAAACTTTTTAATATAACGCACTCAGACGCTTTTGCGTCATCTTCAAGTAGGTATGACGATAATGCATGCGCCTGCAAATGATGCAAAAACGTCGAAACGCGTTGTATCAAAAAGTTTCAGTGGACAGTACAAAGGATTTTATTCATTTAACTCCTCGACATACTGTTCCATCGCATTTCGCATTATACTCTTGAATCCAGGACTCAATCACTTACAAGTAAAATAAGGGTTGCACACAAACGTTTTCAATTGGCAAAATTTAAGCGAAACTCTCACTGCTGGCGTCCTCACTTTGTAACACAACAGCGCACAGGTAGCGCATTTCAAAACAGATCGGCAGCAAGGTGAGTAAAGAGATCTTTATTCACCTTGGATCGGCAGCAAAGTTGATGTGCGCTAAACAACAAAAGAACATCGATTATGGCATCCGCGATTGTTGTCAAGTTTGCAGATTTTCAGTGAAGGCATCCAAAGTTCATATTGAAAGGTTTTTAATTATTCAGCGAAAAAACGCTTACGTTTTTAGATACTTATTATGAAGGAATTCAACAACTTTAAACAAAACATTCGGCCGTGTCTGTCGTTCACCCACAGCGCGCCACCTACCGGTAGGTTACAAAGCATTTCGCCGACGCACATCGTTCCGTTCAACGTCGTTCGTGCGCGCTTAAGTGCGCTGATATGTGTTCCGACGTACGCGTTAACTTGAACACCTTGAATGGACAGCCCCAAAAGCCTAACTTCTTAAGCAGCGACGCATAGAGCAGCAATTTCTCACTTTCAGCCAGTCCTATTCGCAAAACCAATTCCAAAATTACATCGCGATTCAAGCGCTTGAAATACATATATCAATAGGTACTAAAGATCCGAGTACACCATCGAAACCGAACTTAGGATCAAAATAGACTCGAATCTTAAAAACTCAGTATATTTGGTGAATGCGTAAAACAAACCAAGTAAGTCCACTCGAAAACCCCTATACAGGCGCTGAGAGGACTGGAGGAGGACTGAAGGAGGGGCGTAACTGGGGGAGGGTGGGGAGCGTCGCTGGTGGAATAGGGTGGGATAGGACGAGGGGGAGGGAAGGGGTGGGAGGGGAGAGTCTGTTTCGAGGGAAAATAAAGGGAGAGAGAGGGGAAACAAAGATGGAGGCGGCCCCAACCAAAACAACACGTGTTGCCGTGGGGACGACTATACCACGAGCTCGTGTGGCGCGCAGTAAATTAATGAGCAAGGCGAGGAGGCAGCAGCGGCGCCCGCGTTTGAGGCTGGCCCCACACGTCCCTCTGCCAAATCGGAAGAAAAGCGTATCGCCATTCACCAGAATTCACCTGTTTACGAGCAGAATGCCCAACCGAAAGGTCATATTTAACTATATTACCATTCTTCATTGTGCCCTTTGGGTAAAAACAATATATATGTAACTAAACATAAAAAATATATTGCGGACGTCGGAAGTGCAAACGGCTACCGGGGCATTTAAGTACAAAGTCACGTCTGTCACACAAAAAAACAGTTTGATAGGGAAATGGACACGAGGAGAGATTACGAAAACAAGTGATTGGTGACAATCTGGATTTGGCTCGTGAGAGTAAAACTAAGAAGAATGGGCGGGCTAATCCAGGGCCGTCCAAAGGGATTGAGGGACCCTGTGCAAACGAAAGTCGGGGCCCCCCGCACTTTGCATCCCCTTATTGATATAGTAGCATCTTTTAAGCATACTTCATGGAAAGACGGAAATTAACCAACAAAATGGCTATTGATTTCAAGATATTTACATGTGTACTAAGTAAGTAGTATGTAATTTAGGGTTATAGGCGGATTTCCCCGCATCGTCTGAAAAAGGCAAGCCCTGGCGGGGCCCTCATAGACGCGGGGCCCAGTGCAGCGGCACCTGTCGCACTACCCTATATGGACGGCACCCGTAGATTCATGAGACAGAAACCCTTCGGCATATAAAACAAACGTTCTTTAATAATCCAATTCGGATTATTTACTCGACCAAGTCAAAAACATGGGATACACGGAATTCATGGGAAAGACTACAACCTACATCCGAATCAGCTTCCTCTCCAAAAAGATAAACCCAGACGCGAATGGGTCACACAGGTTAAAATCACTTAATCGCTCGGAGTAATGTAATTTAAGCGTTCTCTGCACCACGTGACCCCGGAGTAATATCGCCAAATGGAGACATTCAAGAGAATCGGATTTGAACGAATATGACTTCAAAATATATTGCATAAAAATACATACCCTAGAAAAATTAAAATATACACATTGATCTCATTCCCTTGAGGAGTACAGTTGCCGATATCACTAAGAATGACAAAAACGTTAACAATAGAGAATAAAGCAAAAATTATCCCGCTTGGCCTAAGAAAGGAGTTAACACATTTCGCATAAAAATTGGAAATTGAGTCTCATTATCAGTCTCCTCTTAATTTCTCCAATCTTAGGAGCTGCCCATCTTGAAATTATTCATGGTCACAGAAAATTGGTATTTACTTTAAATAGAATTTCCCGTCATTGAGTGTAATCCGGACGATGGAGAAGAAAAATGATGCTGAGCGGTACTCAATCTGATATCTCAACGGATGCAATGGAATGGAAATCAGGTAACGAAAAAAAAAGATACGTTAAAGGCCGTTATGATAATCTCGTAAGTGTTACTGACCTTTTGCAGCAACTGGGATGGGAAAATCTTTCAGACAGTCGATTAAAATTTAGACTCAATCTATTATGTAAGTTCCAAACCGGTCTATTCTCTGACGACGTTGATAATATTCTACGAAATCCGAAATACTACGGTAGATCAGATCATGAGAATAAAATTAGGGAACTTGACAGCAGAACGGACAGATTTAAGATGTCATTTTCCCCACGAACTATAAGGGACCATAACAGCACCCATGAGACTTTTATCTAGGTTTTTCGAGAGGTAGTGTTGCTCTTAGTAGTAGTAGTACTCCCTAATACTTGAATCCTTATCTGCTACATGGTGCTAACAGCGCGCCGTGCATGTTTTCTAAATAAGTCTTAAGTCTCTGTCCATTTGTGTAGTTGCAAAATACATATATATTAATGGTCCCTCTCCATTGTGATAATATCTGTAGTGTAGTAGTGCATGCTAGTGAGGCTTCGCCTCGTGACAAGCATTAGCGATTTATGCTAATGCATAATTAGTCGTAGTTACACTAACTTTAGGGTATAGTGTAATGCATGTTGGTGATTACTCACCCCCTGCCACACACCCCTGAGGTGGCTTGCAGGGTATTTTGTAGATGTAGATGAAAAGGGAATGTGTAATCGACGACCACAATGGAAAGAAAAAAATATTAACCGAATTTTTACCTTTACGCCTTGGCTGGGAGAAAACCAAATATCATTTTACGTCCATATTGACGAAAGAGAATTGCTTCAGATCCAAGGATAACTAATTCTTTTATTTGATGGGCCATCACCTAAATATGGCTACAATGTTTAGGCCCTACGTTGAACGGGTTACTATTTCACCGTATAGACATCAGAACTCATGTAAGATATGAAAATAGTGACATGTTTAGTCTTCTATTTTTCAAATAATGCTTTTGAAAAATAGCACCAGTGGATAAAGTAACAAGGCCCAATCGTTGACAGGGGTAAGCATAAAATAATTGGCGCCAGGACGTCCGGGTGAACGAAGGAAGACGTTGCTTCGGCATTTCCTATTTTCCTTTGCGCATCCTTTGCCGTCTTTCATCCAGTTTCCTTACTTTGAACTGCAACGCAGAGCACCCCCTCTGTAGATGGAATAGGTCAAACATACCAAAATTGCGACGATAAAAGTTATAAGGGCATGAAGAACTACACAGTCAGCATGAGGAATGACACGCCACTAAAATGTTTACAACTACAAAATACCCTATAAGCCACCTCAGGGGTGTGTGGCAGGGGGTTAGTATTCACCAACATGCATTACACTATACCCTAAAGTTAGAGTAACTACGACTATTTATGCAAGAGCATGAATCGCTAATGCTTGTCACGAGGCGAAGCCTCACAAGCATGCAACACTACACTACTGATATTATCTCAATGGAGAGGGACCGTTAATATTTATGTATTTTGCAAATACACAAATGGACAGAGACTCATGGTTTACGTAGAAAACATGCACGGCGCGCTGTTAACACTATGTAACAGATAAGGATTCAAGTATTAGGGAGTGCTACTACTACTACGAGCTACACTACCTATCGACAAACCTAGTTAAAAGTCTCATTGGCAGCTGTTATGATCCCTTATCGTTCGTGGGAAAAATGACATTTTAAATCTGTCCGTTCTGCGGTCTAGTTCCCTAATTTTTTTCTCATGATCTGATCTACCGTAGTATGTCGGATTTCGTAAAATATTATCATCGTCGTCAGAGAATACACCGATTTGGAACTTACATAATAGATTGCGTCTAAATTTTAATTTAAAAGCGATTGCCATCCCAGTTGCAGCAAAAGGTCAGTAACACTGACGAGATTATCATAACGGCCTTGAACGTATCTTGCCAATCTTCGCTGCACGCGTTCTAACTCAGTTTCCAAGCCTATCTTATAAGGATCCCAAATACTGGCAGCATATTCCAAGTGGGGTCTAACGTGGGAGAAGTTGCTGATTTCCCTAGCTTTATCGTCGCACTTGCTAAGTACTCTTTTAACAAACCCCAATTTACGATTAGCTTGACCAGTAATTTCTCGAATATTTTTACTCCACGAGAGATCATTAGTCAGTTTAACTCCGAGGTATTTAACCGATTCTACGGTCTCCATATATATCTTGATATGAGGGAACTCAGAATATTACTAAAACAAGTTACCGAGTAAACAACATAAGGTTTATAAGCAAAGCGTCAAATGTTCACCAAGTAAAACATAGCGCGGCCAAATTATAAATGGATACACTTCAATAATCACAATATTTCGCCATGAAATGGAAAACAGAAGAAGGGGACCAGCCATTCACTGACTGCTTCCTCAAACGATCAAGAGTGGCTAACGTGGAACTGTTGTCAAGAGTTGCGGATAATAGAAACGGCATTAACAAACACGGAAAGGTATTCAAGAGCCTTATCAAATAACGCCTTATTTCGTTATCGATTCAAGACTACATTTAGAGCAGGCCTGAAACCCGTGTACGACTTGACAGGTGTTGAGGAATAAGCAGGATAGCCAACTCTCCCGGAAGATCCGGTAGACTCCTGGAATTGGAAAAGGATTTTCAAAAGCTCCCGGATTAAGGCGTTTTCCTCCCGCTTCGAGTTTAAATAACAAAATTATAAAATAGCCTTCCTTAAATGATTGGTACGAATGCCAAATGATGTAATTGGATGACGAATGAACTAGTCCACCTAGAACATCAAATTTTAGAATGTATGCAGCTACTTTCTGGATGACGGCAATTGAACGGTAGTTATGACCATAGAGCGAGTGAGCTCTATGGTTATGACATTTCTCGCTCTAACCACATTTAAGGTAGTTTGATAGCGAGATAGTAGATCTCTAGTCATAGTGGAGACCATATTCCAATTTTATTTTTTTATTTCAGCGTCTCTAAGAAGTATGAAATAAATATTGTAATATTAATGGCGCGAAGATATAGTTATATATGATCAAAATTCTCAGTAATTAAATAAATAAAGCTGCATAAGTCTCTAACTTGACTATGCTCTCGAATGATCTATGCTCTCGAATTAGCAGTAAAATACGTTTATTTGCTGACGACGCTGTCATCTATCGCGAAATTAATGATCACTCTGACTTTGAAATTCTATCATCGGATTTAAACAACGTTCATGTGTGGAGCCAAGAGTGGGGACTCGAACTTAATCTGAGCAAATGTGCGGCGGTACATTTCTTGCGGAGGTCGTCCAACTATCCCCGTGTATATGCTGTGGATGGCGTTAAGATAAAGGCGACAGATGAAGTTAAGTATCTGGGAGTTACGATAACCTCAAACCTATCGTGGGGAACACATATAAGAAATATTTGTGGCAGAGCTCTGAAGAAGCTAGGATTCGTCAAGCGTATTGTGGGAAGATTCTCAGATGAAAAAGTAAAAGAGAGGTGCTATTTCGCACTCGTCCGGCCACACCTTGAATATGCAGCAAGCATATGGGATCCGGTGCAGAAAGACTTAATTCGGGAACTTAATAAAATACAAAGGAAAGCTGCGCGATTCGTCAAAAACTGCTACGGGCGTACAGACAGCGTTACGCAGATGTTAAACGAATTAGGCTGGGAGCCGCTAGAGACTCGGAGGCTGCGCGCTAGGCTCAGATTGCTTGAACAATTGAGAATAGATATCTTTCAGAGCGACACGGAGAACATCATATTAGAACCCCACTATATTTCCAGGTCCGACAGAAACGATAAATTAAGAGAGATATTTTGCCGAACGGATAGGTATGGGAATTCGTTTTTCCCCCGAACAATAAGGGACTATAATAAATGCAAGGCGTAATTTCATTAGAGCGTGTCCATTTTATATGTAAACGGCTGGTGTCCTAACACCCCCCGCCACACGCCTATTGAGGCGGCTTGCGGGGTAGTATGTAGATGTATATGTAGATTTTTTCCCGCCGTAAGGCTGAAAACCCTTCAAAACAGCAGGTTTTTTTTGTGATTCTGTAAAAAATACTGTGGTGTGTAATAGATTATTTTTTATAAAAAGTTGAGAAAACATACAATCTACACACCGTTAGTTTTTTTACGAAATCTAGGTGCTAGAAGTTCCTAATTTGTTTAATATTCTCCCTCTGGAGCGCACAGCCGTAATCTATCCCATGTAAAACAGCTTATATTTTGAGGCAAATTGCTCGAAAAGTAGTTCGGCAAGGGTTTGATATTTTTATATCATTGGAAAGATGAGAGTTGTTTCTTTAAAATGAGGCCAAATTCATCAAATACTAGGTGAAGTGATTTTTCGCTCAAACTACCTTAATATTCCGAAATTCTTACTCTTGGAACGGGCTTCTCCTGAAATCTACTCTTCCGGAGCTTGGCAACCATATAGTTGTTTATAAACCCAGGTGTTCCCTGCCGCAATCAATAATGTCAACTTGCACGCTCTTACTTCAGTGAGGACCGCGTCTCTCTCTGTGTTCCGGGTAAAATCCGCACATAGTACTAGAGCGAAAGAGGTTGAGGTAAATCCTCTTCGGCAGCCCAAGAGAGGAGGATGATTAAGGTAGTTTGAGCGAAGTATCACATCACCTAGAACTTAATGAACTCATTTTAAAGATAAAACTCCCATCTTTCCAACGACATCTTGCCGAAATACTTTTGGAGCAATCTGCCTCAAAATATAAGCAGTTTTTACGCATGGGATATAGATCACGGCTGTGCGCTCCAGCGAGGGAGAATATTGAAAAAATTAGGAACTTCAAACACCTAGATTGCGTCATAAAACTAACGGTGTGTAGTTTTTATGTTTTCTCAACTATTTATGAAAGTTATTCAATTACTCACCGCAGTGCTTTTTACAGATTCGCAAAAAACTGCTGTTTTGAAGTCGTTTCCACCGTACGCCACACAGTGGGCTTAACTGAGAAAATGCTGGAGAAAAATAATAACTCAAATAATTTCCAGTCAAAATGCAGCATCAAATGCATTTCAACGGTATTTTGGGCTGACAAACGTGATTTTGTCATTATTTTTCAATATATCCTACGGATTCAGCGCTATTAATTGCATAAAAATTAAATATGTAATAACAAAGCTTAATTTCGATGGTTTAGTGGTCAAGTTAAAATTCAAAATTTCCTATGGTAATTATCAATATACTGTAATTAATAATGCTAGGAGCTATAAAATCAGTAAAAAATTGTCTTCGCAGAATTTTAACGCATAATAAACATTAACAAATTATGACCACTGCAACGGAATGGGATGTATTGAAAATATGTTTCTCGATGAAAATGAACTTGCATCAAGTTAAAACGTCTATAATTTTTAGCTATAGCTTATGTAGATTACGTTCTCACAAAAAAATAAACATTTAATACATTTTTATTGCAAAATTAGTTTAAAATTGGCTACGTTCCACTCAATTGTATTTTGCTATTTTTCGTCCCTCTACTGGGATCAGGATTCAACGTAAATGTAAACCAGAGGTTGAAACCAAGATAATTTATTATTTAAATGTTAATTTTTAACAAATATTTGTTAATAAAGTCATTATCAACAACTTGAATAAATATTTTGAATAATAGTATCTATTGATAAAAAGTGTTCACTAATCCTCTGACGACTCGTCATCAGTCTCATCTTCACATTCGTCATTCCCATTGTCAATTAATTTTTTCACTTCTAGATCTAAATCATCCTTCGATTTACTATTTTGAAATTAAATTGAATATATCAAGGCATCAGAGGTGAGCAGCAACCTCCGAAATAAATCTTCATTTATCGCCTCTCTTGATATCTTCCGCGTATTGTGTTGCCGAATTTCCTAATATCCTTATTCCTTGATTCCAAGGTATCTTCTGAAAGCTGCCCGATGGGCAGAATTGCATTCTTGGATATATCTGCACCATGAATCAGAAGCTTGTGCACCGTTGGTGGCATATAATACCAAGGGTATAATTGCTTCACGTATAATTTTGCTGTTGCTAGACAGCATTTTCTGAACTCACTGTGATTGACTGCTTGAAATTACTTTCAAAATATTTGAAAAACTTGAAATCAGTTGTTCATGAAGCCCTGAAAAATATTAAATTTACTTAAAATCTCACTAACTTCAGCAGCAATGATTATTTTAAATTTGAAATAGTTGTCATTTTCTCTTACCGGCAATATTTGCTGATAATTTAGGGTCCGAAAAGAAGCGTCTAGCTGTGTTACCATCGTTTGTGGTGCCATATCCTGGTTTAGGTATGCACATCTATTATCAGGCCCATTTTCTTCTTAAATAACTTCTGAATTATTTCTCTCCTAGCCTGCATTTTTTGTTTACTTCCATTACTAACCTTTGCCTTAAATATAAATTTTTATAATGAAATCCACGCTAGTACACTGGCAGTTAACATACCGCAGAAGTACACTGGCAGTTAAGTAGCTTAACAATGCACGCACCTTCCACTGCTTCATATCCAAACGATAGGATATGTGTGAAAGACACTCCAAGCACCGAATATTGCAATGGAGAGGAGATGAGCCAAATGAAAATCCTGAGGTATTAACAGTAGTCCTTAAGTAAATATCTAGTGAAAAAGCATGTTTGTAGGCACTTCGTCAAAATACCTTTCCCATCGGCATCTCCATTCAATTGAAAATTTTAATTCAAAACATCTTTCACATTATTTTTTTCTCACGTGCCATAATATTTTTTTCCTCTACAATTTTTCATGAATCTGTTTCCTTGTCACTTCTCTACTCTCCATGGTTTCTTACAAATTTAGTATAAAACACTACAAAACGAAATAAAAAATTAGCAGGTAATCACTTCCATCGACAGCCTTACTATCATCATTCTTAAATGGGTAGCAACAAACAAATTACTGACTCCGACTTGGAAACCATTTAAAACATTAAAATATTGCTTATCATTAGTGTTTCCAACTGCTTCTCGTGTGATTGGAAAGCAAAATCTTCCTCGATGGATACGAAGTACACGTAGTGAGGGCAAGACGAAACGGAGACGGGTGCAAGGAGACTTTGGTTCCTAGGTACAAGTAGGTAACTATATCCTTCTTTGAAACGCTTCTAACGTTTAAGGTGGTTCCACCGTAAAATAACTAAAATGACATATTATTTATATTCTGTCTACTTGTAGAAAAAGTTGTCCTCTATCTGATATGAACAACAAAATAATAACTTTCCACGCTATTTTATTCTATAATTGAACTAAAAATCACATGGTGTTCAATGGGGGAATGAAAGAAACACGGGGAAAAATAGTATTTTCCCATAAAATATAAATGCAATTTTTGCGGAAAACAATTTATAAGAAGGAATTGATCCAAGGAAATAGAATAAAAATAAAATATAAGCATCTTACCATCTTATTTTTCTAGTTATTGAAGAATTAATGCCGTAATTGAAGTCAAAATGCGGTAAATCGTAGGAAATGGCGCTGTAGTCGGCTCCTATGGCTGGAAAAAGTTCTCATTTAAAATACATTCGTGGAATAATCTGCATTTTTCCTACTTTACTTTTGGTTTTCTGTAGATAACGCATTTCATCAGTGAACGCAGGATTTTTTGGATAAAATATAGAAAATGTGGAATTTAGTATTTGTTTTGACTCACACAGTCGCGGCGGAACCTCCTTAACAGATCAACCCAGTGTTGCACAGCATAGTCACTTACACTGGATGTTCACTCGACACTCTCTAGGACAACTGATGCATGTGGTACGCGACAACAACCGGAAAACCCCTAAGAAAACTAACTAAGGATTCCGTTTGGCGGAACAAGTGGCGGCAAGGATCGGAAAAAAGAGGAAAAAAGGTGTAAAAAGCATAACTTAAGATAGCTATCAATGAATTAGATGACGTAGAAAAGAGTAATTGCTGGCAAGGTTGTAAAACCAGCATTGTGGGGCCAGCAAGCACGGAGGGACGTAAATCCTCAACCAGCTGGCACGGGCGCCTGCCGCTGCACGTGCATGACCACGAGCCTTCCCCTTAAACCCCTCGACCACAGCCTGCCCACGATACCTGAGGGAAATCCGCTATTCATTAAAAATCCTTTCAAAGATATTTTACACAGTAACTCTGCTCAGAAACGTCCCAACGACCATCGTAGCATCGCCAGTCACAAACATACCTAGAGAGAAATTGCAATTTACGACAAGATTTACGTTGAATTTAGCCATTTAAGTCGAATGTGCCAAAATCAAGAAGAAAATTATTCATAAAATGTCTATTCAAATAATCAATGTCATTTAACTGGAATTCCGTCGTCTTCATGCTCGGAAATCGTATATTCTCTTCGCTTAGACAGCCCCATTAGTGGCCGCCACTGTGGCCCGAGTGGCCGGGGTGGTTTTAAGTAAAAATTATTATTAACATTAGAGTCGCAAGTTATCGCAAGAATTTCCTTCTGAATATTATTCTATATGCTTTTTTCTATCACACAGCGCAAAGAACTCCATGTAGTCTGATGTCGATAAAAACGATAATTACCGTTAAACATAAAATTTAATATAAAAAACTGCACACTTTTTTAAAAAATATAAAAATATTAAAAAACAAGTAAAACGGAACCAACTTTATCTCCATTCATGCAATAAGGATCAATTTTGTGGATCAAAATACTTTAAAACCAACATTTTAAATGACGACTCTTTAATAAAGCTATTTAGCTATTTTCCACGGAAAAATGTCGGTCGCCCAAATCACCCTGACATGCTCTACTTTGACCAGCTGTAAAAATTATCATGGCGAAATTCTATGCTCTGTACGATACCCCATCTTGAAGAACATATGCTTAATAATATAAATTAACTGTTTTTGGTTGGTTTGCGCGAGCGAACTTCATTTTTCGACTTTTGGCCAGCTTTTTTGGATTTTGGCCCACTGTGCAAAACTTAGTCAAGTTAGAGACTTTGGTGGTTATATTTAATTATTGAGAATTTTTGTCACATATAACTAGAGTTTTTCGCCACTAATACTACAATATTTACTTCATACTTCTTACAGACACTGAAAGTAAAAATTAAAATTCGAATGTGGTCTCCATTATGACTATGGGACTATAATAGGGGCACTGTATTAGGATCCTAATATAGTAGCTCAAACTACCTATAGAGGAACTATAAACTTGGGTGTCTCCAGGCGGGGAAATAAAAAACTGAGGCCTTGTGTGTGTGCTGCCTGAGGATATGGAAACGTGTGTCTCCAGCGTCCGAAAACACTCGAGATGGTGGTCCCCCTGGAAAGGAACCAGCGAGCCCCTCGGCCCCCCCCCCCCACCTCCACCAGAAGACAGCCCCCCAACTGCCCCTCCCCAGGCTGCTCCATCCAACCAGCTGCCGCCACCCTTTCTATTTCCTTCCAGCTCTATCTCCCCCCCTCCAGGACAAGCGCGCCAGAAAGAGTTGCTTCCCCCATTCTGGGCAACACACCCACCCTTCCCTCCCTTTAGCCACTCTTAAAAACGGGAAAAACCAACTCTCTCACACATAGATACCACACTCCCATAGCCAATAAATGGCAGGCGCAATATTAAAGACATTACGAATGAGAATTTTAAGGCGTCAGCATTTGACCTGAGCTGTACAAGTGAACGTCTATAGCAGGCATCGACAAACTACGGCCCGTGGGCCAAATCCGGCCCGCCGTCTCTTTTAGTACGGCCCGCGAGCTAAGAATGGATTTTTTATATTCAAATATCTTTAAAATTTCGAAGTACTTGCTATAACGGCTAACAATCGAATTGCAGTTTCGAAAAAGATCGCATGTAGCGTTCGGTATTTCAAATCCCATTTGACTGTAAAACACAGGAAAACCAAATTACATGAATGAAACAAAAACCTTCACCGTCGTGTTTTGTTTTATATTTCTTTAGAGCAACAATTTACTTTCATGCTGCTTTAGGAAAACCCTTGCTCATGTATGTGCTAGGAAAGGCACGAATGCGACCCTGAGTGCAGGGTGGCAAAGATGAGGGAAAGAACAAGATCAGATTATGAGAAAGCTGCCGGACCCTGCGGCATACGAGGAGAATACGAAGTTGTGGTACTTATATTACTGTTATTGGTATCATGTTACGAAAGCATGTCACCAATGAGATCGGCGACATGCCAATTGGCAATTGACCATTCCAAGGAAGAAGTTAAATAAATCAAAACGACCACATAAAGTACTCTTTCACTAAATTAGTTTTTGTAGTGCTGCATATTAAATACGGAGGAGGATCGGCGCTGTTCAAAGTTAATAAGAATCAGAGTTATCCGAAAGCACCATATTAAATAACACGATATTACAAGTCACCATGTTAAAATTATTTTCTCACAAGATTACTTGGAAAATTTCAATAAGTTAATTTTTTTAAACGGTACTTAAGATAAGCTTAAGAAATGGACTCATCACGACAAGACACAAAACCTGAGCAATTGCTGGAAAATCAACAGGGAATAATTCAAATTATTATGAGGAAAAATGTAACCGGTGCCCTCAACATTAAGAAAATTAAGCGTCGGCCCAATTTATCCGACAACTTCATCCTAGAATAAATTAGGCAAGATTTACAAGCCGAACCAAATATTTAGGCCATGAAATGAACAGCGGGAAATGTCGCACTCGCACTAATTTACGCTTCCACGAAAGGCAAGAGGAGCGAAGAATGAGACAAGCGGAGGAAAATGATTCAACAGCTCGACTTGAATATGAGAAACGTGAATCCCTCCGGACATAATATGCCCGCTGACTGTCTACCGGCGGACATACTTGACTTTCTTTCCTTGGCACCAAAAGGGTGATAAGTATACTGAAGCACCAAAGCGATTAAATCAATTTCTTTATATCAATCCGCATGTGTTTTATTTCCGTTCTGGTACCATTGAACAGCGATTCTCTATCAATCGCCACGCGAAGCAACCACGTCAACGTTAAACAATGACAGTCACCGAACTGACTTACTTATACATCTCAAATCAACGATAAAAATAACAAATAAATTTACCATTTACAAGCCATGCTTTTAGAGCCTTTAATATACATTTAAGTTACGAGTGTATTTATCACATAAATATAATCGCCATATATCGAAACAATATTAAGTCAATGCCAGTGCCAGACAAGACGGGGATTGTTTCGAATTTTCAATCATTTCAATCTTTTCGTTCCCCTCGTAAAATGTATTTTTGTATTCACTACACCGATGACCTAAACCCACCTTTCTTACGACATCCCTAGTAGTCACGCTAATTTTTCAACGCGGTCAAGAATGGAGTCGAGCACTTAATTACAGGCGGAAACAAGCTAAGGGAGACTACGGTGCGAATGATCGCTGTTTTGTGGTTGGCGAATCTAAATGAGACCGAATTGCTTGAAACATTGACCCAGATCCGTGGATCACGTGAGGAAACGGAAGAATAAACAAGATTATTCGAGTCCCGCGACAGATGTGGAACCTCCAAACGCCAAGTGCGACCCAAAGGTTCGAGAAATGGCCGTTCGGGTTGAGGAGTGAATTGATGAGGGAGGGAGGGAGATGGGGGGGGCCAGGAGGGGCAATGGTTGGGAAAGAGCAGGGTTCGCACGGAAAGAATTGCTGGTGGTGGGGGATGGGGAAGAAGTAAACAGACGTCGAGGTGTTGGAAAACTCCAAACATTTGACGTAGGAGGAGAAGAGTGGGGAGCAAATGGATCCAGAGAGAGAGAGAGAGGATGGAGAGCAGAGACAAGCACACCTAGTTGTTGTGCGCGAAGGAAATTAAAGGGTTGCACACGTCGCGAAGTGCAAGATGATAAATGATTTACAGCTGCTAAAACGGTCGCCATCTTTGACAGCGGTGGCGGAGGGAACCGCGGAGGGGGGAGGGCAAACAGGCATGAAGTGTTCCGAGTTAATTTAGCAGGAGTCAAAATGAAAAGACAGTCCCGGGTTCGTTAAGAATGCCAGCTAGATTTATTGATAAGCAATCCGTAGCCATGGAAAATAAAGAGCAGAATATAGCATTAACGGAATATAGCATTCCTTCCCACGTAGATCATTCACACGTTAGACGATTAGTAAGGTGACCAACTTTTTTACAATGAAAAGGAGGACGCAAAAAAATTCAAATATCGTAAATAAAAGAAACATTTCTTTCATTGCAACAATAATACACTTCATATAATATGATAAATGCATAATAAAAACATTTGTGACAGTTTATATTGTGATTATGCTTACATACATATTAATTATTATTTAAATGAGTACTTTTCCATTGAATGAATATTTTCAATCAATGTATTATCTCCTAACAATATATTAGAAATATCTGAACAAAAATTATCTTTCATATCGAATGTTACGGCAAGAGCTACAGCTAGAGTATCAACATTCAATTTAGATTTTTCACTTGCCCACAAATCATTAGCAATTTAAAAAAATTTGCTCTTTGGTGATCCGTGGTTGGGTCTCTGGATAACTTTAATATGTTATTGGCACTGATGAATTCTTCACATTTTAAGACTTATGCGGATCGGTCCATGATGATGACTGCATTGCCCTTGTCAGCTTTTGTGAGAATAAGATTGTTGGCTGAGAGGGACCTCTTAATGGATAGAACTGTCTTGTGTTCACTATTACAATGGTTGATTTGGGTTCTGCTGGTAACGTTGTCCATGTACCGCCGTAGTTCTAGGGCGATACGTTGCGATGAACCTGAATGGTCATTCCTGAGGGCAAGGCTGCAATCCACCGCTAGGTTTTTCAATTCATTCACGGAGATGGGTAGATTGGGGGCATATTTCAAACCTTTTTCCAACATTTCCAATTGATCTTTAGCGAAGGTGAGATTCGATAGGTTGACCACTCTGATGGCAAAGAGGTTTTTTACACTTGTCACACTTGAGTCCCTAACCTCGTCAGTGGTTACTTCAGTCAAAAGCTTCAACTTATTCTTCATTATGATTCCTTTTTGTATGCAATCTCGCTTGCCCTTTGGCGGACATAATCATCTAACCAAAGCCATTCGGCCCAATGAAGAGTTGCGGTTAGCTCGGTGTGTAGGAGGAGTAAATAATGCGAGATAGAGTCTCTTTTTACATACCACTCGTGTAGCTCTCTCTTGACCCAGGTCCTTTGTGCACTGTTACACAGACCAAATAATACACCACAATTCACGACACCACTTCTCTCACAAACTATCAGCAATACATTGTATGCTTCACAGACTATGTATGATCCCAATGTCGAATTATAACAGGATGAAGGAGCTAAACACAATCAAACTAATTGCATCCAACAATGGGTACTCCGGAGAACTCATTGTTAAACTGTACCACCAAAAACAAAAACGACTCGCACTCAATCTTATTTACACGGAAAGGGGGAAAGATGATGACAGGAAATGGCGTAGAATCCCCTATCTCGGCCGTATATCTAACAAAACCGAAAAATTATTACCGAAAGACCAAGTGAAAGCTGCCTTCTACAATAAAAATACACTAGGCAAACTGTTAGGGAGTACCAAAGACAAAATTAGTGCCGGAGAACACAGCGGAGTTTATAAACTCCTATGTAATGACTGCAATTCCTGTTACATAGGAAAAACTGGACGGAATTTCAACATCCGGACCAAGGAACATCGTTCATGTTTTATTAACAACAACCAAACGTCACACTTTGCCAAACATCTCTTGGATTCCGACCACACAAGCGATTTCGAACCGATAATCCTACATAAAGAAAACAACGGCCCAAGGCTTGACGCACTCGAGCAGTTGGAAATTTTAGTAGGCCAAACCTTACCCAACATCACATTAGTTAATGAGCAATTGTATTCTCACCATTCACCACTGTTCAATGTTTTTTCCGCGAAACCATTACGGACACCACTCACCACTCCTTAACACCTCCCCCTCCCCCTATTTTCGTCATCCCACACCAACCCTCGGCTACCCCGTGCAGTGACCCATCAGCGACGTACTTCCCAAACCGACCTTCCCTTCTTCCCACCCTCTGCCCAATACCCTCTCCAAAAACCGCCTTTCCCCCCATTTTTTCCCCCCGGCCTCATCTCTCCAAATCTCACCCAACATCACATTAGTTAATGAGCAATTGTAGTCTCACCATTCACCACCTTTCAATGTTTTTTCCGCGAAACCATAACGGATACCACTCACCACTCCTTAACTCCCCCTCCGCCCCTTTTTTCGTCATCCCACACCAACCCTCGGCTACCCCGTGCAGTGACTCATCAGCGACGTACTTCCCAAACCGACCTTCCCCTCTTCCCACCCTCTGCCCACTACCCTCTCCAAAAAACCCCTCCCACCCCTCCCACCCCTCCACCCCCCCCTTTTCCCCACCTCCACTCCACCGCCCCTCTAACTTCTTCAAGGGTATAAATTCTATGTACTAATATGTGAAATTGCCAGATGATGATACGCCGTATCGAAACCGGTCGCAAATATATTTTATTTTGTGGAACAGCAAAGTCTTTTTCTTACCCTTTGTGCATCATGAAGGAGTTCCACCATGTTACGCCACCCACCATCGCATTTAACAACAGAAGGTTCCCCAAAATGAGCGAAAACATCTCGAGACACTTGAGATGGTGCGGGAGTAAAGGTTGCGCGTCTTGAGAACCCCCCCCCCCCCAAGAGTGGATCCTCCGGGATCATATACCACCTATCCGAGAAACCGGCTGGACTAATACATTGGGAGGCGAGGACGTGCTAGCTGAAACATAACCACACGACGCCACTTCCATTCTCCTCGTGATTGAATTTCAAAAATGCACTTGAGGTAGGTAGTCTGAGAGCGAAAAATCACTTCACCTAGAATTTGATGAATTTGGCCTCATGTTAAATATAAAACTCCCATCTTACCAATGATATAAAGATATCAACCCCTTGCCGAACTACTTTTCGAGCAATTTGCCTGTAAATATAAGCTGTTTTACATGGGATAGATTATGGGTGTGCGCTCCAGAGGGAGAATATTAAACAAATTAGGAACTTCTAGCACCTAGATTTCGTCAAAAAACTAACAGTGTATAGATTGCATGTTTTCTCAACTATTTATAAAAAATAATCTATTACACACCACAGTATTTTTTACAGAATTGCAAAAAAAACCTGCTGTTTTGAAGGGGTTTCAGCCGTACGGCGGGAAAAAATGAGTCAAGTTGGAGACTTCTGGCTACATATTTATTTAATTACTGAGAATTTTTGTCACATATAACTATATAGTTGCGCCATTAATGTTACAATATTTATTTCATACTTCTTACAGACGCTGAAATCAAAAAATAAAATTTGAATATGGTCTCCATGATGACTAGGGAACTATCTCGAACCACCTTAATAATAACTTTAAACAAATTGTACATTGTCAGGGGTAACAATGTGAAATTTCTCCATGATGAAAGGAACAAACTTTGCGAATTTCACTAGAAAGTTTTTGTTATTCACGACCCGGATTTCAACAGTCATTTATGTTTTCATCCAGATTCATTCTTCGCACCGGGTCGAGAATATAAAAAACTTACAGTGAAATTCGCAAAGTTTGTTCCTTTTCATCAATTACTTTAAAGTTAAACCAAATTCAAATTCGGGAAATCGGGAGTATGGAAGAGCAATCACTTTACCTCTCCACAAAGTAATAATAATTTGTAGCTACAGTTGTATATTGTATAACTATATATTGCTTAAGTAATTGTTGCATTAGTATTGTAATATATTGTAGTGGGTTAATGAAAGTGCTCAGAAAGAGGCTTTGGAGCCTTTTAGGCAGTGATGATAATTTGTAGCTACAGTTGTATATATTGTATAAGTATGTATTGCTTAAGTAATTATTGTGTAAGTATTTAATATATTGTAACCATTGCACAAGTATATTATAAGTAACTGTTGTATTCTATACATTGCAAATGGCATATTTGTATACAGTATATTGCAAAATTGTTATATTTCTCAATACCACCCTGAACTCATATGCTTGCTTACAATCCATTTTAAGTAATATTTTTTTCTTAGATTTATTTACAGTTCATTTTGCAAATTGTGTTGTACCTGATTTCCTTTGTCATTTAATCTATATTGTATTGTATTATTTTTTCTGCTCAAAAGGAGAGCTACTCCTAGAGCAATAAAGATTATTATTATTACCGTCAGATAACACACAGGCGGTGAAAACAAACATAAAAGGATACCGGCTTCTATGGATATGATTAAGAGGAAAATATTGAATGATAATGAAAATAAGACAACAAAAACTTCTGGAAGCAGAATTCAAGACAATAATTTCAATGGAAAGCAAGACCAATAGACAAGGATAAATAGAATTTTTCAATCTGGGATGACACACCATTATCAAAACGAGAAGCAGGACGTAAACAATAATACGAAAAAAAATCCATATACTAAGAACTTTACTAGAAGAGAACTGAAAGTGAATTGGCAGTTATGGACACGATCCTCAAATGCTCATTTGAATCTTTATCAGGGTGGTGGTACTGGGTGGTAAAAGTAATGGGCTAAGAGAGAGAATTGAAAGCTAAGGGCAAAGAACGTGGTGTTCCATGCGGCGTGGTGCAATGTGATGAATCGAAGCGGGGCGAATCGTATGAACAAAAAAAAGTTCTGCGAAGTACAGATGAGGAAACAAGTCCGCTGAAGAAACTTTCTAGGAAGAAGGAGCGAGTTCAAGAGAATATATGACGAATTAGCAGTCTCATGATGACGATAATAGAAAGACGCATACAAGACTCCTTTCTTAAAAATACGAAAAGAGTATTAGAGATACATCCTACACTATTTAACGAGCAAATCTTGTATATATGTATGTAAATTTCATTTCGAGAACGGCTCTAACGGTTTTGATAAAAATTACAAATTTACAAATTTAGGATACGAAAAAGCGATTTACTTGCGAGCGAGGTCTTGACTCTGGGAAAACTCTTTTTACAAGATATTGCGCACAACATTTTGTATTTTAGACATTTAAAAAGGCTACTCCATTTTTGTTACACTGTTTCTATGGATTCAAATAAATCCAACCACTTTTTTATCAGGCTTATTTATCGCCCTTTTCACGGTAATCATCAAATGCCACCACCATTGTTGCATCAGAGGTTTTACGATTATGCATTTGTTTAATTATGAGCCAGAGAAGTGAGTGGTTATCAGACATGCAACTATATAATGATTTTCAACATCGTTCGAAGCACCAATTCGCTCAGCACATGTGATTTCTTCATGAACTAGCCTGATTAGAAATTACAATCCGATCTAAGACCTAAGATATTAAGATCAAGAGGGAAGAAGAAGACTTCAAGAAGTGCCAAAACTTACACGATTGATTCTTAACCGCAAAATAGTCGGTTACGTACACCATTGGCCGACCACCAGGCATTAATTCTGGCATTCATCCGCACCAATCTCCTAGAAGCCTTCTGAATCATACCTTTCAACAGACCTAAACCTATTTCAGTATTAAATAACTACTATCAGTCCAACGATTCTAGTGTGTAGTATATTTACTCCATTGATGAGCTGTATTAAATTGACCTCCAGAAAGTTTTGACTAGTTCACCCCTGCCTTTTGATTTCGGCCGAGCCCGTAGCAACATAAAAAGTATTTTTTTTATGCTCCTTATTCGCGCTACCAGAGTTGTAAAAAAATCATTACACCCCACAGTTTAATTGCGGGAAAAAACTTTTAGAATGACGGTCATAGCTTACGACTAGTAAATCTTGCCCAAATGGTACAAGTTTTCCGAGCGAATGACGCAAAAATAGGAGTTAAGGCGGTTTGAGAGCGAGATAGTCATCCCTAGTCATAATGGAGACCAAATTCAAGTTTTATTTTTTTATTTCAGCGTCTGTAAGAAGTAAGAAATAAATATTGTAATATTAATGGCGCAAAGATATAGTTATATATGACCAAAATACTCAGTAATTAAATAAATAAAGCGACATAAGTCTCTAACTTGACTCACTTTTTCCCGCCGTACGGCTGGAAACCGTTCAAAACGGCAGGTTTTTTGTGATTATGTCAAAATTACTGTGGTGTGTAATAGATTATTTTTTATAAATAGTTGAGAAAACATGCAATCTACACATGGTTAGTTTTTTGACGAAATCCAGGTGCTAGAAGTTCCTAATTTGTTTAATATTCTCCCTCTGGAGCGCACACCCATAATCTATCCCATGTAAAACAGCTTGTATTAATAAGGCAAATTGCTCGAAAAGTAGTTCGGCAAGGGGTTGATATTTTGATATCATTGTAAAGATGGGAGTTTTTTCTTTAAAATGAGGCCAAATTCATCAAATTCTAGGTGAAGTGATTTTTCGCTCAAACTACCTTAAATTACACGAAATTCAAAATCAACGAGAGAGTGGATAAATAGTAAAAAAAAATAAGATGCAATAGTTACATGAGTTGAAGATTATATAAAATTCACGGAAAAAACTGATCCATTGCCATACCTTGAGAAGATGTCTGTAGGTGAATTCGATACAGAAAAGATGATCTCAGCAGCACACGGGAGGTGTGAGATAGGATATATATTAACTCCCTAGCCACATGCCGAGACAGTGCGTCGGTTGGCAAGGCTTAGCACAGGCACGGACTAAACGAGAGGTTTTTTTAAAGAGCTAGCATCTGAAACAAATGTTTAATTTTAAGTTCAATAAAGAGCGCAGATTTCATGAGCAACCAGTAATCAGCACAATGGAACACCGATTAATTTAAATCGCAGCATTTCAACGTATGTAAGAATATTTCTTCTTTAACTAAGGTTTTTGCATTAGACATGTGGTTCAGCTCACGAGCGCTTGCAATGAATGGAGAGAGAGAGAGAGAGAGAGAGAGGGGGGCAAAATGCGTCTTTTTTGCGTTTCGGACTAATTCCATCTCTCCACGCCGCCACCACTCCCGACGCGAAACACCTTCACGTGAGTGAGAGGTCACTGGACTCTTCAAAACTGTTTGGCCGCTCCTTCTGAATTTCTCAAGCTTGATTCTCCTTGATGTAGCACAACCGGCAATTTACCACAAATCGCAGTGTGATCCGCCAGGAATTAGTGGCCGCTCATCATCAAAAGAAGTAAAAACAAATTGCAAGTAAGATAGCAATTTTTACAACCTCTTGTTTTCCACCCTATAAATTCTACCATGAAAGTTTAGCAAGATATCCATATAGTTAATTTTTAAAAATGTAACCTACCACTGTAGCCTACTTGATCACATTAAGTAACAATTAAATAATGTAAATAATATTTTATCTTTTCCATAACTGTGAAAAAGCAACGTTTCCATTTTAAAGTGTTAAAGATACATTAGATCTTTCGCTTGCACTATTCGTTCAATGAGAATACAATGTTTACCTAAATTAACTAAAACTGAAAATTAAATATTTGACTTTACAATTCCTTCACCAAAATTATGGCGTTCCATATACTTAAGAAATTCTTTCGCTGCAGATAAAACAAATATCCATTTCCATTTATCAATGTGTAGCTTGGCGAGTGTAACACTTTATTAGCTAGAAGTGACCGGATCTAAGCTTATTACTCGACATTCAGCAGAATAAATAATTAGGATCTTTACACGTAATACATTTACATGAACTCTAGTTAGATACAGTTCTGCAAAAGACCTTCGACTAATAACGATATCTAGCGGCGTAAACTATAAACCCGTTAATTGAAATCTTCCAAATATTACAATTGCAAATTAGTTCATAACTGGGGGAAAATACACCCACTTAAGAATAAAATCATGTATTTGTTCACCGCCACAAAATTAGCAGCAGCAACATAGCTGCCGCGGGTAGGATGTAGTTAATGCGTCTACGCAATCGATTCTAATGTGTCTAAACAGCTATAAAATAAATATCCGTAATTTTCCATTCCCACTGTTTGAACTTAATTATTCCATTCTGACTGGAAATGACCTTTTACCATTTTTAGCAATTAATATTTATCTCCAAACCACTCTTTAATTAATGGAAGGAATGATCACAACCTTCCCTTCGTGACGAAACTACGTTGATCGATAAAAAGCAAAAACATTTGCAGAACCATTAGGGCAATAAAAGAGTAAACACGATAATTATACTGTGTTTCCACTAGGAGAAGTTTTCATGAAAACGGTACCTTTCTGCTAAACGGTTTACACCGCGTGTACAACGAAAGGAATCACCCGCGAACAGTTTCATTCCCCCTTGGACGGGATGAGGAAGGGAGCATTCTCACCCCACGGAAGCGTTAACCTCACGGAGGCGTTTCCCAATCCCTCCCACCTCCCCATCTACTCCCTCTCCTTCCGACCCCGACCCCCCCCCCTCCCCCTCCATGCGTTTCCTTACAAATCCTTTGTTTCTTTCACCTCCCCAGTTCCTTTCATTTGTTTTTTTCCTGATCCTCCCTAAATGCACTGCACTCTCTCTCCGAGGTCGCCAACCTCCCCCTCCTTCCCTCCCCCCCCCCCCCCAATCACCCATTTCAACACACCCACCACCGCGGCGCGGCGGGCAGGGAAGGCAAAGCCCATCGCCCCTGCTTACAACCTCTCTTGGGTTGTCGCAGGCATCGACTGGACGTTTCAACACCTAGTAGGGCGTGGGTGTTCATGACGCGCGCGCTACTAGTAAAATTTAAGACAAGTCTAAGGCCGTGCTCCATTGCACGTAGCGTGCACCAAGGGACTGACGAAATTGCGATATCTCAAGTATGGATTACTACTAGCTACAACTGTTTCAGGCGCAAATGGAAAAATAAGTATGTGTGAAAAAGATAAAGATTGTATGCTTTTGTCATAAATCTTTCATTTTTTTGTGAAAAAATGCAGTAATTATTCCTTCTGTTGTAAGAAGTTTATCAGCGTACATTTAAAATACACCTGGGACCACACGAGACATCGCCATCACAACCGTAAGTAAACAAAGAAGATGGCCGAGAAAGTACATTCTGCGAAAATGCCAAGAGAAGGACTGGACGGCATTATTATTATCGCTGCAATCTGGTTCCAGAATGTTTCAAGATGATGAATTGATTATACCATTACCTTTTTAAGTTTCCCCTGAGAGATAAATAGGTAATTTTCTAATAAAATCTGCAAGATAGTCAACTAAAGAGTATAGAAGTAGACCTGTCGCGTTGACAGTTAGCGCCTGACCGCTAGAGTGCTCAGGGTGAAATGTATAACCATTGGAGCAATGTGAATGCGTCAGACCCTTGGGGTGCACCCTACGCCCTCGTGTTCTAAAATTCCCTTATGCTCTTTTCCGAAGGTGTGGAGCCAGAGTTTTCCAGGAGCAGAGTTAACAACCATAAACAATTTATGCACAAAAAAAGGATCTAACACTTTACCGGCGAATAATATGAGTAAACTCTTCTCGGGCTTTCCACCGCTTTCAACTATTCATAATTTCATTCGCGATTCCGGTTATAACATCAGCAATGCTTGGAATCCGATTTTGAAAATAATTAAGAAAGCAAGAGCTAAGCCTCCGCTAATTAACGGTCTCCGGAGTCAACAATCGGCTTCCAACGAATCAAACAAGACAGTACTTGATCTGGCTGAAATTTAAGGTTTGCGACATTCTTGCCTTGAGAATGAGTGACGAGTCGTCTCTCAGAAATGTCGGCAATTATGAATATTTTAAACCGGTGGAGAGCTCGAGAAGAATTTACTCAGTTGATGTGCACATTCCGTGGTCACATGATTAGTTGAATGCGTTCAACATAACACGTATTTAAGAATGCTTGAAAGGTGTTAAGATGATAATTTAGAAGGTGACATGTCAGCCAAATATTTAGTACAATTAGATATTAAATTCATTGTAATTAATCTCATGCTAACTCACAGAACTTAAAACCAAGAGAATAAAGGGCGTACCAAAAGTATATGGCTATCCTTCCGCAATTTACATCCATCCATCCCATTCCAAAATCAATCTCTAATCGACAAAACTATACAGAAACAGAACAAAATAGCATATACAGATTCAGTTATATCCAATGGATATATTACTTCAAAGGAAAAAATCTGTTTTAATTAAACAAATTATAAATAAGTATTCAATTTCAGACAACATCCATTATTTTACGGTAGAGATTCACTCGTCATCCCCTAACAATGAAATTCATTCATTTTCATTACAGTAGTCTACCGGTTAGAGGTAGGTTGTGATGAAAGTCAGAGAATATCCAACGAACTCTTACCCGTGCCCTTTCTACCTCCAGTATTTCTTTCTTCATCTCAGCATAGGTCCTACCTTTCTTCATCCCGTCCATAAAACCGATTCTCTTCCGTCCCCTTCCCCGCTTACCCAACATCCTACCCTCTATCACGGCCTTCAGCAAACCATCGTCCCTCATTACCCCCTCCAGCCACCTACCCTGTCTTCCCCTAATCTCATCTATAAGTTTCCTCTCCTCGCCCGCCATGTCAAGCACTTCCTCATTTGTCTTCCTTTCCGTCCAACGCACCGTCTCCATCCTCCTCCTCACCCACATCTCGAAAGCCTTCAGCCTATTTTCGTCTTCCTTTCTCAAGGTCCACGTTTCTGCCCCATACAACGCCACACTCCATATCAAGCTCTTCACTAGCCTCTTTTTTACATCCTTACTTAGGGTCCCCGTCATCATCTCCCTTCTATTATTGAACGCTTCCTTCGCTAGTGCTATTCTCCTCTTAATGTCTTTGCTACTATGTTCTGTTTTTCCTAGCGAACTACCCAAGTAATTAAATTGTTCTACTTGCTCCAGTTTCTGACTTCCTACTCTTATCACCAGCTTCGATTTCTTTGTCCTAGAGAATCTCATTACTTTTGTTTTCTTATTATTAATCTTCATTCCGTATTTCTTGCACTGCTTTTCCAGTGTATCAACTAAAGTTTGCAATCCTTTCGATGACCAACTGACCAACGCCTGGTCGTCTGCGAAACTAACAGACTTTATCCACTGGCCTCCTACTTTCATTCCCACATCCAGCTCATCCCATGCCTCTCTTACCATTTCCTCAGCATAAATGTTAAAAAGTAAAGGCAACAACGGGTACCCTTGCCGCATCCCACGACCTATAACTGCCCACCCTGATTCACCGTCAGCTACCCTTACCTGAGCCCTGTGCCCCATATATAAGTTTCGGATGAGTCTCCTATCACGCCAATCTATTCCTATTTTCCCCCGTATCTGCATTAGTTTCTCCCAGTTTACTCTGTCAAACGCCTTTTCGAAATGATTATTATTACTGATTATGCTCTATGTTTCTATCTATAAGTGTCCTCATTACCGCAATCGCGTCTCTGGTTGCCCTCCCTTTCCTGAACCCAAATTGGTCATCGCCTAAATAGTAGTTTGCTCTGCTCTCCAACCTTCTATTTAGTATTCTAAGCAAGACTTTTGCCGCGTTCGAAATTAAACTGATTGTTCTATACTCCTCGCATTCTGACGCTTTCTTCTTCTTCGGGATAGGTATTAATACTGTTTTCACCAAATCCTCTGGCCATACTCCTTCCTCGTAGATCCTGCGAATAAGTTCTAAAAACGATTCTCCCAACTTACTACCTAGGTTCTTCAGTAGCTCCGAAGGTAGGTTATCGGTTCCCACGGCTTTTCTACCATTAATCTCTCTTAATGCCCTCTCTATTTCGCTGTCAAGTAACTCTGGTCCGAGGTTATCCTTATCTATTGTTCCTTCATCCTCTAGATCTAGGCCAAAGGGTCTATTCTCGCTGTCATATAGCTCCTCTACGTATTCTTCCCATCTTTCCTGGATATCTTCCTGTTCGATTAATATCTTCCCTGTTTTGTCCTTAACCTTTGGTATCGTTTGACCTCTCTTACCACCCGATAACATATTCACCTTGGCGTACAAAGCGCCCACTTCCCCCTCCTCCTGCATCTTTTCCATTTCCTCGCATTGTCCCTTCCACCAGTTTTCTTTTGGCCGATTGGTCACTCGCCTGAGTTTATTATTCAATTCCTTGTACTTCCTCTTGCCTACGTCGGCGTTGACATTTTACCATATCCTTTTCTCCTCCATTTTCTTTATCATAGGTGAATTAAGATAAAATGTTTCAGATTTGTTTACATAGGAAAATAAATAATGATCAAATAAGTCAATTGTTTAGCATTCATAATGAGAAATAAACTCCTCTGCTACATAATGAGAAATAAACAGCGAGAGGTAAAGGAAGATTGGTGATTCTTCCTTTAGCTCTCGCTGAAGAACGTGGCGGCGATCCACCGAAAAATCTACAAAACCCGTGTGTGTCATATCATGTTTTTCTTCTTTTTAGTCACCCTAGAGACGAAGTATATATACTTTTGTGTTCACGCTCGAAAAATGAGGTTGCCATATTATAATGCCGCTGACAAGTCCTTGGGACTTAGCGGGGCCGAAATCGATATTTAGTTTGAATTACTAGTATGTATTTGAAAAATTACTATGAAGGTATCTCTACAACAGTGTTATTACTTTCCAACGTGTCATTCACCTCGCCGGGGAAATGACAACCCCGTCGCACACCTTAAAACACCCTTCGACTGGGAACCAACCCTTCTTCTGCTCTGTGGTGCACGCGTGTCACGGAGATGGTGCGAGAGAGCACTGTGGTGGTGGTGGCCGTGCAGAGAGGCCGGCGACGCAGTTGGAGAGCCAAGCGGACCCTTTTTGCTGTCGCTCGCGGGGAAGATTCCACTCGCCTATAACACCCTTAATTAAAGACCCCTTTATGCCACCAAACGACGACGCCCACGGGACTCACTCTGGGGTCTGTGTCTTACTCTACGCGGAAGATGGGGACGTGGAGGGGGTGTGGAAGAAGAAGAAGGATTCGCTTTTTCGGGTGTGTGTGTGTGCTTCGGGAGGGACTGGTGCGTGGTGGGGAGAAAGGGGCTGGGGGGGGCGGGGGGGGGTGTTTGGCCCGAGAGAGCACCGTGAGAGACATTCCTCTCTCGCAAACTCAAGAGCCTCCGTATCCAGGTGACGACTCAATCCAGAGAGAGAGAGAGAGAAAGAGAGGAAGTGGCTCCCCTAATCTCTCTCTCTCTCTCTTTTCTCGAAGCACCGTTTTACGTCGCAGAGGGAAGGGGCGGGGGAGGAGGGGCGGGGGAGGAGGGGCGGGGGAGGAGAGGCACAGTCGAGAGTGTGTCAACAGACGAAGCCGTACGACGACGGCACGGCGCAGTCAAGAGATAGGCAGAGGAGAGTCAAAGAGGAAGGAGGAAGACATCCTGTCACCCTCCCACCCCTCCCCCACCCCTCCCCCGCCCCTCCCCCGCCCCTCCCCCACCCCTCTCACCTCCCAACCGCACAAACAATTCCCCCGTCGCCATTTCCCCCAATGGCTCCTTGATATTAAATGGCAGAATGATCTCAGTGAATTCATTAAAGAATTAAAATAAAAAAATTATAATACATTTAACTTAATTTGGCGATTTTTTTTTATTTTCAGCCCTGAAGAAGCATGTTTATAAAAATTAGAAACGTCGGGAAAGAGAAATAAAATAATTTAAAAATCAAAAGACCTATATCTCCTGAAAGAAGAAAAAAAATAATTAAATTTTTAACGACCCGAAAAAGGAACCTCGCGCGAAACGAGTGTTGACCACATCCGTGTTGTTGTTCCGCCATTCAAGAGAATGGACGACGACGACGACGACTCGCAGCGTCGGTGGCGTCGAGACGAGGGACCTTTACCACCACCCCCCGAAGCAGGGGAGGTAGCGGGGGGGGGCGGGGGGGGGGGTTAGAGGGGAGGGGACCACTCGCGGTGCACATGTCTGCAAATAGTCCTCCGCAGTGGTCATCGTGTCCACGAGGCGGTCGCACTGCCCCCGGAGGCGTGGGTGGGGCGGGGGGCAATAAGGGAGGGGGGAGGACTCAATGAGGCGGTTCGAAGTGCTAGCCGCCTGACGAGGGCGGCCAATTCATCGGAACCATTAACCCTTTCTGATGCATACTAACGGGACATATATTCGTCCCAGCGAATGTTTCTGCTGCAAATGCATGTCGGAACGAAAATTCACACAAAATATACGTATGTTGGGTGCCTTTCCATTCGCTCTAGTTCGCTAATCACTTCGTAACACAACAGCACACTTGCCTTCCATTCGTCACAGACACTGCACGTAGTAGTAGTACTTTGGTTTAACGTGCTTCGACGGCCAAGGTCATTTCGCACTTAATGTCTCCCACGTGCAGTAGACAGGGGCAACAGCACTCGGACGAATCGGGAGGACAACCCCTCCAAACTCGAGCCGAGCCCAACGATGCTTAACTTCGGTGATTGATCGGGAACCGGTGTTTCCATCGTGGCAGACCGTTGGCCGACACTGCACGTATAACTGCGTAAGACAGCGCACTTCAAAACAGATCAGGAGCAAAGTTGAGCGCTAAACAACAAAAGAACGTCGATTATGGCATCCGTGATTGTTCTCAAGTTTGTTGACATTCATTGAAGGCAGGCAAACATGCATATTGAGGCGTTTTTAATTACTCTGTGTTCAAAGGCTTACGTTTTTAAATACTTATTATGAAAGGATGCAACAAATTTACACAAATAATTAGGCCGTGACTGTTGTTCGTCCACGGCATGACATCTATACCGGTAGGCTACAAAACATTCCGCCAGCGCGCACATCGTTCCATTCAACGTCGTTCGTGCGCTCTGAAGTGCGCTTATGTGTTCTGATGTGCACTAACTTCAACACCTTCAATGGAAAGCCCCCGTTATTTCAAACATGCAAAAACAAATATCAGTCCTGAGGGGGCTAATGGAACTACCTCGGCCATTTGAACGGGAGTCTACGCATCACAGAGTTACCCACGAGTTTCACCTTAGAGACAATTCAAAGATAACGGTAAGGATGAAAGGGATGGTTCACTTCAGAATCTAAGATTGTGAACGAAAACGGATGAGACTCCAAACGTTGGAAAATTAGCACACAGAGAGATCCTTGAGCACGTGGGCTCAGTTAAGCACGACACAAACCACAGAAAAGCTCTAAAAACAAAACACGTGAACAGCCTTTGCTGACGGCATGAGAATCCAGGAGACAAGTCTTTCGTCCACTAACAGGATAATGACCGATTCAAATGCTTACCACCAGATTACGAAAGAATCTTAAACCAGATTCTTTCGTAATCATTAGCTTGGTTCGACGTCTACTGTAAGGAGGATTTTATAAACGTTTGAAAAATCATTTGCATTTGGGGACGGAGACACACACAGCTCTAGAAAAGAGAACAAACTTACCATCGTAAATTCGAACAAATACACCCAGAGGGTGAAAATCGCTATAAAAATATCATTCCACTATTTACACCAAAGAGAATGAAATTCGCGATGAAAAAACACAAATGGTGTCTTGGGAAAAACACAAATCTTTGCACACGGGCGCGTGACTGCGTTCCACATCATTTGTGAAATTGCAATGATTAGGAAATGTGTCAAAGTTAGTCGCTCTAAAGCGACAATGATGGATTCATTCTCCGGAACTGTGGTATCTCATGCACGACCACATCTCCTGTGCTGTACCATGTAAGACTGGGGACGAGAACAACATGTTCGTAGACACCACCGCCGTTCGTATACGTCACCGATGAGTGACTACTTTTAGTTGCATGATTTGCTAATTAGCAAATCATGCAATTACAAATAGTCACCCATTTAATTTCGAAGAAGCCAAATTTTAGACTCAGAACAAAATTTATCATAAAGATTTTTCAAAGAAATGTACCATATATATCCAGAAATAAAAAAAGTTGCAATAAAAGAACAGACATTACTTATCTAAGCAAAATGTATCATAATTTAATAAATGACTCATAACTTTTAAACAAAGAAATAGATCCAAGCAACCAAATTAAAATTGTAAATAAAAACAGCACCAAACTTTAAAGGCAACAATTTTGAATATGTCCATGTATTTTTACATTTAATGACCTTAAATTAACCATTATTATGTAATAAAATACAGAATTGTAAACAAATTTTCAACATCATGTATCGTTTGTTTATAGCCATGGAGATGGATAAATAAAGCTCCGAAACGACGGCAAAAGTTTAAAATATATATAAATATATCAATTGACCTAAACTCGTAAAATAAATAAATACAGAAAATAAACAAGGCATTGATCAAGTTACACAAACCTTTCAGTAGCATTTCAATTTATTTATTTTTCAACAGTTCTAGGCTGCGGAAAGTCTTGTTTTGATCGCTAGGATTCTCATACCCTCATTGAAGAATTCGCCTTTCCCTTTGAACTGTGGGTAAAACGTCATTACAAACGCCATAAAACTTTCGCCAAGAGTCCGGAAATGTACGAAGTGAAGCGAAAGACTTGGAGAAAAGAACGGGAATCGCGCGAAGATACTTTTCGCTTCGCCCCGAGTCGCCTTGGCGAAGAGAAAGCTGGGACGAATCAAGAACCAGAATCGGCACCCTGCTCAACCTTTTGACTTGTTTTTAAATATGAGATTATTACCTCCGAAAGAGGGATTAGAATGTTTGTGGGCACAACACAGTTCACTTAAACTTTAATTGAAGTTAGGTCACATTTCTATGCTCCACCATCGACCAATGACTATCTACTAATTAAAAACCAAATATGCGACACTAATGAAGTAAGACGAATGATTTAAGACTACCTGAAATTCGAATAACTTTCAATTGTTTATAGAAAGAATCTTTTAATGCATTTCAGCAAATTATTTTCAAATGGTGACGATGAACGAAAGAATTACAGTCAAATTGATAAGATAATGTTTCTAAGAGCAATGTCTAGACTCATTCCAACATTGCGATGGGAAACAAATTTAAAACCAATAAAATCGTATTAAAAGACGCATTGACTATCAATTAATATTGGTACAGTGAAGTTTCTCCGAGTTAGCCTACTTGAGTTTTAGCTAATGGCGTTAGAATAAGGGTCTCTATTCTTTCAAATTTTGCACCTTTCGTGCATGAACTGCGTCACTGATACGTATTGGGCTAACAAATCTTTAAAAATGTATTGCTAACATGATTGATTTAATGCTATCAATTCAAATATCATATCCTTAAGATGGCTACCTCTCGGAAAAAAGGAATCATTTGCAAAATAGGCGACCATTAGATGTACAACCTTCTGAAGCGATAAAAATCAGTGTAAATAAGACAAAACGATCACTCAAAAATATAAAAAAGAGCTTAAATACATGATACAGACCCTCAGGGAGAAAATAACCGCGCATTAGTCAATCGCATTTTGTATTTTATCGCCGCGACAGGCTTCTTAATTTATAATTCCCAAACTTAATGGAAGGCACGAGGAACGGAAGAGCCTCAAGTGTGGATCCGCGTCCAAAACATTTGAAGCGCGCTGCGCGTTCGCAGAATGGAGTCTCGATTGGGGCGGTAGGCACAGCGAGGCGGCCTTGGCTATTTATAAACA
Organism: Pyrrhosoma nymphula; assembly: GCA_963573305.1. Classification (NCBI taxonomy): domain Eukaryota; kingdom Metazoa; phylum Arthropoda; class Insecta; order Odonata; family Coenagrionidae; genus Pyrrhosoma; species Pyrrhosoma nymphula. The sequence continues at coordinate 202,742,939 of OY754327.1, read as the reverse complement.
TCAGATAATGAGCGAGAATGATGGGATAAAAAATGCCGCGGACGCACTCAAGAATAGCGCGCGTAGTATCACATGACGCCTTTTTTCAGCACGGCAAGAGACAATGTTCCTGAAGCGTAATTACAATTATCCTCATTGTAGCAGAACGCGTAAACTGAGAGCAGATTACCAATTTGCAACCCATTTATTGAAAAAAAAATTATTGAGTTAAAATCACAAAAGTAATCATATAACTATCATTCCAAACTGTAAATCCAAGAAAAAATACATCAGACCTAATTCGTGGAACAATCTTCCAGACGAGAACGCTTCGGTGCGTGAAATGTCTTATTCCTCGCAAGCTGCGACACTTGAACGCGAATATAAGGGCGCAATTTCGTCATTAATCACGAGCGATGGCAACGGAGTTGGCAAGAAGAGACGAAGGAATCACGAGAGACTATTGAATCGACAAAACGATTCCAAAGGAGCTCGGCAAGCGAGTGCACCACAAAGACGCCTTCACGACGGCGTCGTTAGGAATTCTCCCCCGCGTGGTCCACGGCCACCCACATCCAAGATGCCGTCCGCACCCACCCGCACCCACCCCCAAATATGTTTAAATGGGTCATCGCGCTATTTGGAGAGGGGACTCAACATTATTCCCGAATGACAAAGCTGGCAGACGAATTGCCCCGAGTGTGTCGCTTGTTTTCGTCTCAACGCCCGACGACCACCGCTGCGCTAAAATTACTCCCCCCCGCCCCGCGACTTAATCCTCAAGAACACCTCCAACGACCTTTCCAAGACGAGACCTCACGCAAGGGGGGGGGGGGCCGAGACGCACGACCTCTATACGCATCACATAGAGAGGGCACCTACGCCTCCCAAGGTCAGATCCTCGCACGACACGCCAAGGGTCTGGACAACTGCACCCACCGAGAAATCCCAATGATGACTGACGATGTTCCTCCAACGATTTTACGGCAAAGAAATCACGGGGTTGAAGACGCTTTTGAATCCGAGTGCCAGCCATTTCTCCGTTTCATACTTTCTCAGCAGCCTTTGAGAAACACACCGAAAAACAGCGATGAACGATAAAAACGCCCGTAGATTTAAAGCCATGGGATGCGTTGAGCTAGTTCATAAGTTAACAACGCTGCAACAACACTGGTGACCTTCTGATATAGTAAGTTATAGGAAAAAGCCAATAAATAAATATCAAGTCTTGAATCGCCAATAGGATCATCACTACCATTTCTGATACAAATAGGAAGCCGCTGAGAGAGAAATATTGGCACTGACTACGCTGAGCAAATTTTCCAAATTCAGGGTAAGAGAACTCGAGTTCAGAAAAGTTAATTTGCAATTTAAAAGGTTTCCCACTTTCCTAGGAATGTGATTAGAATGAGATTAGAAAAACAAATTATGCAGGAAAATATCACAGCGCAAAATATCAGCGGTATTTCTTCCCAACGAAAGAAAAAGTGGTACAATACAGTGTGACTCGGTAACCCTATCCTAGCAAAAAGTAATTCTCGTTGAGGTGAAATACTGGTGAAATGGATCAGCTACACTTGCGGGAAAATTAGCAGTTTTACCAAAAGGTAAAAACATATCTGCTAAGCTCACAACACTATCAATAGCGTAGAAACCCACGTGTATCTAGTACATATGTAGGTCAAATACTTCCATTGGCGAGGAGTGAACCTTCTAATTCAAGGAGATTTGACATCTCACGTCTAAAATATTGAGTTACATTTACAAGTAATATAGAATTGCGATTAGTAACAGTATAAATATCAAAACCAGAATTATTCCACGGAACAGTTTTTGAGGAGGGTGAAAAGTTTACGAAAATTAGTAGATGTCATCGTTATCAAGATGCACTTATCGACCAAGTTTCGCCACAACAACCGTTACCCGTAAAGCATTACTTTCAACTAGATGAAATGAAAATTATAGAATAAATTTTTACCACTTTTTTGACGCAACGAAAATAAGTGGCGAGGATTTTAAAATAAAAGTGAGAATTCCCCACTCCCCAACCCCACGTTAACTGCTGCCAGCGTCTCGACTTCGTCATGGCTTAAAAAAAGGCCTGAAACACTAGAAAGCGCTTATGCAATGACACTGGCAAATTTCACAACAGAAACATTGAACAATACTGAATTATAATCTTTAAAGTTCGCACTTTTCTAGCAAGTGTGTGTGTGTATCAGTACGAAACCGATCGCAAAAATGAGCTGTCATTACCCGATTTACAATGATATGCAGATTGAATGCGTTTTTTTCTCGAAAAATCATCGCATTCAAGCCGTTTGAAAAGGAAATTGATTCTGCACAATTTTCACGCAATAATTGTTTTTTTTTTACTCCTTCAACTCGATTAACTGGAGAAATTATAGGTTCAAGAATTAGGAAATAAAAAGATTCAAAGTAAATAAAGATAAACTACGAAAATGGATATATGAGAAAAATTAGACGATATATATAAAGAGAAAAGGCTTCATCGCAATAGCGACCTCCGAGAACTGAAAAGATGAACGTCAGGGCAAGATTACACCAATTAACATCCTCAAAAGAGTTATCGAGGAATACAACAGATGATCTCAATACCGCTTCTTATAAATTATTATTACTTCGAATCGAAGAATAAACATTTCCATTTTCTTAGGTGTGTTATTTCTCTAGTTCATTCGTGCAATCGTGAGTCACGGTAGAACTAATGATAATCTCCTAAAAATAAACCCAAGACTTTCAACGTTGGTCACACCGCTAAAAATAATGTCGGGTAGACGAGGAGGATGATACGGATTTCATTCTCTGCTTCCCACACTCACCACAACTCACCCGGAATAATAATCTCCGCTGACTCAAGACCTCAATGTCAATATCTTTCGAGCGATAACTTGGAGCCTCAACTTGGTCCCATAAAGGCGTGACCTCAGCGTACTCACTGCGAATGCCCTTTAGAAGTATCCGAAATATGTGACAGGTACCGCTGTGACTCGAATACTAGGTGTCACTTGGGTCACAGTCGATAGATGTGTTTTAAGCCGCGAAATATCATTTTTAAGGAATATCGAAATGTTAAATAAATTGAAATCGGAATTATTAAATGGAAAGTTTCTGGATAAGCTTCAGATACGCAAGATAGTGGGATGTTTAGATTTTACCAGTAGCAGTACAAACTAATCGTGTAGTCGGCGCACTAAGCAAATACAAACCTATTACCAACGAAGCGTCACATGTTATCGACACCGATCGACTAATGTGTGGATGCACTACAGGGCTGCAAAAAGTCCCACCGGTTGGCTTTAATGGAAAAATTACTTATTTTTGCCCAAATAATGACCAAATAATGACCAAATAATGACCAAACACAACCAAAACCTTACTGAAACCGGCCAAACATACTTGAGTATATGTTTCCTAGAGTCCTGCATTCTCCGCCAACTCGCAAACTGGCGGCTAACAGGCCGACTAAGCAATGAAAGTCTGTAAAATGCACGATTCGAACACATATCTTGTATTCGCACGTCTGCAATTCGCGAATTGCAAGGGATTTTTAGGGTCCAGTCGGCCGCCAGTAGGGGAGTTGGCAGAGAATGCAGGGTTCTGATGTTTCCTGGTACATATCGTGCCTTTGAAGAGGGAAAGTAATTGAATGACGTATTAAAAAATGTGTCAAATAAAACTTTATTCACATGAAAGTAATGCAAAATAAAAAAACTCTTACTTTCCAAAAAAAATAACTTGCACGTACTTCCTAACTAGAAACGTACGGTAACAAAATAGTAGAATAAAATATTTACTTCGTTGAGTGATAAATATAATGTGATTACATCAGACACGTTTTCCAGACTAGAAGAACAAAGTCAAGAACACAGAGTCAAAAATAGCGACAAGTCACCTGTCATACAATGTTATTATTTCACCGTCCAACAAAGGTGACTTTGATTTCGACCTTGACACTAACCCAAAAAAAAACAGCAAAGAATCCTTCGTCCGCGCACATAGGACGACCCCGATTTTTTAAGCGGATAAAAGTGACAAAAAAAGTCGTCCTATATGCAAGTAAATACGGTATAATAATGACATTTAGTGACTTTTTAGCATAATAATGACTTTTAATGACCAAGATTAGAAATAATGACCAATAATGGTAATAATGACCGACTTGCAGCCCTGCTAATGCATTAAAGTCACCTTTCAGCGTCAATGAATCAACTTTCACTCAGGGGATAAAAGTACATGTTTCGATAGTGAAAGAAGACTTTCGAGAAATAATTCGAAACCATCAGATGACTTCAATGCAAATGCATGACCAGTATGATGATGCCTTTCGTAAGATCTGACGAATTTGAAGAAATCCCCATTCCACTAATAATAAATTGCACCGCCTCGCTACTTCCCACACATTGCCAACTTCTTGAATTTCCAGGATCACTCAGATTCCAGGGGCCGCCACCTCCTCGATGGATTGGTGGGGCGGCAGGAGTTTGAAATGAAATAGCCAAGGCAGGATTTCATGCACTCGACTACGGACACCTTTCTTCCGGTTTCCAAATTTAGGCCACGAATCCTTGAGAAAAGGGGGGTTGCCCTTACTTTGGCGAAGGGATGCGCACATCGTCCCCCTCCTCCTGGGGCACCATAATAGCTGCCATGAGACTTTTATCTAGGTTTGTCGTTAGGTAGTGTAGCTCTTAGTAGAAGTAGTACTCCTAATACTTGAATCCTTATCTGTTACCTAGCACATACTAACAGCACGCCTAGCATGTTTTCTACATGGGTCTTGAGTCCCTGTCCATCTGTGTAGTTGTAGAATGCATGTATATTGACGGTCACTCACCATTTTGATGACATCTGTAGTGTAGTGGTGCAAGCTTGTGAGGCTTCGCCTCGTGACAAGCATTAGCGATTTATGCTAATGCATAATTAGTCGTAGTTACACTAACTTTAGGGTATAGTGTAATGCATGTTGGTGATTACTCACCCCCTGCCACACACCCCTGAGGTGGCTTGCAGGGTATTTAGTAGATATAGATATATAGATAAGAGAGGGAGGGAGGGGGGACACTAGGTGGAGAGAAGACTCGGGTGAGACCAGCAGTACGACCTCTTTCAAGGTCACTCCCTTTCAAGAAGAGGAGCGAGAAACACATGGAGAGGTGGGCATTCACGCAAGTAGAACTTCATGTGGTTTGAGAGCGATTAATCAATTCACGTAGAAATTGGTGAATTTGACGTCATTATCAAGAAAAAACCCATCTTTCCAATGGTATAAAAATATCATCCCCTTGCCGAATTACTTTTCGAGCAATTTGCCTGTAAATATAAGCTTTTTTACATGGGATAGATTACGGCTGTGCGCTCCAGAGGGAGAATATTAAAAAAATGGGAACTTCTATCACCTAGATTAAGTGAAAAAAACTAACGGTGTGTAGATTGCATGTTTTCTCAACTGTTTATAAAAATTAATCAATTACTCACCGCAGTAATTTTGACAGAATCGCCAAAAAAACCTACCTAATTTAGGGCCCTGCTACCCAATTGAACAAAGAGAAAGTCATATAATGGATTGAGTTCACTACTCGGGAGGGTTGTAGTAACCTGAGAGATTCATTCTCTTACATTATTTTATCCCGTGAGGAACATTAACCTCTTCTGGGATGGTAATTTATTTAATGCCCTACGATAAGAAAAAGATGATGGCATTTTACATTTAAAATGACACCACGGATAAAAGGGAATTTATTTTCCTATTCAGCAACCGAGACAAAACCTTTTTGAAGGGAAGGAATATTCACGTTTCCTTTGACGTTATATGGGATATTCCGACCCAACACTGCATTAAAATAGAAATGGACAGCCAAACCAAAGTTTTAAACAATTAACTCTTCTCGCACAGTCCACAGTCATATTAAAATGGGATAAAATAGATCCATCAAAGTATACCGAAATATATTTTAACAGTCTTTCGCTTTGAAGAGGTTATTTTATTCAATTCTATCAATTTATACTTTGTTTTGAGTGATATGCTATATATGCTAGATTCATAATCAGATATTTCTGAATCCAAAACGACGAAATAGTTGCCCAGAGTTCTAAAATATTTTTCGTCCACTTCGATGGCTAAATTTGAGGTTATGTTGGCACAAAAATCAGGTTTCACTGATTCTCACGAAGAATTAATATGATTACCCCTGCACTCACATGAAAATGGGATAATTATATGAACCAGAACAATGAATTCAACTCAAAACGAATGCAAAGTAAAAATATGCAAGATGGAAAATAGTATTAGTAATTTTGTATAACGTACTTCGACGGCTAAGGTCATTTCACACATACTGTCTGCCACGTGCAGTAGACAGGGGCAACAGCACTCGGACGAATCGGAGGATCACCCCTCCAAACCCGAGCCGAGCCCAACGATGCTTAACTTCGGTGACTGATCGGGACTAACCAATGTTTCCATGGCGTGGCAGGCCGTTGCCCAGGATGGAAAATAATAGAATCCCCTTTTTTTTTAATACCTTTTAACCATAATTTCGGTTAACACTGTACTAACGTACTTTCTAAAACTGACTTTCATTTTAACGGTGAAATGAATGACGTGAAATTCAACTGTGAATCGGCGGAGCGCGAAATTTGGTGTAGATCAACCAAACTAAATGGTAACAAAAACAGAATACATAATAGAAGTATACCACTTTCGTAAATCATCAAAAGAACCGAATATTACATGGGTAGGGTGACATCCGGCGTCCCGCAACGAAGCATGAACGACCGCCTGTTAATCCTTATTTATATTGATAATATTACACTTAGAGTTGGCAGAAACATTAGATTTTTTGCTGACGATGTGGTCATCTCCCAAGCAATCGCTACAAAAGTGGATCTTTCATCAGATCTCAACAACTTTAATTCACGGCGTATTGGAACTCGGAACTTGACCTTAGTAAATGCCTTGGGGGAAAACACATACGAAACATTTGCAGCGCTGTATTAAAGATTCATACTAAGGTTTATCAACCGAATAGAGTATAGGAAGGTCCTCGGATGGAATACTGAGAGAGATGTTACTTCGCTCTGGTTCGGCCATCATTTCGTGTGCGACGCGTAGAGCAATAGGGACCCAGAACAGAAAAATGTAACCCGCTAAATAACATACAAATGGAAGCCGCATACTTCGTTAAGAACTCTTACGTGCTAGCGGAGAGTGTAGTCCACCGCTGATGGAGGGACTAGACTGGGAGCAGCTGGAACCTTGGAAGGCAACACGCTAGGCTTACAACTAGATTACAAGAAAACTTCGCGAGATCACGTGACTTACTAGGTGACACCGAGGATATCATTTAAAGCCCGCACTGTAATTTTAGAAGTGATAGAAGCGAAAAAATGTATATACACTGCCGAACTAATAGGTAGAAAAATTTCCCCTTTTCACATTACATCATTCACTATAACAAAAACAGAGCAAGCCAATTACACACTCCGTAACATAATTCATTTTCATCCTTTCCCTCTTCTTTCATTTTTCCTACTTCCATCCCATTTTCAAGGCTTCTAAACACTTCTATCTAAACACCCCCTGCCACACGCTCTGCGGCCAATCCCTGGGTAGCATGCAGATGTAGATACCTGATCAAGCGCTTATCTAATCACTTTAATAGCGCTTACAATTCTATATATGCTACTAGATACCTTTACTATCAAGCGCGTAGATACCTGCTCAACAATGGTTCATCTTATTACTTTTATCAGAATTTCTCGCGTAATTTCCGTACGAAAATGTAAAAAGCCAAGAAAGTTCATTGAGTACGAAATATGGAAAGATGTTACAGACGTTCGCATAGGAAAGTTGAATCACTAAAACATATATACATATATTAATCATTTTAAATACGTTTCCCACCTACATTCAATTTCAATTTGTGCATCCCAGATCTTGAAAGTAAATGCATAAAATCCAACAATATGAACAAGTCGGGGCAAAACTTTAGAGCAAATAAACACGATTTCATCAGATTGACACTATGTTAGCTGCGCCTGATAACGCCGATGATGCGACCGAAGGTGACGTGAAGATGTGAGGCAATGCATAATCACAGGGGGGCGGAGTCTCCGTTTCGCAGCAGGCCTCTTGAGTTTCGAGCACAATACGTAAGATCAATCGTCTCTCTTGACAAAGCATACATTTCGGGACCGATTCATCGTCGTCCACTGACCTTCGAACTCAAATATTAAGTTACGCGCAAACACTGCGTTTCTGCTCGAGGGCATCCCTGCAATACTTCCACGAGATGAAACCACGCAAGGTTCCAGGCAAATTATTTGGAGGAGCCAGGAACTGATAACCTCTTGAAACTATCAATTCTGCAGTAATTCTCCCTCTGCCTTTTCACGCATTTACTATACTTTCTGACACCCTCTCACTGAAAGTTTACAAAAGTAAATGCCTACATTATTATCGCAAACAAAATACTATTATTGGAACATGAGTTTCATAAGAATTTTACTTTTTAGAATTATAACCCAATATTCCAATTTTTTACTTGTCCAGAACAGTTGTTTGGTGAATCTAAAAAAATAAATGAAAATTTAAGCAACCACATTACCAAAGTTAAACCCCTATTAAAACTGCACATAACTCAGCACTCTTGATTATTGAAAATACTTAGAACTTTTCTATCAAAATTTTATTGTACGACGCGTTTCACCAATTTACGGCATCGTCAGGTACAGAAAGTTAGACTTAAAGTTATACTTTCTGTTGAAGTTTATGTCAAACTTTTTTTAAAGTTGAAAGTTAAACTTTCTGTACCTGACGATGCCGTAAATCTGTGAAACACGCCGCACAGAAAAAATTTGTAGAAAGGGACTAAGTATTTTCAATAATCATAATAATGCTAATATGATAAACTTCTACGAAGTGAATGAACCCAGCCACTGTCAAGTTTATGCGTACAACTCGATTAAGTAACTCAGTTCAAACTCGATAGACTTAGGCGTTCCTTCGAGAAACTGCATTCTCGACAGAAACGAAAACATTTCGTTATTCAGATTGTGTGGACAACACGTGCTCTTTTCATGACTGTTAACTCGCAAAACTACAACAATGATTAAACTGGGAAACAGTACATAGTCCGATATTTCGATTTTTCAATTTATAACGTTTGCCGTTCTATAACTGTGGTGGCATTGGAGGGGATTAGCGTTGCACGAATGACCCGTGTAAAATGGGAAACAATACTCCGTCACGAAGACTGCTGAAGAGCAACGAGAGCAACGGGCCAGCATTTCACTAGCGCCATTCAACACATTTTTCCGTTTATAATTACTAAAAACGATAAATAATGAACGCCATCATAACTGTGTAACCCAAAGTTAATCGTGTAGATATGGAGAGAGCACTCAGTTTTTTTTAACTTTTACTGAGGCAAATGTGCATGGTAAATACATCAATAAGATCAATACACACTCAAAATTGAACAACTGATTCGCATAATTATTTCAAGCTCAAAATGAAAAATATTCTCCCAGCAAGCTATGACTCACTCAAAACCTGACTTCAGCACATTTTTAAGGTAGTCTGAGAGCGAAAAATCACTTCACCTAGAATTTCAATGAATTTGGCCTCATTTTAAAGAAAAAAAACTCCCATCTGTCCAATGATATAAAGATATCAACACCTTGCCGAACTACTTTTCGAGCAATTTGCCTGTAAATACAAGCTGTTTTACATGGGATAGATTATGGGTGTGCGCTCCAGAGGAAGAATATTAAACAAATTAGAAACTTCTAGCACCTAGATTTCGTCAAAAAACTAATGGTGTGTAGATTGCATATTTGATCAACTATTTATAAAAAATAATCTATTACTCACCACAGTAATTTTGACAGATTGGCAAATAAAACCTCCTGTTTTGAAGGGTTTTCAGCCGTACGGCGGTAAAAAATGAGTCACGTTAGATACTTAAATAGCTTTATTTATTTAATTACTGAGTATTGTTGTCATATAAAACTATACCTTTGCCCCATTAATACTACAATATTTATTTCATACTACTTACAGACGCTAAAATCAAAAAATAAAATTTTAATAGGGTCTCCATTATGACTAGGGAACTATCTCGCTCAAACCACCTAAATTGAACTTAGCGGGCGAAATGGACAACGACGAGTCACACGAGTAGTGGCTCACGGGTAATCATCTAGCAAAGGCTAGCATAAATATACAAACGAGAAAAAAACCAAAAATAATATTAGGAGAATCGCATGCGTTTAGTGACGAACACAAAAAGAAACCGTGAAAAGCGGTACCCATCGCCGATTGGATGTCTCGAAGTCGACGGAACTCAGCCAAAAATAAAATCTCTTGGGACTCCCACAATGAGAGCTTAGTCATGAGGAAGAGAGGATGACTTCATCCGCCCACGGACTTAAAACAACTAGAGGAAGGAGAGTCACTTTCTCTCCTTCCTCCGACGCGGCACTGCCGGTCTCAGAGAAAGATGCAGGCATGACCAAACGTACGATTCAAGGACGACGCCATCTCGAGCCCATATATCATCTCATTCAGTGGGATGTTGACTCGTCGGGAGGGGAAAATCGGTCTACCGGAAGATTGGTGAATCTGGCAGCTAGAGCCACGAGCAGCACTTGAGATAAAGGAAGCGTTCGCTTCGAGTGCGTCTTTGGAAAGAAACGACGCCTTTGATGAGTCATCCGCAATAAATGAGCAACGTTTCAAGTGGCTAAAAAATTGTCCATCACAGAGTTCAATGCAGATTGCATTCGACGGAATGTAACCCCCTTCATTTAAACTTTCAACGTTGTCCAACATCTGCAAAGGAAACCGAAAACTTCTATCGCTGGCGTAGCAATTCTCAAGCATCAGAATAATCAAGTTCGTCGTCAGAATAATAATGAACAAACGATTCTTAGAACGTACTATTTGATTACGGATGCCATCCGTGTTTATCACACTTCATTATTTTAACAATTTGGCCCAAGTGCGGGATGATTCCCACTAGATGTTTTCCATCTGCACTAATTAAGAGGCACCACTACGACATCGAGAGTCTGGATTTCTTAATTAGCGCGGAGGATAATTTAAAACCGAGATTTATTTCATTGCCGCGCATATCAATCCTCACCATACAACTAAAAAATACCACAAGGAAATGAAAAACCTGAAACCGCAATCACATAGAACAAAGTCGGGTTTGTTACACCATTTATAACTCAAGAACGGCTGGACCGATTTTTATGATCTTTGATCTGTTGGATTTCTCTCCGCCCCGAATCGCAGAATAACGATTAAAACATCGGAAAATTCACGAAAAAAAATTATGAAGAAAATTCATTTTTTCATACATTTTGTATGGAGCGGCTTGAAGGTTTTTCTTTAATTGCTTTTTTTAATTACTTGCACTCAATATATTGGATGGAAATTTGTATCATAGAACGCATAATAGAATTCAGTATTTAATTCTTCCATTCAATTTTTTTATACACTTCGTTTTTGTACAAGTATTGCGTTTTTATCTCGAAATTCACCAATTTTTCTTCCTTTTCAACAATAGAAATATCCTTGGCAACCAGGCGTGAATATCCATTTAATAGCGATTTCATTGCTGCAAGAGTGAATGGCTATTCGCTTGCCTTCTCAATGACCATCAACAAGGCACAAGGTCAATCGCTTCAAGTGTGTGGATAAAATCTGGAAAATCCATGCATTTCACGTGGTCAATCATATGTTGCATGCTCACGAGTGGGACAGACCAGTAATACCAAATTCAACACCAGCTGATGAACTCAACGCTTGCCTCAAAGCGTCGCATCTTTGGAGACGTGCAGAAACTCACGTCAACGACCAATATGCGCGTAAATCTGCAGCGCAATGTGTCAACTATATTTTAAAAACAGTGATTTGACATTGGTAATTGAAAAGTACCAGTTGATGCCGACACAAAATATATTTTAATTCCATTGAACTTTTTTGCCATTGTTCCATCGATTGAACAATTAATTCAGAAAGTTTTTCCACAAATTGGTATCAATCACAAACATCACTAATGGCTTTGCGAACGTGCTATTTTGGCAGCAAAAATCACCGACGTCAATGCAATCAACTACGCCATCCAAAAAAATGTTTCGGGCAAATCTATCCCCTACAAATCGATTGACAGCGTCATGAATGCGGACGAGATTTTTATTTATCCAATTGAGATTTGAAATTCGTAGGATCTTTCTGGTGTATCACCGCACAAAATGTCACTCACACTCGGCGCACCAATAATTCTTTTGCGTAATATTTATGCAATACGATTGTGCAATGGAACCAGGCTCACTGTCAAACAACTGCTGCCAAACGTCATCGAAGCGGCAATTCATAATGGCAAGTCAAAAGGAAAATAAAGAGCTTATTCAACGTATTCCCTTCATTCCAACCGGCATGCCATTTGATTTCAAACGACTACAGTTCCCCGTTCGCCTTGCCTTCCCAATGACCATCAACAAGGCACAAGGTCAATTGCTTCAAGTATGTGGATTGAATCTGGAAAATCCATGCTTTTCACGTCGTCAATTGAATGTTGCACGCTCACGAGTGGGACAGCCGTTTCCGAGCGAGGGACAGCCGAGTGGGACAGACATTTATTTGTTTTTGCAGGGGGCGCGGTAACACCAAATATATTGAATATCCGAAAGCACTGGAATAAAATGTTCAACTCTATTTTAATACACAAAAAATAATTTTCTTTTATTTATTTCGTACATGTAAATGTGTCTTGCTTTGCATATGTGTGTGTGCCTGTTTAAATAGAAAAAGAGGCATTGCAACAACGCCTGCTGGGCACAGCAAGTGAGAATATAATTTCTCAACCACAAATCATGAATTACACCCTCAAAATGGCCTCAATATATTTGCACAAATGCTGCCAAATAATTCAAAATTTGAGTATGAGAAAACTCTACCATGAGAATAACGAACTCTCTTGCAAAAACTTAAAAAACTGAGCATCATCAAAAACGTTTCTCTGGTATATTTTCTCAGATCTAAACACTGTGGCAAAATTTAAACACAAATTACTAACAGTTGTTCTTTTAATGATCAAAGAGCATCTATTCGTCACGCCGCACAGAGGGATGAAATGCCGATTTAGCGCGACAAAATTAAATTTTTCGAAATTCATCAAATAAACGAAAAAATATACCTATAAGGTAGGAAAAACTCTATTTCATGACAAACAATACGATTTAAGGCTGTTAAAATAGTGTAATTCGTTGTACAGGCCTTTAAAGTGGCCCTACCGAAGTTACTCTTTTTTCGCTAGCTTACCACACGTCTGTTAATGTGCTTGGTTTGCTATCAGGGGAGCCCATAAAGGAAAAAAATGTTTATTTTATAATTGAAACATATCAATTATTATACAATACCATTAATCCTATCAAATTATTATTTTATTTAACCATTGTAATTACGTACTAAATACGAGTATGCAAAAATTAACGAGAACTATTATTTCATGTGAGCTACAAAAAAAACACCACCGAACACAAATGCCGCATCATACGAGGGCCGTTTTTTTTTCAACCTCCGATCACCCAGTATGGATGCCACGCGAGCGGCAGAAAGCGGGAATGCGCTGTAGGCAACTGCGCAACTCTTGTACTACACACTCCGCCATTGTCGACATCAAAGCGTCAGTTTGCGTTCCGCTACAACCACTTAAACTTGGACGCCATCATTGATTCTCCCGCCAAGTGTGAATCGTTTTGATCCATAACAATGCTCGTCCACACACTGCTGGTGCAACTCAGCGCCTCCTCGACCAATTTCAATGGGACATTTTCGATCATCCGCCGTATAGTCCTGACTCTTGGTCCTGACCTAGCACCCAGTGACTTTCATCTTTTTCCTGAGCTGAAGACATGGCTTGGAGGGCAGCGCTTCCAAACCAATGAAGATCTTCAAAACAACGTCAATGCTCATTTGAATTCACTGGCGGCAACATTTTTTGAAGAGGGCATTTGAAAACTTGTTCACAGATATGATAAATGTCTCAATCTATTCGGTGATTATGTTGAAAAGTAACCGTAAATGTACCAAACTTTTAGTAATAAAATGATTGTTTTACATGAACTTGTCTTTCATTCATAGCCTATCGGAGGTTGAAAAAAAACGGCCCTCGTATACACCATGATGGCTGATGACTCTGTAACATTTTACAATAATAAAATCTTGCACCTAGGTGCACCTTTTTATTTGACAGGCATTCCATTGCATTGCCGTCCATAAGACGCTCAGTGTAGACAGACGTCACTAGCATGCCTAACATTCCACGCCTTTTCGCTCAGAGAATGACACCGTATTTTTAAGGCATGCATTACTTGGCACATGTATAAAGATAATTTAAAAACGAATAGAAATTTATTTACACAAATTATAATGATAGTTATACAATCGCCAACACTCTGGGATTCCTCGTTAATCCGCTTCACACATTTGGGTTGTCTATATTTCAAATTGTCAGCTTATTCAAAGTAGTTGCCGAACTAGCACCGAACGACAAAGTTACTCCCGAGTAAACGAAAGAATAACCTCACAAATATAATTAATAAAATTGAAATAAATGGTGTTCCAATGCGAATGGTAACAATCGAATAATTAATTTCTCGGGAGAAAAGAATACGCTAGAAGTACCATTGTTTGCGGTGAGCTAAAATTTAGAAAAGCAATAATATTTTCGAAACTTAAATTAATGAACAAAAAAAATGCATTCATTGTCTGTAATCACAGACAATGTAAAATCATAGGGGCAGCAAAAGCAAATCTTAATTTAAACGAAACATATCCTCATTCATTCATCATCACTATCTCCAAAATATTCTGTAATGTGGAAACCTGGCTCTCCTACGAAATTAAGAACGCTGAGAGCAAGTGCATTCTTTTTGTTGGACGGGGCATAAACTTCGCATAGACGAAATTATTCGGTCTGAGGTTACCAGGAGAAAATGAAATATATCCTCCTTGCACGTAGCTCTCTAAATCTTCCTGGTATTCCATAGCCTTGTAGTCTTCGAGTATTTATGCCTCGATTCCTGAGTCTCCTCAGATAGCATTCCTATCGGTAATGGACTGCTCTCAATAATTGTATATGCGTGTGCAAATAGTTTATGTATTGGTGGAGACATAACATACCATGAATATGTTTTTACGCACTCTCTGTATGTCTTCAGACAGAAATCGCGGAATGCTATAATATCTATTTCATAACCACTAGCGATAGCAGTCATTATTGTACCGGACATTTCTGTCTTTTCAAACGCCTGTAATTACAGCAGAGAGGGCAGGGTAACGAAAAGTTCAACGGGCTGTATTTCCATCATTAGACGACCCATACCCTTATTTTGGGATTTCCACGGTTAACCCAGTTATTTCCTTAAACTCCCTTTGTACTCCTTCTTCTGCTCATCCAAGAGCTCCTTCTCGCGCAATGGACGAGATTCGATGCCTTACGAGGACTGCCTCATCACCGGAGATATACATATTAAACCTAAATAGTATAAATATTGTTCACATGTTAAATGGAACTGTCAAATATTTTAATGAGTCAGTGAACATGCCACTAAGACCATGTAAGAAAATGAATTTTGAAGGAGAAATGATTCCTACCTAACTGAATTCTGAAATATGCGGTTACATATTTCACTTCCGTCTGCAGACCAGTTATCTCGGACTAATCGAAAAACCTCAATCACCCTCGTCACGTAAATCTCATGCGGTTTCAATCACAAATATAATACCAGTATCCTTCTCTGGTGAATTTGTCAACACAGTGGTGCACGTTATTCGTCTTAGATAAACTGATTCTGCACACAATGGTACTTCTAGCGTATTCTTTTCTCCCGAGAAATTAATTATTCGATTGTTACCATTCGCATTGGAACACCATTTATTTCAATTTTATTAATTATATTTGTGAGGTTATTCTTTCGTTTACTCGGGAGTAACTTTGTCGTTCGGTGCTAGTTCGGCAACTACTTTGAATAAGCTGACAATTTGAAATATAGACAACCCAAATGTGTGAAGCGGATTAACGAGGAATCCCAGAGTGTTGGCGATTGTATAACTATCATTATAATTTGTGTAAATAAATTTCTATTCGTTTTTAAATTATCTTTATACATGTGCCAAGTAATGTATGCCTTAAAAATACGGTGTCATTCTCTGAGCGAAAAGGCGTGGAATGTTAGGCATGCTAGTGACGTCTGTCTACACTGAGCGTCTTATGGACGGCAATGCAATGAAATGCCTGTCAAATAAAAAGGTGCACCTAGGTGCAAGATTTTATTATTGTAAAATGTTACACAGTCATCAGCCATCATGGTGTATATATGATGCGGCATTTGTGTTCGGTGGTGTTTTTTTTGTAGCTCACATGAAATAATAGTTCTCGTTAATTTTTGCATACTCGTATTTAGTACGTAATTACAATGGTTAAATAAAATAATAATTTGATAGGATTAATGGTATTGTATAATAATTGATATGTTTCAATTATAAAATAAACATTTTTTTCCTTTATGGGCTCCCCTGATAGCAAACCAAGCACATTAACAGACGTGTGGTAAGCTAGCGAAAAAAGAGTAACTTCGGTAGGGCCACTTTAAAGGCCTGTACAACGAATTACACTATTTTAACAGCCTTAAATCGTATTTTTTGTCATGAAATAGAGTTTTTCCTACCTTATAGGCATAGTTTTGCGTTTATTTGATGAATTTCGAAAAATTTAATTTTGTCGCGCTAAATCGGCATTTCAGCCCACTGTGCGCCGCACAGAGGGATGAAATCGAAAAAAGCTGGCCAAAAGTCAAAAAGTGATTTTTTTTCAGGCCAGGAAGCTGAAACTTTGCGTAAATATTTTCAAATGACCTGTGCATGCGATGACGTAAAGCATTTTCCTTAGTACTAAACAATTAACAATTTGCATGAGGTCAAAGTTGCAGAAATTTTTCAAAAATGGTCTACACTCAATTTTCTCATGAAATCTTCAAAATCAAGCCCTTGCTAAGCCTTTATGGGTAAAGAATTGTAATAAAAACTGATGCAGTAAGATCAAACAGTTTTTTATCTTTGTTTTAATGAAGTCTACTTACTTTTTTGTCATTATTTAACAAATATATTAAACAAAATGGCGAACCGTCATTTTTTGTCATTTTTTAATATATGTAGAGAAATAGTTATTTGCATCCCCGAGCACCGCGAAGTAACTTATATGGGGAAACTCTACAAAGCTTCCAAAGAGCAAATCCGATGTGTTATGCTGCGACCGTTTGCGACGCCGTCTTTCACATCGGTTGTTCGTTCGCGCGGTCGAGTCTAGACCAACCCGCCTGCAACAAAGGTGGTAAGGTGGTGTGGCAAGTGTGTGGAATGGATTGTAGCCGCATCCACACCGCTATGGAGATTTTAAAGATACAAACAATGAAAAGAGCCTCCATGTATTATACTTTGGAGAAATCGCGGAAAAAATTACGTATTTTGTTACATGGGGTCAAGGTTTAGGAAGTACTGAAAGACTGCTTTCTTCGGGTGTACCGCGGGCGTTTCTCTTTTTTAGCATCTTGACATCGCCTACTGACGAATACGTACACTTTTAACGGAGACAGCATGCATACTACACAGGATTATTGTCTCTTCGAGGCCCACAGCTAGTGTCACACGGCTGCAACTCCCTCGCCCCCCGTATATATTTCATTACTGAGAATTTTGGTCATATATTTCAGCGTCATTAATATAATAATATTTACTTCACACTTTTTACAGACGCTGAAATAAAAAAATAAAAATTGGAATATGATCTCCATTATGACTAGGGAAACATCTCGCTTAAAAACTAACCTTAATGGGTCCTCCACGATGTTTACAGCACTAGAAACTTAGATTTTTCGACGGACGGCGGCTCAAAAGGCGATTACAATTATGATCTCGCGAGTAACACTAAAATCCTACGTAAGATCATCGCCTACTTCCAACCCCACCCTCCAACGTACAACTATGCATGAAGAGCCCAAAACCGTCTTACTTCTGGCCCCGTGACGAGGAAGACCCCACGTCAGGGGCCCTCCGAATTCAGTCAACGTAAGTCAGGGGCGGCCTTAAAGAGGACCATGAGGGCATTTCACGATGAACACATACACATACGATGATCCCAAAAAGGACACAAAGAAGCACGGCACGGTCATTGCGCGCACAACGAGAGCGAAGAATAGTCGCAGCCACAACATGAGAAGATGGGCTTGGCATCATCGCCTGTGTACGCGTGTGCGTCAAGAATACTCAATTTTAATGAATATAGGATATTTCATAGGGGAAACATCCTCACTCGGTTTTGAATAAAAAAGTTATAATTTGTTTTTTCCATATTAAATTTTAATTTTTCATGACCATGGTTTTCCATTACCAACATCAGGTGATGATGACGCTAACCGTCAAAACCATGGTCATGGAAAATTCAAATTTTATATGGAAAAAACAAAGTGTAACTTTTTTATTCAAAATGAATAGTAAGTTCCATAAAGTGACGCCGGAAACCACCAACTCTATCCTCCCTTGGATCGTATTTCACAAATACATATGTTTCTGAAATTCGCCATTTTAAAGCTCGCGGATTGCTGAGGAAATAACACAACAATCAACACAATATTTTTCCCGAGTTTATTTAGAAATGCTCATAACTTCCATTCCATCCACCTTACAATTATATAATTTGCGAATGGAAATTCTACAACCCCTTGCAGATGACCAAGATCACTCTATCTCCACTCACTCCCTCCCTCCTCCAATCGGGAGGCGGGAGCGTCCAAATCGAGCTCGGGCAGGGCTAGGAGCGAGACGAGATCCAAGAGGACGCGGAGAGAGAGAGAGAGAGAGAGGAGAGAAAAAGAAGAAGAGCGCGAGGCGAGAGAGAGAGAGTGGACGACTCTCCCGACGCGATGGACGCGAGCGGCACGCCGAGCGACGACGCCCTCTTAAAAAGGACAAACGACGAGCGACTATCCTTTCGACTCGCCGCGCTTCTTGCGGCGAAGGAACCCCAAACAACTCTATGGCGACGCAGCACCAGGGGACGGGGGGGGGGGGAAACAAACGAGCATCTCTATCCGTGCCTCACCCTTCACCTCCACTTCCCCTCGACATTTAAAGAGGGAGACGGGCGAACAAAAACAAAACGCCACCACCCACTTCCCCGGAATCGGGAAGCCTAACTTTTCGCGCAGAACTCTCACTTCTTTCCAACCCATGTAAGCGCCCCCTCCCCCTTCATCGGCCTCTTGGAAAACCTTTCCACCCCGTACGTCCCCTTTCCACCCCTTCCACCCACCCTCCATCGGGAAAATCCCACCCCCTTCCACGTCCACACGACAGAGCGTGAAACCCCCTCCCTCCCTCTCTGGCGCCAACATTCCCTTTCGCCCATTTTTCTTTTATTCAAGATTTCGCGCACGCCGGCAAACAAGGAACACCCTTCTTCGGCTCCTTTCTCTCCTCCCACTCCCTCAGACTCTCTTCTTCCAGCCCCACCCACCTCTCTCTCGCCCCTCTCTCTCTCATTCGCTTCTCCGCTGACTGCCCAAGAGAAAGAGAGAGAATGACTCTTTGGATTCGAAATAATCTTCGCGTCGCCAGGAACGCCGGGGCCGTGACGCAGCGATTCCTCGGAAACAGCCTCGACACGAGAGGAAGTGCGCAGAAGGACGAGGAACGTGAGGAAGGGTCCAAAGGTATGCGCAGGGATGAAGAGAGAGGCGTAGGGGGAAGAAGATGATGATGCTCTCGGATCGAGAAGTACGCCACACGCTTCTGAAATTGCCTTGATAAACCGCTGCGACTCCGGTGGCAGCTTGGAACACTTCCCAGAACGCAAAGCGCAGCACCACAGTCGTCACCTCCAGTTCAGGCATCATTGTTTAGATGACGCTACCTACGCACAAACCTAGTCCAAAATAACGTATTACTACGTGAGATCTTTAATCATTTGACTAGAGTAGGATTCAAACACGGATCTACCACTTGACAAAACATACATTGAGGTGATGCTACTGTGTGAATTACGCTCTTGATCGGCAATTTGAAGATATAGCTTCATATCGCAAGCAATTGCGTCCATTGGCTTAGCCTTTGTGTGTGTTACGTCTGTGGTAAGATGGCTAAATACGATATTTCCGTATTTTTTATTTTTGCATACCATTGGATTCGTCTCCGTAGGATCTATAAGATGGCAAAATGCCATATGTTTAGGGTTTGTAGGGCATGAGAAAAACCCTGTAGCAATATGCGACTTATCCATTTTGCAATTACTTTAGTAGGTTAAGAGCTACATGTCATGTAAATTGCTCTCCTGTTAAATTTGCAAAACATGACATATCATATTTAGCCATCTTACCACAGATGTACCCTTCACACAACTTAAGGTAGTTTGAGCGAAAAATCACTTCACCTAGAATTTGATGAATTTGGCCTCGTTTTAAAGAAAAAACTCCCATCTTTCCAATGATATCAAAATATCAACACCTTGCCGAACTACTTTTCGAGCAATTTGCCTGTAAATACAAGCTGTTTACATGGGATAGATTATGGTTGTGCGCTCCAGAGGGAGAATATTTAAAAGGTTAGGAACTTCTAGCACCTAGATTTCGCCGAAAAACTAACAGTGTGTAGATTGCATGTTTTCTCAACTATTTATAAAATATAATCTATTACTCACCGCAGTATTTTTTTACAGAATCGCAAAAGACCTGCCGTTTTGAAGTGTTTTCAGCCGTACGGCGGGAAAAAATGAGTCAAGTTAGAGACTTATGTAGCTTTATTTATTTAATTACTGAGAATTTTGGTTATATATAACTATACCTTTGCGCCATTAATATTACAATATATATTTCATGCTTCTTACAGATGCTAAAATTATGAAATAAAATTTTAATAGTCTCCATTATGACTAGGGATGACTATCTCGCTCTCAAACCACCTTAATTACGTAATTACATTGACGCTGAACGAACAATAAGAATAATTCATGTGAGCAGCAGCACGCATCTCTCTTCACCTTTTCCAGCCCAGCTTTTTTGCTTCAAGTATTCAAGAAACAATTTTAGATAGAACACGTTAGAATAAGCACGTCATGGAAAAGGGTGGAAAGGTGAAAATTAGGTCGCGGCAGGAAATCAAGGGTTAACACAACTGACCGACAATTGGAGGATTCAGGTTCAAATCCACTAGGGTAATTGCCACTCATTGATAATTAAGTCAAAATATATTTCATACTTTACACGCATACCCAGGGATTGATAGATTTCCAGGATAAGCACATTCGGATTCCATAAATATCACGACCATTCATTAATCCCAGGTTTGGTTAACTAGAGCAATTTTAATGTTCTTTAACACTATGAGACAAGAAAAAATTCAACGGAGAGAGTTAATTTATCAATTACTGAAGAGGTAAACGAGGAAAACATACACCGTGGTGACATAAATCGAGTACTTGAATATCATTCCCTCGTGATGGAAAAACAACGGAAAATCCGCACCGAACGAAATGTCTGAAAACTTGACTGGCGGACTGGAATTAATCTCGGGACCGGCACATCCTCATCTTACTCCTCCAGCGACGCTCTACTCGTCCTATCTTTCACTTCCCCTGGACCGCACTCTCGTGTTCAGGCAGCTTGAGCAATATATCACTTCACCAAGAATTTGACGCAATTTTAAAGAAAAAGCATTCCTCTTTCCAATGATATCAAAATATAAACCCCTTGCCGAACAACTTTTCGAGCAATTTGCCTACAAATATGTAAGCTGTTTTACATGGGATAGATTACGGCTGAGCGCTCGAGAGGGAGAATATTGCAAAAAAAAATAAGAATTTATAACACCTAGATTAAGTCAAAAAACTAATGGTGGGTAGTTTTTATGTTTTCTCAACTATTTATAAAAATCAATCAATTACTCACCGCAGTAACTTTTACAGAATCGCAAAAAGAAAACCCATTGTGAAGGCGATTTCACCGTACGGCGTGAATAATTGAGTCAAGTTAGAGACTTATGTGATTATATTTATTTAATTGCTGAGAATTACTGTCATATGTAACTATACTTTTGCACCATTAATATTACAATGTTTACTTCACTCTTCCTACAGACGCTGAAATAAAAAAATAAAATTCAAATATGGTCTCCATTATGACTAGGGAACTATCTCGCTCAAACTACCTTAAGGAGGTTCTTCCGCGACTGGGTGAGTCAAAACAAATACTAAATTACACATTTTTTATATTCTGCACAAAAAATCCTACCTTCACTGATAAAATACGTTACCAAGAGAAAACCATAAGTGTGGTACAACATACGCAGATTATTATTCCACGAATGTATTTTAAATGAGCACTTTTTTCCAGCCATAGGAGCCGACTGCAGCGCCATTTCCTACGAATTACTGCACTTTGACTTCAATTACGACATTAATTCCCTAATAACTAAAACAATAAGGTGGTAAGATGGCTATATTTCATTTTTATTCAATTTCTCTGGATTATTTCCTTCTCATAAGTAGTTTTCCGCAAAAACGGCATTTATATTTTATGGAAAAATACTATTTTCCCCCGTGTTTCTCTCTTTCCCCCATTGAACACCAAGTAATCTTCACTTCAATTATAGAATAAAATAGCGTGGAAAGGTATTATTTTATAATTCATATCAGATAGAGGACAAATTTTTCTACAAGTAGACAATATTAATAAAATGACATTTAAGTCATTTTACGGTGGAACCACCTTTAAGACGCCAGACGTCAGTGTCGTCGCTTCATTTCGAGGAGCGGGAGGGGACGGTGGGGGGGGGGGGGGGGAGAAATGAAACGACCGGCTACGGTCAGCGTCTTCCTCCCCACCGTTCTGCTCACGTATTCCTCCGCTGCACGCGCGTGCACCATTCAGAGGAAGAGACCCTCTAAGCACGCACAACGCACCAATCCATCCATCGCACGCACCAGGCCATCAATCATTTGCGATCAACGCAAGCGGGGGGGGGAGGGGAGTGGTGCTCGCCTCACGTTGCAGCAGGAGAGGGAAGGAGGCAGGCAGGGAGGCAGGGTGGTGCGAATCTAGAGCGAAGGGATGGGGGATGCGGCGAGTCGCTCGGGCGAGATATAAATACGACGCGATCAGGGATGTTCCCCCCCCCCCCAATCACGGGGTGTGCAAGCGGCGGTAGATCCGGTGCCTCGATTGAAAATGTTCCAGGACAATTCCAAGAAGACGATCAAACGCACAACAGAGAGAGAGAGAAATCAGCCGACGAAACGAATTGAGTGAGACTTAGATTACACTGCAGGAGTTGCACTGTCCACTTATATTGTTAAGGTGGTTCTACCGTAAAATCACTCAAATGTCACTTTATTCATATTCTGTCTACTTGTAGAAAAAGTTGTCCTCTGTCTGATATGAACAACAAAATAATACCTTTCCACGCTATTTTATTCTATAATTGAACTTGAAATTACATAGTGTTCAATGGGGGAATGAGAGAAACACGAGGAAAAGTAGTATTTTTCCATAAAATACAAATGCCATTTTCGTGGAAAACTATTTATAAGAAGGAAATAATCCAGATAAATTGAATAAAAATAAAATATAGCCATCTTACCACCTTATTTTTCTAGTTATTGAAGAATTACTGCCGTAATTGAAGTCAAAATGCGGTAATTCGTAGGAAATGGCGCTGCAGTTGGCTCCTATGGCTTGAAAAAGGTGCTCATTTAAATTACATTCGTGGAATAATCTGCATTTTTCTACTTTACTTTTGGTTTCCTATAGGTAACGCATTTCATCACGGAAATCAAGATTTTTAGTCCAAAATAGAAAAAATGTGGAATTTAGTATTTGTTTTGACTCACACAGTCGCGGTGGAACCTCCTGAACGTATAATAATATACAACACGTGTTTCAACGATACGGTACGGTAGAATTGGGTGGCATCTGATAAACCCACAGATAGCTACGATTCTACTTCATTTAAACAGGTTCGAAATTTTGATATATGACACATTGCACAGACTTGAAAATTTTCGTAGCGATAGAACTTAACGCGATAATTTAGGTGCACGAAGTATATCCCGCCGAGAGTGCCAGTCTAATTATAAGAAGACAAAAAAGAAACACAAGTATGAGTTATCCAAATTATATGAGGGAAGGCATAATTTCTCGAGACTGAAGGAACACAAACTTGAAGCCAGCTTTCTATGTACTTCCTAACCTTTATAAAGGTAGATTGTATCACCAAAATTTCGGATAAATCAAATGTGTGTCGTCTAATCTTTAGACTGTAGCGCATATAGCTATGTAATATTTTATCATCCTTCTTAAAAATTAAAGTACAGCTAATTTCATTTTCTTACCTTGTGGAGTAATATATTTTTGTTATTTGGGATGATTTAAGCAAAAAGAAAGTCTAAGGATAAATGCTCTTGTACGCACCCAATATATTTGACAGAAAAGCTCGCACTATTAAAAAAATAAAAACAAGAATGAAAAGTGCTCTATTCGTTGTTCCCACCATTTCGAGGGTGGGCCTTAATTTCGCCTGGCTTCTAAAATTGTCTTTGTATAAAGAACGCGTACTGTCCCTCATTCATCAATCCTCTACACTCCTCACCACGCACTACCACCTCACACTCCAGCAAGACCAGCTGTGCCATAAGTCTTGCTACTCCACGTTATTCTGATTTCCATACACGCACAATCAGTGCTCGCCGATGCCAGAACTCATTTGTTGATGAGTTCATCTGATGATCGACGCCTTTTTGCAGCATCAAATCCCTACACAAGTCATATTCACCCACTTATCCTAATCATACCGCTGTCTACTTCAAACATTCACACGAAAATAAAATGCTAATTCGAGAATGAAACTCCTCAGGAGATATATCTACATCTACATCCACAAAATACCCTGCAAGCCACCACAGTGGTGTGTGGCAGGGGGGATATATATCCTCCGATAGAAAACCCCATCGTGTAGTATCCCTTTCTCTTTTAGATCAAACTGCCTCATCCAATCCCATGGGAATGTGCACATCCACGAAACCAAATCATATACGTTGAAATCATACTTTAAACACACGAACATTTGATCAGAGACGATGACCAGAGAAGAAGGTAGCATAGCAAAGAATGAGACATCGTACGAGCATATTACCAAGGTATAGCGTCCTCTAAATGGCAAGACGGTGTGATTGGATGGACCACAGAAGAGCAACAAGAATGGATTACGGGGATGCAGATGAGATGGAGGAATAGCAAGGAGTGGAGTGAGCAAGAATGGTGGGAGCCAGGGAGGGAAGTGGGAGAAGGAGCTGCCGAAGAACCAATCATCGGAATTCCAGCCAACCGCTGATTATGACGGCGACACCAAAAGGTGGGTTTCCACACGGCGCACGTATATATTTTTTTAACGCAACTCTCGAAGGCATGAGAAAGAAGGCAACAAATACGGAACGGCCTGAAGGACGGAAGGAGGAGATAAAAGAGGGGAAAAGAAACGAAGAGAGGAAGAGAGAGAGAGTGGAGGTTCAGGTCTTCCAGTCCGACCATCGCACTGCTACTCGAGATGCTTTGCTTTTAAGGCCCTTCCCCTCTCCCCCTTCTTAAATCCTCCTCCCCCCACCCCCCCACCTCTTCCCTCCCCCTCTCCTCCCACCCAACATCCAGATGCTGGCTATTTCCGTCCTCCTCCTCCCCACCCCTCCACTTCACCGACCAAAGCGCGCGCCCCTTGCACCAGCTCCTGGCCCCCTTCCCACAACTCCCCACTCTATCCCCACCGGAAGGATACTCATAATAAGAACTAAGATATTACAATTTTCCACAGATAAACTTTTAATCGACCCGGGTTTCGATGCACTGTATCATCATCAAGTATATATATTTGTACATCAAGGTATATGTATCCAAGAGAAGGAGGGTGAGGGAGGTTAGGAAGGTTAGGCTTTCCTAACCTCCCTCACCCTCCTTCTTTGGATACATATACCTTGAATTCCAAATATATGTACCTGATGATGATACAGTGCATCGAAACCCGGGTCGATTAAAAGTTTATCTGTGGAAAATTGTAATATCTTAGTTCTTATTATGTTCATATTCCACAACATCTCGCCTGATTCCTCCCTTTTTGGAAGGATAATCCCCGTTTCCATATCAACACGTCCAGAGCACCCCGCTCGCCGCTCACACATTGTCAAAAGTACACGCGCACACAGAATTACAACGTGTACTCAACAGATGATAGTCAAAGAAAACATTAGCGTCCGAATTTTCCTCCCCCCCCCCGGGGGGGAAAACACTTAAGGCTTAAAATTATTATCAATACCAAATATGAAACGTAAACAAATTTTTAAAAAATATTGAAATTTAAATTGCGATTATTAAAAGAAAATGAATAAATACACCAAACAGGATACCCCATCTCTCGAATATTTTCATATTTAATGAATGGAAAGCAGAGTGCGAGGGAGAACACTGAAAAAATTATGAATTTCTAACAACTATATTTCGTCAAAAAAAACTTACGGTGCGTAGTTTGTATGTTTTCTCGTCTATTTGTAAAAATTAAAACATTACTCACCGCAGTACTTTTTACAGAATCGCAAAAAAAAACCTATCGTGAAGGAGTTTTCATCGTACGGCGTGAAAAAATTGGTCAAGTTAGAGACTTATAGCGATATATTTATATAATTACTGAGAGTTTTTGCCACATGTAACTTAATATGTGCGCCATTTTAATATTAAAATATTTACTTCATACTTCTTACAGATGCTCAAATAATAAAAATAAATAAAATTCGAGTATGGTCTCCATTATGACTAGGGAACTATCTCGCTCTCAAACTACCATCAAGGGCACACCTCCGGAGCGCATTGAATTCCCGCACACAAGGAGAACACCCAGATGCACACATGTGCAAAACACCTCCCGGTCGCGCAAGAGCCTCTTCTAAGCGTCTCCCAATGCACACCACCGCGAGGGGGGGGGGAGGGCGTGGTCACGGCGGCGCGTCACTTCCGCCCTTTGGGCCGGAGCGCCACCTCGCGAGGAAAGGCCTTGAGAGGAGGGCGCGAGAGTGCAGAAGAAAAACATCTCCCGACCCAACCCCGTCATCGTTCGAACGTTTCCGAAAAATGAAGCTGGGAGACGGGGAGGACCATAAAAAGGATTATTGTCGCAGGCCTTCGTCATCGGCCTTTCAGTCTTTCGAGTGCATATGGATAATGTTAACATAGGATACAATTTTTAAAATATAATAATTACAAGATATACAAAAACAGATTGAATACCATACTGGTTTCAAATGCACAACAACTATCTCTTTTCACTTTTTTCAGTTGAAAGTTTTCCGAAAATATGTATTTAAATAGTTTCTTTTTAAATTTGATACAGATTGGCATGTTTTTACATCCCTTCATTACTTTTGAGCGCATGTATACAATGTTTACTTGAGACAAAATAAAATATTTACATGACACAAATAATGTTTACATAAAATAATTTCGAGACACAGTAAATGCACGGTGACAGATAATGATGTCCAGACGAGCAAAACTTGCTGTTTCGCCACATTCCGGCCGATCCATCCAATTACCCTACAGCGTGCGGGCGGTGAGGACGATAAAAGAATTCTTCTCGGCATCTAACGGCTGTGACCCCTCCCCCCTTACAGAACCGTTACAACGGACGCGGTAAACCACGCAACCGTTCCCAGACTCTCAAGATGATCTCGTTTTCGCCCCACCGAGCAAAACAACATAACAAGTCCACTTTCCCCCACGTCTTATCTCCGACTCGAAAGAGTAGAACTTTAATCGCCCCTGCAATCGGCAAAACTCTTGAGAGTAAGAGAAAGGATATGGGATCGGATCAAATGCCATTTACACAGGCCGCGACATGTTTACAGAGTACACCCCCCAGGCATTGTCTCAAGACCCCAGAGAGGACTTTCATCTCAAATCAGCGTCAAAGACATTGATAGAAGAGCAGGAATAAAAATGCCGAGAATTAGTCAAAGCACGACCTCTAGTTGGAAGCAAAATAAAAAAATATAGAAAAAATGTGCGAGATTTATGGCCAATTTAAAATTACTAGGAGAGTATATCCAGACTAAAGAGGTTCGTTTTAGTGATTCGGCGCTGGTCCAAGCATTTGCTATTTGATGGACTGAAGTCTTTCAATCAGTTAAAGACTTTATTTTGAATATAACATGTTCTACGCTTACAGTCTAATAGAGGTTCTACGCGGACTTCAAACACTGCAAGTTGCTGGTATAAAGCCAGCCACGAGACTGGCAACGAAGTGAGATGATTGAACAATCCTTGAGATACCTGACACTACAAGTCCTCGTAGAATAGCAAATAACAATCATCGGTACCTGAATCCTCGAAAAGAGCATAACGTGCTATTTTCTTAATGAACGAGGTTATTTTGACGCCGTTTTGGCAGACACATAATTTCCACTCGATTGTAAAGCGCCGAAAGCCAAATACAAGCATTTTTAAATTTGCATTTAAAACTATTTTATACTACGGATAAATTGATTTTATAAAACCATATTGTGCAGAAACACTGGAAAAGAAGTAAAAATATGCGAAAAATTGACAAAAAAAAGTAGATTTAAATAGTATCTCTAAAGCTTACAAGTACTTCGTATATGAGATATATATATATATATATATACATATATATATATATCCGTATATAAATAATCGAAAGCCAAAAGAGGTCGACCGAGGGACAAATGTGCATAGGCCAGAATATAAAACAGAAGAGTTACAGGGTCAAAAAGAAGTTACCAGAGGAGGAGAGGGTGGAATTGAGGTCTGCTGTCAACCAACCTTGGGAATAAACGACTAATGATGATTGACTGCAGTCAAGGCTTCATTAACTATAAAAGCATGAGCAGGCCAATCATGCTAAGAAAATACCAGAAGTACTTCACGCACCAGGTGCCTTATTCAGTAAGGACTCGCGGTCGATACCTCGCAAAATCCGTGGATTTGACGTCACAACCCCCGAGAAATCTCAACAATTGAATTTTGAAACTTTAGAGGCTGTGACGTCAAAGTTTCGTCACTTTCGAGGCTCGGAAAGTCCGAGAACATACAGAATAGCCCCCCCTTGGTCATTCGCTCCAGAAGCGCGTGGCAGGAGATGAGTCGCCAAGACCCATTGGGGTGCGGGGGGGACCAATGCACGATCGATACTCCCAAAACTGATATGCCCTCGGGGAGACGAGAAACACATATCCCGTTACCCTATGCAGGAACTAAAATATTTCCTCTAAAAAAGCTCGACTAGAACATATCGGAATCCCAAATATAATCCACATTTACATATTAACCAGGGAGCCACCACGTTAAAGAGGTAAAAGTAAGTAAGGGAAGAGGAAGAGGACGAATGTGAATCGCAAGTTTACGGACTGCATTCGTGTCTCGCTGTTTCTGTTTTCGTCACTAACGGTGATCTGAGAGAGGAAATTTTCGCACCTGTCAGTTCCGCCGTTCCAGAGATATCAAGAGGGGTTGAATGATATCCTCTTATGTCACCTCGAACACTCGCGAATCATTCCAGTAATCGTAGCCTAGCGAGCAACCCCGTGTCCTCGTGGCGCGGAGAGTGAGGGCAACTTCCGAAGGATCAAAACTTCATCCGTCACACAGTGGACTCAGAATACCTAAAAGGTAGCCAAAATTGTAGGATTGTTATGAAAATTTGTATGCATACTTTTAGAGGCTGCTGAAAGCAATTCTGAAGTTGAATTTGCAACATTTGAAAGATTCTGGAAAATGTTTCGAAAAAAAATGTTTTCATTACTAAATTTAAATCTGGCATATAAATTTAGATGTCCGAAATGACTGACTGATTCATTCACTCATCAACGCACAATCCTAACTACATGTGACAAAAACTTAACTGCATGCCTAGTAGCATGATGATTAGTGGTACATACGGCCTACATGTCGAAAACATTTTCTTGCAGCTCAATAATCTATCTGTCTATCCAACGTACCGTCGATCATAAGCTAAATAGAACCATTATTATTTGGCTTTTTGGCCACCTTTTAGGGACTTTGCCCACTGTGCGTCGGATGGACTCAAAGCGCCCTTCGCTCAGGCGTCCTTCCCTACGCCAAACAATCCTCCAGGTAACTACCAACATGTCGGAAACACTCCAGATATAAATAACTTTTTGAATGTGGGAAAATGTTGGATATGCATTCTCCATTTATTTACTTCTTTTGTTTCGTTGTTCCGGGCTAGCGTTTCTTTTGCTTTTGTTAAGAAACAAAGTTGGCAACCCATTGGCGTCACAGCCTGAGCCTATCGTCGGATAGCATACCTAAACGAATGGAGCGTTTATCTTTGAAGTTTTCTCCTGCGACCTAAAATATCACAAATTAATTTATAATGGAAGAGCTTCCGACACGATACACTTCATCAAAGTGGCGCGATAAATGTAATTAGCAGTTGCCACCCTTAACCAACCTTAATTATTACCAAATTCACACTTTTCGCTCGTGAGTACTCAAGTCAAAGGCCATCGCTGGATCTCAATACTCCTAAAATTCTATCTCCAAAGAACAACTGATTCAACGATCGTGACATCGCTTGAATGCACCATTGCACTTGCTGGCACTTTCGCTGCGGCAGAGTTGACTATAAGAGACGTATTTGATGAAATAACCGGTTTTGGAATGCCCCCCAAATCAATTGTGTAGCGCCGGTGATTTCCAAACCATTAACTTCTTTCCCAACTTCTCTCCCCGAACTCAAATCGCCCAACAACATTTCCACCTTCACTTACCATACTTTCAACCCCAACGTGTCAACCGAACACTTTGTACGGTCATCCATAATTTCAGTTTACCCAACATTTGCCTATAACCACCGACTTCTACTTCTCAATTCTTTTCAACATCTCCTCCAACTTTACATATTTTCCTTTATTTTCAATTTTCTCATTCCATCTTTCCTCAGACACAGTCTTCGTTCTCCAACCTCTCCATGTCGTCATTTGTCTTCACTCTTTAACATCCTAATTATTATGCTCCCCCCAGCCACTCTTTCCCCTGGCGGATAAACCCAACAAATAAATGAGTACACCCTTGGGATCTTCAAATGTGAAAAATTAAGAAAACAAATATCTTCCTTCGCAACAGTCACCATGGTATCACCGGTATTACATTAGCAATTGTTAGATGATTAGTTGGCTGAAGGGTGATGAACTTTTTTATGAACGTTAACCATAATAATCCTAGTTCACGAATGAACACTGATCAGTACAAGGTGAATAAATATACAATTCTAATACTTTCATCAGGTATTAACTTCACACTAGAGTAACCTACAGAGCTGATACAAAGCAGCCAAGAGGAGATTATTATTAGACATTTCCAATGGCATCTTTATTTCGCCCTAGTCAACAAATTACTGGCGAAGTGCTCCATGAAGCGTGCATCAAATAGGAAGGTGAGTCAGAAGACGTTTTTAAATGAGAGGAAGTTCGCTTAGGCAGGAAGCAATAATGGCGTCCATAAATTACCATACATCATACTCCTTTATGTAAGCTATACTTACTTAATTCATCTCAAATTTTAGGAAGAGCAGAGCAAACATTAGAGCCTAACAGGCATTATCCCTGATCATACCCTATCTCACACTTCACATTGAATAATTAATTCACTGCTTCTAAACGAGGCATCCGTTAACGGACCTGAAAACTCGTCTTCAGGTTCGCCGCAAATAAAGTTGACGTTGGCTTTCCATTTTTTATTTATTTTGCTTCTACCTCCCGAAACAAGAAACCTACTCTCTCTCTTAAACAGTGAATGGAGTGGCCACATTCCGCTGGAAAACTACCAAGAAACAGAAGTTACAGCCTCATTATACCCACGTAAACAGCCTCCCTTTTCACAATAGAATGTAGCATGCAAATTATTGTCACGCGAACAAACTAATCGTCCGCCAGGCCTTGATTAGTCATTGTTCGAGCATTGGCTGCGCTCTAAATATCAACTGTCACATAACAAAAACCACTTATATGGATGTACACATGAAAAACACAGATTTTTCCAACTTTTGCATTAACTATTAAACGACAACAGCAGAAGCGATGAAAGTGCTAGTGCTTTCCGGGCGAATCTGTTGAATGAAGGTTTCTCGGGTCTCCAACCGGGTGACAGATTCCCAGCTATTCTGGTTCAGCGGAAGGCCAATCAATGGAAGACTCGGCCACAGCGTGTTACGGAAACCGATGCACACGAACCAACACACGGCCAGAATTATCACCTTCCCTGGCAGCGCTGGGTTGGTTTTCCTTACCCTCTTTCATCGGGCTACCAATATCTCGGACGAGGAAAACCGGCCAAAAAGAATGGTTATGACGACAGAGTCATCACTTTGGCTTTTAAAAGAACCTTTCATACCGATGAAATCAAGGTACATACAAGAGGAACCACTGGCCACTGTTTGTCTACCGTACATCTCCTCCATCTCCGGCAGAATCTCTAGAGAACTGAGGAGACACAATAGTACGACCCTTCACAAGCCCGCGGCCAAAATCAGGGACATGGTCGTCCTAGCTAAAGACCCGATTGGTTTGAAGACCTTTTGAATCTACCGCCTTCCCTGTGAGTGCGGCAAAGCCTACATCGGGGAGACTGGCCGAACCGTAGCACCGGCTAGGCTAGAGTGAGGCTAGGACAACCAGAGAAATCGGCTGTAGCGGAGCATGGCATCACATGCAGCCATGGCATCAACTTCGCCGGAGCGAAGTTGTTGCGTCGTTCCTCCGGCTATCGGGACCGACTGACCGAGGGAGCTATTGAGATCCGGATAGAGCAAAAATAATTTTAATCGTGACTCGTGATTTTCCTTAAGCAAGCTACATGGCTAAGCTATATGGCTACCGATCCTGAAAGAAGTCAAACTTACGAAGGAATATTAGCGCCAAAATTCTAAACAATTAGAGGACACTCATGAATGAGAACTGGTGCTATATACTTCGGACAACCCTAATGGCTTAACTTGAAAGTCAGAGAAAATAGAACCCCTCACCCGGTAGAAGAACCGAGAAATATTAATTCGACAACAGCAGAATCTGTATGAGAGAATAGACAAGCGTCTTTCAGTGCTAGAAATTTGAAGTTAATATCCAAAGATGTAGATCTCGTTAAAATAAAACCAGCATGAACCAATACGAGCAATTGATCACAAAAACTATGAAATCATAGTTCAAACGTTAATTATAATTATAAAAATTAGCATAAATATGAAACTATAAAAAATATTTTTTAATTGTCCGCGAAAAAATATTTTGAGGATCCCTTCCCTTTTATTTACTTTCGACCCCGCTCAAAGTACGATAAAACTAAAACCATTACCTCAATTGGTAGAAGGTGAAACATTATTAGGCGTATCGGCTGACAACATCGAATTTGTATTCAAGATTCCAGTTATAGTTACGTTGATTCCTCCTTCCAAATGCCAAAACCAGCTTAAGATAGCAATATGAAAACACAAACAACGGATGAGACAAAATAATAACCAAAGACATAGTATTTTGCATTTCGAAATTGTCCTTTACATGATTTATCGCGCAATTCCCTTTAATTTTAAAAGTGACTCTCATTTGCTTCACAAAATATTCTCTTAATTGTTTTCAAGACGTCTACACTTCCGTGAGCAAGGCTAACAAAATGCGTTATGGAATTCTAAAATTAAAAAAATTCTCCTGCAGAAAAAAACAGCGTCACTAAATAGAAGCTATTCAGGACAAATCGCCAATTTTCATTTCATAGTAAGTGCAATATTGAAGGATAGACCACTGATCCATTCGATGGAATAGAAAGTACCACTTAGGCCGGATAACATTCTTGATGCTGGAGTTTCGAGGACATACTCATTTATTTTGTGAAGAAGAAAGGGCGGCAGTTAATAGATTACGGCCGTGTATTATCGGCAAAGACCACCTAAATATATTAGAAGCCTTAAAAACCTATGGAATTACGGCGGGTGCTAGAAGCCTAAACGGAGATACGTCTGAGGATGGCGCAAATATTTCGGGCAAGTCCACCGCGATTCAGAGAACACAAAAAACTATTCTAAATTCTATACACAATAGTGCATAAGTAGAGATCGGCCTTCCGCTGAAAAATCTCCATTGTGACAAGATTTGAACACCGCCTCTTACAATGGACAGGCCAAATTCTATTCACCACATTCACCTGATTCCTTAGCTAAGCTATTAGCCACTACCATAACGTTAAAGTTAATTACATAGTTCCTTTGTACCTTGGCAATCGCCAAAATGAAGATAAAATTGACAACTCACGGTGGACAGGGCCGGGGAAGCAGAGAAGACGGGTCCGATGCGAAGTAACACGAATGAAAGAAATGCCAGAAGAATTCTCGTTATAATGAGTTGGGAAAATGATAGACAGGAAATTGAAAGGGACAAGCACTTTGGTACTTCAAAGACGACACTGAGACAGATGAGATTTTAGCACAAGGGAGAGCAGGGAGGGAAAACAAATTTCGGATTAACAGGACTCGTTAATAATTTCCTTTCAAAACATGGTGGTTTCTTTCATTTTAACACAAAAATGAAGAAAATAAAACGAGTCGAAGGTTGGCACTGGGCGAACTTTTCCGACGACATATGTCCACAGATGAGGATTAAATAAATAAATGCAGAAGATATTCGCATTACGTTAATAAACCAAGAAAAATTGATGCTTTCATGCGTTTTGAATACCAAAAGAATTTACGCTGCTCAAATTCACGCAAAAAATTACCTGAATTTCCTTTCATAATCCAGAAGAAAAAAAGTTATCAGTATATACCTGGTTGAGATTATTAATTTTCATGTTGATGATATAAACCACAATGTAAAACAAAAATATCTAGTTTTTAAAGAATAGTGGCTTAATTAATCATTTTTGTCAGTTAAAATCTCGCCGTAGCTACATTCGCTCCCCATCATAACTGCAACTGGTTAACATGGCGGTTCATTTCACTAAAATGGACCACGATGCTGGAGGCTGTTAAATGATATTTTATCACAATGTACATTAATCTGGTTAAGCATACTAGACTAGACCTTTAGCATTTTTTTATGAAGTCAGTTGACAAAAAATTCAATAATAAATTCTCATTCGGTGAGCGGCTTCACGCAACGCAATCAACTTCTAAAACTCATCCACAAAAGATCACCCAGGTTAAAATCAATTCTTTTAAGCGCTATTCATGACATTTTTCGCTTCACCTTTCACTCGTTCGACGGTTGACACCGACCGGCGCTGAGCACAGTTGGCAAAGACACAGACAAACCACAGATCGCACCACCTCACGCTCATCGCAAACATTCTCCTAAATTCAACATCAACCTCAAAATAGCTTCGAGAATCCAGAAACGCAACACTTACCACAGGACGTCGATAATGAGCAATCAAGAAAGCTTCCTAAGTTCTCAGTTTTACTCTTAAGGTGATTTGAGCGGGACAGTAGTCATAATGGAGACCATATTCAAATTTTATAGTTTGATTTCAGCGTCCGTAATAATTATGAAATAAATATGTTAACATTAATGGCGAAAATATATAGTTATATATGACCAAAATTCTCAGTAATTAAATAAATAAAGCTACATAAGTCTCTAACTTGACTCATTTTTTTCCCGCCGTATGGCTGAAAACCCTTCATAAAAGCAGGTTTTTTTGCGATTCTGTAAAGATTAATGTGGTGAGTAATAGATTATTTTTTATAAATAGTTGAGAAAACATGCAAATCTACACACTGTTAGTTTTTGACGAAATCGAGGTGCTAGAAGTTCCTAATTTGTTTAATATTCTCCCTCCGGAGCGCACGGCCATAATCTATCCCATGTGTAAACAGCTTGTATTAATAAGGCAAATTGCTCGAAAAGTAGTTCGGCAAGGTGTTGATATTTTGATATCATTGGAAAGATGAGAGTTTTTTCTTTAAAATGAGGCCAACTTCATCAAACTCTAGGTTAAGTGATTTTTCGCTCTCAAGCTACCTTAAATTACCTCTCATGCTTTACGATAAACCGTTTCGTACAAGCTCGGCGGAGTGTAAAATTCATCCCATTTTGGATGGCCGGAAGAAAAATCGAGTCGCCTTTAAAGTTCACTACTTAATTTCCCCTTGGCAAGCATACGGCTCCAGCGGTGTGTTAACGGGTAGTATTTCCGGATGCGACGGCTGGAGTGGATGACGCTCCCAAGGATCCCTCCAGCCTCGGGCGAGCGCCAACGTTTTTCGCGCCAGACACGTTGACGGAGCGGTGACGAGCATCAAAAGAGAAGGCGGTCCATTACGCCATCCCTCTCTCCCCCACACCCTTCGCCCTCTCGACAACACCAAGTGAAGAAAGCACCGCACCCGCGGCTGCACCAAGGGTGCGGGCGCACGGCCAAACCTAGGCGAGAGAGGCGCGCTCCCTGTTTCCGCGGGAAGGCTTTGGCGGTGCATGAGGACACCCGTCCTTGGGAAGGCCCACGCCGCAACGGCCGACGTTTCGCCGATATCAGAGAACGCTTCTCCGCCACGCGGGCCGACGAGTAGGGGGCGGGTAGTGTCAAGGGAAAGAGCAGAGTATGTGGTGGATTTATGGGGCTATTGTGTGATCCGGTCAGAGAACACAAAAACCCTAAATTCTATACACAATAGTGCGTGCCTAAGTAGAGAACGGCCTTCCACTGAAAAATCTCCATAAGTAGAAAAATCCCCATGTTTCTCCGGAAACGGTTATGCCGTTGCTAGTCAAGGTATCCTCAAAATGTGTCAAAAAGAGCGAACACACCTCTCACTGTGTTCCATGTTTGGCTTCATCCACGTGGACTGTGGCGCTAAGCGCACGCCTTGGACTGCTTCAGTGACATCATGTGCCTAGCAGTACTGAAATACTTGTTCTTTTAAAGCCCTCAAACATCCACAGGGGAGGAGGACGCCTCGGTAGCTTAACAGCCTAAAGCACTCGGCGCGAAATTGAGGCATCCGGGTTCGAATCCCGGTCAAGGCGAATGATTTTTCCTCAGTGGAATATCGCACGGAAGTTACACTTTTAACCCAAGAGGAGCCTTTCACAACGGAGCCGATCTTTGGGGGAGATGGGGGGCACACCACCCCCTTTCGTTTCCCCCCCCCCCGCCCTTCGTTCCTCTCCCCCAGCCCCACCTCATCACCTCGTCGTCTGATGAAGAGACAAAAGACAAACGGACGCGTACTCCCGCCGAGATTGGCAAGGAGGGAATAACCCCCTCCCCCCCCCTACCCGGATAAAGAGACGGGAGGAAGGGAGGGGGAGGCAGAGGGGAGAGGTATTTCTTCCGACTTCCCAAGGATCCCATCGAACAAGGCCGATCTATTTTCTGTCCAGCATGCCCGTAACATCTCCTTCGCTGAAATGAAGGGGGGATTCCGGAAAAGGTCAGGGCAAAATTAATTGCTTCGTCTAAAAAAATTATTAATTTCTTCCCCGAAAATATTTGCCATTGGTACGAAGTAAGTCACGCTAGATTATTATTATTATAGTTATTCTTGGGAGCTCATTATTCAAGGTGCTGAAGTTGGCGCAGAGGGGAACGCATCAGCGAACTTCGACGCAGAGCAACGACGATGATTGGAACGATGAAAGCTCGCGAAACATTCGGTGACTTAAGCCGACATTGTATAGCATTCTGTACGCACACAATATTATTCACGGCCGAATTTCTCCTAAAAAGGGAATGAATTCGTTCAACCTGCAACTTAGTACATATAAGATTTTTACCACAGAGTAACTGATAAAAAAAACTTTACATTTTTCATGATCGACACCTCAACGGAAAACACGCAGAGATAACTTGCTAAAAATGAATAATTTGGTTTGAAGGAGCAAGTAATACTAAATTCGGCGTCTGCACGAGGCAGGCAATGCGTACGGGCAGGCAGTGCCCGGCAGCGGTGTGGAAGCAACCAAGGCAGCCCCCCTTTCATCCCAATAGATGCAGACTATCTCGGACAAAATAGTGAAAGCCGAATAATGGTGTGCTGATAATACATTGATGACGGTTTATAATTAAATCGAAACGTATTGGAAAGCGGATGGTACCCGTTGAAATTCATCGCGTGTGAAAAACATTGAACTTATTTTATAAGAAAACCAAAAATCCTGAAGAATAGTGTCTGCGTGGTCATTTAAGGAGTTTGTAACCTATCTTGTACGTTGTATTCATTGTAGTAGACACGCTGAACATTTTCCAGGTGCACGGAGAGATGAGTTACCGTTGGTCCTCTTTCATGACGGGAAACCCAGAAATGGGCCACGCAGACTCCTATTACTACTTAAATAGCACCCATATTGATAGATGGTCACCTCGTCCCTCCGATTCTCTTGCATTGCTTATTGAATTGAATTGGGATCACTGGGAATTGGGTTCACTGCAGACAATAAGCCAGATATGAACCATGAAATCCGTTACTAATACCAGGGAATGCTGCAGACGCTGGAAACTTTGCAACCATTGGGGGCGGAGGTTGTATAAGAGAGTTCCATCAAGAAATGGACATGACGATGTCCGCTAGGACATGGACGCTTGATGCAGGCACGGGAGTGTTGGCGAAATAAGTGTTGAAGAAAGCAAAAGACATGTTACGAAAGAGATATGGTCATGAAAGTACTTAAGTGATATACGGGTATTGGATTAATGTAAGTAAAAGCGCGCTCTGTTGGTTTGGTCAAGTTGGGAGAATGGAAGACATACGAATCACGAAACATCGTGCAATGGATGAGTGAATAGCGCAAGATGAAGGGCATATCGAGAAAATAATGGGCGCATTCAGGGGACGGAGCGCTCCGAGATCGGCGGAGCGGACCGCTACCTAGTCTGTGCTCAGCTCCCCTGAATGGAAAAAAGACTGAGCGCTACGGTGGAACTTTTGAATCGTATGTCTCTCTCCGTCCGCAGATTTCTTATCGGAGATAATTGACGGAAAGGACTCATTGCTCTTTAATAAAGCTCGAAATTACCTTCCTATGATTATTAAGCACAATTGCAGATGTGTTAATCCGCGCTATCATCGTCTAGAATATTTCTTATTTCCAAAAAGGATAGAAAATTTTCCTCATAGAGCATGCTCTTTAGTTTATCTTTTCCACGAAAAGAAGCGACGGAAGGAGTTGAATAAATGAGCAATAAACCACGTCTGGATAGGCAATTGCCCTTGGTAAGCTCATTGCGTTCTCGTAATTTTTTATTTTAAATTTAAAATTTATTTTAATTGGTTAATTTTTTGCTGTGCTGCTCTTGCTGTTGTGTGAACTTCCGAGCATCGATTGCAAGTTAACGCTGCTATTAATATATTATAAATGACTCTGTTCAAAGGTTATGTACTTAAATAATTTCCTTGGGGATGTGCAAACATGTGATGGTGTTTCACAGGCCACATTTTTTGTGTTGCGCTACTGTGAAATTATATCTTTCATGCATGCTGCATTACAAGACAAGATCCCTCTGTGGTTCCAATCCCTCGTCATGGAAAATGTGGACGTGTTCGAGGTTTTCATTTCTAGAAAGCTCTCCGTTAATTATTTGCGCTCTTGAGCAAAGTATTATTACATATTAAGTATATTAATAATGCCCGATATTCTTGTTTCATAAGCGTATGCTCTCTCGAAACTTGTTAAATTATTCGATCGTTACCTTAGCCCATAGCCCAGCAAACTCAGCCCACAAGATCATGTATGATCGTTAAGAGAACGAACTGTGAAGTATTCTTAAAATTCTCTCGCAAACAATTCACATTAATATTTTTCTTTCATAATCGTTCACCGTCAACGATAGACACAAATTCGTGGGCATACAATATACATCACTGTCGAGATGTTAAGAAATTGTTACGTTCGCTGATCCTTGCGTATTATTTTCCCAGTCCTATAATAAGTGTAAATAGCACACAAAACGTTGGCAAGGGAGATATGTCTAGTTTATTTTATTTGTGACAAACATCTCAATAATACCATGAGAATTAAGAGGAGTTCTACACTATTTCTAGCCAACTTTTGCGATGAATGAGAGACGGAAAGTAACTAAGTCAACCGCACGCTTGCATCGAAAGTGCATTATATTATTCTTATTTGAAGATAAATGTTAATCGCATTCAAGAAGATAATTTATTGAATACATATGTTCATGCACCAGACCACACAAGCATGTTTGGATGAGTCACGCGAAGACACCACGCCGAGTAATAGAACAAGCATTCGAAAAATCGCGCCCGGTCACCGAGCGCTCAGTACAGGTAGCGTCCCAAAAGACCGTTCCGTAAAATGGCCGACCGCTCCGTCGGATCGGCTACGTAGCGGTCGCATTCAGGGGGAATTCCTGGAATTTTGGCTGAGCGCTCCCGGAGCGCTCCGTCCCCTGAATGCGCCCAATGAGTGAGTGTAGCGGAAGTACTTCTTAAAGATGAGGGATATCAGACGACATGGGGAGAAGAGGTAACATGAAACAAATAAGGTAGGTACGCAATGATATGGCCAAAGTAAAACAAATAGGAAAAAACTCCTCCAGGCCCACACCCTATATTGGGATCCTCCCGATTTTACACAGCCCTTGAAATTCGAAGGATTGACGCCCTCCAAGTTCTTCTAAGTTCCTCGGTGACCGAGGCCAGAGTGAAAGACCATACTTATACGGTAGGAAATTCAACCTAACATTACTCAAGAGGTGAAAAGGCGGTTTATTTTATATTCCCAGGCTGTTTCATCAATTTCCAATTTTTCGGAATGAACTCTATTGAAACCAAATTGGCTACCTTTACAGCACCTACTTCCGGACGGGTATCTGCAATGGTTATAAAATGCTCTACAAATAAGTTACTCTTTTTTCATCTAATCGAAGAACCAATTTACAGAACGATCATTCTATGACGTGATTTCGACAAAACCTGATTAGCAAGTCAATGCACGTACATAAAAATATGCCCGAGTGAAACATTCGAATAGCGGCATTAAATTCTCCTGGAGTCAGCGTCTCCCTCGTCTTTTAGGTGGGTTGAGCGAAAAATCACTTCACCTAGAAATTTGATAAATTTGGCCTCATTTTAAAGAAAAAATTGTCATCTTTCCAATGACATCAAAATAAAAAACCCCTTACCAAACTACTTTTTAACCAATTTGCCTGTAATTATAAGCTGCTTTACATGGGATAGATTACGGCTGTGCGCTCCAGAGGGAGAATATTGAAGGAAATAGGAATTTATAACACCTAGATTTCGTCAAAAAACTAACAGTGCAGGTATAGATTGCATGTTTTCTCGACTATTTATAAAAATTAATCTATAACTCACCGAAGTAAGTTTTACAGAATCGCAAAAAAAACCTGCTGTTTTGAAGGGTTTTCAGCCGTACGGCGGGAAAAAATGAGTCAAGTTAGAGACTTATGTAGCTTTATTTATTTAATTACTGAGAATTTTGGTCATATATAACTATATCTTTGTACCATTAATATTACAATATTTATTTCATACTTCTTACAGACGCTGAAATAAAAAAATAAAATTTTAATATGGTCTCCATTATGACTTCAGGGAACTATCTTGCTCAAACCATATTAAGTGCTCACTCAGCCATAATCCCTTGGGCAAACATTTCCCTTGCTTGCTCGACGACCCTTTCGAAAGCATTAAAAGAGGTTGTAAAGGTAAACAAGCACAAGTGGACAGGAACACTTGCACAAGAGTCTCTCACAGAGTGAGAGAGGGGTAGCTTAGTAAGATAAGATAGCTTAGTACTTATTCGGTGCGCCAAAAGGACGCAATGCTCCACTCCGCAGTTAAACCAAAGTGACTCACTAACTATTCCGAAAACTTTGACCTCAGCCACCGCGTTGCGGAGACAACGGACCAAACAAAGAGGATGACGACATTGCCACTCCCCCCCCCCCCCCCTTTGACCTTGTTTTAGTCACGTACAAGATATTTCATCACGGCAGTGAAAAGTCGCAAAAAGGGAGGTCCACAATCAAACCAATGTAAAACACGCGCTAATAAATGAGCACACTTTCCCTAAATGTAAGCCCATCGAATGCATGGATCCCGTCTTTTAATGGCGTATATGTTATTCTTCATCAGGATCTAGAGCGGTTTCAAGTATCACTTACATTCACAAGGATATTCCAAAAGAAACGACAGATTCTCACCGGCCTAATGCCAACGAATCCATCAACCAAATTTAACATTATAGCAGTGGGCGGCCAACCTCATCGTAAAACTTCATAGAAATCACATGTAGAGTAAAAATATCAATTTCATTTTGGGAAGGAAAGACAAATATGACAACATACGAAGATACTTTCAACTCCTTTACCTACTCACCTATTCACAAGCTCGGTTTAATGGCAATGCATTGTATCAAGATATTTGACCCTGATGATCACTCACCCGCTCATGGTATACATACTTATAGAAACAATATAAAATATTGAGAACCATATAACCAACCAAGAATGCCATTTCACTATCCCTCACATTTTAGCAAACCATAAAATATCATATGCATAGAACAGCAAAATCCACACCAAAGTAAAAAAATAGGATAATATGTATTCCAAAATACGCGCCAAACGAATTGTTAACTTAAAAAAATCCTCTTGAAAAAAAAACATTTAAAAAAGAACGAAGAAAAAAGATGAATCACTTT
Organism: Pyrrhosoma nymphula; assembly: GCA_963573305.1. NCBI lineage: Eukaryota > Metazoa > Arthropoda > Insecta > Odonata > Coenagrionidae > Pyrrhosoma > Pyrrhosoma nymphula. The sequence goes on along the minus strand of OY754327.1, from coordinate 202,700,127 downwards.
TCAAGGCACAATGGGTGTTATAAAAATATATAATCTAATGGGGCTAATATTTTGAACCTGAATCATCGCCCAAACCCAGCTTCATTCGACAGTCTAGCAAATGAAGTTACGTTTACCATGCATGGAAAGATAGTGACTAGCATTAAAAAATAAAATTTTAAGAGCGAATTAAGACAAATCCAACTGAATGTGTAGAGAACGAAACCTAAAAACTTTCCTTCTTCCGAACAACTTTCACGTCGACGCCATCTCACTTGAGTCCACGGAAGATGACGGAAACAACAGGCACGACGCACAGGTATGTACTACTGATGTCTAAAGTTGACCACCATGCCATAAAATTGTAGATAGGTTTAATAACATTTACAATTCGAGACAATCATACTACCGGAGATAATGTAATCATGGAAGACCGAAGAAAGAGAGATTGGAATGAGAGATTGCTTAATGAGCGCCGCTAAGGTGAGCCCTGAGAAATGGATTCCCCTTCACCATCACGCTATCAGGGGGGGCTATTCTGAATGTTCTCGGGATTTCCGAGTGACGACGAATGTTTCACGTCACAGCATCTAAAATTTCAAATAAGGCCAATCGAAAGTCGATATTTGTCGGGGGCAGTGACGTCACATTCACTAATTTTCCGAGGTTCAACCGTGTTGAGTCCTTACTGAATAAGGCCATGGTCCAGGCAAAGTTCGCCAAGGCTCCATTCTATCTCCATACAAATTAATTATGTTACAAGGATTAGCACGCTTCCATTTCATTGAATATTTCAAGGATCGCCGGTGTCTCCAAGAATTGCCTAGATTTCGAGGAAAGGCTCTTGATCAAGTTCCATTAAATAATTTATTCTGTCCCAACTCTATGAATCATGTATATTTAATAGGTACATGTTCCAGAATGCACACACTTCGAGCGGGAAAAAGCGAAGTGAGTAAGGAAGTCGGTAGGCTCACCAATCAGGGTATTTATTCCCCATCACTCGTTGCATTGCATTACGCAAGTACATACATACAAGGGGTATCCAGACAGCAGGTCTCTCTCATCGTTTTATCCGAGGGCGAGGGACGCAGGCAGTTCCCGCGCGTATGGAGTTTCAGTTCCGCTGTAGTGGAAGCGCTCACATCCCGTTCGGTGCTCGCGAACCGCTCATGCGTCAGTAGCGAGCCGATCATCGCTCCAAGGAGACTCCACTTCTTCGCATTGCCACAAGTTTTTAAATACGCATTGTTTTTAGTTTTTTATTACAAAAAATTAATCGGCCTCTCGGTGAGGCAAGTCATTACTCCAGCAATCATATCATCATATCATTACCGACCATTTTTTTTTGCACATTTTAAAGTCGTGAACGAAAGTCTCCGCGTAACGCTGATATGATGATGATGACAGATCATTTTTCTGTCAAAATTTTTCAAGAAAAAGAATGAAACGTAGAGTTTTACTACACAGTGAACACATGGCAGAAAAACTTGAAGTATTATTTTTATTAAACTTCTAAAATATAAGTACGAGGTGAGGCAACGACTTCAGTGACTTGCAAATCGTGCAATACGATCGGGAAACACAAAGAGGAAAACGGAAACCAAGAGGACCTCAGCCACTTATAGCTATGAATTCAGTAAATTGTGCAAATATCGGCAGCGGTCAATCGTAGGTTACAAATACTGTTGTGAGTGGTCCAAAGGTCTAAATGCACGCAAATATTTACGGCTGGCAGACTGGCTCACTGCACCGAGTAATTTTGCCGAATGGAGAAGGCATTTACGCCTTAACAAAAACAAATGAGTATTTTATGGAACCTGACACTACGCAAAGCTAGCACAGTAAATTGTTCGTCACACGACTTTGAAGCGTAGTAAAGATGCACTTCGCTAACAATACAGCGGCCGTTTCTTCAGTCCACCGATTACACTTCCCCCTCACAGCTTGGTCTTCACAGGTGGTTCCACCGTAAAATGGCTTAAATGTCATTTATTCATATTCTGTCTACTTGTAAAAACACTTGTCCTCTTACTGATATGAACAACAAATAATACCTTTCCACGCTATTTTATTCGATAATTGAACTTGAAATTACATGTTGTTCAATGGGGAAATGAGAGAAACACGAGGAAAAATAGTATTTTTCCATAAAATATAAATGCCATTTTCGTGGAAAACTATGTATAAGAAGGAAATAATCCAGAGAAATTGAATAAAAATAAAATACAGGCATCTTACCACCTTATGTTTCTAGTTATTGAGGAATTAATGCCGTAATTGAAGTCAAAATGCGGTAATCCGTAGGAAATGGGGCTTCAGTTGGCTCCTATGGCTGGAAAAAGTGCTCATTTAAAATACATTTGTGGAATACTCTGCAAATTTTATACCTTACTTTTGGTTTTCTGTAGGTAAAGCATTTCATCAGCGAAAGCAGGATTTTTTTGGACAAAATATCAAAAATGTGGTATTTAGTATTTGTTTTGACTCACACAGTCGCGGCGGAACCTCCTTAATCCCCACTCTGTCTCAACTGCGTTACCAACACAAAATGGTAACATGGTCATATGCTCTAGCGACTACCCAAATATATATGCCCACAAAATAGGTAGACTATCATAGATAAAGTCCACCATGGCCCTTAAAAGGGATCCAAATTAATCCTGCCAAAGTTAAATCTACCCACTACGACGCAGTTTCTCTGAAGGCATTGCCGAAGTGCGACCGATCAACGACAGATTACGCCCAAATGGCTCACGACGACAAACTTCGAATGAAATGAGCACTTTCTACCGAGAAGGAATCACGAGTTTACCAAATTATTGCGACATTGATGGCCCGATTAGGAGAGGATATCAATGCTAATTTCTTCTTCGCGACAGTAGGACAGTATACTGCCATTTTTTAGCGAGATTATAATATCACGATTAAAAAGATATTCATTGACATCGGATTACTTTCATCCACATAACGACACATATGTGTGGAAATAGGGAAAGGAAATAAAGGTCATTCGGTGAGTGGGATCCGGTCATTTAGTAGGTCTGCGTTCGCATCCAGATCAAGTCACAATCGAGTCTTTTATTTCAAATATCGGCGTATCACGTTTCACCAGGGGGGTTATTTTGTAATCTCACCTTTTTAATGACTCTTTGCGGGAATGCGGGTTGACCCGTTTCGCCCTTTTTTAATGATCGGATCACGATCGGCCAATGTCTGATGGTGGCTCCATTTCACGTACCTTACGGCAGGTGAGATGGAACAAATGTAAAGCGGAGGCAAATTAAACGGATCAAGAGTCAAAAGATACGAATCAAGAATCGAAAGAGCGGGTGAGTCAAAGAAAAGACCTGCAGATCATCACTTGAGAGCCGAAGATGGTCACGCCGCTTGGGTGACGGAGTGGAACTACGAAAAATGACGTAATTTTCCGTATATTATCACTACGTTTACCAATCGATCTCAGATCGATCTGACTGGCTCAGCTCGGTATGGTAAACGGAGCGCGCTGGTCAGATCGATCTGAGAAGCGAGCCGAGTCAGCCCGCTTTCCCTAACCGGTCTGAGATCTCAGATCGATCCGAAGAGGCCGGAGCGTGGCGCTCATCGTTCTTCTTTTGGTTGCTGATGGTAAACAAAATATAATCGATATCATTTACGGCGTGACTTGTTGCAAGAAGGGAAAGAAGAGAAGTGTGCGGCTGAAATATGCAAGAAATCTCAAAATAATTCAAACTACTGAAATCGATAGTTCAATATCGATATTTTCAGACCGTGTTGGTAAACCAGGCGATCAGAGTCAGCTCCGTGCTGAACTTTCAGATCGGTCTGAACTCAGACCGATCTGAGATCGATTGGTAAACGTAGTGTATGACGTAAGGGTCTGACGGAATTGCGATATCTCGTATGGATTACTACTAGCGCCAATTGTTTCAGGCGCAAATGGAAAAATACGTATGCGTAAAAAAGATAAAGATTGTATGCTTTTGTCATAAATCTTTTATTTTTTTGTGAAAAAATGCAGTAATTATTCCTTTTTTTGTAAAACGTTTATCAGATTCCATTTAAAATACGCCTGGGACCACACGTGACATCGCCATCGCAACCGTAAGTAAACAAAGAAGATGGCCGGGAAAGTAAACTGCGAAAACGCCAAGAGAAGAACTGGTCGGCATTATTGCGCTGCAATCTGGTTCCAAAATTTTTCAGGATTCAGAATTGATTATACATTTACCTTTTTAAGTTTCCCCTGAGAAATAAATAGGTAATTTCCTACTTAAATCTGACAGGTATTCAATTAAAAGGTATTTCTGTCGTGCTGTTGCGCTGATAGTTAGCGCCTGACCGCTAGAGTGCTCTGGTTGAAATGTATATCCATTGGGGGAGTAATGTGAGTGTCAGACCCTCTTTATGACGTATTCTCACTCAAGTGAGATTACAAAATAACCCCCCAGAGCACGAGACTGCGTAGATGCAAAATCCAAAACTTAACACGCAAATGGACACGGAGGCCTAGATCCCCCTCCCGAAGACGCGGCAGGTGAAGAGTCGTTCGTTGATCCGCCGTAAGACGTCAGTCTTCCTAGGAGCCTCGAACGCCTAGTGGGTGGATTCCGGGGCTAGGAGCGAATGCACGCAGAGCAATATATTCATCTACGAGAGCAACCCTCCAGAAGACCTTGGATCACCCTTCGCGTCTCGCCCTTGGGAAGATTTCGGGCCGAGCGAGGAAAAGAAACAAGCGAACGCAGACGCAAATTCCGACGATCACCACGCGCTCCTCCACTCGTCGTCGCCGCTCCCTTTTCCCTCCCACCGGCCGTGCAGGGCGGTTCCTACTTAAGATCCCGCTTTCGAGGAAATACAGAACATTCGATTTCAACGAGCATTGTCGATACTACTGGGCTATTTGAGGTGATAATACCAATTTAAATAATTAGGAATAGGCTTATTTAATAACTTCTTGTAATCTAATTCTAATAAAAATAATTAGGATTATTATTTAATAACTCCCTGTAATCAAAGAGGTATTTTATAAGGTGTTTTAGAACACTTCTCATTCCTTGTGAGACAGGCGGCACATTCAACACCAAAGACGTCATTATTTCGTAGTTTCAGTCTTATGGAGTCAAAATACAGCATACGGCTTAATCGCACGAAACATTTTAAATTTAATAAAATTATCCATGGCCAACTGACGATTCACTCCATGTCCATAGGGAGCGTGGTTACCTAGTGGGTAGAGCGCTTGGCTACTGAATGAAGGTTGCCAGGTTCAAATCCGGGTGAAGCCCCCGAACAAAAAAAAACCACGGAGTGCGAGGTGGCCCAGGGAGGGGAACTGGCCCCCCTACCCTGAATGTGTGAAATTCACACGCCTGTGGCTTAGTCCGGGTTGAGCTCTACCCCTCAACTATCCAAACCAACCTTCGGGTTGAATCACTGAGTGAGTGACTGACGATTCAGTACCAATTATCTAGTATAATTTGCCGCCAAAAATTCTCTAAGCCCCGCTAATCCTAGAGCTTCAAAATTAGACACATAACTAATGCCTCCATTGCTTTCAGCGCGTATAAATTTTCGAAGATAATAAATAACTTTTGTTGTTGCTTGTTTCAACTGAATGAGTCTTCGAAAGCGAGTATTATTTCACTACTAGTTATTTTTTTAAAAGATTTTTCAAGATAATTGCTCTGATTTTTGATGATTTAAATTTGATACCGGAGAATCAGATGAGATAAGTAGAACGAGCGATAAATCTCCGTAGATATAGATGATTTCGTTTCGATTTCCTAATGGCCAAAAACATCTGTAACCTTTACTTCGGTAAGCAGGCCAAATGAGGGGCATAGTGTCGTCAATTCTGAAAATGCTCGATTAGACAGCCGTAGTCCACGGAGAGAGGAGGGTCTAGCGCCCAATGAGCGGCGGGAACGTGAGGTAGCCAGGACAGGCGCCAGCAAGGACTGTAGCGGCCGACTCCGAGCCATCTGCTCCATCTAGGTGGTTCCACCACGTAATATAAATGCCATTTTCACCAAAAAAAAACTGCTAGTAAGTAGCAAATTCTCCCAGGGAAATGAATGATATTAAACTTAAAACACCAACCCATCTTAATTTTCGAGTTATTAGCAAACAACTACAGGAACTGAAGTTAAAATGCGTTACTTCAATATAAATGGCGCCGCTGCATCCGACAAAAGAAGCCGACAGTGCGGTGTCGGCTTCGATTTCTGAAAAAAGTGTTTAATCAAAAACAAATTCGTCGGATAATCTGTATATTTCTTAATTTTAATTTTCTTTCTAATAAAAGTTTGTAATCAGCGAAAGCAGTATTTTTTTTAAACAATACAAACGAAATAGGGGAATTCAGTGTTAGCTTTGACTCACGCAGTCTCCCGTGGAACCTCTTAAATTGCACCCCGTCCTCCGACGTCACATCTCCTCAACTCCCACCTCTTCTAAAATACCTCCCCCCCACCACTTCCCTGCCCTCCCCCAACTCCCCTCCCCCCCCCCCATCCCACGTGCGTCCCACCCTGCTATTTTCGGTCACGCCCCCCCCCCCATCCGCCCCTTTCTCAGCCCCCCTCCCCCTTCCCCCCCTCTCGACGAGGGAAACAAGAGTCGTGGCGGAATGGATGGGCGCCTCTTCTCCCCCTCCCCGAGAAATAAGGGTGTCCGACCCCTCGAGATATCGAACCGTTTACGCATCGATTTCGATACTACCTCCGCAAGGAGGGGCTCCGTTTCCTCAACCACTCGATTCCAGCGAACCGCCAGCGACGACGTATTCCCTGTGGCGCACTCTCTCGCTTATTGGTCTGCTGATGGTCGTTTCGAGGAGTCGATCAATCGATAAAATCCTAGAGTCACTGAACTCAATACAATGGAATGACGGCCGCCGTACACCGCGCATAAGAACAGCTGAAGCCAGATCGGCCATGTTGGGACGCCCCTCGGACCACGTATTTTAAATGGGAAAATGTGGAAAATCGGATGTGAGCATAATGCTTTTTGGCGTGCTTGAACTGTACTTGAAAATCCCAGTGACTGATCATCAAAATCGCAATTCAATCCGAATTATATGATCCAAGGAAAAAACATCCAAAGATGCACGAATTTCCCAGAATGGTTCAATAGCGGTAGTATGTTATTTGCACATGATCCACCACTATTCGCACTTGCACGAAAAATAAGACTGGCTTCTATTGGCGGTTGTGAGAAATGCAGGTGGCAGGTGGATTGAGTGTCATGCTCGACCAGAGGGGATTAAAGTGTACATAGGCTTGTTGAAATTGGTGCATAAACCATGAGGGATGGATGACAGCCTAATAATAGGCCTTTTTTAACAACACAGTAAAGGAACAGCGTGTCTGGATAATGAACAAGTATATTAGCATTAACACAAGTTGCATTTACAAATGCAGCAATCATTCTGGGGTAAATTGGCAAATAGTCTTAGGTTGTTTTTCAAATCATGTAATTCTATTCCTACTCCATACATCCACGGAAAATTAACTTGGCCTAACATCACAACCTATTACGTATTGGACACTAATCCCATATTGCTCCTCAAAACAAATTGTCTCCATGTTGACACGCATTAATAGATCAATCCTTTATAGTCGAAGGATGAAAATTGATTGTTATAATTTTCACAATGGTAATTAACCCCTTCCCTGACGGGTTTTTTTTACAAAAATGGTCAAAAAAAGTCATATTATTTTATTTCATATTCAGAAGCATTAAAGGGAGGCAAATCCGAAAATGTTTTCCTTTATTTTTTATTCCAAATAACTAGGGATAGGAATTTTTCGGTGGTTTGAGAGGGAGAAAAGTGGTACTTTGAAATTAGGAATTCGGTACTTTCAACAAGACATTTCGGTGTTTTCACAGTGACCACAAATTTATATTTCTACACATAAAATACCGATTATTTCGAAGTCTAGAAAAGGGTCACTTGTACTATACCCAATATGATCTGGGCTATTATGTGACACTTCCCCTTCTAGCCATGTTATGACATGAAGACAATCACCTCAGTGGCGGAACTTGGAAAAGTGGCACTAAATTTAAAAATAAAATTTAATACATTTCGTTTTAATACATGTAACTTTAGAAAATTTCCATCCTTGTGAAAGTTTGCTGCAGTTACGTTCTTCAAAGATTTTAAATTTTTCCAATTGAGTCTTTCCCAAGCAACCTGACAATTGTAGAATATGTAAATGACCGTACTTTTATCGATACAATAAAATCCATCTTTTTGATACTGGAAATCTCGGTCTCTTGCGCTTAATTTTGCATTCGGCATCTCCATAACTCGTCAAAATCACTTGAAAGCACAGAAACCAGGAATAAAACTAGGGTACTTAACAGTTGTCACTGGAAAACAAACAGTCATTTGACGGAAATGGCCAAAAACTAGAGATTCAAACAATAAAATCAATCTTGGTGCCACGCAATAAATAAATATATCGACAATTATATTGATGTCGTAGTTAGCCTTGATTGGTGCTTTAAAGCCAGCTACGCAACCATTGCAATAAGGTCGTTCACTATGATGCAAAATTGCAATTTAATTCACGAATTCGGTAGATGGATTGGAAAATAGATTTTCGGTGGAGACAAAATTCTTCTATATTCAGCCACTCCCTCTTAAATCAAAAACAAAAATTTGCGAAACTTGCCGCCCACTCAAAAAGTTCGTGACAACATCAGAGATCCGGTTCAGTTTCTAATTCGCTCGCTGGAAAGCGAGGGAAGGGGAATGCTGCATAGCGCCCAGCATGATTGGACGGAGCAGCGAGTGACTTCAAAACTTTTCATGTTGGTTCTTTTACGTGAAAGGGTTAAGAACCCTGATTTTTCGCCGCCGATAATTCAAAAAGCAGGCGACGGATCAAAAAACAGAAAAAGTCTCTCTTTATTTTTCAAACTCTATCAGAATTGGCATTTAAAAACTCTTGGCGAACAAGCCCATTGAAATGAAACAACTCAAAGCTGCTATTCACGCATGCGCAGTCCGTCTCATCTTCAAATCCGTAGTAGAGACTAATGAACAAATCAGAAAAAAAAATTTAAAAAATCGGAAAAATACGAGTCTCTTTAGTTTTCAAACTATAATTAGCATTTAAAATCTCTTGGTGAACGATCCCATTGAAATGAAACAACTCAAAGCGGCTATTCACGCATGCGCAGTCCGTCTCGTCTTCAAATCCGTAGTAGACTGTTATGAACAAATCAGATCCAAAATAAAAAACCGGAAAAATACGTGTCTCTTTATTTTTAAAAATATAATTGGCATTAAAAAACTCTTGGCGAACAAGCCCATTGAAATGAAACAACTCAAAGCGACTATTCACACATGCGCAGTCCGTCTCGTCTTCAAATCTGTAGCACAGGGATTCCCAAACTATGTTCCGCGGAAGGCTAATGGGTGTTCCGAGTAACCAATAATGGATTTATATATGTACTGCTACCTAAACGCAATGGTTTAATATATGCGAAGTCCACAAGGTGTTCCGTTAAAATTTCAGGATTTACGAAGTGTTCCATCGCAGGAAAAGTTTGAGAAACCCTGCTGTAGCAGATTACTTTGAATAAATGCGCATATTGCTTTTCCTTTGTTCGACTCACCTCGGAGCGGAGAGCCACTGATCATAGATGCCGATAAGTGGTTATTCCACTAATTGTAAATAGAAAGCACCGCGGCGTGACGAGCTGTGTATTGCCGGTTGTCGCCGTAAATCAAAAGCACCCGATGTCATCCTCCCACGCGTGTTATCGTAACACCGGTTATGATACGATGAACTGCAAACTTCCGCATACCTCAGCAATATTTGCACGCGAGTTCGTTTAAATTGAATTAAGAACATTTGCTTGCAATTTTAATGATTTTCTTGCGTTTGAAATGTACTTCCAACCATTTTCTCACAAAACAATGAAAATTCGCTATTTGGGGCACAATTCGCGACATTTCGCGAGTTCAAAAGTCATTTCCCCAGTCAGTCTGGAGTATGTTGTAACTAATTACCACTCCTAGGACATTTTTGTCTAAATTCGCTAAATTCGCGATCGCGAAATTTTCCTATCCCTACAAATAACTAATGATTTATTCAATAATTTCTGATTGATGCCCCTTAACTTAAGAGAATTAGGCCACCCGCATATCAGTATAACTTTCTTTCCCGTTCTCCTTCGTTAGAAATCTTTTGAGGAATACATTTAGTTTATATTACAAATGTATATACTTTGCCGACAACGTAAATGTTAGCTATTAATTTTAGTCCGTAGTACGTCACGAAACAACATACAAACATTCATGGGAGTTAGGCAACCCGCATGACGACGACTTTCGCTCTGAAAATGTTACCTATAACAAAATTCATTTTATGACAAAAAACAAGAAACTTTAATTCTTTTACTTGATTCTCATTTAAGAGAGCTGGAATCCCTTTCCTCAGTGTTCCCTGCGAGTCAGTGGAGTGTGAAGCGAGCAAGTCGGCTAGATCTGGAGATCTATAAAAATTATCCGTCGTCAGACAATATCATAGGCCAAATAATGGCTTCATTAGAGTCATCATCACTTTTGAGGACATGGGGCAAAGTCTTTATCCTACACAGTCCCCATTCCCGTGTAAATTGTCGATGACCACACATATCCAGTTCTCGATTCACAAAGGACAAATATTTGCCAAATGAAGCTCTTTTCATAGGGATGAACTGCCGCCACCCCAATCTTACAAGAGCAGGCTCTTGTCGATGGTAACGTCCGTCTCTGGTGTATGGAGTGCCTTGAACTTTTTCTCCAGCTTCTGGCAAATCGACCATATTTTATTTAGTTCGGCGTTGGGGTGTGTTTGGGGATCAAAATCGTTATTATAGGCAAAATGTAAATATTGCCTTACTTTTACGAATAATCGGTAAGACATTGTCTGCCCAAAAAAGGGAGAGGAGAGTTTAGGTCTCGTCGACCAATAAAACTCAGTATCTGGCTTCCTCACTATGCTTTGTAGCATTACAAGGGCAAAAAACACGAATTTCTGAGCTTGTCACAGCTCGCCACTGATTTACGCTAGCACTGCTTGGCCCTGTTTTTTCACTCAAAGTGTTACTGGCGCAGCAATTAGTTTCCCAAGTTATAAAGTCAGCAATTTGATCGTTGAAAAAATTATTTTAGGGAACCACAGTCGGGAACCCGGTCAAAGTTCATCGAAGAATTACCTTCAAAAAGAAACCTAGGTGGCGCCGGAGGAGGAATCGTTGAAAGCATTTCCTCCCACTCCACTTCCTGCGAAGGTTCCGCTGCGCCTTCTGATTCGGAGCTTGTTTCTCCAGTGAGAGTCGACTAGGAGCCAGGAACTTCAATGTCCATAACCTCGGAATCACTGCTGGTCAACACTGATTCCTCTCCAGAATCCATTGCTGATTGCCAAATGTTACCGAGCGAAAACAAAGAATTTGCCGTACATTTCACTCCTACTACACCGCTTGTATTAGAACGAAAATGTTCAAACTAAAAATGGAATGCTTGCATCGGTGGAATTTCAGCGAAAAAGTGCGTGCACATGAAACCGGGCACCAGGTTGCTTAGTGGGCCATCGGTCCTCGAGCGGGTGTTTGTTTTCTGACCTCAGGAAAGCGTCAAACATGACAATAGAAGGCATTACACGTTTGGGATTTATCTCTATCTCTCCTTTTTTCTCGTACTCATGTGGGCTAGGGTAGAACATATACAGGGCACTTGTGTTGGTTTGTATTGAGAACGTACGACTTTTAGATGTCTTCATCGTATAGCTGTTTTCGTAAATATGTATCACCACTTCCACCAGTATTCGAAATAGAAAAATGAAAGGGGCTGATGAAATAACATTCGCAACATATCTAAACATTTACCTGTCGTCGCGTTGCATCACATTTTCAACCTCGCAAACATCCGAATCAATGTTCGTGTCTGCAAGTGGCAGACAGGCAAGGGATTGGCACAATGGATCAAGAAAGGTCTAAGTGCCCGGGCTCCTGACGAAGGCCTCCCCAACAACAATCTAATCGTATGCTCAGAGAGGCTTGACTCAGAGCCAGAGAGTTCAACATCCTCCAATTCCTCATCAGAAACATCAACGGTCAAATCACTTTCGGATCTACTCTCCATAACGGTAAGATTTTGTTACTCTGTAGTGAAATTTAATGAAATTTAGCATTTCAGCTGCCTTTTCGACTCCTCAGCGACAAAGACGTTATTATCTTTTAACTTACGCAGGGAAAGGAGGTGTCAATCATTTTTTGACATGATGCACTATTAATGATTTGTCAAAAATACTCAGAAAATACGATGAACAGTTTTCAGAAAATTTAAATTCAGTGTTTATTTTACAGAATTTCAAATTGAACACTATGGTATCTCGCTGGAATTGTTCATCAAAATCATATTGCTTTACGGTCATACTGCAATTTTTCGTGGCCTTTATCTGCTGTAGGCATGGTGGAGTAGTATTTTCCGGATGGTGTGACATCCTTTACCCATTTTCCCTACGTGAGGACTTTCATCGTTTGTACCCACTCCTCCCATCTCGCTTCGAGTGCATCCCCAGATTATTTTGCCCCGAATCGCTGACGAGTCATGGTTCTTAGCTTTGTTTACACTTTTCCCGTCTACTCTTATCCCATCTCCCCAAACTCGAATGTGGATCACGAGGTAAGGAAGAGGAAGATATAGGGACTACTTTTAGGTGGTGTCTGTCCAACACTGCATCAGTGATTTTTTCTAGGGTTCCCTCGAGGTTCTTTCGGAGTGCTAAGGGATTCTAGGTTTGTCGCCAACCTTGACGTGATGCTCCACCCCTACCCTTCTCTCCCCTTGCCTAAGCCCCTCCCCAATTGGAAGTTACTTGACAAGTTAGGGCATGGGAAAGCGATGAGCGAAATGTGATACTTCTGGTTCGTGGTCGTAACTGATAAGGGACTTCCGGCAGGCAAGGATGATGATGCAGCAGTTCTTCATCATAGAAAAGACTTGGGGGAAATGAGCTGAGAGCAGGCCGGTAAATTTAAAGGTCTACGGTGAAAATTTTGGTAAACTGGAAAATACACATCATGTGGTATCACTGGACATATGCCTGAAATCATTCAATTTGTTTTTATTTTCCGTGCAATCGCATCTGATAGTGCACACTCCTCCAACTTTAACTTGGATGTGATAAACATGAAGAATTTCGTCCATTAACTCCTCATTTTTGTGCATATTCTTTTCATTTTAATGAAAAATATAGAAGTACGGTGATTATCTTAGAAAACACGGGATTTTTTTGTCAATTTTTGGAAAGTACGTTAAATTCGAACCTGGATAATTCGAAGTCCAATTTTTTTGGTCCCTTGAATTTCGAATTAACGAGGTTTTACTGTACATAAATTGTTCCAATGGGTTGGAAGAATGTGATGATAGTTCCATTGCACAAAAGGGAAGGGTGGGAAGACTGCAATAAGGGGAGTTTCCCATGGAAACATAGAGCACTTACTCATAGCCTTCATATCACGAAAGAGAATCAGACACCACGAATGGAATCCTACAATGAGGTTCTCTACTATGTGCTGAGAGTATTATGCTTGTTTCATCTATTGGTAAATGCTTCCATGCAACTGAACAGGTCCAGCTAGTAAAGCATATCTATGATTTATTCATCTATGAACTACCCAGTATGTCACCACAGGGGTACGTGGCAGGACATCAGCCATGAAATATTGAGGGAAAAGGAATTGGAAGAAGGAAAAATGAACAGTGAAATATATATTAAAAAAGTGAAATATATGCAATGAAAATGGATGTATAATTTCTATGGGCACAACTAGCACTCAAAGTAATAACAAAATTAACAATATTTATCCAATATTTTGAATGAGAAAATGTGGTTTCATCCTAGCATATTTTTTATTGCAACCTTTGAGTCAAGCATCTTTTTGGTAGACACTGCCAGGCAATATCAAGAATAGGTACCTAAAATCTTCATACAAACATCACAGATTGAAGGTGTTCTTGATTTAAAATTTAAAAAAATCTGCTTCGCTGTGTCACAGACAAACTGCTCAGGCACTTTACCTTTCATTTCCACCTCTCTAGTACACACTGACAAGTGTCTTATCATGTCAGAAATTAATTATCTCCCCTTTTGCAAGGCATTCAAAACATCAGACTGATTAGCTTTAATATTTTTGAAATTGTGGATGGCAAACAGTCCTATTCATGACCTTAGGGCTAACTTGGTCAACTTCTTCATATTTACTCACTACCTACATCCACCTTGATTTCGATAGTAGCTTTCTGCTTGCTACGCACAAGGCAATTGTGAGTCCCTGATCGTTAGGGCTTTCACCACTATCACTGGACAGTTCATAAAGCAAACACACTGTAATGGAGCCCTTCATTTGGAAAGGTATAAATAAATAAAATGTTCATCTCCACTGAAATAATTCTACCGACAATTGACATTCTCATTTGTGTTAAAAACAGTGCTAAGAATACTGGAGAAGTCAAGAAATGCTCAGGTGGGAGACACACATATGTACTGCAAACACTTAGGATTTCGAAAAAGAGCAGAACATAATTCAGCAATGCCGCTTACCATCTGATAAAGATAATTTTACCAGTTAAATTATTACTATTTAATTGTAACTAGTTAAAGGAAATTTTACAATTTCTTAAAGAAATTGAAATGTCTATTTCCAATAATTTACAACACTTTTCGCTCATAATACTGAACAATAATTTACTTCAATAAATCAAACACTTGACTTTCTGAATAGAAAAAAAAATTATCAGAACTCATATCATAAAATTCATGACTACTTGTCCAAATATTTTCACTATTAATTTTTGTGCCCGAATTGTTTTTGAACAAATAAAACTGCTGAATGGTGCAAGAGCTTGTCCACATGAGATTTATACCAAAACTCTTTCACAAATGTTTAGAAGTAATAGTTTTATTATCATACCTATTAAAAACTGGCCAGGAAACATCAAGGTCATGGCAGGACGGAGATGAGAGGTCAAATTGCACATCGTTGAGGTCATAGAGAGAAGTAAGGAGTTGATTGAGGGAATCAGCATCCTTTACTGGGGCCCAATCTGCAAACCACTCCGCAATGAGTTCTGAAGCACCCAAAAAACACTGCTGTAGTGTGTCAGCCAAACACTGGTGTACAAGGCAAAACCTTATAAAAGCCCTGCCCCGGCCAACAGATGTCTTAAGCTGAAAATAAAAAAATGCCTTTCTTAGCTGTGGCTCAAGTTAACTCATGTGATTGCTACAGGAGGAGATTAAAGAAAAATTGTAAGTTTAAATAATTAATTTTCTATAATTCTCTTAAAGACAACATAAAACCAAACTTTTGGACACCATCAATCTTTTTTTCATTTTTTATAATCAGAGGAGGATGGTTATACAATTTTACGCACATTGGGTATGTTCCCATCAACGTTGTGCTTAGGTTTGATGTAATCATGTGTACATCATTGTGATATCATGTGAGAATATGGTGATGTAATGTAAGCGTAACATTTTATGATATACTGTATTTGCACGAATCTAAGACGATGCTTTTTTTCCTTTCCCAAAGAAAAGTGGGTTTGTCTTACAATCGGAAGCAAAATCCATAACTTTTTTCACATAGTGGATTTCCCAAAAAGGGGTTGTCTTAGAATCGGGTATGTCTTAGATTCGTGTAAATATGGTAATTGAATAAATTTTCAATTGCAAATTTAAAATAAAGTCCACAAGTAAAAGCGAGATAGACCTTTTCACATAAAAATAATTAATTTTATACATACGTATTTCAAAAAACATGCATTTAGCTAAATATTTATCTCAGTGAAGAAACTAGTGGGTCACACATTTAACAAGAATTTTTAGTCTTCAAAGGCTCCAAGGCCTGATTAATACTTCCAAGGTTTTATCAAGCCTTGAAATCTTAATAGTGGGAACAAAATGACTGACTGCCTGCAACTTAGTGAGGAAAAGTATTGTACTAAGATTTGAGTTTGCATCAGAAATTTGGATCATATCGAAACACATTGGATAGCATATTATGTGAATGAGAGCTGATTTCCCAAGGGTAACTATCGTTAAAATCTAGGTAAGTCTCTTCACATTGAACCAAACTGTGATTGCAGGAATAATCCCATAACCAGAGGTTGTGCTGAAATCTCTATCAAGCTGATTAGCGGATTACGTAAGCTATGCCTTTTTCTAACTGGTGTCACTAACACTGAACTTAAATCATGTTAAGCTTAAGAGGAGGAATATTAGGAGTAGTTTACATAGATTGTATAGGTGAGCGAGGGCCTTCTGGAGCCCTCCTGGCACTCAGACCTATTGGTCCATTGTGCCATCCCACATTTAACCTGCCTGCCACTTGCAGTCAGGGGACAAGAGCACCACGGGACGGGAATCTGTGTTTCAATATGGCTAAGCCCTTGCCCTAATATTAGGAGTAGGGATGGGATGTGATCTATTTCTTTGTCACAGCTCCGATTGTGACTACTCTGAGCAAGTCACAGCGGCAAAAACCTGTAATTTTGTCACCAGTGTGATTTTGGATACCAGGTAGGTATACATATTCCTATGCTAACCACTCTGCCTTCTCCAGAGCATTTATAAGATCAATGCAGCTCTGGAGCAGCACCACTATGCAACTATGAATGAGATCCACACAAGGACCATTAGGAGATTACAACTCCAGAATGATAGGAGTGACCAACACCGGTATGGAGCGCAGAAACACTGAGCAATGTTTTTCCCACAGCTTGGATTTCACAGATCCTACCAAATGGTGACAAAAAGATAACTTTGAAAAAATCAGAGATCAAACTCTATTTCTAATTAAGAGCCTTAAAATCAAGGGAATGCACATGAAGCAATGCATGAAAGTAACAGGCAAAATAAGTATGTAGCATGGAAGATTTTATTAAAAGAGAGCCAATTTCCTCTTTCCAGGGCCTAACCGCAATAATGAAGCTCTTCTGACTGTTATGTGAGCACATTGCTAAAATCCAGAAGTAAAATTACTACTGTGAAGATATTAAATAGAGGGAAAAACGTCATGTGCAAGATGATAAGCAAACAAATCACATGCAAAAAGGCATGAAAACATCTTTTTGCCAACCTTCAAACAATACTAGAGATTAAAAGCACCTTTAAAGTGCTAATGACACACCCAGATAAACAAATGTAGAAAACATCAGCAAAAAACAACTAAAATAGCCTGCTTCAATGGGCAAATGAAAATCGAACTAATTACCCACTAACATATAAATTACAAATAATATTACCTCTGGATTATACTTGACAAACTTGAGACCCTCATGAACACCTCCTCTATTGGATACGAGGCTCTTCAGCATGAAATCCCAGTAGCTTCTCTTTTTCCCAAAGAGGTTACTTTTCTCTGAAATAAAGCCATAAAGAATGGTTACCCAAAAGTTTTACGAGTAGAATCTTTACTTTAATTATATTAAGGTTAAAATTACTTGAGTAAATAAAAAACCAGAATACATAAAACATACGGATGAATCTGAAATGCAATAGAAGTAAATTTCAAGTACCTTTTAATCCAAGAGATAGGAAATGCTCCAGTTTTGCACAAAATCTATGAAAGATTGTGCAACTATCGTCTATTGGAATACTCATGCAACTGAATTCACGCGACAAGCCCGTGATACATTCTGGAAGGAGAATAACGATCTGAGTCACAACTTTACAATCTTTGACACGGCTGAGAAACAGTTTACAATTTAATTGAACACTTTACCTGTGATGTCAATCATAAGCTTATCGAGCTTGAAGTATTCAGGCATTTTGTCATTGGAAGTCATGACTGTAGCAGTTATACAAAATGTAAGTTCCAAATTTTAAGATTCTGCCACAGGCTGCACAACGAAGCCCATTAGTCTACCTATGCTTCTCTAATGCAAGAAAGCGCGAATGACACAGAAATGTTACAAAGGATCAGATGGTAGAACATTACACTGATGCACAAAATAAAATAAACAACAAAATTATGTCTGTTGACGTCTAGTAGGGAGCTAACAAGGCCCTCCAATAGACATTCTCTTTCCACGTAAAGGGTGCTTGATCTCAAATTTCATAGTACTATTGATGAGCTACAAATTTTCGAATTCAAGTTGCACTAATCTCCCGTGCAAATAATGAAAAACTGCCAAGGACCGAAAAGATGTTGATCACAGACCATTTCATAACAAAAAACAAATGCATACCGAAAATCGTAAACTACATTTCTGAAGCCGCGAATGAGTAAGCGATTCAAAAGCATTCTGTTTCGCAACTGAAATAATTTTATAAATGTTTCCACATTTTTACAAATTAAGTACAGTGTTGCTTGTTAAATATATATACTTTTGTATAACTAGTGAATTGCCGCTGCTGTCACTCAAGCATAGTTAAAATTAGGGCTGGACCGATACATTACGGCCAATACTGATAATTCAATGTAACGGCCTATCCAATTCTTTAGAAAATATTGGCATTGGTAATTATTATAAAAAAGAAGATATTTTCAGAGGATTTATTGTGGAGTTAAGTATAATGGAGTTATGGAGTTCCATTACAATCCATCTCACATACGTAAGACAGAGGATTTTTGTTTATATCTTTCTCTGAAGCATCCTATCGTTCAGGAAGCATTTACAGAATCCTCGGAAATTGATGTTATAACGTAAGTATGAAACATTTCTGGAGTTAGAGTTGGTGTGGTGCATCAAGAGCGTAACCAGGTGGGGAGGATATGGGCAATCTCCCCCCCCCCCACCCCCCCCCAACCCGACGAAGAAGAAAAAGCTCCATTTAAATATCCCGCATTCAAATTTTGATAAATGCATATCAATCGCTCGTAATTGGTTTTGACGTGTTGTAGGTAAAGTCCTTATTAAAGGTACGTTTTCCAAAGACAACTGTGGCGATCATCACTTGTTAAGGCCGTTTTACACGATGAAAGATTTTTGTACAAACGAATGTACGTGAGATCTATGAGCAGGGGCGGATCCAGGATTTTTCTTTGGGGGGGGGCACAAGGGTCTGATGGGCAAACGGTCTTCTCATATTTGGGATTAAAAAACAACATACAACAATTAATGTACAAAATATACTTTTTATTTTAATATAAAGATTACTAATATGAATATATTGATTAGTTACTTATATAATAACGGCAGTTTTCTTTTCATGTTTCCTGCTGAAGATGTCCAGTACTTCATTAACTTTCATTTTTGACACAATGTCTTCAATCTTCTTCCATGGTTTCACGTTGCCCCTACAGACTGGCTGTGGTCGTATTGATAAGCTGAACTGCAGAAAGTATATCAATTTTAATGGCTTGTAATGATCGAGATAAAGGCTGCGTGATTCCTAAAATATCAGCGAGGATTACCAAGTTTACAAGAAATTCCGACGACATGATAGCTTGGAGCAGCGAAAATGCAGGTGTAGCACTTCTAACCCCTTCTTCAGCCATTTTTTGCAAAATTCCAGGAATACATGGCAAAACGTCCAAAAATGTCAAAACAGCTTCATGTCTTTCCACCCATCTGGTCTCACCATAGAGTTATTAAGGTACCATAGAGTTGAACTATATACTCTAAGGGTCTCACACATTTTTTTAACTACATTTTGTTTTTCCTTTGGCAGATGAACTTTCATTTTTTCCCTGAGGAGATTTATTCGTTGAGCTGACTCACGAAAGAAAGTTGCTACACTTGAGATAACCCCTACGGCATTTCTTATGCTGGGTACGGTGCAGGCAGTAGGTACTGATAGCTAATCAGAATACCTCTGACTACAACGTGGAGGCCTACCGCCAATTTCTATAAACCTCTCTCCCGCGACCCTAATCCCAACTATCAAAAAATCATCTTGTCCTTCCTAAAAACTCACGGCCCCAAGGAAGGACTATCATCGAAAGACATTGCCATTATTTCTCCTCCCAATCCTAGCACCCCCAGATTTTATCTCTTCCCCAAAGTACACAAGGCAAATAATCCCGGCCAGCCCATAGTGAGTAATGTTAACTCGCCCACAGAAAGGATATCGGCCTTAATAGACTCCTATCTGCAACCCATTGTCTCGTCACTTCCATCTTTCATCCGTGACAGCTATCACTTTTTAGATCGCCTTCGTGCCCTCCAGATCCCCCCGCAAAATAATATTTTAATGGTTACTATTGATGTCACCTCCCTTTATACCTCAATTCCGCACTGTGAAGGCCTCAGTGCATTGCAACATTTCCTCTCCCTCTGTCCCACGCCCCATGCCCCCTCTACGGATTTCCTCACAAACCTTTCCCGACTTTTCCTTGAAAAAAGCCTTCTCCTTCAGAGATCAAATCTTTTTGCAAATCCAGGGTACAGCTAAGGGCACAAGAATGGCTTCTTCATATGCCAATTTGTTCATGGGCCAGTTGGAGGAAAGATTTCTCTCCTCACAACCCCTCAAATCGATATTCTGGGTCCGATTCATTGATGATATCTTCCTAATTTGGACTCAAGGACCCGAATCCCTCACTTCCTTCATTTCAGACATAAATTCCACATCCTCTATTTCTTTCACTTCTACCTCCTCCTGTACCCACATAACTTTCCTAGATACTGAAATTTCCCTGTCTAACAACAAGTTTTTGACGTCCTTGCACATTAAACCAACCAATAATCAACAATATCTCCATTTTGACAGCTGCCATCCCTATCATACTAAAAGTGCCATTCCATTTTCCCTGTCTATTCGCGTGCACCGCATCTGCAACTCCCATAACTCCCTTGACCATCACCTAGCCAATATTAAAACTGCCCTCCTTAAACGTGGCTATCCCTTCTCTCTCCTTGAGCGACGCATCTTACCTTCCATCACGCCCTATACTCCACCCCCTAAAACTACCACTAAATCGCCCTTGAACCTATGCACTACCTTCATTCCGGGACTTCATAAGGTGAACCTTGTCCTTAAGTCGCTTTTCCCCATTCTGCACGACAGTCCCCTTACTGCTGACTTAATTCCCAAATGTCCCACTATCACTTTCAAAAGACCAGCAAACCTAAAATGTATTCTACGTGCCTCCAAACCCACTCCCACTTTGATTCCTCGCTAAACTATAGAAAAACGTACCATCAATTCGTTGCATTCATTAGTTTAGAGATGTCGCATTTTCAAAGATCACATGTTTTGCGAGTTGTGCGTACAGCGAATCGCGAAATATCGAAAACCGTTATCGATATCCGTAATGAGGTCAGTTTTTGCGCATTTTGACATAGAATCCCCCATATTTTCCAAATATGGGGGATTTTGTGCTATTTTGATTTAAGGCAGTCTGCGTATGATTTCCAGCAGTTAATTCCCAGTGAGTTTCAGCTGTTTCCCAGTAACCCAAATGCGGGAAAATATAAAAATGGCGACATTTGATCTCTAATGGAGTATTTGCACGTTTTTGGGAAGCGACGTTAAAAAAATGTGTAAGTATCAATTAAGCGAAATTCCAAGTTTTAGATTCGTGAGATCATTTTTAAATGAGTAGTTATTAAATTAAATCTGCAAAATTTATGTTGCGCTGAAACACTATCCACCATGTTCCCCGGGGCTGTGACGTCATCCCCCTTGCAATCGGCTAGATATTTCATGGTGTTCATATGTGCTGTGTTGGAGTTGCCGCGGGATAATAAGTTTTTTTCTGTTTTATCTCCTGGGAGAGTTGATCCGTGGAGTGCTCGCCTTTAAACTTGTATATCATGGAGGGACAAACATCAAGCAAAGGAATCCCTGCCAAAAAGCGGTGGAGAGAGTACTGTTTTGTTCCCAAGTGCACAAATACCCGTGTGTCAACGCCGGAGAAGACATTCGTTAACGTTCCGGACAACCCAAGTTTGAGGAGAAAATGGCTAATTGCTGCGAGAAGAGATAGTATTATCATTCAAATATTTGTGAATCTCCTATTTATCATAGATTATCAAAGGTCTCACTGCGTTTTCGGCAATGCCAATCATGGAAATGCCTCATCCTCGTTTTTGCAGATTACTCGCATTGCGATCGCATTTTATTTCAAACTGTTGGTTTTACGACTGATAAAAACTGAATATGAAGTCAATAGTGAAGATGTGATGCAGTGAGTGATCTTTTCTTACATATTCCCTAAATTAATATCTAGAAATTAAATGACTGCAGTTAATGTCGTACAGTTTTCAACACTTAATTTGGAATTTGGACCTTATAAAGGTTGTCATAGAAGTAATTGTTATGCTTCATATTTGTTTCTAGTTGCAACTCCATCCCGTTGATAAGGTAGGTACCTATTGTTGAGAGGAGGGAGTTGTTGCGCTACGCGAAAGATTCCTCTGTAGCAGCGGTTCTCAACCTGTGGGTTGCGACCCCTTTGGGGGTCGAATGACCCTTTCACAGGGGTCACCAAAGACCATCGGGGAAAACACATTTCCCATGGTCTTATGATGGTTTTCATATTTCCGGGGGTCACCACAACATGAGGAACTGTATCAAAGGGTCGCAGCATTAGAAAGGTTGAGAACCACTGCTCTCTTGGTAAAGTTCTTTTTTTCTAACCCTGTGCATTGATCCACACACCCGCCTTTGGAAGGAGTTGCAAAAATGACGTTGCTAAGATTTGATAGTTTTGTTTTTTCTACAATATCCAGTCTAGCATGTCCACCTCATCTTTCCGAATATTTTCTGGCTTACTGTACAATTGTTATGGTTTAGGCAGTTGCTATGCTAATAAACTTGAATTAATTGAGTTATACTTAGATTTCAAGATAACTTTCAGCAAATGAAGCATCTAATGAAGATTATAATGCCATATATACATATATGCAAGATTGCGGACGTAAGTATCTGAATGCTCCGTTGGTATTATGTACATGTCTACAAGCTGATGTAATACCATAGCATTAAAATATTTTAGTGATCAGTCTTTGTATATATGAGTGATAAATAGGTTCTGGGGTGCGATCACGGTTCTTGATAACGTGTTTACTTCAGTTATCGCTATTTTTCCATTACGCTCAAGGGAGCAAAAACGTGATCGGCATTCTTCAAATTTTGTCAGGTGCTTTAAATCACTAGTTTTGATTGGTGGAGTGCCTTATTCACCAGTGGACAGTAACGGTGAGCATTGCCTTCTTGAGCGGCTTGGGTATTGGATAACATAATGACGACAACGCGAAAGAAGGTACCCATTAGTGCCGGCCCAAGACGTGGGCCAAACCCACAGGTCTTCGAATTATTATTATCCTTTTCAGATATGTTGGGAGCTGAGAGGCGGGCCTCAAATTTGTGGGGGCGAGGGACTGCTTTCGACAGGGTCGGCTCAAGCTCGACGTTGCCGAGATTATCCCTCAACCCCTTCAGTCAGAAAAATCCGCGTGTCCACAGTGAGAGAGGCCCTGGGGGGCGTACTACATTTGGCAACACAGAAAGCAGATTCACGAAGCGCACCCAACGAAGGTCTGTGAGCGACAGGACTTTTGAGAGGCTAGGCCACGCCTACTGCATCCTAATTGTCTCTGGGAAAGTCACGTGGTGAGCAACTTTCCCTTCGCCCCACCCCCAAAAAATTTTAGTCCTACCTCTCAGCCCCCAAGATATTCTAAAAGAATAATAATAAATGTGAAAAGGGGACAAAGAGTACGAGAGTCGGAAAATGTTACTAACTTCCAGTGTGTATTTCCATCTAAAATGGCCTTCTTTAGTACACGTATCGAAAAAGTGACTGGCACTAATAACTACGTATAGTGTCAACGAAGAGCACAATGGAACCCGCAGACTAACAATTTCCTTCATTAGCGTTCATCAACATCAATTCATCGAAAGGAAATGTGGCTATAAAACTTCGCTCCAACTTTAGGTTTAAATTACACTCACGTAAATATAATATAAATACCCCTATAAACACTTCTCCTCGTAAAACTCCAAGCTTGGAGACAACGTATAGTGAAAGAGCTTTGGATAGCACTGGTCCCACCCCTGGGTACTTAAACTTTAGAGAACCGGTACGATTGACATTGTGAATTGTTAGGAAACGGTTCAGGGTAAAGGGTCCACAATGGGTTGAGAGGGATGGGTTCCGTTCCTCATTACAGAACCCTCTACGGACTGTTCCTAGCCGATGGGTTCGGTTCCGTTGCCATCCCTAGTTACAAGGTACGAAAATATCCCCACTATTGGAGCTTTAATCAAAGAGTGTGAGGTCCTGCATTTTGCTTCAAAATTAAGAGTAAAAGAATCTGTGACGAGCAATGGCTGGTTTGATCAGTTTCCTGCAAGGTGTACTTTCGAGCCAATGAAGGTGAACCTGGGAGGCTATTTTGTATGGTCTCGGAAAATCCGAGTGACGACAGTGACGAAATTTTGATGTCACAGCCGCCAAAATTTCAAATACGGGCATTCAAAAGTTTTCACATTTGTCGGGGGCTTTGACGTCACTTCCACGGATTTTCTGAGGTTCGACCGCGTTGAGTCCTTACTGAATAAGGCCCCTGGTGACCTTAGTGACGAGTGAGTGACTGAAATGGAAGAAATCCGTTCATTATTTTAAACACACGTTTTAAATGTGGACGAAAGTGATCTTGTCTTTCTTATTCCCCCGCGTGTAAATCATTTACCCAGAGGAATGACGATTGGAAAGGCTGAAAATAACAATTAACCACGATGGAAAATTGTTTGACTATGTGTTTGAGTGCAAGTGCCTTTGGAGCAAAGGAGGCACCTCGGTTGATATTTAGTTTCATGCTATGTGTACGCCTAGATTTTTAAAAAATCATGTTAGAGTTGCTCTTGAAGACTAATGCGATAATTACGCGATGAGTAATACGCGAGGTGATTGAGATAATGAAAAACCCGAAAAATTTCAACAGGGAAGATGGATACTCGCTGGCCACGACGTGGAAAAGACTCTTCTACCCCTCAGCCAATAGGAACGCAGGACCAACTTGAGTGGGAACCACGACGCCAAAATCTGTCCATATATTCCGGCATACTCGGACATCACTTCGACCAGAAGACGCCTCCTATATGGGAGGAGAAACTGCTGTCATGAAAATTGACCAACGCAGCAGCTCCGGAAATACTAGCTCCAGCAAATTAATATACTGTCGTTCACACACCCACTGGCTGAAAAGCGCATGTACTTCTGACCACTTGAATAATACCATAATTCATTACGAATTTATATCGATGACCCTTGGATAACGTAAGCCGTTTCTGTCGCTCCCTCCCTTTCGGCCGGGTTCATTAGAAAACTACCTGGACGATATTTCAGAGAATATTTCCTGTTACTATAGGCAACCCCCAACTTATTAAAGTGCTGCGGGTGGCATAACATTAAGGTTAAAAGACCGCATAGATAAAGCTACGCCAGTCAGTCGAAATTTGGGAACAGCTATCACTCTTGATAATCAGATATCAGTTTAATGTACCACTAGACATAAAGACTCTGACATTAATTTGCGGGTTGAACAAATTTGTTGTAACATTTTGTGATTGATTTTGGAATTATTTATGTATGTACTATGAACATCATGGTGTCTGTAAAAAGCCAATTGATAGAATGTTGTCATGATCCACTTAAGGCCTCGTTACGTTCTGCATTAGCCCATACGAGTTAATGGGTGAATGCATCAACAGTTGAACGAATGCGAAAATTCACCATGTAACCACACCAACTTGTGCGAATGCATGAATGCATGTCCAAAAATAGAACCCGTTCTCATTTGGTTTCAACAATTCAGTGTCATCATCAAGGTAATTAAATATCCTAGTGCCAGGACCCCAGTTGTCATCATACTTCATGCCAGGTGCCAAGGCTCGAACAATTGGAGAGTTTTTCGAACTTCCTTAACTCTTTGTATGATAGCATTAATTTTACAGTTGAAAGCTTTTACAGCTTTACAGCTGGTAATACAATTGATTTCCTGGATCTGTCAATTAATATAGAAAATGGATTGCATGAATTTTCCATCTAAAAAAACCCCACATTTACGGGCATTTCAAAAGATTCTTTCCATCCTTATAGTCACCAATTAGCTTTGATTAGACATTTAATACACAGACTAATTTATATACTCATGTCTGTAGATAATTTCATAAGGAACTTAACATTATAAACTCTATAGCAACTTGTAATGGTTTAGATAGCAGCATTGTTTTAAAATTACTTAAGACTGCTTGCTTGAAGAAAGCCACTCACAAGGGAAGGTTATGATTCCTGCGTGGATGACATCACTGAAGCTACCACTGAAGTTAGACCACTTGCAAAATCCATGCATTGGTCCAAACCTTAGTATTATCGATAATCAAACCAATTATTCTGTATGCCTAGTTTTCCTCTCAACTGTCAGATATTATTGCAGGTTTTTTCTTTGTAAATCAGGTTATTTTTTCTGAAGGCATATTAAAAAACAAATTTAGTGTGGAAAGCAAATTTTTGCAAGGTGCTCAATATGCATATACATAATGAATACCGTCTTTACCATAAGGGCACACAGGGCCCGAGCCCAGGGCCCCCGACCTCACGGAGGCCCCAAAATGCCGATATATATTTATTGCTTAGACAAAAAAAAAGGAGCTCAATTTTTTTCTGTTTTCAATTACATACCTACTGAAATTACCGCCAGATTTTCAATTTTTTCCAGAGAGTGAACAGTAAACACTTTAACAAAAATATGTATTATTTACTATTTTGTGAAACTGATTAACTGCACCATAAGCATAATAAATATGAAATCATAACAATAAAAATATTTTTTCTTGTCGTTCCCTTTTTTTACTTTCCAACAGGGCTCCAAATTTATGTCTGCCCATGGGCCGCGGCATGTCCTAAGATGGCCCTGTACATAATGCTGATGTTTTCAATGCTTCTATAGCAATTTACACTTCAGTAAATACAAGAAAGAATATGCGATGTAATCACATATGTAGAAAAATGAATAGGGACATGGCAAATAAAACAAAAGAAATTTAAACACCCACTATGCTTACAAGTATGGCACAAAAACTGGAATAGATTGTAGCCATCATCAATAAAGTAACACAGTGAATTGTGTAAAAATTAAAAACTTTAAGAAACCTGAAACAAATGCACCATTCAACTGCAATATTAATACATAACTGGATGGGCATTGTTAAATCTATGCCACGTAGAGATGGCCGCCACTCTGAAAATTACCTCGGTAATTTTCGTCAAGTACCGTGGTATCTTTTGTAATTTACCACTCCCCTTGAAAATTACTGTAATTTTCCAGATAATTCACCTATGTGTGATAAAATTTTTCATACAGATAAATGCCCAATAAGTTCTTTTAAGCCAAGTTCACATTTCCTACGTGTTTAATTATTAATTGAGGCATGTACAACTAATTTTTGAAATATTTTACTTAAATTATAACATTATAGAATAACGTATCAGAATATTATTCTTGAAAATTTCTCATACTTTGACAAAAGAAAGCCAGATTGCATGTTGCTGCCATAGTTCTTTTTACAATTTCTAATAGATTAATGTTGTATTAGGTATGGTTTAAACATCGTTATTCCCTTCCTATTGCTATTGGCTTTTTTATTTAATCATACGTTCGCTGTAAAATGCTTACAACAAAAAAATACGGGAAAATTACGGTAATTTTCGAAAATTACCGTAATGTACCACGTGGTGGTGGTAATGTACCTCAGATGAAAATTAGGGTGTAATTTCCCACCCACCTCTAGCAATGACCCACAACATTTTGTCTGAATTGGTATTTTAATAAATGCTCTGCTAGTCGTGGTTTGTTTTGTCATTGTCACAGGCAAAGAGAATTTGTTTGCAATGAAAATCTGGTGATTTTACCAGAAAACATGGCAAGAAGCAAATGTAGCCATGGGAAACAGTTTTGCAAAATACCAAAATTAATTAAGAACATATTTGTTTTCGTTGCTATTGCAACAATTATCACTCTTTCTAATGTGAGTATAAATATGAAATGCAAATGGTATTCATTCTCGACCTCCTTTTTTATATGGTGCAAATTTCATGAGTATAGGTCAAATAATTTTTTATGTATTTTTAAACTTTTGCCGACGTTTCGGATGTTTATTCATCCATCTTCTGGGCTACAAACAATGATGTATGATGATAAATGATTGACAGTTCTGTTTTGGTTACATAATTGTAAATTTACAATCATTAAATATAAAAATACATTCAAGATTTTTACCTTTAAAGTTTGGCGCTGTTTTTATTTATTTACAATTTTAATTTGGTTGCTTGGATATATTTATTTGTTGAAAAGTTATGTGTCATTTATTAAATTATGATAAATTTTGCTTAGATAAGTAATGTCTGTTCTTTTATTGCAACTTTTTTTATTTCTGGATACATGGTACATTTCTTTGAATAATCTTTTTGATAATTTTAATCTAATTTTCTAATTTGATAATCAGAACCAAAATTATCAAATAGATTATTCAAAGAAACATATCCAAGCAACCAAATTAAAATTGTAAATAAATAAAAACAGCACCAAACTTTAAAGGTAAAAATCTTGAATGTCTATGTATTTTTATATTTAATGTCTGTAAATTTACCATTATGTAATCAAAACAGAACTGTCAATCATTTATCATCATACATCATTGTTTATAGCCCATAAGATGGATGAATAAACATCCGAAACGTCGGCAAAAGTTTAAAAATACATAAAAAATTATTAGACCTATACTCATGAAATTTGCACCATAATATGAAATGCATTCATTTATGAAGACTCAAGGAATTATAGATGCGGAAAAATCCCACAGTATGTAAAAAAATGGATACTGGGTGATGGAAGCATTGAAAAGGGGTGAAATAGATAATTCTAATCCTTCATAATTGAATAGGTGAAAAATAAAATACCAATGAAAAAAAAATTATGTGCATTGGAATTGAACTTGGGACCAACACTACAACGTCTGCAGATATCTTCAAATGCCAATATTTTATAAACCATTGGCTGCCTACACTCAGAAGAGGTTACTTTTTGTACTGGGGAGTTCAGTAGAATCTAACTCCCAAGTTTCAGTGAAATCGGTTGCGCATGAACCGTGACCTCCCCTTGTCAGACACTGGGTTAACTCAAGGAAAAACCAAATGGCTATCGGAAGTTACCTTTTCTGAACTATGTGACTTATAAGCTACAGAAAAATTTTTACCAGCGGCAAACACAATATATCACTTCACAACCCCATGATGTTACTGTTTAACTCGAAAGACAAAATTGAATAAATGGATAAAAGTGAAGTCTACATGGTCAAATGGTCATGGACTGTATGACCAGTTACATGGAGTGGCCTAACTACCATAGTAGCACAAGATATGTTGCGCATATGCTCAGATTATGCCAGGGAAACATGTTCAGAAAAATATTTTGTCAACATACCGAGAGCATATGTAGAGTATGTGCTATGAAAATAAGCTTATTAAATTTTCTACAACAGTCTCAAAACATATATCTTATATGACACACGGCCACACACAAGCACACACATTTCGTAAATATATGGAGCGTTTAGCATTCTAATACTGCATGCAAGGAATCTAATTAATGTCAAGTAATATATACAAACGTGACCCTTGAAGGTCAAGGGATCTGAAGACCTTACCATCGATCTTGGCACATTTTTAAACTTATGATTCGACAGGTTTGTAGCGGCAATTCGTTTTTCGTCACCCCTATGGCCTTGACTGTGCCCTTTAAGGGGTCACGGTTGCAATTTCGACCTCGAAAGTTCTTGCATCGTGTTTCTTGTGCCCAAAAACCAAAAAGTCGAAAGTTTTGCATAGAAATTCAGTCTTTTTTGTGTTTTGAAAAATTTAACATTGAAAGCCCATTAGGCAAAATTTGGATTTTTGGTTGGACCCTATTTATGGGGTTAAAAGTTCGTATTTGCAAAATTTCGCTTAAACTCAACAAAACTTATGACCATTTTCTACCCAGGTACCAAATTTTATCCATGTGGCATGAAAGAAAGTGTCTGAAATAATAGGTTAGAAATGACACACACTGTATTGTTTTAGTATGTTCTGAATTCTCCTTCCAACATTTCCGCAAGTTAGTTACGTCTTGATTGAACCATGAACAAACGTGAGGGAATTGGAAAAAATCTTGTTTATTCTCAGTAATATATTGCATTTATTTTCATGTGGCAATACATAGGTTTCATTTATTAATGACAAATATCTGTTACCGTGATGTGATGGTATTTCCTCAAACTATCACGGAGTTGCCATTTAAAAAATAGTTCTCGAAGTTACATTAATACTTGGAAGTGGCCAGGTATATATAAGACTTTCTTGATGCAGGTTCTTTGATTTCGGGTAAGGGAATATGTGCATAGAACCATAGGGTAGCTGATTACGCGAGATAGATGCACTGTTGTTCGGTAGATACAAGGGATGATAATTAAATATACTAAGGCATGCCATCACGTAATAGTAACTTTCATAGTATTTAAATTTTAATTTTTTATTTTGAGAGGGCAGGGAAGAGTCAGCGGAGGGGGCAATGTGAGTTTCAGGGAATTGGGCAAGGGAGTTTCATTATAGACGGCAAGGGAGTTTCAGTGGAGGGAGCAAGGGAGTGCCAGCTCATTAGGCAGCAAGCAAGCCTGCAGTGAAAGGCAAAGAAGGCTAATAGGAGAGTAAATGTACATCATAAGTAGGTATATTACAAAGTCATTGTAAGAGAATGCATTTAATGAGGGAGATAAATGGTCAAAGCCTTATGCTGAGCATGTTTTGAGAGCATGATGGGCATCTTTTGAAAATCCATTTTTAATAAAAAACTTTGTACTTTTCCACAATTTATTTCAAAACTGCGACCGGTTTCACCATAATATGGCATCTTCTGAAGCTTAGGTCATACAATATATACACAGAGAAAGTTAAAAATGGTGGGGGTTTGAAATGGGGGAGAGAGGAGCAGGGCGATTGGGGCATGGCAGAGTGACAAGGGGGCTGGGGCTTTAACCAAAATTCCTTTTTTTTAAATAGAAAACAGTGTCACTTGGTGACCTTCTACTCCTCCCAGTCTCTTCCCCCGATTCACTTTCCTTCCTTTCCTCTCGTTTTTTCCACTTTACCCCTTCTCACTCTGCCATGCCCCAACCACCTTGCTCCTCTCTCCCCCATTTCAAACCCCCACCATTTTTAACTTTCTCTTGAGTATATATTGTATGACCTAAGCTTCAGAATGTGCCAGAAGATGCCATATAATGGTGAAACCGGTCGCAGTTTTGAAATAAATTGTGGAAAAGTACAAAGTATTTTTTATTAAAAATGGATATCTATCACTTCCACGAAGTCAAGCCTGAAACAATCAAACTTATTATATTTTGAAAACATATGCCAGGCATATTTGGAGATCATGCTGCAGATATTTTTTCCAATTATGTTGAGCATAAGCCCTCCTGGACATTTACATATGCTCTGCACATGCTCAAAATATGCTTAACACATCACACATATATGTTGAAAATGTTTTAAGCATATGGTGAAAACAAATTGTCATAGTGACATTCTCTACCAATTACAATAATGGGGGAGCTCTTAATTTAATTTTTCCATTCTCTATCAAGTTACAAAAAAAAACTTAATAAACTTCTTGCTAGCTACTAATCTTAGGTAGTAATTGATTATAGGAAACTGGCACATCATTTACAAATTTTCAGTGGAATAAACTTGTACACTTTCGGCTACCCATAGAGCACAAGATATTGAAGTTTTTGTTTGAACTAAATGGTGATGGAATAAATATTTTTCATCTGCCAACATGACGATCACAAGTGAGCAGATAACTCATGCTGATGGCAGAAGAATTTGGTCTAGGAGATGGTTTTTAATAAAAGCATAAATTATCAAACGTTGTTATTTGTCATAGTTTTCTAGCATTTAAATTTTCCAAAGTAAGGTATGCTGAGACTACCATAATTATTATTTTGGATGCAATTTGGGCTCACTATATAAAAATACGTAATGCATATAGATGTACCAAGGTCCTAGCATATTTTGGCTAGCATATCCTCCAGTATAGTGGTTCAATTTCTGTCATTGAACAACTGAACTACAGACTTATTTTTAGCTTCATGAGATAATTTCATAAGTAGAATTCAACAAAGTTAGGTCATGATTTGTTTCCGATATCATCAGGCCACCCATAAAGCCTAATCCTTACTTTTATATAAAAATGTAATGGAGTCTGTCTGTTGCTTCATCGTGCAAAAACTACTAAACCGATTGAACTCAAATTTGGCAATTAAATGTGCAAGAATACTTATGTGCAGCGAATAGTAATGGTAACAATGCCCCTGTTGCTATAAAAAATACAGCATTATTTATTATCGTTTAATACACAAGATGTATTACACGTAGTGGAACCGTCTGCCTCTCAATACGATTTCGAACTGTTTTTTAGACCAATTAAAGATCATAAACATTACCAGTTATTTATTTATGTTTAAAAGTGTTAAAGTGCAGTTAACTTACATTCACTCATTTTTAGGTTTCCCGTGCATAAGAGGACCAAAAGTCACTCATTTCTCCGTGCACCTGGAAAATGGTCAGCGTGTCTAATAAAATGAACATAATGTACAAGATAGGTTACGAACTCCTCAAATGACCACGCTAGAGCTGTGCGCCGATGGAAAAACTGTCGGCGGCGGACGCCGGCTGAAAATGGGTCAGCGGCCGGCGGGCACCAATGAATTTACCGGCAGCGGCGGCATAGTTAATCGACCATTATATATTCACAATTACTGTAGCACATTATGATATAATAATAAAAATGATTCATTAATAAATACAACCATTTATTACATAAACATGTAAAAACTTAAGTTATAATAGGATAATTATTAAGTTATAGTAAGATAACTTAAGATAATTATTTTTTCAAATTTTTACCAACGTATTACAGAAATTTCTTCTGTAATGCTCTTGTTTGTAAATTTATCACCTGCTGCGTTCATCAGTTTATACGGGCATAATTTTTTAGAGCTTTTAGAGAGTTTTAGTTAGAGAGGATTTCATAGTAAGGGCTTTCCTTTTTAAAGATTTTTATTGAAATAAAAATATTCATACTTAAACCTCAAAACAATAAATATTCATCAAATTTCACAAATATATTTTCATTATTTCCCTCACAATATCTGTATTTTTCGGTTGATAGACTTGGCAATGATTGTTTGGCATTTATCGTCAACCCATCGATGGAAAAAACTTGTCAACTAGGCGTGCTTGTGGCCGTAATGGATAGACTTTTTCGAGCTAGATGAGTAATACACGGAAATTCTGATTTGATTTCCCCCACAATTCCAAAATATCTCCCTCTACGACCATTTCTCAGGTAGACATGGCAAAAAAACCTTTCCAATTTCCCGCCGTTATTACAATTCCAATTAGAGAACATGAAAAACGATATTTTTGAAAAAGCATAAAATGCGAGTTTTTTATTAAAATACTGTGGATAGGGCATAACCATGCAACTCGTCGACGAGTTGGAAATGCTATCTCGAAGACTTTGAAGATCCCTCAAGTCCATTAATGTACTGTTAACTGTCACTAATGAGAGATATTGTCCATTGTATTGTCTATAATAATGTCTATTGATACACGGATGTAACTGTGATGAGTGGTGTTAGACAATATTACGAAATTACAATGATGATGAGTGCGCAATGATAAGTGTAAACAAATACAGTATTCATGCACTAAAAGCAATGGCTTGTAAATGGCTACCCAGAATGGCGCCACGCCGGCAACCAAGAGGACCGGCGGCTCTATCGGCGGCATCATCACAACCATCGGAGACAGCAGCGCACAGGTCTAGACCACGCTGACAGTATTCTTCAGGCTTTGTGGTTTTCTAATAAAATAAGCTCAATGTTTTTCACACCCGTTGAATTTCAACAGGTACCTTCCGCTAGTAAGTTATAAAACAAAAATATTGAGAAACATACAAACCATAATAAATAATCACAAATTTTTATTTAAATTAACAGTATAAATTCAGTTGGATAAATAAACAACTTATATTTCCTTTAACGTCATATACCTTTAAAGGTAGATAGCTACAGCCATTGAGAAATACAATTATCTGTAGTCGAGAAAAAAGAAATATGATAATTTTATTCATCATGTAACATTTCATACAATCAAAAATTCATAGGCACTAGTAAAGGAATTGACATATAAAGGTCCATAAAATTCAAAATGTAAAGTGAATTTAAGTATGGCTCAACAGTTTCTTCAGGAGAATATATCCTTATGGTGCCTGAATATGGTAAAAATACCATAAGGTAAACAATTTAGGCCATAATTATTTATGTAAAATACATGAATAATAATTCAAATGTGGATGCTCTTTAAGTACTCCAACAACTCGTCACACCCAGCCTCATTTCTAAATTTATTCTTAGATGCCATTAATTTTTCATGTAACTCCCCCGGTAGCAGCTGGCCGATTTTCTTCAACATATCTGCAACGTAAAAAATTGTTTAGGCTATAGGGTAGAAGTTCAGACAATGATAATCTAAAGAAAGAAGCACTTGAATTGAAGACTAATAAAATGTCAGAAAATCATTAAAAAGTTAGCAAAAGAAGATAACCGAACATGAGGCCAAATGTCCTCCTATCACATCTGTTTAAAAGAAGCAAGTGGTACCGTACAGTAGATTGGTGGGTGAGGGCCTTCTGGAGCCCTCCTGGCACTCAGACCTCTTGGTACATTGTACCATCCCTCATTTAACCTGCCTGCCCCTTGCAGACAGGGGACAAGAGCACCCTGGTAGAGGTATGAAGGAGGGGCCACCCCCAACCTTCCCGGTACAGGTATGGAAGAGGGTTGTCACCTCCCGGAAAGTCGTAGCGGAAACCTTCGCAGTCTGGGTCTTTCCTCTGGTCTCCTCGTATAGGTCTGGAGGAGTGTCACCTCTCCATCCACCCTGGTAGAGGTATGGAGGAGGGCCACCCCTCCATCCAGGACCAACGATGATAAACTTTGGTGATCTGATGGGAACTGGTGTTTCAACATGGCTAGGCCCTTGCCCGGTACTGTACGGTAGTCATGGATTTATTTGGTGGCTCAATATTGGTTATTGTGCAGCAGGAGCGGATACAGGGAGCAATCTTGGGGGGGGATTTGGAAAATTTTTATAAGAAAATGGGTCTGTGTATATACGTGCATTCCTGCGCCTGCATGCTTATATGAATCGTATGTCTTACATCTTATGTCTACTCAAAACCATGCCTATGTATTATTAGTAATCCAATTAGCAATTTATTTAACATCATTAACTATGGATTTGTTAACTCCTCTCCGCAAATTCTATCCACAATCTGCTGATGCCTGTATTTGGTACAGGGAATGCCAGAATGGAAAGGAAGAAACATTCAACGAATTTACAGTCAGTCTATGCATTTCTTCAATCTCACATACCCGTCACCCACTTGTACTCAAGCCAATTACTAGGATCCCTACTCTTAGATAACTATCCTTGCCTGCATCCCACTTTCATAGAATTGTAACAGGAAACAGAATTGCTACGGGCTAGTGGGCTACGTTACTTTTACATCAGACCTCGGATAATGTGGAAAAGTTTACACAACGAGTTCATGACGACTGATTCAATAGGGGTCAAAGTATATGAAGATGAAATAAGAGATATGCTATACCGGTTTATGGAAAAGTTAATTCCGTTTTACGATGTAGTTAAAAAGTATAAAAATGTTCTTTGAAAATCATGTTCTACTGCTAAAATCCAAAAAGTGTTATATCTCCCTATTTCGCTAGGGAAAACTTAAAATTCTTACCTGAACAAAGAATGTTTTGACCTTTACACGAAAAACAAGGTAAAACACTTTATGAATTAGCACTAATCAAAATAAGTGCGCTAAAAAATAAAATCAGTTTTTACGGGAGAAAAACAAAGAGTGTGGTTTAAAAGTGTGTGACCGAGGTGAAATAACTATCAAATGGAAGATATTTGCTTTACAACCTTGCAAGAAATACGTACCTACCAACTTCAATTTGAGAAATCCAAGCAAAAAGGTAGGTCTCGAAAAATGTGAAGACTTTTCAACCTTGGAATCCGTAAATACTACTGTAGTCGGTGCCTCAAGCAGTTGCACGATGTGTGTAGGCATTATTCAGTGCAACATGGAATTGTAGTTTTTTGGTGGCAAGCTGAATAGGATTTTGTGGCAAGAATAACTGGCATTATTTCAATCCTAAAGGTACTGAAAGGAGATGCTTGTAGGAGAAAATTTCTTGCAAATAGGTTCCAGAGGCGTGTTGCATTCGATTTTGTATGCAGTAGAAGAGTCAAGAATTATATTCGCAGCGAGAACTGAGAACTTTAAGGGTAGCATTTGAATGCAATGACATAGATAAATAATAATCCCTAGATAATACTGGCCCTATTCATAAAAGTGGTGAAAAGGATTACATATATCATAAACTATAGACCAATATCAATTTTGAGTGTATTTGCAAGTGTTTGAAAAAATTTTGTATAAATATATTGTGACCGATTGGCTGTCACATACTTGTATTTGAATTGAGCGCGCCTCCCGCGCTTAATTTGTGTCCCGAGCGGGGTTCTCGTTGCACGAGCAAGGTGAACGTCTGCCTTTATTTTGTGTGAATGTCAGTGAAATGTTCCTTTGTAGAGGGCATTGGATTTGTACAATGTGAATCACACCACCTTTGTGTCGGCACAGGTTGGGCAGTGTAAGCTGATAAGCTATTGGTGATTTTTTGAAATGAAGTCACGTGAGGAGGGAGGTCAAGCAGTTACAGGAGACGACGGTTGGTAGTTAGTTGTTGGCAATGGGGAGTCGAGCACAGAAGCTCAGGGTGTGCAGGTGAAGGCAGATGAGAGTGTGGACGGAGTGAGAGAGAGAGAGGCAACAGATGGAGACGGAGATCACTACGACGGTCACAAGGAATTGACTGAAGTCGTTCCCTAGCGGTTTTTCCTGCGTTCTGCCCCTAAGGAGGAACGAGACGCAGCGGACCTCTATCCCGGCACCCCTAAGAGGAGGTGCGGTTTCGGGTAGATAAGGGCGACAGACCACGAAAGATAGCGGGCCACCGCATCCCCGGAACCAAAGGTTGGACGAGTCCATTCAGTCGGAAGGTGCATTTTCACAACAGGAGTTGTGAATTCCAATTCTCCACGTCGCCATCTCAAAAACTCAATGGTGCAGTCTCTCCGCCCTGGATTTCGCCGTCCTGCTCCACGCCAACTCACACTTAAGTATCGCCACACCCATATTTCCCCAATATTAAGTTGTTTCAAACCTCCTATTCACGCTTCCCCACTGTGAAACCCGTGTGTGCCTGAATTAGTGATTTACGAGATATTCACACAAAGTTAGAGTCCCTCCAGCTTAAAAGAGAAGAGACCCTGTCAAACTAATCCCAAGAGTGGACAATTCTAGTCCTACGGGACCATAACTTATGTATCACTCACTCCCGTCCTCACCAGTAACAATAAAAAGGACGAGGAGCTTGTAATTCTATGCATTTTTTAGTTTGAAATGTCATACTTGGTCATTAATTTGTTCATTGTTGAGTAAGAGTGATTAACTTTCTACTGTTATTTTTGTTCCATTTATGTTTCGCCATTCATTCATTTTTCATCCCTCATTAGTTGGTAAGATATTTGTTCATTAGTTGTAGAGTGCCTTCTTCGTGTTCATTACTATGCTTATGTTCGATGAATAAATGTTTTCTGTGTCTATTGTAAAAAAGTGCAGACGCTCATTCTTACACGTCGCGTAAATTTTCCCGTGCTCGCGTCATACGGCGCTCCCTGCGCCGCCATTTTACCGCCCGCCATGGCTTAAGATCCCCCGACCCTTGAACATTTGGAACATGCTTGCTTTGCCGGCTGAGCTTGCTCAATGCTGCGGTTTTGGGTGGTGCCCTTCTCAAACACGCGACAAAGGTCGCGTTATCCTTTTTTTTCTCAAAACCATTTCCCACAGCGGAAAGTCTGAAGTAGACAAGGTGTCGAGGCAAAGGTAAGGGGTCCATTTTCAGAGGCGTATGGACTGCGGTGGGTCAATGGGCAGAATAGACCCTAGCCTGTTCTGTCACAATATATATGCTCAATGTGAAAATTATCTTAGCGATGTACAACATGGATTCAGATCTGGAAAGTCTACAGTATCAAATCTGGCTGTATTTACAGAGTCAGTCTATGAACTATTAGATGATAATAAACAAATAGATGTGATAATTACAGACTTTCAAAAAGCCTTTGACAAAGTGAATCATTGTATTCTGATAAAAAAATTAGCAAAACTTGGTTTTTCACATGACATGCTTAAGTTTATACAATCTTATCTTCACAATTATACGTACCATGTCATGTTTAAAGGATGTAAATCTGAGACATATAAAGCCACATCTGGAGTCCCGCAAGGATCAAACCTTGGACCATTATTGTTTTTATTGTTTATATCAATGATCTACCAGAACGTGTAATAAATTATAATAGATTAATGTACACGGATGATGTAAAGATCCACCACTTAAGTAGAGAAGAACTTAAATTTTCTTTTCACAAGGTAATATGCCAAGAAATTGATTTAGTCTATTCTATTCAAGCCAATTTGTGGCTAATTTCACCTGAGTTTTCCCAATAATGGTAAATTTAGGGTAAAGTCAGCAGGATTAAACATAAGCTGATTTGAAAAATAGTTTGCATTGATTACACCACTATGGAATAGGAATCATGTACATAGGGAAAATCTGATCTAGAAAAATCAAACCAACCTTCCTGCTTTTTTGTCACAGCCAAATACGTTAAGGATAGTGAGAGTACTCCTTACCTAGTACAAGAGCAGTGAATTTATCATCTGGATCATCCAAATGAATCAGGGCGGTTGAATATACAGATAAAACATGAGGCCTGTAACAGTTAAGGTCATAGTCTGGGGGAAGTTTTGAAAACATGAAGGTCATAGCTTGTAGGCATGTCACTCTAACTGTACCGTTGACATCATCAAGGCGCTTCACAATCACTGGAACAAATGAGTGCAGCTCATGAGCAAAAGAATATGGCAAGTAATCATTTGTTCGTAATAAGTATCATTAACTGCCATGTCCATACCTTCAGCAGCCTTATTTATCCCCTCCACGGTCATCCTCTCACCACCTTTTTCAAAAATGACACACATTACGCAGAGAGCCAGTTGTCTTGTGAGGTGTGAATCATCCTCCACAAGACTAAGAAGGGTTGGCAAGTATGAACCCTTCTCAGGTACTAATTCCAAAACAAGGGCATTGTCAAAGTTCAAACAACGGAGGAGGCATGAAAGAGCAGCAGTGCGGACAGCGGATGCTGTGCGTCCTGCATGCCACTCCAAATTTGGGAAAATTGCCTCTGGAAAAAATTTCAAATTATGAAGAAAAATCCTAATAAACAATAATGAAACAAAAGTAAATATCACAATTAAAATACATACTTTGTATGAGAATTAATAGAGATGATGATTGGCCGAGGAGGGAATTCTGAACTTTATTTTCAAGGATATGTGCAACTGAAGTAAATAATTTTATTTTCACTTCAGGATCATTGCCAGGCTTTAATGATGTTATTAGAATGTCAGATATGAGACTCCAATGGAAGCCAACAGCAGTTCCTAAGCAGAGAAAATGTGTAATGATTTTTTGTTTCAAGAGTTATCCATAACTATAACATTTAGCATGAATATGTCCGGTAAACTCAAAGATTACCTGATTTATTGAGTAATGTCTCCAAAATTAGTCTCTCTGGGGAGTAAACACACCAGCTACCAGCATTAACGGAGATTTCTTCAAGCAGAGGACCCATATATTTTTGGTAAAGTTCATCATTTGATTGAATTTCCTCAAAATCTCTTAATTTACTAAAAAGATCTTAAGATAAAAAGTAAAGATAAAAATGAAAAAACAGTTCAAGAATGAAAACGTCAAAACCCATAAAGCATAACTTAACAGCATACCGTCAGATACTTGTGAGATATCCACTTCAGCTGATAAGGCATTCACCGAAACCAAAATTCTAAAAATAGATGATGAAATAACGCAGCAACTTTCACTGCAAACAGACAAAATGCTTTGGCAGCATTTTAAGAGGTTTCTTTGAAAATCACCCTGCAATAAAAAAATTATTTATCAGCATCAATTCTGAGCGGGTGTAAAAAAGAATAAAAATGGAAGAATTGATATGTATACTTCACTAGCCTTCATATTGTGACACACTGCAGCCTTACTTAGGAGCTCCCCAATTGCATTCAGTTCCTTTAAGAGACCAGTTTTTTCAGCGCCTTGTAAAATAGCAGCAAAAATAAAAAGGTGGTTAGACGAAGGCAAATTCTCCAAGACGGGTAATATCAGATCGCAGTATGTGTTGGTTGGTACAAAGAACCCAATTAACTCTGCTGATTTCTCAACCTGTGAAATAAATAGTAACAAGGTGCAGAATGAAGCAGGTTATCATTGGTGGGAATCTTACAAAGCAGGCAATGAAATTTGCATATATCTTTACACATTTCAATGGTGCAGCAGTGTATTTTTTTATAATTGACGATACCTATGTATTCCACAAAATATAGCTGATGATCAATAAATACTATCTTTTTTGTGATGTTACTTTTGTAACATTCCCCTCACAGTCCCCGGCCAACATCAGGTTTCTTAGCCATCATGATGGCTGGAGACTCCGGAGGGGTTGGGCAGTTTGCACACCCACATCTGATGAGATAGGTGGCTACCCAGCGTTGAGGCATGCAAATACAGTAGACGGAATGACCCCAGGATGACGGCCTTCAGCATGCATCCCACTAGTGATTCCACCTGTACCACGCAGGACGAAATGCACTTGATGCTACTTAGCAGCAACCGAGTCCTAAACTCCACCGAGCACACCAATGATGAGGACTACTAGTTTCACAGTGTCTGAGGTACATTTTCCGAAGTTCAAAAAATAGCTCTTGATATTTTACCCGTTTTTCCACCTCCTTCGCATCCATGTTAGTTTCAGCCGGAGCCGAAAACTCGATCACGAACATGGAGTGTGTGAGGTGGTCAAGGAAACGGCTTGGTTACCTCCAACTGAATGGTGGTGAAGAAGGAGTAATTCCATCAGATATACATTTATCATTCTCCATGATGGACTCACTATCTCCAGGGGCATAGGGCAGCACAGGTGTTTCATCGGTGCCAAAATGGTGTCGGAGGTGAAAGTACAATATTCAGAGCCATCTTGTGCCGAGCAAAATAAGCTGACCTTGCGTAATAACTGCAGCTGGAGATAAGGTGACTCAGTCTCCGGCTGGGCTCCGCACACACTGCATCCCGTGTCCGTGACCTCTACTCTGAAAATAACGCTGCAGTACATGAGTCTGTTCATGACACCATCCTGGCATACAAGGACGAACCTTCGGTCTGGGACTTTCAACCAGCAGAGTGTAGGAAGGCAAACATCAGATCCTTCAATAGCCCATGCTTTTCCATGTTTCAGCAGAAACATCCATGCATGTGCTAATCAATATGTATCTTGAGCAAGTCCTTCTGCTCAGCTTTCTCAATTTCGAGCTTGAGGACGTCTGCCTTCAATGACAAGATGGTCGTATCATCATCCCTCCCATTGGATGACAGGTCTAAGTCCAGACCAGTTTCGTCCGCTACCCTCTTTGCCACCTGGAAAAGAAACATCCTTGCTAATGAACTCTCATGCTCTCTCACGAGCCTGAGCAGGGGATCTCTGCTCTTTTTAACACTCGGCATGCTGCACCCAAACAACTCTGTTGTGGAGACACTCCAGGCTCAATGGCCCCCTAACACATTCATTACCTGGGAGGTACAATCTGGTGATGAAAGATTTTGGATGAAGACTTCTGAAGATGGGCATCATCATTTTCGTTCCCCTATCGAGGTTCTGCAACTTTTTTGCATTCCACTTCATGCATCCAAAGGTGTACAGCAGTGTAGGAAACGTGAACATTTTGGTTGCAAGAACCTTATTCCTGCCATACTGCTCGGAGCTTCAAATTTTTTTGAGTCTGTCTGTACTTGGAGGTAAGTTTTTCCTTAACATATGTAACCTCCTGCATTTAACGCCAGAGGATACTGAGGTATTCATAGCTGTCACTGTCCTCGGGGTGACAAATGATGCTCCCGTTAACGAGTTGCAAGTCTTCCTTGTTCACCAAACGTCTTCCTCTCGTCAGGTGGGTGGATGCACACTTGTCCAATCCGAACTCCATCCCTATAGCCTCATTGTACTCCAGTACGGTGTCCACAACAGAGTGAAGGTCTTTTGTAGTGATGGGTCGAATCCAAAATTTATGGAATCCGAAATCTCTTATTTTTATCAAATCCCACACATTGAATATCAAATCCTTATTTCAGAAAACTGTGATTCCCAGTTACTTTTCAATAGTAATTGCATGTATAAAACAAATTCAAATCCATTTATATTTTTCAGTACCTACCAACTTTTTTGAACCAATAAGTTGTTCCAGACTTCTGTTTCCTAAATATTCAATATTTATTCAATAGCTAAAAAATAAAAACAAATTTGAGCAGCTGTTTCAGTTTAACTTAATTTTTATTAGTTCTTCAAAAAAAGTGTAATGTAATCATAAGTTATAAACTTTTCCTCAAGAAGTACAACATTCTTACTCTTTCGGGATCTAATCTGTTCCTTTTTCTGTCTGCCAAATTTCCAGCAGTACTAAATGCTCTTTCTGAAAATACAGTTGCAATTCTTGCACTATAAGTTTCTTAGCCTCTTGAGAATCTTTCTTGCTTCTAAACATTTTGTCTATAAAATGATGAGGAACCAATATTGTTGCAACAGCATATAAGCTGTTCTTTTCTAAGTCAGCAAATCTGAGATAAATCTCATTAATGATATCATTTATCATCCCTTGCAATTCGAATCCTCCATTACCGGGTTCTTCCATAAATTTTAAATAAATGAACTATTGATTAAAGGAATCACTTCTGATATTGTGGTGTTAGAGTAACAGTAGCCTGATAAAAAAGCTTCAAAATATGTTAAACATTTTGCAAGCAAGTCCACTCAGCACTGCTAAGTTCGGCTGGTAAATTAATCTCCCCATCAACCAGAAATAGAGCTGGTTTCTGTTCCAGAAGACGAGTACAACGATCAATTCTTGCGTATAAAATTCGAAAACAAATTCACGTAGTTCTTCAACAGTTACTAAAATTATGAACGTTTTACGTGGGATCTGCATCACTGTGAAAA
Source organism: Pyrrhosoma nymphula (assembly GCA_963573305.1). Lineage (NCBI taxonomy): Eukaryota > Metazoa > Arthropoda > Insecta > Odonata > Coenagrionidae > Pyrrhosoma > Pyrrhosoma nymphula. Next base: position 202,656,807 of record OY754327.1, on the reverse strand, counting down.
TTTAAATCACTGTCTTGATTACTGGAACCGCTTGGTAGAGTATCAAAGGTATGAGATGCAGGATTTTCATCTTCCTGTTTATCTTCTTGCGCTAATTTGCGGGCCTTCGCTGCTTCACGGGCAGATAATGAATGTTTCTTTATGTGCTTCTACAATGCACCAGTGGCTTTGGACACACGACCGCAGGATATAGCGCAACCACAAATATCACAAATTACGAATTGATCATCGGAATTTTTTTCACCGAGAAGTAGACCATATTGCACTGTTGCGACATTTTACAGTATAATTGTCACCTTTGCAACTTCCCTATTGACACTGTCGACTCTTCTGTCTGTTCTTCAATATCAAGTTATATCGCTGTCTCTTTCAGTGCTTTTCATTTGAGAACGGCGATACCTGATTATCGAATGCAGGTGCCATCAATCGCCGACTCACCTTGGAGCAGAGAGCCACCGGCAGCCGGCATTAGATGGCGATTCAGCTAAATCGAAAGCACCGTGGCGTGGCAATTGCTGTCTATAGCCGCAAATGGAAAGCACCCTATCAGTGCTTTTAATTTGAGTACGGCGATAGCCAATTATCAAATGCCGGTGCCGTCGATCGCTGACTCACCCCGGAGCAGAGAGCCACTGGCAGCCGGCAGTAGACGGTGATTTAGCTAAATCGAAAGCACTGCGGCGTGGCGATCACTATCTATAGCCGCAAATTGAAAGCACCCTTTATGGCATACACTTTGACCACCTCGCTCTTCCCCCACCCCTGGCGACACCGCATACTTTTTTCAGGGTAGCCTTCTCAGAGGCGGGGGTAAATCACTCAGTGATGAGCAGAGGCTGACATCTCCTTCCCTCTCTTGGCTCATCATTTGGCATTGGGTGATATCTTGACACCACCCGGCATCATCCACGGGTCCTGTCCTGCTACTCCAAGGCTCGCTCTTTAAAAGACATTGACTGCTAATTCTGACTTTTCTGGAAATCGGTGGACTGCTTAGAATGGCAGTTCTGCCACCAGTCCCATTTATGGGCGAAACAGGTCCCTCCAGCAAGTCAAATTTATGGGCCAAAACCTGTTTCGCCCCAAGACTCCTGTTGCTCAAGACACTGTTGCCTCTTATTCCAGAACATGAAAAAATTCACCTGCTCGGGACTCATCCTTTAAGAAAGATATCCATTTTTAATAAAAAACTTTGAACTTTTCCACACTTTATTTCAAAACTGCGACCGGTTTCACCATAATATGGCATCTTCTGGCACATTCTGAAGCTTAGGTCATACAATATATACCCAGAGAAAGTTAAAAATGGTGGGGGTTTGAAATGGGGGAGAGAGGAGCAGGGCGGTTGGGGCATGGCATATTTTTTAAAAAAAAGGAAGATTGTTTAAAGCCCCAGCCCAAACATCTGTGACTGAAGGGCAAGATATGTAGGCTAAGATATGCCGAAACAATGGTTCAAAAAAGGCCGCGAAGTGAGGAGCTGCAAAGAAAGGACCCCAGAGGAACCACGGGTGGGTCTATGAATGGGCAAAAGACGGAGGGTTGTGAGGGGAGGGGTTTGGAAGGGCTCCTAGCAACCGTAAGTGGGGAGAGGGAGAAGGTGAGTGGAAGGGCCGGAGAGGGAATAGGATGTGGGGGAGTGAGTTACTTTTGCAAACATGGAAATATCGAAAACAACGGAGAGGAATGCATAAATACATGGTCATTACACAGATTAACATTTTGGTTTTTCGCTAGCACACAAATTTCTAATTGTTCCAAAGCGTCCATTTTTAGGCCTTTCGGTAGCATATGTAGAATTACAGGTTTAAAAGCACTGCTGTGGTTACACTCTAATAGATGCTTGGAAAATAGGGAATGGCCATCAGCATTTTTGAGGGAACGTTCATGCTCCTTTATACGGGTTGACACTCCTCTTCCAGTTTGCCCAACATAACAAGACATACATTCGTCTCACTGCAATTGATAAATACCGGATTTCATATTTCTGTCAACTTTATCCTTCCCACTATAAAGCATTTTCCCTAAGGTAAGGGGGGAATAAAACGCTGCCCTCAAATTTTTTGGCATCAAGTTACTCAATTTATATGCGAGGTTACCCACGAATGGTAGAGGACTCCATTTTTCCCCGGAAACACAAATAGAGTCGGAGGAAACTATCTCTTTAATCGCCATCTGTTTTTGTTTTGCCCTTACAATTTTGTCCACCAGTTCTATTGAGAAACCATTTGTTGTGGCAATGAAATACATTGTTTGGAGCTCTGTATTATAACTCTCCGGTGACAGGGGAAGTTGGACGAGACGGTGTGCCATTGCATGGAATGCGGCGTGTTTGTGGGAGAAATGATGGGAGGAATCTTGGGGAATGGTATGATCCATGGTGGTAGGCTTTCGATAGATTGAAAATTGGTGCCTCTGTGCTGTAATTGAGATAGTTAGATCGAGGAAATTAAGACTGCCATTCACGTCCTTTTCCATCGTGAATGACAAATTATTGTGCAGATTATTTAAATTAGCGAGGAACTGATCCAACTGTCGTTCCGTTCCTGTCCAGAGGCAGATTATGTCGTCCACATACTGATACCAATAATGGACACATTGAATGAGTTTGTCTTGTGACGTGAATAGTTTTTCTTCTAAATTATTAAGAAAAATTTCGGCCAGAAGCGGTGAAAGTGGGGAACCTATTGCAAAGCCCTCTTCTTGTTTGTAGAAAACGCCATTGAAAGTGAAATAATTTTGAGCCGTTGTTATTTTTGTTAAGAGCACAAGATCATCCCTGACGTTTACATTAGTGTTTTCTAACAGGCTTTCAACTAAATATAATGTTTCTGAAGTAGGGACCGATGGAAATAAATTTTGAACGTCAAAAGAAACTAATTTTCCCTTCTTAGGAACCACCATGTCTTTTAGGATACTTGCTAGCTCTAACGTATTTGCAACACTATATTTTGGTTTAAAATTTGTGTAATATTTGATAAGTTCATTTAACTTTGAAGCCAGGCGGTGACATGGCGATGACATGCACGACACTACCGGTCTAATGGGAACGGAGGGTTTGTGCAATTTAGGCAAGCCGTAGAACCTGGGCGCTAACGGGTTCATTTGTAAAAGGTTCCTTTTTTCCCTTTCTTTAAAAATGACAGTTTTAGACACGGCACTTTTCACAGCGCTTTGAAATAATTGTGCTGGGTCTTTGGGCAACATACAAATACTATTATTTAAAATGAAATCACAACACTTTTCCACATAATCACACTTGTTCAGGATGACCACACTATTTCCCTTGTCCGCTTTTTGTACAAGGTCCTCCTTTTCAACCACCTCCTGCAGGCTTCAAAGATCCTTCCGTTGCTTTGCCATGGTGGGATCCCACAGCTTTGGGTGTGCAGCAGAGATGAAGTTAGAGATGCACTTAGCTTATTTTTTTTATTAAAAATGGATATCTATCACTTCCACAAAGTCAAGCCTGAAACAATCAAATTTATTTTAAGAAAGAGATCCGAGTAATCCGAGAAGATCGGGGGCGAGGGAGTGTATCCCAGGGTGGGATGAAGCGAATACATAGCCTCTCTCCCACCAAGATCGTCATGCGTGGTGAAAAGCCACATCCTCCCAGAGGTGCTCCTGGGTCACGCTGAACATGACGGATCTAGATCTGGCGGTCGAAAAAATGCTCCCATCATCACGGTGCGTCCCTGTGACAAGGATGACCGCATCCGCGGGGCGGAGGGTTAGAAGTCGCTAACAGGTGAAACTCCGGAGACTAGGCGAAATCCGGTTTTATTTAGCCTTACCCATGTATGCGGGGCTCTGCATGGGTGGACCTTTATTTCCCTAGCTGCTCGTGGGAACAAATATGGAACCAAATACAAACTACTCAAAGAAGGGCCCCACAAGGGGCCCCTCACCTCTTGACCCTTTAGGTCCACACTCCTCTTCGGTGAAAACCCCGGCAGGCCCCTCCCATGGGGCCTCCATACCTACACCCTTGGAGGGCCCTGGATTGGGGCCCTCCGTACACCCTACACTGGCAGGCCCTATTGCAGGGAGAGCCAGTTTCCTCAAACCCCTCACTGAATCCGGAGAGGAGTCTTCATCTTCTGGAAGATCGACTTCCACGTTAAAGGAGGCGTCGGGCCGTGGATTCCCCAAAAAAGGGGAGGACAACGATTCAGATGCCTCCAACAACACTGTGGGGAGCATGGCATCTAAGATGCTAAGTCTCTCAACTCTCTCCAGCAGTAGCGGGGCAGCCAAGAAGAGGAAGAGAAGGGAGAGGAAGCGGGCCCTAGCTGCTGGAGGTAACAGAGGACCCCCGTCTGTGGCTCAAAGAGGTCACTCACAGAGCCCTGACGGAGGCGAAGGGGGGGTTGTTCATAATAGACCTAGTAAGAGGTCTAGGACACCTGGGGACACCCCCAAGGCCTCAGAACTCAAGAAGGCCAAAACCTCCAAGGCTGGCCGCTCTTATGCGGAGACGGCTAAGGGTGGTAAAAAAAATGGCCATCATCCCCGGAGATTACCCTGAGACAACTATGTCTCAGGGCTGGTACGAGATGATGGACAACAGACTCACTGAGTCCTGGGATGCCATTGCACCGGGGCCGGACGTGCCCATCCTGGAGGGGACACGTCTGCTCAACGGGGCAATGGAAATACAGTGTGCCAACGCCAAGTCAGCTGACTGGGTAAAAGGCATGTCAGATTACCTGGGGGTCATTGAGGGAGTCTCCTTCCGAGTAGTGGATGCGGACTCTCTCATAAAAAGGAGGCGGCTCAGGATCTGGGTTCCAGGACCAACGCGTGAGTACCGGGGACCTATTCAGCCAGATCATCAAGGTGAATCCGGGCCTAAGAACAGATCTGTGGAGGGTATACAAGCGAAGCGAGGCCGAAAAGGGCACTCGCTTTGTTCTAGGTGTGGACGAGCCCTCTGCAGAGAAGATCTCGGGCCCGGATTTCATCAAAGCAGTCGGTCTCCAAAGGGCCGACTATAAGCTTCTGGGGAAGGCAGAGCTGAAAATGGACCCAGCTGATGGGTCCAGTAAGCCCGAAGCTGCGCCACAACCAGAAGAAGATCAGCTGCAGGAGGGGAGGACCGAAGATGGCGGAGCTGCCCTTCTTGCAGATTAATCTGCAGCATTGCAGAGCTGCCCGGGGTATTTCTTCAGAAGAAACTCTCTGAAGGTAAGTCAAAAGTGGCCCTGATTCAGGAACCCTGGGTCCACAAGGGAAAAATTAGAGGACTAGGTATGACAGGAGGCAAACTTTTTCTGCACCTCGGCTGAAACACCTAGGTCTTGCATATATGTGAAAGGGGTACATGCTAGGCTCCTACCCCAATTTTGCTCTAGAGACCTCACTGCCATAGTGTTATCTCTTAGAGATCAGGAGAGATGGAAGGAGGTGGTGGTTTGCTCCGCATACCTCCCATACGACTCGCCAGAACCTCCACCATCTTTGGAACTTGAGGGACTGGTCAGGGAATGTCACTTTAGGAATTGGGAACTGCTGGTTGGATGCGATGCCAACTCCCATCACACTGCGTGGGGGAGTTCGGATGTCAACTCCAGGGGCAGATCCCTTTTGGAATTCCTAATGACCACTGAGCTGTTTGTACTCAACAAAGGATCACAACCGACCTTCATGAACAGAGCTAGGCAGGAAGTGATAGACATCACACTATGCTACAAAAAATTAGTGCATAGGATTAATAGATGGAGGGTGTCTGACGAGATATCTGTCTGACCACCGGTACATCCAATTTGCTATCAGGGAGGGTGAAAACCCGACAGTAGTATATAGGAATCCCAGATCAACTAACTGGCAGTCCAAAAGAAAAGAACTTGAATGGGCAATTTCAAAGAGCTCTTCATTCAAGTTTCACAGAGAGGAAGAGATTGAGGCATCCGTGGTGTTTCTACAGGAAGCCATCATCTCAGCCTACAAAAAAAGCTGCCCCCTCAAAATCAGGAAGGGAAAACAGAATCTTCCTTGGTGGGGAGCCGAACTTGAAAGGCTCCGGAAATTAACCAGAAGACTTTTTAATAACGCTCAATGCACTAAAAAGCCAGAACACTGGGCTGTCTACAAGGAGGCCCAGCGCAGGTATAAAACGACAATTAAACGTTCCAAAAGAGAGGCATGGAGGATGTTTTGCGAGAATGTAGAAGGAGTTTCTGAGACCGCAAGACTCCATAAAATCCTCTCCAAGGACCCTGGAGCCGGAGTGGGGACTCTTTTGCTTCCCTCGGGAGACTACACGTCTTTGGACCAGGAAGCATTAAAACTTCTGTTAGAGACACACTTCCCTGGCTCGAAAGAAGAACATGAGATGCACTCTAGGAGTCCTCCCACTCATCCGGTCAGGATGGACTGGAGACTGGCCTCCAGCATCATTACTTATGAAGCAACTGACTGGGCCTTCTCCAGCTTTGCTCGATACAAATCTGCAGGGGTGGAAGGGGTGTTTCCTGCCCTCCTTCAAGAGGGAAGAGAGCAACTACTGCTTCCTCTGCTACGAATATTCCGATCCTGCCTGGCACATGGATATGTTCCAAAAGCATGGCGGCCGACCAAAGTAGTGTTCATTCCTAAACCTGGGAAGACAGACGACAAATAAAGCTAATTCCTTCTGAGGAATTAGCCTAATGTCCTTCTTCTTAAAGACTCTAGAGAAGATAATCGACAGATACATCAGAGATGGGCCTCTTAAGGAGCATCCTTTGCATCTGAACCAACACGCTTACCAGAAGGGCAAGTCCGTGGACTCTGCTCTTCATGGTCTGGTTTCCCGTATTGAGAGCGCTCTTGACCATGGGATATATAGTATGGGAACATTTCTGGACATAGAGGGGGCATTTAACAATACCACCTTCGATCAGATCTGCTGGGCAGCTGAAAGTCACGGAGTCCACCCTCACATTGTGACATGGATCAGGTGCATGCTGGCTCAGCGCACTATCACTTCCAGCCTCAGGGGGTGCTCAATGAGGGTGGCAGTGTCTAGGGGCTGCCCCAAGGGAGGGGTTCTATCCCCTCTTCTTTGGAATTTGGTGGTCAATAGCCTCATCACACAGCTGAACAATGTTGGCCTCTATACACAAGGGTATGCTGACGATCTAGCTATACTCATTAGTGGGAAGTATCTGGACACCGTTTCCGGACTCATGCAGAAGGCCCTGGACATGACTCAGGACTGGTGCCAGAGCACAGGGCTAACGGTGAATCCGGACAAGACTGTTCTGATACTTTTCACAAAAAAGAGGAAAAGAGAGGGGCTTACCCTTCCTATTTTACATGGAAAGACCCTTAGGCTCTCATCATCAGTGAAATATCTAGGAACAATCTTGGACTCTAAGCTAATCTGGAAAGAACACTTAGATTCGAGAACAAAAAAAGCATGTGCAACCCTTTGGACATGCCGTAGAGCCTTTGGAAATACCTGGGGACTCAAACCCAAAGTGTTACACTGGCTCTATACAGCAGTAGTCAGACCCAGTCTTACATACTGCTCAATAGTATGGTGGAAGAGAGCCCGGCAATCCGGTGCTATAAATGAACTCAACCACATTCAGAGAATGGCCTGTTTAGGCATCACGGGAGCCATGCGAACTGCTCCAACTCTGGCCCTGGAAACTCTTCTTGAACTCCCTCCCCTTCATGTAGTGGTGGAGAGCCAAGCCAGGGCCACAGCTTATCGCCAAAATTACACTGACCAATGGAATGGCAAGGGAAATCTCTCTGGCCATAGACAGATATGGACCGAGATGGGCAGGTCCAGCCCAATCTTTCAGATAGGCAGCGACCACATGTCGGCAAGGTTCTATTGTAAGGATCCTCATTTCAAAACAGTTATCCCCTCTAGGGAACAGTGGGAGAGAGGGGGGAAACATCTCCACATCAGAGCCTCTGTGTGGTATACAGATGGCTCCAGAAAAGACAATAAAGCAGGGGCAGGCATCTACGGAGGTAGCCCTTCAAGATCGTATCACTTCTTAGGGAAGTACACCACAGTGTTCCAGGCTGAAATCTTTGCGATTCTGACCTGTGCCTATATTATCAAGGATCGAGACCTCAAAAAAGGACCAATCCACATATGCACCGACAGTCAAGCTGCGATCAAGGTGCTTAACTCACCTTGGTGTACATCACGCTTACTACAAGAGTGTCGAGAGGCACTATCGGAGATAGCTAGGCATTGTAGAATCGAGCTTTTCTGGGTACCAGGACACAAAAGCATACCCGGAAATGAAAAGGCAGACGAGCTCGCCAAAGCTGGTGCTAGTCACAATCCAACTGGCCCCGAACAAATTCTACCAATCACCCCTGCTATTGGGAGAGCAGAGGTCAGAATAGACATCTGGCAGACACTCTGAGATCTGGAACTCCACACAGGGACTAAGACAAGCTAGGCTCCACATTGCGGGACCTAAGCCTAGCATGACGAGAAAACTTCTATCCCTGGATAGAAGCCAACTTAGAACAATAGTTGGACTGTTGACAGGCCACTATCGTGTCAATAGGCACCTCAATCTCCTGGGACTGATTAACTCACCAAGTTGTCGATGGTGCAAATAAGAGGATGAAACTACATCTCATATTCTCTGCGAGTGCCCTGTAATCTCCAGGACTCGCATGAGACACCTTGGGGCTGCACACATGGACCCCAAGGAAATCAGGGAAATCCCCATCAGAGATATTCTGGCCTTTAGCAAGGCCATAGGACTCTATGGGTGATGTCAAATCCCGCGGACGGCACAATGGACCGTTAGGTCTAAGTGCCCCAGGACTCCATCTTTAGGGGTCCTGCCGCTAATTTAATCTAATCTAATCCGAGAAGATCACTCCTTCGTCTCATCATTATTTGTCTACCCTCATTCCAGTTCGCTTCAACCCGGGTGACTTCAATTTGATGGGGTCGGGGGTGATTCTTCTTTTGGAGGCCTCTAGAGCCAATACCGTGGTTGATGTGGCCGATGCTCGAACAAATCGAGGGCAGCCGTTATTTCGGTTGATTTAAATCGTTGCCTTAACCCTTAAATAAACAGATGGCGAGCACAAATTTATTAATATGAGGGGAGCACAGAATCGTGCGTTAACCATTGAGAAACTTGTTATTCAGCATTATTTTTCACATAACTCTTCTCGCCAAATGTCTCATAACAAAGTAGAGACATTCTTCTATATGTGAGCAAAAACGTGTTGGATAGGACGTCTTAAATAGGGGCACATACAAAGAAGAAAGAACGTTCCGATGTAGAATTTCACTGGAAATATGTAAAATAAGAAGTTCTTTTTTAAATTTATGTCGTAGTGAATTTCTGTGCAGATTATCAGCACTTATGATGGTAAAACGATGTCATTCACGAGATTATTACATTGCGAGATCGTTATCCTAACGTATGCATCCCGCAAAACCAGGATTCAAATTTATCGAATCTTTATTGAAAGGATTCGATCGAATCTCGAATCCTGGCCACATCATTAGTCTTTTGCATTTGAAGCATACAGCATCAGGACATCCATATAAAATAAAAGAGGGACTTTGTGCCTCATGTCACCTGGATAACCACACATATCCTCTACCATGTTGCAGCCTTAGGGACAGAGGTAGGAGGGAAATACAGAAGGGAGCTCAAGGTATCACCTTGAAAAATGCCACAGTGGTATGTTACCAACTCTGTTGACACTGACCACTTACCTGAATTCAGAACGAAGCGCGTTTTCCAGAGTGGTAACAGGCATTGGATTCAGGACACAAGCTCTGGGTAGACTTTCATCAACTTCAGCATGGCGATGATAAGCTCATGTGAAGTGGCGTCAAATGCCTTCTTGTAGTCCACCCAGGCCATTGATAGGTTTCACTTATGCCGGATGGCATCCTGGAATACGCACCTAGCTATAAGCAGGTTGTCCTAGCATCCCATAATCCCCCACTTTGAACCCCTCTGCTCATACACCTCCTCCCACACAGGTCAAATGTGGTGGAGGATATGTTTGCCCAAGATCGAGGTGAACGCCTCATGTACAGCGTTGAGGCAGGTTATAGGGTGGTAGTTAGTTCTTTGAATCGCACAAGTCTCCCTGCTTAAGTATGAGAGCTGAGTGTCCCTCAGTCAGACAAGACAAAAGTGGTCCTCTGCCTTTCAGAAAGGACGTGAAGATTCTGGCAAGGTGTTGGTGGATGGGAGTGTATTTCTTCCACCAGAAGTTATTCACAGCGTCCATTCCTGGATCCGAGAATTTCTTTTTGCCAGTAGAGGTCTACTTCACATCACTTTATGTGACTGAAAATGGTCCATCCACATCAAGTAGGTGGCAATCACAAAACTCTTTAAAGAGAGCTTTGGCTGGAGTGTCTCCATTGAATGGCTTCAACAGTTTGTAGATATCCTTCCAAGAAAATTCAACCTCTTGGTGGCGGAGATTCAACAACATGCAGAGGTGGTCGAAAGAGATGGGATGGGTGATGTAGAAAGGTAGATTTCTTCCTCACGGCCCTTCTCCTCTTAAGGAGTTTTTTTCCTGGCTGTGCTAAGTGCCTATACTCTATAGACTGCATGTTTCTGCCGTGATCGGAGATGAGAGTCAGCATGATCAGCATCCTCCCTATTTGTTGGAGATGTCAACATGGCAGAGACTGTCAAGTCAGCCGGTAGAGAGGCTGCCTGTGTCGGGGAGGGTGGTTTGGCTGGAGGTGTATTCCCCTGAACCTGCAGTTGGTGGAGAGTTTTCTTTTTTTGTAGGTGGTTAGCATAGTAGCACAGATTCTGCTATGATAGGTTGTTATGTTCTGGATGCTTATCATGCCACAAAGAGTGCATCCTTGCCATATACTCCCTGCTATCAGGCTTGCTGGCAGCATGGCATGCGAGGAGGTCGCCCCTATGGCCTACCGTCCACTGTGTACCTTAACGGTGTTGTTCTTGTTGCCAGTCCCAACACCACCCCAACCTGAGAGGGGGCCAGTTGTGGGTGGCTTTCCTGATTTTCTATAATCCCAGACAGGGATTAAAGAAGAGGTTAATCAGTTTAAGAAATAACTTATGCACAGAAAGGGATATACATTAAAATTTAAACACCACTCAAGGGAAGAAAACTTCAAGAAATACGATACTTCACAACATGTATCATGATGCTTATTGAGCATATGATATGCCAATGTTGGAAACATACACTTTCGCGTAAATTATAGTTAATTGCATTGAAACATGGAGGTAAATTATAATTAGAAACTATGAGGCATTCAGGTAAGCAGGATTGAAGTGGTGGAAAAATTAGATTAATGTTCATTATAAAATTTTAATCAGAAAATATTAATATCATCAGCAGCAAAAAAAATAATAAAGTTATTTAAATAAGTTCTACTTCCAGGATTCTCTGCATTGGTTGATAGTGCTGACAACATTTTCAGAACAATTCCTGAAGGCAAAACTGAGTGTGAGCAACGTCATCTCACAAAGAGAAAACCAAGAGAAGTCCTCTTTAGTCTAAACCTCAAAAAAGAAACCTGAAGAACAACGCTAGAACCTATATAAGTAGTTTTAAACCCACAATTATATTATTGTTAACTATACAATATAAAATGCAAAATTTCATATTCATATTTCACATCCATCAGAGAAAATAACTTTAGTCTTGATGACCCATCAATACTCACGAACAGACCTGTGTAGCGACACTTTTTTCTTCATCACCAGCAGCTATATACAATCCATTAAGGATTCTGTCCAAATTTAGTGTCATGGCACTTTCAGCATGTAACAGTAATTGGTAAAGTAGACCAGCTGATTTCAACCTAATCTTGGTAAAGCACAAGGCAAGAAAAAAAAGTTCAGTATAATGGTTAACAAACCCCTAATAACCTTACCACTTGCATTTCATTGAATGACATATACCTCAGGAGTCCAATCATCTAATTCTTTCACCAGAGCAGGCAGTATTTTGCTAAGATTATGTTTTACTAAGGTCCTACATCCTAAGTTTGGTCTCTCTGTGGATAAAATAAAATTCTTCTACATTCTCACCATAATCCCAACTGCCTACATTTTCAGAAATGAATTGAAGTAGATAGTTTTACCTGTAGGGGGGTAATGACTTGGTGGAGTTGTTATGAAGTCTTTAACATCTTTGAGGTCATTTTCGTTTTCAGCTTCATACTGATCGCCAGCTTTCTTCCAGTAGTCAAGTGCAACCTCTCTCACTTCAGGCATGTCATCCGTAACACTACAATAGAACACATCAAATTAGGCATGGCTAAAAATCAATCTCTTATTGTAAATAACATGAAATTGCTGTTTCTAACTTATCACCTAAACAATTGGAATAAACTTCATACCAAGTCAAAACGATGGGCATGAACTTATGGAAATAAGAATATCTATCTGGATGATTGATGAACCAACTCCCCACTATCTGCGCCACCGCCACACGCACGGGAGTACTTTGATCAAAAAGTCGCTCTGCCAGGGGTCCAATCACATCATCGACACTTTTACTATTGCCGTATAAAATCACATCACCAAGAGCCTTCACTCCAGCAACTCTCACTTTGAAGTGCTGATGCATTATCACTTTCAAAAGAGGTTTAACTACCGTTTCAGATTGCATGTGAAATTGTTTGCACAAATGTGTTGCGGCACAAGATGTGCATTCACAACTCTCCTTTTTTACCTTAGGATATGGATCTAGGAGAGTTTTACTTAATATCTGGACAATTTCGTTCAAGTATGGCTGTGACAACGAACCGTATTTATTTATTATAGTTTTTAAAAGTATAACAGCTGATAGCCTCACTTCTTCCGATGGTTCTCTTATTTCTTGATCGCCGATCCTTTGAACCAAGACTGGAATCAAGGCAATCAGATATTTTTCATTTGCGGGGAGAGAGGAAATTATCTCATTAACAAGCGAGACAGATATCTCTCGGCATATTTCTGAGCTGTCGCTCAAGCATTTCAGTAAGTTTCTCTGAATCTGTGAGTATATTCTGTCCAAGTCTTCAGAATGTAGAACACACACGTCATTTTCGAATAATTCACCCCGTATACTCTCAAGAGCAGTTTTTCTTTTCTTCTTCTCTTCGCTAAGGAGCAAACCAGAATGCTTGAGGATAATATCAGAGGCCTTTTCTTCGCTTTCAACAGGCATTTTCGAAAGTGCTTGACAACTTCCCTACCGAAATAGCCACCATTGGTAAACAATGAAAAACTTGACATGCGATATTGAGTGGATGCGAATTGATGCGTGGATGCATTGAACACTGATAATGTATTTCAAGTTAGTTGATCATCATCAACGGATGCGTCCTAAATAACGTAAAGGTAAATATTCGCCTGATCGACCCATTGTGAAAATGTTTGGCAGCCCTAAGGCGCTCCAAATGGAGGTTGTCATGTTTCGTCTGGTCGTGGGTCTCCCAGCTTGCGCTGCCCCTCTTGCATTCGTCTTATACCCGCCAAAACAAAACAATAGGATCATGGATACTAGAATGGGATAACAGTGGGACAAATAGTCGTGCACATTCACTCGGAGATTTGAATTATTCTGGTATCATGCTTTCGGATATTCTATACGTGTGTGGAAGGAAAGCTCAGCATACATTTTGAATGAGGTGGAAGTTAATTCGGTTAAGGTGAGCCACCTTTACCGGTAATTCTTTTCCACGGGGGCTTATTTTATCGTTTAAACTACGAACTGTAATGGGAGTAATGCTGATGGGCAAATTAGCGTAGCTAGCGTATGAGTGTTGCCCGGTATTGTGATTTTTTTCGTTAAGCAAGCAATAATGTTCAGTAATTGCCCATGGAATCTCAATAGTTCTATATTGGTAAACAGTGCCGCTGAAAGACAAGCTCAAAAAAGAAAAATTCGAAATGGGCAGCTACCAATGCCCAAGCTTATAAAAACATCAGGATCAATTGATGAGTGTATTTCGATTGAGTCCTCCGCTTCAGCTTGCCCCTCGATATCTGACTCACTACTTCCAGATACCGTGCGATTATCAGAAGATATCGTAGGAGGAGAAAACGCTCTGGAATTATCCAATGGTTTTTCCTGTGGTACTCTTTGTTTACCTGAAATTTCTAGATCGTTATCTTCTGACAATTATATTTGTTCTGCTGTGATAAGTACTCCTAAACTTAAGAATAACTCCCCTGCAGTTAGTGAAAGCTCAAAATATTCTCCCTTCGATGTGACAAGCTCAGGGGATAAATTAAGTGACCATGACGTCCATCAAGTGTGTTTTAAAGCTTCGACAGTAATCACTGATGTGTTGCAGAAGGGATATATTGATTTGAATCACAGTTCACTCCTAAGAAAGGTATGCCTTGAAGCGGGTGATGGATCTGTGTTAAAATTGGGATGTAGTGAAAATAAACATAGGATTATAACAGTAGTGCAAGAGAATAAAATTACATTCTGGGAATCTCAATCGCTGATTTCAGTACACCAGTTTAGTTGGTCCATCAAAGCATCCATTCCAGTCTCAATTAACAATAGAGATAGTCAGAGCTGCGTGAACGACTGTAGTGCAAATGAACTATTGCTGGAATTGGGTTTGCGTTCAAGTAGATGGACATCTGTTGTTTTGATTGTTGACTCTAATGCATCCAAAAGCTCTGTGTATAGTTGTGATACCCTCGGTGCAACTAAGATAATGGAAAATTTACCTTGGCCTCATTCGGTTTTCAAGTAGGTGTTGCTGATGTTTACCCCAGTAACTACGCATTCGTCTTACATGTTGGAAGTAATTCTATCTTGTGTTTTACATTTATGCATTTTATTTAGAAATTACAAGAAATTGAATTCCTGTTTGCTTGATACATCATCCCTAATTATTTGGTGTTACGATAATGGGAAAGGTACAATATTAAAGAAGTTTGTACTCAATGATGAATTGGATGAACTTTCTGTGGAGAATGAGTTGATTGGAACTAAAAGTCACATAAAATCCTTGCATAGTTTAAATGGTAGGTATTGTTGTAAATAGTTACATATCTTTAGGAATTGAACATTTAATAAATGGGCTTCCTCTAATGCCTGCATGCTTCACTTCCAGAGACCAAATCTGTTATTGTGGGAATCAATGAGGAATATCAGCTCATCTTCTGGAATCACACATCTGGAAATGTTATCAAATCGATTGGCTTATTTCCCAGTGAAATTTCTTCCTGCATTGGAGTCATAGAAGATAAGGTAATTTCATGTTTGTCATCCAGGACCTCATACATTAGGGTTTGCACTCAATAAACTGCACAGTTTCAGGCGTGGCTTGGTGGAACTGCATATTTACGTAGAAATAAAATAAAAATACTTTGTGTATGTGTATATATATATACCCTGCTAAAAATGTCTACTGGTTTCAGTAGGATTTTCTACTGAGTCCTACTGAACTCTACTGTACTCTATTGGACTCTACTGGATCCCAACTGCTTTCTACTGTAATGGGTACAGTAGCCTACTGAATTGTACTGGTTTATATAAACCAACTGAACTCTACTGTTCAGATAGGTACAGGCAGATATATATATAGGTAGTTAATAAATGGCACTACAAAATTTAATCAATAGCAGAGCATTGTATTTTGGTGCATAAACAATCAAATAGGTATACATGATTAAAAATTCAAAATAAGCTGCAAATAAAGGTTCCATCGTAGGAGTAATACCTGTGTGACTGGTCATATATCAAAATGAATTTTCAATATAATCATTTATTTCAATTTATCCATTTCTTAACTGATTATGAACACTTTTTCAGGGTTTCTTATTTTTAGTAGCTAATGGAAAACCTGGTTCAGTCCATCTCTTTGCCATTAATGTCAGTACAAAGAACTGGATGTTGCTAAAGACATTCACGAGTGATGTTAAGGAATGGTAAGTTAAATTATTAATTAATTTACTTATTGGACTTGATTCCAACCCCTAGGCAGAATATTATTTGCTTGACAGACATGAGTGCTGTGTCATCGTTTTTACCATTGTACTGTCATTTTATTATTTGCAGTTTGGTCATGCATTTCCATCTTATCTTAAGTGTAAATGTGTTTCCTTTTCCTTCTAGTCTCTGGGAGAGTTGTTTTTATTAACCCCATTTTTAGTATAGATGAATAAAGGTGAGCATGATATGGTGACTTTTGATCCGAGTTTACTGGGATAGGAGCTGCAGGCCCATGAGACTGGAACCTTGTTGAGAGAATTCATGACCATGTTACTCTTAGTGGTATTTCCATCAACGGTTTTGTTCAGCCTCAAAGAGTACATTGGAGATTTGATATTAAATGCCCATAAGCAGACAATCTTGAATGAATATTTCATGCAAGAAATGGGTCCTAACACTTAACGCTGCTTGCTGGTTCACTGATTGGCTGAGAAGCTATCGGGATTCGCAGTTGGTCAGGTTCTTCAATTCCTCCAACATTTTGATGTGCGACTCACTGGTCATCCTCAAGGATCCTGGAATCCAATTTGGATCCCTGATGACAATGAGCAAGTCGCGTATCATAGTGTTGAAGGAAAAATATGAACTTGACCACATGAAAAATCCAAGAGACTCGGGCATAGATAATTTGATTAATGGGAAAGTACATAATCATACATTGATAGGCCGGAGGTCAAACCTCTTGACTTCCCAGTAACAGTAGGCAAACAGTAATACCGCATTCACACTTGTAGCGAGCACTCTTTGAGTAAGACACATACAGTAATTTTTACCAAGAAAATGAAAAATAACATTTTTCTGCACATTGCAGTTATGTAGGAATTGGTATAAATAGTGTCCTAACACTCCCTGCCATATGCCTCTATGGCAACTCCCAGGGTGGTACATATTTAAATTTAGATGATTGTTCTTGGCTCCTGCCAAATGTAGTACCATCACTCCTTAGCAGAAAAGACACCGTATTTGCACGAATCTAAGGTAATGTTTTTTTCCCTCCCGGCTTCCGAAGAAAAGTGGGTTCGTCTTACAATCAGAAGGAAAATCCATGACTCTCTTCTCACTGTGGATTTCCAAAAAAAGGGGGGTTGTCTTAGAATAGGGTTCGTCTGAGATTTGTGCAAATATGGTAGGTGCTACAAAAAGGGATGTATTCCAAATTCTCGGTCAAAAAACGTAGAAATCAAAGAGAATTTTAATTTCCAGTTTCTATTGTTATCATATATAATGTATAATTAAGTTTAAAAATAATCTTATAGATATGTATAAAATCTCTACTATTAGTATTTCAGAATACATGATTGATGGTGGCTTGCTGCTAGCTGCCTATCAAGACAGTATTAAAATATGGGATCTGGAGGCTGCGATTGAGTTAAGCTGTTTGTCACCACAGAAGAAGTGTGTCCCGTATGTGTTCTCAAGGGATACTGTGTTTGTGACTGATGACCATCTACTGTACATTCTTGATAACTCACTTATATGTCTAACTACCAAGGGGGTAATCAATTCTCAAAGAAACTCATCTAATTCGTGATAAGACTGCTTTTGCCCCAGGACCAATGTTATTTTATGATTAAAATGTTTTCTTTATGCACAAAGTTACTTGTTAAGCTGCAGTGGAATATTTATAATTTGTTCATTGCGTTGATGTGAATTTTTTTCATTAACAATATTGGTTCATACAAGTAGATGTTACGGGAAATTCCCCATATCGAGGGAATACAGAGGAATTATTTTAGACTTACTCTACCCAGTTCTATGTTCATTCTATTGAATCAAAAAATGTGTATCTACTGGGTACTTAATCATTATATCACAATACTCTTTTGGGTTGCACCATTTGTGCTTCAAATTTTATTCTTACCCTCTTTGATACAAAGATTATGACTGTACTACTACTGTAAAACTAGAAGTGTCATGGTGGCCATCCAGAGTACCAGAAGGATTGAAAGGAAGCGTATGAAATTGCACATCTATCACCTCTGTTGTCTTACTTACTACAGATAAACAGCTCAAGAAATATTTATTTTGGATCATCATCACTCTGTAACAATGAATAAGATATGTCCTCAAATGTGTTCTCATAAGTATAATGACAATTCTTATAAGTCCTAGATTATCAAACATTGTTAAGCCAAGGCTGTGAATCAATTAAAGTGTAGTATTCCATTCAAATTTTTATTTTATAAGTATATTTTAATTGAAAGTGTTATGTTTTCAGAAGCTTGTCAAATGTATGACGGAAATTTCACTGCACGTTATCCCATAGGAAAACCCATATACATATTATTTTATTCGAATAAAACAAATATGTTATTGTTCCAACGTTATATAAGTATGAATGACATCATTTTAGCCTGTAATAAAGCGAAGGCCTTCTTGTAACTAAGGCCCCTCTGAGTCTGTCGTCTCTGGTTCACACTCATCCAGCAGCGAAGATTCTTTCGTCTACCTCTCAAGGAAAAGGGGGAGAAGGCCTCGAAACTCATCCTCAGAAATTTACGACTCGTGGGCACAACATAGGCTTTTGACTGAATCAGCACCTTCTTCCCCTTTTGGCTTCTCGCTAGGCCTCTTCATATCTGACCATAAACAAACCCAACTGAGAGACCGAAGGATCGGAGTTAGCTTTCAACACTTACCATATCGTCAGTGTCCTTCGTAGAAAAGGACCAGATGCCCAAACACTTATCTTCTTTGGGCTTATGAGGCTTTTCTTGATGAGGATGCATAATAGTCTCTTCTCGGGTGTCCGAGTATTGTGTGCACTCTACTTAGAGATCTCAAGTCACTCATTCGACGGAATGATCTCATTAGATGAATTGTGTAGTACGTTTGCATATGGTTGTGAACAAATACGTTAAATTGTGTGGTGATACCAATTAGTTTTACCAATAATACTTATCTTTTTCGTTTAATGAAGAAGTAACCCCCCCCAATAGCCCTAGTAAGAAATCTATAACTATGGTGTCAACGAGTGTTGGTGCATCTAGTGGAATGACAGGAGGATATATGCGGAGAACTTTGTTTCGATGTACTATCGAACGTTCCAGATGATTGTGTAGAAGATAGAGAAAGCTCAGACTGTGAAATAAGTGTGGAAATTTCTAGAAGACGGAATAATAGAAGATCTACACAGTTAGTTTACACTGATAGTGATTCTGAAGGAAATGACACTGATGGCAGCTTTGTGAAGGACACTGCTGAGACATGGAACAAGCATGATATCCTAAGAGTTTTGGAGGAATTTCAAGGCATGGAAGGAATCATCAATCCACCTGACAACTTTGAATGCATTTTGGAAGTAGTAAAATTGTTTTTTTGGGTAGGAACTTTTTGAAATTATGTGCAAAGAGACCAATTTGTATCACATGCAAAAAACATATAAGGAATCACAGAAAACCGGGAAATGGAAAAATAAAATGGTAGGAGAGATGAAGATTTTGCAATTATTGTATTGAAGGGAATTAAAGGTCAGTAAAGACTCGATAAAGGAATATTGGAGCACCAATTTTCGGAAAGTTGCTAAGCAGGAACTGATTTGAGCAAATTTGGAATTCTTGGCATTTTAGTGATAATGAATCAAATTCTGACTCCACAGATTATATAAAATTAGACCAATAATTACATACTTTTTAGAAAAATTCAAAGCAGTTTATTCACCCAGGCACGAGCTCTCTCTCGATGAAGGAGTAATACCTTGGAGAGGAAGACTGAGATTTAGAACATATAATCCAGGTAAATTGGTGAAGTATGGGTTATTGGTGCAAATGGTGTGCAAGAGTGAATCAGGGTATATTTGCAACATCGAAATATACACAGCTGAAGGAAAAAAATTAGAGGAAACCATATTGACTTCTAGATTCGTATTTACACCGTTGGCATCATGTGTTCCAGGACAATTATTATAACAGCGTACAAATAGCTGAAAATCTTCTACTAAATAAACTCGTGTTTGTGGAACCATTCGTGCCAACAGGGGACTTCCCACTGAATTTAGGAATGAAATCAAAAGTATGAAGAAAGGCGACTACACATTCTGTAGAAGGGGAGAAGTTCTGCTGCTCACATTAAAGGACAAGAGGTAGGTGAGGATGATTTCCACAATTCATAACTCAAGTATGGGCGAAGAAAAACGAAACAGGTGGACGGGAGATATACAGAAAAACCCGACATGTATTTTTTAATACAATAAGTACATGGGAGGAGTAGATAGTGCGGATATGTACTTGGCATACTTTTCAGTGCTTAGAAAAACTTTGAAGTGGACAAAAAAAGTTGTGTTGTGGTTAATCAACAGTGCCTTACTTAATTCTTTTGTAGTGTACAAAAGCTTGAACACATCTAGCCGTGAGATCTATAAAAAATTTATTTTGGAAGTAGCCGAGGGTTGGGCTAAGTGTGAGATGGAAAGAAGTGCGCCTTCCAGCGATGACGACATAGACGGCGAGAGAGGAGGGCCTCGTCGAGATAACTCAGCAAGGCTAGCGGGGGGAATGGCAAAATACACACTAAAGAGGATAGTGGGGTATGGGAAGAAGAAATATCCATCACGGATGTGCCGAGTTTGTTCTGCAAATAAATTTAGGAAGGAAACTCTAAGTATATCTGTGGGTTCTGCATGGTTCCTCTGCATAAAGGAAAATGTGTCATCCAATATCATACCAAAAAGAAATACTAAAATCTCCGGTTAGTAAAATGCTTCTAATTTTATTAAAATACGTTAAAAATTAAGCATGTTGGACCAATTTTCATGCATCAATGTCATTTAGGTTAAAAACCCTTTAAATACCCGGTCCTACACGAAGAGATGGAATTTAAATAGCCGGTTCGCAACGTGTAAATATTTGTGTGAACAATCCACTTGATGATTTGCACACCACATTTCTAATGATTCCAATACATTCTTTTCTACTGCATTTATTGCCCATGTCTCTCACTGCAACAGAGAAGGATACTCCAGGCATAGGCCCTAATTAAGAGCTTCATCACTTCAAGGATTGGGTTCCCGACTCATACTTTTCTTCTGATGGAATGCCTTTCTTGTGCTATGCTATTAATTGTTTCCTTCTTGGTCCTTCCATCAGAGGTTCTTTTACTTCCCAAATAGCAGAATTCTTCCACTACTTCCAGCTTCTGATTCCCCCATTTTAATGTTTGTCTCCTTCCTTAGACCATACCTTAGTTTTTTCTCTTTATAAGTTTTTAAGTGTCTTCTTAAGATTCCTTCCTTCCTATAAATCCTTCAATCTCTACTGCCGCAAGTGTGTCATTGGCAAAACACAGCATGCTGCTTCTTTTTCTGAGTATAAACATGTGTGAACCCTATCTTTAACTTGATGAACCACTTTCTTAACGTAGACATTAAATGCCAAATGGAGTGAGTACCCTCCCCAGTAGCAGTTGACGGTCCCACAACGTTGCAGGCACATCGCACTGCGACCAATGTGACGGTCCAACAACGTCACAGGAGTGGCGGTTACTTCAAAGAATTGCGGAACTGGCTGCGCAGTAACTTTAACGGAGTCACCCGCTAGTGGTCACACAATTGTGTGAAAATCACAGAGAAAAAATCATTTGCCTGGAATTCGAACCCAGACCCCCCGATTTCGTGCCGAGTGCTCTACCAGTTAAGCTACCAAGGCGTCATCTCTCACTGTGGTAGAGCACTCGGCACGAAATCGGGGGGTCTGGGTTCGAATTCCAGTCCAGGCAAATGATTTTTTCTCTTTGAATTTCACACAATCAAGTGGTGGTTACGTCGCTGCGACGTTCCGGCAACGTGCGAAGTTCCCGAGAATCAACGTCGCGGGACCGTCGCATTGCGACCTTCAGAAAAAGTTTTGCTTGGGTACCAGACTCCATTACGATAAGCTTATCAAACGTTTGGGCCGCCTTACATGGTTCTTTCTTCTATTCAAACGTTTGCATAAACCCCCTCCAATAGGAAAATGGTGAACATTGACCCTTGGTGCCCAAAGACATCCCAGGTAAAAATATTTGGTCTGTAACTAATCTTGAACAGGTCTGGAACCTGACTGGAGCTAGAGGTCCGTAGGTGGTCTGGAACTGGGAAGAAATTGAAAAAGTGCCCCAGACCAGTATTCCTCCCTGCTCTCGCAAAATAAAAAAAATATATATTCATTTATATACATACTATGAATGTACTATCACGCGGTACATGTTTTAATTAACCTACCTAGTATGTATCTACCTAACTACGAGTCTCAATTTTCAGCTCCCCTACGGTTCTAAGCGCATTACCTCACACCCGAAATCAAAGTATCGGAATCTAGAAAGCCATATATATCTGGCCACTTCCGTGCATTAAAGTGACTTCGAGAACTAATTATTATAAATGGCAATTCCGTAATAGTTTGAGGAAATACCATTACATCACAATAACAGTTTTCAGGCATTAATTATTTGAAATATTTATGGCACCATAGTATGAATATAAATGCAATATTACTATAGAATAAACAAGATTTTTGAAAATAAATAAAATATCAGACCGACCAAAGTTGATAATTGGTTGCAGGTCGGTCACAAATTGACGGTCAAAATGTGACGTGTCTGCAACGTTCCTGCGATGGACCATTGTGACCGCAACCTTTGTTACGTCACTACAACGTTGCGGCGACCAACTCTGCTACTGCGGCTAGTCTCACTTCTGCTTCTTCCCTGCCCTTCCTTCCGCAAAAATAGGTCTAGATTCGATCACAACCTCCTTGTATTTATACAGGCTGTAGATGCCTCTCCTGCCATTATAAATTACTCCTGTCCTCAGAATATTTTATTCCAGTCCTCATTGTCAAATAGTTTCTCTAGATTGAACAATGGAAATTAAGGTCAAGTGATCATTTTCTATTTTTATTCTCTTGGAGTTGAGCAAGGGTCAAAATAGATCATCTTGTGTCCCTACTTTTCCTGAAACCAAAATTATCTTTCTCAGGGAATTTTTCTGCTTCACATTCCATCCATTAGTTGATGGTTCTTGTTAATAAAATTGACACATGTGCCATTAGACTCACGACCCTAGAGTTTTTGCATAAATCTGCAGTACATATCACATGATTTTGTAGAGCTTGGTGAAAATCTTGTCTCCATTATTTTTAAGTGGCTTATAAACAACCTTATTGATTTTAGGTGTTCTGTCATGACTTTTAACTGTGGCATCAAATATTGATCTAAGATTAGGATCACCAAATGGTAATGCAACTGGAAAAATGAAAATTTTGGCCAGGAGATCCTGGAATTTTATATTTTCTGGTCTGTAGAAACTCTTATATTTGAATAAATTCTTCACGGGATTCCCACCAGGTTAGATGTTCAGCCAGAGCCGACGTTTCAATGGCTAACTCTGCCATTGTCCTCAGGGCGTTGAGTGCTGGGTCAAAATTTGTCCGGGTTTATATATCTTCCGGTCGTGCGTCACGTCGTTTCTGATTGGCCATTGTCGTTCCTGTGGATGTTGTTTTTTTTTTTTCGCGCCGTCTTAATTATCTTTAAAACTGGTTTCTATGCATGGCTGATCGCGTATCCCGTATCGCGGTTGAAGTTTTTATCTGCCAACCTTATCTCAATAGCCTCCTTTGTCAACCGGTCCCAGTATCCGTTTGATCTGCAAAGAAGTTTTGCGTCGTCGAATACGATTCGATGGTCCCGGTTGATACTATGTTCCGCGACGGCTGACTTCTGGGGGTGGGCCAGTCTGATGCAAGTCTTGTGTTCCTTAATCCGGGTCTCGATAGTCCGACCAGTCTCTCCAATGTAGACCTCTCCACATTCGCAGGGGATTTGGTATACTCCTGGCGTCTTCAGTCCAAGATTGTCCTTAACTCTGGTTAGCTTACATTTCAGTTACCGTGATGGCTTATGGATTGTCTCAATATGATGTTTTCCCAGAATTCTCGATATCCTCCCGGATATAGTGGAGATGAATGGGATGCAAGCCCTCGCGAACGGTTTCTCTTTCTTCTCATCAGTTCTTTTCAGGACAATCATGTCTTCATCGGAGGGTTTCTTAAGAACGCGATGGATGTCCCTCTCACTGTATCCATTCCGCCTGAATGTTTTCCGCAGGTGTTTCAGTTCGCTAAGCAGGCTTTCTTCATCGGCTATGGTTCGGGCGCAATGAACTAAAGTTGTCAGAACCCCTCTTCGTTGAGTGGGATGATGATGACTCCGCCCATTCAAATAGAGATCTGTATGAGTGGGCTTGCGATACACCCGGTGGCCCAGGGATCCATCTTCCTTTCGATTTATTAGGATGTCAAGGAACGGCAGACATCCATTTTTCTCTTGCTCCATCGTGAACTTGATGTTGTGGTGCTGGCTATTCATGTGGTGGAGGAATTCCTGGAGGGCCTCCTGCCCGTGGGGCCAAACGATGAATGTGTCATCTACGTAGCGGTAGAAGCATTTAGGTTTATGTGGGGCGCTGGATAGAGCCCTCTCCTCAAAATCCTCCATAAAAAGGTTGGCTATGGCAGGAGAGAGGGGAGATCCCATGGGGACGCCTTCCGTCTGCTCGAAGAATTTTCCATCGTACATGAAGTACGTCGTTGTCAGTACATGATGAAATAGTTCCAACGTATTCTGGTCGAAGCGGGTCCTCAGGAGTTGAAGCGTGTCCTTGAGGGGAACTCGTGTGAAGAGGGACACGACGTCAAAGCTCACCATGATGTCCTTCTAGTCTAGATGGATGTTGCGTGTCTTCACGAACTCCTCCGAGTTTTTTATGTGATGATCGCATCTTCCCACCAGCGGCGAAAGGACGCTGGTGAGGTATCTCGCCAAGTAGTAGGTAGGAGCGCCAATGGCACTCACAATGGGTCTCAGGGGTGTTCCAGGCTTGTGTACCTTAGGCAATCCATACAGTCTCGGGGGAACGGGTGCCTGTGGTACCAAGTTCCTCCTTGCCTCTTCTGGCAGCCCCGATTTTTTGATCAGAGCAATTGTTTTCCTGATTCTGCTTTCCGTCGGGTCCTTTGGTATTGGCCGGTAGGCTTCGTCTTGGAGGATATCCTGGATTTTATGGTCCTGAAAAGAACTGATGAGAAGAAAGAGAAACCGTTCGCGAGGGCTTGCATCCCATTCATATCCACTATATCCGGGAGGATATCGAGAATTCTGGGAAAACATCATATTGAGACAATCCATAAGCCACCACGAAAACTGAAATGTAAGCTAACCAGAGTTAAGGACAATCTTGGACTGAAGACGCCAGGAGTATACCAAATCCCCTGCGAATGTGGAGAGGTCTACATTGGAGAGACTGGTCGGACTATCGAGACCCGGATTAAGGAACACAAGACTTGCATCAGACTGGCCCACCCCCAGAAGTCAGCCGTCGCGGAACATAGTATCAACCGGGACCATCAAATCGTATTCGACGACGCAAAACTTCTTTGCAGATCAAACGGATACTGGGACCGGTTGACAAAGGAGGCTATTGAGATAAGGTTGGCGGATAAAAACTTCAACCGCGATACGGGATACGCGATCAGCCATGCATGGAAACCAGTTTTAAAGATAATTAAGACGGCACGAAAAAAAAAAACAACATCCACAGGAACGACAATGGCCAATCAGAAACGACCTGACGCACGACCGGAAGATATATAAACCCGGACAAATTTTGACCCAGCACTCAACGCCCTGAGGACAATGGCAGAATTAGCCATTGAAACGTCGGCTCTGGCTGAACATCTAACCTGGTGGGAATCCCGTGAAGAATTTATTCAGATCGTGCGCCAGGAAAGCACCAAGTCTTACAACTCTTATATTGATCCGTTCCATGAAAAACCTGATGGTGGTGTAAAGCCATGAGTGTAAATGAAATAAAAAATTTCAATTCTTACGCCAGCTTTATACATGCAAAATACAATTGTACTACAAATAAAGGATTAAAAAAAATATTACAGACATATCATAAAAAAGTGTCTAATGATGTCCTCTTAAGTCTAAGCAGAATGCCTGTTTTGCAAAAAAAAAAAAAGATAAGAATATGCAACACAGACTTGGCCCAGTTTAGTGGGTAACTGAGGCTACAGCAGAGGAATAGGAAAATATTTAACAATCTTAACGGCAGAGGTGACTACGTATTCATAAGAAAAATGTTTTCCCTGGTCACTGCTGTCAGCTATTTCACAGAGAGAGTGTATGGCAACAGAGATCTGAATGGGACAAGAATGTCAACTATGTAATAGAAATAATGTAAAATAAAATAACGAGGTAGAAAGTGAACTCCGCAAGGCTGTAGAGGATACACAAAAATCATTGAAGCATGACAACATAGACCAAATGGTGCATGGAAAAAAAAGTATTCAGAGAACACTGGTTCCCACCATGGTGGGGAGTGACGATGGCAATGGGACATAGGGGGTCTGCCCCATTAGTCAACCAGTAAAACTTAATGCGGTCAATTGGTCTCGGGGGATTGATTTAGGATATGCTGATCCATATCAATTATTCATAGTTTATCCATTCACATAGCTAGAGTGAATTAACTCATGTAGCAGCATGCAAAAGTCACCAATCACATAGCAAGTCTCACAGAAAGCATATTACAAATACCAAGTGACAAAATGAGCACCAGAGAACTACCCAATTCCTCAAAATGCACCATGATATTCAATGCGTAAGAATCACACGATTGCAAGAGATAACATAAATGCAGAATATTTTAGACAATTGCGTGGAGAAATGGGCTTGAAATTTACACAATAATGCACAATAGCTCACGTGGAAGTGTAGGACATACTATGCACAAACTAAAGAGTGGAACCAGTGATTACAACATCCCCAACTCCAACGACTCAAAATTAACAAATTCTATTAATGTCAGTTATTAACTAGATGAACGAAAGTAATACTCTTAGTTTACTTTCATACAATTTATTATTTGAAACACAAGACAAAATTATGTAAGTAACTACAGACAAGGGAATGAAACTTAGCAAAAAGTGCCAGACTTACTCTATTTTTTATAAAATGCCTTGCAATAATCTCTAGTACATAACAAACAAATAACTACAGCTGCAAGAAATTACTTTAAAAAATTCATCATTTGATATTCCTTCCTCATAGAACATTAATAAAAATAAAAAATAGTAATTACAAACTTCCAGCAAATAATTCCTAAGCTGTGTTTTACCACACTAACAGAACAAGATCTTTTTACCTTGGGGTTTTACTGATTATTCAGTATCATTATAGTTTAACAAGACCCAGTGTAAACTGCCACTATTATTGTGGCTCTTACTCTTGTGAGGTTCAAAGCAAAATATTCCCATGACAAAAAACTATAGACACAATATCCCACATTATTCCTGATGAGGGAAAAGCCTCCACACAAACATACCAAATCCGTACGTAAAATACATACGTAAATCCATTACATTCTCCTATACAATTCTCAGACATTTATTCTGAATTATTTTTCAATATCTTTTGAAATATAATAGAAAAATAAGTCCAACATATGCTTTATAGGACTAGGATGCACATTCTTAGGAGCCGCTAGTCCTCAAGAGTGACATTCTTGAACAGATATGACATGGACTCTTTGTTGTGTATGCGTCGAATGGCCTCTGACAGAAGGACACTGATGTCAACTGTTTTTATCTTATGGCACTGCATTTTCTGAAGTTCATGAGGTATAGTGTTGGTGACTACCACCTAGAAGGAAAAGTACACAGTTACTCAAAAGCACTAACTACTATTTTGCACTGAAAATTCAAAGAAAATCAGAATTACACTTCTTTCCACTTTCCATCAAACATGACAGAAATCAAAAGTTAGCACTCCAAATTCTCATCATTTTTGAACATTTTAAAGAAAACAAAAAGAATACTTGTTTTTGGATTGGCAGTATCGTTGACAGTTGACAAAAGTTGGGGATGAAACACCAACAGGGAGGTTATTTACTCCTAACATGGAGAACACCCTTCCACATGCAAGCAAATTCAAGCAAAAGACATCTTCAGGCAGGCCTGACAAACCATACTTAGACATTAGGGGATAGAGATACATAGGTTCAAATAATGATCAAGTCAGACATTTAAAAATGCTGCCTGCAAATACCATTGATGATACCAAGGGTAACTGATCTGAGATCAATAATTCAAAGCAGAAGAGGAAGATGATATGTACTCCAAAAAATTCAGTATTAGCCACTGATGAATATGAAGTTAATATATTGCATGAAAGAAGTGAACCAAGTGAGGACTTGGAACCTGACGGTTACAATGGCAAAGACACAGTGACAGCAGATTAAGTTAAGTACAGTATAACCTCAATTATCCGTGTTTTCCGATCATCCATGCACCCTTCACCAGTCATAAGCACGGATAATCGGGAGTTTATTGTGCAACGATGATGCATGAAAAATATTAAAATGTGCACTATTACCAACCCTAGATACAGCAACTTCTTTCGTCCCTCCCAATACATACAATCAAGGTCTTACTGAGAGTATCTTTATTTTGGTATTTCACTATATCTCAATTTCATCCATAAAAAGCAGGCAAACTTTGCTAGGTTACATGTACTTAGCGTCTTCTAAAATCTAAATAAATGTCTGATAATTGCAACTGTGTTTGTAACCACTTACGATAAGTAACCTACTTTTTTGAAGAATTTCCTTTCGAAGGTACAGAAGCATGCTAGACAATATAATATCGTAAAGTCTAAGTCACATAGCTGTTCCTAATATGTACACTAACAATAAGAGAATGAAATATAACAATGAAAATGCAAAAACAAAAAACATAAGCCTTCAGCAAACATCCTATAGCTTACCTTGAGCATAAGGTCAATTATGAAATGATATATAAAATTATAATTTTGATAGAATAAATATTGAAGCAAAGACTGAAGAAACAGAATAAGGACCAAAAATACAGGAGCTAAAATGGCTGACACAATCTAAACACATTTTGGCAGAAATTGATCAAAATATAACCAGGAAATGACTAACACAGCTTTTGAAATTGAAGTCGAACATCACGGGAACGATGTCCGCAGCAATAGGGAAGAGAGTGCTATCTGTCTCTCTCACTCCTGAATACACTTCAATTGAAGGAATGAAACATTAGACTTTCTTAAAAAAATATAAGACATGCAGTTACAAAAGCTTGAGGGTAAACTTATATGAGATAACGTGACAGCCATCACACAAAAACTTAGTTGTGGCTTCCAACAAATAATGTTCATGGGGTGAATACGATGCTGTGTTTCAGAATAGAAACAAATACCATTCCCCACTTCATACCTCATCAATGGGAGAATCTTCTATCAGCCTTGGAGCATCTGATGACAAGAGGCCATGAGTCGCCATGACGTAAATTTTATAAGCTCCCCTTTCTTTAAGTACTTCCGCAGCAGCCACAAACGACTGGACATCATCCACCATATCATCCTATAAAGTAGGATAAAAATCACACAAGTTGTATTATTACATTACGCAATACTAAAATAAATCTCAGCTTTGTTAAAAAAGAATAAGCAAAGTTTATTTTAATAGTTATATATTGGAACACAGGAAATAAAAACTTAAAAATAAACAGTTCTGATATTTCGGTTGCCGCCTGCAACCTTTTTTGTTTTCCTATGCATGACACCGTCTTACTTGTGGCTAGAGATGGCCGCCACTTTCAAAATTACCACGGTATTTTTCGTAATTTACCACGCCCCTTGAAAATTACCATAATTTTCGGTACTTTTCAAGATAATTCACCCATGTTTGAGACAATTTTTCTTACAGATAAATTCCCATGATGTTCTTTTAAGCTAAGTCCACATTTCTGATGTGTTTAATTATAAATTTAGGAATGTTCAACTCACATTTGGCATATTTTACTTAAATTATAACTTTATTGAGTGATTATTAGGAGAATATTCTTCTTTAAAATTTCTCATACTTTGACAAAAGAAAGCCAGATTTGTTGCTGCCGTATTTCTTTTTATAATTTTGAAAATTTTTAATAGATTAATGTTACATTAAATATGGTTTAAACATTGTATCCTCTCCCTTTTGCTATTGGCATTCTTATTTAACCATACATTTTCTGTTTAATGCTTAAAACTGTAAAATACTGGAAAATTACGGTAATTTTCGAAAATTACCGTGATTTAACATGGTAATTTACCTCAGATGAAAATTCTGAGGTAATTTACCTCAGTGCTCATAATCCCTCAGAAATCACTCGCTAAATCGAGCGCTCGTTGTATCCGAAAGTGTTGAATAAAGCCACCTAATTCTCATAGTCGTTCGTATTTACCGTTTTTCTTTTGTTTCCATGGTATTTGACAAAGGTAAACAGCAAAAAAAGTCGTTTCAGGCACAATCTGGTGGAATATCAACTAATTTTAACAAAGAAACAGGAAATTTTCCATTACATAAAATATTAATTCCTCCAGTTTTGGTGTTTTTATTCCAGTTCTTCTATTTTTCGATCGCCGAAGAAAGCTGTAAAGACACCGTAACTAATCGGAATTAAAATATTAGGTATAGTGTAGTTTTTGGATAATTTTGCGAATATATCATGACGATAATATCAACTTTGTCAAGTTTTCGAATGTTAACCATGATTTGCCCTACCTGGCGGCGCATAATTCAAACCCACTCGTCGCGCCAACGGACCACGCGGCGGACTTGCTCGTGGTTCACGCGCCACCGCACTCACCCCCACTCTCCCTGCCGAGCGTCCACGTGGCGAACTTTCCCGTGCGTCACGCCCTCCCCCACTCACCTCCCCTCTACCCCTTTCCCCCCTGCACGGAGGAGGAGAGCGACGCTCACCCCTTCCCCCACGTGACTCTCACGGAGCTCGCCGGTTGGCCACCGCCCTGCCCAGGATCCTCATATAAGGCAGACCTCCGGACCCTAGCAGTTACAACAGAGGAAGGAGTCCTAGGGAACGCAGTCGCAGAGAGATCACTCCTCGGCGGTCTCCCTCCTCCCGCGTCCGGTCGAAGCAAGTCAACCTCGCGGCACTCTTCCTCCACCAGCACTCTTGCGGCCCGGAGTACTCTTGGACCGTTCTGGCCGTCGCCCGCACCCAGAAGCCGCGTCCCGCCAGGAGAAGCTGCCCCGCACGCCGCCACCGCCGGAAGAGCCGCCCCCACAAGCGCCACCGCCGGAAGAGCCGCCCCCGCAAGCGCCACTGCCGGAAGAGCCGCCCCCGCCAGCACCACCGCCGGGAAGCGCGGAATGGGAGCGCGCACTACGTACCGTATATCACTAATGTTTGGACATATCTGGCTTTAGGTGTTGCAGATATGGCTCACATCTTGAATATTTAGTTTAATTAACAGATAATACAAAACAAAATAGTTAATTTTTGCTTGGTGGTGCATCACCCTCGAGAGATATCTGTCGTAATACCGAGCGTATACCGTGGAAGGAACTTTTTGGCCTCGCTAAATCCACTTTATTTTACATGTAAAACATAGGCCTTTTGGTGGTACAAAGACAATCACTCGCTAAAACGGGACTCTCGCAATAAACCGTACTCACTATACCAGGCTTCCACTGTATGTAGATAAGCCCATTTTCTAGTGCATAAATACTTTTTTCTATAATAATATTTAAAATAATTAGTATATACCCAGAGAACTACAATGACCGTCTAGCTGAGCTGCTTCATAGTGTGGACCAGCTGTAGGAGGATCAAGGATAGTTGAAGCAGACCCTCATCATGTGGCAAAGCACCTTTGAAAACCAAGCCACACTTTTAGAGCAGGCAAATACAGCTATAACCAGTATTAACGACCGATTGGAGAGCCCCTTCGAAGAAAATCACTCCCTGAAATCTAGAGGAGCCGATTTAGGACACTTGAATAAACTGGAACAAGACCTTCTGAAGAATGTGGTTGAGATTAATTCCATAGTGTGACAGTGCGGGAGATGAGTCAGTAGTGCTTAAAAACCTGCGATGCACTTGGCATTAATGTTGAGGGTAGTGACATCCACTACTCCAATCAGCAAAAACACCATAATCTCACCAACGGGGAGCAAAAACCCACCCCAATGATAGTTCGTTTCCTTAGATCAAGTATCACGTCCAGTCTTTTGAAGGCACGTAGATCTAGATGCCATTTTATGACTCGTGATGTTGGTCTTAGTGATGGTGAAATTCATACTGGTTATTTAAATGAGTCGCTCACTCCCTTTGACCAGAAACTCAATGCTAAGGTGAGAAACATGGAAATCGGAAAGAAAATTAAATATTCGTGGGTGAGGGATGGAAAAATATATATGTACTAGAAAAACTGATGGAAGTGATTGTATAACTGTCAGGAGTGAATATACAGTAGAAGTCTGGAATTACAAATCCTGACAAAATTCAAAAAAGTACTCGCTATAAGGCACACTCGTTATGTTCGTCGCCTAATTTTATGTCTCAATTGTAATTGGTTCTTGCACAATGGCTACCTTAAAGTGTGGTTTTGCTGTGACTTCCCGCGGCCGCGTCCGGAATCCACGTCCAGCAGTCGGAAGTACTGCGGGCAACGGGTGGCGACGATGGAATCACCAGTTCCCGATCAGTCACCGAAGTTAAGCATCTTTGGGCTCGACTCAAGTTTGGAGGGGTGATCCTCCGATTCGTCCGGGTGCTGTTGCCCCTGTCTGCACGTGGCAGACAGTATGTGCGAAATGACCTTAGCTGTCGAAGCACGTAAAACAAAAATACTACTACTACTACAGAAGTACTGCCGTACTCATGAAATTTATATCTAATGGGCACAATTTTGCTGAGACGTCTCGGCCATCGCATTTGACTGCTGACACCTGATGTCTGCGTTTCGACTGCTTCGAGAGCATTTGACGGGGACGCCTAGTCGAGCAGTCCCAATTTTCAGTGATTTTTCCGCTCTCCTCTCTCTGCGTTTTAAGAAAATACATATTCTCCCACATCGCCCAGCCACGGAAACGGGACGTAGACGCCTGAATGAAACCATCCGGCCGCGTCAACCAGCCGCGATGTCCAGATGCGTCGGTTGGACATGGCCGCTGGACGCCCCAGTGAAACCAGACTTAATTTGATGCATATCAAACTTAAACAAGATGTTGCTCAAACCTTCATTAGTGTTTTTGTCAAATTTCTGAGTTGTAACTTCATTTGATCGAATGTTGTCTTCATTTTCGTGGAACAAATTTATCTCCGTTCTCGTGGCACATAGAGATATTTTCAAAACACCACTGGCTTTGTCGTAGGTTCGGAATTAAAAATTATGTATTCATAAACACATTTAAGCACAGGTTTATTTCATAGCGATTTTTATTTATATCAAGTTTTTGTCTGCCTTCAGCGTGCGGTGACCCGTGGAGGGGGACTCTCAGAGCTTCCTCTCCCCTCCATTTAGTCGTAGCAGCAATTACTGCAAAGTTTCCGCACAAAATTTGTAGCCGAGCAATTATAAAATAACTGAATGATAGCTTCCGATTCCTTTAAAGCTTTGAAAAAGACATACATTGAGAGGTATCACATTAAAATGGAGTGTCTAGATTATAAATTCAATTCTAATTTAAATACCCAGCAAGCAATGATAACACAAACTTTAAATGCTTGTTTGAGGGGTTCATGAGACAAGAGATGGACTGGTGAAACAAAGCACGTTAGGAATTCATACATAATAACACAAACTTCTTATTATTTTTCACCAGATCTAAAAGTAATTGGCACACTAAATGGTCAGTCCTCATTCCATTAATTTGGATGCCATGGGTGCAACAAGATTTTACTTCTGATGATTTCATTAAAAAAAACTTTAATTCATATTTATGTTACCCTCATTTGGTGAACTATTATAAGGAGAAGGTTAAAATATATGATTCTGTACGGCTCTCTCATTACCAAGAACTTTTCCAAGAAAGCTAAGTAACTTACAACCATAATGGCAATCCGACCTCCAACATCACCAACCACATTGATTGGGGGTTTCTCCTTGGCTGGATGCACTGGTACACCGACGCTAACATCCATTGTGCGTGAGCGAGGGAGGGCAGGCGGAGAATACCGACCATCCACCATGTCGGATTCCGCTTCCTTTTGCTCACCATGGATCACTGCAATGCCCAAACGCAATCGTTCTGCATATGATGTGGCCTTCTTTGCTGAGCCAGGGTTTCGAGCAACAATTACAGCATTTCGATAATCAGGAATCTACAAGAGGTGGAAAAATTCTTGTTAAGTACACGGCCATTTAAAATAAAAAAGTGGGATCACTGGCTTTTTACATATGGATAATGTATCCCACGCTAGATACACCACCTGTAAGTAGGCATCAAATGAGCACCTTAAGAAAGGACTCCCAGATATTATATAGAGTACTTCTCCAGTTTGGGATGTTCTTGCCCATAACATGTCAGCATTAAAGTACATTAGTTCAATAATCTTTAGCATCTACCAAAAAAAGATACATTTAATTTTATGAACAAATATTTGTGTTGCTTAACGAGATACACAGCAGTGGACTTTTTAGATTCCAGCATTGACACGAGAAGACATGCCACACAACTTGGGTGGCATGTGCTTACTCCCGGGGCCATATCTCAGGAACTACCAGACAAATATTGAAAATATTTGAGATGAAACATCAAATGTATGATGAGTCGTTGTTAATAACAGAAAAGCCATTAGAAATGCAGAGTGCTCCGTAATCATCAAGAATGGCCACAAAACAGCCAAAAATTGAGAAATTTCAAGTGTATACGTGTATGTTTGTTTTTTTCGGGCGTACCCCGCGCACACTATGACCAGGTGTGAAACCTGACGTTTCGTGGCCGTTGCTGGCCACTTTATCAAAGGGAATGAGGTATCTGTCGAGTTGGTGGAGTTTATATAGGGGTTTCAAGGAGGGAAAATAATGGGAAGGGGAGGAGTGGAAGGAGTAGTCATTGCATCTTTATTCCGCTTCAATGCTGGGTCCCACGTGTGGCTGACTTGGAGGCCACAGTCCCTATTGAAATTTTGATGGCATTTTCTTATCTCCAAAGCTTCTTTGTGAGGACAGTTTAGAATGGCAGTTAACCATAACTTTTCTTCTGAATAATTATTAGTATATTAGATAGCTGACTAGCTTAATTTTTTAAAGATAAATAATGACTTTCAGGTTAATAAGACCCAATGATTAGCAATCTAATGCAACTACGCTTACTTTCTCAAAAGTTTGCCATTTTGGTACATATGTACTAAGTTCTATTTGAGGGGCGTTGGTCAGCTACTTACACATTCCTGAATATACTGCAAGAGGAATGGCGAGGCACGAAGATTATCCACTGGGCAATCAAAAAAACCCTGTATCTCCTTCTGGTGTAGATCCATAGTAATGATATGACTTAATCCAGATTTGCACATCATCTTAGCCAGTAGCTTGGTGACAATACATCCACGTTTCCTCATTTTGCCTGCAGCGCAAAAAAGCATAAGCTAATTCTAAACTATTACATAACAATATGACATTTTTGCACCAAACTTACATTGCTTGCTGTAAGGCAAATATGGGATTACGCCAACAATACTCTTAGCCGATGACGTTTTGCATGCGTACGCCATTATCAGCAGCTCCATTATGTTGTTATTAACATCCCTGAAGGAGAAAATTCATTGTGAAGTCCTCGAGCGCCAATTGATAATTTGCCTATTTTCTGAAAATACAATCCAATCACTTACTTAGATCCCGTCTGGATAATGTATATATCTTTCCCACGCACGGAATCTCCAATTTCGACCATAGTCTCTCTATTAGTTTTATGGTATACAGAGCATCCTCCAGTTTTAACTCCAAGTCGGCTGAAATAAATCTTTCTTTTTATCTATCCTTTGGATGAACTATCAAGGTGAATGATCAAAGTACTCACTTGGCAATCAAATTCGCCAACTCAGGGTGTGAGTTCCCCGCTATTATCATAATATCCGATGACGCCGGAACATCCATTTTTCTCGGGAGGCAGGCCAATTTAGGAATTAATTCTTCAGCATAAGTTCCCTCAACACATTGGCAGTGTTTTCAATGAAACCATAACACACTGTGACACTGTTTCAATGCTATTGCGAGTTTTTTGGAAAGGACTTCACGGATTACAAGTTATTTAACCAGTCGACGGTTGACATTCGCCAAATAATATAAGTTTCCACAATATTTTAATGTCGATCACAGCGACGCCCGATAAGCAGAGGAATCAAAATTGTAACAAATGAAAGACTAATAATAGAGAGGAAACGTGGGCCAACTTCATTCCGGTAAGCTAAATGTGCTGTTTGTTTATATTGTGTATGTTGTTTGATGAAGGGGACACACAGCGAAATTGTCAGACCTTTGCACGTGAATATTTATTGAATGGTGCAGTGACGTTATAGGAAACGTGTGTCATACCCATCTCCATATTTTAGCTGGCAATTATTTTAGAAATTGTGTCTGTGCAGCATGGACCATGATTTACTTGAAGGTTAATGTTATATCGACAAATAACTTTCAGCTGGAAGGTATTTTGGAGACGATGTCGAGACGTTTCAAGCTCTAATTTACGGCTGAAAAGACGTCACTTCTTTTTGCCTGGTGAGATGGGTGATACAGTATTTGAAATTGACAATGTACCTGCTTCAAATGAAGTAGTCCGCGACAAGTCTTTGATATCGGAAGGGAAAGCAGAAATTATTATATCTTCGTCTAATAGGGTTTTCTATAATCCTGTGCAAGAATTTAACCGAGATTTGAGGTAAGTTAGCGGGTAGCTATTTATTATTTATCATAACTTGCCAACATATATTTATTTGTTATTTTTTTGTTAAGCGTTGCTGTATTACGGTTATTTTTCGAAGAATACCATGGGAAAGCGAAGAAAAAGAGCCGAGGAAATCCTTCGTTGCAGCCAATTGAAATCCAGGCACCCGACGCAGAGCAACCGAATGAGGTTACCTACATCATGTTTGCCTCTGTATTTATCTGTGGGAATGTCTCAGTAAGACTGATTTTTCAATCATCTATTCTATTCTTAAATTTGCAGGATGGCATAGCAATTTTGGAAGCGTTGTCAGCTTCTGGATTGAGGTCAATACGATATGCAAAAGAAGTCCCCGGTGTGACAACTGTTATAGCCAACGATTTATCCCTGAAGGCGGTTGACAGCATTAAAGCCAACATTTCTCACAACAGGGTGGAAGATATAGTTAAGACTAGCCACAGCGATGCATCGTATGGTTTTTTCTAATATTATTATGTGATTTAAATTCAATTGTTAGACTAAAGGAATTAATTATTCGCTTTAATCTTAACACAATATTTCTCTTCAGGATGCTAATGTATTCGCATAGAAGACCAGCAGATAAGCGGTTCGATGCAATAGATCTGGATCCTTATGGATGCCCATCGGTCTTTCTAGACAGTGCTGTGCAGAGCATAGCGGATGGTGGACTTATGCTGGTTACTGCTACAGATATGGCTGTCTTGGCTGGCAATGCTCCAGAAACATGCTATTCGAAATATGGTGCCATATCACTTCATTCCAAAGCTTGCCACGAAATGGTAATTATGGAAAATGTACCAGGATTGAAAGAACATTTGTTACCCTTATGGACTAAATTAATTGTGATCTGGTGCCCCTTTTCATCAATCATAATCGTTTGAAATGACAGCCACTACCCTTGCCTCTCTCCCTTCACTGAATTTATTTTAGTTAGCTTCTTTTATGACAATTTAGATGCTGTAAACAGAGGAAGTGTATCTGACTATCCAAAATATATACGAGGGCCGTTTTTTTTCAACCCCCGATAGGCTATAAATGAAAGACAAAACAATCATTTTTTTCATGTAAAACAATCATTTTATTACCAAAAGTTTGGTACATTTATGGTTACATTTCAACATAATCACCGAATAGATTGAGACATTTATCGTATCTGTGAACAAGTTTTCCAATGCCCTCTTCAAAAAATGTTGCCGCCAGTGAATTCAAATGAGCATTGACTTTGTTTTGAAGATCTTCATTGGTTTGGAAGCGCTGCCCTCCAAGCCATGTCTTCAGCTCAGGAAAAAGATGAAAGTCACTGGGTGCTAGGTCAGGACTATACGGCGGATGATCGAAAATGTCCCATTGAAATTGTTCGAGGAGCCGTTGAGTTTCGCCAGCAGTGTGTGGACGAGCATTGTCATGGATCAGAACGATTCCAGAAGTCAGCATTCCTCTTCGTTTGTTTTGAATGGCTCTCCGCAAACGTCTTTAAGTTTCACAATAAACCGCTGCATTGATAGTGGTTCCGGGCTCCATAAACTCCACAAGCAACACACCTTTTTGGTCACAAAACACAGTAGCCATAGCCTTTCTGTTGTTGAAGGTTTGTTTGAATTTTTTTGGTTTGCTTGGTGAATTTGAATGCATCCATTGTTGTGATTGTCGTTTTGTTTACGGTGTGTCGTATCGAATCCACGTTTCATCTCCAGTGACAATTGATTTCAAAAAGTCCTCTCCTTCATGGTGATAACAGTCAAGGAATTCCAAAGCTGACGCCATTCGGCGAGTTTTGTGGCCATCCGTCAGCATTTTTGGGACCCAACGTACACAAATTTTTTTGTAGCCTAACCGTTTAGTAACAATAGAGTACAAAACAGATCTTGACACCTCTGGAAATTCCATAGACAAAGCAGTTATGGTGAACCTGCGGTTTTCTCTAACCATTCTGTCAACTCGTTCAATCAGGTCGTCTCTAACGACAGTCTTCCGTCCTTGGCCCCCTTCATAATGCACATCATTTCGGCCATCTTTAAACTTTTGACACCATTCACGCACAACACCATCACTCATGAAGTTTTCTCCATACACTCGGCTCATTCTCCGATGAATTTCTGCTGCACTATTCCCTTCTGCCTGCAGAAAACGAATCACACTTCGCAATCCACACCTGGCGGGAGAATCAATGATGGTGGCCATGTTTACGTGGTTGTAGGGCAAGGCAAACTGACGCTTTGATGTCGACAATGGCGGAGTGTGTAGTGCGAGAGTTGCGCAGTTGCCTACAGCGCTTGCCCGCTTTCTGCTGCTTGCGTGGCATCTATACTGGGTGATCGGAGGTTGAAAAAAAAACGGCCCTCGTATGTTTTAATCTTAATGACATTTAGGATTTTAAATTTCAAGAAAAAAGTACTTGGTGAATTACTCGAAGAAAATCCGAAATCTTTTTGGTCATATGCGAGAGAGCTTCAGGGAAAATCTTCAACCGTAGATTCGTTATTTGATAATGATGGCAAACTTGTCACCGAAAATATTGACAAAGCTAACACGTTAAATTCCCACTTCAAAAGTGTATTCACCACAGACGATACTGCATGTAATTTTGAAATACAATTCACTGAGGAACCGATGAAAGAAATCACTATTCAACGTGATGGGATAACTAAACAGCTACAGTCGATAAAAAATAGTAAATCTCCGGGTCCGGAGGGAATACCCGCGCGTGTCCTCAAGGAGTTAGCGCCACAGATCGCACCGTTCTTAGACATAATATTCAAGAAGTCATTGTCTGAAGGAAAGATACCATTAGACTGGAAAATTGCAAACGTTACACCGATATTCAAAAAGGGAAACAGACACGACCCAGGGAACTATCGACCAATTTCATTAACGTCGATTATAGGCAAGATACTCGAACATATCGTCGTTAGCAATATCATGACGTTCCTGGACAGTCGTAACGTCCTCCATGGCTGTCAGCACGGCTTCCGGAAAGGTAGATCATGTGAAACACAACTCGCGCTCTTTCTTCATGACGTTCTCAAATCTGGCGAATCGAAAAGACAAGTTGACGCATTATTTCTAGATTTTAAGAAAGCTTTCGACACGGTACCTCATAACAAACTTTTATACAAATTACAGTCATGCGGCCTAAACGAAACAGTAGTAAACTGGATACGCGACTTTCTGAGTGATCGTAAGCAAAAGGTAGTTCTTGACGGAATTAGCTCTGATGTCGTTAAAGTGACATCAGGTGTCCCGCAAGGAAGCGTGATCGGACCCCTTTTGTTCATTATATACATAAATGATCTATGCTCTCGAATTAGCAGTAAAATACGTCTATTCGCCGACGACGCTGTCATCTATCGTGAAATTAGTGATCACTCTGACTTTGAAACTCTATCATCGGATTTAAACAACGTTCATGAGTGGAGCCAAGAGTGGGGACTCGAACTTAATCTGAGCAAATGCACGGCGGTACATTTCTTGCGGAAGTCGTCCAACTATTCCCATGTATATGCTGTGGATGGTGTTAACATAAAGGCGACAGATGAAGTGAAGTATCTAGGAGTTACGATAACTTCGGACCTATCGTGGGGAGCACATATAAGAAATATTTGTGGCAGAGCTCTGAAGAAGCTAGGATTCGTCAAGCGTATTGTGGGAAGATTTTCGGATGAAAAAGTAAAAGAGAGGTGCTATTTCGCACTCGTCCGGCCACACCTTGAATATGCAGCGAGCATATGGGATCCGGTGCAGAAAGACTTAGTCCGGGAACTTAATAAAATACAAAGGAAAGCTGCGCGATTCGTCAAAAACAGCTACGGGCGTACTGACAGCGTTACACAGATGTTAAACGAATTAGGCTGGGAACCGCTAGAGACTCGGAGGCTGCGCGCTAGGCTTAGATTGCTTGAACAATTGAGAATAGATATCTTTCAGAGCGACACGGAGAACATCATATTAGAACCCCACTATATTTCCAGGTCCGATAGAAACGATAAATTAAGAGAGATATTTTGCCGAACGGATAGGTATGGGAATTCGTTTTTCCCCCGAACAATAAGGGACTTCAATAAATGCTAGGCGTAATTTCATTAGAGCGTTTCCTTTTTATCTTTAAGCGGCTGGTGTCCTAACACCCCCCGCCACACGCCTATTGAGGCGGCTTGCGGGGTAATATGTAGATGTAGATGTAGATGTAGGATAAATTTTGGGAAGACCATGTGTAATAAATGCTTCATGGGTTGCAAAATAAGTCGATGATACATGGAACCCCTGCCTCATGGACTCTACAACCTCATTATTGTATGTAGAAAGGATTGCACATAACAATGATTTCACATAGAAATGCAATAGTAGGATGAATAACGGTTGCTTCTGGTGGGGACACCAATATTTAGTAGGTCAAAGGATAGGAGTGGAACAGAAGGCAGGCCATGTAGTGGCAGTTCCTCAGTATGGCTGCCGCAGATAGCCATCTAATCGTTGTGGGGTTGCCTGGCATGCTTGGACAAATGTTGAGGAAAAGAAGATAACTAAGATGGAATAGGGAATATCAGAACCTCTCTTAGGGTGGGGAAGTTAGAAAATATTTTATGAGTTGTGGAGATGGGAGTTCAGTTTGTGTTTAGTAAGTCATAATTAGGCTGCATGATGTCTGATTTTGAAGTGCCTACTTTATACGTCTTGATCTCTACCCCACTCAGAAAACTGTGCATGGTGCACCAATTTACTTGCTGTGATAGTGTTACTTTGCTGTCTCTTGCAGAATCATGTAACAATCAGAAAAGAGGATCAAGTTCTCACAGACCACTGAACCACCTGTTGGACAGTCATGCAGTCACTGTTGTCTTGAA